>CM069437.1:6458969-7784827 GCA_035610365.1 Aquatica leii
CGACATGACGAAAGATTACTTCCGAAACAGGAAAGCCCAAGTAATACTGGCTAACGAGACGAAAAGCAGAAGAGTGGAAAGAGGATGCTCCAAAGCAGTTGCACAGGACCAGTCTACTGGAAACTGGTGTACGACACAATTTTCAACATTAGACGTAACCGCGCACAGTTTTAAAGCACTAAAAGCAACTGAAAACGAAGCACTAGCAAAAATAAGCGAATGGGCAAGACGACAAAAGCTAAATTTAAACGTTGCAAAAAGCGAAGCGGTTTTTTACGGCAAACGTCTACAGCAAGAGAGGCCAACTTTCGTTCTGGGACAGGGCAGGATATATTGCAAAGAAAATATAAGGTATTTAGGAGGTTTAATTGACAATAGATTAAACTGGAACCCGCAGATCGACTACGTGACCAACAAAAGCCGAAAACTTGCAAGAAAAATCGGTTCGGTGGCCTCGTTAACGTGGGGTTGTAAAGGTAGGTCGGCAGGAAAGATTTACGAAGGAGCAATTCAACCTGCCATAACGTACGCGTGCGAAGTATGGCAGGAAGGTTGCAAGGTGAAAAGCGTCAATAAACTTCTAAGCGCTCAGCAAATATTAGCAAAAAGTGCTGCACAGGCTTACAGCACGGTTTCTACGGATGCCGCACTAGTTTTGAGCGATTTACTACCGATAGATTTATTGTTAGAGGAAACCGCAACGCTAAAACGTATGGAGAGATTGAACCGGGACATCAGAGGGCGAACCGAACTCGACGACATCGTCGAGATGGGCCACCCAGCAGACCTGGGATTCTTCCAATTCCAACTTGGAGAAGAAAACATCCCGGCCTAGTGGTACTACACAGACGGATCCGTATTCGAGCAAGCAGGTGCGGAAGCAGCTTTCGTGCTGTTCCAAAACAATAACGAACTAACCGCAAAAAAGATGAAGTTGGCGAACGGCTGCACAATCTTCCAATGTGAATTAATCGGCATACGAGGGACACTTCAGCATTTACTGAGGCAGACGCAGGACGTACCGGAAAGAGCAGCAATCGTAACCGACTCGAGAACTGCGCTTGAAGCTCTGACGAGCGTCTCCAGGCAAACGGAGCTGGTCTTCGAGGTCTGGAGACTCATAAGACAAGCGAACGACAAAACGCGATTGGAGTTCCGCTGGACCAAAGCTCACGCGAGAACAGCGGGAAACAAACAAGCCGATCAACTAGCGAAAGAGGCAGTCTTAGCCGACGACATCGACGTCGAATATAGCCGAATCTCGAAAGCCGCTATTAAAACCGACTTTGCGAGCGAACGAACGCGGCATGGAACGAAAGATGGAGAAACGCAAGCACCGGAAGAAACGTGTACACGTTTATATCGACGCTAGAAATTAAAAGGTCTGTACCCGTGACGCTCGACAGCAACACGGTACAACTAATGAGTGGCCACGGCAATTTCAAAGCCTACTTGAGCAACATCGGGAAATCAGACACAGAGCTATGCGAGTGCGGAGGTAGATACGACGCTCATCACGTGTTCACTAACGCAACAGCAACGTAGCAACGCAGATGCCAGGCTAGCACGCATCGGACTAGTATGGGCAACAAACACGCGAGAAATCGGTCCAAACACGACGCACAAAGAATGATGGCGGGAGTTAAAACGGTTCGCGAACGCCTTCGATAGATTAAAACCGGATTCGACGGAAGTAGTACGCGATCGGAAACGACAGAAACGGGCGCAAAACGCACGACGACGACTACAACGGGGGGGAACGGGAGGGGTAGACTAGACGGGACGAAATAACGTGGGAAGGAACGGACGCGTCGAACTTAGATAAGATTTAGCTTGTAATTAATTTAGCGAGTAGAGGTAATTTATCAAATAGAGGGACGGGTCGGCGCGCACGGGGCAACACGGGGAGGGAGGTTTATTAAATTAGGTTAGGTTTAGGCTTTCTTACGGGCCCGGCTCAGCATCGTGTCGCTCGTCACCCACAAAAGGAAGAGGAGATCGAACCGAAACGCAGAGGACGCGACCGGTGTACAGGCGGGGATCTAGAGTTAGGACTCGACGGAGAACGAGCTGCGAAAATCGTACATTGTCGCCGAAGGGATGCGACCCGTACGGGGAGGGCATGCCGCCTAAACGGGACGCGGTCGTAGCTGCTTGTTTCGATGGAGAGTCAACTAAAATTAATTTAGGCTAGGCAGATCGTAGAGTGTTGATAGGGTCCAACGGCACCAAAGGACAAGAGGACAAGAAAGGTGGTGCATCTGCCTGCTGCAATCAAGACTATTGTAGTATATTGAGTAAATAAATTGTATTGTCCTTTTTAGTCGCGTCGTTTAGCTGTCTGTAATCTACGCAAAACCTCGCTGATCTATCTTTCCTTTTTACGAGTACTACTGGAAACGCCCATAGGCTATTTAAAGTTTCAATCACGCCATCCTCTCTCCATATCCGTAATTATTTTTTCGGCTTCTTCTCTGTTCGTTAAAGGAAATCGGCGTAGATGTTGTCGTATCGGCCGAACGTCTCCGGTATTAATTTTATGTTTCACCACGTCAGTTCTTTCTTTGGATCAACACTTTAACTTTAGCCAGCCGGTCTTAGCTGAAGTTTTTGCATTTGGAGGTAAGAATGTCCAATAGATGTTGTTGGCACTTCCTCGGCGACGTATTTTTGGTAGACAATTGACAATAGACAATTTGAGATACTGTCGTGCATTGGTCTAACATAGTCATCTTTTTAACCATGACTGGATTTGAGTTGCCATTTAAGATATTTACTAGCATTGCGTTTTTCACTCGTACTAAAGTTCTGCCAATGAGTAGTCTTTTTTCAACTAAGTCACCCTCCATTGGTTCAATCGCGCGAATGTAGCCTTCCCGGAGATTTTCATCCAAGCGTGCCAGCACCACACTTTCAGTCCTTGCAGGCAGAGTCACGTCTTCACTCAATAAGACTCGCACGGTTGCCTTCTCTGACGAATGAAAAGAAATTTTTTTATTGTCCATCTTCAGGACATCGTTCTTCATATTCAAAAGGAAACCCATACTTCTTTATAACGTCCATTCCCAAGATAACTTCTTTCGTGATGTCGGCTACCAGTACTTGATGATCGAGTACTCGATTTCCCAAAGCAATGGTTACTTTGACTTGTCCGTGAGTAGGTATTTCGTCGCCCGTCGCCGTTCGAAGTCGTACTGTTACTGGTGATGTCTTCTCATTTTCCAATAACATGTCAGGACAAATGATAGTCTTGGTCGCTTTCGTGTCAACCATTAACTGAACACTTCTCCCCTTGATCTTGCCATCGAGATAAATGCTATGCAATTGCACCATCGGCGATGCCATGTGAATTGTAATCTACGGAACCTGACTAGATGAGACACGTTCCAAATTTTCAAGCGCTCTTCTTGTCTTCTTTTTGGGTATAGTACGATGCCGTCGTACATGGCCTATTTCACCGCAGTTCAAAGTCGTCACTCCTAGTTCCCGAAGTATTCGTCGCGCTATCTCCTCGATGCTTTCCAGTGTCTGCGCGGGTACTTCTGCAGCACAGTAAAGTTTATGACCGTCTTGTTGCGATGCATGTTTTGCTGCTTCAAACTCCAAAGCATGCACAAAAGCGTCATCCAACGTCTTCGGTCGGGCAAACCGGAGTCTAATGCGTTTCGCTCTCTCGGAGGCTGTCTACAAAGGTTTGAATAGCCAACTACTCCAAGAAGGTACCAAATACTGTAGGATACGCAAACCGTGTTAGTCTGGCTATGTCAGCTTCAAACTCTTCAAGACTTTCGACAGCTTTCTGAATTCGACTTTTAATTTGACTTTGGTACACTTGTTGAAGATTAGTATGTCCATATCTCATTATTAAACGTGAAATTAAAAGATCGTAATTTTCTTGTAGGTGGTCAGGAACAAGACGTCGCCGTCGCCTTCTGCTGCTTCTGCAAACTGCTTGTAGTAGGTTGACCATGGAACTTCACCATTAAAATTTGGAGGTACAACTTTAAACTTTTGAGTGATTTCTTTCCGATAGTCCGTTTCCTTCACCATGGCAATGCATTTGGTTTATTTTTTCTTCGAGCAGTTTCATTCGGTTTCCTACTGCTTCCATTTTGTCATTCACATATTTCTTCTTTTAAATTTACCACATCTGCTTGGGTTTCTTCTTAAACAATTTTCATTTGGTTTTCTATATTAACTTGCATTTGCTCTTCAATAGTTTTTATGTGATTTTCAATGTTTGTTCGTATTTCTTCTTTTAAACTTCTAGAATTTTCCTCCATTTTCTGGGAATTTTAGGACAGTTTTTCTTCAATTATCTGAGAATTTTCGCCAATTTTGTTTTCAATTTTTCTAGAATTTTTTTCCATATTTTTATTCATCGATTCGTGAATTTCAAATATTTTCACATCCATTTTAGTTTGATAACGAGTAACCGGCATAAGTTATCTATAACACGAATAAAAAGTTTAAATACACTACTTCAACGAACTGAAACAGCTAGAATTACACGCTATAAACAAACGCCCAAAGCGCAAACTAAAATTTTATTTATTTACGCAATCAATGTTTTTATAAACTCCACACTGACGCCACTGTAACAAATTTTAAAACCTATTTATTTATACTAAAAATATGTACGCGTTTATAACTAACCGAACTTATTTAATCTAAGAATATTTAATAAAAACACTTAATTTATATAGCACTATCACTCGAAAGATAATGTCCGCGGATAACTTCACACACTTGTTTACATTAAAATCACGTACAAGGTTATACTCCGTATATTTATCGCGACACGCGTTAATCATTGATTTATTTAAACTTAAATAATCTGCCGACTTTGAATTATTGAAATAACTGACCTATGATTTGTTTGTACCGCATTTATACATTTTGATCATTTGTTACGTGCGAAATTTTCACAACGGAGTATCCTGTGTGTCAACTTAAAAATTAGTTTCTGGTTTTGACGCCATCTGCCAACCTTGTTGGTGACTGCGAGGTCATTTTGAAGCTGTCAACTACTTGAACCGGTCGGTGTCGAGAATCTTGAACTGATTCCTAAATTTTTAAAGGCATCCCTTGTGATGAATACAAATTTATAAGGCGATTGCGAGTTTATTACAATTCTTTCGGCACAGGCTAAGATATTTTGTCTCCAATCTATTAAGATTCCTTCGTAATTTCTGTATTCACCTCTTCGCTTCGATAAGGAATAATGATGCATAAGTACGATTGATAAATACCGCTACCGAGCATATAAGCTGTTGGGAGGGCCTGCTACTTAAACAACAACGAGGTCTCGTCGAGCAATGCGTCGGAGATGCTAATTTTTGAACAATAATCGATTGCGTTATCAACCACCTGTTCGTAATTACAACCTACAGCATTCGATACAACGGGTTCTTATATCGTATTTAATGAATTATTAATACTGATTTTGTAGTTTCGTTTTTCGTGAGTTATTGTGTGACACGAATTGCTATCAATAATTATTCTAAGATGCCAGTGGGAAAACGTTTTTTTCACGCCAGCAAGCATTGGATTGGGTAAGTCAATTTGATTATATTTTATTCGCTGTCATAAAAGTCACTCACGGAACTTTGATTACTGTCGGTGTCTATAAGTACGTTTATTGTGTATATACCACTAAGGTGTCATTTGTAATGTATCGCATGCTGAGAGTAGACAATATTTATTACGAAATTTACTTTACGATCTCGATGTAATTTAAGTATATGCTTTGTGTGTTGCCGATATGTCGGGCATTTATGAATCGAGAAATTAGCCAATACTTCGGTTAATCTTGTACGTTGTTAATTCAAGGTTTCTACACTTATTAATCATACTTGTTAATTTTTCTAATGTTTATGAATCGAGGAATTCAACATACTTCTGTCAATTTGCTACGCTGCTAAATTAAAGTTTTTATATTTGTTAATTATACTTATTAATATTTCGAACATTGATGAGTGGAGAAATTACATATATTCTTGTTAATCATCTACGTTAATACATTAAAGTTGTTATATTTGTTAATCTTTCTTTTATGGCAACATACCTTTCTCTTTTAATTGTCGTTACCTATTAACAAATGTTGGCTACTCGAACATCAGAGTGACAAGGATTACGAACCTCAAATTTAGTTACAAGTTTGGACCGTCTGTCGTGATCGAGGCAGAAGTGTTAATTTAGATTTGATCTGGCGCCCTTAAGTATAATTCCCTTGAACCTCCCCTATCTCCGACTGTATGAGTTGGCCGTGCAAGGTTCGTAAAACCTAAAGCTTGTAACATATCTTTCGAGAATTTTCTATATTTTTTGGTGGAAATCGTGTTTTGAAGGTGGTCGAGTGAGGTCGTGTTTAATAGTATTGCGGAGTTTTGTGTAATTTAAAGTGATTTACAGCAATTAATTGACGTGTGCGTGTTGAGGATTGTGAAGTTGAAGAAATGATTAGAAGTACAGTTTGAATGTGAGTAGTAAATAAGTACATTAACATTATGGATAAGAAGATATAGGTGGCTCAGATAACGTGTGCGAATGCGAGCGGATATCGCGGACTAGTTTAAAGGTCAAGCGCGCGCTGTTGATAACAGTGAACTACAAACTTTTATTTATATACTGTTTCTAATATTCGTGGCGGGCTTTAATTAAATACAATTAGAAAGAATCATAATAACAATAAATTTAAAAAAATTAATAAAGAAAAAAAAATTAAATAAATAAATAAATTTAAAAAAAAAAAATAAATAAATAAATAAATAAGTAATAAAAAACGGGGAAAGGGATGAATAAAAGAGAGAGAGGAAGAGGAAAAAGAAAGGCAACAAATATTTGAAAGAGGAAAAAAACAATAAGATCACCAGACATTAAAAAGATATCGGAGGAGAGCGAAGGAAAAACCTCAAGAACAGAAGGAGGAAGGAAAGAAATGGAGGAGTTAAAAGAATTAATGAGAGAAATGATGTAACAGTTGGAAGAAAATATGCAAGGAATAAGACAGCAAATCAAAGAAATGAAAAAATAAATGGGAGAAAGAGAAAAGAAGTGGGAGAAAGAAAAGGAGAAACTGGTGGAGAGAATAGAAAAACTGGAGAAAAAGCGGAAGACGAGGAAAGATGGAAAAGAAAAATAATATCGTGATAAAGGGGTGGAGAAGTGAAAACCACAAAAGATTTAGCAGTGATGCTGGAAGAAAAATTAAATGTAAAAGTAGAGGTGAAAAAGTGACAGTAATAAACAAAGAGAAGAAAAATGAGATGGTGGTGGCGGAAATCGGAGGATGGGAGGAAAAACAGAAGGTAATGGCGGAGAAGAAGAAATTAAAGAATACAAGAATATATATAAAAAGAAGAGTGCAAAGAGAAATAATGAACATAGCGGTGGAAAAAAGAGCGGAAGGAAAAAGAGTATGGGTAGGGTACAGAAAAATGGAGATGGACGGAGACAGATACATATGGAACGACAAGGATAGGGGACTGAGCAGAGAAAGAGGAGAGAAATTGGGGAACCAAAAGGCAAAAAACTAAAGGGCAAAGGGGGTGGTAAAGGAAAGAAAGTTGACGAAATGGCAAAGAAAAGGAATAATGAGAGATGGAAATGGAAAAGAAAAAGAAGGAAGAAAAAAAGAGAGTAAGGAAGAAGCACAGGGGGAGGGAGTGAGCTGAGAGTATTGTTTTGGAACGTAGCGGGAATAAAAAACAAGGAACATGATTTCTGGAAGTACATCAAGGAACAGGATGTAGCGGGATTACAGGAAACATGGATGGAAGAAAAAGAATGGGAGTGGTGGGAAAAAGAGTTGCGGAGGAATTTGAGTGGGTGGTGCAACATGCAGAAAGAGAAAAGAAAAAAGGGAGAGCAAAAAGGGTATAATAACGGGAATAAGAAAAAAATGGTTGAGCCAGGAAAAGAAAGAGAAAGTGCAACAGAGAAGAGGAGTTGTAGATAGGAACATACAGTGGGGAAAAACAAAAATAAAAGTAGTGACGGTTTATAGCAGTAGAATGAAAGAGACAAGAAAAAACATAGAAGAGATGATAGAAGAGAGGGAAGAGGGATTGATAATAGTAGGAGGGGACTTCAACGCAAGAATAGGGGAAGAGAGGGGAATACAAGAAAGAAAAGGGACGGGAAAGAGACAAACAAAGGACAAGGTGATAAATAAAGAGGGAGAAGAACTGCTGGAATTGTGCAACGAAAAAGGGTGGGAAATAATGAACGGGAACAGAGAAGAAGATGGAAAGGGGGAATTTACGTACATAGGAGGAAGGGGAGAATCAATAATAGATTTTGTAATCACAAATGAAGAGGCCGCATAAAAGGTAAAGACATTTAAGGTGGGAGAAAGGGTAGAGTCAGACCATCAACCACTGGAATTGACAATGGAAGGAAGGGAAAGAGAAGAGAGAGGAAGAGGAGAAGTACATAACTAAAAAAAGTGGACAGAAGAGGGTATAAAAAGATTATAAAGAGAGAATAGGGAAAACGGTATGGATACGGAAGGAATTACAAGAAAGTGTAGAGGAAATGAGAGAGATGATGGAGAAAGCAACAGAGAGAGTCAGATTTGGAAAATGAAAGGGGGAGAAAACAGGATGGAAGAAATGGTGGGATAAGGAATGCAACGAAGCAGAAAAATGCAAGAAGAGCATTAAGACAGTGGAAAAAAGGGAGGAAAGAAAAAGAAGAATACAAAGAAGCAGTAAAAATATACAAAAAAACATGCGACAGAAAGAAGGAAGAAAACAAAAAGAAACGAGAGGAGCAGATCAAAAGAATAAAAACGAAAGAAGATGTATGGAAGTACCTAAAGAAACAGAGGAATAAAAACATGACGACAAAGGGAATAAAAATTAAAGAATGGGAGATATATTTTCGGAACCTGTTGGGAGGGGAAGAACAAAAGCAGAAAAAAGAAAAAAGAAAAGACGCGGTAGTAAGACAAGAAGAAGGAGATAGGGATAGAATAAGTGAAGAAGAAGTAATGGAGGCGATAAAGAATATATAAAAAGGAAAGGCGACAGGAGAAGATGGGATACAAGGGGAAGAGTGGATATACGGGGGAGAAAGTGTAGCAAAAAGGATGACGGAAATACTAAACAAAATATGGAAAGTGGAAGGATTCCCAGAGAAATGGAGAGAGGGAATAATATGCCCAATCCATAAAAAAGGCGAAAAAAATAAAGTCAAGAATTATAGAGGGGTAACGTTATTGAGCACGGCGTACAAATTGTACGCGACAATACTGCAAGAAAGACTACAGAAGGAAATAGAGGAAAGAAGTTTGGTACCAGACGGACAAGCGGGATTCAGAAAAGGAAGAAGGGCGATAGACAACATATATATATACTGAAACACTTAGCAAATAAAGAACTAGAAAAAAAAGAGGGAAAATGGTGGCACTATTCGTAGACCTAAAAGCTGCTTTTGACAAAGTGAATAGGGAAAAGCTGTGGGAATATATGAAAAGAAAAAAAATCAATGAAAGATTAATACAAAGAATAGAGGAAATCTACGAAGAAACGAGGAGCAGGGTTAAAGTGAATGGGGAAGAGAGCGAGAAATTCATCACAAAGAGAGGGTTAAGGCAGGGATGTCCACTGAGCCCAAGCCTGTTCTCAGTATATACGGGGGATCTGGAAGAGACAATGAGAGGACAACAGACAGGAGGGATAGTGGTAAGGAAAGCTAAGGTATGGTCGTTGGCGTATGCGCTAGAAAAATATATGAAAAAAAAAGAATTGGAAGTAAACACGGAGAAAACAAAGATAATGATATTTAGAAAAGGAGGGGGGAAAAGAAAAAGAGAGGAGTGGATATGGAGTGATGAGAAAGTGCAACAAGTGAAGGAATTTACATACCTGGGCTACACGATGAAACAGGATAATAAAGAGGGAGAACACATAAAGGAAAGGGTGAAGAGAGGAAACAGGCTAATAGGACAAGCCTGCGGCGTGGGGGAAGGAGTATTTAAGATGGATATAAAAAAAAGAAAATTGTTGTTTGAAAAATTAATAAAGGGGGTGGTAATGTATGGAGCGGAAATATGGGGCTGGAAGGAGTGGAAGGAGGTAGAGGGGCTACAGGAAAAATACTGGAGATGGGTGTTAGGATTGGACAGGGATACACCGGGGTATATTGTGAGAGAGTAGGTGCAGATAGAAAAAATAAGGGTAGAGACAGGAAAAAGAGCAATAAAATACGAGGAAGAAATGAGGGAAAGAACAGATTGCAAAATACTGCAAGAATGTTGGAAAGAGATAAAGGGAGGGAAAGTGAAGTACGGGCAGGAGGGCAGAGAAGAGTATTACAAAAGAAACGGGTACGCGAGTGAATAAGTGGAGAGATTAAGAGAAGAGGGAGTAGGGATAAGGGAAGAAATAATAAGGAGAGATAGAGACAACGAAAAACAAGAAAGATGAACAAAGATAAAAGAGGGCAGATATAATAGGAATTATAAAGATATCAAGGGTGAAGGAGTGCCGGAATATTTAAAAGATAGAGAGATTAAAAGCAACAAAAAGAAAAAATGGTAGCAAGGTTCAGATGTGGCAACGAGGAGTTAGGGAACAAATATTGGAAAGAAGAACCAGAAAAGTTGTGCAGGCTATGTGGAGAAGAAACGGAAGACCTTAACCACATGAGGCAGAAACGCAGGGAACTAAGAGAAGAGGTGATGAAAATAGTGGATATCTTAGATGAAAACGGAAAAGGAGCGGAATGGATGGAGGAAGTATGGAGCAAGAGGAAAAAGTTAAGGAGGGAGAAAGGATAAGAAAATGTATTAGATATGTATATATAGCACGATCAAATTTGTAAGCCAAATGGCAACGAATAAAGTTAAACTTATATATATATATATTTTGATGAACGTTCTGGAAATGGATAAAAACTTCATGAAGGCTTTCAAACTTGAGAATAATTTTTCGAACGTTTCAATATATACACGGCCAGAGCTAGTTGTTTATCCCCCCTCACTATATGATATAGTATACGCGCTAAAATAGTTTACACACCTATTACCACTTATCAATTTTACAATAATTTTAAACATAATATTAATTACACCAAAATCAAAATTAAACTAATATGTTGAATCGTATGACAACACCGCAATCCGAATCTTCTCCGTCGTTACGATTACGTCGAAAATAAAATAAAGTTGTTGACTTATCTTTTTGATTAGTTTTAAAATCACCGTGGATACTATTTGGTATCCTAATTTTATTTTGAACTCACAAATTATCCGGACCTCTAAAATCTTCCTATACATACCCAAATAATGAATAAGGTTTTAACTATCTAATTACAACCAGAATGGAATAATTTCTTACTACAATTGCTTAGCTTTCTTTATAAAACCAAAGCGACAGTTTCCTCAATGAAACGGAATTTTCCTATTATGACCAATGCGATAAGTTTTTTTACAATTGCGGAGATTCTTCTTTACGACGAATACAGAAATTGTCACAACGAAAAACAAGTAACAACATTACAACCACGAAAAAATGCAGTACAATGAACCAAGTAACATCATGGCGAAAGTGCGATAACGAAATTCGATTCAATTAAAAGAAATGTGCGAGAATGACTAAAACACTATACAAATTATATCAAAACTTTTATATTAATGTTAACCAACAATTTTTACGTTTTCAAAACAACTTTTTGTTAGAAAGAACAATGTCCAATAAATGTTAATAAGAATATGGAATTTAGTAAATACTGAAACTCAGCCAAACGATATCAGTAAAATACTAAGGACCGAAGTTATAGAAAGACGAAATTAGTTTAATAAAATACATAGTTTCGGTAAACAACTTTAGTTGAGAGCAATCTTTACATAAAAAGATTTAAGTATTAATCAACAACAAACTTTGAAAGTAATATAGACAGAGTAGAGAAAGCTTTTTGAAGCGCTCCCTAACCAGCATTCTTATTGCATCAGCGAATTAACAAGCAGGGTCATATTCAATTTATTTTATACCACCGACTTGTATTGACTCTAATGTAATTAACTGCAAATTGATTTTAGTGACAACAGTTTTAGTAAGCGCATCTCTTTTTATTTTCAAATCCTATTACTATTACTTACAATGTTTTATAAATATATATTTCTCTCTCTGTCTTATTAGTTCGTGTCTTGCTGATATGCGTTATGGTTTCAATCTAAATGTTTTCATTATCTTGTAGTACTGTGTTTTATTTTCGTTTTTTTTTTGCTAGTACAGTCAAACAATCGTGGGACATAATTTATTTAAATCCGCATATTGCGGCGTCCTTTAAATACAATTTCTCTGAACCTAAAACAGCAAAAAAATTTATATATGGATTGTCGTTGCCGGTAGTTCTTTGAATTTTAACACGGAAATGAGTCTAAAATCTGCATTTGTGATTTTTTATATTACGTGTAGTGTACAGAATCTTAAGTTTTCGCGGTTTTCTTGAACTTTCGGTTTAGCCGCGTCATAGTTAAACACCCAGACTTTTTAGTCTTGATCCGTTTTGATCTTAGTCTTTCTTTTCGGTTGAGTAAGTTTTTGTATCTTCTTTTGCAACTCAGTATCATAATTGTCGGTTATCGACTCGTTTCGCGACTGCAGAATATAAGAAGTAATTAAATTAAAAAAGTAGTTAATCTTGATTAAAATCAATCCCTTAGAATTTTTGTTAGTAACTGAATATGATTAGTGGTAAGGTGAGTTGCCTGATTGATAAAGTTTTTATCGATATTATACTTGTGATATTAATTGACGAATCTAATCATGTTATTTAATTTGTTACTAGTTTACCTTTTTCTCTTTTATTTTAACGTCTATCGTTACGAGAAACTCAAGTTTGTTGAGTTAAACAGCCAATATTTGTTACACTGGTCTTCATGTAACAAAACGAAAGCAACGGCTAGCACAGTTTCTCCGGAGAGGGATCGCAGATTTTGTGATGCTAAATTATAACTTAAATCTAAAAGAAAGGGCGCCAAGACGCTGAAAGATTAAATTAGGGAGATATCGTCTAACTCTACCCATAGCTGGAAAAGAACAAATAACACGACAGAACTAATAACATAGAATATATATTTATTTTATCACAGACAATAATTCATTCAAAGAGGATGAAGAAGATACGTAAGTATAAATTTTCCAAACGTTAATACGTGAGTTGAATCAAATATAATTTGCGCCGTATACTGGGCAACACGCCGTACAATAAACTGATCCTGTCATGTCGGTCTAAACTTTTAGATACGCAGATACTATGAATTTATATTCGCAAATTTAAAATCGCAAAAGTATACAACAAAACAATCTGACAAAATGATCTTATTGTTAATTGTGTTAACCTAACATGCACGTACGTTCAACAATCGACATGACCACCGAAGTACAAATCGTAAAATTTGAAATTGTAATACTCACAGTTAGGTTTTATCCAGCAGGGGATTAGCTAATTCCGTACTTGAGTTACCTAAAACGTAATATTAAATCCAACACAAACGAACATACAACGTTAACACAAATAAATTTTTCTTTTAGCATCTAATTATTTAAGATCGCAAATGCGCAGCGTTTCCTTTTGACTTAACAGAATAATTTATAGTAGCAGCTTATCTCAAAAGAGGTACAATCCTGAAGGTTTCCAACTTTTGACGGTGTAAATAGTTACGTTTCAATAACGTGACGTCATGAAAGTTTTCCCAACTATGCCAACTGTTTATCTTCACTGATAACGGTAAACGTGTGGTGGGTACCAAAATCCGCTACAGACAATTATGACAGAATCAAATTAAACCCACAATAAAGAGAAATCTACCAACTTACCCCGACTAAGTCTTCACAATTTCGTTCGCATATTCGCGTGAAATACCTTAAAGGTGAAAGTCGCGTTGGGCGTAAAAATACAGAGCCGTCAATGATCTTACAGGAAATGAAATAAAATATGTTGTCTGAAATTTGACATTTCGACGAAAGAATAGGGGAGGGCGTGTGAAGGAACAAATTTTATACTTGAAGAAATTTTTATACTCGAAAAAACATAAAAACCTGGGAAATGGACACTAGCTAAAGTCAAGAATAGAAATTTAGGCATACGCCAAGGACAGAACCCTGAAATCCAAAACCAACCCAACTACAAGAACACCCAACCCAAGAAGAAACGCAAATAAAAAAGGTTTTCCCAATTTGCTAAGCATCACCAACCAGATGTGTCCAAAAGTCGCATGAAGCGGAATGATACTCCAAAGAACCAAAAATTCCAACCAACAGAAGCGAAGTATCAAAACAGGTACTCGTTGAAAGTCGACATCAGTCGTTACGCTATAAAGCAAGAGAGCAACGCAGTCACATAGACCTCACTGACAGACAATACTAAGCAAATCAAGAAAAAAAGAAGAAGTACAGGAAAGAAAGAAGTTTAGACCACGGTCAAGGACAACGCCCTAAAATCCCGTAAAACTCAAGCCCACAAATACAAACCTAAACCTAAATATAAGTCCCCAAAGCTAAAGCTAAAGAAGTAAAAGAAAAACCAAGTATCTAGCAGATGTTGAATTGTGATGCGCGGAACGCTCAGAACGTCAGAGAGCAAGTCGTAGATGTATCACTGATAAGATTCAGCTTCATCTTCAATGCACCATCTTAATTAAAAAATTGCCATAACGGGAGAAATATACACTACAGATGTCCGTTTGCACCTGACAACGCTTAAGGTAGATAAATCGGCTAACACAAGTCAAACAACGAGTATATTTACTTCAACAATAGCATAAAGGAATAGAAAACACAAATAGAATAAGAAACGCCTAAACAACTAAAGGTTCGTCGACAATATCGCAATAAGACTAATGTTACAAGACCTTTAAATTAGGCAATACATTGTACACATAAGCAACAAATGTAATTTTATTACATTTAATAAATTAATGTTGGTGAATACAACAAAAAGACCAATCCAAGTAAAATCCAAACCGCATAACACAGAACAAAACCGTATGAAAGAAAGAAAAAGAAGTAAGACTAAATAAAAAAGAATAAGAAGCTTCACTTTTTAATTGTTAGTTGTTGCTTGTCATGTTGGATTGTCACAATGGAACACACATGCCGAAGAATTGATTAGAATATTTCAAAAGCAAAAGAAATCCAAAGTAAAGACAGTGACTAACAACATCATAAATGCCGACTAAGCCAAAGTACAAGAAACGACGTTACAGTCCATCCCAAGTTTCAAACCAAACACAACAAAACAAAAACCCACTGAACTTGATAAATCAAGAAAAGTAACTGAGAAATAAAAAAGAAAATAAGTATAATTGCAGTGAATATTCTAAAGAAAAATGTTTTCCGCAGATTATTATCATTGGGAAAACCGTTTCAAACCCCCCTGAAAACTCGCTAAAAGAACTTTAAACGTGTTAAAAGCAACATGGCGGACACCATCACAATTATCTGCAAACTCGAGCTTGATTAAAAAACTAAACAAATGTTCAACAGCATAATTGCTACAAGCGTAATAGAATTAACCGACGATAAAAATTAAATAGAAAGAAGAATTACTTACAATTTAGCGAATAACATTTTAAATAAGCGACCATTCACAGTGACTTAAATGCAAACGAAAGTGCCTTGCGTTCGCAATCTCTTCCCGTAAATGCAAATAAAAATTAAACATTTTACAAACAGTGGAGTCCGCAAACAGTGGCGTCGTGAGTATTAATTAATACTTTTAGGCAGACACGGCAGCCATGTCTCGCGGGCAAGAAGATACTATAAAGACGTAGAAAACAAACCTACATGTTTTTGCTTTCAAAAAGATCTAAGCAAACACCGTACCGGTAACATCGGTTTCGGAAACGGAAAGTTATAACGATTTAAACTTCAATTTGGTACATTTTAAGGTGGTGTGTTTTTAACTTTCCACTCACAGTCGTGTTGAAGGTCAAGTTTCAACTTTTCTAGTAAATTTTCGTACCGCAAGAGGGAGAGAAGGTAATACGGATGTATTTAAACTCCATTTTTCGTTGAACCATTGTTCGCTTAGGGAAGAAGATTCTTCTTGTCCAAACTTCCACTTTATTTAAATCTTTTTAGGAGAAACTCTTTTATATACAAAATGCATCCACATCTAGGAAAATCCCGCGATGTCGGTTTTTATTAGAGGCGGACACATATTAAAAGTTTATGAGAATTTTGATTCACACGTGGGTTTGAGTGCCAGCTGTTTGATAATTTTAGCTCTCGGTTGCTGTACTCTTGTCTTTTATTTTTGCTGAATACATTTTAATTGTATTATTGGGTTTCCTGCTAATGGTACCGATTAACTCTTTTATTTATAACGAGGATTAGTGTAAATAGGGTACCATTGATTATCGTGCGAATTATCAGTAGCGGAAACCTCACCGGATTTTGTATCTCGCGACGCAAGATGCTCAGAGCCAGCTTAACTCTTTTGCATATACCAAACAGCTGGAAAATTGTCGAGCTGGTATTCATACCAATGCCAGAACGACCTACGTACGCTTAGGCAAAATTCTACAGACTAATCACCAAAACTTGAAAAAGTAGTAGGCAGGTACATACGAGACGGGGCACTATAGGCTTTGTCTCTGCACCAAAAGCAAGATGCGTATCAATCCGTACAATTTACCAGAGTGCATTTAAAAAAACTAGTTACGTGTCGTTATTAATTACTCAATAATTGTCCTTAGTGGAATTGACGTACATCAAGTTTTGCTTCACTGCAGTTAGTTTTACTTATCTTTTGCTACATCTTAGTAGCACGTTGGCTTCCGTGCTTAGCAATTATCGATCATTTAGTGTCTAAAGTGTCTGCGTGTCCTCGCCATTTTTCTCGTTGGTTGGTGGTTTACGGTCTTCTTTGCAAACCAGTCCGAGTGTGTCACGATGATAAACATCTGTGAAAGTTGGTAGTGCTAAACGATCAACGGAAGCCAATTAATTATTTACGACCACCACGTACATTCCAGTTCTAGTCATTGTAGTGTCGACGTGATGGCTTTGTACAACGAGAGCTGAAATGACTAATCTCTTCACAATTCCCGACTATTCAAAGAACAGGGATTATTTTCAACAGCATCCGAATGAACATAAGCTAAATAAAATTCTAAAAATTTCGACAAATTACGTGTAACCGGAGGTTTAAATTTGTCTATGGCAGCTTTTCGAAACTCTAATTGCCTTCCTAGCATTAATAACTGAGTAACTAATTGGAATTAAACTCTGTTGCCAACAATTTGTTTGCGCAATACCACACCAAAGCTTTGCTTTTAAACAAAAGATTAACACCTCTTACTTTGAATTCGTACGTTAACTCAGACTAACTTAACATTTATTCTGAAGAAAATTTACACTTAATCTTTAAGAAAACAGTAACACAACAAGAAAGTACTATTAAAGGCCCCACGTTGGGTGCCAAATTTTTTTAATAGCAGCTGAATTTTCCAATACAAAAAATAATTAAGCAGGATAAGGAAACTAAATTAAATTAAAACGGTACTTATAATAGTCAACTATTCAACTCTAAAGATTCATAGGCCTAACTAACTCAAAGTCGAAGAAAGGAAGGATAAAATTAATCTACAATATTAAAGATCTTAGAGGGTGATGCTTTAGAAAAAACACAAACCTTATATGAAATCGAAAGTGGCGGAATACATTCGTTATTGTCCTGTGTGTGGGTGGCCGGAACAACGACACGACTGTGACATTGCTTTACTACGTTACAATATTAACCTAGCTCAAAGAACTACGGCGAGTTTCAAATTTTGCTGCGCCTTCTGTTTCTAATCGGTCTCTTCTCTTTCATCGACGTCGCAAACGTTGTAAATGTTAGTTTACTTTTGATAGTAGGATTCTGACTTATGGCTATTATTTTGGTTCTTGTCTTTGGGATTGGGTTCCGTATATGCCGTTGGTATTTTGTGCGTTGATGCTACCTAATTGTTCTTCTCTTACTGCTGTACTGAAATTCTTTTTGTTTAACTTTTTAGTAACTTTTTTTAATTTAATTTTTTCACTATTTTACTCCGACTGTATCTTTTTTTTTATATTATATCTTTCTACTCTTTATTTTTTATTTCTCTCTTTTCTCTTTTGCCCTTCAACGTTCTCGCTTAGAGTAATTGTTGGTTTTGCCTTTTTCTTTTTTTTAGATCTTGGTTACTTGCTTGAACACTTTCTTTCTTTCTTTTTAGTAACATTTTTCTTTAGAGTGTTCACTGCAATTATACTTATTTTCTTTTTTATTTCTCAGTTACTTTTCTTGATTTATCAAGTTCAGTGGGTTTTTGTTTTGTTGTGTTTGGTTTGAAACTTGGGATGGACTGTAACGTCGTTTCTTGTACTTTGGCTTAGTCGGCATTTATGATATTGTTAGTCACTGTCTTTACTTTGGATTTCTTTTGCTTTTGAAATATTCTAATCAATTCTTCGGCATGTGTGTTCCATTGTGACAATCCAACAACTAACAATTAAAAAGTGATGCTTCTTATTCTTTCTTATTAAGTCTTACTTCTTTTTCTTTCTTTCATACGGTTTTGTTCTGTGTTATGCGGTTTGGATTTTACTTGGATTGGTCTTTTTGTTGTATTCACCAACATTAATTTATTGAATGTAATAAAATGTAGCATTTACATTTGTTGCTTATGTGTACGATGTGTTGCCTAATTTAAAGGTCTTGTAACATTAGTCTTATTGCGATATTGTCAACGAACCTTTAGTTGTTTAGGCGTTTCTTATTTTATTTGTGTTTTCTATTCCTTTATGCTATTGTTGAAGTTGTTTGACTTGTGTTAGCCGATTTATCTACCTTAAGCGTTGTCAGGTGCAAACGGACATCTGTAGTGTATATTTCTCCCGTTATGGCGATTTTTTAATTAAGATGGTACATTGAAGATGAAGCTGAATCTTATCAGTGATAAGCCTACGACTCACTCTGTGGCGTTCTGAGCGTTTCGCGCATCACAATTCAACATCTGCTAGATACTTGGTTTTTCTTTTAATTCTTTAGTTTAGTTAGCTTTGGGGACTTATATTTAGGGCTGGGTTTGTATTTGTGGGCTTGAGTTTCACGGGATTTTAGGGCGTTGTCCTTGACCGTGGTCTAAACTTCTTTCTTTCCTGTACTTCTTTTTTTCTTGATTTGCTTAGTATTGTCCGTCAGTGAGGTCTATGTGACTGCGTTGCTTTCTTGCTTTATAGCGTAACGACTGATGTCGACTTTCAACGAGTACCTGTTTTGATACTTAGCTTCTGTTGGTTGGAATTTTTGGTTCTTTGGAATATCATTCCGCTTCATGTGACTTTTGGACACATCTGGTTGGTGATGCTTAGCAAACTGGGAAAACCTCTTTCATTTGCGTTTCTTCTTGGGTTGGGTGTTCTTGTACTTGGGTTGGTTTCGGATTTCAGGGTTCTGTCCTTGGCGTATGCCTAAATTTCTATTCTTGACTTTAGCTAGTGTCCATTTCCCAGGTTTTTATGTTTTTTCGAGTATAAAAATTTCTTCAAGTATAAAATTTGTCCCTCCACACGCCCTTTCGTCGAGATGTCAAATTTCAGACAACATATTTTATTTCATTTCCTGTAAGATCATCGACGAGCTCTGTATTTTTACGCCCAACGCGACTTTCACCTTTAAGGTATTTCACGCGAATATGCGAACAAAATTGTGAAGACTTAGTCGGGGTAAGTTGATAGATTTCTCTTTATTGTGGGTTTAATTTAGTTCTGTCATAATTGTCTGTAGCGGATTTCGGTACCCACCACACGTTTACCGTTATCAATGAAGATAAACAGTTGGTATAGTTGGGAAAACTTTCATGACGTCACGTTATTGAAACGTAACTATTTACACCGTCAAAAGTTGGAAACCTTCAGGATTGTACCTCTTTTGAGATAAGCTGCTACTATAAATTATTCTGTTAAGTCAAAAGGAAACGCTGCACATTTGCGATCTTAAATAATTAGATGCTAAAAGAAAAATTTATTTGTGTTAACGTTGTATGTTCGTTTGTGTTGGATTTAATATTACGTTTTAGGTAACTCAAGTACGGAATTAGCTAATCCCCTACTGGATAAAACCTAACTGTGAGTATTACAATTTCAAATTTTACGATTTGTACTTCGGTAGTCATGTCGATTGTTGAACGTACGTGCATGTTAGGTTAACACAATGAACAATAAGATCATTTTCTCAGATTGTTTTGTTGTATACTTTTGCGATTTTAAATTTGCGAATATAAATTCATACTTTCTGCGTATCTAAAAGTTTAGACCGACATGACAGGATCAGTTTATTGTACGGTGTGTTGCCCAGTATACGGCGCAACTTATATTTGATTCGACTCACGTATTAACGTTTGGAAAATTTATACTTATGTATCTTCTTCATCCTCTTTGAATGAATTATTGTCTGTGATAAAATAAATATATATTCTATGTTATTAGTTCTGTCGTGTTATTTGTTCTTTTCCAGCTATGGGTAGAGTTAGACGATATCTCCCTAACTTAATCTTTCATCGTCTTGGTGCCATTTCTTTTAGATTTAAGTTATAATTTAGCATCACAAAATCTGCCATCCCTCTCCGGAGAAACTGTGCTAGCCGTTGCTTTCGTTTTGTTACATGAAGACCAGTGTAACAAATATTGGCTGTTTAACTCAACAAACTTGAGTTTCTCGTAACACAAGAGAGGATAGACGTTAAAATAAAAGAGAAAAAGGTAAACTAATAACAAATTAAATAACATGATTAGATTCGTCAATTAATATCACAAGTATAATATCGATAAAAACTTTATCAATCAGGCAACTCACCTTACCACTAATCATATTCAGTTAGTAACAAAAATTCTAAGTGATTGATTTTAATCAAGATTAACTACTTTTTTAATTTAATTACTTCTTATATTCTGCAGTCGCGAAACGAGTCGATAACCGACAATTATGATACTGAGTTGCAAAAGAGGATACAAAAACTTACTCAACCGAAAAATCTTTGTCACTAGTAGTAACGTCTGTTACTTTCTTTGTATTGGATTTACGAACAAAATATGCGTTGTATATAAGCTTATGTACGACGTTTCAATTTTATGCACACTTTGACTTTGACTGCATTCAAATGATTCGAATGCCACGTCAATGTACTCATACGACAATACATAAAGTTAAAAATGAGTCAAAGAGCGCGACTGAAAGTAAAACTGTTTACGTTAGGATTACATACATTAACTGTTTTGATTAAGGCTGACGGTTAACTGATAAGATTGATGCAATTTGTTACGGTTTTTTTATTAATAACATCATCGATAACAAGCGGAAGTAGAAATACCTTTTTCACCATGTAATTGCTAGGAAGTACCGCGACGCGGGTTCGAGCTAAGTGCCGTTGGCAATTAGATTTGGTGCGCTTTTAGAGGATTTCACCGATGCTATCTGTACAGGGCGGAGGTGGTTAGTCGCTCGCGTGGCAAATTTCGTTAGGTGGCGGTTAATGGACTGACGCACATTGCCAGATGGCTGGTGTTTACAAACCAGTAAAACAGGAATCAAATTTTCTTAACCAAAAATTGCTGAAGATTACTTATTTTTCTTTCTGGACGGAAAACGTGGCTGCATTACAACTAAATTATCTTACGTAAAAGGGGTTAAGTACAAGTAATATCAAATTGTATGTAGACGTTCATTTTCTTTCTGTTTGGTACTTATAATTAACTAGTGACCTACATGGAATACGAAGTGATATGCTATTTTACTCCTATGTTGTAGATTTTCTTTTCTGAATATACTTACGGGGCAGGAACTCGTCTGGAGCTCTAGCCGAGGATCTATTCTGTCGACATCGAGGTTTGGTAACTTTATTTCCAAAACAAGACTGTAAGGTAGTAGCATTTATTTTCGTTATTTTATGTAGATGTCTTGCTTTCATTTTCATATGTTGGACCAGTTTACTTTGGGCTAAGTCAAAGTTTACCATACATTAATTTGATTTTACGTTTACTTAACAAAAAGGGAAAACCTGTTCCCGTTTAGTTAATTTTATTTTACGCTACGTGTTATTACGCGTAATTTGTCTAACATTGTTCGATAACAAGAAAAATTAAAAGTCTAAACTTTACTTCGGTTGTATTTTCATGTAAATTTTGCTAGTTCTAAATGTAATTAAGATGTTACTTATGGTATGTTTAGTTTTACTTCTTGAATCTTCGGGTTTTGTTAATTTTTCCAGAATGCATTTAGGACTCGAATTAAATTAACTGGCGCCTATAACTAAGTTATTTGCTGGGTTATTTTTATTGCACGTAACTGTTGTTATGTTTTTAATGTTATTTTAAATAGAGTAAGTTGTCTCGAACTTGGCTGCCTTATTTAATTGGTACCTACGTCCCCTCTTCGACTGTGCTAGGGCACTATTCACTATATCACAGCACAGGAAAAAGAGTTCACCACCATCGAGAGAGTCCTTACATCTGCTCTATCGAACCTCTCAACCTACTACAGCAAGAACTACCTGAGACCAAATCCGACCAAAACAGAGGTAACTGCTTTCCATCTGCGCCATCGGGAAGCAAACCGGAAGTTACGCATCACCTGGAATGGTACGGAAATAGAACACCACCAGAACCTAGTGTACCTCGGAGTCGTCCTCGACCGGACCCTGACTTATAGGGCCCACGTGGAAAAGACGAAGGGGAAAGTCAGCGCTCGGAACAATATCCTCAGAAAACTGGCCAACACCAAGTGGGGCGCCAACCCGACCACCCTGCGCTTTACTGCACTTGCACTCTGCTACTCCACAGCAGAATTTGCGTGCCCAGTTTGGGAGCGGTCATCTCATGCCAAAAAACTCGACCCGGTGCTCAACGAGAGCTGTCGCTACATCACGGGTTGCCTGAAACCGACACCCATCAACAGCCTCTACCTATTAGCCGGTATTGCTCCACCAGACATAAGAAGAAATGTAGCGAGTAGGCGGGAAAAACTGAGGCAACTAGAGGACCCCAGACATCCATTGTACGGCCATACCAACGTCGACAAACGTTTAAAATCCCGAAAAAGCTTCATACCCGAGAAACCCCTGGACTCAACAGCTAAAGCAACGAGGTTGGATTCATGGCGCGAACGCGTTAAAAACACCGACGCAATCGACGGTACCAGTCTAGAAGTGGGAGAACACCTACCCGCTGGCGGTGATCTGGACTGGACTACGTGGAAAAGCCTAAACCGCCTACGCACTAGAACTGGCAGATCCAAAGTCAACATGACCAAGTGGGGGTACTCTAGCGACAGCGATTTATGCGACTGCGGGGAAAGACAGACCATGGAACATCTTCCGATCTGCCGACTCCTCGACGAAAAATGCACCATGGAGGACCTCACCGCAGCCACCGACAGGGCCACAGCCTGTGCCCGCCACTGGAAGGACATATGAAACTTTTCGTTTAAGGACTCGAGAAGAAGAAGAAGATTGTTGCTATTGATTCTAAGTGGAATCAAGGTATCAATCCCACTGCAGCTGCGGGAAGTGGTAATAAAAAGGTTGACAGTGTCTGGTTTCCCACAGCCACAGCACTTTAAAGTCTGAGGTTTAGAACACGAAGGTGAAACATGTCCTTGCTGATGACAATTCCAGCAAGTAACAACTTTTCTCGACGTTGAAGTCGAAGAAAGAACAGAAGTAGAACCTGGACGAGGTTAAGTCGCAGTAGAAGTATTAGGGCGTGTAGACGACTTAGATGAAGTTGTTTTCACTTCAAAAACTTAACAGAACGTGTCGATGTTGATGAGTCACAATTGTCACTTACGTCATCCAAGGTTGGTTCTAGCAAACAAGAAGATTTACGAGAAGGTGGCGATTTAAATGTATCTACGCGGTATTTATTCCAAGTTTCAAGCGATTTCCTATAGACAATAGTTGAGAGACAGAAGAGATGTCTACTAGTGTTAATGAAGTCAGATAGAACGGAGCAAGATCTCAAAGCATGATAATTAACTGTTCTTCCGCTAGTAGAGATGTTTAAAGTCTGCTAAAAAGACTTTGCATAGTAGCCACATATAAAGCCAAGGTTTCTGAAGATCCCATAGTACGAAAAAAAATTTCACTTATTAATCTTTCATCGTAGTCCACTAGTAAAAAATCTGCTTTTAGCATATCTACCACTTCTTTCCATGCAGATAACGATGACTGTTTGCTTCAAAATAGTAAGAGAGCTAATTCCCATAACAATTCAGCAGTACCCAAAGATAGTTGTCTAAAAGACATGTTTCTAGCCACTCGCTGTTCCTCCACACGAATGAGAAGACGAAGAATCGCCAGAGAAAGTTAAACCTAATTTAGAAATAGCCAATGTATAAGAATCCAGGTGAGACACAGATTCTGGTTCAGTGTCTGACCCGAAGATATAAGTTCCGCTTCATCTGTCCTAGGTATAATAAATAATAATAGAAGTACGAGAAGTATGAGCACGTTTAAAGCGAGTAAACTGCGCTTCTACATCCACTTTTACAATATATATAGCAATAAGAAGTCGATTGCGTTCTTGAGGTTGTTCTACAGAATCAGCATTAAGTAATTCGCACCGTCGTTGCGTGTGTAGCCACAAAGTCCATAACCTAGGAAAAGAAGAAGTTAAATTTCAATCAAAAGCCTTGCTAAGAGTATTCAATTCAACGAGAGAGTGATCCACAGCTATTTTGTCCTTTTCAAATGGCAACGCACGCTTTAGTTAAGTAAAGGATCCCGCCTGAATGGCATTTTGGGGTCATTTTCCGAAAAGAATTAACCCTTCCCCCTGCCTCAACTCCCCTAGAAATAAGTTCATACTCCCGTTCATGTTTCTGTAATCGGTTGACATCCAATTTCCACAAAGACACTTTCAAGAGAAAAAAAAACTACCAAAGTACAGAAAAAAAGATCAATAAGCTATCTCGAGGCCCCACGTTGGGCGCCACTTATTATTACCACTTCCTGCAGCAGCAATAGGATTGTAAACGTAAAATCAAGTACCTTCATTTTACTTGGAATCGATAGCAATAATAATGCCCTAGCACAATCGAAGAGGGGACGTAGGTAACAATTAAATAATGCAGCCAAATTCGAGACAACTTATTCTATTTAAAATAACATTAAAAACATAACAACAGTTATGTACAATAAAAATAACTTAGTTATAGGCGCCAGTTAATTTAATTCGAGTCCTGAATGCATTCTAGAAAAATTAACAAAACCCGAAGATTCAAGAAGTAAAACTAAACATAGCATAAGTAACATCTTAATTACATTTAGAACTAGCAAAATTTACATGAAAATACAACCGAAGTAAAGTTTAGACTTAAGGAAATTAATTTTTCTTGTTATCGAACAATGTTAGACAAATTACGCGGAATAACACACGTAGCGTAAAGTAAAATTAACTAAACGGGGACAGGTTTTCCCTTTTTGTTAAGCAAACGTCAAATCAAATTAATGTATGATAAACTTTGACCTAGCCCAAAGTGAACCGGCCCAACATATGAAAATGAAATGAAAACATTTACATAAAATAACGAAAATAAATGCTACTACTTTACAGCCTTGTTTTGGAAATAAAGTTACCAAACCTCGGTGTCGACAGAATGGATCCTCGGCTAGAGCTCCAGACAAGTTCCTGGCCCGTGTACCTAAAAAGTAATATTAAACCCAATCTGAACGAGCATCTAATATTAACACAAATAAAAAGGTTTCTTTAGCATCCAATTATTAAGAACGCAAGTGCGCAGCGTTTTCCTTCGACTTAACCAACTAAATTTCCCATGTTTGTCTTAATTATTCTTCGCAAAGAAGGATTGTCCTGCCTGTTTCTAACCCTTGACGGTGGATACGATAATGACGTTATCAATACTGCAACGTCATGGAAATTTTCTAACGAGGCCACCTGCTAGTTATCTTCGGTGATAACAATAAACATTTGGTGGCTACCAATATCCGCTAGAGACAATTAGCAGAGTCAATTTAAACCCTCAATAAAGAAAATTGTATACCACTCACTCCGTTTCAAGCTTCCAAATGCAATATTAAGATAGCAGCGTGAAACAATCCAACGGTGAAGGTTAACCCGGGCGTAAAAGTACCGAACTCGCAAATGATCTAGTGCGAAATGAAGTAAGAATACTGTCTAAAATTTGACAGTCTCGGCGCAACAGTAAGAAAATTCTCTTGACAAATTTCATACTCAACGAATTGAACTATTTTTTTTTTAACATTACACCTCTGCAAAATTGCTCTAACTTATTAAAAGAAAAGACATTGAATTGGAAACTCACCAAGCTAATTTTTGTGCATTTTGTTAATTAAATGCAAACGAAATTTGCAACACGAGCGACTAACCACCTCCGTCCTGTACGGATAGCAGCGGTGAAATGCTCTAAAAACGCGCCAAATCTAGTTGCCAAACCCGCGTCGCATTGAAGCGGTACTTTCTAGCAATTACATGGTGAAAAAGGTATTTCTACCTCCGCTTGTTATCGATGATGTTATTAATTTAAAAAAACCGTAAGAATTAAAAAAGAGATAATACAACAAATGCACCACAATCACAAAATACGCTGTGGTAATGAAGGCGCATTAAACTAATTATATAAGTAATTACAGTTATACGATCCTAAGACTTCAAACAAAACTGTGAGTCATATCTCGTCACTACAAATTTATTAAAAAAAGGTTATTTCGCTACGACAATCGTGTATCGGAATAAAGTAACAGTCCCTAGGAAGTCTTTCCCAGCACATTTTCTAAAAGCGTAATCAAAATAATTGAGAAAAATTCAGCAAAAAGAAAACTACTTACATTTCCAAACGGCAAAAAAAGAGTAAAATGGACGTTCGACAGCGATATTGCGCTCATCCCCACTCATAAAAGACATTTGACCGTCAGTAGCGGCGTATAAACAGCGCAGCCGTTAATTTTAATTTAGAATAAATATTTATGAAAAACTCAAAGTTTCAGCATGTAACAATTGAATAAAAACCAATTTTTTGTAATTACAAAATTTTAAGTGTTTATGCTCAACAATTTTAGATAGACAATTTTATAATTAAGGTTTTTAATTTATTTTAGTTAATTGTACATTTTTAATTAAAATTTCATAATTTACATAATATTATATCGCTTTAAAAATCCTGTATTTATAAATAAAAATATGAAAATTGCCTGCTGCTAAAAAATTCTGACAAAATAATGTTAGTGTTAATTAATAATATTACATTTTTATATTCTACTATCGTGTCGCTTTTCAGCGAACGAAGTTCATTCAGGCGAGTACTTACTGCTAAATTTATGTAAATAAGTCTGGCAATTTTAACAAATATTTAGATAAAATAAATATTCCACTATGCAATATAGACGTTTCGGATTTAGAAAGTTAATACTCTTTAAAATCCGATAGCTCGGAACCGACAACGGCCAGATTACAGCTAAACTACATAACGTAACGTTAGTTGCCTATCTTAAGGCGTACGAAAAAGTTTTCCAAAAACTTTTCGCGTTAGTTCTTCGTTCATGAACATTCTTAAAATATTCAGCGAACGATCGCAACCTTCGTTTTATTAAAAATGCCAATGTTTTTAGTTAAAATTTAAATTTTGTTCAATGCTGCAATTAATATGCTAATTTAACGACACACTCTGACCTTTACAAAAACTGTAATTATTGGGGAAAATAAAAATCTCGCAAATTGTTTGTAGCAAAAAAGGTCCATTATTACGCCCTATTCCCGAATAAGTGAAATGAATACGAGTTTTTCGCAAGCCTAAAACTTTATTTTCTACATCACGTATTTCGTTGATGTTTCTTTATGTCTCGGATTTACTTTAACTTTGTGCGTAACCGCGTATCTATAATACATCATTTTTCCTCAACTTCTTTTTGTTATTATGATAGATGTAGTTTTTCTACCCTAATCATTGTATATGCGTTAAAGCGTCGTGTAGAAAACCGTCGTAATAAATTTATAGCAAAAACCGAAAAAAAATCAATGATTTTTAATTAAATCAACGTTGCATATGTATTACTCTCGACGTCTATAATAATAATGATAATAAAAGGAGAAAATGGCGAAGAAAAAAGTAATCGAGTTAGAAAATATTAAGCAATCGTCGAGCGGCAACTGCAAAAAAATATTAATTTTTCTCCCTCGCGAAAGATAATTGCTAGTATCACTGCTGGATATCATGAATTTTAAGCGAATAAATTTTTTTCTTTGCAATTTTAATTTAAGTCGTTAAATCTTGTTGACGTTTGCTTGTTTCGTTTTTAAATTAATCTCGCAAAATAAATTGGAAATTAAATTTGTTTTCGCGCTAAAAATATTTATTGTAATTAAGTTTTAATCAAAAGTTTCGTTTTTGTTAATTGCGCGAGTAAATAATTTGTTCGTGATTTTTAAAGTTATTTGTTGCGACAAATAGATGTAAATGACTAAGTGGTTTCTATATAGAATAAAACATTTGTACCGTAAATGCTAATTGCGTTACCAAACGTTGTTCTACAAATTCGATTTTTCATAAAATACGAGAAGTTTGAATCTACATCTAAATGTGCTCGAAATGCTTCGACTACTGAACAATAACAATTAGTTGTCATTGACTATATGGCAACGTTGGGAATAATAAATCGTAAATTTGGCATTAACGAAGGTTTTTACGACTAAAATTTATACTAAAATAAGGTACACCGGGGCAATTGCTACCTATAATTTCAGTAGTTTAGGGGAGAGCGGGGCTAGTTGACTAATTTTTTGCATATCTATTTTTAATAAATTTACCGTCCATACTTTAATGAATTATAGCATGCCAGCAGATTGAAAATTTACTCACGTGTTGTATTTTAACTATTAAATCGATTTATTTGAACCGATATAAGAGGTTCTAGCATTTTTACACTGACGTGCAGGGTAAGTCAAGTAGCCCCGGGAGCGGGGTTAGTTGACATAAGTGCTGGGGTTAGTTGACTTGGCAGTTACTTTTAGTTCTTTGAGGGATAAATGATTGAAAAAAATTAAACATTTGATTTATCATGCAAGTAAGTCTACAAATCATCATCTGAGTCACAATTGATACACACATAAAATATCAGATTAGAGCTTTTGGTGCATTTCTCGTGAGCCCATCTTTTGCAACGTGTGCATTGCATCCAGTCACCACCATGAACGCTATTATGATAAGGTTCTTCGCATATCAAGCATTCTGCTTCATCGTCTGATTCTGAGGATGAGGAGTCTTTAGCAGGTTCAGACGTAGATGGATCTTCTTCTCGGAAAAGAAATTTTCGGCCAGCTGCAGCTTTCTTGTTCTTCGTATTCTTTTCACCAACCACTCTAGTTTCTCTTTAGTTAGTGAATAAATCTTTCGCCTTTAGCTAAAGCAAAAGGACTTTGATTAATTCATTTTGTGAGTAAATCAAGCAAAGTCGAATTATTAAGGCCGACAAGTAATTTTGTAATTTGTTATAATAGCGTTGTTATTTCGTGCGATAAAGTTGTTCCTTTCGACGGTGCTTTAGACCCTTACCTCCACGAGGTTAAAGGTGGGCAACGACTCACAGGCTATAAGTCCAACCGTTTCTGGCAATAAGCTCCTGTGTACGGCTAAAAGGGTATCAGGTAAAAGTTTGTTTCTCCAGCCGACACTCCACGAGCGTTGCGCTGTCGCGCTTTACCTCCCCTACTTCTTCAGCCTCCTCCGCCATGGAGGCTGAATATGCCACATCCAAGCGTCGTCGTGGAGACGACGATGACGAAATCCTGTCTGATACCTCGCCTGACAGTATGGAATCCTCATTTGACGCCGATATCCTTCGTCTGACGAAAGTAATCTCCGCCTGTAAGATTACGACTTCCCGTCAATCAGAGATGATTGACATTGTTAGCAGGCTTCAAGCGACTTTTCGAAAATCCATCATTTCCCGTCGTGTCTCGCAGCAAACTGCTGACATCGCCAGTACCTTGACTGAGGTCCAAACAGCTTTGCATAACGTATCAGCCAAGCTATCCACAACTGCCATTGCTGCGTTTCCTGCCCAGCTATCCTATGCCCAAGTGGCACGTTCAAAACTTGTAGAGAAGGTAAAGGTACCTTCTGGAAAATCTGTCTCTCCTATTTCTCGTTCGACAGTAGTCATAGTTCCCAAACTAAGAGGCACTCCCATTATCATAGCAGGTGACTTCAATTCGAAATCGCCACTTTGGCACTCCCCGGTGACTTCTGTGTTGTCAACGAACCTAATCAACCATCCACTTTCGCTAGCCATTTAGGCTCAACTAATATAGATGTCACATTAGCTTCTCCTGGTTTAGCCAAGAAAATAGTAGACTGGCGAGTCATACCTCATGTTATAGAAAGTGACCACCGACTGATACGGTTCGAGTTAACCGTCAATGCCCCGAACCTAGTACCTATCCCTAAAAGAATCCTTGACTTTAAACGCATAGATCCCGTTCGCCTGAATAATGCTATCACTAAAGCAATTCCTTCATATCTTCCACGTGGTGCTTTGTGCCACGATCCAAAATCCGTAGACGCTTTCATTAATAAGTTAACCAGGATGATCCTCTACTCTTGTCAAAATGGCTTGAATAGTATACGCCTAAAATTTAGAGCTGGTGTACCGCGGTGGAGTTCTAAGTTAGATAAGCTAAAGCGAGCGGTGCGTTGTTTGCAAAAACACCACCAAAAAGCCCCTGCCGACGTAAAACCTCAATAGCTTGCCTCATATAAGGCCGCGCTTCACCGGTACAAACTGGCAGTGAAGACAGCGAAGTATAGCTCTTGGCAAAGTTTTGTTGAAAAAAGCCTGGCGACGAGTCCTTGGGGGTTAGTTTACAGATTATCCTCCCGCAAGTTCCTGTCGATCCAACCGTGTTCTAATGTTAAAGACGGCGACAGATACACAATCTCAGAACTGGACACGATCAAAGTTATAGTTTCCACATTATTTCCAGACGACGATCCATCGACGGACTGGGTGGTCACAAGCGACGATTTAGCCGCAGTGTTATTTCTAAAAATCCTCCCCTACATCTCCTATTGCAGGAAAGCACCAAAGTTCTTCGCAAGGCTGGCTCGTGCAATTTCCTTGACCAGCACGTTTCAAACGACGATTTTCCGTCCTTTTCAGCGGCCAAGCGTCACTTAAAGGTCTTGATCTTGGGTGAATGGCAGCGGCTGTGGGACACTTCCCATAAAGAGCGTAATGCCTATTCTATTATTCCAAATATCCTTATCTGGGTCACGGCGGATTTCGTTGCCATCTAAAGCGCATTAGCGTTTTAGATGATGACAAGTGTCCGTCGTTCGGCGTTCCTGACACTCCGGCGCATCGGATTCTCGCTTGTCGCGAATTTGATAATGATCGGAGTGCCCTGTCATCCATTGTCAACCCCTATCCCGATTTCCCTCAGGGCATCCTCGAACTGGTGCCTGATGTAAACATTTATAGGCCATTCGCAAAGAGAGACCAGAGCTTACAATAAGAATTGAGTTTTTATTTTCTTAACTTAACATCTAAACGCTTAAATATCATGGTGCATGCTCTCTCTAGTTGTTAATACGGGAACTATGGGCAATTAGTCAACTTACCCTTATAGTCAATTAACCTCGGTCTCCCCTACTTTCACCATCTTGTCACATTCTTGTCACATTCTTGTTTGACCATTAAATGCAACAAAATTTACCTTACTACTAACGAAGGATGTTAACAAGTTAGTGTCAAAAGTTGAAAACGATATGTAAACATTTTTGGGTTGTTTACACACAAAAAGGTGACTGGGTCAATAGATTACACTTCCCCACAGTACCGTTTTTAGGGACGGGCCACCTGGGCCCGGGCCCAGAGCCCCGAGGTCCTGGAGGCCCCCAAAGGTTTGTGCGATTCAAAAAAAATTTGTGACAACAAAAAATCATTGACATTTTTGTTATAGATTTAATTTTATTGAAATTTAATGCCTACGAGTAACATAAATTAAAACATTATTTTTATGAATTATTTACACAAGTAAGAACATCTGCGTTATACCTAATCTCGAAATGAATATAAACTTATCAACGGTCGGTAATGATTGGCCGCTGTCGGTAATATCATTGTATTTATAAGATATAAATACAATGGTAATATTGAGAGTTTGATAATACTGGCTGCTTTGCTTCTCAATCGACAAAAGCCCGCCGCTGAACACAACTTTTCTGTAGAGGTCGTCATAAAATTCGGACGAAAACAATACCTACAAGAGGAATTGCTAAAATTGACAAACATTGCATCGAAGTACAACATTTAGTCGTCCGAACCTAAGAATAATAATAGATCGCACTACTTTAATCTTTACCTCTAAACAAAACGCGTAATTCAATATCTACATCTTTATGTACCTACATTTATTTTCTTCACGAATTCGTGGTTGACTTTCAGCCAAATTATTCATAAATTATCATTACCTAATAGGAGTTCAAATTAAAAATTAATTTAATACGTACGAAAACGATAATTATTACTTAATTTAACAGATATTTGATTAAGTCAGAACGATGAAGAAAAACAAATGATCTCGAAATTGCCCAAGCTGACCAAATACGTCTCATCACCAACAGTTCGAGAATCTGCAGCTCCGATTCCGACAGATAGTGCAGCTCCGATTCCGACAGATTCCGACAAAGAGTTGCAACTGCCTCCATCACCCGTTGCTCAAGAAGATGCAGCTCCATCGACTTCAACAGATACTGCCGCTCCCACAGTTCTTCGCCGTGACTGTAAAGAGTTGCAACAACCTCAAACTGGAGACCTACAGGAAACTCATCAGACAGTAACACCCATTTCTAACGACCCTGCAAACTGGTTGCAATTCACAGAGGATGATCGCTCTATCTGGATTAGTAAGGGACCTGAATTTTTTCAGAACAGAAAATGCGATTATTTTGATTCGGCCAGAAGTTATACGGAACACGATGGAAAAGTAAAAGTTCGGTGTCTGAACCCATCGGTGTTTTCTCGAAAACTGCAAAACGGCGAGACGGTTGACAGATCTTGGCTTTTATACTCTCCAACACAAAAAGTTTTGTTCTGCTTTCCGTGTCGCCTTTTCTCACCCGCGTGTACCATCTTCAGTTCTTCAAAATGCTTCAACTATTGGAAACATTCCGGAACTTCCATTCTGGAACACGAGAACAGTTTGGGACACAGACAAGCAATCTTGACTTATTCGTCACGAAAGAAGAGCGTTGGTCTTCTAAATGACCGTCTCGCTACTCAACTGAACGACGAAATGATTTACTGGAAGCGGGTGTTGAGAAGGATTGTCGAGGTCATAAAATTCTTGGCATCACGAGGTCTAGCGTTCCGCGGGGACAATCAAGTCATCGGATCGCAACATAACGGAAATTATTTGGGCGTGCTGGAGCTGCTGAGCAAGTTTGATCCATTTCTTGCTGATCATTTGCATAATTATGCAAACAAAGATAAAGGACACGTTTCCTACTTGTCAGCTTCAATTTGCAATGAGTTCATAGCTATAATGGGACAGCAAGTATTGAGCAAAATTATTTTGGAACTGAAGGAAGCGAAGTACTACTCGATAAGCGTCAATTCTACCCCTGATATCTCTCACGTCGATCAGCTCACTTTCGTCGTGCGGTACATGAAGGAATGTTCCCCAGTAGAACTGGGGAACTGGACTTCATACCAATAGAACTGCACGGAGCAGCGTACTTGTCCGATACCGTTGTATCTTTTCTTGAAGAAAAAGGTATAAGTTTACAGGACTGTCGTGGGCAAACGTACGACAACGCACCAAACATGGCAGGACAGTACAATGGGTTGCAAGCGAAACTTAAGGAGCACTGTACATGCGCTCTTTTCGTTCCATGTCTGGCGCACAGTTTGAATCTTGTCGTCGGGCAGGCCGCAGGGTGCGTCATGGAGGCAACAGACTACTTCCAGTTCCTGCAAAAACTTTATACTTTCTTCGCAAGTTTTACTCATCGTTGGAACGTGTTGAAAGAGTCTCTCGGGCCAGGCATAATAGTGAAACGTCTTTTGGATACCAGATGGTCTGCACGCGCGGATGTTGTATCCGCGTTGCAGAAGAGTTACCCAAGCATCATCATGGATGTCCAACAAGAACTGCCGGAAACACGAAACGAAGCTCGGGGCATTTTGAAGAAAATGCAAATGTTGGACACTGTTATGCTGACCGAGATGTGGAGTAACATTTTAGTCAGGTGCAACGAGACGTCGAAGAGTCTACAGAGTGTCAGCCTTCCTCTCGATGTAGCGCTCAAGTTGGTGGACTCCCTGACTGCGTTTGTGAAGGATCAACGCGACAAGTTCAAGATGTATGAAACTACTTCAAAACAGATCTACCCGGACTTCGAATACAAAACTAATACAACCCGTTCAAGACAAAGGAGCTCCCGTTTAACTTTTTTCGATGGAGCTACAGAAGATACCGAGTTCCAGGGCCGCGAAAAATTCAGAACTGGGGTCTATATTCTAATCATCGACACATTAATCGCTCAACTGCAACAACGTTCGAAGACTTACGATCAACTACTCAATTTGTTCGGGTTCTTTTTCAGATTGAGTGTTTTGCGAACAGAAGAGCTGGAAATTCATTGTCAGTTTTATGTAAACGATGTTAATTAAAAAGAGCTGCTTGTGGAATGTGAGCATTTTAAGCAGTATTTGTTTCAAGAAAAAATGCTTGGTGATCACATACCTATCTACGATATGTATAACCTTCTGAAAAGTAGCAATCTTGTTGATACGTTTATCAACGTAGAAATCGCGTTTAGGATTTTCTTGTCTTTAATGGTTACAACGCCAGTGGCGAAAGATCATTTTCAAAACTCAAGCTGATCAAAAATGAACTGCGAAACAGTATGTGTCAGTAGCGATTCAAATGTTTATCTCTGATGAGCATTGAAAATGATCTTTTGCAAGAAATTGATTTTAACGATGTGATCGAAGATTTTGCGTTACAAAAGTCCCGAAGAAAACTGGTCTAATAATCTAAACATAATCATCAACTTTATATCATATAGATTATTTCTTAGATAGGTGTTTTTATGTGTATCTTTATGTTATAAATAAGTATAATAAACCTCTAAAATACTTATCTGTTTTTGTTAAAAAAAAATTTATGGGGGGGGGGCAATTATGAATGGCCCAGGGCCCCCAAAATCTTAAAAACGACACTGCTTCCCCGGGATTTTGGGGCAAGTGTAAATCCAGTGTTTATTTCCTGTAAAATGCGCGTGAATACGACTAAGGCAAGTGTAAACGAATCAGAAAAGAAAGTAGTAGCAGAATATATTTAAAAAAAAAATCAGTTTACATTTTTGTCAAACGTAACATCAAAAACAAAGAAACCTTTCTTCTCTAATGTTGGCGGTGGTAATATTCTGTCAACCTCTTCTGAGGTTATAACTGATATTGCTGCAGTGTTGGGCCAATGAAATTGTGACGAAGTTCGAAGTCTTCTTGCAAATTTCATCTCCAAACAAGGAGCTGTCTCTGTTACTTGGCCGATTTCTCCGATTTTAAGTGATTCAGTTGATTTCTCCAACGATACCATAAACTCATTCTCTTCTCCTGCTTCGCCTGCTTCATCGTCTAAGTCCGCATCAGCTTCGGAATCTATTAGCTCCAACTCTTCCAAATTTTCTTCATCTGTCCCATCACTTTCATATACCGGCACTCGTTTCAGGTGTTTCAGACCTTTCTTAATTTTTGTTTTTGATGATTTATTGTTTTGTGTTGTTTGTTGTTCTCTTAGTTTAGCAACAGCAACTTCAGACGTAATAATTTACACCTCCTGAATATATTTTTCTCCTCTTTCCTATTCCTGTTTTCGGTGTTTGTTTTACATACTCCAAGAGAAGGGTTTCAAAACTCTTTGACGATTTGCTGTGCTCAAAACTGATTGACGGTACTGGCACGGGAAGTACTGCTGAAAATGATGAATGTCTTTGCTCTGAGCTTGAAAAAGTCTCTGGCTTAGGAGGTACTGTCATTGCAGTGGCTTTCGAAGTAGATGGGAAAGAAGTTTGCTCTACAAATGTTGCCACTGGACAACCTGCTCCAAATCATTGGCGTTGCCCTTTGCCAAATCACACCATCTGCCGTATGCTTCGGGGTCGAATTTTTCAATCGGAATGATATTTTTATTAAAAGTAAAAATACTCCGATTTTTTTCGTAATAAGTGTAGCACTGGCGTTAAACCATATTTGTGATAGTATTTTGTAAAACTGTGCTTTTTATAACCTTTGCCCATAATTATGTCTTTGCCATTATATAAGCTCTCTATTCCATACCATTTTCAGGGATTTAAAGACGCAGAGTTCCATGGGTTGAAGCAAATGGCTAGAATGGGCCGGTAGTTTGATGATAACTACACCATGTGATATTGCTTGTTCAATTGTTGAAATACTCAGGTGCGAGCTATGGCCATCGTAAATTAACACTACCGGCCTTTCTGAACCAATATTTTTTAAAAAGTTGTTACCAAAATATTGCTCAAATGTTCCGGTCTCCATCCAGTCATTCTTGGTCTTGCAGAATACGTTATTCCGGGATATCGATCAGCTGGAATCCAAGAGTCCACATTTGTTTTCCTTTGAAGACCGCTGAAGGAAGCTGCTTTTTACCATCAGCATTTCCACCAAGCAGCACGGTAATATTTTCTCTGCCAGGGCCACTCGTTGTTCTGTGGGCAGCTTCCACCTTTTGCACCTACTACTCTTACGCGTGACGGGTCGAGGCAAAAACTAGTCTCGTCAACGTTGAAAATTTCAGATGGTGGGATATTAGCAATGTGTTTTTTTGAGAATGTCAAAGTATTCTTATATAATAAAGGGATCCATCGACTATTTCCGAGCTACTTCCACTAGTTGTGGCTTTTGTTAATGTTAATGTCTTCTTTACTGTAGGATGGTGGTGGCCTTTTTCGAACGTAATTGCGAACCATATTTTGAAAAGAACAATGCTGAGATATCGTACTAAAAACAAGCGAGGAAGTGTGAACCTACAGAAAAATACATAAAGAAAAGTGTAAACCAAAATGTTTCGCACTTGCCTCGTTCACTTGTTTTCATGAGGCAAGTGTAAACCATAACAAAATAAACACAATCGACAAAATTTAAGCGTAACTAATAGCTTAGCATGTTGTATACAACATATGCTAATGTACTTACTGAAATATGTAGTACAAATACCACAAATATTAAAAACACAACTTTTTTTGGCGGTTATGCGAAACTATACACACGATCTTTGCCGACCTTTCAAAAGATGATCGTACCTGTAGTGAGCGTGGTAGGGGGATCGGTATAAATCCTGCCTACAATTATAGCGGAATATAGTGCAGTTGTTTTGAGGTTAGATGGTGCCACCTATGATGGAATTTTGTTGGCGAAAAATACAGCGTTTACACTTGCCCCGAATCTACACTTGCCCCGGTGTACCTTAATACGATTTTTCAAAATGAAAGTCAATTTTTTAAATTACATTCTCAACGTGTCGCAACTGAAAATTTAAGAAAAAAACTGTAAAGTGTTAGATAACCAACTTGCCATCTAAGCCAGATTATAAGTACGTGAAGATGGAAGACGTAAAGTCGAAAGACGTCAAAATGGAAGAGGTGACGATGAAAGACGTAAAGAAGAAGAACGAGAATAAAAAAGACGCAAAGATGAAAGACCGGAATGGAGAGAAATAATATGTTATAACTGCGGAGTAGGAGGACACCGATCAAGAGACTGTGAACACAGAAACAAAAAAATTAAATGTTTCAAATGCAACAGATTTGGACATAAAGCAAGAGATACACAGATATAGAGAATTCTTGAACAAAAATATATAAAAGGATACAAATACGGCAGTTATTTCAGTAATTCGAAGTCGGCAGTGTTAAGAAGATTATTCAAGTTTAAATAAATAAGTGATTAACGCGTGTCGAGATAAATAACGGAGTATAACCTTGGGCCTGACTTTAATGTAAACAAGTGTGTGAAGTTATCCGCGGACATTGTCTTTCAACTGATAGTGCATATATAAATTAGTGTAAGCGTTTTTATTAAATATTGAAAAAATATGGAAAAGCATGTTCCGGAAGACTAATGAATCAAAACCGTCACGAACCACTGACCCGAACAAACAAAAAAAAACAACGAACCCAGTTAGAGAAACCTCTTCATGTACTTCGTCTAGCCTCTTGGTCAGCTTGCTGACGTAGTCTTCTCCAGCAAGTTCTTCTTCCGGTTTTTGTCCAAATTGGAGGTCGTATGGCAGTTGTATTTTGCGACCAAATATGACACAGGATGATGTTTGGTCTGTGCTTTCGTGAACGGATGATCGGAATGCCATTAGATAAAAGTGCAAGTGCTGATCCCAGTCTTTTTGGTGTTCGGACACTACTTTAATTAAGTATTTTCTTATTTTTTTTGATTCATCCGCTCAACCATGCCATCAGATTGAGGATGGAGAAAGAGGCATCGTCCTAGTTTTCTTAAAAAAAAAACTCCAAACCGACAAAAAACTCTTTCACTAATACGTCTGCGACTGTAACTGCTTCTTGATTGGGTATGGCGTAAACCTCCGTCCATTTCGTAAAATAATCCATTACCACCAGGATGTATTTGTTTCCCGAATCAGATTATGGGAACGGCCCTGGCTAATCTTTCTAAAAGGTATCCTACGTTCTATTGCTTTATCGGTGCTTTGCGCTTTCTCGCTGGACCGTACACTTACGGCACCATTTCATGACGTCTTTTTTGCAGTTCACCAGTAAAATCTTTCCACAATGTCTTTTTTATGCTAAAGTGTCCTTCTGATGTACCATCGTGAAGATGCTTTAATACTTCTGACATACGGCTCTTTGGCACTACTAACTGTAGTTTGTTTTCAGTGCCCTCGACACCTTCTAGGGATCGCTTAAGAAGACCGTCATCTACTATCAAAGAGTCCCACTGCGTTCATTACGTTTTGATGTTTCTGCCCAAAGCACTCACTTCTTCTCAGGTTGGTCGTCAACCGTTTTCTTTCCAATCCAAGAGTACTCTTATTTCAGGATCGTTTCCTTGTTCGCGACGCAACTGCTCAAGTTGCCATTCATCATCAACCATAGCAGTTTTTTTCGACTTTTTCTTCAAGTTGCCATTGTCTTTTAGACAAAGCTTCAGCGTTCCGATGACTGCTTCTGGCACTGTGTTCCGTGTCATAGTCATACTCTTGTAGTCCCTCGATCCATCTTCTTCTGGGTTACGGAACACCAATAGAGGTTCGTTCTCAGTAAAAATATTTGTAGAAATGTTCTATAAACTTGACGACTGCCGACAGCTCCCTCCTACTCTTGCGTCGGTATCCAGAACAAATTCTCCATCTTCTCTGGGATAACTTAAAATCGGCTTAAAAGTGACTAGAGCTTGTTTTAGTCGATGGAAAGCATTTTTGCAGTCTTCATTCCATCTTAATTCTGCTCTTTTTTCGGTCAATTTCGTCAAAGGTTTGGTAATATTAGCAAATCCGGGTATAAATAGACTATAATAGGTGCACAACCCAAGAAAACTTCGAACCTGGTGTTTGTCGATTAGTCTTGGCCATGCTTGCACTGCTCGGATTTTAACTAGATCATCTTTTCTCTCTGTCTCTCTCTAGATACGACGTGGACAAGGTATTGCACTTCCTACTTAAATACGTGACATTTCTTTGGGCCCAGTTTGAGATTTGCCGGCCGTAATCGCTGGAACACTTCTTTTAAGTTGTTCAAGTGTTCTTCAAACGACCTTCCAACTACGATCGCGCCGTGTAGGTAAACCAAGCTAATTTTCCAAAACAGTCTACGCAAGATGGTCTCCATCAAACACTCAAACGTTGCAGGTCAAAGGGCATCACAGTGAACTGCCGCAAACCAGTTACAATTGCAAAAGCTCTTTTTTTACAATCTTTGGGTTTCATTTCTACCTGCCAGTAACCACTATCTATCTATCTAACGTGGAAAATTATTAAGGTCCTGACAGAGTGTCTAACGTATCGTCAATTATCGGTAAAGGGTAGCTGTCTTTTTGGTCACGTCGTTTAGCTGTCTCTAGTCTACTTAAAACCTCGTTGATTCATGTTTCTTCTTTACCCCATAGACTATTTGAAGATTCAATCACGCCTACTCACTCCATATACGTAATTATTTGTTCAATTTCTTCTCTTTTCGTCGTATCGGCCGAGCGTCTTCGGTATTATTTTTATGTTTTACCACGTTAGTTCTTTTTTTGGAACCACTCTCAAGCGCGAACACATTTTGATACTGTTGGATAAACACTTTAACTTTAGGCAGCTGATCTTAGCTGAGGTTTTGGCCTTTGGAGGTAAGAATGTCCAATATATGTTGTGCGCACTTCTTCTACCACGGTCTTCGTTTTCAACGTTACTGGATCTGAATTGATATTCAAGATCTTTACTGGCGTCGTGTTTTTTACTCGTACTACAGTTCTGCCAAGGAGTAGTCCCTTTTCAACTAAGTCGCTCTCCATTCGTACAATCGCGCGAATGTAACCTTTCCGGAGATTTCCATCCAGGCGTGCCATCACCACACTTTCAGTCCTCGCAGACAGAGTCACGTCTTCACCCAATAAGACTCGCAAGGCTGCCTTCTTTGACGAATGAAAAGGAATTTCTTTATTGTCGATCTTCAGAACATCGTTCTTCATATCCAAATGGATCCCATACTTTTTTATAACGTTCATTCTCAGAATAACTTCTTCCGTAACTTCCAGTACTTGATAGTCGACTACTCCATTTCCCAAAGCAATAGTTACTTGGACTTGTACCTGAGTAGGTATTTCTTCCCCTATCGCCGTTCGAAGTCGTACTGTTACTGGTGATGTCTTCTCATCTTCCCGTAATATGTCCGCACGAATGATCGGCTTCGTCGCTTCCGTGTCAACCAGAAACTGAACACTTCTTCCATTGATTTTGCCATCGAGATAAATTGCTCTATAGGCAATGCCATTTGAATGGTAATCTCCAGGACATGACTAGATGAGATTACCTTTGTCTCTTTTGGTCAACTCGTTCCAAATTTTCAAGCGTTTTTCTTGTTTTCTTCTTGGGTTTACTACGATGTCGTCGTACTTGGCCTATTTCATTAAAGTTGAAAGTCGTCACTCATCTTTCCCAAGGCATTCGTCACACTATCTTTTTGATGCTTTCTATTATCTGCGCGGGTACTTCTGCAGCACAGCGGACTTTATAACCGTCTCGTTGCGATGCTTATTTTGCTGTTTCAAATTCTAAGGCATGTACTAAAGCATCATCCAACGTCTTTGGTCGAGCTAACCGGCTGAGTTTTACTGTCTCGGAAGCCGGCTACAAAGGTTTGAATATCCAACTGCTCCAAGAAGGTGTCTGGTGGTGTAGGATACGCAAGCCGTGTGTTACGCCCTGAGCAATTTTTTCTAAATCCGGCACTGTCTGCTTCATTTAAGTTAGACATGTGGGAATCTGCTGTTGTTACTAATCTCACGCTTTATTATGTTACATTTTAAAGTTGATAATTTGTAATTTATGAGTAATTAAAAGCGTATTATTTTTGCTTAATACGTGATTAAATGCTGCTTTTCTACAAGTCCTTATAAATATTTTTGTTTAAAATATCATTTACTCGAGCGTTCTCACGAGTTTGCTGACGAATTTATTTTGTTATCTTCTGAGGTCATTATAACCTTAGGTACTTCGTTTCCTTCTTTAATCAGTTCCTGACAAACTCTTGCTGAGATCACTTCAAAAATTTACTGTACTGTACCTTTACTGTACGTTTACTTAAACACGGTGATTTTACCGGATATTACGTTGAAACCTTCCTAACTTTTAGTATATCTACGGAACCTGTTTCTTTCCTAAAATTACTAAAAATCGTATATTTACGGCTATAAGTTACTTTAAATTTTAAAAGAGTACTTAGTTTTCGAAACGCTGGATTATTATACCCAGGTAAAGTACTTAGTTTTTGTTTTATTTAGTTTATCTAACTTCGCTTCTCTCCCTTACTCTTTATAGCGGTTTTTTTCTTCCGACGAAATTGTTCTAATTCATATGAACGTTTCCTCCAACGGATTGTTTACTCCACGTGTGAAAGTTCCTTCAACTACCAAAATACTCCGTTCATCTGTAAACTCTACTAACGCTACGCTGAGAAGTCAACTTCGATTGCACCAACTGACGCTAAGTGAAAAAAAAAACAACCGTTAACCTTCGTTTTATTGTGAATTAATTCATATTTGTGCAAATCTCAAAGATTTGATTTTCTACATTAAACTTTTAATCACAATTATCCTACTTGCTTAATCAACTTTAGAAATGCAAGAACTTTTCCTTATACTTTAAAATTTTACAATTTTTTTATTGCTATTTAAAATTCACTTTTGTTATTTAAACTTTGGCTTAATTTACTTAATTTAATTTCTTTTTGTTTCTATAAGAAGTTGTTATCTGATTTACCTTGAAATTTGTTGACTTATAACGTAATTGTAACTGACCTATTAACTTACATAAATTTGGTCGCGCATCTCCTGATCTACGAGATAGTAAACTTGAACCTAACTCTAATTCTCGGCTGTTATTTGCCGACGGCCAATTGTTTGTTTTAAATATTTTATTTAAGGAAACTTCGACTGGAAATACCGTGCACGGAGTTCCATCAGCGAAGTAATAAGGTAAGATTTTTTTTTTGTATTTCAAATTTGAAATTACTGTCTTGTCGAATAACGATCGCTGCCCCAAATTAAATTTTTTTGTTGTTTGTTTTGCGAACCTAACGTAATTAAATTAGTTTTACTACTTTTGTTTTAACACAAGGTAATTTAGATCCTGTATTTTTGTAATATTTGAAATCCATTATCGATTGTTTTACTCAACTTCACGCATATTTTGTTTGCATAATTCAAAATTGAATATTTTATTGATTATTTTGTAAATTGCAATTAATTCTAAATTCATTATATTTACATCAAATTTACTGATTGCTATTTATTGCTTAACCTTCCCCGTTTTTTTTCTTTCAGCAACCCTTCGCTACTACTAGAGCCCTGTTAAACTTTTACAATTTACTTAACAGGACCGTAACTAAACAAATTGTGTGGCGCCCATTTCTAACAATTTCTAATCACTATTTGACTAATTTTATCTACCACGACATCTTTGATTTTAATATTCCCCTCACAATTTCTAACCCACCCCATTTTGCCTACAAGAACCGAGCTACTGCGGCCATCGCTCCATTTAAATTTAGTTACCCATAATTCTTACCGTAACACCTGTTAATCTGGCGATGTCAGCCTCAAACTCTTGAAGACTTTCGGCAGCTTTCTGAACCCGACTTTTAATTTGAGCTTAGTAAACTTGTTGAAGATGAGCATCTCCATATCTTATTTCTAAACGTGAAATTAAAAGTTCGTAATTTTTTTGTAGGTAGTCAGGAACAATCTGCAAAATTCCAAGCGCTTCTTCACGTAAGGACGCTATTAAAGACGTCACTTTCTGTTTGTTGCTCCAATCATTAGCTGTAGCTGCGGCTTATTATTCTCGATAGTCCATTAAATCTTCGCTTGTGAGACTTTCGTCGCCGTGACAATTCATTTTTGGTTCATTCTTTCTTTAAGCAGTTGTATTCTTTCTCTTAATTTTTTCTCTAGTTTGTCTTCTATGGTTCTTAAATTTTCTTCTAACTTCTGTTCTAATTTGTCTTCTACTTCTTCTAATTTGTCATTCACAGATTCGCAAATTTTTAACATATCTGTTTGGGTTTCCTCTTGAACAATTTTAATTTGGTTTTCTATGCTCGTTCGTATTTTTTAAATTTCTACAATTTTTCTTATATTTTTTTAGAATTTTCTTCCGAATTTTCATAAAACTTTTCTTCAATTTTTCTAGAATCTTTGGACAGTTTTTCTTGCATATTTTTATTCATTGATTCTTAGCCATTTTGTATTAATTCGAGAAATTCAAATAGTTTTGCAGTTACTTTTGTTTGATAACGAGTTAATGTAAAGAATTTAAATACATTATTTTAACAAACTGGAATAGCTAGAATTACACGCTGTAAACAAATACGCGAATCGCAAACTAAGCAGTTTTATTTATTTACACGATTTCAACAGGTTTTAATACCGCACACTTGTATCGCCAATGTAACGAATTTTAAAACTAATTTATTTACACCAAAAATAAGTTTTGAATTTAGACAAATTCAAAAAAACGTTTTTTTCTAGCTAGGTGAAAATCCATTTGGTGCCGGCTTTTTGGCGATCACTGTATACCTATATACAGTGTGTCCGAAAAGTATGAAATATATTATACAGGTCGATAAATATGCACTTTACACGAAAAAGTTGTAAATAAAAGTTGTTTATCACTTAGTTATCTACCACCTGGGAGATATCAATTTAAATTTTTGCTGTAAACAAAATCGCAACGAATAACACTTACATTTTTTTAAATGGCAAGGCACGTCTTTATTATACTCATTTGATAGAGTCTTTTTTTCTCTTTTCAACCATATGAAACTTGAATACCTTTACATCAAAAAATTTTCAAGAAAAACAAGGACATGTCTAACAAATTTATTTTACTGAGCAGTATTAATCAGGTACGTAATATGTAGTATTGAAACAATTGAATGCACTGTCACAATAGCAAATATTAAACTTTAAATATCTTTACATAAAATTGTTATAACAAAAAAATGTATTTAAACTAAACTTACAATAAATGTTCAAAATGTAAACCATTCATAATTTGACAGTGGTAAATTCGATTTTTAAAACCATCGATTGCTTTTGAAATCATATCTCGAGTTATAGCTCTTATCTCAACTCTAATGCGATTTTTCAAATCTTCAACATTATCAGGTCTATTTACATAAATTTTGCTTATAATATAGCCCCAAAGAAAAAAATCTAGTGGACTTAAATCCGGCGAGCGAGCAGGCCATTCTATCGTACCTCTTCTGCCTATCCATGTATTTTGAAAAGTATTATTAAGAAAGTGGCGGACATTAATTCCAAAATGTGAAGGTGCCCCGTCTTGTTGAAGCCATATTCTGTTATGAGGTATATCTGGATCTACTTCATGTGGAAATAACTCGGCCAAAGCAGGAACTAACTCAAATCTTAAGAAATCGTTAAACTACCTTCAAAAAAATATGGCCCCAAAATTTGACTTCCAATCATTCTACCAAGACGTTGACTTTCTGCTGGTATTGGGTGTGTCCTTCTAGATACCAGTGAGGATTTTGTGAAGACCAGTAACGTGTGTTTTGTTTGTTAATTGTGCCGTTTAAACAAAACGTGGCCTCATCAGTAAAAAGGATATTTTTATGAAAATGTGCATCTCGTTCAAGTTTGTTTGTTATTGTTTCACAAAACTCCAGCCTTCTGTCCAAATCGTCTTCAAATAATTCTTGAACTACACAAGCTTTATAAGGATGAAATTTTTCTTTTTTTAAAACGTCATGTACAGCCGATTTATTCAAATTATGGTCTCTAGCAATTTGCCGAACAGAAATTTGTGGATTTTCCTCAACAGACAAGAACACATTTTCTCGTTCCACATTACTTAATGACAAAGGTCTACCAGTTCTACTCGCATCTTTCACCCAACCTGTCTCTTGAAATTTTCGCCAAATTTTGCTTACCGTGGACTGCGAAATGTTTAATTCTGGATGCAAGTTATCAAATAAATTACATACTTCGTCTTGGGTTCTTCTTCTATCTCCATATCCCAGAATCATTAAAATTTCAATTCTATGTTTCTCAGATAATTGAGCCATATTTCAAGCACTAACAAATAGCAAAGTGTGACAGTGTTCTAAAGTGCATTCAATTGTTTCAATGCTACATATTACGTACCTGATTAATACTGCTCAGTAAAATAAATTTGTTAGACAAGTCCTTGTTTTTCTTGAACATTTTTTGATGTAAAGGTATTCAAGTTTCATATGGTTGAAAAGAGAAAAAAAGACTCTAACAAATGAGTATAACAAAGACGTGCCTTGCCATTTAAAAAAATGTAAGTGTTATTCGTTGCGATTTTGTTTACAGCAAAAATTTAAATTGATATCTCCCAGGTGGTAGATAACTAAGTGATAAACAACTTTTATTTACAACTTTTTCGTGTAAAGGGCATATTTATCGACCTGTATAACATATTCCATACTTTTCGGGCACACTGTATATAAACGTTTCACAATCATTTTCTTATATGTGGCCTGGCTAGATCATTTAACACAACGAAGGAATAAAAAAGTTTCACGCAACGAAGGGTTAAAAAACAAATTTGAGTACGCCCGAAAAAATTCATAGTTTAACTAATTCTTCTAAGAGAAATTTATTTCGTTGTTAACTGAACGGTAATAATTAAAAAAAAACTCTTTGTTCTTTAATAATAAAAGAATTAGAAAGCTATGAAGGATTTGAAATAACAAATAGTTGGAAAAAAAGCGTTTAAGTGAATACTTTAAATACAATAATTAGCTAAATGAGTTAATGACTGTATACTTTTGAATATGCATCTATACCCAAAAATAACCAAATCATATGCATTTGCATATGCATTTATGCAAGTGCATAGTTCTCCTAAATACGCATAATAATATTATCAGTAAACATTAGAGAACTAAATCAAATAAACATTAGAAATATACCAAACCGTAAATATGCATTTTTTGACATAAAAGTTGCAATAACTTTTTATTGTTTATGCGGGTGTTAAAAACTAAACGCATGCAAATTTGGAAAAATATTTGAACGTTACATTTTTGAATTCATGCAATTACCGTGTCTTTAGGTTTTGACTAAGAAAACTTCGATAATTAGCCACCGTTTCAACAGTCTGATGTTTATGATCTAAGTTTCTTTTCTAACAAATAAAAATTTAGTTTTCGGATTGCGTTAAGCTACAAATAAATATGAAATGTGCTGAAAAAATCAACAATAAAATAATTGAAGTAAAAGTTAAAAAAAATCAATAAATCGATTTTGAAACAAAGGCGCAATAAAAGAAAGAATCCCCTGTGGTTTAATGTCGACATTTCATCGTCGTAATACTAGTGGTAAAAGAAATGTCGACCCCCAGCAGGATTTTCAAAACAGCATTTATTTATATTCCCGTCAATTCTCTTATTTGGTAAAATCAAACATATCGGAATTTTTTACAAATTCGCGTGTATAAATTCATACTGCGAACTTCATTAGATTCTATTCACTGTCGGAAATTCGAATAAGGCTTTTACAATTTCGCCCAAATTTAATTTCCAGAATTACGAAGCTTTTAACATCGAACCAAACATATTTTGCAAATTTAATTAATATTGTCTGCTTGTAGCGACAATGTATATTTTAACAAAATTTAAAAACGGTTATTGCTTACTCAGCTTTAAAAAAGTATTGGCAAAAGCGACCTATTGGGATTTTAAATAAATTGGCGTTTCGCATCAGTACCCATCACGGTCAGTTTTGTTTTATAATTATAAAAGCATAGGGGAAAAAGCGCAACAAGTTCTTTGACTGAACGTGTCGTCGTTAACGCAAAAATCTATACTTACTTCGTACCGGAAGAATTTTAATTAAAATGCGAAATAACCAATTGACTACGCCCGCATAATTACAAAATCAACAAGCGTACGTGCACGGCGTCAATTGAAACATACGTCGGTAATGTACAAGCGTCTCGACGCTACTACTGTCTCTAGTATGTGTACGAAAACGAAAACTTTTGAAATCGCGAATGGAGTTTGCGCTCGCTAAGCAACAAATTTAATTATTTATTTTTGATATTAGACAATAGGCTTATACTCAAGTTATTTGTAATGGCAAATTTACGTTTACAACTGGCATTAAAAAGTTTCCCAGCGCACACAAATCAAATTGAAGTTAATCCGAGATAAAATTACTTCTCCAGAGGATAAGCGAATTATACGTTTTTGTTTAAATTAAATTCTTTACTTAATTAATTCGAAGTTTAATTAAACGAAAGATGTAAACAGTAATGCAGTTGAGCTTTAAGCAAATTCAGCAGAACGTTTCTTTAATTGAATTTACGGTAGTTTTTGTTTTGTTTTTTTTCCTGATAATATTCTAAAAAAATTTATTTCGCTAATGATATCAAATTCATCAACAACTGTTTAAGTCAGACATTTGTTCATTCAAAAAATGTCTAGCAAACCTAAAAAGGTTACTAAGATTAGAACATCTTCCCGATATTTTGTTTTGTTATTTACTGAAATTCTTCGTTTTGCTATTCAAACTCGTTAATCTAGGAAAACAGTGTTTTTAAACGCTTCTGTTTGTATTTGGTTTGATTAAAGTAACCTAATAACAAGGTTTATGGTTCGGATTAATAAATTGTATCGTGTAAAAATGGTTACTGCGCTTTTTATTTTGCGCAAGCATAAATTTTTAAGGAGGCGCTTAACTATTTCTGTTATATATCGCATCCGAACACCACCCAGAGGCAAGCCAAAAGTGGTCCACGTCGATCGTCTAGCCCCGTTTGCTGACGATAACCACAATATACGTAAGTTCAGGTCCGAACCAGAGTAATGAGCAGCAGAACCAGGAATCAAATCGAAGGAATGGAGTTCGAGAAGTTCATGAACTTATACGAAGGTTCTGGAAAAGCTAGGTTCGGAGTTACCACCGAGGAACAACAAGACCTGTTCCAGACACAAAAAGATTACGCCATCGCACATTGCGTGAGCGAGGATCTTGACATGTCCATAGGGGTTGCAGTCGTGTTTAAAAAGAAGTTTGGGCAGCTAGATGAATTACGAAGACAGCAACCGGCAGTCGGAAAAGTTTTAGGACTACGTGGTGACGGACGCTTCGTTTTCTATCTGGTCATCAAGAAATACTCACGTGTCAAGCCGTTATACAAAAATCTGTGGCGAACATTATGGAATCTCAAGAGAGAAATGGAGTTCCATCATGTTAAGAAATTGGCAGTACCCAAGCTTGGTTGTGGCTTAGATCAACTGAATTGGAGAACAGTTCGAAACATGTTGGAGGTCGTTTTCCGAGGAACATGCTTTCAAGTGTATGTCTGTTGTTACCAACCAAGAAGAATATCGGGTCAGGAAAAGTCCATTGACTGTTACTTTTATGATCAAGGAAGTAGCCGAAATGGAGGAAGCTGCCGCTATCGCCACGATCCTTTCTACCGGTGTCGCATCCAGTCTTCTGTTCTGGGACAGAACAGTCCTAAAGAGGGGGCAGTGAAACGTTCTCAAATTCAAGAGACTTCTCGAAGTTGTTATCCATCTTCCAGAACGTATATCGAAAGATATTGAACACTCAAGAAGGATTTCCAAAATGTGTATAAATACCGAAGAAACAAATCGTAGGTCAGTTATTGCCGTAATGTGAAGACAGCAGTGTTAAGAATATTATTCCAGTCTAAATAAATAAGTCGTTAGCGCGTGTGTGTAGATAAATATACGAAGAATAATCTTGTACGTGACTTTAGTGTAAACAAGTGTGTGAGCTATCCGCGGACTTTATCTTATCTTCGTGTAAGTGATATAAATTAGTATAAGTGTTTTTATTAAATATTATTAGATTTAATTAGTTCGGTTAATTTAAAAGTGTACATATTTTTAGTATAAGTAAAAATATTTTTAGTAGTTTAAATAAATTAGTTTTAATAATAAAATTCGTTACAAAGTGGTGTCAGGTGTGGGGTTCGCAAATTTTAGTGTAAATATTGTTTTTGAAAATGTATGATATTGTTAAATTTTACTTCGAATGCTCGGTGGAGCTGGTTCGAGATAAACCTTTCTTTTAATTTAATTGTAACTTGAAATAACACCACAAACACTATTTACAATTTATTTACAATATTTTACACTGTTTACTAACACTATGATAATCATTTTTGAAATATGAAACTGAAATAACGGTAGCCAACGCTACAACTGTCGACGCGTACCTACTCGTACAAGGATCGAGGTACGAATGGAATGCCCTTAATGCCTCACAAAAAAACTATCTTAAAATTATGAATGTTTGGCTGCCTATACAACCACCTTAATAATAGAAAACATATATACAAATATCATTAAGTAATATCGCTCCCATAATAAAAACATTGATTGCGTAAATAACTGTTAAGTTCGCGATACGCATGTTTATTTATAAAGTGTATTCATAGCTATATCAGTTCGTTAAAAGTAGTGTTATTAAACTTTTTTTTATTATTATTCATGGTTAAATTTATGCCGGTGACGCGTTTGCAACCAGTTAAAATGGATTCAAAAATATTTGAAATTCTCGAATCGATGAATAAAAATATGGAAGAAAATAAGCAAAAATTGTCAGAAAATTGAAGAAAAGCTATCAGAAAATTCTAGAAAAATAGAAGAAAAATTGTTAAAAAATTCTAAAAATTTAAAAGAAGAAATTCGAACAAGCATTGACAATCACATAAAGACTATTGAAGAGCAAATACAAGTTAGTATAGAAAACCAAATTAAAATTGTTCAAGAAGAAACTCAAGCAGATATGTTAAATTTAAAAGAAGAAATTTGCGAATCTGTGAATGACAAAATAGAAACAGTAGGAGACAGAATGAAACTGCTTGAAGAAAAAATGAACCAAATGAATTGTCACGTTGAAGGAAGAAAGAAAGCAGAAAGCGACGTCTTTAATAGTGTCCTTACGTGGAGAAGCTCTTAGAATCTTGCAAACTGTTCCTGACCACCTACAAGAAAATTACGAACTCTTAATTTCGCGTTTAGAAATGAGATATGTAAATGCTCATCTTCAACAAGTGTACCATGCTCAAATTAAAAGTCGGGTTCAGAAAGCTGCCGAAAGTCTTCAAGAATTTGAGACTAACATCGCCAGACTAACACGGCTTGCGTATCCTACAGCGCCAGATACCTTTTTGGAGCAGTTGGCTATTCAAACCTTTGTAGACAGCCTCCGAGACAACGAAACGCAGCAGACTCTCCGGTTAGCTCGACCGAAGACGTTGAATGACGCTTTGGTGCATGCTTTGGAGTTTGAAGCAGCAAAACAAGCATCGCAAGGAGACGGTCTAGGCTCTGCTCTGCTGCAGAAGTACCCGCGCAGAGACTGAAAAGCATCGAGAAGATAACGCGACGAATACTTAGGGAAAGAAGAGCGACAACTCTACTAAACCTAAGAAGAGGCCGAGAAGACCGCTCGAAAATTTGGAAGGAGGCGACCAAAAGAGACAAAAGGTAATCTCGTCTAGTCGTTCAATTCGAATGGCGTGCCTAGGGAGCAATTGCATAGCGTTTATCTAGATGGTAAAATCAATGGAAGAAGTGTTCAGCTACTGGTTGACACTGGAGCGACAAAAACCATCATTCGTCCTGACATGTTATTCGAAAACGAGAAGACATCACCAGTAGCAGTACGACTTCGAACGGCGACGGGCGAAGAAATACCTACTCACGGACAAGTCAAAGCAACCATTGGTTTGGGAAATGGAGTACTCGACCATCAAGTACTGATAACCGACATCACGGAAGAAGTTATCCTGGGAATAGATGTGATAAAGAAGTATGGGGTCTATTTGGATATGAAGAACGATGTCCTAAAGATCGACAACGAATAAATTCTTTTTCATTCGTCAGAGAAGGCAGCTGTGCGAGTCTTATTGAGTGAAGACGTGACTCTGCCTGCAAAGACGGAAAGTGTGGTGATGGCACGCCTGGATGGAAGTCTTCGGGAAGGCTACATACGCGCGATTGAACCAATGGAGGGCGGCTTAGTTGCAAAGGGACTACTCGTTGGCAGAACTTTAGTACGAGTAAAAAACACGATGCCAGTAAGGATCTTAAACATTAACTCAGATCCTGTAACGTTGAAAAAGAAGACCGTGGTAGACCAATGCACGCCAGTATCACAAATTGTGAGATGCGTAAAGTCGAAGGAAGATACGTCGCCAAAGAAGTGTCCACAACATCTATTAGACATTCTTACCACCAAATGTCAAAACCTCAGCCAAAATCAGCTGACTAAAGTTAAGGTGTTGATCCGAGAGTATCAAGATGTGTTCGCGCTGGAGAGTGGCTCCAAAGGAAGAACTAACGTGGTGAAACATAAAATTTATACCCGAGACGCTCGGCCGATACGACAACATCCACGCAGACTTCCTTTGACAAAAAAAGAAGAAGCCGAACAAATAATTACGGATATGGAGAGAGAAGGCGTGATTGAACCTTCAAGTAGCCCATGGACATTCCCAGTAGTACTCGTAAAGAAGCAGGATGGATTAACGAGGTTTTCCGTAGACTACAGACAGCTAAACGACGTGACCAAAAAAGACAGTTACCCTTTACCTAGAATTGACGATACGTTAGACAGTCTGTCAGAATCCCAGTGGTTTTCTACGTTAGATTTAAAGAGTGGATATTGGCAGGTAGAATTAGAACCCAAGAATCGTGAAAAAACAGCTTTTACGATTGGAACTGGTTTGTGGCAATTTACTGTGATACCTTTCGGCCTGTATAACCCTCCTGCAACGTTCGAGCGTTTGATGGAAACCATCTTGCGCGGATTGTCTTGGAAGACGTGCTTGGTTTACTTGGACGACGTGATCGTGGTTAGAAGGTCGTTTGAAGAACACTTGAACAACTTGAAAGAAGTGTTCCGACGACTAGGTGGGGCTAACCTCAAACTGAGCCCAAAGAAGTGCCACGTATCTAAGAAGGAAGTGCAATATCTGGGCCACGTCGTATCTAGATATGGGTTAAAGACTGACCCAGACAAAATTCGAGCAGTGCAAGTATGGCCAAGACCAATCGACAAACATCAGGTCCGAAGTTTCCTTGGGTTGTGCACCTATTATAGACGATTTGTACCCGAATTTGGCAATATTGCCAAAGCATTGACAAAATTGAAGGAAGAAAGAGCAAAATTTAGATGGAATGAAAACTGCGAAAATTCTTTTAATCAACTAAAACAGACCCTAGTCACTTCGCCGATTTTGAGTTATCCAAGAGAAGATGGAAAATTTGTTTTGGATACCGATGCAAGCAATCTGGCCATAGGCGCGGTCCTTTCGCAGGTTCAAGATGGACAAGAAAAAGTTGTTACAAGCTTTTGGTATTTTACGAACCTGCACGGCCAACTCACAATAGTCGGTGAGAGGGGAAGGTTCCTAGATAATAAGGAACAGATATTTAAGGGCGCCAGAGTTTATCCAAAGTCACTTCTGTCCCGCTCAAGACAGGTGGTAATAAACTTGTAACCAGATGTTAGGTTCGTAAATGCTGAAAGAAACGAAAAAAAAAGAAACTCAATCGTTAATAACAATTTCACTTTAATTCCTCTATAATGATAAATAGCTTAACGTTCGAATTGATAACAGTTGGATAACAGGATCAAGAATAATTTTAGTTCGAGTATAACTAAATATCCGAAGTATCGGCAACACACAACACAACGTAGATTACTTTGACATGACTAGCGAAGAGTAAATGGTAGTAAATTTCGTCTGCATACAATATGCGAAGTACACAAAATAATTTAGTAATATGGCATTACTGACAATCAAACACAGTAATAATAAATTACTACGTTAATGTTAACTTATCGTAACAAAGCGTGCGGAATTAATCTAGCACTAACGTTAATCAATCGTTTGTAGTACACAGCATGCGCAACTCAACATAAGTAAAATTTACTAGCTAGCTGGTAAACAACAATATCGATAATTACAGAACTAATAGCAAAAGTTTCGTGAGTGACCCGGTTGACTACGAAATAAAACATAAAATCACTTACCATAAATACAGGAATTTCCACTGGTGTGAAGAAAGTACTTTCCCCGACACGTAATCCTGTAAGCAATTTGAATCGCAAATCGTGTCAAACTAATGTCTCACGAAATCAAAATCTACAACAATCGTTACTTAAGGTACAAGAAAGTATAAATAATATAAACCGGTTGTCGTATGCTGTGGTACCCCTTATCTTTGGTTTAATTAGTTATCGCCATAAGCCTTATAAAGAAAAAGTTAGCATCGTCCCATCCAAATATTTGTCGAGGTTCATTCCTTCGTAAATTGGTATCGAATACTGAATATCGTTAGAACACAAATAGGTGGTTAATACAGGTCACGGCGTGTCATCCACGTGTAGCACTCTTTGGCCGGGAAGGCTCCGCAAGACCCCAATTTCGTGGCGTGGAAATCGCCTTCCGCTGGTGCCCGTGTACGGCAACGTGCTGACTTATTTAGCAGTCGTTTACGATAGCCATTTATCGATAAGGTACCAGATGTTAAAGAAAAGAACGTAAAATGGCTGTTAAAAGGAAGAAAGAATTACGAACGAAATTGTTACTAAAAGACGACATTAGCTTACCCTGTAACGCTTTGAAGCAATTAGATCATTCACTAATTATAATTGGTTTTCTAGATGGTAATAGATAACATAACTATTCAATGCGTCCAGACCATTTTATATCATGCCCGTGTGACGAATTTCCGTCAAATGAATCGCACCGAGAAACGAACGTTAGAGGCGTAAACCCGAATCTACTTTCACGATGAAAATACATAGGCGTACGTAAAGAAAATTTCGTCCATAACAACATAGGCGTACGTAAAGAAAATTCGACCGTAACAAAGTTATCGCGTATTTTAGCAAGGTTTTGTACAGACCAGAAAGGAATTATTGCGTGACTAGGAGGGAGCTGTTAGCAGTCGTCAAGTCCATCGAACATTTCTACAAATATTTGTATGGACGAAAATTTTTACTGAGAACAGACCACGCCGCTTTAAAATGGCTACTGCAGTTCCGTAACCCAGAAAGACAAGTGGCAAGATGGATCGAGAGACTGCAAGAGTATGACTATGACACAGAACACCGTGCCGGAAGCAGTCATCGAAACGCTGATGCCTTGTCCAGAAGACCATGTCCGGCGGACTGCAGCCATTGTTCGCGACTGGAAGAAAAAGTTAAATGTCTCCGGAGAACTGCTATAGTTGATGATGAGTGGGAACCTGAGCAGTTACGTTGCGAACAAAAAAACGATCCTGAAATAAGACTACTCCTAGATTGGAAAGAAAACGGCCGACGACCAACCTGGGAAGAAGTGAGTGCTTTGACACCAAAGCGTACTGGGCGCAGTGAGACTCCTTGATAGTAGAAGACGGTCTTCTTAAGGGATCCCTAGAAAGTGCCGAGGGCACGGGAAACAGACTACAGTTGGTAGTGGCGAAGAGAAGGGGGTCAGAAGTGTTGAAACATCTCCACAATAGGACATCAAGAAGACACTTTGGCATTAAAAAGACGTTAAGTAAAGTGCGAGAACGATTTTACTGGATGAACTGCAAAGAGGACGTCATGAAATCGTGCCGTAAATGAACAGTCTGCGCATCAGGAAATAGTCCAGCGAGAAAGCGCAAAACACCCATGAAGCAATACAATGTAGGAAGCCCTTTGGAAAGAGTAGCGATTGACATCGCAGAGCTGTTCCCAGAATCCGATTCGGGACATAAATACATCCTGGTGACGATGGATTATTTCACGAAATGGACGGAGGCTTACGCCATACCCAATCAGGAAGCAGCTACAGTCGCAGACGTATCAGTAAAAGAGTTTTTCTGCCGGTATGGAGTTTCGTTAAAATTACACTTCGATCAACGCCGCAATTTTGAGTCCGGGCTGTTTTAAGAAGTTTGCCGACTGTTGGGAATTAAGAAAACTAGGACGACGCCTCTCCATCCTCAATCTGATGGCATGGTTGAACGGATGAATCGAACAATGAGCAAGTATTTAGCCAAGGTAGTGTCCGAACACCATAGAGACTGGGATCAGTACTTGCACCTTTTCCTAATAGCATACCGATCATCCGTTCACGAAAGCACAAGTTAAACACCATCCTCTGTCATGCTCGGTCGTGAAATACAATTGCCATGCGACCTTCAATTTGGACGAAGACCGGAAGAAGAAGTTGCTGGAGAAGATTACGTCAGCAAGCTGACCAAGAGGCTAGACGAAGTGCATGAAGAGGTCCGTAAAAACACACAAATTGCCAGCGACAGGATGAAGACTAGATATGACAAAGGAGACGTGGTTTGTCGCCGAAGTTGCAAAGGCAATGGGAAGACCCCTATGAAATCTTGCAGCGTATTAATGACGTCATATATCACATCCGAAAACCGCCCAGAAGCAAGCCAAAAGTGGTCCACGTCGATTGTCTAGCCCCGTTTGCTGGCGATAACCACAATACGCAAGTTCGGGTCCAAACCAGAGTAATAAGCAGCAGAACCAGAAATCAAATCGAAGAAATGGAGTACGAGAAGTTTATGAACTTATACGGAGGTTCTGGAAAAGCTAGGTTCGAGGTTACCACCGAGACACAACAAGACCTGTTCCAGACACAAAAAAATTACACCATCGCACATTGCGTGAACGAGGATCTTAACATGTCCAGAGGGATTGCAGTCGTGTTTAAAAAGAAGTTTGGGCAGCTAGATGAATTACGAAGACAGCAACCGGCAGTCGGAAAAGTTTTAGGACTACGTGGTGACGGACGCTTCGTTTTCTATTTGGTCACCAAAAATACTCACGTACCAAGCCGTTATAAAAAAATCTGTGACGAACATTATGGAATCTCAAGAGAGAAATGGAGCTCCACCATGTAAAGAAATTGGCAGTACCCAAGCTTGGTTGTGGCTTACATCAACTGGAGGACAGTTCGAAACATGTTAGAGGTCGTCTTCCTAAAAACAGGCGTTCAAGTGTTGGTCTGTAGTTACCAACCAAGAAGAATATCAGGTCAGGAAAAGTCCATTGACTGTTACTTTTATGGTCAAGGAAGTTGCCGAAATAGAGAAAGCTGCCGCTATCGCCACAATCCTTTTTACCGGTGTCGCATCCAGTCTCTTGTTTTGGGACAGAACAGTCTTAAGAAGGGGGCAGTGAAATGTTCAAGAAGTTATTCGCAACTTCAAGAGCCTTCGCAAGGTTTTCTAGAACGTTCACCGATGGATGCAAAACATACGGGACACAATGTATAAATACTGAACAAACAAATCGTAGGCCAGTTATTTCTGTAATGCGAAGACGGCAGTGTTAAGAAGATTATTCAAGTCTAAATAAATAAGTCGTTCGCGCGTGTGTGTAGATAAATATACGGAGAATAATCTTGTACGTGACTTTAGTGTAAACAAGTGTGTGAAGCTATCCGCGGACTTTATCTTATCTTCGTGTAAGTGATATAAATTAGTGTAAGTGTTTTTATTAAATATTATCAGATTTAATTAGTTCGGTTAATTTAAAAGTGTACATATTTTTAGTATACCTAAGTAAAAATATTTTTAATAGTTTAAATAAATTAGTTTTAATAATAAAATTCGCTACAGTATTAATAGTTTTTAAAATGCTGGTTTACCTTTGATAGAAAATACAGACAATATGGAATGACATTGGGGACCATTACATTTGGACTTCGGTTGATGAAACAAAAAAAAATGTTTTCTGTGTGTCGCATATGATTCGAGTTCTCTGAATCATTGTGATTTGCATATTTGTGTTATAATTTACAAATGTCAATCAAAATGACGTGTTACCTAACCAAAGGAAGCTTATTTCAACTACTATTGTCTGTGATATTGACCTACGTTCTAGTTTGATTGTCGCTATGCAAATTTACCTTCCCCTTTCTACGAACTTTTTTATCTGTGGTAAAATAAATATACTCATTGGTACAACTTCTGTTTTGTCATTTGTTCTATTACAGCCTTGGGTAGATTTAAACGGTGTGTTCCATTCTAATCTTTCATCGTTTTGGCGCCATTTTAACTTGTTTCATAATTTAGCACCACGAAGCTTACGACACAATCTCCAAATCAAACTAAGTTAGTCGCTGCCCGTTTAAGTTACGAAATAATTCTCATAACAATGTAAATGGTTTATGTACCGTATAGATAAGTAATTATTTATAAGTGAAACTTGAAATACTAGTAGAGTTCGTTCACGCACGGGCCACCTTATTTTGTCGCTTATACCCGCATAAATCGATGTTTAAATAATACATTATAAATACCTTGAATTGTAGGCGTAAAAAAATAGTATACTCCAGGTAAAATTTTCATCCTCACTCACGAAAAAAATACTGAATTTGGTAGCATCAGTAGTAAGTCCAAAAACTTTTACCTGTCCGTGTCCTTAATAGCAATTAAGCATGAAGGTAGTAAGCCGGGAAAAATTGACATCGAGCAGGATTCTAAAAAAAAATTCTCCTAAAAAGATTAACATTAGGTAGATGTTTATGGAAAAAAATCATACCCGTACCGAGCGATTCTACGAAGCCTCCGAAGTGCACAAAATCAAACGTAAAAATGACGTCATATTCGTATCTACTGCCTGCTCTGTCCCTTACGACAGAAATACTTATCTGCAAATTGAAATATTTAAACCTTAACGTGTCTGTGAGTAGAAAGTTACATACCAGTCAGTTGGAAATATACCCAAAATAAATTTTAAATCGTTACAAAATGCAAATTACCTTTGCGTATGCATTATTTTTTACTCACTTAAGTAACAATGTAACATAGCATATTGAACTTTAATGCAATACCAATGTGATGTCAGTTACATTAGTGACATAAGTGATATAATTACGGAACATTAAGTGACAAATGAATAGTAAATTAACGTCTATGTTATGTCATTGTAAACTTTCAGTAACGTTAAGTTTTATATTATTATTGTGTTATGTTGCGTCTATACATTTAAATTTGATAATTTTTGCCTTGCGCCGTTGAAATTGGATATAGTTCCAGTATTCTTCTTATCAATATATCACTCCACAGGTTACATATCCTGAAAACAACCGGATACCAAAACAGCAACGCAATGCCACAAAACGCACTAAAAAAAGGTAAAAAGTTAGCGTGACGCCATCTTTGTAATTACTTTCGCTACTTGAAAGGTTGCGTAGTTAACCCAAACGCCAAATTGGACCAATACTTGGAATAAGTTTTCCCTAGCACATCGCTTAGTTGTAAAACAACACATAGGTAGATACACGAACCTTCTCAGCGGTTTCGAACATTTAAAGAACGAGTAAAATAGCCGTTAGTTGCTGTATCGTGTTTATCCCCACCCGTAAAATGAATTGACAAACAGTAGGGCGTATAAACAGTGCAGCCGTTAATTTTAAATTATAATATTCTTGAAAAATACAAAATAACGACGTGTAACAGTTTAAATATCATTTAAGCATATGTCTACTACATAGGTATCAATTTAACGAAGTAAATTTTGTGGTACAACTTTAAAAAAACAATAAACACTTAGTTTAACATATTTAATAAAAATTCATGAAATTAACAATGCTTTTTGTGTACAACGATTTTTTTTGTTAACATAGATAACGAATTCAAAAAATTCTGCCGAGATTATAAAAATCATACAAAAAAACACCAGATACTTTGACATCAAATTTCAAAAGAAATGTTTATTCATAAAATAAATTAAAACCATAAAATAATACAAACGGTTTTAACAATTTTACACATAATCGACAAATACATGTTTTTCAACTGCGAAAGTCATTTATAAAAAAAAATAACTTAATAAGAAAACAAATATAAACGTAACTGCAGCTTAATCACAACTGAATTAACACCAATCTCATAACATAAAAAAAATTGTTTCCTCCGTGTGGCAGGAATCATTTAATCGCTTTATTAATTACAACACATTTAAATGACTCCTTAAAATCGGCATACTTTTTCAGATATTGCTTGTAATTTACTAAATGTTTCTCTAGAATACCAACCTATTGTTAATCAATATCTATTCTCGACATCGGTAACGACCCACAATGCAACTTAGACTCTTTCATTTTTTTTAACGATTTAACCAAATCATCCATTGTAATTGGCCGCAAAGCATCGTGAAACTCGTCTTCAGAATCGTTCACGTTAGTACTAGGACCTTCAGCACCGTTCTGAGAGTTTCTCATAAAATCACGAACACGATACACTGATCCATTTCTACACAACTCGTGCAAATCAGATCCGGAAAAACCATCAGTAGACCTAGAAATCGTATCTAAGTTAACGTCATTTGACACTGGTTCATTTTCCAAGATCAGCTGTAAAATTTGCAGTCGTTGCTGAGCATTGGGCATTGGAATGTGAAAAGTGGCTGGCATACGCCTTAAAATAGCTCGATCTAAATCCTGAGGACGGTTAGTAGCACCCATGATAATAACGGTACAGCTAGAATCAGTCGATAGACCATCCCAAAATGACATAAACTGCGCTTTCATCATGGCAGTAGCCTCGTGATCAGTACTGTTACGCATACGCAAAAATGAATCAATTTCATCAATAAATATTATACACGGCTGTAACTTAACTGCTAAGGTGAAGACGGCAGCAGCTAGCTTTTGACTTTCTCCGTACCATTTATCGGTTAAAATAGAAACATCCAGGTTAATAAAACGAGTGCCAGCTTCTTTGGCTGTAGCTTTTGCGATAAGCGTTTTTCCACATCCCGGTGGCCCGTGTAACAACACACCTTTAGGAGCTTGCGTCAATTGGGAATCGGCAAACAGCTCTTTTCTTTGTATTGGTAAAATTACAGTTTCCCTTAATTCTTGTATGAGCGATTGTAAGCCTGCTATGTCTTCCCAAGTAACCGATATATCGTGCGGATGTACTAAATGTGCGGCAATCATCATTTCATAATCGGTTAATTTGTCGATCGATAAAGGTGTATTACCACTTCCAGCCAAACGTCGTAGCTGTTCCTGTGCGCGTTTTTTAGCTTTCTTTTTGTTTTTGTTTGTTGGATCTACTTGGTTCATTAACCATTTTATGCTAAGGAAAGTTACGGCCGATACTAAAGTTAAACGTACCACTAAACCTATTAGTTCATTTCTTGAAAACGCGTCCGACATCATTATTGTTAATTTTTCGATGTTTTTCTTTAATTTTCTATTAAAAACGAAATCGAAACTTACGTCATTTTCTTTTATTGCGCACGAGATTTTCGACATAAATGCACGCGAACGGGTCTACAATAGATACAATAGACACTAAGAAATCATATATAGGATGACTCAATATAATTATCAATTTGCATTGTAAAAATGTAGTAAATATTTGTAGTATTAGTTATTTAAATATTTCTTTTTTAAATAAGATATTGATGTAAACATATAATAAATATAAACGGTCAACAAGCAAAACTACTCCAGTTAGGATACGTAGCGACATCTCATAAGCAGTGTTGTAAATTATCTATATAAATTCATATAGATAAATTAATCTAGATTAATATTTTTTATCTATTTATATGTATCTAGATACAATCAAAAAATATATAAGTTATATGTATCTGTATATATATAATTTTTTATTTAAATTATTTAAATAATATTTATAAAAAATCGGATGTCCCGTAAAATTCCAATTACAATATGTATGTTTTCTTCAGTAATTTTCCAAATTCCATAGTACTTCTTCAAATGCACTCCATCTATCGTTATTAATACCTAGATTATTTCATCTATTATCTGTTATCTATATAAGGTTTGAATAGTTTATCTTTTATACTAGATAATTTTTGTAAAAAAAAAACTTATCTATATCTATATAATTTAAAAATTATCTATTTACAACACTGCTCATAAGGAATTTGACTTTTGTTGTTTATGTATATATTTTGTGTAATAAACTTGTGTCTTATTGAATTTTGCTATATATAAACTAAAAAAAAGAAATGTACAATTTTGATATAAATCTAAGAATATTTAAAAACGTATCCACAAAAATCACTCGGTTTTAAACTTACTTATTAACAAATAAAATACAAAGAACACAATAAAAAGACAGTTACGTAGTATTTTAATAATTTAGTGTTGGCAGGTGTGGCGATTTATCTCCAATTTGACGATTTTTTTACTTTGGTGCCAATTTTTTTCAATTGGTGCTGGTTTAAAGTTGGCGACACAACATTTGACTAACCTGGCAACACTGCGTAAAACGTAGTTTACAAATAAGACATAACCTAGTTTCTTGTAAGTTTTAATAATTATTAGATTAAGATGTGCGATATGCTGAAGGAACTTAGAGAAAGATCAAAAAAACGTAAACAACTTTTAGCACAAACTGTGAGTAATCAGTAAAATAGTTACATAATTATATAGCCTTGATCAGCTAGGAGTTTCGGGTATCGATGAGCTACGACAAGTATTAGGTACATCTACGGATGTGCGTAAACATAAACGAGATGACGACGAAGAAGAATCCTTAGATAAAGTTGGTGGTAAAGGCGATCCTTCTGACGAGTTAGTCTATCGAGATTCGTCGACGTTTCTTAAGGTACCGTTTCAGCTCTGTTAAACATCCAATCTTAACTCAAGTTATAGGGAACACAATCATCTAATCCTCATAATGACTACTGCCAACATTTTGTAGACACAGGTCAACGACCACAGAACTTTATTCGCGACGTTGGTTTAGCCGATCGTTTCGAAGAATACCCTAAATTGCGTGAGTTGATTAAACTGAAAGATGAGTTAATTGCAAAGACGGCCACTCCACCAATGTATTTAAAGTGCGACTTGAATACGTACGATCTGAAAAATTTAAATTATAAGTTTGATGTTATTTTAATCGAGCCTCCTTTGGAAGAATATCAACGTACAATGGGAGTTACAAACACGCAGTTTTGGTCTTGGGATCAAATAATGAATTTAGATGTTGGTGAACTTGCGGCACAACGGAGTTTTGTATTCTTGTGGTGTGGTAGTTCGGAAGGCTTGGATATGGGTCGGGTTTGTTTGAGAAAATGGGGATTTAGACGGTAAAATCGCATCTAGATGTGGACTCAATTTTAAATTAATGTAATTGTAGATGTGAAGATATATGTTGGATTCGCACAAATATAAAAAATCCAGGTCATTCTAAGAATTTAGAACCAAAAGCTGTGTTTCAGCGTACTAAGGAGCATTGTCTTATGGGTATAAAAGGTACGGTGAGACGTTCAACTGACGGTGACTTCATTCATGCTAACGTTGATATTGATTTAATTATATCTGAAGAATTGGATTATGGTAGTTTAGAAAAACCGGTAGAAATCTTTCATATAATTGAACATTTTTGTTTGGGGAGACGACGATTGCACATTTTTGGACGAGATAGTACTATTAGGCCAGGATGGTTAACGATTGGTCCTGAATTGACTAATAGTAACTTCAATGCCGATACCTATTGTAGTTATTTTAACACGACGAACACAACGACTGGTTGTACGGAAAGGATTGAGGCGTTAAGACCGAAAAGTCCGCCGCCTAAGGGAAAAGGAACGCCAGGTTCTCGGGGGAGGGGTGGTTTTAATAGAGGTAGAGTTAGGGGAAGATAATGTGCATTTTGCCTAATTTTAACGAAAATTTTGTTGTAAATAAACTATTTACAGTATTTTTATTCTTATTTGAATTGGTATTACTTGAATTAGCAATGCGTTATTGGAAATAGAAGGATCAATTTTGAAACTTCAGGTTGCTATATTGTCTGGTTACGGGTTTCATATTAGCGTTGAAGTAATATTAAAGCGTTCCCGAAATATTTAGAACATTCGTAAGGATTGTTGGAATGTTGTAGGCTCAGATAAGGTAAAAATAAAAAAGGTGAACGAAGAAAGTTGAGAATAGTTTTAAAAAGTCTTAATAAGTGTTAAAAAGGCACGTGCGGGTTTAAATAAATCCAACGTCAACGTAAAAAAGAACATTAAAATAATTAAGTGGTTATTTATCTTATCCACGAATAGTATACGGTTACAGTTATAAATAAATTAACTGTTGCTTATTTTAATACTGTTAGTATGCTTAGCTTTATAATAATCGTGTAAATATAGTTAGTTTAAATAAATTAAGTTTAAGTCACATCTCTGATCGCGATAAACAAATAATTAGTACGTGCTTCGCGTGTGTTCGTTTATAAACTGTTGTGATAGTTCTTCCATTAAACTTTGCAGTCGGCCATATTGAAAAATTAGCCGAAAAATATAAGATTTTTAGGTACTTTACCAATTTTAAATTAGCTGTACTTAAATGTAATTTAATAACACTAACTGATTTAGAAACATTTTCCCAGGCAGCACATTGACGTCACATGAAGACATTGACACGTCATAATGCCGTCTAGTACCTACGTAATTTTGACGTCAATAAAACGTAATGTATTGCCTGGGTAGCTGTACATCGTTTAGGTTGCTAGATTGTTACATTTCAGTTCGCTTGTTTTGTGTAAGCTGACAGTGTTGTCCCCACCGGGGCCATCTGCTAGCCGCAGGGCCCTTCCGGCGCAGCCAATCGAGACGCAACGCGATGATGGAGGTGGTTCCTCGGATGTCGCAAAATGAATAAAAGCAGCGTTCCTGGCCGGCAGAAAGAGAGGGTGTTCGACTGGTTGGCGCACCAAGACCTTCGCGCTTAATGGTCCCCTGAGCGACACCGGTCTTTAAGGGCACACCATTAGAAGATCCCGACAAATTTCTGCAAGAAATAAAGCCGTTTTTTGAAGAAGAAAGCTCCGATGAGAAAAAGCTAAAAGTAGCCACCAGCTGCTTGCGCGATGCCGCGAAATGGTGGAAAACAGACACCAGTTTTGCCACCACGGTAGATGAATTTGCCGAGCTGTTACGAGACGAATACGACAGCGTCGCCACTCGTAACCAGCTCAGAACGCAGTACTACGGGAAGAAGCAGGGTCAAGGCGAACCAGCGGCTGGATTCCTCGGCAGAAAAACTCTACTTGCACGGCGCCTGGGCATCAACCCCAAAGAAGACATCGAAATGTACGTCAGCCAGCTACAACCAGCTCTCCAATTGCACCATACTCCAGTCAACTTGTTGGCGCTAGTAAAAAAGGCCACCACGGTTGAAGTTGCATTGAGAAGCAGCAAGACAACTGAGCTTCGACCAACGCCGGCAACCAAACGGGCAATCAGACAACCACGGCTGCCGCGATGCCAATACTATCCAAAGCGCCACTCCTATTGCGACTGCCCAGAGCTCGCACAGAGACAAGTTTCAAGAAGCCAGCCGAGGGAGGATCACAACGCACCGGCCCTAAACGCTCTGAACATCGGCATGAACTTGCCCAAAACAATAATCCGCATCGAGAACCGAGAGTCCGAAGCTATTTTTAACTCCGGATCTACACACAATTTTGTACGGCGGTACATCTGGACGAACCCGATAGAAACCTCGAAAACCCAGCAAGCCACCACCGCGGCCGGAACAACCATGCGAGTTCTCGGCGTAGCCACGGTACCGTTCCAATTGGGAAATTACGCAAGCACCTGCAGAGGGCTTGTCGTCGAATGCCTCACTTCGCCACTAATCCTCGGACAAGAATGGTTACAACAAGAAGATGCCGTAATGGATTTCTGCCGTCGGTGCACTCACTACGGCACCGACGCCCGTCGCACAGCTTATTGGGAACAGACAAGAGAAGTCACTAGCTCAGCAGCAGTCGACACCGACGTGATCCCGCACGAGCTGCCTGGCCATCTGTCTAGACACCCTCAACCAACTCCACTTGAGATCGACGACGAGGAACGACTCCCTCCGCCTCCTGGCAACACAGCTGCCCTAAACCAGATCGTCGGCGAAGCAACCAACTTGACGATAAGGGTACAAGATAGGCAACAAACAGACGATGGAATCCAACGCATTATCACGGCATGGAACAGGGTTCAGAACCAAGGCCCCCGCGAAGACGATGAGACCGAGACGCACCGCCTGTATGAGGTCATCGCCGGTTACCTGTACCGATTAATCAACGATAAGCGAGCACTCTTCGTACCAATGCAGCTCCGCGAGAGAGTGATCAAAGAGTACCACAGCGAACCGACAGCCGGACACCCGGGCATGGACGAAACCCTCCGAGCCATAGCCGAACGTTTTTGGTGGTCCCGAATGCGCTCCCAAGTACAATCTCACGTACGATCATGTTGGGTTTGCGCCGCAGTAAAGAGAGGCCCGTTGCAAGAACCCGCCACCGTCCAACCTCGCGAACCTACGCAGCCGTGAGAACTGGTATCCATAGACTTGATGGGTCCCTACGAGCCGACTAACAAAGGCCAGCGCTGGATCCTAGTTATAACTGACCTCTACAGCCGTTAGGTGGAAGCGTTTCCACTCCGATCCACCGTCGCTGCCACCGTAATCGACGTATTAGAAACCGAAGTGTTCTTGAGGTTTGGTTACCCCAGAGCCATTATCACGGATAACGGCCCCCAATTCACGTCAAGTAACTGGGACGCGGCGCTTCGAAGATGGGGAAGTTACCATTGGACAACTCCGGTGTGGCACCCGCAAGCCAACCCAGTGGAGCGTCGTAACCAAGAGATCAAAAAAACACTGAAGGCCCGACAAAACCCGCGCCAGTGGAGCCAAGTTTTGCCCACCGTTCTATATCAACTGCGCCTTCGCTACAACGCCGCCATCAAGATGACTCCGTCAGAAGCCTTCGTAGGCTACAAATTACAACGGCCAGGAGACTGGCACCTGCCCAACTACTATACGGCCGAGCCGCGGCCAGACCGAATCTGCCGAGTTCACCGTAATCAGCACAGATACCGATCTCACTACGCCAACTACAGCCCAACCGCCACCCAGTACCGAGATACCGGCCGGGGCCGATTTGCACTCAAATGGATAGGACTGGCTAAAATAATACAACCCGCTGGAACCAACGCCTATTGGATCGGGCGACCAAACACCGAGTGGGCCAAGGTGCACGTACACGATCTACGGTCAGAAGGAACCGCCGGCCCAGCTCCAGCGACCGCCGCCGCTCCTGATCTGGCACCAGCGATACCCGCCTACCAGCCACGGCGCTACGCACAGCCCGGCAATCAACGGCAACACCCACCGGGGCCATCCGCTTGCCGCATGGCCCTTCTGGCGCAGCCAATCAAGACGCAGCGCGATGATGGAGGTGGTTCCCCGGATGCCGCAAAATGAATAAAAGCAGCGTTACTGGTCGACAGAAAGAGAGGGTGTTCGACTGGTTGGCGCACCAAGACTTTCGCGCTTAATGGTCCCCTGAGTCTGGAGGATCACCAACCAGCCCAACAAACACAAGGATGTCCCGGGGACATGATGTTGCGGATCACTGAATGTCCCAAAGTCATCCCATTTTGGTTCTGTGTACGTCCTAGGGACATTCATGGGACGTTCTTTTGTCACAAGTGTGTGCATCCCTACGATGTCCTTATAGGACATCTTTGCGTATCCGCAACGGGACGTCCCTTTTAGATGACTGTAGGATATGTACTATATATGTATATTATATTTTTATCAAGAAACGTACCATTTCCAGCGACTTGACGTAATGAATAAAAATAACTTTATCAAATAAAATACAAATTATTATTACATAAAACTATATTTTTAAATAATAGTCCAAATTATATTCAATTAAAATAAATTTAGATTATTTCAGTTTTTTATCTTCTCGATCCCGGCGTTCTTTGGCCCTTCTTAGCGAGTTTGTTATACTTTCTTCCCGATTGAGATGATCGATTATAACCAGTTAAAAATTGTTTAAATCGTTTTTTAAAAAAAAAATTGTAAACGCGTCAGTTTTGCAAATTCATTAAGAATTTTTATACGTTTCGCATTTACATTTCATCAGAGGAATGTGATAAAAACAAAATTATTTCTAGACGTATTTTTAACTATCTAACCAATTATTGTGGAAATAGTAATACAATACGAGAAATGCGCACACTAATCATAACTATGAATACCAAGAACGCGATAACGTTATAGTTTCTTAGTTAGATTAGCGATTTTGTGTCTTATCGGTCAAGTAGACATTTTTGGATGACTTATTGTGAATCGCGACGATAAAAGTCGTGAGATAACGTCACACTTTTAAACCTTTAATACAAAGAAAACATTTTTTAAATAATTTTTTGAGTAAAAAAATTTTTTTACATAAAATAAATATTTTCAATTCACCGCTTAAGTATGCGCGCGAGATGGGGCTTTAAATCGCCATTATTAATAATTGTGATCTTTTAATTTCAATAAACTTTTATTAATTTTTAGTAATTCAAAATAATAATTATAAATGATGATTTTTATACATTATAAATATATATAAGGTACCAAAAACTTACCAAATAAATTTGTTTATGCACTAAAACATTCAAAAAACGTTAGATAATAAAAAGTACAGACAAATAAAATAGTCAGAACACCAACAAAAACAGATACAGAATGCAAACGGTGCAAACAGGGTGTACCACTTTGATATACCAAAGGAGCGTACGGGTGTTGAGAAGGCACCAGAGAACAAGAAGGAAAGTGGGCATGCGCAATAAGTTTGCATTTGTTTTTTCTCGCATAGGACATCCCATCGTACGTTCTTCATTGACATCTTGAGGACGTCCTATTAAAGACATCCTATACAGGTTCGTTTTAAAGCCCGGGATGTAAAGACATCATTTGTACATAAAACGAACGTCCCTGGGACGTCGTGTGTTTACTGGGTTGCTTTAAGCTTCTAATGGGAAACACCCCATATCATTAGAATGTGAATAGGCCCGATCTTAAGCGGTCATTTTGGTTGAAGGCGAGTGTACATTGTCATCTCATTGGATGTGTTTATGATTTTAAAAACAATATTAAAACAATTAATCTTTTCTTCTTAATTTAAAAAAAAATAATTTTTAAGATAATTATTGGTCCAGAATATAAGTTTAAAATGACATTATTATAAGTGGTAGGAAGCAAATATTTTTGGAAATTGAGAAGGTACTACATTAAATATTAAATTAAATGACGACATATGCGACATCTAGTAGAATGAATAAACATTAAAAACAGGCAACTTTTTGAACCAAATCGGTGCTATGATAATACCATTGATAAAATAAATAATTTAATTACTCTGAAATATGCATCCTATAATAATACTTATTTGATTCGAACTGTTTCGTTCATTGAACACAAAACAAGTTAGCAATGGCCAACTATACAATTTCTGCAATTTTGATTAATTTTAAAAGTTTCTGATGCAACAAAAAATTAGAACTTTAACTTTGACCATTACTTTTAGACCTTTCAAACTTTGAGATTTTATTACATAGTCAATTACACTAAAATTAGGTAAATATTTTGTATTTACCAAAGCTTCGTTTAGGTTTACAGTGATCGTTTTAACTAAATGAAAAACTTTTTTGTTAGGGTTGTCTTGTAAAAAAAATAAGTTACTTGTTTAAAGATGAAGTAAATGATTTTCACAGTACCACAATTTTCATTTCAAAATAAATGTGGATGATCGTATAATTTAGCTACTAAACGTACAAATTTCAATGCATCAAGTCATTTCGGAAAACACTTATCTAAAACAATTAATTTCCAGGTAAATATTAATTTTTTATCAATATCTATGACTGTTTCAAGGTCACTGTGACTCCGCGTAATTGTTTCGCATAGATACTGAGGCTAAAGTAAACGTTTGATAAATTGCTAATTAGTTGAAGTGTATATTCAAATAATTTTCGGAAGCAATACAGCTACGCTATAGAAAAATTAATATTCTAATTAATCTAGAAAAACCACGATAAGGTATTTAAGTTTGGAAAATTTTTTAGCTTACGGCGCACCGTCCGTCACAGACTGGTGATAGGTTCGTACCCGTTCGTACGTCAGCAGAGCTAAATGTCATTTGATAAGAAATTCACGCTTGGTTGGAAAGGAAAAATTAACGTTAATTATTAAAAAAAAAAAGTAGTAAAATGATGTAAGATATTATAATAGCAATGCGAAAGATAAGATGGCTTGATCTAGTCTGGCATGTTATCAGTGACTAATCTTTGAAACTGGTTGCGCAATCGACGATTTTAAAATGAAAATTGTGACGCGCAAATTTGCATGCAGCTAATTTTGTCTTGGGTTGTACGGAATTTAGATTTTATTACGAAGATTTTTTCGAGAGAAAGTGGGTGTTTGGGTCAAAATCGAGTGAAATTAAGTTGGCCATGAATTTTGAAATTTTCACGCTTGATTTGTTAAAGCACGTTGGCGTGATCTAGTGGCGGATAGGCGTACTATAAGCACGTTTTGTATAGTACTGTGCTTTGGTTTGTGGTGCTCACGACATAGGACAAAGAGGACTGAAGTAATTTTACTTTTATATCATAATTCGTCGATAATTATTTAAAGCGATTATTGTTAAAATGAGAGCGGCGAAAAGCTAACAGGTCATGAATTTAGTGCGAACTTTTCACTGGCTGACGTTCCAATTAAATTGCCAAACTGTGGTTACTAAGTGCTCCTATTCTGCTGCTGTTGCTGCTAGTGCTACTGCTTAAACCAGTGTATGTGTGTGAATTCGTGGGTAGTCGCAAAATTTGGTGCCAATTTAGTGAAAAACGTGCACAACTTATGTGATTTTGACCAAGTGAAATGCACCCGAAATCCCATTAAACACCTAAAGACTATCGTCTATTTTCATCGTAACAGTCACTTTTATATGGGTTTGTGTTTTAGTTGTCGAAAATCAAAAGCTAGACTAAGAGGTACGCAACACCGACTCGCTCTTTTTACAACCCGCTACTTATCTCACGTGCTTAAAAAAAACTATTTGCAAAAGATACACTGATCAAACACTTCTCATCTAAAGATAAGACATTTAAAAATGCCACCACTCAGACGTATTTCTAGTAGCAGCAATAATAATAACACTATTGATTGTACTCGCATAAAATCCTAAAAAACGATAACTTTAGAAAAATTGTGGTTAGTGATGTAATTTTACCATTAATTTAAGACAAGGTTATCATTAGAACAACGCACCGTCTCACTTTATAACCTACAAAACTAACGTGCTTTTTTTTTCTATTATTGTTTTAGATAAAAGCTCCAAAATATGCAGCCATATACAATCGGCCGTTTCGCCACTACATATTACCAATGAAGAAGGCATAAACGGTTATCCCGTTGTTGCTCCAGTTAAAACCGAACAAACCACCACGATGTCGAATTCATTCTCCAATATGAACATCACCAATCCCATTAAGGGGTTGGTGAGCAAACGAAGGAACCGATATAAAAAAGACGGCTTCAACTTAGATCTAACTTGTATCCTTTTTTTTTAAACACGATTCGGTTGTGTTTTAGATTAAGTAGGAATTTTTAGTATATTAGTAAGGCAAGTTTCGGCCTTAAGACGCATAGTCTATATCATTATTTTGTAAGATTTGCCATGAGGCTACTTCTATTATTGATTTTAACCTAATTTTATTACTGTTGTGTTAATTCTATCTAGTGTGCTGTAAAAAAAATTTTTTTCTGTGTCAAACCTTGTCCTACAGGGTGTTTCGATCATATTTTTCATTGACTTTACTATGCTCACTGGTAGTGGTTTATTGTTCTGGATATTTATATGTATTTATTCTTAATTCTAAACTCTTCTTATTGTTTTTATGGAAGAATCCAAATGAGTAACAGTCTAAGGAACTGTTTCTTCTTGTACACGATACAGGATTTGGTTCAGGGATTATTCATCTCTTCCTTTTTACACAGTGACCTATAAACCATTTCATAACGCGCCTATAATCTTTCTATTGATTATACCTAATTATGTGGGTATAAAATCAATGTTATAGATCTCTATATCTAATCTGGTACCAATTTTTGAAACCTTCGTTAACAGTACAATTAATGCACGAAATTTTCTTCAGAAACCTTGAAAGGTCTTCTCGTTATCGCCTGTCCTCGGGTTTTGCCACTCTTAAATAGAAAGTGTACGTTAACTTTTCAAATTAGTTTGTAATTACGTTATCTGATTATGTAAACCCGTTTGATTACACTACTGAGATAATTCGAAAATAGTGTCTTCCTTAACTATCGACAGATATAACTGACAATATAATAGCTATGGGGTACCCAGCGTCAAGCTTAGAGGGCGTCTATCGAAATCACATAGACGATGTAGCGAAATTCATGGAGTCGAAGCATAAGGACCATTATTTTATATACAATTTATGTTCGGAACGTTCGTACGATATTTCAAAGTTTCATAATCGAGTACGCACTTTTTCGTTCGACGACCACAATCCACCTAAAATCGAAATAATACGACCGTTTTGTACGAACGTGCAAGATTGGTTGTCGTTAGATCCGAGGAACGTTGCCGTGGTGCATTGTAAAGCTGGAAAAGGTCGTACTGGAACGATGATCTGCTGTTACTTATTGCACAGCGGGAAATTCTCGACGGCCGAGGAGGCGTTAAGCTTCTACGGGCAGACGAGGACCCAAGATCATAAAGGAGTCACGATACCAAGCCAGTTACGTTACGTGAACTACTACGCGGAATTGATACGACAAAACGTGGAATACTCTCCTGTGGCGCTTTACATAAGGGAAATTATTTTAGAACCGGTACCATCGTTCACCGGCGGACAAGGCAGTATTTGTTTTTCGATATCGCAACAAACTCTCAGTCAGAATAGTGATCGACAACACTGTTTGAAGTTGTTTAAAAGTATAGTGTACGACGTGAAAAAGAGCGCGCCAAGTTTAATTATTAACTTGGATTGTTGTATGCCAATTACGGGTGACGTTAAATTAGAGTTTTACAATAAACCTAAGCTTGGAAGAAAAGAACGAATTTTTCAATTTTGGTTTAATACGTTTTTTGTGAATCAAGAACTACCCGAAAGCAACTCGAACGGATTCGTACACGAGAATGGAAACGGCGCCGCCGAGATGCACGAGAAGACGCTCGTTTTAACGTTGAAGAAGAACGAATTAGATATTGTTAATAAGAAGGATAAACAAAACAAAGTTTTTAGTTCCGAATTTAAGGTGAGTTTTTTTATTGCACTTTTTCGATTATTTAATCCTTTCGTTTATTTTGATTAGATAAGGGAACGGGATCAGTATTTATCATTTTTTAACTGACAATCTGTTACTTTTATGCCGCAGTAATTATCATATTCTAAATATATAACAAAAATGTTTCATTGACCGATAACGTAAAGGGCATTATGATTATTGTATGTTTTTGATAACCGGTTTTATTAGGTATTTTTTAATTATCAAATTCGGATGTAATTAGCAGGATCGCTCGAATGTCATTACGCCTATGCGTAATTTGATGAATCTTTGCTGTGTGTTTGGAAGGAAGTGAGGAAATTCGGGTTCTTGCAGTAATTACAAGTCCTGTGAGTTGTAGGGAAATTGCAATGTACGTTTTTTTTCTTGCGAATTAACCTAGTTTTTATTGCTGTTTGTGGTTTAACGTGAGTATGACGTCAGTTTAAAATGTTCATTCTTCCTGTTAACGGTTTACTGAATTTTTTGTTGTTAGCCCAGGTAAATTAGACGATTAATCTTAAGTATCTAAATAAAGAACACTTTTTGGTCAAAAAACTACGAAAGAAAAGCCCAATTTGGAGTTTCCTGGAGCTCGCGATTTCCTTTCTCTTGATTATCTCAGATGTCTTGATTCCAACTCGTTTTCTTTGGGTTTAACTAGAATATTTTTCAAAACTAATTTACGAGGGCTGGTTTTTTCAACCTCCGATAGGGTGTAAAGACACGGCGAGTGAATGTAATAAAATGATTCCATTACCAAAAGTAATCTACAATAAAAGTTACTTTTCTAGATAAGCACATGAAAATTGAGGCTTTTATCGTATCTGTGCATAAGCTTTGTAATCAGTCATGACGGTTTCTTTGAGGTTTTTGTCAGTTTGGAAATGCTTCCTTTTAAGCCACTTGTTCAGTTCAAGGAAAAGATGGAAGCTATGATTATAAGCGACTTTCGCTAGACATTGCAGCTTGCATCTTCAGAGTGGTAAATAACCGCGAAAGCTTAAGATTTTATAGATGGAAGCTACTCTGCGCTAGATCGGAACTATACGGCGGGTTTCCTTTGGTTTTAGTACCTTTCTGTAAGCGTCGCAAATTTTCACCACAAATTGGTGCACTAATTGTAGTTCGCGGTTGCATAAACCTCACAAGCAACACACTTTTGGTTCTAAAAAACAGTAGCCACAACCTTACGATTGCTGAAGATTTTCTTGGAGAATTTGTGTGCATCCGTGTCGTAACGGTAGAGAATTTTTGTGGTTGTCCGTCAACATTTTTGGGATCCAGCGAACAAGTTTTCTGTAACGTTCAGTAACAATAGACTACAAGGAAGATCTATAAATATTATGGAAAAATCGCTTATGGTGAATCTACGGGTTTTTTTAAACACTTGGTCCACTTGTTGGACAAGGTCGTCTTTAACCTCCTTCATCATGCACATCAGTTCCACCATCTGCGAAATTTTAACGCCATTGACGAACAATGAGTCCATTCTTCAATAAACTTCTGCTGCGTCATTCCCTTGTGCCTGCAAGAAACTAATAACAGCTCGCAATTTACACTTACCGGAAGAATCAATAGAGGAAGCCGTATTTCCGTGAATGCGCTTTAGCGTGGAATGGCGTTTTGGACTTGAAACTTATTTACAGATTCGTTTACTTAATAGAACGTTGAATTAGATGGGTACTAGTCGTTTCTGACTTTTTGTAGAATAGCTACCAAGGCGAAGACTAATGGTCCATTGGTTGCTCTTTATCTAAAACATATACTACTCCTTCTTCTTGAGCTAATAGCAGAAACAGCATTGTTGTAATGCATAGAACTAGCAACCGCGATATGCTGCCACAATAAAACAAAAGATTTACTTTTTTGTATTGTTGGACATTCGCTCGGTGACGGTGATAATCCAATTTTGATTTGGAAGCGATTCTGTAATCCGATAGGGTTTTATGACTACGTGGTCATGTTAAGTGTCGTCATTGGTACAAAATCAATTGTTTTGCTGACGACATAGTTAAATCAATACCTAAGATTTAGTTAACAACGACGTCAGCTAACAACATAGTTAACTTTGCTTATACAACCACGCATAGAACTGTTTGTAGTCATGCTAAGATCAGAAGTTGCCAACGTTTCGTCTATGGGTGCACACGCTGGTTCGCTTGGTATAATCTATGTCTTCAACGCTGTTTCAAGTTTTCAGTTTGATGAGTTTTGATGACAAACTAATCTTTATTCATTCTGCACTTTCAGGCTTAGATAGTTGCTGGCTCATTTTCGGTTTATCATTACATTATCTTTGCGTAAAAAAACTTTATTATTCAGTTTTGATTACCGAGTAAATTCAAATTCAAGCATAACCATATGTGCTTTCCCATCTCGTCTTGACAAGACAATACGCTATAGATAGTTGTGAGAATTAAAACATTTCAATGTTAAAAGCGTCATTTAAAAGACGAATTCAAAAAGTTCCGTTTTATGCTGATAATTTTTCGCTTTTACTTTAATGGTAGATTTTGACACTTCTATAAGAGTTCAGAGTTCCGATTGTTGACTGTCCAAAATTATCATTAAAACTGCGGACATATTTTCAATAAATGTGTTGCTGAAGACGGCTTAAATATATGCTGTGAGACATTGAGATTGCGACACTAAGAAGAGGTGGGGATTTTGTGACCAAACTTGGTAGGAAGGTTTAGCTACTCATAGGTAGTAAATGATTAATATTTGATTCAAATGGATCTGACGTTTTTTTTTGTTTCGACTACTTCATTCTCGTGTGTATTGCGTGCGAGTCTTGGTTAATCTTAATATAATCTCTTGTGGTCCTTCTGTTTAACGTGTTTTGAGAGTTCGATTATGCCTAGAGTGCAACAGCGTGAAAATAACCGCTAATTAAGCGAATTCGACAGAGGCTTACGTAAAGGTGGTTTTTCGTACAGGAAAATCTTAACCGGAACCAATCTCCTATCTTGCGCTGTTATCAAACCTGGCTATGTTGGGTCAGAATCGTCGTAGACAAGCAACTGGATGACGAAGGTGCAGGTCGACTTATGGCAATAAGAGACCAATTCTCCAGTACTGGATCAATCGCCGATCAATGGTTAGGTCGTCCTGTAACCCTTGGAACAGTTTATCAACACCGACATCAACGTTTGGAGTGGTGTAGGTTGCGACTTCGCTGGAATCTGGAATGACATATAGTCTTTAGTGATGAATCGCAATTCTGTTTGGAGATGCAGTTAAGATTTGTTAGATTACCACGAAGATGCTTTGGATGTAATTGGTAGGTAAAAAAAAACGTATCCGCTGGTGTCAGATGCTGATAGATACAATTAAAGCATACAAGGAAATAGTTACACCAAGTCAAATGTTTACGAGGTCAGTGGCAGATGCGGTATATCAGAAGATCATGGACAAAGAAACGGTCCATGAAGCATGGAAAGCACTAAAGCAACATTTCGAAGCATCATCCAAGGATCAACTGTTCAAGTTTTGTACATATTTCTTCACTTTCAGTTGGATATCAAAGGAAGATGTTCCTACACATGTTGCAAGCTAAGAGGTTTGTGGAATGAACTAAACAATCACAAGCTCTACCTGACTTAATGCTAGCTTGCAAACTTCTTCATATTTGTTCGATGAATTACAAGTTCAGTTATACATGTTTAAAAGAAATGTCACTAGAGTTCAAGCATCGAAAAAGTGGAGCAAGAAGCACTAGTAGCAAAGGCAGGTTTAAAAGCTCCTGGAAAAGAATATAAGAAGTATGTTGGTAAGTGTAATTATTGCCTCAAAGAAGGCCGTTGTGTCAGAAATTGCAAACAGTGGATTTTTGGCAGAAAACCAGCTAAACATGCACTGCAGAAAACTGATAAAATAAAATTGAAATCCTGTTCCTGTGGACTGACAACGATGCAACGAAGCATATGACAATTTCACCGGAATACTTTGAAGCATTTGTTAAATCTCATATCATCAAAGCTGCTGGACAGAAGATTCTAAAGGCAACAGGAAGAGGATCAATAAGTATTCTATCAAGAATTGAAGACGAATATGAAAAAATTACATTAGACGTCTGGTATGTGCCAGGAATTTCTAGAAATCTGTTTGAGTCGACTGATACTTCATGTGTGCTGAAAGTTGATCATCAAGCTAGGTTGTGTGGCACACGTGAGCAAAGTAGTACTCTATTTAAAGCAGGAATTATACATCAATTATCAAAGGACAGAATTGATGTGAACGTTGCTGTCAATGACAACTTAGATCTGCTGCAACTTTATCATGAGAAGAGGAAAGTCTCGCGCAGAAGCGCACCGGCCACTGGTGGCGCGAAAAACTTCAACGTTACCGTCGTTCTCTGATAAACCCGTCGTTATCAGAAGAGCACCGAATTTCTTATCCGCAAGTTTTGTTTCCAACGGTTGCTTTGCGAAATAGCCCAAGGTTTCAAGGCCAACTTACGATTCCAGAGTTCAGCCGCGATGGCGCTACAGGAGGCGACCGAGGCTTACCTGGTGGGTTTTTTCAAAGACGCAATCTTATACGCAATCCACGCCAAACGCGCGATCATCATTACGAAAGGCATCTACTTGGCGGGTGCAAAGAAAAATAAACAAACTATAGAGGAAATTTAAAACAATCATGAAAGCTGATGATCGAAGTTATGTAGTACAATCTCTGTAAATTGAAAGATTGCATGGTGGAAATCTACATTGTCTTATGTCTCGACTTCACCACAATTCCAGATTTGAATTCATGTAGCACCTACAAATAACTCATTTTATATCTTTATTGCCGACGTTTCGTCACGCCTAGTGGTAGCCATAATAATGACGCGTAACAGTAAAATGCGAGTTTATGTATTATCGGATGGGTTCTGTAGTGTTTTTGTAATTGACTTTAATTTATTTATATTAATTTCTGAAATATTTTTTTATAACTATTTCAAGCGCGGTTTTATTTATTTTTGTTTATACAATCACACACATTTTTGACGGTTTTTAAGGTTTTGTTTAGCTTGTTCTATATAACATTTATTGCAGTTTAAACAATATATTTTGTGCATTACGTTTCGTTTTTGGTTTATCGGATAGTTCTTGTTAATATGTCCTAGATCATTGTTTCCTATTGATGTTTATCTCCATCAGTAACCTAAAAAAATTATTTTTTATTCTTAATGTTTTTGAGCCGTTTTTAAATGATGAATTTTTTCTTTGCGGTTTTGTATAAAACATGTTTTTCTGAATACGTTCATTCTTCCTGTTAACGGTCTACTGATTTTTTTTGTTGTTAACCCAGGTAAATTAGACGATGAATCTTAAGCCTAAATAAAGAACACTTTTTGGTCAAAAAAACTACGAAAGAAAAGTCCAATTTAGAGTTTCCTGGAGCTCGCGATTTCCTTGTCTTAAGGTTTCTCCAGATCACCTCAGATCTCTTGATTCTAACGAATATTCTCGGGTTCGTTTGTACTTGTATCGTTTCGTTTGGGTTCAACTAGAATATTTTTCAAAACTAATTTACGAGGACTGGTTTTTTCAACCTCCGATAGGGTATAAATACACGAGTGAATATAATAAAATGATTCCATAACCAAAAGTAATCTCCAATAAAGGTTACTTTTCTAGGTAAGCGCTATGAAAATTGAGGCATTTATCGTATCTGTGCACAAGCTTTGTAATTAGTTATGACGGTTTCTTTGAGGTTCTTGTCAGTTTGCAAGCGCTGCCTTCTAAGCCACTTGTTCAGTTCAAGGAAAAGATGGAAGCTATGATTATGATTATGCAGCTTGCATCTTCAGAGTGGTAAATAACCGCGAATGCTTAAGATTTTATAGATGGAAGCTACTCTGCGCTAGATCGGAACTATATGGCGGGTGTTTGAAATTGCTGAAAGGCCCGTTGGATTACACCAGCACCGCGAAGACATGCATTGTTAATGATCAAAACAATTCCAGAAGTCTCTTCTTTTCGTTTGAGTACCTTTCTGTAAGCGCCGCAAATTTTCACCATAAATTGTAGTTCGCGGTTGCATAAATTCCACAAGCAACACACTTTTGGTTCTAAAAAACAGTAGCCATAACCTTACGGTTGCTGAAGGTTTGCTTGGAGAATTTGTGTGCATTCGTGTCGTAACGGTAGAGAATTTTTGTGGTTGTTTGTCAACATCTTTGGGATCTAGCGAAAAAGTTTTCTGTAGCGTTCAGTAACAATAGAATACAAGGAAGATCTATAAATATTATGGAAAAATCGCTTATGGTGAATCTACGGTTTTTTTAAACACTTGGTCCACTTGTTGGACAAGGTCGTCTGTAGCGGCAGACTTTCGTCTTTAACCTTCTTCATCATGCACATCAGTTCCACCATCTTCGAAATGTTAACGCTATTGACAAACAATGAGTCATTCTTCAATAAACTTCTGCTGCGTCATTACCTTGTGCCTGCAAGAAACTAATAACAACTCGCAATTTACACTAGCCGGAAGAATCAATAGAGGAAGCCGTATTTCTGTGACTGCACTTTACCGTGGAATGACGTTTTGGACTTGAAACTTATTTACAGATTCGTTTACTTAATAGAACGTTGAACCAGATGGGTACTAGTCGTTTCTGACTTTTTGTAGAAAAGCTACCTAGGCGAAGACTAATGGTACATTGATTGCTCTTTATCTAAAACACATACTACTTCTTCTTCTTCTTGAGCTGTTAGCAGAAACAGCACTGTTGTAATGCATAGAACTAGCAACCGCGATATGCTGCCACAATAAAACAAATGATTTACTTTTTTGTATTGTTGGACATTCGCTCGGTGACTGTTTTTTAATTTGATTAACTTGATATTGTGAGATTAATCAATCCAATTCTGATTTGGAAGCGATTCTGTAATCCGATAGGGTTTTATGACTGACTACGTGGTCATGTTAAGTGTCGTCATTGGTACAAAATCAATTGTTTTGCTGACGACATAGTTAAATCAATAGCTAAGATTTAGTTAACAACGACGTCAGCTAACAACATAGTTAACTTTGCTTTGTACATCCGCGCATAGAACTGTTTGTAGTCATGCTAAGATCAAGAGTTGTCAACGTTTCGTCTATGGGTGCACACGCTGGTTCGCTTGGTATAATCTATGTCTTCAACGCTGTTTCAGGTTTTCACAGTTTGATGAGTTTTCATGACAAACTAATCTTTATTCATTCTGCACTTTAAGACTTAGATAGTTGCTGGCTCATTTTCGGTGTATCATTACATTATCTTTGCGTAAAAAAACTTTATTATTCAGTTTTGATTACCGAGTAAATTCAGATCCATGCATAACCATATGTGCATATTTTTTTAACTTTTCCATCTCGTCTTGACAAGACAATACGCTATAGATAGTTGTGAGAATTAACACTTAAACATTTCAATGTTAAAAGCGTCACTTGAAAGGCGAATTCAAAAAGTTCCAACTATTCTTATTTTTTAAACAATTACGTCTGGCACGACATTTTATAAGAATGTGTTGTGCCGATGATTTTCCGCAACTTTAGCGGTAGATTTTGACAGTTCTAAAACAGTTAAGAGTTACGAAACTATCATTAAAACTGCGGAAAATCAGCACGGCATATTTTTAATAAATGTGTTGCTGAAGGCAGCTTAAATATATGCTGTGTGACATTGAGATTGCGACACTAAGAAGGGGAAGGGATTTTGTGACTAAACTTGGCAGGAAGGTTTAGCTACTCATAGATAGTAAATGATTAATATTTGATTCAAATGGATCTGACGTTTTTTTTTGTTTCTACTACTTCATTATCGTGTGTATTACGGGCGAGTCTTGGTTAATTTTAATATAATCTCTTGTGGTCCTTCTGTTTAACGTGTTTTGAGAGTGCGGTTATGCCTAGAGTGCAACAGCGTGAAAATAACCGCCAATTAAGCGAATTCGACTAAGGTGTACAAGGAAATTGCAAGACATCTTAACTGGAGCCAATCTACTATCATGCGCTGTTATCAAGCCTGGCTAGGTTTGGTTAGATTCGTCGTAGACAAGCAACTGGATGACGGAGGTGCAGGTCGACTTATGGCAATCAGAGACCGATTCTCCACTACTGGATCAATCGCCGAGCAATGATTAGGTAATGATGGTCGTCCTGTAACCCTTCGAACAATGTATCAACACCGACATCAACGTTTGGAGTGGTGTAGGTTGCGACTACGCTAGAATCTGAATCTCAACTGCATCTCCAAACAGAATTGCGATTCATCACTAAAGACTATATGTCATTGTTTGGAGATGCAGTTGAAATTTGTTAGATTGCCACGAAGATGCTTTGGATGTAATTGGTAGGTAAAAAAAACGTATCCGCAGGTGTCAGATGCTGATAGATACAATTAAAGCATACAAGGAAATATTTATACCAAGTCAGTGGCAGATGCTGTATATCAGAAGATCATTGACAAAGAAACGGCCCATGAAGCATGGAAAGCACCAAAGCAACATTTCGAAGCATCATCCAAGGACCAAGTGTTCAAGTTTTGTACAGATCGCTTTCAGTTGGACATCAAAAGAAGATGTTTCTACGCATGTTGCAAGCTAAGAGGTTTGTGTAATGAACTAAACCACAAGCTCTACCTGACTTAATGTTAGCTTGCAAAGTTTTTGATATTTTGTCAACAAATTTTGAGACATTCAAATCAGGTTGGATATTGTCAAAAGATGAGCAAAAGACGTTCGATGAATTACAAGTTCGGTTATACATGTTTAAAAGAGATTTCACTAGAGTTCAAGCATCGAAAAAGGAGAGCAAGAAACATTAGTAGCAAAGTCAGGTTTAAAAGCTCCTGGAAAAGAATATAAGAAGTATGTTGGGTGGTCCTTCTGTTTATCGTGTTTTGAGAGAGCAATTATGCCCAGAGTGCAACAGCGTGAAAATAACCACCAATTAAGCGAATTCGACAGAGGTCGAATTGTTGGCTTTGTTAAAGGTGGTTTTTCGTATAGGGAAATTGCAAGTCATCTTAACCGGAAGCCATCTGTTATCAAGCTTGGCTAGGTTGGGTCAGAATCGTCGTAGACAAGCAAGTGGATGTCGTAGGTGCAGGTCAACTTATGGCAATAAGAGACCAATTCTCTAGTACTGGATCAATCGCCGGTCAATGGTTAGGTCGTCCTGTAAAATACACACGAGAATGAACTAGTAGAAACATTTGAATGAAATTTCTTAGTGGCGCAATCTTAATGTCACACAGCATATATTTAAGCCATTCTCAGCAACACATTTAATGAAGATATGTCGTGCTGATTTTCCGCAGTTTTAATGATAGTTTTTGACCGTCAACAATCGGAACTCTTAAGTCGTTTAGAACTGTCAAAATCTACCATTAAAGTTGCGGAAAATCATCAGTACAACACATTTTTATAAAATGTCGTGCTAGACGTAATTGTTTAAAAAATAAGAATAGTTGGAACTTTTTGAATTCGTCTTTTAACATTGACATGTTTAAGTTTTAATTCTCACAACAATCTATAGCGTATTGTCTTGTCAAGACGAGATGGGAAAGTTAAAAAAATATGCACATATGGTTATGCATGAATTTGAATTTACTCGGTAATCAAAACTGAATAATAAAGTTTTTTTACGCAAAGATAATGTAATGATAAATCGAAAATGAGCCAGCAACTATCTAAGCCTGAAAGTGCAGAATGAATAAAGATTAGTTTGTCATCAAAACTCATCAAACTGAAAACTTGAAACAGCGTTGAAGACATAGATTATACCAAGCGAACCAGCGTGTGCACCCATAGACGAAACGTTGTCAACTTCTGATCTTAGCATGACTACAAACAGTTCTATGCGTGGTTGTATAAGCAAAGTTAACTATGTTGTTAGCTGACGTCGTTGTTAACTAAATCTTAGCTATTGATTTAACTATGTCGTCAGCAAAACAATTGATTTTGTACCAATGACGACACTTAACATGACCACGTAGTCAGTCATAAAACCCTATCGGATTACAGAATCGCTTCCAAATCAGAACTGGATTGATTAATCTCACAATAGCAACTTAATTACAGATTACAGAATCGCTTCCAAATCAGAATTGGATTGATTAATCTCACAATAGCAACTTAATCAAATCAAAAACAAGTCACCGAGCGAATGACAATACAAAAAAGTAAATCTTTTGTTTTATTGTGGCAGCATATCGCGGTTGCTAGTTCTATGCACTACAACAGTGCTGTTTTCGCTAACAGCTCAAGAAGATAGTATCTGTAGACTCTTTAGAGAAAGAAGAAGGATAGTATATGTTTTAGATAAAGAGCAATCAATGTACCATTAGTCTTCGCCTTGGTAGCTTTTCTACAAAAAGTCAGAAACGACTAGTACCCATCTGGTTTACCGTTCTATTCAGTAAACGAATCTGTAAATAAGTTTCAAGTTTCAGAATATTCTAAAGGCAACAGGAAGAGGATCAATAAGTATTCTATCAAGAATTAGAGACGAATATGAAAAAATGACATTGGACGTCTGGTATGTGCCAGGAATTTCTAGAAATCTGTTTGAGTCGACTGCTACTTTATGTGTGCTGAAAGTTGATGGCCAAGCTAGGTTGTGTGGCACACGTGAGCAAAGTGGTACTCTATTTAAAGCAGGAATTATACATCAATTATCAAAGCACAGAACTGATGTGAATGTTGCTGTCGATGACAACTTAGGTCTGCTGCAACTCTATCATGAGAAGACGAAAGCGGCGCGCAGGAGCGCACCGGCCACTGGTGGCGCGAAAAACTTTAACGTATACCGTCCTGCTCTGATAAAACCGTCGTTCTTTATCCGCAAGTTTTGTTTCCAACGGTTGCTTTGCGAAATAGCCCAAGGCCGGCTTGCGATTCTAGAGTTCAGCGTAATGGTGCTACAGGAGGCGACCGAGGCTTACCTGGTGGGTGTTTTCAAAGACAATCACATAGGCAATCTATGCCAAACCAGTGATTGTCATGACGAAAGGCATCTAATTGGCGTTGCGCTTGCGCGGCGGACGTACTTAAGATTATGAAAAGAGGAGAATCTTAGTTGGCGGGTGCAACGAAAATTTAAAAAAAATTATAGAGGAAGTTTTAGAGAAACGGTTGTTTTGAGGATAAATGAATTTGGGAAGATTACATGGTGGAAATCTACACCGTATTGTCTTATGTGTCGACTTCACCATATTTCCAAATTTGAATTCATGTAGCACCGACAAATAACTCATTTTATATCTTTATTGCCGACGTTTCGTCACACCTAGTAGCCATAATAATGAGGCGTAACAATAAAATGCGAGTTTATGTATTATCGGAGGGATTCTGTAGTGTTTTTGAAATTGACTTTAATTTATTTATATTAATTTCTGAAATTTTTTTTAAATAACTATTTCATATCCTGTATTACTATGGTGTACCACAAGCGCGGTTTTATTTATTTTTGTTTATACAATCACACACATTTTTAACGGTTTTTAAGGTTTTGTTTAACTTGTTCTATATAACATTTATTGCAGTTTAAACAATATATTTTGTGCATTACGTTTCGTTTTTGGTTTATCAGAAAGTTCTTGTTAATATGTCCTAGAGCACTGTTTCCTATTGATGTTTATCTCCATCAGTAAACTAAACAAATTATTTTTTTAACTTAATGCTTTTGAACCCTTCTTAAATTATGAATTTTTTCTTTGCGGTTTTGTATAAAACATGTTTTTCTGAATATATTCATTCTTCCTGTTAACGGTCTACTGAATTTTTTGTTGTTAACCCAGGTAAATTAGACGATGAATCTTAAGTCTCTAAATAAAGAACACTTTTTGGTCAAAAAAACTACGAAAGAAAAGTTCAATTTAGAGTTTCCTGGAGCTCGCGATTTCCTTGTCTTAAGGTTTCTCCAGATCACCTCAGATCTCTTGATTCTAACGAATATTCTCGGGTTCGTTTGCACTTGTATCGTTTTGTTTGGGTTCAACTAGAATATTTTTCAAAACTAATTTACGAGGACTGGTTTTTTCAACCTCCGATAGAGCATAAATACACGAGTGAATATAATAAATGATTCCATTACCAAAAGTAATCTCCAATAAAGGTTACTTTTCTAGGTAAGCACTATGAAAATTGAGGCATTTATCGTATCTGTGCACAAGCTCTGTAATCAGTTATGACGGTTTCTTTGAGGTTCTTGTCAGTTTGCAAGCGCTGCCTTCTAAGCCACTTGTTCAGTTCAAGGAAAAGATGGAAGCTATGATTATGATTATGCAGCTTGCATCTTCAGAGTGGTAAATAACCGCGAATGCTTAAGATTTTATAGATGGAAGCTACTCTGCGCTAGATCGGAACTATATGGCGGGTGTTTGAAATTGCTGAAAGGCCCGTTGGATTATACCAGCACCGCAAGGACATGCATTGTTAATGATCAAAACAATTCCAGAAGTTTCTTCTTTTCGTTTGAGTACCTTTCTGTAAGCGCCGCAAATTTTCACCACAAATTGCTGCACTAATTGTAGTTCGCGGTTACATAAACTCCACAAGCAACACACTTTTGGTTCTAAAAAACAGTAGCCATAACCTTACGATTGCTGAAGATTTTCTTGGAGAATTTGTGTGCATCCGTGTCGTAACGGTAGAGAATTTTTGTGGTTGTTTGTCATCATCGTTGGGATCCAGCGAAAAAGTTTTCTGTAGCGTTCACTAACAATTAAATACAAGGAAGATCTATAAATATTATGGAAAAATCACTTTTGGTGAATCTACGGTTTTTTTAAACACTTGGTCCACTTGTTGGACAAGGTCGTCTTTAACCTCCTTCATCATGCACATCAGTTCCACCATCTGCGAAATTTTAACGCCATTGACGAACAATGAGTCCATTCTTCAATAAACTTCTGCTGCGTCATTCCCTTGTGCCTGCAAGAAACTAATAACTCGCAATTTACACTTGCCGGAAGAATCAATAGAGGAAGCCGTATTTCCGTGACTGCACTTTAGCGTGGAATGGCGTTTTGGACTTGAAACTTATTTACAGATTCGTTTACTGAATAATAAAATAGAACGGTAAATCAGATGGGTACTAGTCGTTTCTGATTTTTGTACAAAAGCTACCAAGGCGAAGACTAATGGTACATTGATTCCTCTTTATCTAAAACATATATTACTCCTTCTTCTTTCTCTAAATAGTCTACAGATACTATCTTCTTGAGCTGTTAGCGCAAACAGCACTGTTGTAGTGCATAGAACTGGCAACCACGATATGCTGCCACAATAAAACAAAAGATTTACTTTTTTGTATTGTTGGACATTCGCTCGGTGACTTTTTTTAAATTTGATTAAGTTAATATTGTGAGATTAATCAATCCAATTCTGATTTGGAAGCAATTCTGTAATCCGATAGGGTTTTATGACTGACTACGTGGTCATGTTAAGTGTCGTCATTGGTACAAAATCAATTGTTTTGCTGACGACATAGTTAAATCAATAGCTAAGATTTAGTTAACAACGACGTCAGCTAACAACGTTGTTAACTTTGCTCTATACAACCACGCATAGAACTGTTTGTAGTCATGCTAAGATCAGAAGTTGCCAACGTTTCGTCTATAGGTGCACACGTTGGTTCGCTTGGTATAATCTATCTCTTCAACGCTGTTTCAAGTTTTCAGTTTGATGAGTTTTGATGACAAACTAATCTTTATTCATTCTACACTTTCAGCCTTAGATAGTTGCTGGCTCATTTTCGGTTTATCATTACATTATCTTTGCGTAAAAAAACTTTATTATTCAGTTTTGATTACCGAGTAAATTCAAATTCATGCATAACCATATGTGCATATTTTCTTAACTTTCCCATCTCGTCTTGACAAGACAATAGGCTATAGATAGTTGTGAGAATTAAAACTTAAACATGTCAATGTTAAAAGACGAATTCAAAAAGTTCCAACTATTCTTATTTTTTAAACAATTACATCTAGCACGACATTTTATAAAAATGTGTTGTGCTGATGATTTTCCGCAACTTTAATGGTAGATTTTGACAGTTCTAAACGAGTTAAAAGTTCCGATTGTTGACGGTCAAAAACTATCATTAAAACTGCGGAAAATCAGCACGACATATCTTCATTAAATGTGTTGCTGAGGATGGCTTAAATATATGGTGTGTGACATTGAGATTGCGCCACTAAGAAGGGGTGGGGATTAAGTTTGATTCAATGGATCTGACGTTTTTTTATGTTTCTACTACTTCATTCTCGTGTGTATTTCGTGCGAGTCTTGGTTTATTTTAATATAATCTCTTGTGGTCCTTCTGATTTTTCGTACAGGGAAATTGCCAGTCATCTTAACCGGAACCAATCTACTATCTTGCGCTGTTATCAAGCCTGGCTAGGTTAGGTCAGAATCGTCGTAGACAAGCAAGTGGATGTCGTAGGTGCAGGTCGACTTATCGCAATAAGAGACCAATTCTCCAGTACTGGATCAATCGCCGATCGTCGTCCTGTAACCCTACGAACAGTTTATCAACACCGACATCAACGTTTGGGGTGGTGTAGGTTGCGACTTCACTGGAATCTAGAATGACCTATAGTCTTTAATGATGAATCGCAGTTCTGTCAAAGAAACGGTCCATCAAGCATGGAAAGCACTAAAGCAACATTTCGAAGCATCATCTAAGGATCAACTGTTCAAGTTTTGTACAGATTTCTTCGCTTTTAGTTGGACATCAAAAGAAGATGTTTCTACGCATGTTGCAAACTAAGAGGTTTATGGAATGAACTAAAGCTCTACCTGACTTAATGCTAGTTTGCAAAGTTCTTCATATTTTGTCAACAAATTTTCAGACATTCTCAAAAGATGAGCAAAAGACGTTCGATGAATTACAGGTTTAGTTATACATGTTTAAAAGAAATTTCACTAGAGTTCAAGCATCGAAAAAGTGGAACATAAAGCATTAGTAGCAAAGCTAGGTTTAAAAGCTCCTGGAAAAGAATATAAGAAGTATGTTGGTAAGTGTAATTATTGGCACAGAGAAGGTCATTGGGTCAGAAATTGCAAACAGTGGATTTCTGGCAGGAAACCAGCTAAACATGCACTGCAGAAAACTGATAAAATAAAATTAAAATGAAGCCTATTCTTGTGGACTGACAACGATGCAACGAAGCATATGACAAATTCATCGGAATACTTTGAAGCATTTGTTAAATCTCATATCATCAAAGCTGCTGGACAGAAGATTCTAAAGGCAACAGGAAAACAGGAAAAGGATCAATAAGTATTCTATCAAGAATTGGAGACGAATATGAAAAAATGACTTTAGACGTCTGGTATGTGCCAGGAATTTCTAGAAATCTGTTTGAGTTGACTATCTAGTTGATCAAGCTAGGTTGTGTGGCACACATCAGCAAAGCGGTACTCTATTTAAAGCAGGAATTATACATCAATTATCAAAGCACAGAACTGATGCGAATGTTGCTGTCGATGACAACTTAGATCTGCTGCAATCTATCACGAGAAGACGAAAGCCGCGCGCAGGAGCGCACCGGCCACTGGTGGCTCGAAAAACTTTAACGTATACCATCCTTCTCTGATAAAACCGTCGTTCTTTATCCGCAAGTTTTGTTTCCAACGGTTGCTTTGCGAAATAGCCCAAGGCCGGCTTGCGATTTCAGAGTTCAGCGTAATGGCGCTACAGTAGGCGACCGAGGCTTACCTGGTGGGTCTTTTGAAAGACAATGACATAGGCAATCTACGCCAAACCAGTGATTATCATGACGAAAGGTATCTAATTGGCGATGCGCTTGCGCGGCGAACCCACTTACGATTATGAAAAGAGAAGAATCTTAGTTGGCGGGTGCAACGAAAATTAAACAAACTATAGAAGAAGTTTTAGAGAAACGGTTGTTTTGAGAATAAAGGAATTTGGGAAGATTACATGGTGGAAATCTACACCGTATTGTCTTATGTGTCGACTTCACCATATTTCCAAATTTGAATTCATGTAGCACCGACAAATAACTCATTTTATATCTTTATTGCCGACGTTTCGTCACACCTAGTAGCCATAATAATGACGCGTAACAATAAAATGTGAGTTTATGTATTATCGGAGGGATTCTGTAGTGTTTTTGAAATACACTTTAATTTATTTATATTAATTTCTGAAATTAATCTTTTTTTATAACTATTTTATATCCTGTATTACTATGGTGTACCACAAACGCGGTTTTATTTATTTTTGTTTATACAATCACACACATTTTTGACGGTTTTTAATGTTTTGTTTAGCTTGTTCTATACAGCATTTATTGCAGTTTAAACAATATATTTTGTGCATTACGTTTCGTTTTTGGTTTATCAGAAAGTTCTTGTTAATATGTCCTAGAGCACTGTTTCCTATTGATGTTTATCTCCATCAGTAAACTAAAAAAAATATTTTTTAATCTTATTGTTTTTGAGCCGTTTTTAAATGAATTTTTTCTTTGCGGTTTTGAATAAAACATGTTTTTCCGAATATAACTGTTTCAAAAACATATATCCTTGACGAGGAAATTAAAATAAACTTAAAAGTTTCAATCATGTATCACGGAAGCGCTGCAAGCAAAAAATCGATTTTTCTTGCCACAAAGTCTTATTTAACTCTTATTGGCTAGTAAAAAATGTTTCTGCTAGTAATTGGCTACGGTGCTTTTATTACGTCTGTATGCCAAAACTTCTTCAAATGAAAAAAATTGGAAAAGCATAGAAACTAAGAAACATTCAAATACTGCTTTTATGTCACGTGTTCTCACTCAACCAGGATACGCCTTGACGAAATTTCTTATGAAAGACGAAACGTTGGCAAATATTAAAGGTTTCTCTTCTATGAGATATTTTTGCGTGCATCTTATAGTAGCACGTTTTTATAGTGATTTATTATTTATTTACATAACTCGGACAACAGATCTATGGTGGTCGTTTGAGCCGTGAGTTGCTCTTTTGTGACGGCCTTCGCTTCGATATTAGGCTGCTCCACACACTTATAACTACCAAAAACCAGAATTTTAGTTGGTAGCGTACTGGTTTTTGTTGTGCCGATTGGAGAAGCGTCTGATCGGTAGGTCAACAATTAATCTTAATGGGTTATTGATTCAAGACAATGAAAATAATAAAACTGCCCAACGACTTCGTGCGATTCTCGGTGCGTAGACTTATGAAAAAATTCAAATCAACAGTCTACATTAAAAATTCATGGCGTCCTTGTTCTGGTCGGTCTATTGAAAACATTGCGTTGGTTTGTAACAATATCATTATTAGTCTGCGGAAATCGGTTTGAAGTCGTTCTAAACAATTAGGCGTAAGGTATTATTTATTGAGGCGAATTCTTGTGCACGATCTTGATTCGATCAACTTAGGAAGTAGAAGTGTCCGATCGCGAAAAGAGACGAGATTTTGTAGATTTGGTTCTGAGAAGACATCATGAAGATTCACTTTAATCGGTTTTGTTACTGAATTTTCTGTGGCGAGTCCTGTTATCACGGCTAGCTACGATGTCAGTGGGTGGGTGTGGTTTAGGAAATTGTAAAAGAAAGAAAAAATAGGCGTTACTCCTCGTGAAGATCCTCGGCTCGGAGACACCAAGGTACGTCTGAACCCACTAACGAAAAGAATACGATAGAGAATCAACGAGAAACGTAACAAGCGTTTATAATTTAAATAAAATTACAAGACAATTTCAATCACCGTAATTTTAATAGTAATATCGATCAACTATTTCGTTTACATGCAGCGCAAACAAAATAATAATTACCAAAATATAATTAGTGTTAAAATGAGTACTAAAGAAAAACTTACCCAACCGAAGTTCCTTACAACAAGTATTAAACGTCAATTACTTTCAAAATTTAATCACGAGACGTAAACTTAACTGTACGGCGTGGTTAGCCAATCTCTTGCATGGTATAACATCAGCGTACTCAAGACATCGTTATAACTAAAGGTGTTTTAAATTTACGACTGAAAGTAACATGAGTTAGTATGATAGCTAAAATTTAAGATAAGTGGTACGGTGAATCCAAATTAACGAGTGCTTAAGGAATAAGTCAGAAAATTGAATACAATTACGAAATTTGAAGATACAATACTTTGAAGAAAAATTATTCACTTATCGCCATCGATGGATACTTCGTGATAAGGCGAAATCCGCAGATGTGAAACGTTCTACTCGAATAACACAGCTTCCGGGGGTTATTGGATATGCGACACCATTCCCGGAAAAATTACTCTGTACGCAGTTTAGTAACGCTGGGAAAGTCGACTCGGTTCCAGCAAACCCGCTATAAGAATTTTAAAAGTATTAACACCAACATGGCCGACGCCATTTTCTTTACCCGTGAACGTCAACTTAATCAAAACAATTCCTCATAATTTCATAAAATCGACCGTTCACAGCGACTTAAAGTATGCAAGTGAGAGTACCAATCGCCCCGGACGCGATCCCTTCTCGTAAGTGTCGAATAAATTTAAGACTTTTCATTCAGTAGGGTCCGCAATTAGTGGCGTCGTAAAAATAAGTTAGAAATATGACTGTAACAATAAGTAAAACCGCCGGATTTGGGGTTCAGAAAATCTTCGTTCGATTTATGAAAATGGCAGGGGGTGTCATCGGTTCTTATTTTTTTAAGATGAACACAAGCTGTAACAGGTAATGGAAACCGAGAGATTTTGTTATGGTCTCCTTTCGGTGCAATTGACATTTAGCAGTTATATTTTCAGCAAGGCGATGCCACGTGTCACGTTTTTTAAGAAATAAACTTTTTTTCCATATATTAGAACCGGCGCGCTTTTTGAATCACCCATGATTATATTATATTGACAATACTTCTTCAACCAAATTCTTGATCCAGAAAAGTCTTTTCTGCTTATATAGGGTGACATGTAACCGGATGTTTTTTAAATGAACAGCATTCAGTTGATTTTCAAAGAAAACTGATTTTATTTTTATTAAAGTAAAAAAACATCTACACGTATGAAAAATTGTGTCAGTTAGGTGGAAACATTCATTTTGAATGCAGGTTTCAAGTCGTCGGCAGAAAGCATTCATAACTCTGCCTAACATCCGTTGGTCAATCGCACGCACCTCTTCTGTAATCATGTCCGGGTCATGGGCATAGACACGTCCTTCACTACTGCATTTGGGCGTTCTTCCACAATCACTTGCATACGCACAGCGATGTCTACACAAGCCGCATGTTTAAGCTGCTGGAAAACTAACATTTGTTGGATGGAAGTGTAAATCAAACCGTAAAGTTTTTCTCACACTTCCACGGTTGATTTGTATAGGTCGTACAGGGTTGGAGGTATCTTCTTCATTATGTTTTCTGTTGCCCTGTACCCTTACCTTAACCCGTCTCAGGATCGTTTTCCGACTTGGATGGAACTGAAACATTTCAACCGATATTGAGATGGCGACGAAAGATTCGCTGATTTGTGACAGCAGACTCGCTATTTAGCACATAAGTTTTGCTCTTTTGGGGATCATCAGCACTAGGAGACACATTCTAATGTATTCCTACAATTGCATCGACAAATCCTATAGCATTTGTGTTATTTCCAATCTTTTTTACGTAGTGCTTTTATTCAATACTATTTTGAATTATGCGGGTGTAAAATCAACGTTTTTCGTCGTTATACCTCTTTACAGTTATCTTTTATAATATAGTAACTTATACTATGAGATGGCTCTGTCATCAAACATTGCTAATAGTTATCATTGAAGCTCCAGTTTACTAGTACGCTTGGTTCAGGCGGTTAAGTCAATACCCTCTGTAGCTTTTGCCTGTAAGACATGGTAATAGCGTGTATAGAGTAACGGTGTACAGTATCACTTTCAGACGGCGTTTGAAAAAACCACTGTATCATGACACGATAGGTGGTCAGTACTACCAACGAGCGATCTTATGCGACAATGGTCTAATGCGTTCATTAGAAATATTGTTCCATGTTCTTACGGATTTCGGATTCTTTTCTCACAATCCGACACTTTCATATTGTAGGCGGAACTTTTCTGCGGGACTTTTTAAAGACAATGGCATAGCAAAACGTCAATTATTGTATAACGATAAAAACAATTGCGTATATACTTGACTTGCAGTTGTCTTGAAATTACACTTTAGCACTAATCAAAATTTTACAACAAAAGCAACCGTGAATCGACTATTAGATCAGAACGCCCTATCGTGTACTGCTCTTATCACGTGACATGTCTTTTATAACTTTACGTACATATACTATATTAATGTACGAGACATCAGGTTGTTGTTTTCGACTTCACTACTGAAAATCAAATAGTACTGTCTTCTCGGATGCGGTAATTTGGTTTACTTTAGATTTCTGTGGTGGAGTAGAGTCTACCTAAATGTGAACGTGTAAGTTTAGAAGGTATTGCTGTGGGACTTCAGTATATTTCTGGATACACTTTCGCTGTTTTATTGACACTTGTACTGCAGACAGAGAAATTAATAATGAAACGTTCTCAAATTCAAGAGCTTTCTCGAAGTTGTTATCCATCTTCTAGAACGTACATATACCGAAAGATATGGAACACTCGAGAAGGATTTCCAAAATGTGTATATATACGGAACAAACAAATTGTAGGTCAGTTATTTCCGTAATGCGAGGACAGCAGTGTTAAGAAGATTATTCAAGTCTAAATAAATAAGTCGTTAGCGCGTATATACGGATATTAATCTTGTACGTGACTTTAGTGTAAACAAGTGTGTGAAGTTATCCGCGGACTTTATCTTATCTTCGTGTAAGTGATATAAATTAGTGTAAGTGTTTTTATTAAATATTATTAGATTTAATTAGTTCGTTTAATTTAAAAGTGTACATATTTTTAGTATAAGTAAAAATATTTTTAGTAGAAGTATAAATAAATTAGTTTTAATAATAAAATTCGCTACAATAATTTTATCAGACGAGTTACCTCATATAAACTATCGTTGGACGTGGGAATGTGCTACTGTAAAAAAAGTGTTTTAAGACAAGTTATTTCTATACTTAGATTAAAACATTTTACGGGTTTGGACCGTGTAGATGTAACCGAAGTTCCCAACGTTTCTCTAACTTTTGTAAAAGGCTTTATCAGGGCATGAAAGAAATTGAAAACTTAAAGAAGTAAATAAAATCTAACAAAGTATCACTACAGAGTTTGTGAACCAACCCAGATTCTAAAGTCCATAGAAGTGGCTTAAGAAGAAGTTGTCTTCGTATTGTCGCAGTGGGATGAGCTTGATTGTGATTGGGTTACGTTCGAAAAGGGGAGTGTCTTCGATAAATCAATAACCGGGATCCAAAGAGGAGATAGTTCAAAACCGTTGTCACGATTGAAGTTATTGAGGTGTTTGATGATTTATATGCTTTCTCGGACTTTCCTATTAAATACGAATGGAGATTTCGCAATAACCGAGGCGTTATCAAAATCTATATTGTGGTTTGTAGTAAAATATTATTCAGCAACGGCAGACTTTTATTTGTTATTTTTAACTTACATTCATGAGGTCACAGATCAAATAGGGAAACTTTGTAAGAATGGTATTAAAACCATATTCAACTAGACAGGTAAATTCTCTCAAGTTCTTTCTTTTCCTAAGGACAAATTTCCTATACTTCTTAAGGTGTATACCAAATTTCTTGTTTATGTGGTTTACCTGGTCGTTCCGTTATCACACGTATTTCAGAACCATATCGTATAAAGAAAAGGTATATTCCTTTGTTGTTACTGGTTTATCGAAGATACGCCTCTTTCCGAACGTAACCCAATCAGAGTCGAGTTCATCTCACTGCGAGGATACTTCTTCTACTAATATGGAGATAACTTTTATAGAGTTTGTCTTGGTTCACAATTTGATTTTCTAAATTCTTTGTTCGATTCTAATTTTTTTCGCGCCCTGATGAAGCTCCTTACGAAAGTGGGCGAGTATAAAAATAACCTATCTATCTGATGAAATTATTAATTTCTTTGTCTGCGATAGTAGTATAGTAGTGCCGGTTCTAGATATTTTACTTCCGGTTTAACTTTCTGTTCGTGTAAGTTCGGTTGAGATCGTATTTTTTTCGACTGTGTTCGTGTAAGTTCGTGTGCGCACGCATTTTTTCAGATTTGAGTTTCGTGAAAGTTCGAGTTCGGTTAAGGTCAGTAGAGATCGGGTTTTTGTTTTCCCGCGCTTTTGAAAATTTGAATTTCGTGTAAGTTCGGGTTCGGGCAAGTTCGAGTTTGGGAAAGGGGTGGGAGGGGTTGTAGTAACTACATTTCCCACGCATTTAAAAATATTTGAATTTCGTGTTATTTCGGGTGCTTTGAATTTGCAAACCGTTTTACAAACCACCTTGCAACACCGTTTTACAAACCTCCTTGCAAACCGACTACTTTGCAAACCGTTCTACAAACCGCTAAGCAAACCGATCGCTTTACAAACCGCTTTGCAAACCGATTACTTTGCAAACCGTTTTACAAACCGCTTTGTAAACCGCTAAGCAAACCGATCGCTTTACAAACCGCTTTGCAAACAGCTAGTCGGTTTGTCATTCTTATGGTTTTTGGACGGTTAATCGGTTTGTAAAGCGATCGGTTTGCTTAGCGGTTTGTAGAACGGTTTGCAAAGTAGTCGGTTTGCAAGAAGTTTTTTAAAACGGTGTGCAAGGTGGTTTGTAAAACGGTTTGCAAATTCAAAGCACCCGAAATAACACGAAATTCAAATATTTTTAAATGCGCGAGAAATGTAGTTACTACAACCCCTCCCACATCTTTCCGAAACTCGAACTTGCCCGAACCCGAACTTACACGAAATTCAAATTTTCAAAAGCGCGGGAAAACAAAAACCCGATCTCTACTGACCTTAACCGAACCCGAACTTTCACGAAACTCAAATCTGAAAAAATGCGCGCCCACACGAACTTACACGAACACAGTCGAAGAAAATACGATCTCAACCGAACTTACACGAACAGGAAGTTAAACCGGAAGTAAAATATCTAGCCGGCACTACTATACTACTTGCGATAGTAGTGTCAATAAAACAGCGAAAGTGTATTATAATCCAGAAATATATTGAAGCTTCACACCAATACTGTGTGTTCACATTTCAGCTAGACTTTACCCAACCTTAGAAATCCAAAGTAATCTAAATTACCGTATCCGAGAAAAGAAAAGATTGAACTACACTGGTCATTAAACAATGTGCAAAAACCCGGTTTCTACCAATGATAGTACTATTTGATTTTGAGTAGTGACATCGAAGACAACAATCTGATATCTCGTACATTAAAATAGTATGTAGTATGTGTAGTTCAATTAATTTATAAAAGACATGGCACGTGATATGAGAAGTACACGATGCGATTCTTACGGAATGAGACGTGTTCTGATCTAATGGTCGATTCACGGTTGCTATGCTTTCGTTGTAGAATTCGTGTTGTTTGCTTAAGTTGTGCTAAAGTGTAAAGACAGCAAAGTATTTGCTATATAAGCCACTGTTTTTTGTTGTACCATAATTGGAGTTTTCTCTTCTTTGGTTGCCGATTGTTACTGGTTTATCGAAGACACGCCTCTTTACGAACGTAATCTAATCAGAGTCGAGTTCATCGCATTGCGACAATACGAAGACAACTTCTGCTTAGCCCACTTCTGTGGAGTTTAGAATCTGGCTTGGTTCAGAAGTTGATTACCTAACTGTAGTGATTCTTCGTTAGATTTCGTTTACTTCTTTAAGTTTTCGATTTTTTTCACGCCCGGATGAAACTTCTTAATCTTTATATAGAATCCGGCCGTGGAAGCCCTCGCGATTAGATATCTACTTTAAGATAAGCTACCTATTTATCAAAGTAGGATACAAATCTGTGATACTTATTAGATCAAAATATTTTAGAATTAAACCGCGACGACTAAATAATACTAAGATTGATACTATTTTAAAAATTATCGTGATACTTTCATCTGTGATACTTATTAGATCAAAATATTTTAGAATTAAACCACGACGACTAAATAATACTAAGATTGATACTATTTTAAAAATTATCGTGATACTTGAATCTGTGATACTTATTAGATCAAAATATTTTAGAATTAAACCACGACGACTAAATAATACTAAGATTGATACTATTTTAAAAATTATCGTGATACTTTAATCTGTGATACTTATTAGATCAAAATATTTTAGAATTAAACCACGATGACTAAATAATACTAAGATTGATACTATTTTATAAATTATCGTGATACTTTAGTCTGTGATACTTTTTATTTCTGAATTCTATTTGTTATGCTGACGATATGTTAATTTCAGGTTACGTTATACCTGCACCGAGTACCAATAAAAAATTCCGGACCTCCTAGCTGGCTAGTGACACCATCGCGCGAAGCTACAAGCTTACCTCAAGATACTCCAAGCGAAAGTTCAGAAGCCGATACGTCTGAAGATGACTACAACGACGAAGATGATTGGGATAGCGGTAAGTGTCCCTTGCTGTGTAGTAACAAAATTGGCCAGCAAATGGGCCAAGAAGAATTGTAGGTACTGCGCAATAATTTCTCAATGTAACTACGCGCTGTTTTTGATAAGAGATATTGAACGAGCTGTGGTTGTAGCTAGCGATTGTTATAACTCAATTTTTTCTAGTTAAATTAATTAAATGGCAAGAAGTATACGCGAGTATTTTTTTCCTGTATTTGTATTATAATGTAGATAAAGCTTTTTTCATCTCATCTGTGTGTGGTGTGTGTTGTTGATGGCTTAAAGAGGAACTGGCGATTAGCCAGTTTTTTCTTTGGCTGTGCGTCGTTCATGGTAATAATCAGATTGTTGTAAATGTGTCGGTGCCAAAATCGATCTGATTGTTACGATGTAATCGCTTCTTGTAACTAACATTTGGGGTTGCTTTTTCATGCAGTCGTGGAGCGGGAAACCGCAGACCCAAGGGGTGTGGGCTACAGGCTTCTGTCCGAATGTGACTTAGCATCACAAATAGCGCCTTCATCAAACGACCAACACCCCGAGATGCTTGCAGCGTGATTGATTTTTTCAATTATTCTGTTTGATTTTTTTTAGTGAATTTAGTCTGTAAATATCTCTTTTCCTCTCTAAATTTTGATCTCTATATTTATATTTGTTATTTTATTAATTGAGAAGTTTTTATTTTTGTTTGGTGTACCTACTTATTATTATTATTATTATTATTATCGTCGCTGATTTTTCTTTGTTTTCAAAGTTTATTAAGTAAGAGTACGCAGCAACTATATGATTACGATTAGCACTTACTACTACTACTACTACAATATTTTGCAGTACAAATAAATATTGAAAAGATTTTTATATACAAATATTAATATAATAATGAAGAATTAAATATTATTAGAGTTTATTCAATAGGGCAGTTTATTAAACGCGTATTTTAATGTTTTTTAAGCTGTGCTATTGTCTAGAAATTGTAACGAAAGAATTCATATTTGTAGATTGTATTTTTAGTTACCGAAAATCTATTAAACAATTTAAAGTAAGTTGTTTTTTCACTAACTTTACTAACACGCACTGCTTTCGCTTGATTCATCGATCAATCTGAGGAACGCAAAGGTATTTAACAACAGTTTTTGGGGTGGCGTCGATTAGTGTCAGACTAATTTTCGAATTTTTGTTGTAGTATTTGGAGACTTTTTACTGATTTAACGGTAACGTCTTTAAATACGTCAATACGACGTTGTTTCAAAATCGAAAATAAACGATGAAGTCTGGCACTAAGCGTATGCCAGTAACTGTAGTGGGTGATGGCTTTATGCGCGTAATTATAAATGAAAGGGTTCTCACTTCACTTATATTTGCAGGTGAATCGACATACTTGTGAGTGAGGTGTTTCGTCACGCTTACAAATGCTTCTTCATCGTGGTGCGCATTAATGTATATAAGCATGGTTGATTGTTCTTTCATTTTATCATTCATAGCTTGGATTATTTGAATGTTGTGACACCGTCTTCGTCAGTGTTTTAATTAATTTCTCCGTTAAGTGTTAAAACAATAAAACTAAAAAAAAAGTAGGTGCATCCTTTTATTTTTAAAAAAATTGCTTAGTGTTATTTATATAGGGCGATTATCTAACGATAAATTATAATCACTCGTCGAAGTGTTAATCGAGTACAAATCAGTTGTAATTTTTTTTTATTTTGATCTCAACGATTAATGTATCTTGCCAATTGCAATTTGGTTACCTAACTCGTTAGTTTCTTTTGCAAATTTGCCAGTAAGTGTAACAAAAGCATCATCCCAGTTTTCTCGTTAGATTTATTTATTATTTAAAAAAAAAATCACAAAAAAACTAATAAAAGAAAATAAAGATATCGAGTTTGCGTTTTCGGACATTGAAAATTTAAGTTGAATAATTGGAATAATTTTTTTAAGTTTCTTAATCGTCGCAAATTTTGTTTTTTTTTTATTTTCTTTTGAAAGGCTGTTTTCGTAATTACTTTAATCTAAATAGATCTTTATTATTATTAATTAATTAAATTTAATTAACGAACGGTAGTATTTGTTTCTCTGTACATAAACAGCAAAACTATAAAAAATTTATTTACGTTTATGTATTTAAATGTGACTGAATGTTTTGTGTGCGGTACGAATGAATAACGTTAGAGTGTTTCTTTTTTTTTGTAAGTTATAGTAAATGTACCTTTTTTTCGTAGGTTTAATAATAATGGCGTAATTTTAAATTTGGCAAAATTTTATTTTGTAGTTTTATAGTACAAGTTTTTGCAACGTTGACTGGCGTATAAATATTATTTAACGCAGATTATATTATTATTATTAATTATGTACTTACAATGCCAAATTTAAATTAGATTTAAACGAAAAAAGGCGTGATAAAATTAGTGTTCAGCGCCAGTAGTTAAATCGACTACGATTGATGATGGGAGTGGTCGATGTAACACCAACTTTGAGATTAAATTTAAGTTTGATCATCGCTTATGGTATTTATATAAAATGTAAGTAATCGAAATTTTGTAATTGTAAGTTTAAACGTTAGTTTTTAAAACAAAAAATGTAAAAGATCAATGTTTTGCGCCAATTATAAATCTTTGTTGATGTGAATCTATCGTGATTGAACAAATTTTATAGATGATTGTTAATTATGTAATTAAAAAATTTTTTTTCGAAGAGAAGTAGAAGAGAAAAAAAAACAATCAATGTGATAGGTTTTACCTAATAATAATGTTCACGCGAACGAATATTATTTTTATATATCGATCTTAAATGTAATAATATATAGTTATAATTTTTTATATAGTACTAAGCTTGTGATATGTGTGTTTTAGTTAGTGCGGATCGTGTGATGTTTCCAAGTTTCATTTTTTACGGCAACACACACTTTCTTCACTTAGATCTGAGCACAATACTTATTAGAAATAAATGTATAAAAAATTGTTTAATTCTTTGTATCGTAAACCTGATCAGGAAATTTTTTCCATCTTAAGGTTCCTTCATCTTGTTTTGGGTCTTTTTGTATTCGCTCGTTAAAAAACCATAAAACAATGCTCCTTTTATATAATATTAATTATAAGATTGTAAGCTTAGAGCGCGTCGTAGTTAAACGCCCAGACTTTTTAGACTTAGTAGAAGTTGGTCTTTGCGGTATTGTAGTTACCCAAACAAACTGACGTTTTGCAAGACATTGCATTTCAGAGGGGTAAATGTCACTGAAGAAAAAAGTGTAAGTGACGATATTTATATCAATAGTGATTAACGTAATTAACGGACCTTATCTTTCCGTTACCGTTCATTTTGTAACTCTGCAGTGTTTGCAGTCAGCCATATATTGTTTCACTCTAACTTCAATAGAGCGTCCCGTCTGTCCTATAAAACTTTATTCACAGGAACAAAGAATTTTGTAAACTCCGCCAGGTTTTAGAGCCCCTTGTTCGTCTTTAGCAGATGTTAACCAATTGTTCAGAGTATCCTTAGACATAAAGACAGTTTTGATATTATATTTCTTTAGCACCCTGCTTATTCTGTCTGTCGAACCCATACAGTATGGTAAATAAGCGGTGCTAGTAGGAGGTGATAAACCTTCTTTGACTTTTAGATTTAATGCTCTTTCCCAAGCGTTTTGGATCTCTTTGAATCCGTATCCATTTTGTTGTTGAGACAACAACAGTGTTTCCTTTTTTTTTGTAGATCTCAGTTCTCCATTATTTTCCTTATCACCAGTACAACAAAAAAGGCTCGACTGCCGTTCTAACTCCAAAGTAAATTTAATGCTATTATGTGCTGAGTTTAGATGTTGAAAGAACTGATTTAGTTTATATTTGCCATAAGGCCATACAACAAACGTATCAAAATATCATATAAATATTGGCTATAACTGGAGAGAGCGGTGAACTCATGGCTGCTCCTTCTACTTATTTAAATAAGCAAAAACAACATTTCGTCGACCGGGACTTTAGTAAGAAGAGATACCACGTCAAAACTAATTAGGATTAGGATATCTTCTTTTGTTACGCAAGTTATTAATTTTCTCTATAAAGTCTGTAGAATCTTTAATGTGATTGTGATGTAATTTCTGTATTTCTTGTCAACGGCAAGAGTTTTCAAGCTAGATAACGTGCTAACGATTGGGTTGGCGAATTGATGGTGCTCACTATCGTTCGAAGCGGGACTCTTTCTTTGTGTATCCGTACATTCGTGGCATAACTGGATTTCTGACAATCAAAGTTTGTTTCTTGTTAACATCTATACCCAGCAAACACAAAGATGTCCCAAGGACATCCCGGTTTGATTCTGTGTACGTCCTAGGGACATTCATGGGACGTTCTTTTGTCACAACTGTGTGCATCCCTACGATGTCTTTATAGGACATCTTTGCGCATCCGCAACGGGACGTCCCTTTTAGATGACTGTAGGATATGTAAGACGTAGTCATCCCTCCCCTTTTCTACATATTGAATTTAAAAAATATTTATATACTACGAGAGCTCGAGCACAGATTATATTTGTGAAAAAACAAGAATTGAGAAAAGAAATAGCAACTAATATGTCGATCGATACTTTCAATGCAACGTGTGTTGGGCCAGATACGTTTTCTGTTGTTTTACTCATAGGCTTTTAAGCAATGATTTACTCGAGCTCTCGTAATTACTACTATATAATATATACGTATATTATATATGTATCAAGAAAAGTACCATTTGAAGTTAAAGTACATCTACTTTGTGGTTTTTTTTTATTCAATAAGGAGACTTAACGTACTCCTCTGCGACTTGACGTAATGAATTAAAAAAACTTTATCGAATAAAATACAAATTATCATTACATAAAACTATATTTTTAAATAATAATCCTAATTATATTCAATTAAAATAAGTTTAGAGATTATTTCATTTTATTATCTTCTGGATCCCGGCGTTCTGTGGCCCTCCTTAGCGAGTGTTTTATACTTCTTCCCGATTTTTTTAAGTGGCGCCTGAAACAATGCAACTACATAAGAGATGGTAATCGTCATGTAGAGCCGATAAAAAAGTTAATACAAAAAACTTATTTTGGTATTTCTATGTAGTCAGAATTTACATTTTTCTATATTAAAGAATTGATAAATTGATACTTCTTTCGTAGAGTTATTGGTTGATTTTTTTGACGATTCTATTATTGATTAAATCATAAGAGATGATCGTTTATAACCAGTTCAAAATTGTTTAAATCGTTTTTTTTTTAAAAAAATTTTGTAAACACGTCAGTTTTGCAAATTCATTAAGAATTTTTATACGTTTGGCATTTACGTTTCATCAGAGGAATGCGGAGAAAATGAAATTATTTTTAGACGTATTTTTAACTACCTAACTAATTATTATGGAAACTGTAATACAATACGAGAAATCCGCACACTAATCATAACTATGAATTAAGAGGCTGCTACCAAGAACGCGATAACGTTATAGTTTCTTAGTTAAATAAGCGATTTTGTGCCATATCGGTCATGTTGACAGGTAGTGGGTGAATTTTTGGATGAATTATTGTGCATCGCGATGATATCGTCACGCTTTTAGACATAGTGATCGTTCAATTTCGATAAATTTTTCATTAATTTTTGGTAATTCAAAATAATAATTATAAATGATGATTTTTACACATTATAAATACTTACCAAATAAATTTATTTATGCACTAAAATACCCAAAAAAACGTTAAATAATAAAATAAAGAAGAGATTAATAAAGTAGTCAGAACACAAACAAATACAGAGTGTACCACTTTGATATACCTAAGGAGTGTACGAGTGTTGAGTACAGGCACCAGAGAACAAGAAGGAAAGTATTTGTCGCATTTATGTACGAAAACTGATTACACTGGTCTGCATGAAAATCGGCCCTGAAAGCATTCTTGACGATCTCATGTAAAATGACCTCCTAAATCCAAAAATGAGCTCCGTTTTTACCCATCACCCACCTATTTTGGGGGGACCCCATTTTTATTTTATTTTTTGCATTTTTTTTAGAATTTTAACTTATAGCCGTTAAACATCCCAAAGCAGGTAATAAAGTTTATACCAAAGTATATGGCAAAAGTTTTGCTATAAAATGTATATAGAAACAACAATAAAATACAAATATATAAGAACAGTAAAAAATATCAATAAACAGTTAGGAAGATTCACTGCACGACGCTGGCGATCTCAATACCACATGCAGGTTTGAACAAGAATTTTCGACAGGCTTGAACTTGCATTACTCTTCTCATTATAGTATATTACATTGTTTGCTTAACTGCTTCGATCAGTACATCTATAGCTGTTGCAGAGTTAACTTGTCGACGTTTTAAACGTGCTGGATTTTGTGTTCATTTTTGTTCATTTGTGTAAAACAGTAAAACTACTTTTACTCCGGATTTTTTCAAGTGACTAAGTGTGATTTGTGGTTAATGTCGGGCGTTGAATTACTGTTTAATTATGCCACGCGAGTGTAGAAATCATCCCGATAGCTTCTGCTATGTCTGCGGGGAATTAACTTTAAAAGCGCAACGAAAACCCTTTTCTCCGCTTGTTAAAACAGCTTATAAATTGTATTTTGATTGTCAAGTTGGCGACCAGGACAAGACTTGGGCTTCACCAGTTTGCTGTACGACTTGTTACAGTAGTTTGACCAAATGGCTCAAAGGTACCTGTAAATCAATGTCATTTGCTGTGCCCATGGTTTGGCGTGAACCTCGCTGTCATCTTACAGATTGTTACTTTTGTATGACTTCCACCGTCGGGTTTTCGAGCAAAAGTAAGCCAATCCCAGAGCCCCCAAACACTTATACTCTAGAGCCGGAAATTGATTTAAAAGACTCTGAGCCACAACCTGGGGCTTCGAATGATACGTTCAATGATGATGAAGAGTATTCCGCAGATTTAGTTTTTGGGCAACTTCACCTCTTCACTCAATCGTAATTAAATGATCTTGTTAGAGATTTGTAGTTACCCAAGACTTAATCTCAGCTCCTAGTATCGCGACTTTAACAGTGGAATCTCTTAGAAAAGGGAGTAAAAATATCTTCTTACAGAACCAGACAAGCAACCCTGAAATGTCTTTTCTCAGAAGATAAAGGTTTAGTGTTCTGCCCTAATGCAAATTTAGTGATGACAGAGCTACAGATGCCATATGTGACCCAGACAAATAGAGACTGTTTATAGACTCATCAAAAACAAGCTTAAAAGTTGTCCTGTTGGAAAATGGGAATGACTTCCCATCAGTTCGGGTTGCATACTCTGTTGATATGAAGGAAAAGTACGAAAACATCTTCAGAATCCTTGATAAAATTAGTTATCATAATTATAAGTGGAAACTTTGCGCTGACTTAAAAGTTGTTGCTCTACTCACGGGCCTGCAATCAGGAATCACAAAATATTGCTGCTTCGTTTGTAAATGGGATAGCCGAGTCCGAGATAAACATTACATCGTACGGGACTGGCCTCTGCGAGAAAATCTTATTCCTGGTCAGAAAAATGTCGCCCACAATCCTTTGGTTCCGAAGGAAAATATTTACTTACCACCTTTACACATCAAACTTGGATTGATCAAGCAGTTTGTGAAAGCAGTGGATAAGACAGGTGGCGCATTTCAATTTTTGATAACTAAATTTCCTCGTCTTAGCGAAGCTAAAATCAAAGAAGGCGTTTTTGTTGGTCCCCAGATTAGACAACTCTTCCAAGATTCGACGTTTATTGAACACCTAAATCGAAAAGAAAAACGAGCTTAGCTTGCATTTCAAAACGTTTGTAAGAACTTCCTGGGTAACCACAATAGTGAAGATTATGTCGCTCATGTCGAGGAACTGCTTTTAGCGTACAAGGACATAGGATGTAACATGTTTCTTAAAGTTCACTTCCTTCACTCGCATCTGGACTTTTTCCCTGAAAATTTAGGAGCAGTCTCGGATGAACACGGGGAACGGTTCCATCAAGACATCGCTAAGCTGGAGAAGAGATTTTCAGGGAAGTGGAATGCAAACATGTTGGCGGAGTACTGCTGGTTTTTGAAACGAGAGAGCTGTACCTCAGGGTATAAAAGGAAAGCAAGCACCAAGTAACGATGAATATCTTTTTATTTATTACTGTTTATAGCTAAAATAGTTTAATTTAAATTCATGTCCATATATTTATTATTATAATAATTATTATAATTATTATTATCGTTCGATAAATAAATTATAATTAATTTATCGAAAAGTGGTAAAATTAGAGATTTGGGGCTCCCTCGAAAATGGTGGGTGATGGAAGAAAACGGAAGACATATTTGGATTCAGGACGTCATTTTACATAAGAATCACCCGGAATAGTGTCAGGGCTCGATAAAAAATATTTTTTGCAGACCAGTGTTATCAGTGTGGTTGAAGTAAATCACACACAGCAACATTCAAAATATTTGTTACATCAAAAGAAAGATTAACTAGAGTAACCGAAATTGAGGGATGGATAATATTTATTTAACTGTCCTATATTTGTATCATTAATTAATTTATATTTATATATAATGAAATTATAATCCTGTTCTAATTTTATTTGATAAGAAATTATAAATAAACATTCGCATTAGGTATTATGAAAATTCTTCTTTTCAATTTTTTTAAAATACGATTAAAAATATGAATTGACAAACGCCCAAATTTCTTTTCTCGCATAGGACATCCTACCGTACGTTCTTGATTGATATCCTGAGGACGTCCTATTAAAGGACATCTTTAAGAGGTCCGTTTTAAAGCCCGGGATGTAAAGACATCATTTGGACATAAAACGAACGTCCCTGAGACGTGTGTTTACTGGGTAGCGTTGGAGTTTTTGATGGCGGAGTTTACTTTAGTGCATAAGGAATTTAAAGGGTTTCTATGTAGACGTAGGTAGTAATTTTCCGAGAGTAAGTTCGTTATTTTGTCGTTGTAATCTTTGCAAAGATTTTTCGCAAAGCTGGCTTCAAACTGTTACGTTCGAAAATTCACAATAAACGCAAAGTACGCTATCAGTATGACACAAGCAAACAAGATTTACGAACAATCAAAGATAAAGCAAACTCAAAAACTCGAGCGATTACATCCTTCACAGCCTAAGAAACCGTTCGACCACCATAAAGTAATTGTCAACCTAACTGTTTTGGATGAACAGACCACATCTTTGTTAAAGAAGGGTTTTAACTACGCCGTTACATCTAAAACAACACCGATAGAAGATATATTATGTAGAGTAGAAGCTGCAGTACGCACTTTACCTAAGGAGATCTGTGAAACCATTTGACAAGATGTTTTCAACATTTTAAGAAAAGCAAAACCGCCACGCTATAATATTAATAGATATGAGAGAGAAGCAGCTAAGCGGTTACGTGAGAATAAGGACATTTTAGTATTGAGAGCAGATAAAGGAAAGGCTACAGTTGTTATGAACATACAAGATTACAACAACATGACGAACTTACTCTCGGAAGATTGCTAGATACGTCTACAGAGAAACCTTTTAAACTCCTTATGCACTAAAATAAACTTCGCTATCAAAAACTCCACTACTATGGATATTAAGAAAAAACAAACTTTGATTGTCAAAAATCCAGTTATGCTACGAATCTGCGGTCTTCCCAAGATACACAAAGAAGGAGTCAAAAGAAGATATCCTAGTTAGTTTTGACGTGGTATCTCTTTTTACTAAAGTCTCGTTCGACAAAGTGTTGTTTTTGCTCAAGGAGAGAATTACTGAAGAAGTTCTGCTCATCGAATTCTGTATTTCAGTTATAACAACTTATTTAAACAAGTAGAATGAGCAGTCATGGGTTCGCCGATGCAGATTTTCTCTGTTTTACAGACAGTCCATACTCCGAACAACTAATCTTAAAAAATGGAGTAATTGAATGGAACAAATCTAGATACGAAAACTTAACGAGCACGTACGAATCAATGCGCGAACGTTACTCAAAATATTTACAAAAAAAATTCGGTGTTAAACATCAAGAAACTTTCAATAAACCACAAGTTAAAGAGGTACAAAAAACTTCAGCAGTAGAAGAATTGAACGAAAGCATTGTTATCGATCCTAGAGATTACACGCTTGATGAACTAATCGCACAAAGCGAAAACGCTTTATCTAAAAAAAAATTTAAACCCGATTCTAAAATAGCTTCAGGCATTATAAAGAAATTAAAAAATAAACGTAAAGAAGAAGTCCGGGCGAACGAACTTAAAGTACAACAACAACGGCTATTACTGATGGAGCTTTGGAACAAACTTTTAACGGAACAAGAAAATGAAATGGAACAGTGCATATCGACTAAAATGCTTAAGCAATCGGTGTTTGAAAAACAAATGTCATCGAAGATGTTCGAAGTGCGCCAACAAAAAACTAATATTTTGCAAAATCGAAAATTCGTCGACGACGAGACGTTGAAAGCGCGCGAGGAAGAATTTTTGGAAAATGTTTTTTTGCGCGATAAAGGTATTGCCGATCAAAAATATAATTACTATTTTGAGAAAGGTAGAACGCTGGAGTTGCATAAAAGAATCTTTGCTGAGAAACAAAGATTAAAAGCACTACGCAGAAAGAAGCTTTGCTCAGACGTTGTTGACGATTTGGTAGATTTGTCTTTAAAATATTACGCATATAAAAACATGTACAACACGGAACCCGACTCACGGGTAATGAAACAATGGGGAAATCTCTTCGTCAAATGTAGATCGCTGTTTCCTTACTTAGAAGATTTGACCGAAATCATAGTCGAGGTGGGAGTCCCAGATGGCATGGAAGAAATTTATTGTGCCGAAATTGACAGACAAGAAGCATTGGATCAAAAAGACTTTGAAGATTATTTGAATTGCGAACGGCCGTGGGACATGGATGACTTTTGACAAATTTCCAAGACAGTTTACTTCCAATCGAACTTGGAATGAACGTTGTAAGTCACAACGTTCACAGAGTTTTATATACGAAATATCCTAGCCCTCAGGAACCGTCTAAACCCGATGTACCTTCTGTAAACGTTGCTGCCTGTGTTAGTGGCTTACCTAATACTAGCGTCTTACCGGTTTTGCAAAAACTGCTAAAAAAACGACGAGTTAGAGTAATAGAAATGCAAGACGCTATTAACAATTGTCTAAATGCGTTTCACGACGAATCGAAAATTGAAGAAATTGATGACGGTTTAATAACCGAAACAAAAGCAACATTAAAAGTACTAAACAAAGAAATTAAACCAGTAGTTCCTCAAAAGGAATCAAAATCTAGTAAATGCGTAATTGTAGTCGAAGAAAAACACGTTCCAAGTTTTGAAGAAAAAGGCATGCAGACTCCAATAGTTTACCCAAACGAAGAAGTTGTTTTAAGTCGAAGAGGTGAATTAGGTAAGACTGCTTATGGTTTACTAAACATTGGAAAAGAACTCACCGATAGTTTAGTCGTAGCAATGTTTGTCGAATACTTAAAAACCTTTAAAGAAATTAAGGGATGGGTGCTAATAAACTACCCGATAACTTTTGCACAGGCTGTTATTCTAGAAGAAGCATTAACTGGTTGCCAAATACCTAACGTGTCTAACTTAATGGATATGTCATTTAGTATTGGCGATATAGCTGATTTAGATTTTCGAGAACCTCAACTAGACGTCGAAGAAAGAAACGCAATTCTACGAAAATCACGCATCTTACCTAATCCTGTCGACGTATCTGAAAAGCAAGCGTACCGCACTTACTTAACAGCATACATAAGAATTAAACACGAAAGTGTTAGAGAAGAAGAGGACGAAGAAGGGTATGTAGAACCGCCTATCGATGAATTTTATTACGATCAGGGTTGTAATTACTCTTTATACTACGATGAGTTTAGATTTGCGCAGATTAAACGTCTCGCTAAAATGATTCTTGGCAAATACTCGGTTCCGCCAAAAACTTCGTTTGAGCTATTTGGAGACACGGTGTTGTTTTTAGAATCAACTTTAGGTTCGCCTAAAAAAGAAACAAAACCAAAATCTGATACAAATGAGAATATTAATTTGAGCGAAGAACCATCACCGACGCTTAACCAATCGTCGACGATTTTACGCATCCCAAGAGCTGGAGAAAGTTCGTGGGATTACATTGATCTATTCATTCCAGATCATTTTGAAATTGGTTTAGCAACGTTTTGGGAAAACTTAGAAAATATTTACATAAACGACTTTAAACAGTTATTTTTTCTAAAAGGCATGGCTTTCAACGCTATTGTGCCTTACCTATCGCACGTTAGAAACCATATGGGCGTGTATTTATCGCGCCCCGATAGCAAACAGAATTACCTCAACGATTTTCAAAAATACTACAACGAAATCAGCGCGGACATGCGCGATGACGCAGAAGTAAAAGCCGAATTGCATTGCACCATAGCAGAATTTCGCGAAAAACCTTGTGAAATTTGCGATAACCGCATGATGGAAGTGGAAAACGAACGTCAAGCTATTATAAAAGAAGATTGGCTTCCTTACCAAACCGTCGAAATTTTGAACATCACTATATCGGCAATACAGTTGGAATTAGATCGTTCTTGTGACACCTTTCAATTTATAACGGATTACTATTCTGGCGTAGTCACAAAAATGCCCGCAAGGGACCCTCCTCTTCAAAAAACAATTTTAAGTGAAGTCAGCATGGATGATGGTAACCAATCTAGTTTAACTCAACAGTTTAAAACCAGTACTACGGTAATGTTAATTCTTCAGTTATAGCCAATATTTACATGGAGTATTTTGAAACTGAAATTATAAAAAATGTTGAGTTAAAACCAAAAACTTGGTTCAGATATATTGATGATACGTTTGTTGTGTGGCCTCATGGCAAATATAAACTAAATCAGCTCTTTCAACATCTAAATTCTGCACATAATAGAATTAAATTTACTATGATGTTAGAACATAACTACAGTCTAATCTTTCTTGATCTCCTGGTGATAAAGAAAAATAACGATAAATTGAGACATTCCGTTTATAGAAAGAAAACTCACACTAATGGATACTCAAACGCCAAATCTCACTACCATCCAATACAGAAGAATACTGTTTTACATACTTTAGCTAAAAGAGCTATTAGTGTGTCAGATAATGAAAATCTACAAAAATAAACACTGTAGAGTCCCTACAACAAAATGGATACGGGTTCAAAGAAATCCAAAACGCAAGGAAAAGAGCAATAAATCCAAAAGTCAAAAAAGACTTATCACCTCCTACTAGCACCGCTTATTTACCGTATTGTATGGGTTCGACAAACAAAATAAGCAGGGTGCTAAAGGAACATAATATCAAAACTGTCTTTACGACTAAAAACTTAAACCTGCCGGAGATTACAAAATTCGTTGATCCTGTGGATCAAATTATATAGGACAGACGGGACGTTCTATTGAAGTTAGAGTAAAAAAACATATGGCTGACTGCAGAGTTACAAAATCAACAATGGCAGAACACGTGTGGAACCAAGGACACATGCTAAACTTTTACCAAATTAAAGTGTTAGCTAGAACTTCTTTCTACTTTTCCAGACTAATCCGCGAAACTGTGGAAACAGAAAAACATCCATGTAATATAAACCGAAAAGACAGTTTAAGACTCAGCAAATCTTGGTTACCAGTAGTATATCCTCTAAGGTCCGGTTTCACCAACTAAAATTTAACTGTAGATTAACTAACCTACGATTAAATTCAAAATCCTGTCATATCATTGGTTAGTGGTTTTAAGCTAACCAATGATATGACAGGATTTTAAATTTAATCGTAGGTTAGTTAATCTAGAGTTAAATTTTAGTTGGTGAAACCGGACCTAAGACAAACATTAACCTTCTTGGAAAGGACACAAACACTTACTCCGAGTAATAACGAAGTTAGTCAAACGGTAACTGAAAGATAAGTTTTGTTAATTACGCACATCGCTAATGATATAAATATCATCACTTACACTTTTTCTTTTAGTGCAATGTCTTGCTAAACGTCAGTCCGTTTGGCATCACGAACGACAATACGGCAAAGGCCAAGCTCTGCTTTTTGTTTTGGGCTCTTAAGGAGAGACTAGGACGAAGCCTAAAAAGTGTAGCTGTCTAAGTCGAAAGCCGCTTACAATCATAAATGTTCGTTTTATCCTAGCTTCGGTATTTTTTTCGCTCACTGTATACAGCAAAACTTGCTAAAAACGGAAACTTGCAGAACCAGATAAATTTTCCGGTTTCTTCGGCTTAAATGGTTTACCGTTTTAAAGAGGTTCCGGATTAACAACTTTCACTGTAATATCAAGCAGTGTAACATTCTTAATAACTGTAATGTCGGTTTTTTATACTTTTTTGATCTGCGATACTAAACTAAACCAAAATGTTTGAAACCGATTTTCTTTTATTCGTGAATCTTCTACAGAGTGACTCAAGGTTCATTATCAACGTTTTCTTTGTAAGGAGCGTGCGACGAGGCATGATACATATCTGGTATACTAAGACGCAATCTGATACGACACTAGGAATTCTTGTATAGGCTTTCTCAAATCTACGTAATTTTTTTTGTTAGCACTGTTAACATGTTAGTAAAGGTTTCGATGATACGTTTCTACAACGAACATGTTTGTGGAACGACCTTAGATCCTTAGTGTAGCGAGAACGATTTGTCAATTGCTGCAGTTTTCTCTGGGTCTACTTGGCTCCCGTCTTTAAAGATAACATGCTGACATAGCGGAAGTATATGTTCTGATCTGAATTAAATGATCGGCTATGTAAGCTAATACAAGCGTGTCGGCAAGTGTTAGCGTGAGCGTTTGATTTTAGTCGTTTCTGCTAGATGCACTTTCGGTTCCGTGACATGCTCCTCCTTACTTAACTTGAATTGTTACTTTACAAATTTTTGGATTTTTTTTACTCGATTAAAGATCTTTTTGCTTCTACGACTATTATAAAAAGTCGTTTTTATACTGATGCTCAGGTAGTTCTTGCGTAGCTCTCACTCCGCATCGTTTTCATATTTTATCTCTAATCGTATTGTAACTATCTTTAATCTCACTGAACATCAATGGCATCGCGTTGGTACTTTTGGTAATTTTACGGATTTGACTTGTCGTGGTGCTACTCTTGAAGTTATGAACAGCGCTTCTGTCTAGATTTCCAGTCCGACCTTTTTAAGTAAGCCTCTTTTGCAGTGGGATTTTCTTTCTATTCCTACAGTTTTGTACTCTCCGATACCTGATTCTAAAGTTGACGCAACTCTTCTTAGTCGCGTTGTATCTCCTCATCCTTTGCTTCGACTTATCGAACGATTTTTTTCTTTCCTGAAAGTGCAACGAACGTTTACATGCATATTTCGTTTCTTTACAACCCAACTTTTTCTCTTGATAACAAACTTCTACCATCTTCTGCTAAACTAAAAAAGGATACGCATGCGTGCGTATAACGCAAGTCGCCTATTATAGAGAAGAGATTTCGTTACATCGGCAAGGTAAACGACTCTCTTCTTTTTTAGAAAAATTGTTTCCGTTTATTGATGGGGAGAGTCTTCCTAGGTTGGAAGGAACGCTGGGTTTCTACGCCTTGCCGTCGTCTTCTCTTCATTCTGGTTCTCAGACCGTTCAAGCTTAATTACTAACTTCTGCATGACATCTGTTTATTTTATAGTTAACACGTTTAGCCAACAATGGAGCCGGAGCATTTACCGGCGGATAGCAAATGGCGTTTACTGTAACCGACGTACATTATGCAGGACCTTTTACTGTTAGGGTTAATACTCTTTGTTTGTCTGGTACTACCAAAATGTATCTCTGCTTGTAAAGTCTCCACCGCCAGCTATGTACATCTTGAGTTTGCTTCGTCTTTATCTATAGAAGTTTTTTTTGCTTGGTTAGATAGATCCTACGCGCGTCGGGGAATACCATATCGCATTAAATCAGACTGGGCGCAGCTAGAAAGCTTACTGATATGTATGATTTTTTGCGCAAAAGCAATCATTGATTTTACGAACGTCTTTCGCCGTATAGTATTAAATTAGTTTTTAACTTTCCATATGCTCCTCATTTTGGAGGCCTTTGGGAAGCAGCTATTAAGTACGCTAAGCGTTTGTTATATTGCAGAATTGGTAACACGACTTTTAGGTTTGAAGAATTTTGTAAGGAAGAGTAGTACAGAGTCAGACCTCTTTAAAATTCCTCGCAGTTTTTACATTGGTAAATCAGAACCTGCTTCATTCGGTTCTTCTGACTGTAGCCAATGATGATAATCACAGTGGCGAAGAATCCTAAGAACGTAACGGTCGTTATAAACATCACTTTCCCGCCTGTAAAAGTTACATTTACATCGACATTCAGATAAAAATTTGGGGGAGGTGGATCAATTTTTCAAATAACTTTGGTACCATGCTCTTAGTTCATAGTAGGACACACCACCCCGATACACTGTATTATACTATTGTCCGATTGGATATTTATTGAATTTTGCCGTAATTTCGGATGCCACAGAAGGCGAACGATAGGAAAATCGCCAATTTTACGGCAGAGCAAATGAGGAAAGCTGTCACTTTTGTTTCCGAAGGCGGGTCAATTCGGAAAGCTGAGGTCAAATTTCAAATCGTCTGGCCGAGATGATACTCTAATGGAACCGAATTATTCGATTGATAGTGTGTTTTCCAAAGCAGAAGAAGCCTAACTTCAAAGTTAATCAAAGAGCTGGTTTTCCAAGTAGAAATTGCAAATAACAAGAAAGTTCCAGACTCATTGAGAGCCTCAAAAGCTGCAGGAGAAGACTGGTTTTGAGCTTTCTTAAAGAAAAATCAATTACCCATCCGCCAACCAAAGGGATGCAGCATGCCTTCCTTTAATAAGCACAATGTCTCGATGTTTTTTGAAAATTTAAAAAGCGTAGTGATAAACAATTCTGCATTAATACATTTCTCAAGAATATTCAACCTGGATGAAACTGGGACAACTGTGCAAACGCCGAAGAAAGTTGTTGAAAAGCAGGTATCCTTTTGCGCTAGTGCAAAACGAAGCACCCTAGTAACAACGTGTGCTATTATCTTTTCTTCTTCCAGCAATGATATTTCCCAGAAAATATTTCAAGCTGCATATGTTGCCAGGGGCGCTTTCTGGAGCTTTGGGCTGAGAGTGTCTGGATGTCTTCAGAGCTATTTCTGCGAGTGTTGGATTACTTTATTACCCATTCGCACAGCTCCAATGAAAATTCATTCTTATTGGCATTTGACAACCTAAAGGCTCACGTTTCAATTCAAGTAGTGGAGAAAGCGCGTACAGCAACTGTCACCATTGTGACACTACCACCTTGCTGCAGTATCTAGACTCGAAAGAAAAAATCGGTCATTATCACAAGAACATCTGTAAAAGAGGATTTGAAAAGAAGAAGTGAAGAAAAAAAGAAAATGGCCAAGAAAACGTTTGTTGATCCGAACTTAGAAACCTCTATGGAAGAGGAAGAGGTTGTGTTTGTTATGTGATAATGATGAAGAACTCTCTGACTTGCTAGGTTCAGGTTCTGAATTTGAGGATTTAGACGAGGAGGATTTCATCGAAGCAGATTCTATCTTGGATGAATTGTTTCTAGCTGTTTCATCAAAATCTTTTTTGTTGGAAGTCATTCGGTAAAGTGGTATCGATATCGGCATTGCATCTAGCACTACTTGAGCGTATTGAAGGAAGCCCATATCTAAAGAGGTTGACGGAACTAAGGTAAAGCAAGAAATTTGGTCGGTGTGATTTTACTAAGGTTTAGCGACTCTGGTTTAGTAGTGTTGAATTTAGGGCATCTTGAAATACAAAACAAGAAATAGTTGGCAAAGATGATTAACTCTTTAATGTGAGCGGACTTCTCCTTGTGGGTAGCATAAATTTCGCTGCAGTAGACTTAGTGGGTTAATTTAACAGTAATCGGTTTTGTATCCATACACTTTGCAGTACTCACATAGTATCTAGCAGTGGCGGCTTCTCTATCAGGTCATTTGGTCAATGACCCTCCAAAAAATACAAAAACTTGTTTTATGTTTAGTTTTATTAAGTAAGAATTCGTTCTTAAAGTTTTAATATTTAAATATGATCCTTTTGCAACATCGACCACCAGCCGCCACACAGTTAAAGGATCGGACTTGGAAAATGTATCTAAAGGCAATTGGCAAGTTAGATCCTTAACTTCAGGAAAAAAAATGGGTCTGAAGACCGGAGCGCGAGATAGGACGACTATTCTTCAGTATCCGATAGAAGAGTTTACTGGCGAAGTTTTGTTTTGAAAATGTCTATAAATAACACCAGTCGATTCCGTTGACACACTCCCAGCGAAACGTTTCAACTTGGTAATGATATACGGATTGCCGATTCAACTTATAAACTATTTCTAGAACGAGTCAACTCCCGCCATTTACCCGAGGTCGGTTGCAAACACGTCCACGCTTTGCCTAACTCGATTTGTCTTGCGGCTGCTGCCCTTAGAATAATAGTCATTCCGAGAGTCTGCATGGACAGGAACTAGTCACGGCTGAGTAGTCCCATGCCGAACGATTCGGACCTAGTTCCAATTCCAAAGCTCGGTTCAATCCTCAGACAAAAACCCGAAGCACGGCTTGGGCTCGAGGGTTTTACCAGCGCCGGTAAATTAGGAGCTAGTTTTGAAAAAAGAGGAAAACCCAATTCCTATTGCATCTAAGCATAGTCGGGAGGACTATTCCTTCGGCAGATAAAGCGATTTTTGTGGTAGCGGTCCAAATCTCTCAAAGTTTATGTGAATTGCTTTGCGTCGTAGACCCGTAGAACGGACAGCAATCTACTTAATTTCAGTATCTTGAGTGTACTGGTGCATTTATGCGAAAAAGGCGAAGGCTGTTTAAACATTGCTAGGTTGCAGATTTATTTTGTATGATGGCAGAGACTGTGACGGTGACCCATCATACGTACCCCTCAGCAACACAAATATTCGAAGGAGATGGAGATCCGGTGTTCTATCTACTGATGTCGGTCTCTTGAAGACTTAGGAACTAGCTTACGCATTGGTTGGACGTCGACTTATTCTGTCGTGTGACATTAGTGTCTCTTATGTAAGAAGGGAGGAGGGGTGCTTAGATATTATCCCCACCTCAATAATCACTGCTACTCCTCTGAGTTCAGCGCCTCAGAACTGGTATTAAAGAGCTAAACTGGCCAGCGAAGATCGTCCAGAAATAAAGAGTTAGGAAGGAGCCACTCCGAGTTAAGCACTGAACTGCCGCAGTAGCAGGAGTGCAGGATACTGCGCCTACCGTGTAACGGGAACTCGAGGTGCGAGGATCACTAGCTAAGATTTGAAAAATTAGTTTTAGATGTGTGCACTGCAAAATGTATGAGTACAAAACCGATCTGTATCTCTGGTGTTTATTTCTTTGGACTTCTTCATCTCTTACCTATTATCTAGTGAAATTAAAGGGCTTGGAAAATGTATCTAAGGGCAAAGTAGATCCGTAATTTTGGGATAAGGATTGGTGTTGAGGGCCGGGTCGCGGGATAGGACGACGGTCACTAGCCGAGTTAGGCGAAGCGAGGACATGTTCGCAATCGACCTCGGGTAAACAGCGGGAGCGAGCTTGTTCTAGAAATAATTTCTCAGTTGAATCGACAACCTGTACATCATTACCAGCTTGAACCATTTCGCTGGGAGTATTTTGTGGTAAATGAGATGTGTGTCGGCGTTATCGAAAACACAATAAATATGTTTATTTATGTCCCCGCTATTCTGCATTCTACAAAAGATTACTCTAAAACAAATTTAACTAATCCAGACATAGAAATACTATGATCTAGAAACCCACCAAAAGAAAGTAAATAAATATCCTCCTATGAAATACAAAGAGGAATAGTGGTGCCCACGGTATAACCAAAAACATTTATGTCATTTTGGCATAAACTGTTTAATTTAAATTTATTTATTAATTGGGCCTGATGATGACCTATAGGTTGAAACTTGTATCCGCAAATAATTAATACTTAAAAATATATATGGAAAAGGCATTGAATTATTTACAATTATACGAGTTATTTGATTACTGAAACTACAAATACGTAAATTGTATATCAATTTAATTAAAAAAATGATTCCCTTTTCCGTATTTCGTTTTACGCTTTAGTTACATAAAACAATAACGACAACAACGACAAACAATTCTATAATTGAAATTATAAAAAGCAGAAGTTTTCAAATTATATAAACTAAAACTATCGATGTAATATATTTGAAATAAGAAAATATAAGTTAAAAACCTTATTAAAAACGGGTCGACATTTTTAAATGCCTTAAATTGGTTAGTGCCGCCATCTACGATGACATACGGCGCTTGCGATCTTTATTACTATCATGTAACAACGATCAAACACGAGCGTCCGAAGTCGTTTCTTGACTCTCCCGATGTTATGTTGTGTGTTTTGTGAAATTCTCGTTTTATTTTCATGTTTTGTGTTAAATTCGTCAACTTTTATTATTTTACGTAATAAAAAGTGTTGATAATTGTGCGAAGAAAACCAACTTCAAGGATGTAAGTGTTAGCTGTAAGTAATTTAACATAATTTGGCTTATGCAGCGTTTTTTTGTTCGGCACAGTCATCGATTTTATTCTGACATTTTTGCCAATTAGTCCACTTTCGGTATCTGCATTAACAATTTGCGTATTTCTCGGCCGAAAATGCAAAAACGAAATTACATTCGAACGTCGCGATCGATTTTTACTTGCACAACCATTTTAGAGGTTAGGTCGAAAAAAAAACGCAATCGCTTGGGCGGCCCGGTTTCGCACACGCTGTTTTACGAAAAAAAAAATTTGGAGATTTTTTTTGAGTATTTTTAGTCCGAATGAGGAAAATGACGTCAGTTTTTATATAATCGTGAATTATTGACGATTTTATCGTTGCGATAATCTTAATTTCGAACGACCTTGATGCAAACGAAAATTTGGGTAATTGTCTGATTACGTAATGTTGCCATTTAGGCAATAATTTGATAATGACCGCGTTTTCCTGTTTTAAAAAGCGTTTTCTTTATCAAGATTGTTACTCTCGACTGATACGTTTCCAGATAAAAAATTAATTTTTTGGTAGATATGGTTACTTTTTTTCACGCTTTGGTGTCATGTCTTTACTGCGGCGTTTCCGATTTTGACGACTTGTTGGCGTCGCTTTATTGCCACCCATACGATAATCTATATCTGCAGTTTTCCTCCTGGAACTCAAGTTCAAAATTGCTCCATGTTATTTTGAATTCTAGCGCTCTTATTTCGACTTTTTCGTCATCATATGCAAAGCCGGATAGTTGTGATCACCTTACACTTCTATGTGGTAGGTAAGCTTACTGTAGATATTGAGTATCTGGTACCATTTTTTTATTGGTCACTTATGCAGTCCACGAAATGTAAAAGACCCTTCAGGGAGTCTACATTTCACGCGCCAATGCTCTTAAATATACATAAATTTTAAAATGCAGCTGAGTTGGTACCTATATTTAATCCAAACGTGGAACTTTTGAATTTGCTTTTTCACAATATCAGCGCTTTAATAAACATCTATTCTGAAAGTTTCAATTAGTCTACACGTTTTGATCGGATAAAAAGGTTTATAAAAGTTTTTTCTTTGACACAGGCGTTTTTTTTTTCATAAACTAAATTAAAACTGCTGGTTGTCTAGTGAATAAATACGTTGGACGCTGTAAAAATTTGTATGCTACCGCATGAAGTTTTCTGACAATTTGCGTCATCGTGCAGTAAAACAGACCTTTGTCTATTGATGAAAACTGCATATTGAATCTTCAAGTTTTTCATACATATATTCAATATATATTGGGGATATATGTTATTCGATTTCCAAGTTTTAGAGCCTTGTGTTTAGGGTGTATCTCGCGTCTTATTCCTGAGAGTTTCTGTAAAGTACAATACTAGGATATGATTGCTGCTACTCGATTGTATTTTGCCAATAGAGGCATCAGTTAAACCAAAAGAGGATGATAGAGACTTAGACAATGAGAGTAAGTAATTTTATAAAGAAAAATGAGAGGTCTGGATAGAAGGACCATTCGTTACTGAACTGAACTGAACCTCATTTCACAACGTTGTATCATTCTATCTAAAAAAAGAAGTCGATTGTGAAAAAACGAATCTGCGATGTAAGTTTTTGTAACAAAAAGAAAAGATATAGAAAAAGAATTGATCTAAGCGATTAGACTTGACGTCACCTAAAAGAGAAATGTAAAAATATTTTGTCATTATGACGAAGTCCAGTCCTTGCATCCAGTACATCAAAATCAAGTCGACGCTGGTGCAATCTTAATAATCGCAGTACTAAATTTGACCGGTTACTAATCTAAGTCATATGTGTCAGACATCACATAAAAGAAATTGCGCGTTAATCCATAAGCAAAACTAACGACTCCGTTAATCCATGAGAAGCCAGACAGAAAGAAAGCTAAAACAACCAAAATTAGTTTGTACGTCGCAACCATCAAGCACTTGTAAATACTAACCTACTCTATGACTTTGGTTAGAAAATATTCAGCTACTTCGTTCTACGAATGCGACATTCGAGCGGATTTATTAGAGATTTCTAAAATGAAAACGTCTTTACGTTAGATGACGATCGATGAGGGAAAACCTCATTTTCTTACCAATCTGTTTCCGCCACATCCATCACAAACTTGTAAGACAAAATGAACCGGAAAGGCCAACTACTATTGCGCCCTCTGCGTGCATAAAGTCAAAGAATATTATTCGAGGTCGGATATCTCACACGGGTGATGGCAAAGTTGCCTATCCTTTAGTCGAAATAATACGAAATGGCGTTACAAAGTACACATTTGTTTGTGCAGGTTTGATGGACCAAAAGATTACGATATCTCTACCTTGAGTCAATAATAATAACACTAACTTTAACACTAACTAAGTCACTTATGACAGTTTCATATTTAAGTTAATTTTTTCGTGCAGGCTCGATGGACCAAAAAATCTTACTCTTAAATTTAAAACCGCAAACATTATTTACTCTTAAAGACGCATCGTAAATGAAACAGTTTCTGGAAGGAATCTTCGTAACTTTTGATTTTTTTTTGTGAAAGTAGGAAGAGAAGAGAAAACGAAAGTACAGAAGATAAATATTTCTCTATCGAACAAAACTGAATGTAATCTTCAAGTTTTTCATGCATTTATTCAATATAAGATATATGTTTATTCGATTTCCAAGTTTTAGAGCCTTGTGTTTAGGGTGTATCTCGCGTCTTATTCCTGAGAGTTTCTGTAAAGTACAATACTAGGATATGATTGCTGCTACTCGATTGTATTTTGCCAATAGAGGCATCAGTTAAACCAAAAGAGGATGATAGAGACTTAGACAATGAGAGTAAGTAATTTTATAAAGAAAAATGAGAGGTCTGGATAGAAGGACCATTCGTTACTGAACTGAACTGAACCTCATTTCACAACGTTGTATCATTCTATCTAAAAAAAGAAGTCGATTGTGAAGAAACGAATCTGCGATGTAAGTTTTTGTAACAGAAACAAAAGATATAGAAAAAGAATTGATCTAGGCGATTAGACTTTACGTCAACTAAAACAGAAGTGTAAAAACATTTTGTCATTTAAGACGAAGTCCAGTCTTTGCATCCAGTACATCAAAATCAAGTCGAAGCTGGTGCAATCTTAATAGTAATGGCAGTACTAAATTTGGCCGGTTACTAATCTAAGTCACATGTGTCAGACATCACATAAAAGAAATTGCGCGTTAATCCATAAGCAAAGCTAACGACTCCGTTAATCCATGAGAAGCCAGACAGAAAGAAAGCTAAAACAACCAAAATTAGTTGGTACGTCGTAACCATCAAGCACTTGTAAATACTAACCTACTCTATGGCTTTGGTTAGAAAATATTCAGCTACTTCGTTCTACGAATGCGACATTCGAGCGGATTTATTAGAGATTTCTAAAATGAAAACGTCTTTACGTTAGATGACGATCGATGAGGGAAAACCTCATTTTCTTACCAATCCGTTTCCGCCACATCCATCGCCAACTCGTAAGACAAAATGAACCGGAAAGGCCAACTACTATTGCGCCCTCTGCGTGCATAAAGTCGAAGAATATTATTCGAGGTCGGATATTTCACACGGGTGATGGCAAAGTTGCCTATCCTTTAGCCGAAATAATACCAAATGGCGTTACAAAGTACACATTTTTTTGTGCAGGTTCGAAGGACCAAAAGATCACGATATCTCTACTTGAATCAGTAATAATAACACTTTAACTTTAACACTAACCAAGTCACTTATGACAGTTTCATATTTTATATTTTTTCGTGTAGGTTCGATGGACCAAAAAATCTTACTCCTAAATTTAAAAACGCAAACATTATTAACTCTTGACGACGCATCGTAAATGAAATAGTTTCTAGAAGGAATCTTCGTAACTTTTGATTTTTTTGTGAAAGTAGGAAGAGAAGAGTAAACGAAAGTACAGAAAATAAACATTTCTCTATCGATCAAAACTGAATGTAATCTTCAAGTTTTTCATGAATTTATTCAATATAATGGCGATATATGTTCATTCGATTTGCAAGTTTTAGAGCCCTGTGTTTAGGGTGTACCTCGAGTCTTATTTCTAAGAGTATCTGCATAGTACAATACTAGGATATGATTGCTGTTACTCGATTGGATTTTGCTAATAGATGCGTCAGTTAAACGAAGATAGGACAATAAAGTATTAGAGTAAGCAATTTTATAAAACAAAGTTGGAGGACGGGATAGAAGGACCACTACTTGCTGAACTTAGCTTTGGGGCACTATGCTAACTTCATTGCACAACGTTGTATCATTCTATCTAAATACAGGAACTTTGTTTTTGGATTCTTTACAGTTAATATAATAGTTATTATTCAAAAGATTACGATATCTCTACGTTCTACTTGAATTAGCAATAATAACACTTTAAAGGACGAATGGGATAAAGTAGTATTAACTTTCTCACTAACCAAGTCACTTATGACGGTTTCATATTTATGTAAATTTTTTTGTGTAGGTTGGATGGACCAAAAAATCTCACTCTGTTAAAATAATTAGACCATTGGTGTATTATTACGAAATTTGTTTGATTTTTAGTTGTAGCAGTAACATAATCTTGTATACATTAGACATCTGGCGTTTTTTTGCAATCTAACTAACATGAAATTTTTCGCTTAGGTGAAGATTTATCCGGTAAAAAAAAGATTATTTTACTAAATACCAGTTCATATAGAAGATATTGCAAAAATTGTTCGTATCTAACTAACGGATTATAAAAAATTATATCAAGAAGCGTACATTAAATTTAAATTTAAAAACGCAAACATTATTTACTCTTCAGGACGCATCGTAAATGAAACAGTTTCTGAAGGAATCTTTGTAACTTTCGATTTTTTTGTGGAACTAGGAAGAATAAACAAAAGTACAGAAGATAAACATATGTCTATTGGTCAAAACTGAATGTTGAATCTTCAAGTTTTTCATGCATTTATTCAATATAATCGCTATGTATGTTCATTCGATTTGCAAGTTCTAAAGCCCTGTCTTTAGGGTGTACTTCGTGTCTTATTTCTAAGAGTATCTGTATAGTACAATACTAGGATATGATTGCTGCTACTCGATTGTATTTTGCCAATAGAGGCATCAGTTAAACCAAAAGAGGATGATAGAGAATTAGACAATGAGAGTAGGTAATTTTATAAAGAAAAATGAGAGGTCTGGATAGAAGGACCATTCGTTACTGAACTGAACTGAACCTCATTTCACAACGTTGTATCATTCTATCTAAAAAAAGAAGTCGATTGTGAAGAAACGAATCTGCGATGTAAGTTTTTGTAACAGAAACAAAAGATATAGAAAAAGAATTGATCTAGGCGATTAGACTTTACGTCACCTAAAACAGAAGTGTAAAAATATTTTGTCATTTAAGACGAAGTCCAATCCTTGCATCCAGTACATCAAAACCAAGTCGACGCTGGTGCAATCTTAATAATAATCGCAGTACTAAATTTGACCGGTTACTAATCTAAGTCACGTGTCAGACATCACATAAAAGAAATTGCGCGTTAATCCATAAGCAAAACTAACGACTCCGTTAATCCATAAGAAGCCAGCCAGAAAGAAAGCTAAAACAACCAAAAGTAGTTGGTACGTCGCAACCATCAAGCACGTGTAAATACTAACCTACTCTATGACTTTGGTTAGAAAATATTCAGCTACTTCGTTCTACGAATGCGACATTCGAGCGGATTTATTACAGATTTCTAAAATGAGAACGTCTTTACGTTAGATGACGATCGATGAGGGAAAAGCTCATTTTCTTACCAATCCGTTTCCGCCACATCCATCACAAACTCGTAAGACAAAATGAACCGGAAAGACCAACTACTATTGCGCCTTCTGCGTGTATAAAGTCGAAGAATATTATTCGACGTCGGATATCTCACACAGGTGATGGCAAAGTTGTCTATCCTTTAGCCGAAATAATACCAAATGACGTTACAAAGTACACATTTTTTTGTGCAGGTTCGATGGACCAAAATATTACGATATCTCTACCTTGAATCAGTAATAATAACACTAACTTTAACACTAACCAAGTCACTTATGACAGTTTCATATTTAAGTATATTTTTTGGTGCAGGTTCGAAGGACCAAAAAATCTTACTCCTAAATTTAAAAACGCAAATATTATTTACTCTTGCGTAAATGAAACAGTTTCTGGAAGGAATCTTCGTAACTTTTGATTTTTTTGTGAAAGTAGGAAGAGAAGCGAAAACGAAAGTACAGAAGATAAACATTTCTCTATCGATCAAAACTGAATGTAATCTTAAAGTTTTTCATGCATTTATTCAATATAATGGCGATATATGTTCATTCGATTTGCAAGTTCTAGAGTCCTGTGTTTAGGGTGTACTTCGAGTTTTATTTCTAAGAGTATCTGCATAGTACAATACTAGGATATGATTGCTGTTACTCGATTGGATTTTGCTAATAGAAGCGTCAGTTAAACGAAGAGAGGACAATAAATTATTAGAGTAGGCAATTTTATAAAAAAAAGTTGGAGGACGGGATAGAAGGACCACTACTTGCTGAACTTAGCTTTGGGGCACTATGCTAACTTCATTGCACAACGTTGTATCATTCTATCTAAATACAGGAACTTTGTTTTTAGATTCTTTAGAGTTAATATAATAGTTATTATTCAAAAGATTACGATATCTCTACGTTCTACTTGAATTAGCAATAATAACACTTTAAAGGACGAATGGGATAAAGTAGTATTAACTTTCTCACTAACCAAGTCACTTATGACGGTTTCATATTTATGTAAATTTTTTTGTGTTGGTTCGATGGACCAAAAAATCACACTCTGTTAAAATAATTATACCATTGGTGTATTATTACGAAATTTGTTTGATTTTTAGTTGTAGCAGTGACATAATCTTGTATACATTAGACATCCGGCGTTTTTTTGCAATCTAATTAACCTGAAATGTTTCGCTTAGGTGAAGATAAACTGGTAAAAAAAGATTATTTTACTAAATACCAGTTAAAAAAATTGTTCGTATCTTACTAACAATGGATTATAAAAAATTATATCAAGAGGCGTACATTAAATTTAAATTTAAAAACGCAAACATTATTTACTCTTAAAGACGCATCGTAAATGATACAGTTTCTGGAAGGAATCTTTGTAACTTTTGATTTTTTTGTGAAACTAGGAAGAGAAAACAAAAGTACAGAAGATAAACATTTCTCTATCGAACAAAACTGAATGTAATCTTCATGTTTTTCATGCATTTATTCAACATAAGCTATATGTTCATTCGATTTCCAAGTTTTATAGCCTTGTGTTTAGGGTGTACCTCGTGTCTTATTCCTGAGAGTATCTGTATAGTACAATACTAGGATATGATTGCTGCTACTCGATTGTATTTTGCCAATAGAGGCATCAGTTAAACCAAAAGAGGATGATATAGAATTAGACAATGAGAGCAGGTAATTTTATAAAGAAAAATGAGAGGTCTGGATAGAAGGACCACTCGTTACTGAACTGAACTGAACCTCATTTTACAACATTGTATCATTCTATCTAAAAAAAGTAGTTGATTGTGAAGAAACGAATCTGCGATGTAAGTTTTTGTAACAGAAACAAAAAATATAGAAAAAGAATTGATCTAGGCGATTAGACTATACGTCACCTAAAACAGAAGTGTAAAAACATTTTGTCATTTAAGACGAAGTCCAGTCTTTGCATCCAGTACATCAAAATCAAGTCGAAGCTGATGCAATCTTAATAGTAATGGCGGTACTAAATTTGATCTGTTACTAATCTAAGTCGCATGTGTCAGTTTTATCTTCAAGTACACATTTTTTCGTGCAGGTTCGATGGACCAAAAGATCACGATCTTTCTACGTTCTACTTGAATCAGCAATAATAACACTTTAACGGACGAATGGGATAAAGTAGAACTAAATTTCTCACTAACCAAGTCACTTATGACAGTTTCATATTGAAGTATATTTTTTCGTGCATGTTCGATGGACCAAAAAATCTTACTCTTAAATTTAAAAACGCAAACATTATTTACTCTTAAAGACGCATCGTAAATGAAACAGTTTCTGGAAGGAATCTTCGTACCTTTTGATTTTTTTGTGAAAGTAGGAAGAGAAGAGAAAACGAAAGTACAGAAGATAAACATTTCTCTATCGAACAAAACTGAATGTAATCTTCAAGTTTTTCATGCATTTATTCAATATAAGATATATGTTTATTCGATTTCAAAGTTTTAGAGCCTTGTGTTTAGGGTGTATCTTGTGTCTTGTTCCTGAGAGTTTTTGCATAGTACAATACTAGGATATGATTGCTGCTACTTGATTGTATTTTGCCAATAGAGGCATCAGTTAAACCAAAAGAGGATGATAGAGAATTAGACAATGAGAGCAGGTAATTTTATAAAGAAAAATGAGAGGTCTGGATAGAAGGACCAATCGTTACTGATCTGAACTGAACCTCATTTCACAACGTTGTATCATTCTATCTAAAAAAAGAAGTCGATTTGAAGAAACGAATCTGCGATGTAAGTTTTTGTAACAAAAAGAAAAGATATAGAAAAAGAATTAATCTAGGCGATTAGACTTTACGTCACCTAAAACAGAAGTGTAAAAACATTTTGTCATTTAAGACGAAGTCCAGTCTTTGCATTCAGTACATCAAAATCAAGTCGAAGCTGATGCAATCTTAATAGTAATGGCGGTACTAAATTTGACCCGTTACTAATCTAAGTCGCATGTGTCAGTTTTATCTTCAAGTACACATTTTTTCGTGCAGGTTCGATGGACCAAGAGATCACGATCTCTCTACGTTCTATTTGAATCAGCAATAATAACACTTTAACGGACGAATGGGATAAAGCAGAACTAAATTTCTCACTAACCAAGTCACTTATGACAGTTTCATATTTAAGTATATTTTTTCGTGCATGTTCGATGGACCAAAAAAGCTTACTCTTAAATTTAAAAACTGAAACATTATTTACTCTTAAAGACGCATCGTAAATGAAACAGTTTCTGGAAGGAATCTTCGTACCTTTTGATTTTTTTGTGAAAGTAGGAAGAGAAGAGAAAACGAAAGTACAGAAGATAAACATTTCTCTATCGAACAAAACTGAATGTAATCTTCAAGTTTTTCATGCATTTATTCAATATAAGATATATGTTCATTCGATTTCCAAGTTTTAGAGCCTTGTGTTTAGGGTGTATTTCGTGTCTTGTTCCTGAGAGTTTTTGCATAGTACAATACTAGGATATGATTGCTGCTACTCGATTGGATTTTGCCAATAGAGGCATCAGTTAAACGAAGAGATGATGATAGAGAATTAGACAATGAGAGCAGGTAATTTTATAAAGAAAAATGAGAGGTCTGGATAGAAGGACCACTCGTTACTGAACTGAACTGAACCTCATTTCACAACATTGTATCATTCTTTCTAAAAAAAGAAGCCGTCGATTGTAAAGAAACGAATCTGCGATGTAAGTTTTTAAAACAAAAAGAAAAGATATAGAAAAAGAATTGATCTAGGCGATTAGACTTTACGTCACCTAAAACAGAAGTGTAAAAATATTTTGTCATTTAAGACGAAGTCCAGTCTTTGCATCCAGTACATCAAAATTAAGTCGAAGCTGATGCAATCATAATAGTAATGGCGGTACTAAATTTGACCTGTTACTAATCTAAGTCGCATGTGTCAGTTTTATCTTCAAGTACACATTTTTTCGTGCCGGTTCGATGGACCAAAAGATCACGATCTCTTTACGTTCTACTTGAATCAGCAATAATAACACTTTAACGGACGAATGGGATAAAGTAGAACTAAATTTCTCACTAACCAAGTCGCTTATGACAATTTCATATTGAAGTATATTTTTTCGTGCATGTTCGATGGACCAAAAAATCTTACTCTTAAATTTAAAAACGCAAACATTATTTACTCTTAAAGACGCATCGTAAATGAAACAGTTTCTGGAAGGAATCTTCGTACCTTTTGATTTTTTTGTGAAAGTAGGAAGAGAAGAGAAAACGAAAGTACAGAAGATAAACATTTCTCTATCGAACAAAACTGAATGTAATCTTCAAGTTTTTCATGCATTTATTCAATATAAGATATATGTTTATTCGTTTTTCCAAGTTTTAGAGCCTTGTGTTTAGGGTGTATCTCGTGTCTTATTCCTGAGAGTTTCTGTATAGTACAATACTAGGATATGATTGCTGCTACTCGATTGTATTTTGCCAATAGAGGCATCAGTTAAACCAAAAGAGGATGATAGAGAATTAGACAATGAGAATGTAATTTTATAAAGAAAAATGAGAGGTCTGGATAGAAGGACCATTCGTTACTGAACTGAACTGAACCTCATTTCACAACGTATTCTATCTAAAAAAAGGAGTCGATTGTGAAGAAACGAATCTGCGATGTAAGTTTTTGTAAGAAAAAGATATAGAAAGAGAATTGATCTAGGCGATTAGACTTTACGCCACCTAAAAGAGAAGTGTAAAAATATTTTGTCATTATGACGAAGTCCAGTCTTTCCATCCAGTACATCAAAATCAAGTCGAAGCTGGTGCAATCTTAATAGTAATGGCAGTACTAAATTTGACCGGTTACTAATCTAAATCACATGTGTCAGACATCACATAAAAGAAATTGCGCGTTAATCCATAAGCAAAACTAACGACTCCGTTAATCCATGAGAAGCCAGACAGAAAGAAAGCTAAAACAACCAAAATTAGTTGGTACATCGCAGCCATCAAGCACGTGTAAATACTAACCTACTCTATGACTTTGGTTAGAAAATATTCAGCTACTTCGTTCTACGAATGCGACATTCGAGCGGATTTATTACAGATTTCTAAAAGGAGAACGTCTTTACGTTAGATGACGATCGATGATTTTCTTACCAATCCGTTTCCGCCACATCCATCACAAACTCGTAAGACAAAATGAACCGGAAAGGCCAACTACTATTACGCCCTCTGCGTGCATAAAGTCGAAGAATATTATTCGAGGTCGGATATCTCACACGGGTGCCTATCCTTTAGCCGAAATAATACCAAATGGCGTTACAAAGTACACATTTCTTTGTGCAGATTCGATGGACCAAAAGATTACGATATCTCTACCTTGAATCATTAATAATAACACCAACTTTAACACTAACCAAGCCACTTACGACAGTTTCATATTTAAGTATATTTTTTCGTGCAGGTTCGATGGACCAAAAAATCTTACTCCTAAATTTAAAAACGCAAACATTATTTACTCTTGAAGACGCATCGTAAATGAAACAGTTTCTGGAAGGAATCTTCGTAACTTTTAATTTTTTTTTGGAAAGTAGGAAAAGAAGAGAAAACGAAAGTACAGAAGATAAACATTTCTCTATCGATTAAAACTGAATGTAATCTTCAAGTTTTTCATGCATTTATTCAATATAATGGCGATATATGTTCATTCGATTTGCAAGTTCTAGAGCCCTGTCTTTAGGGTGTACCTCGAGTCTTATTTCTAAGAGTATCTGCTTAGTACAATACTAGGATATGATTGCTGTTACTCGATTGGATTTTGCTAATAGAGGTGTCAGTTAAACGAAGAGAGGACAATTAGAGTATTAGAGTAGGCAATTTTATAAAAAAAAGTTGGAGGACGGGATAGAAGGACCACTACTTGCTGAACTTAGCTTTTGGGCACTATGCTAACTTCATTGCACAACGTTGTATCATTCTATCTAAATACAGGAACTTTGTTTTTAGATTCTTTAGAGTTAATATAATAGTTATTATTCAAAAGATTACGATATCTCTACGTTCTACTTGAATCAGCAATAATAACACTTTAAAGGACGAATGGGATAAAGTAGTATTAACTTTCTCACTAACCAAGTCACTTATGACGGTTTCATATTTATGTAATTTTTTTTGTGTTGGTTCGATGGACCAAAAAATCACACTGTTAAAATAATTATACCATTGGTGTATTATTACGAAATTTGTTTGATTTTTAGTTGTAGCAGTAACATAATCTTGTATACATTAGACATCCGGCGTTTTTTTGCAATCTAATTAACATGAAATGTTTCGCTTAGGTGAAGATAATCTGGTAAAAAAAGATTATTTTACTAAATACCAGTTTATGTAGAAGATATTGCAAAAATTGTTCGTATCTTACTAACAATGGATTATAAAAAATTATATCAAGAGGCGTACATTAAATTTAAATTTAAAAACGCAAACATTGTTTATTCTTGAAGACGCATCGTAAATGAAACAGTTTCTGGAAGGAATCTTTGTAACTTTTGATTTTTTTGTGAAACTAAGAAGAGAAAACAAAAGTACAGAAGATAAACATTTGTCTATCGATCAAAACTGAATGTTGAATCTTCAAGTTTTTCATGCATTTATTCAATATAATCGCGATATATGTTCATTCGATTTGCAAGTTCTAGAGCCCTGTCTTTAGGGTGTACTTCGTGTCTTATCATCAGTTAAACCAAAAGAAGATGATAGAGAATTAGACAATGAGAGTAGGTAATTTTATAAAGAAAAATGAGAGGTCTGGATAGAAGGACCACTCGTTACTGAACTGAACTGAAACTCATTTCACAACATTGTATGATTCTATATAAAAAAAGAAGTCGATTGTGAAGAAACGAATCTGCGATGTAAGTTTTTGTAACAAAAAGAAAAGATATAGAAAAAGAATTGATCTAGGCGATTAGACTTTACGCCACCTAAAAGAGAAGTGTAAAAATATTTTGTCATTATGACGAAGTCCAGTCTTTGCATCCAGTACATCAAAATCAAGTCGAAGCTGGTGCAATCTTAATAGTAATGGTAGTACTAAATTTGACCGGTCATTAATCTAAGTCACTCGTGTCAGTTTTATCTTTAAGTACATTTTTTCGTGCGGGTTTGATGAAACAAAAGATTACGATATGTCTACGTTCTACTTGAATCAGCAATTATAACACTAACGGACGAATGGGATAAAGTAGGACTAAAGTTCTCACTAACCAAGTCACTTATGACAGTTTCATATTTAAGTATATTTTTTCGTGCAGGTTCGATGGACCAAAAAATCTCACTCTGTTAAAATAATTAGACCATTGGTGTATTATTACGAAATTTGTTTGATTTTTAGTTGTAGCAGTAAGATTTGTATACTTTAGACATCCGTCGTTTTTTTTTGCAATCTAATTAACATAATATGTTTCGCTTAGGTGAAGATAATCCGGTAAAAAAAGATTAATTTACTAAATACCAGTTCATATAGAAGATATTACAAAAATTGTTCGTATCTTACTAACAATGGATTATAAAAAATTATATCAAGAAGCGTACATTAAATTTAAATTTAAAAACGCAAACATTATTTAATCTTGAAGACGCATCTTAAATGAAACAGTTGCTGGAAGGAATCTTGGTAACTATTGATTTTTTTGTGAAACTAGGAAGAGAAAACAAAAGTACAGTAGATAAACATTTGTCTATCGATCAAAACTGAATATTGAATCTTCAAGTATTTCATGCATTTATTCAATATAATCGCTATGTATGGTCATTCGATTTGCAAGTTCTAAAGCCCTGTCTGTAGGGTGTACTTCGTGTCTTATTTCTAAGAGTATCTGCATAGTACAATACTAGGATATGATTGCTGCTACTCGATTGTATTTTGCCAATAGGGGCATCAGTTAAACCAAAAGAGGATGATATAGAATTAGACAATGAGAGCAGGTAATTTTATAAAGAAAAATGAGAGGTCTGGATAGAAGGACCATTCGTTACTGAACTGAACTGAACCTCATTTCACAACGTTGTATCATTCTATCTAAAAAAATAAGTCGATTGTGAAGAAACGAATCTGCGATGTAAGTTTTTGTAACAAAAAGAAAAGATATAGAAAAAGAATTGATCTAGGCGATTAGACTTTACGTCACCTAAAACAGAAGTGTAAAAATATTTTGTCGTTTAAGACGAAGTCCAGTCTTTGCATCCAGTACATCAAAATCAAGTCGAAGCTGATGCAATCTTAATAGTAATGGCGGTACTAAATTTGACCCGTTACTAATCTAAGTCGCATGTGTCAGTTTTATCTTCAAGTACACATTTTTTCGTGCAGGTTCGATGGACCAAAAGATCACGATCTCTCTACGTTCTACTTGAATCAGCAATAATAACACTTTAACGGACGAATGGGATAAAGTAGAACTAAATTTCTCACTAACCAAGTCGCTTATGACAGTTTCATATTGAAGTATATTTTTTCGTGCATGTTCGATGGACCAAAAAATCTTACTCTTAAATTTAAAAACGCAAACATTATTTACTCTTAAAGACGCATCGTAAATGAAACAGTTTCTGGAAGGAATCTTCGTACCTTTTGATTTTTTTGTGAAAGTAGGAAGAGAAGAGAAAACGAAAGTACAGAAGATAAACATTTCTCTATCGAACAAAACTGAATGTAATCTTCAAGTTTTTCATGCATTTATTCAATATAAGATATATGTTCATTCGATTTCCAAGTTTTAGAGCCTTGTGTTTAGGGTGTATCTCGTGTCTTATTCCTGAGAGTTTCTGTATAGTACAATACTAGGATATTATTGCTGCTACTCGATTGTATTTTGCCAATAGAGGCATCAGTTAAACCAAAAGAGGATGATAGAGAATTAGACAATGAGAGCAGGTAATTTTATAAAGAAAAATGAGAGGTCTGGATAGAAGGACCACTCGTTACTGAACTGAACTGAACCTCATTTCACAACGTTGTATCATTCTATCTAAAAAAAGAAGTCGATTGTGAAGAAACGAATCTACGATGTAAGTTTTTGTAACAAAAAGAAAATATATAGAAAAAAAATTGATCTAGGCGATTAGACTTTACGTCACCTAAAAGAGAAGTGTAAAAATATTTTGTCATTATGACGAAGTCCAGTCGAAGCTGGTGCAATCTTAATAGTAATGGCAGTACTAAATTTGACCGGTTACTAATCTAAGTCACATGTGTCACACATCACATAAAAGAAATTGCGCGTTAATCCATAAGCAAAACTAACAACTCATTAATCCATCAGAAGCAAGACAGAAAGAAAGCTAAAACAACCAAAATTAGTTGGTACGTCGCAACCATCAAGCACGTGTAAATACTAACCTACTCTATGACTTTGGTTAGAAAATATTCAGCTACTTTGTTCTACGAATGCGACATTCGAGCGGGTTTATTAGAGACTTCTAAAATGAAAACGTCTTTACGTTAGATGACGATCGATGAGGGAAAACCTCATTTTCTTACCAATCCGTTTCCGCCACATTCATCACAAACTTGTAAGACAAAATGAACCGGAAAGGCCAACTACTATTGCGCCCTCTGCGTGCATAAAGTCGAAGAATATTATTCGACGTCGGATATCTCACACGGGTGATGGCAAAGTTGTCTATCTTTTAGCCGAAATAATACCAAATGACGTTACAAAGTACACATTTTTTTGTGCAGGTTCGATGGACCAAAAGATTACGATATCTATACCTTGAATCAGTAATAATAACACTAACTTTAACACTAACCAAGTCACTTATGACAGTTTCATATTTAAGTGTATTTTTTCGTGCAGGATCGTTGCCTAAAAAAATCTTACTCTTAAATTTAAAAACGCAAACATTATTTACTCTTGAAGACGCATCGTAAATGATACAGTTTCTGGAAGGAATCTTTGTAACTTTTGATTTTTTTGTGAAACTAGGAAGAGAAAACAAAAGTACAGAAGATAAACATTTGTCTATCGATCAAAACTGAATCTTGAATCTTCAAGTTTTTCATGCATTTATTCAATATAATCGAGATATATGTTCATTCGATTTATAAGTCTTTAGGGTGTACCTCGTGTCTTATTTCTAACAGTATCTGCATAGTACAATACTAGGATATGATTGCTGCTAATCGATTGGATTTTGCCAATAGATGCATCAGTTATTCTAAGAGAGGATGATACAGAATTAGAAAATGAGAGTAGGCAATTTTATAATTAAAATTGGAGGACTGGATAGAAGGACCACTCGGTACTGAACTTAGCTTTGGGACACTATGCTAACCTCATTGCACAACGTTGTATCATTCTATCTAAATAAAGGAACTTTGTTTTTAGATTATTTAGGGTTAATATAATAGTTATTATTCTTATACTGCAAACATTATCTGTTATCATTGATAAGTCATAGATTGTGAAGAAACGAATCTGCGATATCGGTTTTTGTAACAAAAAGAAAAGATATAGAAAAAGAATTGATCTAATCGATGAGACTTTACGTCACCCAAAAGAGAAGTGTAAAGATAGTTCTATTATTTTGTCATTTAAAACGAAGCCCAGTCTTTGCATTGGAATAACGAACAAACTATTACGCATCTACACCCAGTATATCAAAATCAAGTCTAAGTTGGTGAAATCTTAATAATAATGGTAGTACTAAATTTGACCGGTCAGTAATCTAAGTCACTTGTGTCAGTTTTATCTTCAAGTACATTTTTTCGTGCAGGTTTGATGGACCAAAAGATTACGATATCTCTACGTTCTACTTAAGTCAACAATAATAACACTTTAAAGGGCGAATGAGATAAAGTAGTACTAAATTTCTCACTAATCAAGTCACTTCTGACAGTTTCATATTTATGTATATTTTTTCGTGCAGGTTCGATGGACCAAAAAATCTCACTCTGTTAAAATAATTAGACCATTGGTATATTATTACGAAATTTGTTTGATTTTTAGTTGTAGCAGTAACATAATCTTCTATACATTACACATCCGGCGTTTTTTTGCAATCTAATTAAGATGAAATTTTTCGCTTAGGTGAAGATAATCCGGTAAAAAAATATTATTTTACTAAATACCAGTTCATATAGAAGATATTGCAAAAATTGTTCGTATCTTACTGACGGATTATAAAAAATTATATCAAGAAGCGTACATTAAATTTAAATTTAAAAACGCAAACATTATTTACTCTTCAGGACGCATCGTAAATGAAACAGTTTCTGAAGGAATCTTTGTAACTTTCGATTTTTTTGTGGAACTAGGAAGAATAAACAAAAGTACAGAAGATAAACATTTGTCTATCGATCAAAACTGAATGTTGAATCTTCAAGTTTTTCATGCATTTATTCAATATAATCGCTATGTATGTTCTTTCGATTTGCAAGTTCTAAAGGCCTGTCTTTAGGGTGTACTTCGTGTCTTATTTCTAAGAGTATCTGTATAGTACAATACTAGGATATGATTGCTGCTACTCGATTGTATTTTGCCAATAGAGGCATCAGTTAAACCAAAAGAGGATGATATAGAATTAGACAATGAGAGCAGGTAATTTTATAAAGAAAAATGAGAGGTCTGGATAGAAGGACCACTCGTTACTGAACTGAACTGAACCTCATTTCACAACGTTGTATCATTCTATCTAAAAAAAGAAGTCGATTGTGAAGAAACGAATCTGCGATGTAAGTTTTTGTAACAAAAAGAAAAGATATAGAAAAAGAATTGATCTAAGCGATTAGACTTCACGTCACCTAAAAGAGAAATGTAAAAATATTTTGTCATTATGACGAAGTCTAGTCCTTGCATTCAGTACATCAAAATCAAGTCGACGCTGATGCAATCTTAATAGTAATGGCGGTACTAAATTTGACCCGTTACTAATCTAAGTCGCATGTGTCAGTTTTATCTTCAAGTACACATTTTTTCGTGCAGGTTCGATGGACCAAAAGATCACGATCTCTCTACGTTCTACTTGAATCAGCAATAATAACACTTTAACGGACGAATGGGATAAAGTAGAACTAAATTTCTCACTAACCAAGTCACTTATGACAGTTTCATATTGAAGTATATTTTTTCGTGCATGTTCGATGGACCAAAAAATCTTACTCTTAAATTTAAAAACGGAAACATTATTTACTCTTAAAGACGCATCGTAAATGAAACAGTTTCTGGAAGGAATCTTCGTACCTTTTGATTTTTTTGTGAAAGTAGGAAGAGAAGAGAAAACGAAAGTACAGAAGATAAACATTTCTCTATCGAACAAAACTGAATGTAATCTTCAAGTTTTTCATGCATTTATTCAATATAATATATTCGATTTCCAAGTTTTAGAGCCTTGTGTTTAGGGTGTATCTTGTGTCTTGTTCCTGAGAGTTTTTGCATAGTACAATACTAGGATATGATTGCTGCTACTCGATTGGATTTTGCCAATAGAGGCATCAGTTAAACCAAAAGAGGATGATATAGAATTAGACAATGAGAGCAGGTAATTTTATAAAGAAAAATGAGAGGTCTGGATAGAAGGACCACTCGTTACTGAACTGAATTGAACCTCATTTCACAACGTTGTATCATTCTATCTAAAAAAAGAAGTCGATTGTGAAGAAACGAATCTGCGATGTAAGTTTTTGTAACAAAAAGAAAAGATATATAGAAAAAGAATTGATCTAGGCGATTAGACTTTACGTCACCTAAAAGAGAAGTGTAAAAATATTTTGTCATTATGACGAAGTCCAGTCGAAGCTGGTGCAATCTTAATAGTAATGGCAGTACTAAATTTAACCGGTTACTAATCTAAGTCACATGTGTCAGACATCACATAAAAGAAATTGCGCGTTAATCCATAAGCAAAACTAACGATTCCGTTAATCCATGAGAAGCCAGACAGAAATAAAGCTAAAACAACCAAAATTAGTTGGTACGTCGCAACTATCAAGCACGTGTAAATACTAACCTACTCTATGGCTTTGGTTAGAAAATATTCAGCTACTTCGTTCTACGAATGCGACATTCGAGCGGATTTATTAGAGATTTCTAAAATGAAAACGTCTTTAGGTTAGATGACGATCGATGAGGGAAAACCTCATTTTCTTACCAACCCGTTTTCGCCACATCCATCACAAACTCGTAAGACAAAATGAACCGGAAAGGCCAACTACTATTGCGCTCTCTGCGTGCATAAAGTCGAAGAATATTATTCGAGGTCGGATATCTCAAACGGGTGATGGCAAAGTTGCCTATCCTTTAGCCGAAATAATACCAAATGGCGTTACAAAATACATATTTTTTTGTGCAGGTTCGATGGACCAAAAGATTACGATATCTCTACGTTCTACTTGAATCAGTAATAATAACACTTTAACTTTAACACTAACCAAGTCACTTATGACAGTTTCATATTTAAGTATATTTTTTCGTGCAGGTTCGATGGACCAAAAAATCTTACTCCTAAATTTAAAAACGCAAACATTTACTCTTGAAGACGCATCGTAAATGAAAGTTTCTGGAAGGAATCTTCGTAACTTTTGATTTTTTTGTGAAAGTAGGAAGAGAAGAGAAAACGAAAGTACAGAAGATAAACATTTCTCTATCGATCAAAACTGAATGTAATCTTCAAGTTTTTCATGAATTTATTCAATATAATGGCGATATATGTTCATTCGATTTGCAAGTTTTAGAGCCCTGTGTTTAGGGTGTACCTTGAGTCTTATTTTTAAGAGTATCTGCATAGTACAATACTAGGATATGATTGCTGTTGCTCAATTGAATTTTGCCAATAGAGGCGTCAGTTAAACGAAGAGAGGACGATAGAGTATTAGAAAATAAGAATAGACAATTTTATTAAAAAAAGTTGGAGGACTGGATAGAAGGACCACTAGTTACTTAACTTAGCTTTTGGGCACTATGCTAACTTCATTGCACAACGTATCATTTTATCTAAATAAAGGAACTTTGTTTTTAGATTCTTTAGGGTTAATATAATAGTTATTATTCTTATACTGCCAACATTATCTGTTATCATTGATTAGTCATAGATTGTGAAGAAACGAATCTACGATATAGGTTTTTGTAACAAAAAGAAAAGATATAGAAAAAGAATTGATTTAGGCGATGACACTTTACGTCACCCAAAAGACAAGTGTAAAGATAGTTCTATTATTTTGTCATTTAAGACGAAGCCCAGTCTTTGCATTGGAATAATGAATTGCGCATCCACATCCAGTACATCAAAATCAAGTCGAAGTTGGTGCAATCTTAATAATAATGGTAGTACTAAATTTGACCGGTCACTAATCTAAGTCACTCGTGTCAGTTTTATCTTCAAGTACATTTTTTCGTGCGGGTTTGATGAAACAAAAGATTACGATATCTCTACGTTCTACTTGAATCAGCAATTATAACACTAACGGACGAATGGGATAAAGTAGGACTAAAGTTTTCACTAACCAAGTCACTTGTGACAGTTTCATATTTAAGTATATTTTTTCGTGCAGGTTCGATGGACCAAAAAATCTCACTCTGTTAAAATAATTAGATCATTGGTGTATTATTACGAAATTTGTTTGATTTGTAGTTGTAGCAGTAACATTTGGAATCTAATTAACATAAAATGTTTCGCTTAGGTGAAGATAATCCGGTAAAAAAAGATTATTTAACTAAATACCAGTTCATATAGAAGATATTGTAAAAATTGTTTATATCTTACTAAGGGATTCTAAAAAATTATATCAAGAAGCGTACATTAAATTTAAATTTAAAAACGCAAACATTATTTACTCTTCAGGACGCATCGCAAATGAAACAGTTTCTGGAAGGAATCTTTGTAACTTTTGATTTTTTTGTGAAACTAGGAAGAGAAAACAAAAGTACAGAAGATAAACATTTGTCTATCGATCAAAACTGAATGTTGAATCTTCAAGTTTTTCATGCATTTATTCAATATAATCGCGATATATGTTCATTCGATTTGCAAGTTCTAGAGCCCTGTCTTTAGGGTGTACTTCGTGTCTTATTTCTAAGAGTATCTGCATAGTACAATACTAGGATATGATTGCTGCTACTCGATTGGATTTTGCTAATAGATGCATCAGTTATTCTAGGCAATTTTATAATTAAAAGTTGGAGGACTGGATAGAAGGACCACTCTTTACTGAACTTAGCTTTGGGACACTATGCTAACCTCATGGAACAACGTTGTATCATTCTGTCTAAATAAAGGAACTTTGTTTTTAGATTATTTAGGGTTAATATAATAGTTATTATTCTTATACTGCAAATATTATCTGTTATCATTGATAAGTCATAGATTGTGAAGAAACGAATATGCGATATAGCTTTTGTAACAAAATAAAGATATAGAAAAAGAATTGAAAACGGATACATTATTTACCCTTGAAGACGCATCCTAAGCGTGAAATAGTTTCTGGAACAAATCTTCGTAACTTTTGATTTTATGTAGGTAGAAAGAGAAAAAAAAAGTACTGAAGATAAACTTGTGTCTATTGATTAAAACTGAATCTGAATCTTTAAGTTTTTCTTGCATATGGTCAATATAATGCGATTTGCAAGTTTTAGATCCTTGTGTTTATGGTATGCCTCAAGTCTTATTTCTAAGAGTATCTGCATAGTACAATACTAAAATATGATTCCTGCTGCTCGTGTGGGTTTTGCCAATAGAGGCGTCAGTTAAACGAAGAGAGGATAATAGAAAAGTAGACAATGAGAGTAGGTAATTTTATAAAAAAAAGTGTGAGGACTGGATAGAAGGACCACTCGTTACTGAGCTTAACTTCAGGACACTATTCTAACCTTGTTCCTGAGGGTTAATATAATAGTGGATTTTTTTATTTATTATTCTTATACTGCAAACCTTATCTGTTATCATTGATAACTCATAGATTGTAAAGAAACGAATCTGCGATGTAAGTTTTTAGATATAGAAAATAATTCATCTAGACGATGAGATTTTACGCCACCTAAAAGAGAAGTTTAAAGCTAGTTCTATTATTCTGTAATTTAAGACGAAGCGTTCTCTTCCCATTGGAATAATGAACAGACCATTGCGCATCCACATCCACTTCATCAAGATCAAGTCGAAGCGGATGCAATCTTAACATCAATAGTATTATGTATGTAGTCGCTATGTAATTCATTAAGAGTTAACAATAACAGTTTAACGGGCGAATGAGAATGTAGGACTAAATATGTCACTAATCTAAGTCACTTGTATTGGTTTCATCTTCAAGTACATTTTCTCGTGCAGGTTCGATGGACCAAAAGATCACGATCTCTTTACGTTTTAGTTTAATCAGCAACAATAACACTAACGGACGAATGAGATATAGTAAGACTCAATTTGTCACTAATCTAAGTCACTTGTGTCAGTTTTATCTTCAAGTACATTTTCTCGTGTAGGTTCGATGGACCAAATGATCACGATCTCTTTACGTTTTACTTGAATCAGCAACAATAACACTAACGGACGAATGGGATATAGTAAGACTAAATTTGTCACTAATCTAAGTCACTTGTGTCAGTTTTATCTTCAAGTACATTTTCACGTGGAGATTCGATGGACCAAAAGATCACGATATCTCTACGTTCTGCTTGAACAATAACAAGTTAACGGACGAATGAGATAAAGTAGGACTAAACAACAATGGATAGCTATCAAAAATTATATCAAGAGGCGTACGTTAAATTTAAAAACGCAAACATTATTTACTCTTAAAGACGCATCGTCACATTAAACAGTTTCTCATCTTAACTTTTGAGTTTATGTAGGTAGAACGAGAAAATGAAAGTACAGAAGATAATTCTGAAGACATTTGTAAGATTAACCATATCAAAGAAAAATATAACAAGTATGGGAAATATCTGTAAAACAATCCTTAACAAAAACAAATATTGAAATGGAAGGAAGAGAATGAAAAAATGTTAAATTGAAGAAAAAAAGAATAGAATTAAATGCAAGAATAGACACCTTAGTAAATAGAATTGGAAATGCAAATAAAGAGAAATAACATAGTAAAAAGGATTTGGGCAAGAAAAAACTCAATTTGAGGAATGTATAAGAAAAGAAACAAACGCAGAGTCAATATTGTAGACAATTTAGTTTGTAACAAAAATTAGAACAAATGAGCTAAGATATCATCTTCGGCGACATAATTGTCTAATTGTAAAACATTGTAAAAACTGTAACGAAGTATACATGAGATAAACATAGAGATCTATGAATTTGTATTAAAGAGCATTTGGCTCATACTAAGCATAAACAACAACGAGAGTTTTAGAAATGATATTTATAAAAAGGAAACGGAGTAACGAAAGTAGAATAAACAATGAACATACAACACAAATAGAAAGCACACCTAAAACAATAAAGTACAATTAAACAAATAAAATAAAGATTTTCGGTTCGAAGGACCAAATTTATTACTAATTTAAGTAACTTGTGTCGTTTTAACCGTTTATGTTGGTTTTGTATAGGTTAGAAGGACCAAAAACAATTTTTGACCTTAAAATTTCTATGAATCTTCTAAATACATATAAACAACTCTCGCTTAATGTACACAAACTTTGATAAAATTGTATTTGTCTGTTCACTTTTGTGACGACTTTTTAGATAATGTGCACAACCATTTATTTCTAAACGTTACAACGCGTATGTAAGGGAGTTAATAAAAACTGGAGCAAAGTTAAACGATTTTGAGCTCAATGCATAAACCGATTGTACAGAAACTACAATAATCTCGTCTTCCTTTATGTTTTATATTCTTTTAAAATATTAAAAGAGACTTTTAATAACGGTACTGAAGTAAGTCTTGTTAGGCTGCATCTCAATCTGTAGACTTGTTTTTCCGCTATGTACCTCGATTTTACAAAGAATTTTCATTATCTTCTGTGGTTTTAACGTATAAGAAAATTTTATTTTTATCTGTTTTTTAAGAGTCTATTGTTTTTTTTACAAACCGCAATTTGTTTACTACAAAAAGTCTTCCCCTCTGTTTAGTTAGTTTGTTGTTCTAAAGATACACTTAATTCGCCCCCGCATTTTGGGGTTAGCATGACCCTGGGGCCATTCAGGACCGTATTCAGTTGGTCCATAGATCAATAACGCCACACCCGTTTTTTATTGCATTAAAAAACGCATACTTGATTGTCGATATGAAAAATTGTTAGATAACAAGAACCCCAGATGTAAATGTTGGGTTTTAATAAAGTTGGCTATGAAATGACCTGTCAAAAGTCTATTGCACATTCTGCTTAATAAAGTAGAAGTGTATAAGTATGTGAAAATTTGAAAAAAAGTCATTGTGTTTGGTGGTTACTAATTCAACCGGGCGTGCTCAATTCTTTTGTCGTGTAAACTCAATTTATTCCGCTTTACTAAAGGGAGTTCTAAATGTTGTTTTAGATTTAACTGGGCTTATAGTGCTCTTTGGTTAACCACGCACTTGATTTGATGAGAAAAAATTTGTTTTTCTATAATAGAAAACATTGCGACAGACTGCAATTTGATTTGGAAATATTTCTATAATACTTTTATTATTCCAGCGCACACTATTAGAAAATTGTGTTTTTAATACTTCTGTTAATGATCTTGTTTATGTTACTCACGTAAAGTTCAAGTTAAAAGAGACGCATGAATAAGTGTCGATCATTTTCAGTCAAATATATGATAACAGCATTGACAAATAAAGGTAGAGAATGTGAACGATTATATCAGAAAACCCGCAACTGCAGAGACTAGTGTGCAGACGTTTTGTTTTTCTGGGACTCATCAACAAGGGAATACTCGGATGTGCTTTCACAGTTAGTTATTTTATAAGTTATTTTTGTCTTTCGCGGTTAATAAATCTACCTACCAACTTACAAGTTGTAATTATTTTAAAAGTTCTGATTGTTATACTTTTTTTACTGGGATGACTATCAACAATATTTACACTCAAGCACACAATTTTTATTCTACTGTAAGACTTAAGTATTTTATTATTTCGGGCTTAAATACTGTAAAAGAAGTTTTTGGGAGTTCTGTAAGTTGCTTTAACGTAAAACTTACGCCCGCATATGATAAAGTAGGAAAATTGACAACGTTGCAACTCTTTTGTAATTCGGATTATGAGGGACTTTTCAGCGAGAAAAAAAAGTGGCAAATTGTGTTATTATATGGGTTCAATAAATATGTTCATACATTTGGCTCTATTACCATACCTAACTTATTTATGTGACGTCACATATATTATGATACAAAAATCTTTTAGATTTGCTATAGAAGCAATCATGGTATTTAGAGCCATGTGCTCTTCTTACTCTGCACAATACGACAATAATAAAAACTTTTGGGAGTATAACAAATGCCTTCAAGCAGCCGAAGATATAATGCATATGGATAATTGCTTAAATATTTTTAATGCAGACATTTAACATTCAGGAGATCTCGTTTTATACAGATTTCTATTGGATACGATCTGAATATCGTATAAGGAAGAATTTATTTTGTTATAATTATTTAACATCAAGAATATAATGAGATGTATGTTCTTCGTTTTCTCATGGTCGAGAACTACTATAACTACTATCTGTTCGAAAAACATTTGTTCTGTTTTGACTTACATTTTTTGGTTATTGTTGAAGTGTTCTTTTTATAATGTTAAAAACGAAAACAGTATTATATTTTTAACAATTGACTTGTTAATAAAAAATGTTTACAACTGTTTAATATGTTATCGGTAATATAGGTTTCTACAATAATGATCTTATGTTTTTAGTTTGGCATTTAACAGCGAGAATCTTTAATTTGCCTTTTATTGGTTTCTTCTTTCGACTCAAGGTCACAGTTCATAAGATTCTGCAACACCTATACCGAGTAACATAAAACTAAGTGAATTGAGAACAGAAAATTACTCGAATAAATAAAATACAAGGAAATATATTAATCTGCTAACTTTTGACACAGCATTATCATAAGAAATGTTAACATACTGAAAAAGAGTTAGCGATGAACCAAATGCAGAAGATTCTGTAAACAAGCAAAGCAATAGAAAGTTTTTAGAATGACAACTTCTAACTCAAAGTGCTTTTACGCGTGTAGACTTGTTTGGAGGATACGATGTTACGATAGGGAGAAGACGAGAAAAATATATTGGGTTGTATGTTTCTGTACGTGTTTATCAGTGCAGGGTGCATGTAATTGTCAGAATCTCTAAATAGAGACTCAACGGTTTAAGCTTGCAGAAGCAAAGAAAATAATGGTACGTACTTTTACTGTTCGCATATAAAAAGAATTGGTACAATCTGTAGATGTTATTAACCATGTAGTTACTAACCGTCTACTAACATTGTTACTTACCTGCGGTCACTTACCAGTAATTTAATCACCCTAAAGAAAGTAGTCGTAGCTCAGAGCTTCGGTGAGTGGGTGACTGCCATCAGATTTCGTTCTTGCTCTGACAGCACAAGAAACATTAGGCTGAGGTCACTTACCAGTAATTTAATCACCCTAAAGAAAGTAGTCGTAGCTCAGAGCTTCGGTGAGTGGGTCGTAGATGTGTTACTAATAAGATTCTGTCTGATCTTTGATGTGCCCATTATGTACAAAACTGGAGGAAATATACATTACAGATGCCCATTTACACTTGTCAACCCTTAAGGTAGATAAATCGACTAACACAAGTTCAACAACGAATATATTTACTTCAACGATAGCAAGAAAATTAAAAAAATAGGATAAGATATATGTATACAACAACTAAGGGTTTGTCCACAATATCGCAGTACAACTAATAATACAGAACCCTTAATTAGTACACGTAAGCAACAAATGGCTGAAAGTACATTCAATAGATTAACGTTGGTGAATACAACAAGAAACTGTTAATTATCACGAGCTTATGATGTTTGCATAATATTGAAACAAAGCGCACCGTTTGAGACTTATATTACAAAGTTATATATATAAAAAGGTTGCGTACGTTAGCCGTGAGAATAAGCGTAATATGTATTCAAAACGTGTATGTACAACCGATCTCAAAGCAAATAATTAAATAGTAATTACTCAGCGTTTCTAATATGCGATTAGCTAATGGCATGTCCAACACAAACGCCTTAAAATTTCTGCAAATTAAGCTGATACATATTCACGCAAAGTTACCACAAGATGCTAAAAGTTTCATACGATGATTAAAACTAAAGTGTACTAAGCTTCCTGAAGTATATCAACCGGTGCGCCCTTCAATTCGTCGTTGCCACAGTTAGTTTCAATTTCCGATCTAACGTAGGTTAACATAATACGCATCTGGTGTAGTTCTTGTATTCAGTGTATGCCTTATTAGTTAGGCAATGGAATTTTCTACAATAATACAAATGTGCGGGTCACCAAATTTGTTCAGCGAATTTGTTAAGCAACACATCCAAAATCGCAATTTATATACTCACAACCAGCGAGGATGATCTAAGAAAATGTAGAAACTCCCGGACATGGCGTTAACACACGTGTTGTTTGCTTAACGTTTGAAACGGAAAACGGCTAATCAGTAACGTATGCCTGGTAGATGACACGACTAGGCAAATTTCATACAGCACGAAAACTATACTAAGATGTTTTTAACATAAAATATGTACTGCTTCTGAAAGTTTATTACCGAATAATTTCTGATAACACGCGCAATTGTTCAATTTCCACGACTTCTTCAAAGATTTGGGTGCAAGTCAGTGGTCGGGGCGCCAGTCCGTTGACGACTGCCATCAGATTTCGTTCTTGCTCTGACAGCACAAGAAACATTAGGCTGAGGTCACTTACCAGTAATTTAATCACCTCAAAGAAAGTAGTAGCTGAGAGCTTCGGTGAGTGGGTCGTAGATGTGTTACTAATAAGATTCGGTCTGATCTTTGATGTGCCCATTATAATGTACAAAACTGGAGGAAATATACATTACAGATGCCCATTTACACTTGTCAACGCTTAAGGTAGATAAATCGACTAACACAAGTGCAAAAACGAATATATTTACTTCAACGATAGCAAGAGAATAAAAAAAAAGAATAAGATATATGTATAGAACAACTAAGGGTTTGCCAACAATATCGCAGTACAACTAATAATACCGAACCCTTAAATTAGTACACATAAGCAACAAATGGCTGAAAGTACATTCAATAGATTAACGTTGGTGAATACAACAAGAAACTGTTAATTATCACGAGCTTATGATGTTTGCATAATATTGAAACAAAGCGCACCGTTTGAAACTTACATTACAAAGTTATATATAAAAAGGTTGCGTACGTTAGCCGTGAGAATAAGCGTAATATGTATTCAAAATGTGCGTACATACAACCGATCTCAAAGCAAATAGTTAAATATACTAACTTTCAGAAAAATTGCAACACCTACAACTTGAACGATTTTATTGAAATTTTTAGGAAATTTCTATTTTCATGAAACAAAGTGATGATTAAAATTTGAATAAAATCTAGCCAGTAGTTTTTTTCCTGTTGTTTCCATAGTAACAATAAATTTGAAGTTGTAGACCATTCAGTAATTCTCCAGTTTGCAAATTGTTGTTGTTTGTTCACAATTTCATTCTGAACTTGATAACAATGCCGAGAGTACGTTAACATTAACATTTTGTCCAATTAAGTGATTTTGAACGTGGCCGTATTATTGGTATGAGAGAGGCGGGACTGTCGCTAAGAGAAATTGCTCGTCGTGTAAACCAAAATGTTTCATCGGTATTGAGATGTTGGGCCAGATGGTCCGAGGAAGGGGCTCAACATCGTCGTTGTGGATTTGGACGTCCTGGGAGGACTACAGATCGCGAAGAACGTCGCTGGTTACATTGCTAATGTGCTACAACCAGTTGGGCTTCCATATCTTCAGGGGCTGCAAAATCCTATTTTCCAGCAGGATAATGCGCGCTCTCATACGGCAAGGGCTACAACACGGTTTTTAGAAGAAACTAACATTGCCGTCCTCCCATGGCCTGCTCCGTCCCCTGATTTGTCGTCCGATGAACATGTATGGGATATGATTGGTAGGCGACTGGGTAATCTACCACACCCTCCAGATAACTTACACGTTCTCCAGCTACGGTTTCAATAAGCTTGGGACGATCTACTACAAGCAGCTATAGATCACTTGATTGATAGCATGCCAAGACGTCTAAATGAGTGCATTACAAATCGTGGCGGAACAACTCATTATTAAAAAAACTTTTTAAGCTTTTGTTCTTTTGTTTTTAAATTTTAATCGTCACTTTGTTTTATGAAAATAGACGTTTCCTGAAAATTTCAATAAAAACGTTCAACAACTTCTAAGTGTTGCAATTTTTCTGGAAGTCGGTATATAAGAAACAGCGTACTTACTCACCGTTTCTAATATGCGATTAGCTAATGGCATCTCCAACACAAATTCCTTAAAATTTCTGGAAATTAAGTCGATTACCACAAGTTGCTAAAAGTTTCATACGAGGATTACAACTAAAGTGTACTAAGCTTCCTGAAGTATATCAACCGGTGCACCCTTCAATTCGTCGTTGCCACAGTTAGTTTCAATTTCCGATCTAACGTAGGTTAACATAATACGCATCTGGTGTAATGGAATTTTCTACAATAATAAAAATGTGCGGGTGACCAAATTTGTCCAGCGAATTCCTCATAAGCAACACATCCAAAATCGCAATTTAAATACTCACAACCAGCGAGGATGATCTAAGATACGGAAAATGTAGAAACTCCTGGACATGGCGTTAAAACACGTGTTGTTTGCTTAACGTTTGAATCGGAAAAAGGCTAACCAGTAACGTACACCTCTTAGATGACACGACGGGGCGAATTTCATACAGCACGAAAACTATACTAAGATGTTTTTAACATAAAATATGTACTGCTTCTGAAAGTTTATTACCGAATAATTTCTGATAACACGCGCAATTGTTAAATTTCCACGACTTCTTCAAAGAGTTGGGTGCAAGTCAGTGGTCGAGGCGCCAGTCCGTTGACGACCATCAGATTTCGTTCTTGCTCTGATAGCACAAGAAACATTCCAATCTGTAGCATACGACGACGAATAAAGAAAGTGAAAAAAAGATAAGATAGAAGACACCTTAATACTAAAGAATGATAACTTATAAAAGTATCATTCCTGTTTAGATCTAGAGAGGCTGGTGTATACAAATACCTACAAGCGCTGAAATATACAATATTATGTGGTTCTTACAATTCTTGAACGTTAAAAATCCAAGTGTATCATTGAATTACAAAAGTAAATGAATTTTGTGCGTAATTGTTTGATTTTATAGGTTAGGATAGTTATTTCTCGATCAAGTTTTGTCGAACGTCCGCATTGACATAACAGGTAACGGAGGCAAGTACCATATGCACTTTAACAATACTCAGATGGTGATAAATATTTAAGGAAATTGTAGCGGCATGAACCCAACACGTGGAGGAGCAGGAAGAGGATGTGGGCCCGCCAAACCACCCGAACTTGCTTGGTACTAGTTCGCCACAAGAAGGGTAGCTTAAGTTTCGAAGATGTTGCGAGTAAAAAGGACAATCTTGTAAGACCAGTAGAAAGGGTTAAGTACAAGTGCGTTCTGTGCGAGCACGTAGTTACGCCAGGCATTTGATGTACAATTTATCCTCGCTTCTAAAGTTTATACCAAGAAAAGGAAACAAAGAAAGGCAGAGGGCTACTCAAGCAACGATAACTGAAATATACGGTTTAGGAGACGACCGGTCACTCCGAATATTATCGAATTCCCGACAAGTGGGAATTCGATGTGCTGGAGCGTTAGGCACGCTACACGACGGACAGCTTGTTACGGTAAGAATTATGGGTAACTAAATTTAAATGGAGCGATGGCCGCAGTAGCTCGGTTCTTTTATGCAAAATGGGGTGGGTTAGAAATTGTGAGGGGAATATTTAAATCAAAGATGTCGTGGTAGATAAAATTAGTCAAATAGTGATTAGAAATTGTTAGAAATGGGCGCCACACAATTTGTTTAGTTACGGTCCTGTTAAGTAAATTGTAAAAGTTTAACAGGGCTCTAGTAGTGGCGAAGGGTTGCTGAAAGAAAAACGGGGAAGTTTAAGCAATAAATAGCAATCAGTAAATTTGATGTAAATATAATTAATTTAGAGTAAATGGAAATTTACAAAATAATCACTAAAATATTCAATTTTGAATTATGCAAACAAAATAAGCGTGAAGTTGAGTAAAACAATCGAGAATGGATTTCAAATATTACAAAAATACAGTATCTAAATTACCTTGTGTTAAAACAAAAGTAGTAAAACTAATTTAATTACGTTAGGTTCGCAAAACAAACAACAACAAAAAAATTTTAAATTTGGGGCAGCGATCGGGACTCGACAAGACAGTAATTACAATTTGAAATACAAAAAAAAAAATCTTACCTTTATGACTTCGCTGATGAAACTCCGTGCACGGTATTTCCAGTCGAAGTTTCCTTAAATAAAATATTTAAAACAAACAATTGGCCGTCGGCAAATAACAGTCGAGAATTAGAGTTAGGTTCAAGTTTACTATCTCGTAGATCAGGAGATGCGTAACCAAATTTATGTAGGTTAATAGGTTAGTTACAATTACGTTATAAGTCAACAAATTTCAAGGTAAATCAGATAACAAATTCTTATAGAAACAAAGAGAAATTAAATTAAGTAAATTAAGCCAAAGTTTAAATAACAAAAGTGAATTTTAAATAGCAAAAAAAAAATTGTAAAATTTTAAAGTATAAGGTAAAGTTCTTGAATTTCTAAAGTTGATTAAACAAGTAGAATTTTGATTAAAAGTTCAATGTAGAAAATCAAATCTTTGAGATTTGCACAAATATGAATTAATTCACAATAAAACGAAGGTTAACGGTTGGTTTTCCACTCAGTTGCTGCAATCGAAGTTGACTTCTCAGCATAGCGTTAGTAGAGTTTACAGATGAACGGAGTATTTTGGTAGTTGAAGGAACTCTCACACGTGGAGGAAACAATCCGTTGGAGGAGACGTTCATATGAATTAGAACAATTTCGTCGGAAGAAAAACCGCTATAAAGAAGAAGGGAGAGAAGCGAAGTTAGATTAACTAAATAAAGCAAAAACTAAGTACTTTACCTGGGTATTAATCCAGCGTTAAGAAAACTAAGTACACTTTTAAAATTTAAAGCAACTTGTAGCCGTAAATATACGATTTTTAGTAATTTTAGGAAAGAAACAGGTTCCGTATATATACTAAAAGTTAGGAAGGTTTCAACGTAATATCCGGTAAAATAACAGTGTTTAAGTAAACGTTAGTACTTCCAAGGTACAGTAAATTTTTGAAGTGATCTCAACAAGAGTTTGTCAGGAACTGATTAAAGAAGGAAATGAAGTACCTAAAGTCATAATGACCTCAGAAGATAACAAAATAAATTCGTCAGCAAACTCGTGAGAACGCTCGAGTAACTGATAGTTTAAACAATGATCTTGATAAGAACTTGCAGAAAAGCAGAATTTAACCACGTATTAAGCGAAGATAATACGGTCATAATTAATCATAAATTACAAATTATCAACTTTAAAATGTAACGAAATAAAGCGTGAGATTAGCAACAACAGCAAATTCCCACACGTATAACTTAAATGAATGAAACAGTGCCGGATTTAGGAAAATTTGCTCAGGGCGTAACAAGCTGTTCATCCAAAACGGTGAGGCGTTTTAAATGATAACTAAATCCGCCGTGTGAAGTAAAAATCTGGACTCCTTCTCTTCCGGGGACGTGGGACATTTTGACTCAGGTTGGGATGTTCGGGATGAGGGAGTAGGCATCACACCCTTTCTGGGAAGTGTCCCACAGCCGCTGCCATTCACCTTTAGGTGACGCTTGACTGCTGAAAAAAAAACGTGCTGGTCGATGTTCACGAACCTCCATTGCCTAAGACTTAGGTCCCGTAAATGTCCTGCAAAAGGAGATGTAGAGGAGGATGTTTGGAAAGAACACATCAATAGGAACGGTGCAATATGCCTTGAGGATTGTTATAAGGCAGGATAGTTTCTTCATTACGTGGGTATGTCGAAGTCTGTGGTACCAAATGTCTAAGTCATAAGTGAGTATGAGTATGACTGCACTGTTAAAGATGTTCGCAAGATTTATTTTGTGTAAATTCCACTTGAGTCGACGGTATTTGTAGAACAAGTGCAAGATGCTCTCGCACTTAACCACGAATGCCCAATGTTACAAAACTCAGCTTGTCGCCGAGCAGAAGTCCGAGGTACCTGAATTCGTAAATCTTACAGACGGAAGTAACGTTGAGGTGCAGTGAATGTTCTCGTTTTAGAGTGGAGTCAAAAACTATGTTTGTTGCTGCTAGCCTAGCTTGTCAGAATGTCTAGACACTCAACACGTGGCATCGCAACGTACTCAAGTTACGTGAAGCCTAAAAAGGAAGGTTAAGCTAACCCCTACGAGAGTGCATGCACATAGAATTTCGAGCGCCATCTAATGACGAATTTGGATAATTAATTTGGATCTCGATTACGGTATTGTGATCATTTTTTACACGAATCTAGTAAACATTGCAATTTTCTTAAATATTAATCATAAGCACCTTCGATCAAAACGAAACGGTTTTCAAACAAAAAATTGTAGTAAACTCTTAAACTTGCTGTAAAACTGAAGATAATTCTTGCTTTTATCGTCTCTTAAAACCGTAGTAAATTTATTTGCGAGACGAAACTTTTAAGCCACAGAACTATTCGTAAAGACTTTGATAACGAAATTAAAGATCCAAGCTTGTCTTGACTGAAGTTTTTATTGCCGCGCGTTTAAAGTTCAGCGAAAATTTCTCTTTAACCGCGAGCTTTTCGGATAGTTTCGAACGGAATTAATAATGAAAATTTTGAGTAATACTATTTTGCTTTAGACTTCGTAGTAATTATATACAGCGTGCGTCATTCTTGTGTTGCTAAATAATTACGTAATATAAATTTGGACAATGACCACATGTTGTTTTCTATTTGCGTACGGCTTAATTAAACGAAATTGCTTGTACTGCCGCCGGCGCCAACACGGTTCTATCTTGTTAACTTGCATACATAAGGTAGTTATATTAATGTTAAGAGAAATCTGTATTAATAATAAGGCGCCAGAGAAGCTGAGGGTTGATGCAAACAACGCCTTCCAACATCAAAATTAATCTGTTAATAATTAAAATGCGTGGATGATAGGATTTTCAGAGAAAAAAAGCTTTGGTATTATATCATACTGGGCATTAACGTTTTGTGTGCTTCTATTTCCAGCAGAGCAGGCAAGTTGAAAGCCCGCGTTGACGTCGTAGTAAGGGTGTAATGTGACGTCAGTTGCGATCAATGAAATCACATTGCATCCCTTCTGTGTGAGTGACATAGCTAACTAAAACGAAATCCTCTTACTCTTATTAATTTTCGTATTCCCAAAGAAAATTTATTTTAGCGGATGCGGACAAAATTGATATATTTAGATTTAAGGGTGCCTTGGAATTGAATGTCAAGGTTAAGGTTATTCAATTTTTTATGTCCTACAAGATTGCTGTGATTAAATAGTAATAATAGACATGGAAAACTCGTTGATTTAAAATGTATAGAAATCTAGCCAATCATGGTGAATGTGCCATCATTGTTAGATTTTGGAAACTAATTTATACTCTTTTCATAATCGGATAAAAATATAATCAACTTTTATGTAACAACTACGACTAGCATCGAAAAATATGTACCAAGCCATGATGCGATAAATTGTTCTCTTTGAAGATTCGTTCAGTGCACGATTTGGCGTTCGATTGGTTCGCCATTCATTATATTCTTTTCAATTTTTAATTTCCATCAATCTTATAATGTGACGTTAACCAGTAATTACCTACGGCTTGTGTTACCCACGCGTATTTGACTCGATCGAAAGGCAATCAGGTATATCAAGTAGAAATAATAAATAAGTTTCTTACTGCGAAGCTCGTTCGGCTAGATCTAGTCGATGAGTATAATAATATCGAACGTAGTAGCTTCGTAATTAGGTCTCTAATCATTATTAGTATTAATTTACATTGACGTTAGAAAATTTTGTGTGTTGAGACGTGGTTTATAAGTGTGCTACGAAAAACAGTTTTCTTACCCCAGTGAAAATCCAATGGACAAAATTTATCTTGGACCAAAATTTAAGAATTTGTGTTGGGTACAAGAATTAACCCGGCCTAATCATTACTCTGTAAGTAGCTAGCGGAGTTGCCACTTGAGGCATTTAGGTGTAAGATACCTTATCTTAATAAAGAAAATTATGTACGTCTCTCTATTACAGTACTCTCTTTTTGTCGAATTTTGATGTTTACTTTCTTTCTCATTTTGTCGTTTAATGTAATCTCGAAGTTTCTGGTCGATTTATAGTATCTTAGATCTATTTTATTTTGCTAACTTCTTTATATGTAAACTTGCATTCTTTTATTCGGCGATTGTTTCGATGGTTTCTTCAGTTCCATTTGTTACATTAGTTTTCCCCACTTTGTTTTGGCTGTTTCGTTTCGAAGAATTGTATTACTTTCGATATGTTGTTTGAGATGTTTGATACAATTCAGTTGTTCCTTGTTTTTTGAATGATTAAATCTTGAACTATTCTGGATTTGCTTGTTACGATGATTTTCGCGTAACTTAATTGTTTGCGACTAACTCAGTTGAAGGTAGGTCGTAGGTCTCGTACTAACTATAACGCAAGATTAAAAAAGCGCCAAAACGGTTAGAAACTAGAGTGAAAGACACCGTTTAAGTCTATCAAAGGCCGAAACAGAACAAATGACTACACACAGGTTGTAACACGAATATATTTTTATTTTATCACAGAAAGGTTATAAAAGAGATGCAAGACAGATTTACATAGAAGCGATCAATTGCTAGTACGTAAATACAGATCACAGACAATAATTGTTGATGTAAGCCCCTGTCGGACATAAAATTAAACTTGTCGGCCTAACTTTTACATTCCAAAAGAACAAATTTACATTGGAAAATATAATATAAATATGCAGTATCGCAATAATCAAGAAAACCTGAGCTTTATTAGTATATTACACACAAAAAAAGTAGTTAATTGTGACAACCTGATATATAGGTACAGTCGAATTTGCAAACGACTGACAACGTAGATAAAAGAAAATGAGAATAGGAAATACAATACTTACAATTTATTCCTTCGAAGCATGCGACTAGCTAGCGGCACCTTTCCCAGAATTTTCTAAAATTTACTGAAATAAACAATGACATACATATGGCGTTATCACAAATAAGTTCTCTTCGGTTCATACGATCTATGAGAAAAAACCAGATGCGCCAAGTTTTTCCCAGATTAAAATTGATATTTTGGTAAGTGGTCCTTCTAATGCGGTTATATTTGTAGTAATTAATCGATTTGATATGCTTAATCATCGTTTTCGTTCTATCACCGTCAGCTGCACTAGGAATGATTGCAACAATTCCGTTTTACACTTGACAGTTCACGGTGTTATTAAAGAAAATGGAGCTTCTAGTCCGTTGGTCTAAAACTGTACACCAAACGCCTATTTACCAGGATGTTTACCGCTACATTCCCTATAATATACTGGATAGATAACTATTGCAATATTGCAAGTGAAGCCAAAATCGGCCATTTGTAGGGTAGGCATAATATTGTTATGTGATTGGATAATGACATTACAACGAAATATAGTAATGGTTGCCATCCTGTGGGTATATCAAGAACTACCAATAATATTTTACCTATCTTACAAATTAATTACAAATTATTAATATACAAGTTAACATCCGTGAGTAAAATATCCTGGTCTAGTCTATAAACGTGTCTACCGGACTCGTCGTCAAGGCGGTACTAGCACAGTATACTAAAAAATTGATTTTTTTAGAAATCGTGCATATGTGACATTAAACAATAATAATCAGAGACGTGGGATCATATAATTTTCCGGATCAGGACGTTACGGCGCCGTCTTTTTGGCGACAAGATGTTACGGCGCCAGATACTAGAGAAAGAAACGTACTTTATATTTGTTTGTTGCATAACTATTTTTGTTTAATGGATTAGGAGTATCTACATTTGTGTCCAAATCAGTAAATTGTTTCAGTGATATTGATTTGTAAAAACAAAAGATTTTGAAAACTTGGAATTTTTGTTCTTTTATCTGTTTGTTACGCAAATTTCTATCAGTTGAGCGAGTTTGATAGGGGGCGAATGCGGGTCTAAGAAAAGCCGGTTTATCTTTTAGAGAACAAAGAACAAGAGCTACACAACACTGTCTAAGAACGACAGACCGCGAAGAACGATTTCAGTGGGACTAGGAATAGAATAGTTTAGTCTTTTTGCGAGTAATCGTGATTCTATTTGGGTATGCTTGGTAGTCGGGCAAGGTGGAGAAAGCGGCTCAATTTTCTGTGGAGAAACATCGTTAACGTACTGAGAGAGTTATGGTATTGGGGGGGGGGGGGGGGTGCACAGTCTTCGGTCGGTCAACGTTACATTCTGAACTGGTGCAAACACATGTTCTACCCTAGCTCAGGACTCTCCAAAATCCATTGTTCCAACCACAATGCACGGTCACATGTAGCCAGAGTTACGCTAAACTATTTTGAGCGTAATCAAATCGATTTGTTACCTTGGCCACCAAAATATTCAGATTTTTCACCAATTGAGCATGTCTGGGACATTATGGGTAGGCGATTGCAAAATGTACCTCATCTTCTACGGACTGCCCAGGTAGAAATTAATCTTCTAATTAGGAGTATGCTCAGACGGCTTCGATGAATGCATAAACGAATTGTTATTGGGATCTGATTTCCATATTACTTAGTATATACAAAGTGTCATTGAAATAAGTGCGCATATTCAGGGTTGATAGGGCATTGTCAAAAGGATCATTTCTTGCCAATACACGTGGTACCGCAGACTTACGTTGGCAGCACAAATCTAAGATTTAGTATGTGCCATTGGAATCCGAGTCGGTAGCGAAGAGAAGAAGTAGGCGCTGCTTGAATTGTTACGCATGTGTCACTTTTAGAGAAATGTGTTGATGAATGAAGAAGAACGTATCGGAGATTTACTTGTTAACTCATTTTGCTGTCAACGGACAGCATCATGACCGCGGCCGACACTAATGAGTTCGAAAATCTGCATTGGGGGAGGCGGTTTTAGAACTGAATGTCAGCCGCCATACAGTATAGCAAATTGTCCAAGAAGTTCTACAAGATCCATTCAAATTACAAAAAGTTCAATTGGTCGCTGCAGAGGACTTTGTCCGAGCATCATTCAAAGGAGCGTTACACATTATTCTGTGCGTCTTACAATATCTGTGGTGCTATAATAGACCAACATTGACAAGAAATGCCGAAATTTTTAATTATGATACCTATGGTGTCCGTATAAATTTCACAAGTAATAACTTCTACCCACTTTAGTTATGCTCTCACGAGATGGCGTTTGCTATACTATTTGCGTGTGATGAATCCATCGAGTATTAGGTGAAGAATTATTATATATTGGAAGGATAAAACTAACCTTTTGATTTATAAACGAAATTTCTTTGGAAAATATATTGGTGGTAGTAGTAATAGTTTCCTATAAATTGGAATAATGCAAAAGTTACACAAAATCTTAATTTGTAAAGATAAACGTCATTGTCTAAAGTCTAAATGGTTCCTTGGCTTGTGATTGGTGGGAATGGCCTACGGTAACCGGCGATTGAGTCATCGGTTTTCCGAACACTATTCAAAAACACGTTACACACTATTATGTCTCTCTTACAATATCTGCACTGTTATAATAGAACGACATTGACAAGAAATGCCGAAATCCTGAATTATAAGACATATGGTGTCGGTATAAATTTACAAATATTCTACCTACTTTAGTTATGCTCTCACGAGATGGCGTTTGCTATACTATTTACGTGTATTGAATCCATCGAGTATTAGGTGAAGAATTATTATATATTGGAATGATAAAACTCACCTTTTGATTTATAAACGAAATTTCTTTGAAAAATATATTGGTGGTAGTAGTAGTAGTTGGCTATAGATTAGAATAATGCAACCACTACACAAAAACTTGGTTTATAGAGATTGACATCATTATCTAAGGTCTAAATGGTTTCTTGGCTTGTGATTGGTGGGAATGGCCTACGGTAACCGGCGATCGTGTCATCGGTTTTCCTAGCATCATTAAAAGGCACGTTACACACTATTCTGTTTCTCTTACGATATCTGTGCTGTTATAATAGAACGAGATTGACAAAAATGCTGAAATCCTGAATTATAATACATATGTTGTTGGTATAAATTCACAAATATTAACTTCTACCTACTTTAGTTATACTCTCACGAGATGGCGCTTTTCATACTATTTGCGTGTGATGAATCCATCGAGTATTAGGTGAAGAATTATTATATATTGGAATGGTAAAACTCACCTTTTGATTTATAAACGAAATTTCTTTGGAAAATATATTGGTGGTAGTAGTAGTAGTTGGCTATAGATTAGAATAATGCAACCACTACACAAAAACTTGGTTTATAAAGATTGACGTCATTGTCTAAGGTCTAAATGGTTTCTTGGCTTGTGATTGGTGGGAATGGTCTACGGTAACCGGCGATTGAGTCATCGGTTTTCCGAACACTATTGAAAAGCATGTTACACACTATTCTGTCTCTCTTACAATATCTGCGCTGCTATAATAGAACGACATTGACAAAAAATGCCGAAATCCTGAATTATAAGACATATGGTGTCGGTATAAATTCACAAATGTTAACATCTACTTACTTTAGTTATGCTCTCACGAGATGGCGTTTGCTATACTATTTGCGTGTGATGAATCCATCGGGTATTAGGTGAAGAATTATTATATATTGGAATGATAAAACTCACCTTTTGATTTATAAACGAAATTTCTTTGAAAAATATATTGGTGGTAGTAGTAGTAGTTTGCTATAGATTAGAATAATGCAAAAACTACACAAAATCTTGGTTTATAAAAATAAACGTCATTGTTTAAAGTCTAAATGGCTTCTTGGCTTGTGATTGGTGAGAATGGGCTACGGTAACCGGCGATTGAGTCATCGGTTTTCCGAACACTATTCAAAAACACGTTACACACTATTCTGTCTCTCTTTTAATAACTGCGCTGTTATAATAGAACGACATTGACAAGAAATGCCGAAATCCTGAATTATAATACATATGGTGTCGGTATAAATTCACAAATATTAACATCTACTTACTTTAGTTATGCTCTCACGAGATGGCGTTTGCCATACTGTTTGCGTGTGATCAATCCATCGAGTATTAAGTGTAGAATTATTATATATTGGAATTATAAAACTTACCTTTTGATTTATAAACGAAATTTCTTTAGAAAATATATTGGTGGTAGTAGTAGTAGTTGACTATAGACTAGAATAATGCAAGCACTACGCCAAAACTTGGTTTACAAAGATAAACGTCATTGTTTAAAGTCTAAATGATTTCTTGGCTTGTGGTTGGTGGGAATGGCCTACGGTAACCGACGATTGAGTCATCGGTTTTCCTAGCATCATTAAAAGGCACGTTACACACTATTCTGTTTCTCTTACGATATCTGTGCTGTTATAATAGAACGAGATTGACAAAAATGCTGAAATCCTGAATTATAATACATATGTTGTTGGTATAAATTCACAAATATTAACTTCTACCTACTTTAGTTATACTCTCACGAGATGGCGCTTTTCATACTATTTGCGTGTGATGAATCCATCGAGTATTAGGTGAAGAATTATTATATATTGGAATGGTAAAACTCACCTTTTGATTTATAAACGAAATTTCTTTGGAAAATATATTGGTGGTAGTAGTAGTAGTTGGCTATAGATTAGAATAATGCAACCACTACACAAAAACTTGGTTTATAAAGATTGACGTCATTGTCTAAGGTCTAAATGGTTTCTTGGCTTGTGATTGGTGGGAATGGTCTACGGTAACCGGCGATTGAGTCATCGGTTTTCCGAACACTATTGAAAAGCATGTTACACACTATTCTGTCTCTCTTACAATATCTGCGCTGCTATAATAGAACGACATTGACAAAAAATGCCGAAATCCTGAATTATAAGACATATGGTGTCGGTATAAATTCACAAATGTTAACATCTACTTACTTTAGTTATGCTCTCACGAGATGGCGTTTGCTATACTATTTGCGTGTGATGAATCCATCGGGTATTAGGTGAAGAATTATTATATATTGGAATGATAAAACCGAGGATAAAACTCACCTTTTGATTTATAAACGAAATTTTTTTAGAAAATTTATTGGTGGCAGTAGTAGTAGTTTGCTATAGATTAGAATAATGCAAAAACTACACAAAATCTTGGTTTATAAAAATAAACGTCATTGTTTAAAGTCTAAATGGCTTCTTGGCTTGTGATTGGTGGAAATGGCCAACGGTAACCGGCGATCGAGTCATCGGTTTTCTGAGCATTATTAAAAGGCACGTTACACACTATTCTGTCTGTCTTACAATATCTACACTGTTATAATAGAACGACATTGACAAGAAATGCCGAAATCCTAAATTATAAGACATATGGTGTCGGTATAAATTTACAAATATTCTACCTACTTTAGTTATGCTCTCACGAGATGGCGTTTGCTATACTATTTGCGTGTGATGAATCCATCGAGTATTAGGTGAAGAATTATTATATATTGGAATGATAAAACTAACCTTTTGATTTATAAACAAAATTTCTTTGGAAAATATATTGGTGGTAGTAGTAATAGTTTGCTATAAATTGGAATAATGCAAAAATTACACAAAATCTTAATTTGTAAAGATAAACGTCATTGTCTAAAGTCTAAATGGTTTCTTGGCTAGTGATTGGTGGAAATGGCCTACGGTAACCGGCGATCGAGTCATCGGTTTTCCGAACACTATTCTAAAGCACGTTACACAGTTTTCTGTTTTTCTTACAATATCTGCGCTGTTATAATAGAACGACATTGACAAGAAATGCCGAAATCCTGAATTATAATACATATGGTGTTGTTATAAATTCAGAAATATTAGCTTCTACCTACTTTAGTTATGCTATCACGAGATGGCGTTTGCTATACTATTTGCGTGTGATGAATCCATCGAGTATTAGGTGAAGAATTATTATATATTGGAATGATAAAACTCACCTTTTGATTTATAAATGAAATTTCTTTAGAAAATATATTGGTAGTGGTAGTAGTTGGCTATAGATTAGAATAATGCAAACACTACACAGAAACTTGATTTATGAAGATAAACGTCATTGTCTAAAGTCGAAATGGTTTCTTGGCTTGTGATTGGTGGAAATGGCCAACGGTAACCGGCGATCGAGTCATCGGTTTTCTGAGCATTATTAAAAGGCACGTTACACACTATTCTGTCTGTCTTACAATATCTACACTGTTATAATAGAACGACATTGACAAGAAATGCCGAAATCCTAAATTATAAGACATATGGTGTCGGTATAAATTTACAAATATTCTACCTACTTTAGTTATGCTCTCACGAGATGGCGTTTGCTATACTATTTGCGTGTGATGAATCCATCGAGTATTAGGTGAAGAATTATTATATATTGGAATGATAAAACTCACCTTTTGATTTATAAACGAAATTTCTTTGGAAAATATATTGGTGGTAGTAGTAGTAGTTGGCTATAGATTAGAATAATGCAACCACTACACAAAAACTTGGTTTATAGAGATTGACGTCATTGTCTAAGGTCTAAATGGTTTCTTGGCTTGTGATTGGCTGGAATGGCCTACGGTAACCGGCGATTGAGTCATCGGTTTTCCGAACACTATTCAAAAGCACGTTACACACTATTCTGTCTCTCTTACGATATCTGTGCTGTTATAATAGAACGAGATTCACAAGAAATGCCGAAATCCTGAATTATAATACATATGGTGTTAATATAAATTCACAAATATTAACTTCTACCTACTTTAGTTATACTCTCACGAGATGGCGCTTTTCATACTATTTGCGTGTAATGAATCGATCGAGTATTAGGTGAAGAATTATTATATATTGAAATGATAAAACTCACCTTTTGATTTATAAACGAAATTTCTTTAGAAAATATATTGGTGGTAGTAGTAGTAGTTTGCTATAAATTGGAATAATGCAAAAACTACACAAAATCTTAGTTTGTAAAGATAAACGTCATTGTCTAAAGTCTAAATGGTTTCTTGGCTTGTGATTGGTGGAAATGGCCTACGGTAACCGGCGATTGAGTCATCGGTTTTCCGAACACTATTCAAAAACACGTTACACACTATTCTATCTCTCTTACAATATCTGCGCTGTTATAATAGAACGAGATTGATAAGAAATGCCGAAATCCTGAATTATCACACATATTATGTTGTCGGTATAAATTCACAAATATTAACTTCTACCTACTTTAGTTATACTCTCACGAGATGGCGCTTTCATACTATTTGCTTGTGATGAATCCATCGAGTATTAAGTGATGAATGATTATATATTACAGTAATAAAACTTACTTTTTGATTTATAAACGAAATTTCTTTAGAAAATATATTGGTAGTAGTAGTAGTAGTGGGCTATAGATTAGAATAATGCAAAAACTACACAAAATCTTGGTTTATAAAAATGAACGTCTTTGTTTAAAGTCTAAATGGTTTCTTGGTTTGTGATTGGTGGGAATGGCCTACGGTAACCGACGATTGAGTCATCGGTTTTCCGAACACTATTCAAAAGCACGTTACATACTATTCTCTTTGTCTTCAATATCTGCGCTGTTATAATAGAACGACATGGACAAGAAATGTCGAAATTCTGAATTATAATACATATCGCACACTTAAAACAACAGTGACACAATTAAAAAATTGCATATTTTCACTACGCGCATTTGAAAATTTGAAACACAGTTCAAGGCACATATGGTTATGAGAAGTCTTTTCAAGCAGACATTTAGACCGAATCATTTTAAGTTATTGGTGCAGCTATACTTCAGGTTACTTGAAAATAATTTTTGATCAGAAGTGAACTTTGATCACGTGTCACTGTTCCTGAAAAAATTGCGTAAGTTCAACTATAATTATACGACATAAGTTTGCAAAATAACTCGTCTTTATTTCTTAATTTCAGTCAATATATTTATTTTGAAAGAACAAAACACTTCGGTTGAAAAACCAAACTTCTAGAATAAAGAAATCATAAGAATGAGAAAAAATAATTCACTCATACTATTAAAGATTCTCATAGTATGACTTATAAGTTCTTTGAACTGAGCCTTTCTTGCCCTTCGTCTGTTAAAATAGGAACAAAAGGTTATCTTTCTTGCTTTTACTGATGCCAATCTTGTTACTGTACGCTCTTTTTAAATCAACGACGCCAACACTAGTTTTCGACCGATTCTTCCTGGTTGAATCTACCACAAGTTCATCGAATGCTTCTTGGTCGAATGATGTTTTGTAAAAACCTTGATTTGGAAAATTTTTGTCAACTTTTAATATATGCATTTCAGAAATTTTCAATTGCGGACAGTTACCGCGCCCCACATTCAGGGCTAAATCTTTGGGATCATAGAAATCTTCGTACATCATCTCCTGCACTGCATAGGGTTTTCCATTTTTCTTCGAATTTCTTATCAATGTGATGTATTGTTCAGGGAGGTAAATCGGACTAGCCTTCATAGCCTTCAAGTATTTCTTTACATCCCTCTCAATCAAAGAATGAGCAATATCTCCCTCGTTTTAGGTATGCCCTGTTACTAAATATTTGTGTGTAATTGTTTTGATGTTTGGCAATGTCTTGATTACATGCAAGTAGAGTGCCAGGAGGTATGTGTTTTTTTGCTGTCCAGCGCAATTATCCGAGTAAAAGATCACATTCTGCTCACTGTCGAATGTTTTATTAAGCATTTCTAAATATGTCAGCACACATGAACCAATTTCATCCGCTCTACGATGAGCTTGACTTTCATTCCAGACGTAACAAACACATTCATTGCTTTTCAAGTTGTAAATGGTGAAATTGAAAACGTTCAGCTTTGATACGTAAAAAAAGGTCGACTTGGGTCTTTTGGGACAAGGCAACACGACTTGCAAATCGTAAACAACCACGAAGTCTGCGCACTCCTTGTCTTTTTGTTTTTCTAATCGAGAAAGGTCTTTTTGGAGCAAATGTTTCTCATATTTCTCATTAATTTCGTTCTTATCAGAGGCATTTGCAATTTCATATGCTGCACATAGCTCACATTGGTCTTTCTTTGGCGTATAGAATGATATATTGTACTCTTCCTTGAATATTCTATAATAAATGGGATAGGGAACGGCAGTTTTGCGGGCTTCCTCCTGCATCGTTCTGTAACTCCTATGGAGGTCGGCAACTGTCAATCCGCTTTCAATAAACTCTTTACTCGTATTGGCAAGGCAGTAATGACTTGGAATCCGTGGATTATAGTGTATGTGATCTCTGACGCTGCGTTTCATATCTTCATCTATCGTACTATGGTTGTAATGTTTACCCCTCTGATCACTGCCAATAAATTGGGGATGTTGGGGATCTCGTTTATGCAATACGGTTCTTATGGGTCGGTAATTGATGGATAATGTGTTTTTAAAGAACAGTTTACATACACGTATATTCTTACCTCCTATATTAAAATAGAATGCATTATTCGGTTTCTACCTTCTCTGACATATCTGTATCTAGGCTTAATAACAGACATGCTGGCTGCAATGAAATCTTTTTGCCTCTGAATATCACCTAAGATCTCTGATCGGTTTTCTTCAGAAATTTTTCCATAGCATTGTAACTTGCATTTATCTGTTCATTTTTTTTCTCAGCAAAGATCTTAGTTTTATTATTCACATACTCTCTACCGTGTTCATCAAACGCTTCGATACATTTTTCTTCCACATTTGATGTCTTTACTTTGGTCTCCCTAGTTTCAGAATGTATGTTTGTACCCTGCTTAAGGTTTGGATTGATATTTTCTGCTTCAGAGTTTGAACATTTGCTACACCCTGAGCAGCTACTGGAGGTAGATGATGCAACGGATTCGGCATCTTTCACAGAGTCATCGGAGTCTTCACTGAAGCTAGAATCTAATTCGTCACAGCCGAGTTGTTCCTTTTGGTGTTCCGCAATATCCCAACTTGTGTGTGTACTGCTGCCTTATTGAATGCTGAAGCTGAAGCAACTAATCGTGTGTCAGTTTCTATAATTTCTGAGAAACAATTATCAATGGTCCGTACGTCACTGGTACCAGTATCCAGCAGCCCAGAGAGATCTGGTTCATTTATTTGAGTAGGTTGGTCGATCGAATCGACTGAATTGATAGAAAATTCCACCTCATCTAAAATGATGTCGCTAGTGCCACCTATGAGAAAAAGTTTAAGAAGACCGATCTAAAATGAAGTGTGTCGAAGAACTTACGATCTAAATTTTCACCTTCACAGATTCCTGATTTTGCGTTGTCTAGGATACGTAACGTACAGCTCCAATACATCTCTGAAAAAAAGTGAAACTAATACATAACGGCGATATTAAGTTACACTGCAACACACTAATTACAACGTCGATTGGAATTTGATAACTCAAAAGCGAGTAACTTATTTTTTTTTAAGTCAATAATGACATCAGAAATATCATGTTCAATGTGTGTACTCTTATCGAAGATTAATGACAAATTTGAATGATACACTATTCTAGAAAACTGAATACATAAAATAGACAAGCGTTTAGAGAAATAGTGACACTACATGAAATGTGACTCTGTTTCTTGAATACTGCACATAGTACATAACATGAACTATATAGAAAACAGTGTCACATTTCAAAATGTGTCGTTATGGACTGGAAAAATGCAATTACCTAATAGGCTTTTTTTGAGATGAGTCACTGTTGCATAATTCTGAGTAAGTTTACTCCACAGACACCCGTACAATACTGGTTGTGTCACTGATTCACAACAGGTCTCACAATTTTTACGCGTCAGGCAATAACGTCACTTGCGCGCTCTTTTGGTTGGTAGTCGAAGTTCACTTCTGTCGTTATTTCTGTAGATTCTGTACCGACGTTTTGTCACATAAAACACAAAATGAAGAATTTTGAGTTGTGACGGTGTTTTAAATGAGCGATATGGTGTTGGTATAAATTCACAAATATTAACATCTGTAAGGCTGATGGTCGAAGTTTTATTCAGCTATCAACACTATTATTTACAAAATTTTTATAAACTTATACTAGCACTAGAAATATGTACAGGCAGAGGTATTGAATACAGTAAAACGGAAATAGTTTAAAATTGTCCGGATAGAAGGTCTTTAGTTTGTTACCACGAGTCACGAGCACTAACACTGGCGTTACCGCGGCTGATTAGCGTCACCTGATGGTTGTCCGGGACGTCAGTCCTGAAGCGACAACTGGCAACTGACAACTCCCGTTTAAGGTGGTTTAACAAAGAACCGTATTACCTAAGCAGTTCTTACGGAAAGAAGCCGTCTTAGTGGTTGATCGTTGAGTCAGGTGGTTGCACTTATAAACTAGTTTGATTGTTTATTCATCTATGAGCGTTCCGTGTGGCGCACTCTGGTGAGGTGCGCATGTACTGCGTGTTTTGTGGGTGTCTGACTGGCAGGCGTTTTATGTGTCTAATACAGACTCCCCCTCTGAATCCTTATGACGTCCCGACGAGGATTCAGGATTAGGTGTGTCAGGGTTGACCTTCCTTGGTCGTCCCCTTTTCCTGATTGGTGCAGTGGGCACTTCTTCCGGGTTACCATAATATGGGGTGATGGCCGATGTGTGGTAGGTCCCTACTAGCTCACCACCTTCTTTATGGGCTATTTCGTACGTCGTAGGTGACTTTTTCTGTAGCACTCGGTACGGGCCATCTCGGCGGGGTAGGAGTTTGCTTGTTGTTCCCTTTTCTTTGTTGCTTAGGATGTACGTTTGGATGAGGACCAGGTCTCCAGGCTGGTAGTCAGGTGCCTCCCGGCGGGTTTTATCCGCGTATTTCTTTCGTTGTTCTTGTTTCCCTTCTGATGCAATCGGGCTTCTCGGATACTTCCGGTTAGCTGCATTAGGAACGGAGTGATTTCCGGAATGAAGTTGTCGGACTGTATCATGGACCTTTGGTCGCGAGTGACGTTGTCCGTCGTTCTGAGTTCTCTACCAAACGTTAAGTAAGCGGCTGTTGTTTGGGTGGACTCGCTTTTGGTTGTGTTCATGGCGAAGCGAATTGCTGATAGAAACATGGGCCAGGTTGTTTGTTGCTGTTTAGTTAGTATTGCCAACTGTGTTTTTAAATCCCTGTTTCTCCGTTCTACGGGATTTGCTTGCGGGTGGTACATGGGAGTGAGCACTTGTTTGATCCCTAGGCTGTAGGTCACGTGCTGCATTACCGCGCTTACGAACTGCGTACCGTTGTCGCTTAGAAGGCGGCATGGTGTTCCGAATCGCAGAAAAACCTCGTTGATAAGTATCTGGGCGCACGTGGTGGCATCAGCTCGTTCCAGCGGGAATAATTCTACCCATTTGGAGGTGACATCTTCAACGATGAATATCTACCGGTGACCAGTGGTTGCTTGCGGGAGAGGTCCGAACAGGTCTATTGCCAGTTGTTCGAAACGCCTCATGGATGCTGGCGTTTGGAGAAGGCCGGCGGGCTTCAAGTTTGTTGGCTTGTATTTTCGACACTCAGAACAAGTTTTCGTGTAGTCTGCAATAAAGCGACGCATGCCGGTCCAGTAGTACCTCTCTGCTATCTTTTGGTATGTTCTTTCAGCTCCGTAGTGTCCCGCCGTGGGAGCGTCGTGATGGTCGGCTAGGGCGGTCTTCCATTCATGCTGTGGGACCACTTGTTGTGCATCCTCTGAGTCTGACTCTGGTGCGTATCTGTACAAGACACCTTGGCTCGTTAAGTATCCCTTGGACGTCCAACTTCCGAAATCTGCTCCGTTGGTTTCGAAGCTTTTTATGATCTTTTCTATTTCTCCGTCTTTCAGTTGGTTCTCCCGGATATCTTGAGCGGACCTGCGAGGAACGTCAATGGACACGATACATATTTCGCATGCGAGAACTTCATGTGGTCCACACGGTGGTCTAGATAAGGCGTCAGCGACTACATTGTGTTTTCCAGGTGTATACTTGACCGTGACTTGATATGGCTGTAGCGTTAGGGCCCAACGGGCTAGTCTGCCTGTAGGCGTTTTTAGTGACATTAGCCATTTGAGGGGTTGGTGATCCGTAAGGAGGGTTACTGTACGTCCTTCGATGTACCCTCGGAATTTTCCTACTGCCCAAACTACGGCTAGTGCTTCTCGTTCAGTGGTACTGTAGTTTCTTTCGGCAGGGGTGAGGAGACGACTCGCATATTCAACCGGACGTTCGTCTGCGGCTTCCCCCTGGGATAGGACTGCGCCTATGGCGTAACCACTGGCGTCGGTTTTGATGCCATAGCTTAGTTTTGCGTCGGCCTGTCGAAGAATCGGTGCTGTGGACAGTTTGGTTTTTAGCGTCTGGAAGGCCTGGCGTTGCTCTTCTCCCCATTTCCACTCCGCGTTTTTCTTTAGGAGAGCCGATAGTGGACGCGAGATGGCGGCAAAACCTTCTATGAATCTTCTGTACCATGAGCACATTTGCAGAAATGATAGAAGGCGTTTCGTGTCGCGGGATTCCGGCAGGTTGGCGATGGCCGCGACCTTTTCGGGGTTGGCATGTAGGCCGTTGGTTGTCAGAATGTGACCAAGGTAATGTACACGTTCGCCGAAAAACTCGCACTTGCCTCTCCGTAGTTTAAGTTTAAAACTATTTAATCGCGATAGCACTGTATCCAAGTCTTTAAAATGTTTTTCGTGATTCCGACAGAACAATAATGTCATCTAGGTATGCTAGAACTGTTTCACCTGCCAATCCCGCGCGAAAACGATCGATTAACCGTTGGAAGGTTGCTGGAGCATTTCGTAGTCCAACGGGCATACGGTTGAACCGGTACAGCCCAAACGGGGTAATGAAGGCGGTCTTGTCTTTGTCGCTGTCGCGAATCGGTACCTGCCAGTAGCCCGCTCGTAAGTCCATAGTTGACAGGACGGTGGCTTTGGCAGCGTGGAGGAGATCATCCATCCGCGGGAGAGGATAATGGTCGGCGGTGGTGATGTTGTTTAACCTTCGGTAATCGACGCAGACTCTTACTTCTCCATTCGGCTTTGGAACCATTACCACTGGAGCAGCCCAGGCTGACTCGCATTCTTCAATGATTCCTTCGAGGAGCATCTTGTCGATCTCGCTCTTTAGTTTTTGCTGTTTTGCGGGCGGCATCTGATATGACGGCGTAGCTAGTGGGAGTTGGTCGCTGGTGTCAATTCGGTGTTCGGCATGAGGCGTAGCCTCTCCCCCTGCTGCGATGGTGCCAGCGTGTTTCTGCAGGAGAGTGGCAAGCCTGGCTTTGTCGACCTGACTGAGGGCGGTGGCTTCGTCGGCCTTTGGAGTGAGGTCCTCTACGTCTATCATTTGCACATCGACTATTCGTGGCCTTTTCTTCTTTGGTGAATGCGGGAATATTACTCCACTCGGAAGAGGCTGTGGCTCCGCGAACGGTGAGAGGGCGTTCGCGAATATTTCGTCGATCGTTCTTGCCATGTCCGGGTCTCGTTGAGCTGGTGCTGGTCTTCGTGGAGGTGTCTCGAGACCGAACAAGGTCTGATTCAGTTGTGATTGTGCCCTGGGATCGTTAGGCGCCGGTTTGGGCCGGATCGGAGTTGGCCGGGGGGTGTCTAGATTGATCTGGGCCAGCTGGTATGGTTTTGGCAGAAAACTAAGGGCAGGTTCTGGTCTAAAGGCGTAAAACTCTTCTGTTTTGTCAGCAAAACTCCATTGGTTGGCAGCGGCATCTAGGATAAGTTTAGCTCGGCGCATAAAATCTATGCCTAGGAGGGTTCTATTATGAGCACTTGGTAATACAATGAAGTTTGTCTTTATTACACGGTCCAAGAGTCTCACATCCACTGTAGTTTTTAGCACTTGTTGGGGGCGTACTTCACCGTCTGCGAGGATCACGTTTGCGTGCTGCGGCCTAAACACACAATTTAGTCTCTGTAAGTGTTCGTACAATGCTCTGCTAGCGACACTTTGTTTTGCCCCGGTGTCAAGGTACGCACCGCCGACAGAGTTACCGACGCGAATTGTTACTACCGGTCTCGCACTTGGGGTGTCGCACAGTTCCGTGTTCACTAGGAAGAATCCTGCATCGTTTACTGTTAACGCGCACTTAGAACAGTTGCTTCTAATTAGCCCGGGTTCGCCGCACCCAAAGCAGCTGATAGTTGCCTTTCCTGTGGGGATCGTGTTTTGTTTCGGCGGTGCCGCGGCTTCTGCTTTGGCCCTCTTCCGGCATTCGTCCTTTGAATGTCCCGGTATTCGGCAGTACGCACACCTCGGCTTCTTGCCCGTCCCATTTCCCTGAGGTTGGCTCTTTGTTTCTGGTTTCGAAAGATGCTCTAGCTTGCGGAGTTCGTCTAGAAGTTCTTGAAACGTGATGAATTTTGTGCGGTTGACTGCCTTCCTCGTTTTCCGGGTCAAAGTGGTGTAGACCATGTCTACTTGAAATTCTTCGACCGGTCGTGTCGTCTGTGGAATCTTTGCAATGATGGCACGTTTTTCCGCGATAAAAAGTTCTGCACCCTGGTTCTCTTCTTGTTCTTTAGAGAAGAATTCTCTAAGGAGCACGTGCGTGGGTTGGTCGGGGCCGTACGTGGCTTTAAGCGTTTGCACCGCTTGAGCCCAAGTAGGAGTGGTATCTTTTACGCCTTGCCACCATGTTAACGCAGGCTCTTCTAGCAGCATCGGGAATCCCTTCGCTGCATTCTCATCGGAGACGTCCTCGCATTCCTTAAATATGCATACGGCGTCGATGAAACCGTGGACGTCGGTTTTTCCATTGAACCGTGTTTTGCATCTCGTTAGTGATCCCGTTGCCATGTTTCCTGGAAGCGCGTTTACTCCAATTGCCTCGATGAGCGTTTGCAGCTGCTGCATTGTCATCTGGATTGGGGCTGTTGCTTCCGCCATTTTTCTTGTTTTACTTCTCGTCTCAATTTTGATTGAAAATTTCTTCGGTCCTTTTCGTTGGGCGCCACTTGTAAGGCTGATGGTCGAAGTTTTATTCAGCTATCAACACTATTATTTACAAAATTTTCATAAACTTATACTAACACTAGAAATATGTACAGGCAGAGGTATTGAATACAGTAAAACGGAAAGAGTTCAAAATTGTCCGGATAGAAGGTCTTTAGTTTATGTTACTACGAGTCACGAGTACTAACACTGGCGTTACCGCGGCTGATTAGCGTCACCTGACGGGACGTCAGTCCTGAAGCGACAACTGGTGGTCCCGTTTAAGGTGGTTTAACAAAGAACCGTATTACCTAAGCAGTTCTTACGGAAAGAAGCCGTCTTAGTGGTTGATCGTTGAGTCAGGTGGCTGCACTTATAAACTAGTTTGATTGTTTATTCATCTATGAGCGTTCCGTGTGGCGCACTCTGGTGAGGTGCGCATGTACTGCGTGTTTTGTGGGTGTCTGACTGGCAGGCGTTTTATGTGTCTGTTACACATCTACTTTACTTATGCTCTCTCCAGATGGCGTTTGTCGTACTGTTTGCGTGTGTTGAATTAATCGAATATTAGGTGAAGAATTATATATTGGAATGATAAAACTCACCTTTTGATTTATAAACGAAATTTCTTTAGAAAATATATTGGTAGTAGTAGTAGTAGTAGTTGTGTCTATAGATTAGAATAATGCAAACACTACACAAAAACTTGATTTATAAAGATAAACGTCATTGGCTAAAGTCTAAATGGTTTCTTGGCTTGTGATTGGTGAGAATCGCCTACGCTAATCGGTGATGGAGTCATTGGTTTTCTAAACACCACTCAATGGCGCGTGGCACATTATTCTGTCTTGTCTTACAATGTCTGCGCTTTTGTAATAGAACGAGATTGACAACAAAACGCCGAAATCTTGAATTATAATACATATGGGGTCGTTTAGTTATGCACTCGCGAGATGCGTTTGCCATACGAATTGCTTGTGATGAATCCATCGAGTATTAGGTGAAGAATTATTATATATTGGAATGATAAAAACTTACCTTTTGGTTTATAAACGAAATTTCTTTAGAAAATATATTAGTAGTAGTAGTAGTAGTTTGCTATAGATTAGAATAATGAAAACTACACAAAATCTTGGCTTGTAAGAATAAATGTCATTTTCTAAAGCCTAAATGGTTTCTTGGCTTGTGGTTGGTGGGAATGGTCTACGGTAACCCGCGATTGAGTCATCGGTTTTCCGAACGCTATTCAAAAGCACGTTGCACACACTATTCTGTCTCTTTTACAATATCTGCGCTGTTATAATAAAACGACATGGACAAGAAATGCCGAAATTCTGAATTATAATACATATGGTGTCGGTATAAATTCACAAATATTCTACCTACTTTAGTTATGCTCTCACTAGATGGCGTTTGCCATAAATTACAAATATTTACTTTTACCTACTTTAGTTATGCTCTCACGAGATGGCGTTTGTCGTACTACTTGCGTGTGATGAATCCATCGAGTATTAGGTGAAGAGTTATTAAATATGAGAAAAATATGATTTACCTTTTGATTTATAAACAGAATTTCTTTAAAAAAATTATTAGTAGTAGTAGTTTGCTATAGATTAGAATAATGCAAAAACTACATAAAATCTTGGTTTATAAAGATAAACGTCATTGTCTAAAGTCTAAACGGTTTCTTGGCTTGTGATTGGTGGGAATGACCTACGCTAATAGGCGATGGAGTCATCGGTTTTCCAAGCACCACTCAATGGCGCGTGGCACATTATTCTGTCTGTCTTACAATGTCTGCGCTTTTATAATAGAACGAGATTCACAACAAAATGCCGAAATCTTGAATTATAATAGATATGGTGTCGGTATAAATTCACAAATATTAACGTCTACCTACTTTAGTTATGCTCTCACGAGATGGCGTATGCCATACTACTTGCGTGTGATGAAACCATCGAGTATTACGTGAAGAATTATTAAATAGTAAAATGATAAAAACTTACTTTTTGATTTATAAATAGAATTTCTTTAGAAAATATATTCGTAGTAGTAGATAAACGTCATTGTCTAAAGTCTAAATGGTTCCTTGGCTTGTTGTGTCTTTCAATAACTGCGCTGTTATAATAGAACGTCCATTATATGGACATAACGCAAAAGTAATATGGTATACAAACTCTTCGTTAGCACGTCTACTAATTTTGCAATAAACGTCTGTTTCCTCACTTGCCAGAATTCAAATTTCTATTTTGAAATGTAACAAACGACCCATTTACCTTGCAAGACTCTTTTGGGAGAAGAACGAATATGCTGAATATTCAACGACGCCGTTACGATGATAATTGCAGTTAAGCTCAGCTACCTTTCTGTTATCACATTGTAAAATATTTGTGCAAAATAACCCTCATACACACATTAATCTCAACAAAACTTAATTGGTACGTTGCTTATGTAAATGAAGATTCTAAGCGTGCTTTAGTTTCAGGATTTTGGATGAAAATTTCCGGTATATAACCCCTAATCTAAGTATTGTGTTGAGAACTTTGGTGCGCGTAGAGGGTGTGAGTAATTAAATCGTTACCTGTTTGTTTTTTGTATCGCCTGCCAACTACGTTTTTGCTTAAAATTGAAACAAACTTTGAGATCTATGTATTTACGCAAATATAAAATTGAGTGCGGTTAACACAACAAACATTTGAAGCCTTCGGCAAACAACATTAAAATTAATTTGATATTAAATATTTACAGTGGCAGCGTACGTCGGACTCGAGCGAATGCCCAAATAAATTAGTGTTACAACCAACAAGCGCGTTATGTTTAAAATCATAAATTCAAACACGTTTTGTAACAAAGGCCGTATATTTCTACGCGGGCTAGCAACACACGATGACACCTTTGTCATTTTTCATATAGTACCAACTGTTTAACTTTCTTTCTAGAGGATATCAAAAATATTTTCACTATCTTCGCCCCTTATCCAGGCAATTTATTTCAGTCTACATTTTTTTTTAATAATAAAACGGCGCAGAGGGTTAGGAATAATTTATCATTTGTGCGTCTCTCTACAATTCGTTAGTTTTAAGGCATAAAACGAGCAGATTTTAGCCTTTAAGAGAAGTGGCATTAATGGAATAACGACATCTGAGTGACAGCGACACATTTTGGTTTATTAATTAATGTACTCACTTTAATACCTATTAAAGCGAGATCGATTTTCTTTTCTGGTCGTTTAATATTATATGAACGCAAGTCTCAAGTTCAAACGTGAAATTACTATAAAATACACATACTACTGAATGACCACACGTTTGAATGGGACACGGGTTTATGAAAACGGATTTATTATCGAGCCACTGAAAGTTTTGGTGTCGAATTTAAACTAAGTTTCTCTTAGAGATTATGCTGCTCGAAATTACCATAACTTAGGGAGTTGAGTTTGCGAAGTTTATAGTTTTGATGGAAGCGAGATTAGAAGATGTATAGGTTTTCTTGCGATAAATGTTTAATGATGCTTTAGATCTAAAATTAAAACGTTTTCCACGGCCAACTTCGATCGCCAGAAAATAAACTGCTTTGAGCAACTGACTGATGATGTAAGACGTAATTACCTTTAAAGTTGAAGTTTTACAAAGCGAGATCCAACTTTTGGTTTTGATGACAACGCTGCTTTAACTTTCTGGGATGAGCAACGTTTTGTGGTTTCTTATAGTGAACATACTCAGAAACTATTCTGTTACGTCTGAATAGTTCATGAAACGTATTTCTTGTTGGTGTGCTATACTCATTAATGTCTGTAGGAATTTCCATATGTCAATTTCTGCTTTACCATCGCTGCTTGTAAAATAATAAACTACTATGTATATTATTAGCAAACTAAATAAAATGCTTCTAATAAAGGTTCTGGTTCTTTTTGCAAATAGTCTATCTAACACATTACCCTGAAGATTAATCGTCTATGCACCTTATAGATTTTCCGTCGAGAAATTGCGGGCATCGTGACAGTAATGTCGTTCACGTATGCGAAAATGTCACAGTCTGTTGGTAAGTCTTTGCTTAGCAAGTCATTGACACCCAGCACAACGTCGGCTCGAAAACCTTCGTCAGTCGTTAAGCATATACCAAACGGGATAGCTTCGAGGAGTAAAGTCATCGATCTGTTCGATAAATAGCTACGTAGCGCCACCTTAACGATAAGAGCTTCCATTATTGAGGGCCACTATACGTTGTTGAACGGTCCAGATATGTCAACGAAAATTGCAAGTCTGTGCTTGGAAACGTTTGGTCGTACATTGGTCATTAGTTTACGAAGCCTTATTAACTGGGATGGAAAAGAATTTGTAGCGGAATGTCGTCATAAATCTTTTTAAGAAGTACACGTTTAATCAGTTTACCTAGCTCTAATATCGAAGTTATCGGACGATACAATTTGGGATTTACGAGATCCTTCTTCCCAGGTTTAAGAATGGTCATAAGTACACCAGCGTTTCAGCACCACATTTAATTCAAAAGCTGAACAAATCAACGAGCGTAGAGAGGAGCCTTGTTCTTAGGAGTTTTACTAGCCACCGCGGTTAAATCGTCGCTAGTGACCACCCAGTCCTGATGGGATGTTATTTCGAAACGAGTGCGGGATCTTATTTGGGTATACAAATAGTTATCCATTATCGGGTCGTCGTCGGGGAGCAGGGGAGCATACAATAACATCTGTCATCGTCTCGAACATTGGAACACGGTACAACCTGTAAAGTTTCTACGAATCTTTGCCAGGAGCTAAACTTTGCTGTCTTTACTGCCAGTTCGTAGCGGTGTGAGAAAAAACTAAGACGTGCAAAATTAAACGCCGTGTTGGCTTGGGATGGGTAGTTTCCTAAAGAGGTATGATGCAGACCGTTTTAGCAATGTGTCACCTGGGTTTGTTACCAACCTTTTGCAATAGTGGGTCCCGTTGGTAAAAACAACATCACCACGGCTATCTGAGATATCGGTGCGTGGTTGAGAATGTTGCAATAGCAAAGAGAAAAAATAGGCGCTACTCCTTATACTGGCAAGATCCTTGGCTCGTAGACACCAAACAAAATAACAATTGCTATTATCTTGTTATTACAAGCGATGGGATAATATTACTTTACAGGATTTACTAATAAGCGAAGCAGAAAAAGATACTAACTCGGTTAATAATTTCCAAAACAATACAAAAATTGAATCCTCGATAATAATTGATATCACCACAAACTTGGTGTAATTAAAATAAATTATATGTTAGTTTTGGTCTCTCTGCTTCTAAATCCATGTGGGCGAGCAGCTGTAGTTAAACTCTCGTTTTGGCGCCCTCTTCTGGCCTTTTCTATTTCACTATATCTACGACAAAAGAGGCTTTTAACAAGTTTTTAGTCCTTATCTTTATTTAGTCTACACTGCCCGGTTACTAATCCTGAGTAATCAAGTATTCTTGAAAGACTTTGTTGTAGTCAGTTTTTCCGAAGGTTCCAGAATGATTTCCTTTGCGTGACCACTTAAATTTGTGATGCTTGAATTGATTTTGTGTTTAAAATAGCATTAAACGTCGATTGCGTTGGTGGTAGAGCTATAAAATATTTCAATGTACGTCGGACGCGGACCTCACTGGTGTAACAATTCAAATTTATTCGATACCTACGGGAACGGGTTGCACCGATGCATGGTCAGTTGTCATTTTCCTGTCTTAAGCCGCTGTTAGTGGTTCGATTTTGATAGAAGCCTCTCGCTCGTAAATAATTTCTTTCTGTTTAAATTTGATCATCGATTATTTCTATTACGCTTTAAGTGATTTCACGAAAATGAAGATTGTTTATGTATAATCACAAAATTAAGGTGATTCTCGATGTAATTGGCCCTTAAGAACGATGTCATAAATGTTGTTGAGAAGTTTAAAGAGTTTACCTAGTTCTGATATCGAAGTTATTTACGAGATACTTCTCAGGTTTAAGAATGGTGATAAGTACACCAGCTGGTAGGAAAATAACCAGATTTAATATAAGAGTTGAACAAATCAACGAGCCTAGAGAGGAGCCTTGTTCTTAGGAGTTTTACTAGCTACCGCGGTTAAATCGTCGATAGTGACCACTCAGTCCTAAAGGGACGTTATTTAGAAATTAGTGCGGGATCTTATTTGGGTGTACAAAGCGTTATCTATCATCGGATCGTCGTCAGGGAGTAGGGGAGCATACAATAGCATCTGTCGTCGTCTCGAACATTGGAACACGGTTGGATCGACAGGAACTTACGAGAGGACACCCTGTAAACTTTTTATGAACCTTTGCCAGGAGCTAAACTTTGCTGTCTTCACTGCCAGTTTGTACTGGTGTGAGAAGAAACTAAGGTTAGCGAGGGCAACGTCGTTTCCTTGTCAATATTATCGAAAATATCTACCCACCACGAAATTAGAATAGGCAAGTACAATCAGACGTGCAAAATTAAACGCCGTATTGGCTTGGTATGGGTAGTTTCCCAAAGGGGAACGATACAGACTATTTTAGCAATGTGTCACCTAGGTTTGTTACCTACCAACTTTTTGCTGTAGTGGATCCCAATACATTCTTTGAATTCCCGATAATAATTATTATCACCATTAACTAACAAAGCAAAATCGACCAAATATTATTGCTTACATGCAATCGCAAAGCATAGTGTAATTAAAATAATTAATAGCGAACGTTTAATTGAGTACAAATTGGAAACCGAAGTTTTTTAAAGCAGGTAGCTGAATGGCATCTACACCGAAATGTTATTTGCAAAACTTGCGAAGTATGTAAGCTTACATGCGTCGACGTATATTTGCCAAAATCTGGCTTTGACTACGTTTAAAACAATTAAGAATACTTGATTGGGATACAGTCAACGGACAATTTTATGAAATATAGCTGAAGCCTGATTTATAACTTCGACTGAAAGTAAATTATTATATTTCGATAAACTCATGTTAGTGAGGGCTAATAAAAGTAGTAACGCATAACAACATTAATGATGCTTGAAGCTTAATAGTTTATAGATGCAATTACGTAACACAGTTACTGCAAGATAATCACAAATAGAAGTTACCGCTACGTTCAAGTCATCTGCTACCATCAACGACCAGGATTGCTATCGCCAGAAAATAAACTGCTTTGAGCAACTGACTGATGATGTAAGACGTAATTACCTTTAAAGTTGAAGTTTTACAAAGCGAGATCCAACTTTTGGTTTTGATAACAACGATGCTTTAATTTTCTGCGATGAGCAACGTTTTGTGGTTTTACATAGTGAACATACTCGGAAACTATTCTGTTACGTCTGAGTAATACTGGTTATTTTATTCCATACTGATTAGTTCATGAAACGTATTTCTTGTTGGTGTGTGGTCCAGATATGTCAACGAAAATTGCAAGTCTGTGCTTGGAAACGTTTGGTCGTGCATTGGTCATTAGTTTACGAAGCTTTATTAGCTGGGATGGAAAAGAATTTGTAACGGAATGTCGTCATTAATCTTTTTAAGAAGTACACGTTTAAACAGTTTACCTAGCTCGGATATCGAAGTTATCGGACGATACAATTTGGGATTTACGAGATCCTTCTTCCCAGGTTTAAGAATGGTCATAAGTACACCAGCGTTTCAGCACCACATTTAATTCAAGAGTTGAACAAATCAACGAGCGTAGAGAGGAGCCTTGTTCTTAGGAGTTTTACTAGCCACCGCGGTTAAATCGTCGCTAGTGTTATTTAGAAATGAGTGCGGGATCTTATTTGGGTATACAAATGGTTATCTATCATCAGATCGTCGTCAGGAAGCAGGGAAGCATACTATAACATCTGTCATCGTCTCGAACATTGGAACACGGTACAACCTGTAAAGTTTCTACGATTCTTTGCCAGGAGCTAAACTTTGCTGTCTTCACTGCCAGTTCGTAGCGGTGTGAGAAGAAACTAAGGTCGTTTCCTTGTCAATATCATCAAAAATGTCTACCCGAATAAGTAAGTACAATCAGACGTGCAAAATTAAACGCCATATTGGCTTGGGATGGGTAGTTTCCTAAAGAGGAATGATGCAGACCGTTTTAGCAATGTGTCGCTTGGGTTTGTTACCAACCTTTTGCAATAGTGGGTCCTGTTGGTAAAAACAACGTCACCACGGCTATCTGAGATATCGGTGCGTGGTTGAGAATGTTGCAATAGCAAAGAGAAAAAATAGGCGCTACTCCTTATACTGGCAAGATCCTTGGCTCGTAGACACCAAACAAAACAACAATTGCTATTATGTTGTTATTACAAGCGATGGGATAATATTACTTTACAGGATTTACTAATAAGCGAATCAGAAAAAGATACTAACTCGGTTAATAATTTCCAAAACAATACAAAAATCGAATCCTCGATAATAATTGATATCACCACAAACTTGGTGTAATTAAAATAATTTATATGTTAGTTTTGGTCTTTCTGCTTCTAATTCCGAATGGGCGAGCACCTGTTGTTAAACTCTCGTTCTGGCGCTCTCTTCTGGCCATTTCTTCACTATATCTACGACAAAAGAGGTTTTTAACAAGTTTTCAGTGCTTATCTTTTTTTAGTCTACACTGCCCGGTTACTAATCTTGAGTAATCAAGTATTCTTGAAAGACTTTGTTGTAGTCAATTTTTCCGAAGGTTCCTGAATGACTTCCTTTGCGTGACCACCTAAATTTGTGATGCTTGAATTGATTTTGTGTTTAAAATAGTATTAAACACCGATTGCGTTGGTTGTAGAGCTATAAAATATTTCAGTGTACGTCGGACGCGGACCTCACTGGTGGAACAATTCAAATTTATTCGATACTTACGGGAACGGGTTGCACCGATGCATGGTCAGTTGTCATTTTCCTGTCTTAAGCCGCTGTTAGTGGTTCGATTTTGATAGAAGCCTCTCGCTCGTAAATAATTTTTCTTTCTGTTTAAATTTGATCATTTCTATTACGCTTTAAGTGATTTCACGAAAATGAAGATTGTTTATGTATAATGACAAAATTAAGGTGATTCTCGATGTAATTGGCCCTTAAGAATCTTGTTAAGAAATTTAAAGAGTTTACCTAGTTCTGATATCGAAGTTATCGGACGATACGATTTGGGATTTACGAGATCCTTCTTCTCAGGTTTAAGAACGGTGATAAGAACACCAGCGTATCAGCTGGTAGGAAAATAACCAGATTTGATGCAAGAGTTGAACAAATCAACGAGCATAGAGAGGAGCTTTGTTCTTAGTAGTTTTACTAGTTACTGCGGTTAAATCGTCGCTAGTGACCACCCAGTTCTGATGGAATGTTATTTAGAAATGACTACGGGATCTTATTTGGGTATGCAAAGGGTTATCTATCATCGAATCGTCGTCAGGGAGCAGGGGAGCGTTCAATAGCATCTGTCGTCGTCTCGAATATTGAAACACGGTTGGATCGACAGGAACTTACGAGAGGACAACCTGTAAACTTTTTATGAACCTTTGCCAGGAGCTAAACTTTGCTGTCTTCACTGCCAGTTTGTACTGGTGTGAGAAGAAACTAAGGTTAGCGAGGGCAACGTCGTTTCCTTGTCAATAATATGGAAAATATCTACCCGCCACGAAATTAGAATAGGCAAGTACAATCAGACGTGCAACATTAAACGCGGTATTGGCTTGAGATGGGTAGTTTCCCAAAGGGGAACGATACAGACTGTTTTAGCAATGTGTCACCTGGGTTTGTTACCAACCTTTTGCTATAGTGGCTTCTATTGGTAACAACCACGTCAAGACGGCAATCTGAGATATCGGTGAGAATGTTGCAATAGCAAAGAGAAAAAATAAGTGCCACTTCTTATACTGGCAAAATCCTCGGCTTGTAGACACCAAACAATAACAATGCTATTATCTTGTTATTACAAGCGATAAGATAATAGTACTTTACAGGATTTAATAACAAGCAGAAAAAGATACCAACTCCGTTAATAATTTCCAAAACAATACAACATTTGAATCCTCGATAATAATTGATATCACCACAAACTTACAAAGCAAAATCGACCAAATATTATTGTTTATATGCAATCGCAAAGCATAGTGTAATTAAAATAATTAATAGCGAACGTTTAATTAAGTACAAATTGGAAAACTTACCTCACCCAAGTTCCTCAAAGCAGGTAGCTGGATGGCATCTACATCCGAAATGTTATTCGCAAAACTTGCGAAGTATGTAAGCTTACATGCATCGACGTATGTCTGCCAAAATCTGGCCTTGACTACGTTTAAAACAATTAAGAATACTTGATTGGAATACAGTCAACGGACTCAATACTTTTATGAAATATAGCTGAAGCCATCGATTTATAACTTCGACTGAAAGTAAATTATTATTTTTCGATAAACTCATGTTAGTGAGGGCTAATAAAAATAGTAACGTATAACAACATTAATGATGCTTGAAGCTTAATAGTTAATAGATGCAATTAAGTCGGGGCTGTAAGGCGTATGACCTAACAATTCGATCTTTTGTGTGATGTGTGTGTTCGTCTTGTCGTGCAAAATGATTCGTCCTTTGGAGTTGATTTCCTCAATGTTCCGAAAACTTCAGGCCTATACCACGCTGAATTAACGGTTTTTTGATTTTTGGAAGCCATAGTTGTCACATGAGAGGTTTTGGTGAAGAAACACTTAACGCTTGGAGAACGAACATCTTTTGTTGACTTTTCTTTACATTGCTGTATACGACTTTGGATGCACAGTTGTATTTTATCATTTTACGGTACCAATCGACAGAAGTATTTTTTTGCGCATCTGTCAACAAATGTAAAATCCAACTTGCACACAGCTTCCGAACATCCAAATGTTCGTACAAAGTTTTATGAATGTTGGTCATACTAATGCTTAACCATGTCGATTTTCCTCATTTAGTTATTGCTCAGCATCGATATTTTTTGGCACAACGACCGATTTTGGACCACCTTCTTTAGTTTCGTCGGTAAGTGAACTAAGGCCATGTTTCAATTCAGTGTACCAGTGGTGTACAGTGCTGTGGATGCGGCTTCATCACCAAAAGTTGAATTCGGTTGATTGGTGCACTGTTCTTGAGTTGGACCAATTCGAAAGTCGTAATAAATTATATGAAATTTTCAACTTACTGTAAACAACACAAAACGTTCGAATACGTACGTATAATGTCAAAAATGTAAAACTTTACGATGGCAATGTCAGATTTCACGTGGTAATAGCAGTGTTGCCAGTTCTCAATACATAAACAACATTTCTCGTACTTTTTTGTATCCTCAGCTGTGAAAATTTTGAATTGAGTAAAACAAATTCTGGAGGTCATCAATCCCACATTAATTATATTAGGTGGATCGGTCTATTGCGACATTATTTTAAAGAAATTGACTCTTTCCACTCTTAATAACTCTGGCTTTAACAGGAATCTACCAGACTCGCTATGAAAATGTTAAATGACTAAAACTAAAATGGCTGTCGTCGCCATTTACAGCTAAGGGTCAATTACATAGAGAATCACCTTAATTTTGTCAATATACATAAATAATCGATAATCAAATTTAAACAGAAAGAAAAAATATTTACAAATGACAACTGACTACCGGTGCAACCCGCTCCCGTAAGTATCGAATAAATCTGAATTGTTCCACCAGTGAGATCCGCATACTAGTGTCGTAGTAAGAATTTTATGAAATTACGAAAAGGTGAAATGTTGATACTGTTGCGAATTTTATTTATTAACAACTAATTATTTAAACGATTAAAAATACGTTTACTTAATCTAGAAGTATGTACACTTTTAAATTAACCGAACTAATGAAATCTAATAATATTTAATAAAAACACTTACACTATAATTTATGTATAACCGTTGTATAATACTATCACTAACACGAGATAAGATAACGTCCTCGGATAGCCTCACACTTGTTTGTTTACACTATTTATCACGTTCACGATTATTCTCGATTTATTTATGTAGACACACGCGCGTGCTAATCACTTATTTATCTTCACTTGATTAATCTTCTTAATACTGCATGCATTCACATTCCAGCAATAACTGACCTACGATTTCTTTCTTACGTATTTATAGACATCGGCGAATCCTTCTCGAGCGTTCCTTACTTTTCGCTATATCTTCTAGAAACTAGATAACAGCTTCTAGAAGGCTCTTGCATTTGCAAGTAATTTCTCGGACGTTTCAATACGAATGACACGTAGCAGGTGCTCCAGTACGACGTGGTCTATGTCAAAAGTCGCTTATAATCTAAAAACGTATTAAACGTATTCTACATTTTGGTACCAACCGCTGAGTTTGCTGTTGACATCTTCCAATGCACCAACTTCAAAAACTTCTATTGAGTCCAGTACGCTTTTACTTTTGTGTGAAATGATGCGATTTCTTGTCAGGACGGTCGCTTGGTTTCCATGATATAACTAGACGCAAATCTGGACATTTTTTGATATTTTGCCAGCTCTCTCTCTCAATAGTCATTTGTCATAGTGCTCATACCGGTTCTGTTTTGTTCATCTAATCTAGAACAGTGTGCATGCTGTCGGACATGGTTTTTTAGACATAGCATTTAAATGATGTGTTCTTAATCGATGATAAATTTTAAAATCTTAACTTTGTAAATGTTCTATCTAGCGAGCAACTTATCCTTTTCGGATCTTCCTCAGGAAAATATTTTAACGCAGGGGCGAAAACGTCACATTTCACTAAGATGCATGACTAAAATAATTAAAGCGGGCGCCAGAACGAGAGTTTAACTACAGGTGCTCGCCCACACGAATTTAGAAGCAGAGAGACGAAAACTAACAAATAAATTAACAAGAGATATATTTACTTACGGCGTAGTCGTTTAACGCAATTACGATCTAAGAAATTGTGGTATAATTGCAATAATTCGATCGCAAGTTACTGAAAACCATAGTGAAATAGCAAAATAGAATTCCCTCATTGACTTTGCTTTAAACTTGAATTGAATGAATTTACAAAACAATTATATTTGTGGAAAAGCTTATTACACAATAAACACTGCAAAGTCCTCGGTTAGATCTAGTCGATGAGGTCGGGGTCTACGTTAAGCTGCAAATAAGAATAAAAAGGGCTTCGTATCCCGTGTTGTTGGGAAAAATCAAATTGAATATATTACTAGTAAGTGATTTCACTTTTTTCATTCACTTAACTATACATCCTCGTTTTACACGTGCAACCTCAAGGAACGTGGTACGATTACTTCATACTAACGCGAATCAACAATTACTAGTGCTTGAAATGGTGTATGATTTTGGATTACATTAATTCCGTTTGGCACTCGCCAAGATGTTATACTGTTCCGAAATGATAATGAGAAATGGCGAAAAGTCACTAATTCTATTTATGCGGCGTTGTCAATTTAAGTATTGTTGCGTATTTATTTATTAAAAACTAATTTATTTAAACGACTAAAATACGTTTACTTATTCTAGAAATATGTACACTTTTAAATTAACCGAACTAATTAAATCACATAATATTTAATGAAAACACTTACACGAATTTATGTATAACCGTTGTATAACACTATCACTTAAGATAAGATAACGTCCTCGGGTTTCACACTTGTTTGTTTACACAATAAGTCACGTTCACTCGATTCGGTGTACACTGTTATTTATTTAAAACTTCGCACGTGCTAATCACTTATTTATCTTCACTTGAATAATCTTCTTAATACTGCTGCATTCGCTTTACGGCAATAACTGACCTACGATTTCTTTCTTCGGTATTTATGGACATCGGCGAATCCTTCTCGAGCGTTCCCTACTTTTCGCTATATCTTCTAGAAAATGGATAACAGCCTTACGTCTTCGATCACTGTTTAGTTCTTGCTAAAATTAGAGAATCCACGTTCCGAACTTTTGACCTGATATGGCCAATTTCGTAAAAACGGAGTAACTGTACATAGTAGATCTAGTCTGAAACAGCAATTGTGAAAATTTAGATCGAATAGATGAAGACTGTGAGCATTATTTAGACAGAGATAAATTAAAACAAAAATATGAATAGTCAGTCATTTTAGATATTCTCAAAAAAATGTGTCATACAAGCAAGAGAATCGGTACATATATTCATTGTTACCGTCTCATTGAAATGTTATAAAGTCCCCAAAAAAAAGTTGTGCTGAAGCTGCAATAGTTCAAAATGGCGGCCAAAATACAGTTTTTTGGGTTTTATTACTTCACCGTTGCGTTTAGAAAAAAAATGCTTAAACATAAGTTGTTTGACATTTAATTATCAAGATATTTTATTATTACCATTTTTTTGTGTGAGCACAAAATATCTTTTTCTTTTCATTCGTGTCAATAATAACGTGTTTAATATTACTTTGATAATCTATTTCAATAGCAAATAATTATTTGAGATAAACTTCTGGTTTTAGAAAATAATACAGTATACCAAGTGTTATAAGCAAATATATATTAAAAATATAAACAAAAATTCATGTAAAACAAAATTGAAATGAAATAAATACGGAAACGAAATTGGTTATTGTTCTTGAGATTTCATACATAAAATGTTCGCAAATAACAAATATAGGAAATATAAAAGTTGTTATTTAGATAATGTCATCATCATTTTCTTCAATATCAATGTTATCATCTTCTGCACAGTTTTCGCATGTCAAGCCTTGACACGTAGCGCACATCGGTGAACATCGGAGCCCTGATTTTACGCACTCACCGTGCTTGTTAGAGCATAGTCTTTTACAATTACAGGACACCAGTTTTAATAATTCAGGTGGTGCTGGTTCGATGGAAGAAGTAACGGGAACTAACTTAACATTATTTTTTGACCACCCCCATAACGTTGGTTGCCATTCCAATTTTGTACTTGCAAGTATACACGGTAAGAATGTTGCATAGCCGCAGCGCTGGTTGGAGGAAGTGATGCCAAGTCAAATGATTTATTCACTTGCTGTTTCGATATAATGTTGTTATATCTGAAGTACCACAGTTCATTGAGACATGTACTTTTCGTATAACCATACAAATTCATTAAAAATTTCTCTCCTGTAGCTCCACTGTCTTCTTGTGAGGCCAGGGGTTGATTGAAAACTTTTACAATTGACCGCAGGTCTGGATTTTTCTGCAAAATTGTAATAGCTTTCAGTTTTCCTTGATTGTACACACCTGATGTGGTGTCACATCCAGACATTGTGCAAAAAGAAGTACATCACAGATTTCACCCAGAACATTTTTTTTCGGGGAATGCTAAACAATGTTGGTTTGCTTTTTTTTGAAGCTGGACGATAGAAAAAAAGTGTATGAGAAATGGATGCCTTTGAAGTAAGAAGAACAAGTAGATTGGTGTCCTGCCCAACAACGACAACTTTACAACCAGTTTTGGCTTTATCAATGGCTGTTGAAACGATGAGACAGTCCGCATCTGATTCTGCTTGACTGACTTGTACGTTTGTTTTTGGCAACGTCTTATTAATACCTTTATAAGTTGTTTCTTATTGCTGGTATTAGACAGAAAGTCTGCCTGTGTTGTTGTTGAGGAATTGTTATTTATTTTTATATTTGCAGATGTTCTTTTCGCAGCCCTTCTTCTTTGTTCACAACTCTTAATAGTTAGCTGGTTTGGGTATGCATCAAATACAATGGTACATTGGTCTCCATAATGTGATTTCACATAAGATATATAGCTGTTGAGTACATCCTCATAAGTTGCAGGTCGTGGCCATATAACACTGTGAAGTAAGTGACCACCATCAATTACGTAAACACAGTCACTGGGCAAAGAAGTAGAGTCTTCACGTTCAAAAGCTCTGACCAGAGATGATTTTTTATTTTTCCTCAAGGACACACTATCAAACAATGCTGGGGGTCTAGGTGCAAGCTCATACTGAAAGCATCTTTTTAACTCCTTTCGATCATGTACAACAACAATAATTCTGTTAGAAAGTTGCTGTGTATTCGTTGTTTATAATGATACCAGAGGTCATTACTGCTAGTGGTGTAACTTTATCTTTTCTGTGAATTACGACTGCACCGAAATCTTTGCCTTCCGTTGCTCTTAATGAATACATACCCTTTTCTATGGCTTGGTCACAGATAACTCTATTATCAGCAACAAGACCTGAAGCAATGTTGATTAGTTCTCCCGACTCTTGACGTAATGGACTGTGTTGTAATAACCAATTACAAAAAGTGTCTACATCCTTATGGTCACGAATTTGTCGACTAGTACCCTGTTCTTTATGTTGCTCAGTTGAAGTGAAAGTGGCACTGGTAAACTGTTCAACAGCCCTTGATATCTCTGTGGACAATGGCAGGGATGCAATCCAACGTAACAAAGTCCCTTCATTTATACCTCGACCATGGGTAAGCCCTCCAATTGATTTCATTGGACGGTTCGACTGCTCTATGACCATGTCAGTCCATACACCTGACCAAAATCTTTTTGCATAACGGCCAGTAAAAAACCCATCTGTTCTGAATTTTTTGAAGTCGTCTGGTGACATTTTCTTTTCATATTCAAGTGTCAATTGAAGGTAGAGGTGAGCGCATTTGGCATACAAATTATGACCCGCAGCATGGAAGATAGGACTCATAAGTTTGATTATCTCAGTGTGCTTTTTCCAATTTCCGGTTCTTTCGGCACTGATGAATTCCATCACAAGTATTATGAGATCAATGTATCGAAGCCACAATTTTGCTGTTCTACTGTTCTTTTTTGTTTTTTCATACACTTTCTGCAAATCGTTTATCACTTTGTTACATAAAACTGATGATTCTACTTGCTCGTATGATATTTCATTCCTAAGTAACTCCTCACTTACGCTTGAAAGTGACTTGAAGGACTCATTTTTAAGTTCATGGTACCTGTTAGCTAGTGAGTTAAACAAACCACAAACTGTGAGCAAATGTGCCCTCAACGATCTAAAGAAAGCATGGCCCCATAAAAGATGGTGGACTGTGTTATTTGCATATACAGTTGACCAAAGCTCTTCAATCCCACTTCCTCTCATAATGTAACCTATGTACCCTAAAAAACTCATCAACAAATGAAAACCCCCGATCCGTACATGAATTGCTGAAAGTGGGCGTCTGCTGACGATACGATTTCAGCTGCCTTAAGAAATAGCGGCTGGTCGAAGGTAACATTGCAGGGTTTCTTCTTAATTTGGCTTTCAAGCACAGCATACATTAGTGCTGAGTTTATTGCACTTAGGTTACTAGCTTCTAAGTTTATAAAAGGAACTGGCAATATTTTGGTAGTTGCATATGCTCTATCCTCCTGATGGGCGTCTTGCATGTATGCATTCCAAAATGGAATTCGGTTTTCCGAGAACAAGAACCCACAAATCCATGGTACATTGCATTTTAAGCCCTGTTTTACAAGTTCTGTGTTCATATCGACTGGTTGTATCTTGACTTTTTTCAAGCCTGGCTTAGTTGGATTCTTATAGTGTACAATAGGTATACAATTTGTTATTAGGTTCATTTTCTTCTTTACATCTCGAATTGTAGACGAAGTGGTTGAAACAGCTTCAGCTGGAGTTATACACTGTATTCCACTATGAATATGAAGAGTCCCTTTGCCATCAAGAGTTCTTGTGTTGACATCTGCGTTGTCAAATACAAACTGCATGAAACCGAAGTCTTGTTCGGGTTGGCCATTTTAGCTAGCACAGTTCAGGTAACCAATAGTCTCATTGTACGAAGAGCAAACTGACAGAGAGTGAAGAACATCGATTAGATATCGCGATCCAAATTTACAGTGAAAATGGACACCAAGTCCCAATTCAATAGGAGAAATGAACGATCTGGGGCGGCAGGCCGATATGATGGCGTGGTTTATAGCAGCTATTTTTGGTTTTTCTTTTTGACTTTTAGATTTTCCTTGTATAACATTTTGCATGAACAACTGCAAAGAATCGGGTACAATATCTGATTCAATATTTCCCATCTCTTCTACAGATGGATGTACTAACATGTCGTAAGTTTTTGCATGGATGTCCTGTAGAATTATTTCAGCAGCCTTTTCCACAATCCGTAGCCTTTCATTTTCTGTATTTTTCTTCCTGTCTAAATACCATTGATTATACAGTAACTTTCTGGTAGTTCCTAAGAAGGAAAATAAAGTCTGACGTGAACCACCCTTTTGCTTTGTCACAATCAATTGATCTTGGAAATGTGATTTAAGCCTAGTCTTCAAAATGTAGTCTGAAATGTCTACTTCTTCTATTTCAAAAGTTTTCACTATGTCTTTTATTTCAATTAACGAATCCTGGCATTCTTTTTCTTCCTCGGTATAGTGAAACAACATATCTAAAACTGTTTCTTGAGCCTTTGCTTGACTGTCCTGATTTTACTTTTGGCACATTTCTAAAAGTAACGTAGCATTCATGATGGTATCTAGCTTCAGCTGCTGGTAAATCTACATGCTCCACTCTTTTTTGAACAATTTCATTTAAATCGTCTTTCTGTTCACCGCATATTTACAAAAAATTTCATTTTTTATTTTAAACGTCTGAACCATGGATATGCGCTTTCTCCTATTTTTTGATAGTTTTGAATCAGGGACGGCAACTTCAACTCCGCAAAAAAGGCAGGTCGTTTTGTAATCAAATGCTGGCATTTTCATCCTTGTTGTTGGTTTAGAACGTCCATTAACTTGGACCCCCCACCAACAGAAAAAAGAATCAGACTTCTTGAAAAAATTAGTGCTAATTATGTGCTAATTTGTTACCGTATTCAAAATTTTGTTGCTCAAGAAGAACAGTAGAAAATTAGAAATGAAGTGGGTGGGGCTAGCTTAACGTAACGCTGGACCCCCCTTCCTCAAAAAAAACTTATTGCGCACAAAAAAGCAAACTAATGTCAGGCGGAAATTTGTTGCTAATTTGTTGCTCTAAAATAGCATTACCTAATTTGCGAGATTCGCAAAAAAAAGTTACGTATTCGTTTACATATGAAAATACTGTAAAAGACTAACACCATACATGATTTAAGCTTCATTAAAGAAAGATAACAATACAAAATTACTTATTAAAACATCAAAAATTTTAACAAAATCTAATTTAAAACTATTAGACATACCCTCTACCACGATGCGTTCGCCGTCCTGGCGCAAGTTAGCCTCATTACCTTTAATTATATTTGCATTTACATCTTGCTCAAATAATTATTACGTAAAATTCTTCTTTGCACTAAAATTAACAATAGTTTATGTGTAATCGAATTTGTTGCTAACTATAAACAAAAAACGACAGAGAATCGATGTGCTCTCTACGGGACTTTTCATGTTTTAATTTACCTAAACAATTTGTTGCTTAAATTGTTACAACGTAAAATTCTTCTTTGGACTATAATCAACAATAATTTATACATAATCGAATTTGTTGCTAATTATAAACAATAAAAAACGACGTAGAATCGACGTGCTATGGCGCTTGACTTTTCAAGTTTTATTTTGCCCACAAAATTTGTTGCTTAAATTGTTACAACGTAAAATTGTTTTTTGCACTATAATCGACAGTAATTTATACATAATCGAATTTGTTGCTAATTATAAACAATAAAAAACGACGTAGAATCGACGTGTTCATTTTACCATTTTATATCGATTATAGTGCAAAGAACAATTTAACGTTGTAACAATTTAAGCAACAAATTGTTTAAGCAAAATAAAACTTGAAAAGTCTCGCACCAGAGCACGTCGATTCTACATCGTTGTTTATTGTTTATAATTAGCAACAAATTCGATTATGTATAAATTACTGTCGATTATAGTGCAAAGAACAATTTTACGTTGTAACAATTTAAGCAACAAATTGTTTATTCCATATAGCACGTCGATTCTACATCGTTTTTTATTGTTTATAATTAGCAACAAATTCGATTATGTATAAATTACTGTCGATTATAGTGCAAAGAACAATTTTACGTTGTAACAATTTAAGCAACAAATCGTTTAGGCAAAATAAAACTTGAAAAGACCCGCGCCAGAGTACGTCGATTCTACATAGTTTTTTATTGTTTATAATTAGCAACAAATTCGATTATGTATAAATTACTGTCGATTATAGTGCAAAGAACAATTTACGTTGTAACAATTTAAGCAACAAATTGTTTATTCAAAATAAAACTTGAAAAGTCCCGCGCCAGAGCACGTCGATTCTACATCGTTTTTTATTGTTTATAATTAGCAACAAATTCGATTATGTATAAATTACTGTCGATTATAGTGCAAAGAACAATTTTACGTTGTAACAATTTAAGCAACAAATCGTTTAGGCAAAATAAAACTTGAAAAGACCCGCGCCAGAGTACGTCGATTCTACATAGTTTTTTATTGTTTATAATTAGCAACAAATTCGATTATGTATAAATTACTGTCGATTATAGTGCAAAGAACAATTTTACGTTGTAACAATTTAAGCAACAAATTGTTTATTCAAAATAAAACTTGAAAAGTCCCGCGCCAGAGCACGTCGATTCTACATCGTTTTTTATTGTTTATAATTAGCAACAAATTCGATTATGTATAAATTACTGTCGATTATAGTGCAAAGAACAATTTTACGTTGTAACAATTTAAGCAACAAATCGTTTAGGCAAAATAAAACTTGAAAAGACCCGCGCCAGAGTACGTCGATTCTACATAGTTTTTTATTGTTTATAATTAGCAAATAAATCTGATTATGTATAAATTACTGTCGATTATAGTGCAAAGAACAATTTTACGTTGTAACAATTTAAGCAACAAATTGTTTATTCAAAATAAAACTTGAAAAGTCCCGCGCCAGAGCACGTCGATTCTACATCGTTTTTTATTGTTTATAATTAGCAACAAATTCGATTATGTATAAATTACTATCGATTATAGTGCAAAGAACAATTTTACGTTGTAACAATTTAAGCAACAAATCGTTTAGGCAAAATAAAACTTGAAAAGTCCCGCACCAGAGCACGTCGATTCTACATCGTTTTTTATTGTTTATAATTAGCAACAGATTCGATTGTGTATAAATTACTGTCGATTATAGTGCAAAGAACAATTTTACGTTGTAACAATTTAAGCAACAAATTGTTTAGGCAAAATTAAACTTGAAAAGTCCCGCCCCAGTGCACGTCGATTCTAAATAGTTTTTTATTGTTTATAATTAGCAACAAATTCGATTATGTATAAATTACTGTTGAATATAGTGCTAAGAACAATTTTACGTTGTAACAATTTAAGCAACAAATTGTTTAGGCAAAATAAAACTTGAAAAGTCCCGCGCCAGTGCACGTCGATTCTAAATCGTTTTTTATTGTTTATAATTAGCAACAAATTCGATTATGTATAAATTACTGTCGATTATAGTGCAAAGAACAATTTAACGTTGTAACAATTTAAGCAACAAATTGTTTAAGCAAAATAAAACTTGAAAAGTCTCGCGCCAGAGCACGTCGATTCTACATCGTTTTTTTATTGTTTATAATTAGCAACAAATTCGATTATGTATAAATTACTATCGATTATAGTGCAAAGAACAATTTTACGTTGTAACAATTTAAGCAACAAATTGTTTATTCAAAATAAAACTTGAAAAGTCCTGGCACAGAGCACGTCGATTCTACGTCGTTTTTTATTGTTTGTAGTTAGCAACAAATTCGTTTATGTTTAAATTACTATCGATTATAGTGCAAAGAACAATTTTACGTTGTAACAGTTTAAGCAACAAATCGTTTAGGCAAAATAAAACTTGAAAAGACCCGCGCCAGAGCACGTCGATTCTACATAGTTTTTTATTGTTTATAATTAGCAACAAATTCGATTATGTATAAATTACTGTCGATTATAGTGCAAAGAACAATTTTACGTTGTAACAATTTAAGCAACAAATTGTTTATTCAAAATAAAACTTGAAAAGTCCCGCGCCAGAGCACGTCGATTCTACATCGTTTTTTATTGTTTATAATTAGCAACAAATTCGATTATGTATAAATTACTGTCGATTATAGTGCAAAGAACAATTTTACGTTGTAACAATTTAAGCAACAAATTGTTTAAGCAAAATAAAACTTGAAAAGTCTCGCACCAGAGCACGTCGATTCTACATAGTTTTTTATTGTTTATAATTAGCAACAAATTCGATTATGTATAAATTACTGTCGATTATAGTGCAAAGAACAATTTTACGTTGTAACAATTTAAGCAACAAATTGTTTATTCAAAATAAAACTTGAAAAGTCCCGCGCCAGAGCACGTCGATTCTACATAGTTTTTTATTGTTTATAATTAGCAACAAATTCGATTATGTATAAATTACTGTCGATTATAGCGCAAAGAACAATTTTACGTTGTAACAATTTAAGCAACAAATTGTTTAAGCAAAATAAAACTTGAAAAGTCTCGCACCAGAGCACGTCGATTCTACATAGTTTTTTATTGTTTATAATTAGCAACAAATTCGATTATGTATAAATTACTGTCGATTATAGTGCAAAGAACAATTTTACGTTGTAACAATTTAAGCAACAAATTGTTTATTCAAAATAAAACTTGAAAAGTCCCGCGCCAGAGCACGTCGATTCTACATCGTTTTTTATTGTTTATAATTAGCAACAAATTCGATTATGTATAAATTACTGTCGATTATAGTGCAAAGAACAATTTTACGTTGTAGCAATTTAAGCAACAAATTGTTTATGCAAATTAAAACTACAAAAAGTCTCGTAGAGAGCACATCGATTCTCTGTCGTGTTTTGTTTATAGTTAGCAACAAATTCGATTACATATAAACTCTTGTTAATTTTAGTGCAAAGAAGAATTTTACGTAATAATTATTTGAGCAAGATGTAAATGCAAATATAATTAAAGGTAATGAGGCTAACTTGCGCCAGGACGGCGAACGTATCGTGGTTATTTTAAAGAAGCGGGTAGAGGGTATGTCTAATAGTTTTATTTTAGATTTTGTTAAAATTTTTGATGTTTTAATAAATAATTTTGTATTATCTTTTTTTAATCAAGCTTAAATTATGTATGGTGTTAGTCTTTTACAGCATTTTCATATGTAAATGAATACGTAACTTTTTTTGCGAATCTCGCAAATTAGGTAATGCTATTTTAGAGCAACAAATTAGCAACAAATGTCCGCCTGACATTAGTTTGCTTTTTTGTGCGCAATAAGTTTTTTTTGAGGAAGGGGGGTCCAGCTTTACGTTAAGCTAGCCCCACCCACTTCATTTCTAATTTTCTACTGTTCTTCTTGAGCAACAAAATTTTGAATACGGTAACAAATTAGCACATAATTAGCACTAATTTTTTCAAGAAGTCTGATTCTTTTTTCTGTTGGTGGGGGGTCCAAGTTAATGGACGTTGGTTTAGAAACACAGGATTCATTATTTTTGTTGTCGTACAGTTTTCTTTTCTTAGCTGTTATAGTACTAGGTTTAGTATAATAGTTTCTGCAAGCCTTGTGCACTTTAAGTTTTTTAACATTTTGTAACTTTTCCCAAAGCCCATCTTCTACTGCTTTGCTTGTTTGTATAATAGTTAATAATCCTCGATTAGTCACTACACTACATCCTTTTTTTAGGTCCCCATCACAAAAACAACACCTTTCATCTTCCATGGTTCTATTAGTCAATACCTACAGCAAATCTGAAACAAAAGCATTTTTATTGTGTTAATAATTCTAAATTTTATTCACAGCTGTTGGTTGGTATGCTCAAAATAAGTCGACTAATTTCCGAAACAAGTATTGCATAATGTTAAGTGAATTTATTTATTATATTATATTATATATATATTATACGGACTATAAAACGACGCCATTTTGTGCATGTTTCGTTGTTCACACAAAAAAATGGTTATAATAAATGTAAATGTGTGGATAATTACAAGACAAACAAGTTTTGTTTAAGATTTTTTTTTCTAAACGCAACGGTGAAGTAATAAAACCCAAAAAACTGTATTTTGGCCGCCATTTTGAACGATTGGGGCTTCAGCTCAATTTTTTTTTTTTGGGACTTTACAACATTTCAATGAGACGGTAACACTAAATATGTGTACCGATTCCTTGCTTGTATGACAAATTTTTGAAAACGTAATTTTTACCTAAAATGACTGGACTAGAAGGCGTATTGAAAAATTCTACAGAGAATGATGGAACCCAAGAGGTTTTAGGTTGAGAATAGAACATTTTGCAGCGGTGGTTGGAAATTCTGCAGAATTAACGTGTAAAGTTGGGGGTGAAAGAAAGAGTGAGACGAAACGGGAGGAATAAAGTAGACAAAAAATTGTTTAAAATAACCAGTCATGTCGCATCTATTGCAACTCCAAACACTGCCTTATCATTTTAATTAATTGCAAATTACGTCCTTATTTACAAGACTTACGAAGAAAATCCATAATTTAATGAATTTAATAATAGCACGCATGCCTAAATCTAATAGTTTAATTAAAAAAATAACAAAAACGCCCACATCATCTCATATAAATTCATTCATTGCCCACGCTGATCATTAGTTCTAAAGAAATACCGCAAGCAGCGCCATACGTGCCATTATATTTTTCTGTTTTCACGTCCGGAAAACTAACTTAATATATTTAAGGATTTAAATGTATTTTCTTCGTTTTCTCTTTTGATTTACGTGTACACAATTCATTACGATTCAGAGAACACATACCACGTTGTAATTACGTTTCGTTTCTGTTTCGTTCGTTCCGATTTATCCGTAAATTGATCTTTAAGGTAAGTTTTTTCTTTCCCCGATAAAAAGACAGAAACTCCCCGATCCCTGGGGCAACTAAAATATTTTTCTTGATTAAGATCGCATAGATAGAAATTGATTTTTATGTCTTAGAATGTTGAAGACACATTTTTTCTCGTGTTGTGCGAATCTTATACAGAAAAGAAATTAATTACTTTAGTTTTTGTTGTACTCGAAGTGTTCATTAATTTGATTATTTTTTTTCTTTTGCTGGCAGCGTTATGTAATTAGCTGAAGAGGACGTGGATCCGTGACTTTATAATTCATCGTTATTCATTTATTTCACATTTAAGGAGTCGAGTTTTCATAATTAATTAAGGTGAAATATTAAAGGCCGCCTACGCTGCCTTTTTCAGTTAACGATTTTAATGTAAATTTTCAGTTGTATGTTGGTTAATATAATTTTCAAATACCTCTTATTGTGGTTTTGGATTATTTGCATACTTTTATTATTAAATGTAATTGGAGTAGGCGTTGATTTTTCAATGTTCTATTTATCTTTAACATTTTCGAGGTTTTGTTTAAACTATGCACAATTTGAAAATATCCGTAGTCGAAATGGAAAAGATTTAAAATATCATATTTTAATATTATTTCGGTTACTTAGAGTCCTGACGAAAGCTTTCTCAGGTCGATAAACCAGATGTATGTGTAGGAGTATTGAATACGCTTTTTTGAGCAATTTGTTTCGGGATGAAGATAACGTTAGTGGTTAAGCGGTTCTTTCTAAATCCTTGTTGTTCCTCGTTTATGCTAAGCTTAATTTCCTAAGGTGCTGATTAATAGTCTCGAGGACGTCTCTAATACGCTTATACAGTTGTAATTTGCCGATCCTTGCGGTTCCTCCATCCTTCCGCAATTTTTCATTAATTTTGTTAATTTCGTATATTCTCGTTTCTATATTTGTTTTCAAGTATTTACTGCGAGATCATTAATTGACTTAAATTTATTTCTTTACTAGTGCACTAAACTTTTGATGTACTTTTATAGACTTGGTGTACTGTTAGATCACTTTATTGCATTCTTCCGGGGTTTCAAAATGATGATTTCAAAATTTTGTCTCAGGCTTGAGCTTTTGGGTCGGTTTCTTGTATATTACACGTATAAATGGATTATTTTCTGTTACTTGGCGCTGTAGGCATTTGGAAGATCTTCTTCAAATTTTCTTGATAGCTTTAGATATGTTCTCTCATCGAGTCATTACAATTCCCAATCTTTTACAAGGGTTTTCTTGCAACGTAAATTGCTAGCGACTAACTCAGTTCAATTCGAAGATTTGGATCGTAAGCTTCATGGTGCTAAATTATAAAACAAATTAAAATCGCACCAAACGATTAGATGTTAGTAATATACACCGTTTGAATCTACCCAAATAGAATAAATGAAAAAACACTGATTATAATGAGAGAAGAAGATATCACAGTTATAGCGTTGATACACGTCCTGGAAGTTAGGCAACTCTTCTCGCATAAAGTTATCGAAATACATCCAGCAGAACAAAATCAAGTAATACATAATTTCGGAGTTATTCTTTGATTTAATCTGAAAGCTATACCCATGTCGTACGTATTTCACGTTCGACAAATCTACAAATTACTCACAAGTAAAAGAAAAAGAGTACTTACGGTTGTCCATGCGGATAGCTATCGGCACGCTCTAACCATCCTCTAAAATCGCTAAAAAATGAAGTAAAATCAGATATAGGATTCCATCACAATTAAATTGCTTATCAACGAACAATGAATCCTAGTTAAATGTGTCAAGTATCTAAGTAATTTTCACTAATGCAGGTGTGCCTCCAAGGTTCTTTGAACATCACACGAATTACAAATATGACCAATTCCCCAACATTGTCTTGGGAGTGGTATAATTGATCGAGAATCTCTTTTTGTACGTGTTTCTAATCCTCCAGCAGAAAGTAATGGATTAATCATGAACCCAACACGTGGCTGTATCGTAAATCGCTATGACAATTACGAGAAAATTAACGTATATCGCAAAAATATGAGTCAATGCTTGCCCTAGGAAGACTTCGACCTTCACAAAATCAGCGATAATAATACACCCATTTATGATACAGATGCTTGTGAAATTTTAGTAGTGAAAACTTTGCTGGGCGCTTACGTTAGAATATACGTGTGAAGTAAGTACCACAGTCACAGGATAAATAGTTTCAATTTGACATTTAGCCCCACTCTCGCGACGAAAACCGGACGTTCCGAGAATAAATACAAGGGACAAGCAATAATAAATATTTACCTTAGTGGAAAATGGAACGCGCATTTCAATAAATCGGCGATCAAAGCGTTCGTGGTCCAACATGGTGCTCGTGTTAATTTTGAAATAGTAAATCTTACGCAAAAAGAAAGAAGAAAACGACGTGACGAATGATGCGACAAGCCCAATAAGTATGCGACGGACAAAGATTCAATAGAGCCCAATTCCTTGATTAAAGGGACTCTTGATGGTGCCAATCATCTAAGTCATATAGGACTATTAAAAAGACTTCTCTGATGTTTGAGATTTTCAGTGTGTTCAATGCAGTTAAGCTACTCCGGACGGCCAGGCGACAGGAATACTGTGCGTCTGTTATCTGCAGGAACAATCTAATATTGTCTGCCTATACAAAAATATTACAGTTGTCTGATAAATTTAGTTCATAAAGTTCATCAATCATTAAATTCTACAAGGTCGGTCTCAAAACTGACCTTTGTGGAAAACTCGTCAGTGGTTGCGAAAAACGAGTTGGATACATTTAAAGAATATGTTATCCATGGGGTTGATAAATACCTAGGACTTAAGCAAATTGGGTTTGCAGGTACTCTCTTAACAGCTGCCAATAGAATATAGTTTTATATAATATAGTGTTACGTATTTTATTACTAAAACTAATTTATTTTTACTTATACTAAAAATATATACACGTTTATAACTAACCGAATTAATTAATCTAAGGATATTTAATAAAAACACTTACACTAATTTATATCACTTACACGAAGATAAGATAACGTCCGCGGATAGCTTCACACACTTGTTTACACTAAAGTCACGTACAAGATTATACTCCGTATATTTATCTGCACACACGCGTTATTCACTTATTTATTTCAACTTGAATAATCTTCTTAACAATGCCGTCTTCACGTTACGGGAATAACTGACCTACGATTTGTTTGTTCCGTATTTATACACGTTTTGGAAATCCTTCTCGAGTGTTCCATATCTTTCGGCATACGTTCTAGAAGATGGATAACAACTTCGAGAAGGCTCTTAAATTTGAGAACGTTTCAATAGGTTAGTTACAGTAGATATATCATCAAAATAACAAATCTGGATGATTCGTCTCATCGCTGTCCTGTTCAGAAATGTTCAGGAATTGTTTTACTAGAACGTCGATGGACAACGGTTATATGTATAAAACAAGATACGTAGATGGTGATAAAGAATCCATATTTACCTCTATAGACAATTACTCATTCCAAGGTGTTTTATCAAATTTTCTATTTGTGTGGTTCTGCTTGCATTGGTAAAACTGCTTTATCTATCTGACACATATTGAAAAACATCTTTTCTTTATTAATAGAAAAATTGTTACGGTAAAACTTGGCTGAAGTGCGTTTAAACTTAATCCACAACGAAAGCAACGGCAGCTCAGAATTTTATAGAGCCGGAAGTGGGAGCCTATGCGCCGATTGTAATTCAATTAAAAAGGCGCCAACACGGGAAAAACAAACCTTAGGTGCCCGTTTTCACCTGACCACACTTAAGGCGAATAAAATCGAACACTACTAATCAAGCAATGAGTTCATTTACTTCAACAACAACACAAAAAGAAGAAATTTAAATCTAGCAACTATTCATAAATAATATCACAGAAATTTTAATTTCTTTATTTATCGAGGTATGAAACAGTCTACGAGAATGTAATTACGGTAGCATAGTTACATTGAATTAATTAAATTAACGTTAATACACATGAAAGTTATGCAAATTGAAAGGCAAGGCGCACAGTTAGTCAAGCGTGTGATAGTATGTGTGTATCTGGTCGCCGCACATACGATCGAGACTGAAATTTTTACATACAAAAAAAGGGTACTTACATTGCTTTGAACATGCTGTTAGCGCTAGTGGATTCCAAAACATCCGCTAAAAGCTGGAAAATAAAGTGTCACAACTAGGTTGCTTAATTTACGTTCAAATATTATGACACAATGTGCGCTAAAGTTTCAATTTCATATTCTAATTAAATTAAATCTGAAGCCCAGACAGGTATCTTGCTAAATCTTCAAGATATTTCTACGACGAAAGGTATTTACTGGTTATCGGACATTAAACAAAGTAACTTCTGGACATAGTGATTAACAATAATAAACGATTTCTTGCGGTCAACACGCCCGGTAGTGAAATGCTACAAGAACGAAGAGAACCAGACTTAACCGCATGACTAACTGCGGTTCCTAATTATCCTCAATTAATCAGTCAATAAATTAAAGGGAGCGAGCGAAATCGAAGAACTCAAACAAGCAATAACTTTAATCGTGATCATGGTTTTGAGCTATCCCCTCTTTGGTTCCCGGCCATTACTTTTTTATCGAAAACACGGCTCTTTTCGAGCGTAACTCAATCAGAGTCGAGGTTAACCAGCTGTGACGACACTTCTTTACATACTTCTTAGGTCACTTCTATGGAGTTTGGAATCTGGCATGGTTCACAAGGTATTTTCTTTCGATCTATCGTCAGTACTATCCAATCTCCTGCCTACAAGCTAGCCAAGTTTTTGTCCAACATTCTTTGCGAATTTACAGGTAAAACTTCTTCTCACATCCTCAACTCTCAGCATTTTATTCAACGTCTAGAAACTATAAAACTTGAACCCCAAGATCTTCTAGTGAGTTTTGATTTCACTTATCTTTTTACCAAAGTTCCTCTTAAGGTTTCGCTTATTATCATCGAACAGATTCTGCCTCAACATGGCAAAGACTTGAGTTTGGTTTCTCTTATTGATAAATGTTTATCATTCACTTACTTCCAATTTGATAACAAGTTTTACGAACAGGTTTTTGGTGCTGCTATGGGTTCTCCCCTATCACCTGTTGTAGCTAACATTTTTATGGAATCTTTTGAAACGGTTGCTTTGAAATCATCAATATTAAAACCTAAAGTTTGGTTTAAGTATGTTTATTGTTTGCTCTCATGGCCATCTCGAATTGTCTAAATTTCTTGATCATCTAAACAATCAACACCTAGATATCAAATTTAGTATGGAGATCGAAACCAATTCTGAATGATCTACGCTCTTGGTATCAAAAAACCAAATCACCATTGTTTTGATGTTTGATTTGAATAGACGACTTTTTTTGGACGAGGTAACAATGACGTCTTCCATTACTTTGACTTTTTTTTCTGGGTCGTAACCATAGCACCAGGACCATTTGACAGAAAATCTGGATTTCTTTCAAAGCACTCGACGTTCTTTTTGATTGTCGGTCAGAACTCGAGGAACGAACTTGGCAGCAGTTTTTTTCATTCCCAAATCTTTGGTTAAAATCCACTTAACCAAGCTCCAAGATAACCCACCAATCTCTGACAGTTGATCAATTGTCCGTAGACGGTCTGTGAGCAAAAGCTCTCGAATTTTTTCAACATTTTTGCCGATTCAGGACGTCCAGAACGAGGTTTGTCATCAGTAGACATGTCGCCATTTTTAAACCGAGCAAACCACTCGTACACTTAAGTTTTTCCCATAGCGTCATCTTTGTAAGCTGTTTTCAGCATTTAAACAGTTTCTGCATGTTTACCGAATAGAAAACAAAATTTCACAGCTGCACGTTGTTCACCGCGATCATAAAAAACGAAACGAGAACAAAACAGCGCTAACAAAAACAATCACTGCAGATGAACAGAAAAAGCCAGGCCGACAACATAGGCGGCAATGAACTGTCAATGAGTTGCGCTATACATGCCTAGCTGCAGAAATATGTACTACACAAGCTCCACCCACGGCAATGCTATTCCGGCTAGTTTTAGGTACTTCCTTGTATATGACTTAATTATTTTGATTGATCTTAAGGTAAGAGCAATCTTGAATCTTGTCAGAAGGTCACGAGGGGTCCTGAATCGTTGCTGGTCGCTTCTCGTAAATGTGCGTTATACGGTCGATACATATGGACGCTTAGTACTGTCAGGGTCTGACGAGAAGGCACCCAGAACGAATGGGGTTATCCCTACTAAAACTTGGTATATTACACTATGTAGTACCGTCGCTCACTATTACAAATACAGATGTCAAGATGCAACTACGGATGTTTTTAGATCCGCAATAATATGCGCTTGAATGACGAAAACGCTTCTAAATGACTTCTCGTGAGGCGTCGACAGTAGTTTTACAAAACGATGATATAAGAATATTTGAATTGTTTGAAACTGAACCTTATGTGCAAAGATTAACAAAAAAGTAAGCTGAAGGCTTAAAATTCGTTCAATATTACCAAAATTAAGCCGAAGGCTTTGATAATACAAGAAAACTAAAACTTTTTTGAGGTGGTGGTGCGTACGTACTTCCAAATAGAAACACGTGCTTCTTTAACTCCAAATTGTTTATGCATTCTTATTATTTCGTAACCAAAGAGCTGGATGCCGGCAGTTAAACCACTTGAGATTATTCTTCGAGTTTGTAAAATAAAAATATTATGTTGTAAGGAGAAAAAACGTTTATAGACTAAACTACCAATTGAAATGTGTAAATCTTGTGAGAACTGCTGTTTCGACCCACAAACGGAGTTCTTTTCGCGCGTTTGGTAGTTTCACAAATTTAGGTTATGGGATGAGAGTACTTACTTCTCTTGCTTTATTAAATATTAAATTAATGGCTAAGACGCTATAAACTAAGAAAATTATAACTATAATAAAATAATCGCCATAAATGTTGATGTATATAAACACCGTTCGCGATAACTCAGATAACTGCACTGTTTATACGACGCGCACGTAATACTGAATATGCACTTTTATTTATATGGACGGACTGCACTCGATTCTCGCGTCTACCGTTTATACTTTCTGTCTGGAACATTCTTATGTTTTCCTATGTTGCGTAGAACGTTCTAGAACAACATCGAATTTTTAGAATTATTTTGTTTTGTTACATTATATTTAAACTTTACTGTAACGATGCGGAAGACGCGTATACTTAAGAAGCATCGCCAACTTTTTGTGGTTCTCCAGAGCCTGCTGGTTAATAAGACAGAATGACGAAGAAAGTCACGTTATTCAAGTATTATTTCTACCGACTTCTGCGAAAGTGAAGTTTTTCCCATTAAGATAATTCTGTAAGGACTGTGATAATGAGGGGACTAATGTTAAATTATTGATCGAGGACAAATTGCACCAGTTACTTGTGATTTGCAACAAGGAACATCTACAGACGCTGGTTATTGTCCTCTAACCATAATTACCCATAATAACGTTCGTGTTCTGACAACTTTTATTGAATTTAATTCATTTTAGAAACACGTGTCCTAAGTTTGCAATCCTGAAATTTTTACCGATTTATATTGCGTTATTGAATTAACGTTTTGACATCTGTCAAAAAGCCTACTTGATTTTTATGTTATAATGTTATAGAAAGAATACGATTTACGTCGACCATTCGTTACTGTTAATTGTGCCCTAATCGGTATGTGTTTTTTTCCAGATGCACTTCACCATTCGTTGCCAAAAACTACTGCTCTAATTTCCTTGTAAAAGGTAAGTGGTCTTTATCTTCATAACGTTTAATTAGTACAAATTTTACTGTATACTAAGACTGTTATTAGTTTGTATAACCGTTAAATAATAGCTGATACAACCCATCTGATCCAATTATCTGTGCGGGGGAAAAGGGAAAACCTTTAAAATTGAGATAGAGCATTCTGTGCAAAATGTATTATTTACCTTTATCCTCTAAATGACTGAAGCTTGGTAATTTAGGAGAGTAGTTCTAACAATAATCTCTACTGCCTGACAAAATGTCTATCCACATGTCATTTACGTTGATGTAACTTTGGACGTTCTAAAATTTAAGATTTTTGTGACGATTTTTTTGATATTGTAATTTTGAAGAAAATTATGGCGACTACTTTTCATCCGTCACATTCTGCGAATTTTATGGAATAAATTAGAATATATTTGGTTAAAACAGTAGTTAATTGCTCGAGCTTCTTTTTTCTGTTTTTTATCGTAGTAATCGTCGAAATGATTGTATCGTTTGGTTTTTGAATCTTAGTAGGCGATGTAAGTGTTTCTTCGGGCGAAATGTTGAAGCCGCTTATGTTTCAACGTAATCAGAATGCAATCTAGTGCCCTACAGTATCGTAAACGCGAATTTTGAAATGGTCTCTACGCCAACAAGCAAATCGTTATCTTTATCCGCAATTTAATTCTTAATTCAACTTTTTCAACGTTTTAAGGGAGGAAGGATTGAACATAAGGATCTTCCTGGTAAATTTCATCCCTTACAATTTCGCCAATTTACACTCCACCCTGTTTTGCTTAATACGGATATAGTATTAGAAAGAGAGGGTAAGAATGCACGTAAGTCACGTGTCGGTGGTTAGGGTAGAATGGATTGTAATATCGACCAATACTAGACGCATGCGTTCTTGAATTTCCCGGTTAGTGAACCGGAACCCCCTCAAAGAAATTTTGCACACTAAAACAGGCAACTTGTTTTGCCACTATTTTCTTTTCCTTATTTATTTTTTCTCCCGTTTTAAACAAATAAAAATCCCGGATTGCTGAAAGAATCATAGAATAAATCTACAACACGGGAAATGTATAGCATACGACTTGTCAGGGAAATTTTGGCATTTAAGACTGATCGAATTGTGATTAGATTTGAAATAACGAATATTGGCGCTGGAAAATTCAAGGACGCGGTTCATTGATCTTGAAATTTTGTAAATAATCTTATTTCGACGTTAATGTCCTAATTTAATTATCGTCACGTTGAATGGGTGGACGTTGCGTCTATTAAGTTTTTCCAAAACGTTTTTTGTCGCTAGTGCGACGCGTTTTAAGACGTCGCCAATGACGCATTTTTTTGCGCATTGATACTAATCCCCGCAACAATCATAAAAATAAGTTTGAAATATAGTTAGTCGAGTTGACCTTGACGCATTAAAGTTTATTGCGTCGTTAACATTGTTGGTAGCAAATTTGAAAAGTTGTTTCTTTTGACATAAGTTAAAAGCATCCAATTGCTATTACGTCGTTTCAAGACATCTTCTCTTCTGCTCGGCAAAGCCTAAAACAACTTTAGATTAGGTTAAGAATTAATTCGAGAAACAAAAGTACGCTGCACTCTATTTTTCCCCACATTAAAATTCGTCTACTTCGATGCAAGTAATTCGTACGGGTCTTTAGATAATGAAGTTATGAGGTTATTTTAATAGAGGGGTAAATAACCCTGTGTCGAATAGTATCAAGCTTGACATAGAGCACATCAAACGCATTTGGTTTACGTGCGCAAATTTTGATTTAAAACGAGGTAATGTTACACAAAGCCTTCTATTTTCGTGCTAAATTTTTTAATTAAAAACTAGATTGGGGTAATGAACGCAAAAGGGCTGAATAATTTTAATCACATTTACTTCTTTTTGTTTAAACAAAAAGTAAATATAGATTTCTGGTTTTAGTGTCGTTAAATGTAGATTAGTCGCACGTACGGCCGCCATTTAATTAATTCAATGACAAAAGCTAATTAATCATAATGGAATTTTCAGAGCGAGTGACGCTTGTTTAATTGTCTTGTTTGTAAACGCGATCGATATAATTATTATGCATACAAAAAAGAACTGAACTACAATATACCAGGAATCCAGAGTCAGCGAGATAAAAATTGAGCTGATAATTATGCGGTTTCGAGTACTAGTCTTCGCGCGAAAGAACTCTTGTCGACCACTCGTGCTTCGAAAAATAATCACAATCTTCAAGTTGAATTTTTCGTTGGAAAATAAAACGCGTCTGCTTTATTCGGAATTGTGGCGTAACTAAGTAAAACCACAACTGACAGTCGCGAGGATGTTTCATTGTTTTTTACGAGCTCATACACTCGAAAGTTTACGTTTAAAACAATTTGTTAAACTTGCTGGTTTTAATTAGCGAGTTCTTCCTTCTAATAATTTTATAACTGAGTTTTAGTCGAAAATCAAATTGATTGATTGATGTAGGGTATAGGACGATTACTTTAAAGATGAAAGTCTTAGATTTGTGATTGTTTTTGGCCATGATCTTCAGGTTAAAAAGTAAAAGCTTATCAAAGGAACCGTTATCTAAATAGGTTCTTGGAGCTGGCAGAGACGCAAAGACTTTTCTAAAAAGTTACAGAAACAGTTCCAAGCACATGAGGATTTTATGTGAAGATAGACGTGGTATCGCAGCTATATATGTAGCAGAATAGGCGTAATGCTAAAGAATCTGAAAATATTTATAACTGTTTGTCCTGATTTCTGCTGAATGAGAGAGTCTTTGAGAACAGCAAAGTTTAAAGACACACGTAAAACGTACGTATACGAATGCTTTTTACCTTACAGGAACTAAGGTTTTCTATAGCCAGTGAAGAGTAATAAATATGTTGGGTTAACCGATGTGTAAAGTAGCAAATGGAGATGTTTCAATGTGTACTCACTAACCGACATTTATATTTGACATTTTTATTTTAAGAATGGTAATAAAAAGGATTAGGCACAAACATGTGTGTTAGATGCTATGATAAGAATGTCTTCCGGGTTTGGACCGTGTCATTGTTGTTGTAACCAAAGTTGCCAACGTTTCGCCTACTTTCGTAAAGGGTTTCATCAGGGCGTGAGATAAATCGCAAAACTCAAACAAGCAACCGAAATCTAACCAAGAACTTCTCAAAAGTTAGGTTATCAACTTGTGAAACAAGCCATAATCTAAATTCTGAAAAGGTAAGAAAGAAAACGATAACTTGAAAAAGCAAACGAAAATCTAACAAAGTGGCTTATGAAGAAATAGTCTCCGTATATAAAGGAGAAGGATCGTAACTGATGGTTAAGCTCGACTCTGATTGGGGTACGGTTGCTAAGAGGCGTGTTTTCGATAAATGACTAATGACCGGGAACCAAAGAGGGGATAGCTCGAAACCATGATCGCAATTGAAGTTATTGGGGTGTTTGATGATTTCTATGCTCTCTCGGAATTTCCTGTTGAAAAAGAATGGAGATTTGGCAATCAACTAAACATTATCAAAATCTATCTTGTGACCTGTAGTAAAATGATGTTCAGCAACCGCAGACTTGGAAATATACCTTTTCCTTATACAACGATCATGTTCTGAAATGCGAGTAATGACGAAACGACCGGTTTCACCAATGTAGACTAAACCACATGAACAAGGAATTTGGTATACACCTTGAGATGAAAGTGTAGGAAATTTGTCTTTGGGAGAAGGTAGAATCTGAGAGATTTTGCCTGTCGAGTTGAATATGGGTTTAATACCATTCTTAGGAAGAAGTTTCTCTATTTGATCTGTAACCTTGTGAATGTAGGGTAAACGGGCTAGTTTCGGATTGGATTCCGGAGTAAAAATGTTCTTAGGTAATCGAGTACGTGTATGTAGATGACGATCGATAACTCTATGAATTACTCGCTTCACATAACCATTGTTCACTAAGGTTCTAGTAAGATTACGGAGTTCCGAGTCTAGATTCTCAGGTTGGCAAATAGAAGATTCAATAACAGAACGTTTCTGAGCAGGATAATGATGACACGAAGTATGAAGGTATCTGTCCGTATGGGTGCGTTTGCGATAAATAGAATGGCTCAGAAGTCCGTCGGGCTTACGAGTCACAAGAACGTTAAGAAATTGAAGAGAACCATTACTTTCGATTTCCATAGTAAATTTGATATTTAAGTGTTGATTGTTAAGATGATCAAGAAACTTAGACAATTCGAGATGACCATGGTGTGAATGGGTTGAACTATGATGTTCTATCAAGGATGTTGATTCCTACTACTAATGTACTGAATAACTAACTCAAATATCCGCTTCGTAAAACTTGTTATCAAACTGGAAGTAAGTAGAGGATGGACACTTATCAATAAGAGGAACCAAACTCAACTCCTTGTCATGTTGTGACAGAATCTGTTTGATGATAATAAGCGAATCCTTAATAGGAACTTAAGTAAAAAGTGAAGCATCATCAGATACCCACAAGATGGTAACAATTGAAATGCCGTTAACCAGTCACATATTTTGCCTACCCTGTAAATGGCAGATTTTTGCTTCACTTTTAATTCATTAGCTAGCTGTACTATTATAGAAAATGTAAGGTTGCATATTATACATTTAGGATCCATCGATTTAACAGCAAAGTTAATTCAATGCCTACTACAAATCTCCGATACCTATGCTGTCGGTATTGCGAGACATCCGATATTGGATCTGGATTTGATATGGTCTATTTGCTAGATTAACCACAGAACCATTTAACGGCAAAAGTATCATATCCAAGCCCACATCTTCGATATCGATGCTATGTATTACGATACAACCGATATTGTTGATATGTACTTGTATAGCGTCGATATTTTGTTTCAGTCGATACTTTGATATAATTGATACTTGAACAACATCGATATTTTATTATCGTCAATAAAGTTGATGATGTTGATACAATACTTTGGCACTATCAAAGCTTCAGTATCGTAGATACTGTTGATATTGTCGGTATCTGTGGTATTTGATAGTGTCAGTACCTGCGATACTATTGATATATTGTTGTTGTCTATATTGTCAACATCTTTTAATATTTGCTCATTATGAAGACAGTGTTGTTACTTTTGTAAGCATACTGGCACTAAAATATTGTCAGTATCTGCGATACTTGATTGTTTTTTGTGTTATTATTATCATCTGCGATACTTCAATAGTCTTTATTATTTCATACATTTGATCCTATGATATCGTTGATACTTTAATACTGTGACTATTTCTAGGTTGCTGGTATTTTTAGAACTTTGATCTAGTTGATACTGCGATATCTTTAGTGCCGCCGTTACTTTAATATCTTTGGTACTTTTATGTTGCCGATACTTTGATCAAATCTATAGTTTAATATTATCCGTATTTTCAGTATTGATGCTTTCAGAGCGTGATATTGTCAGTATTTAGATTTAGATAACGATTTGATGTCATTAATATTTGTGACAATTAGATACCATCGATATTATCAATATCTCTCCTATGTAACTATACTCTCATTTTTGTCAGAGTCCACGACACTTTAATGTTTTTGATACTTTAACGTTTATTATTACTGGGGAAAGTATACCGCCGATGTTTTGATGTTTACCAAGAATGAAAACAGTATGGCTAAACAAATTTACATACCGATACACTATACTTTGATGTCATAAATATTGTTAGTATCTGTGACAATTCCTATACCCTCGTTTTTGTGAGAATCCGCGATATTTCAATATTGTTGATACTTTAGTATTTATTATGACATGGGAAAGTAAACTGCCGGTGTTTTGGAGTTGATCAAGGATAGAAACAGTATCGCTGAACAAATTTACATACCGATACACTATACTTTTATGTCATAAATATTGTTAGTGTCTGTGACAATTAGATACCATAGATATTATTAATATCTTCTATGTAACCTTCTCTACCCTCGTTTTGGTCAGAGTCCGCGATGCTTACAATGTTGATACATAAACATTTATTACGACTTGGAGAAGTATACCATGTTTGGTAATCGATTCTTGATCGATATCCGTTGCTTTGAAATTCCCGATTTGGTCACTATCTGCGTTTTATACCTTTGTTTTTGACAGCATATGTGATACTTTACTATCGTTGATGCAATTAATATCATTTTGTCTATGATATAATGCTGCGAAAAGTATGTCGCAATAGGTATCGAGCACCTGATGATCGATACTATCGATACTGTGGTACGATTGAAATATCGAAACCAACTGCTATCGAGGTAAATACAGATATCGGCATCTACAATATTTTTGATAACCACCTCTTTGGTATTTATTTATTCCAAAATAAGTACCGGTACTGATACTGCTCAGCTTTATGGTGTACTTTGCAAGAGAAATGTTTTGCATTTGTGTCAATGTGTGTAAATCTAGTGTTTGTGGGGAAACGTGTGCCCTGGACAAGAGTATGACGCCAACGACTACAAGACATCTATGACTACATTGCGTTAAAGCGCTTTTATTTAGTAAGCAGTCAACTTTGCCATCGCAGTCGGAAATGACCTGTCATCATTTGGACATAGTTTTTAGCAATTTTTCTACGCAATTAAATTTTGGCCGCTGTTTTCTTGTAAGACGCAATCTGAATATCTTGTTGACTGATCTTAAATGACCACGTTTTTAAATTTTGTCAATTTTCTCTTGGTTCAAATTTTTAGTAAAGATCTCCAAGCACCGGAATCTATGCTCTGAGCAGTATTACCAGACGTTGACTTGATAGGGTCTTTAAATTAAAATTTATTACCTAAATTTAACCGTAACTTACTGCAGGCGGCTACTCAACACTTCGGAGAGTGAGTCGTAGGTAGTACTCTATGTGCTAATTACAAAATAATGAAAAGAGCGCCAAAACGGGGAAATACCCGCTACAGATATCGTTTACATCTACCAAACACCGAGAGTAAACAAATCGAACAACAGAAATATAACAAGGAATGTATCTTTATTGCAGTGGCAACAATAAAATGATTTAAAATTAACAATCGTGATTAAGAAGTATAAGATGATAAAGATGATGATGATGAGATAAAAGCAACTACTAGCTCAGTTGAATCGGCAGGCGGGTCGCGAGTCTCGGTGTGCTAATCTTGTAATAAATTAAAAAGGCGCCAAAACAAGTATATGTTTCTAACTCTTTATTTCTGGTCGATCTTTGCTGGCCAGTTCAGCACCTCGATACCAGCTTTCGCTCGCCTGATTATGGAGGGTGGCGAGGTTATGCTTAAGCATCCCCCTTCCTTAAGAGACTAATTTCGCACGACAAAATAATTCGACGTCAAACCTGTGCCTAAACTAGCTCTCAATCCTCAGAGAGGGCGACACCAGTTTATGGAGCACCGGACAGCGAGTCTCCGGTGGGATACTTTGTCACCCTCGGATACAAGTGTAGCTGCCGGGCCACGTTTGACGAGTTACCATCCTACAAAATGGATTCCTCTGCTACCTTGCGATGTTTAAACAGCCCTCGCCCTTTTCAGATAAATGCGCCAGTATACTGGAAATACTGGAATTGGGTAGATTGCTATCCGTTCTATGGGTCTAACGTGCAAGGCTATTCACATAGACCCCGGGCGTATTGGTCCGCGTGCGGTTACCACAAGACGCTTCCTTTGCCGGAGGGACTGGTCTCCTTTACCTTGCTTTCGTATAATAGAACTCGACCTTTTCTCTCCCTTCAGAGGTATGTCCCGGTTTACCGGCACTGATAACACTTTTGGGCCCAGGCCGTGCTCCGAGTTCCTGTCTGAAAATTGAACTGAGTTTCAGAATTGGAATTAGTTCCGGATTTACCGGCGTGGTACCAGACCGATTACGTTGGCCAGCCGTGCCTCCAATTCTTGTCCATGACCGTCTCTCGGAATTGGGTAGAGTGGCTATTATTCTACGAGTAGCAGCCACATGGCAAACCGCTTCCTCCCGTATAGATCGTACACAGTTAAGTCCACAATCCGCGGACGTTATGCCGCCGCAGAAGGGAGCCCATCAAACGATTGGCATCAACACGACTACTACCACGTTAGGATACGGTACTTCCGCCGTTGACACAGAATCCAAACTTACGCTTAGACTCTACAATTGGGTAGAAACGTTTTTCGTTTTTAGGGCACTACATGGTGATATGTAAGCCAGTGTCAGTTATTTAGTTAACATCTCCAATGGAGAAACCAGCAAAGATGCAATCCAGAGTGCACCGAAAGGAGGCTGTTGATTAAATGTGTCTCTCACTGAAAGAAACAGTTGGCAAAACACAAATTACACTATGTTTATTTCCAAAAGAGAATGTGCGTTAAAATAAAATAGAGAAATGTAGACCAATAACAAGTATAGATTTTTCATATCACAGTTATAATATCAATGGAAGCCCTATCGAGCAGGCAACACATCAATTATATTCAATTGCTAACAAAAATTCTAAATAAGTGATTTTAATCAAGGTTAACTAGTATTCAAACAATTACTTCTTCTACCTTACAGACGCGAAGCGAGTCGATAATCGACAATAATGATACTGAGTTGCAAAACAAGATAAAAGCACCAAAACATACCCAACTGAAAAATTCTTCGTCACCAGTAGTAACGCTCGCAGTTTTCTTTTTATTTGATTTACAAAGAAAACATGCGGGGTATATAAGCTTATGTACGACGTTTCTATTTTATGCCCAAATTTGGCTTTGACTGACTATAAATGATTTCAAGAGCTTGGACCGATGTCACGTCAATGTACTCATACGGCAATACATAAAGTTAAAAATGATGAAGTTTGCGACTGAAAGTAAAATTGAATCAGTGTGATGTACGTTGGGATTCCATATAATAACTGTTTTGCTTAAGACTGGCGGTTAACTGATAAGATTGATACAATTATGATAAGAAAGATGCATGAAACTGATTATTAACTAATTATATAATTATACGATCCTGAGACTTCAAACGAAGATGTGAGTCATATTTTGTCACTTCGGATTTATTAAAGATGGTGGCCCTTACAGGTTACCTTGCTACGACAGTCGTGCATCGGGATAAAGTAGCAGCCCTAGAAAACCGTTAAAAAGGTAAACGTAACGTAACGTAACGACGCCATTTTGATTACCTTCATACCTGGAACGTCATGCAATCAACGAAATCGCTTATTGGCTCAACACTTGAATAAGTCTTTTCCAGTTCATCCGATGAAAAGCGTAATCGAAAGAACTAATGAGGAAAATTCAGCAGAAAGAAAAACTACTTACATTTAGCGGACTAACTCTGATATGACGTTCAATAGCAATTTCCAAACGATAAAAGAAAAGCAATGGCTGTTTGTAACAGCGAATAGAGCTTATCCCCATTCGTGCAGGTCTGTCAGTAGCGGCGTATAAACAGTGCAGCCGTTAATTTTAATTTAGAATAAATGTTTTTGAAAAATACAAAATAACGACATGTAACAACAATAAAAGTATCCTTATGAGTAAGCAACACTTTATACACGTAGGTACATGACCAATGACTATACTAAACAGAATGCGCCGAGCTTGTTCACAGATACAATCGCAGATGTGCAACTGAATTTTCGAGATTAGTCGTCCATCTAGAAGTTAATTCTTACTCCAACGAAACTTTCACAGATAACACATACGAATCGAAGTTAATTTACCCATTTATAACAAGGATGGTATACGATATTTAAAAAAATGGAGATCTCACCGGGCGCAACGTTAGTTTTCACGTGCTGTTTCTTTCAACGTCAAAAACGGAAACTACAGTTAATATGCTTCTATATGTAAAAGTGACAGTTATGTTCCGGGACAAAATTCATACAGCACACAAACTATATTACAATCCCTAACATATTTTTTCATCAGAAAATGATACTTCGACCAATTGCGGTTGATGTTTAACCTTTAGTTCTTGCTGGGCATCGTTATCGTGTTGGCTGACGTGGTAATATTGGGCGCGAGCACAAGACCGAGACTATAGTCTTTGTTAGTTAAGATGAAACATATCGGAAAAAATTCCTACTAGGAAAGAAAGCATAAGATTTATGTTTCTATCTTTATCTTACGTATTACACGTATCTACAATACAAACCGCCCATGACAAATACATTGCGCGAGCGCTCGAAAGTTGTTGTTCAACAGTATAGACAAAGATAAACAGGTTTCCTTTTTAAGTTGAAGTAGCGAGTCGGCAGATGTTCTAAACAATTTATTGAAAAAATCGCCTAATAGAAAATCTTCGGTGTTAATAAAGTAATCCAATAGTATCTGAATCAGTAGTTTGTTTGAAAGTTACATGAGAATTTTGTAGTTGTAACTAATGTCTGATTGGAACCACCTAGTCGGCTCATTAGTCGCAAACATTTTTGGGACCGAAGTGTGCTTTGGTCAATACGAAGCCTTAAATAACCAGAAACTCAAGTTCAATCAAATTTACATTTAAGTATATTAGAATCTAGAAAGCTTTGATTAATACTACCCACATTCTTTTGTTATTATTACATAACCACAAAACAAAATCGCTTCAAAACCTACTGCAACGTTATAAGATAAATAATAACTTTTTGTAATAACGCCAATTCTAAAATGTTGGCAGAGAAAGAAAGTATTTCGGTAATTTCTGGATGTCGAAAAAAGAACGAACAATTAATAAATCTCATAATTTGGCACGGCGAAAACGTTAACCAGGAAACAATTTATCATTTTAAAAACTATTGAACAACATTTATGTTGAGATAAAACAAGCTAAGGTTTGGGACGAAATCCAAAAATCCATCTTAATTGCTGAATTTATAGCGCTTAAAGAATTTTTTTCCGAAACACCGATTTTTCGACGCGTTACTCGCCATCGATCGTCGTCAAAAATTTAATTTTTTCGCATAACTCAAGTTTATAATGAGCGTAAGTCTTTTGGTTCAAACTTAACTTAATTGTCCATGAAATTAACTATATTGGGATAGTTTTAGTTTTATTAGCTTTGTTCGCGTATAAGTTAGGGGAGTTTTGTCGTATTGTAGAAGCCCAATTTGTAAATTATTAAAAATACCTACTTGATATTCTCGGGTTTTTGTTTCATAGCCACTGTGATTTTTACGTTTTCATTTCGAATATTACAGGCAATTTTTACTATACGTATAGGTGAAACGAGATTATCATAATATTGAGTTAGTTTTTTTAGGGATTTAATAAATGTCTTCGACGTTCGACTTTTTCTATCAAATTTGAGAATTTCAGTCGTAAATAGTGTAACCGAATATAAAATGTTATAAGAAATGGTGCTTTCAGCATTTGCCAAATATTTGACTTGGTTTTATAAGATACTTAGAATATTTTTCTTGGAGTAACGTTTATTGCTGGCTTCACTAATGACTTGTTCTCAATTATTGTTTGAGTATTGCGGGCATACAACGCGCGCGTTAGGAAATGTAGAAAATGGCGTTGACCTCTTTCTTTAAAGTTCCATTAGTTCAGTTCTAGTAATCGATCTTTTTTTGCTGTTTTTATAGCCTACTTATATTTTGCTTTATTACGCTCGACTTCAAAGCTTTTCCTATCAACACGGGCGGTGATTTTACTTGCTATTAATCAGAAATTTTTAAATTAACAACAGTGCTCTATTTAAAGCAAAAATATATATTTTTTACATCGAATTTAGTAAAATGTGGATTGTTATGAAGACATTTTTAAATACAGTCACTATTGACGATTAATTATTTATTGGTCCTTCGAGCCGGTACAATTAATTTTCGGTAAGTTTCTATTGTTTGTAGTTTGTAATTTCATTCTATTGTTAAATGTTAATTGGGTAACACGATTTTTATGAATTTTGTTACCTGGCATCGATGCAAAGCAGCCAGACGGTTCGAGGAGTATTGAGCAAGCGACGTGAATTGAAATTACATTGCAGATGTTCCGAAAAGTGTTTCTATGCTGGAAATGAAGACGTATAGTGCTCAACAACGAAGTTAAACACTCTAAAAAGACATTCGCGAATATGCGTTCTTTCTCTAATTCTATTTTAAATTCGTTTCAACATTGGCTTTAAGTTAAGAAGCTTAGTTTATGCAGACTAAATGTTCTACGTGCACTTACCTAATTTATACAGACAATGCATAATAAGCTCGACTAGAAAACGATTTTCAAAAAGCAACAGCAGGTAGTTGTGTTTAAACAAAAGATGCTTATACTAATGATCTGTTAGCGAAGGTTGTGGTTTGAATTAACGATTAGTACGAAAATGTTCCTGAAGTTAGTAAAGCCAGATACGAATAATGCTGTTATAAATCGATATCTGGTCTTTGTACTACAGGCCAATATCATTTTATTTTCTATGTTTAGCTTTCTGCTTTTACACTGATTTGTGAAACGCTACGAAGTAGTAATTATATCTACCGGTTGTTTAATTAGTCTTATCAATAATCATCTACACTGCAAAGAATCGCGTTCTCAGGAAAACTTACGTACACGTTATGGATTTTAAAGTAACGTAAGACATTACGTTAGGAGTACAGATTGGTTCTTGCTGCATTCCAACCAAAGTCATGTATGCGTTGGCATTGCAGTATATATCGTTTATATTGTATATTCTATATAGAACTTTTTAATTCCTGATTTCTTTAATCTAAAGTTTATTATCAGCAGACATAAAGTATGCAAGGTTTCAACAAAATCAAGTAGACCTAAGTGAAAAATCGATTCCAAGTCTTGGCAGACAGGCAGAATCGTGTTTTAATCGATGTTTTCAATGTGGTTGGATTATAAACAAAAGTTCAAAACTTAAAGACCAAACGGAATGGTGAATCAGTTTGATAGAATATTGTATTATCAGATAACATTTCACCAGTCAGTGTCATTTACGCACTGACGCTGCAGCAAATTCCATTTCTTAATATTTACACGCAAATATCTTTCTTACGAACTTCTAGTTTTGATAATACGAAGCTTAAAATTTGTATTAATTACAGTTTTTTAGCGTTACGCTTAACAGCACTTTATAGAAAAGATAAACTGGCGAGTAAGATGAAGGGAGAGGGAAAAAGTATTAAAATAGAATTCTTGAAAGTGTGGCTGGAAGGTGAAGAAAGATTTTGGGATGAGGAGAGGGGAACTCCAGTGAAGAAGGGGGCAAAAAACTAAGAGTTGGGGGAGGGAAGGATGGATCAAATGATGTTGGATTAGCAAGTTTTAAGGAAAATGAGACGGAAAAGCAGAATCAAATAAAATTATTGTTTTGGAATGTGGCAGGCATAAAAAATAAGGGAGAGGATTTCTGGAGATATGTAGAGGGTTTTGATATGATGGGAATGTCGGAAACATGGTTGGAGGAAAAAGACTGGGAAGTATGGAAGGAAAAATTACCAGAGGGTTATAATTGGAAGGTGGAATTTGCAACAAGAAGAGAAAGTAAAGGTAGAGCAAGGGGAGGGATACTAACGGGCATAAAAAGGAACTGGTCGGTTGAAGAAGAGGAGGGAAACGAGAAGCAAGAGATAGGGATTGTAAAAAAAATATGTGGTCAGAGAAGGAAAGGAAAAATATATAGTGTTAACAGTTTATGGGCCGCATATGAGGATAAGTGAACAGATTGAGAAAATGTTAAGGGGGAGGAAAAGGAAAAGATTATTATAGGGGGTGATTTTAACGCGAGAACAGGGGAAAAGGGAGGAGTGATTATTGGAGGAAAAGTAAAGAGAAGAGTTAGCATGGATAAGACAGTTAATAGGAATGAGAAAATGTTAGTGGAGATATGTGAGGAAAAAGGGTGGTCAATTCTTAATGGAAATATAGAGGAGGGGGACATAGGTGACTACACTTATATGGGAGGGAGGGGAGAATCGGTGATCGACTACGTGATAGTGAGTGGAGAGATGTGGGAGGACATAGAAAGTTTTAAAGTGGGGATGAAGAGGAATCGGATCATCAGCCACTGGAAGTGATTTTAAAAGGAAAGGAGCAAGGAATTAAGGAGGAACAGAGGGGATGAGGAGTAAATAAGGTGTGGACTGAGGAAAGCATAGTAAGATATAAGATGAAGTTGGAGCAAGTGATTTGGGGAGATGTAGGGTGGGAAGAAGGACTAAAGGAGTTGACTGCAGAGATGGAGAAGGCAGTAGAAAAGAAATGGTTTGAGAAAAGACAAGGAAAAAAGAGGAACGAAAACAGGTGGTGGAATAGAGAATGTAGAGAGGCAAAAACAGAGATGAGAAATGCAAGAAGAAGATGGAAGAAAGGTAGAATAGATGTGCAGGAGTATAAGGAGAAGAAAGTGAATTTTAAAAATGTATGTTCTGAGAGAAAGGTGTCGTATAAAGAGGAAATGGAGAAACAAGTAAAGGAAATAAAGAAAGAAGGAGAAGTGTGGGAATTTCTAAACAAGGAGAGAAGAAGAGGTAAGAGGAGAGAGTTATTGTATGGAGCGTTTGGAGGGAACAAGAGAAGGACCAGGGCAGGTGACATTGCAAGAGGTAAATACAATACAGGAGGAGAGGGAGATAACGAAAGAGGAAATGGAGGAGGCAATAAATAGACTAAAATTAAGAAAGACGACAGGAACGGACGGTACGCAAGGAGAACAATGGAAATATATAGGGGAGAGAGTAAGAGGAAATGTAATTTTTAATACAATATGGAAAGGAGAGGAATTGCCAGGGAGTTGGAAAGAAAGTTTAATTCTGCCGGTTTATAAGGGAGGGAATAGGAAGGAGGTAAAGAATTATAGAGGGATTAGTGTCACTAATGTAAGTTATAAATTGTATGCCATGATTATACAAAGGAGGCTGGAAAAGGAAGTGAAAGAAAAAAGATTATTACCAGATTGGCAGATGGGATTTAGAGTGGGAAGAAGGGCAATAGACAATGTCTATATATTGAAACAGTTAGTGAATGGAGAGCTAGATAAGAAAAGGGGTAAGGTATACGCTTTCTTTATGGACATAGAAGCTGCGTTTGATAATGTGAATAGGGAAAAGCTATGGAGGGTGTTAAGGAAAAAGGGAATAGAGGAACAACTAGTGAGGAAACTGGAAGGGATATATAAAGAGGCTAAGAATAGAGTAAAAATAGTGTTAGTGAAGTGTTTTGGAAGAGGAAGGGGCTAAGGCAGGGGTGTCCTCTTAGCCCTATTTTATTTGCACTGTATATAGGTGACATAGAAGTGTTGAAGGATGGTCAGTGTGGTGGAATTGTTATGGAGGGAGGGATTAAAGTGTGGATATTGGCATATGCAGACGTTATGGTCATGGTGGCAAAAAATGAGTTGGAGATGAAAGGTATGATAAATACGATAAAGAGGTATCTGGAAAGGAAAGATTTGGGTTTAAATGTAGGAAAGTCTAAGATGGTAGTTTTTCAAAAAGGGAGAGGAGGGAAGAAAAAGGAGGAGTTAAGTTGGGGAGAACAGAAGATAGAGGCAGTGAATGAAGTGACATATTTGGGATATAGGCTAAGGTATGATAATAAAGATGATGCGCATATAAGGGAGTTAGCAAAGAAGGGTAACAAGGTATTAGGGCAGGTATGCAGTTTAGGGGAAAGAGTATTTGAGAAGGAGATCGAGAAGAGAAGATGGCTGTTTGAAAAATTGATTAAAAGTGTGATGATGTACGGGGTGGAGGTATGGGGTTGGAAAGAGTGGAACCTATTGGAAAGGGTACTAATAAAATATTGGAAATGGATACTGGGTTTAGACAGGGAGACGCCGGGTTACATAATAGAGGAGGAGGGGAAGTTAGAGAAGATTAGAATAGAAGCAGAAAAAATGGCGATGGGTTATGAAGAGAAAATGAAGGAAAGGAGAGAATGTAAAATTTTGCAATGTTGCTGGAGGATGGTAAAAGACATCAAAAACATATATGGGCAGGAAGAAAGGAAACTTTACTACCAACGAGGAGGTTTCGCAATAGAAGAGGTGGAAAGAAGGAGAGAGGAAGGGAGGTTAAATACTGAGGAGATAGTAAGAAGAGATAAAGACTCGCAGGTGCAAGAGAGGGAAGGAAAGTACAACTTAAGGTATGGGAATATAGTGTCCAGGGGGTTTCCTAAAGTATCTGATGGGGAGGAGAAGCTTAGGAGAGAAACGACTTATAGCTAGGTTCAGATGCGGAAATGAGGAGAATTTAAATAAGTATTGGAAGGAGGATGTAATGAGGAGATGTAGATTATGTGGGGAGGGATGGGAGGACATAGAACACTTGAGTGGGGAGTGTAGCGAGCTAAGGGAAGAAAGGAGGGGGAGGAAGGCTTTGCTTGGGGAGGGATTGGATTGGATGAAAGCAGTAAAGGAAAGAAGGATAAGAGGGGAGGGTTAGGACTATCGATTTAGAATAATAAGATGGTGATGGGAAGATTTTAGGGGATAAAGTTTTTTTTTGTTTTTGTTTTTTTTAGTTTACAAATTTCTGTACAAATTATATTAGTATGATAAGAGAAGATGTAAGGGTAACGTAACCCATTGTAGGGCCGAATGGCTAGACAATTAACAATAAATAATAATAGAAAAGATAAACTGAGTGTTTATCGTTTTAAGGCCAGTCACAGAAAAGAATAAAAAATCAATTTACTTCAGTGAACAAATTGATACTGATTTCAGAATTGAGTCCTGTGGGTGTCTTGATGATTCGACTGGTGCAAAACTACCCGAAATTTTGTTTAGTCCAACTGTCGGTTTTAGTATTTCAGTGTTTTGCCGATTGGAAAGTATTTATTGCTTGTTCAGGCGTTGACTGCTGTAACGTGCACGTGCAGAAACGATCCTCGTTATATAAGTTATAGCAACTTCTGCTCCGCAATAGTCTGAGATAGTAATTTTTACGAGACAGTCAGTTAGTTCTATTGGTGATGATTATGTCAGAAAATGGGCGCCAGGACGAGAGTTTGATAACGGGTGCTCGCCCAAAGAGACAAAACAAAAGAATGAGGCAGTGAGTGATATATTTAGTTTCGGCGTAATTGTTTAAAACAATATAACAACATTAAGTATCAGGTATATCAGAGTAGAAACAACCAATACCTTCGTTTAAAGAAGTCGACGTTAAGCGGTAGTTTTAGTGAAAACAAATTAATTTAGTTACTAACAAGAAGATTAATATATTTGTAGCAAAGCTTAGTACTCTATAGAAACACAAGGTCGTTTTAGATTTGACTAAGACGACACACAAGGTTGAATAGATGCCTATACTCACTGCGAACCTTTATCGGCTAGATCTAGTCGCTGAGGTCGGATAAGACTTTAAAGTGCAACAAGAATAATAAGTTTTAGACACAAATACAAAAAAAATATATACGATAGATTGAGAACGTATATGCTACTGCTTTCTTAGTTCGTTGTTAGAGAATTGACTTCTTAGCCCTACTTCAATGAAAGTACCTGAAGTATATCATTGTTCTTTTGGATTAGGTTCTTAATAACCGTCGCACCTAAGCTCTAACTTATAAGTTCTCCGTCCTTAATCAATTTTAGAGTAAGACATATAGGCTTCTTTGCTATTACTTTTGGTTCTATATACTTAGTCCCCAATGTGTTAATATCCAGCTTCTAAAAAAGCTGGACATTTGCCGAGTATGTGAAGAGGCGTTTTCTCTTCTTCTCTACACATCTTAAATTAGGTTTTGTTACATGTTATTTCGTATTTTTCAAAAATAGTTATTCTAAGTTAAAATTAACGGCTGCACTGTTTATACGCCGCTACTGATTCTCCTTATGGGTGGGGATAAACGCGATACAGCAACTAACGATCATTTTACTCGCTCTTTACCTGTTCGAAACCGCTGTATTCGTGAATCTGAATGTTATTTTACGACATGTAATTAGCTTTACACAAGTTTTCCACTATTTTAGGTTTCTTCCATGAGGTTTGAAACAACTGTATGTTAAAAAACCTTGTTATGGTTTCTCGCGCTGTATGAATTTTGCCACAAGTTTGATTTGCTCATGATATTATTTGTTTCTGTTCACGCTAATGAAACAGCACGTATGCTAACTAAATGCTTAGTGATATTCACGTTTAAGAATCTTGGAACATTTATGTTATTAATGATGTAAATCAATTTCGATGTTGTGAAAGAATCGCTGGGGTTAGAATGCATTTCTATTTTACGGCGAGATATAATTTTCTTTTACTCTGGCAGCAAGTTTGGTCACCCTCACATGTTTGCTACTTCAAAAAATTTTAACGACTGACTAATTACTTATACATTGGGTCGAACCATACACTGATGCAGGTATTAAATCGTACTAGTTAGATATAACGATGTCGGCAACTACTTACCATTCGTTAGATGTAGATACAAATGGAATCCAACGTTTAAATATTATCTATTGGGGCAAATAATCATGAAGAGTTGGTGGCACACCTTTTGAATAGCAATTAAACGATTTTTGAAAAGGTAAGCGTTAATACGAAGCGGCGATGTCTTTTTGACCATAGAATAGATTAGTCGTGGTGACTGGTAACTGCAGATGTTTCGCAATTCTGTGCAGTCATGTGTTTTCCTAATTTATTGGTTCTAGAAAAGTCTGTGTTCCATTTCTCTCCTCGGGTAGATTAATTACTTTTCATTACTTTTCTCGTTATGGTACTATGGTGGTTTTTTAAAGAATTTCTTTTGCTGTCAATCTTAAAAAAGTTTTTTTACTTGACATGTTTGTACGATGCTGAATATTGTGAGTTGGGAAGAATTTTTGCTAATAAGTTTGAATTCTGAATTGTATCTGATTACTAGAGACCGAACCTGGCGCCCAGTTATACGAAAATCAACATCAAAACCCACGTCACTGTCAAATAGCAAATCCTAACGGTTAAACTATTTTTTTTGGAAAATTGATTGCGTTGTAACACACTAATTGTGAATGTTGAAAAAAGACTTAGATCTTCGATTTACCTGCTTTGGCTAGCTCTGTATCGGAGATGGTCGTGGGTTGATTTGGTAGTACCCGGAGTAGAGTGATGAGTCGGTGCTCTGCGCCACCTTTCTAGGCGAGTAGAAAAGTAAGCTCGAAGTAAGGGAAAGGACCTCCAAACTCGCAACACAACCGCGTGCTAGGAAGAAAACAATAGTATTATTGATTATGGACCGTAGTTGTTATTCTTGAAGTGCATAGAACCACATAATAATGACGAAATAAATAAAGAACGAAAAATTGTCAACTCATCATTATAGTTGATAAGAAGGATGTCGGCTAAAATACCGGCTGCTTGCAGTGGTGTAACAATAAAGTTCTAATAAAATAATCCTACAATCTAAACAGTGCAACTTTCAAAGAAACGGTAATAATTGAGGGGTCTTCTATATCTTAAATTCTATTAGTATACATAACAAAGGATAAAACATTCTAAAAGCTGCTTTTCATAACACTTTTACGCATTTTCGCTGTTCTCTACAGGAACATAGCAAACTTTAGTAAATGAACGTCGCACAACACCATTTGCAGTTTTTATGGTGGCAACTCGGTTTACGTCATCGCTGCGTGGACGTAGTTCTATAATTCTGTCAATGCCATTTTGGGCTTGCTGCAACCCGACGAGATACTTGTGACTCCATCTTCTCCATGTATGTTGATAAAGTTTCTGAAGCATTTGAAATAAAGATAAACGATGCTAAAGAATGCTTGTAACATATGAACCCGGGAGCGTTGTTAACGGTCTACCAATAAAAAAAATGTGCAGGTGTGAGGGCTTGGAGATCATTGGGATCGGATGTCAGAAGATACAAGAGACGAGAGTTCGAGATTACTTCCATTTGAACAAGCGCAGTGCAAAACTCCTCATAAGTCAAAATGGAATTTCTTATTATCGTTTAAAAAACTTCCAAAGGGAGGGCTATGGGATGGAATTAAATGCCATTCGCTGCCATCGACAGCAACGGATTCGACGGTAGAAGTCTGTTGCTTCTTGAAAAATGCTGCTAATTCTTGTAATTCCGAATTAGCTCCGACGAAATTGGTTCCGTTATCGGAAAAAACACGGAAGGGCTTGTCTCTACGGACAACAAAACGTCGGAATACCATTACAAATAATTCGGTGGTTAGATTGGTCATTAATTCGAGATGAACTGCTTTAATCGAAAAACTAATAAACAAGGTTTTTCGCTGGTTTTCGTGTAACAAAAAAAGGTAAGCGACGGCTAACACAGTTGTTCTCGCAGGTTTCGTGATGATCGATTATAAACTAAATCTAAAAAGGCGCCAAAACGATGAAAGACTAAATTAGGGAGACACTGTTTAAATAAAAAGAACAAATAACACGACAGAAGTGATAACACAGAATATATATTTATCTTATCATAGACAGTAGTTAAAGAGGACGAAGAAGGTACATAAGTATAATTATATAAATTTTCCAAAGATTAGTACATGGGTCGATATCACAGGCCAAGTATAAGTTACGCCCTCGACTGGGCAACACGTCGTACAACAAAGTGACCTAATCGGTCTAAGTTTTACACTTGAAGAAGGGGTGAGTTTACATTCTTAAATTAAATTACTAAAGTACGAAAACCGAAGAACTAGAGAATAAAGATTATTATCTTATATGACACAACAAAAAGATTTTAACATTAAATGTGATTACAACCTAGTATGTACGTATGGTCGACTGACCACCAAACTATTAAGAATTAAAGTAAAAATGTAGTACTTACAGTTATGTTTTATCCAGTAGGGAATTAGCTAATTCCGTACCACCTCTTACCTAAAACTCAATTGAAATCTAACACAAAAGAAAACGTACATACGGTGTTATCACAAGTAAATTCTGTTTTTAATTCATACGATCACTGAAAATAAGCGAATGCGGCACTTGGGTAATTATTTCGTCCAATATGATTGTATTCAACTACTTGAACTTCAGCGACGTGACATCATGGAAGTTTTGTAATTGCAATAGAATAGACTTTTGCTCAAATAGACACAAAATTAGACCGCACATTCACGTGGAATTGCGTGAAATAACTTAATGATGAAAGCCTTGTTGGGGGTAGACACCGCTAAACGGAGAAAATGAATTCGTGCTTTTAAAATTTAGTCAACCACGAAAAGTGGGCGTGTCGAGGATAAATCTTATACTAGAAAATTTTTAATATACCACATTTTTAACATAACAAAATTAGCTCACTTTGTGTATTAATCATCGAATGAAATTTTTCGCAGCTTACTTGTGATAGCACGTTTGTATATTTATTAGCTATCTTCAGAATTTTTAGGGAAATGTATTTGGTATGCCATTAGCGGTAATCGCATGTTGGAAGCAGAGTAAGTACTCTCTTTCTATATTTAATTACTTGGTTTGGTCTCGATCGTATGTACGCACGACTAGACATATACGCATGTTTTCATGATTAATTTACGCAACTTTTTTTGTAATTATCTATCAAATTAGCTTTGATTCTTATTGTGTAATCACTGCAATTTTGTGATCATTTAATTTTTTTGTATTCACCAAGATTAATTGAGTAAATTCAACATTAATACATTCATCACCTACGTGTACGAGGTTAATTTAAGACTTCGACTGTTGTTCGATTTGTCTATCTTAAGTGTTGTCAGATGAAACAAGGCACCTGGAATTTTCTTTTCTTGCCATTTTGATGCCATTTAAATCAACGACATGCTGACTTCAGTTGATTGCTACATTAGTTACCTACTTGCCGAAACTCTGGGCGGCCGTCACAGGTAATCTGTCGCACTTCAGCCGAGTGCCAAGTTTACGTTTTACCGTAGCACAACACCGAAATTGCCACATATCAATATAGTGATAGTATTTTGTTCTGTTCACGTTTTCGTAAGAGATTGCCTCCTACTAAGCTCTACAATAGAGGCACGCATCTCTTTGAGGGTAGCTGCTGTTACCGTTGCCACTTCACCAGATGATTCCACCACTACCTACGCTACTTCAGTCAATCAAAACCGTCGCCCTACTACCGCTACCACCTCTACAACACCTGAGGGCAATTAGAGGGTTTAAAAGAAGATTTCCGACCTAAAGAAATCACTTTCTCTTGGAGCAGAGTCAAAGTCACCTCGCTGACTGCGCGAGGAGGCGCGAGCCGCAAAAGTCGAAACTGCTTAATGGACACTTGATACAGGGTGCTCAGCTCCCGCTTCCTTTGCTCGCCGCTGCCTCAACGTCACACCCGTGACGACCACATTGCTGCCTGCAACCAGGTCCACGTCTCCGGACGTACCGACATTTGCGCCGCCGTTTGTGTGTTCTGCGTAGTCGTAGTCTGTCCGGAAACCGCCGTCCGCGTCGCACAACGCCTACAGCCGTGTTCGCACCCTGAGGCCGTCGCAGCTACAAACCTACGATCAGCCGCGCCACGCCGTTTCGCTATGGTTTCCGTGACGACGCTACCGCCGCCTTCCGTTGTTGGTAGTTCATCGCCGTCTACGAGTGTAGTGACAGTGACCACCGTAGATATTACATGTAGTTTTTAAGCCCATTGTACAGTTAGTCGTAGTTCATTTATTGTCATTATTTCTTCATTGTAATATATTATCATTCACCCTCTACCGTCTACCTATTCATCGCTATGGCCCACGACCGGACCGTCGCTGACTACTACTACGTCTTTGGTAACATTGTCTAGCGAGCCTGTAATTTCTCCAACTATCGCAGAGCGGATCTATTCTTCTACGGACCGAAAAACTCGTGGATTTTTGACGGCTTTTTGAATGGCGTCAAAATAGGTGTTATCAAATGCTTCTTCTATGTTTAAGAAAGCTCCCAGTGTAATCTCGCGGAATCGGAAGTAACGTAGCTGCAGAATCACACATTCACTTGCAATTTTCAAAGTATGACGTAAACTAATTAGGATTGGTATTAATTATTGTCAATATAAAATTTCGTGTGTCGATTCGTGGCCTATAGGTGTGCTGCCAGTGAAAAAGAAAGCTAAGTGCGAATCCAAAACGAGCAGTTTCTGGTTTATCCCAGTGAAAATCCCACAGATAAAAATTAAGCACAAAAATTAATACGACGTGAACATTATACTATCAAAGTGAAAAGTGGCAATAGAAACCTGGAATGAAAAGTAACTTGTTACGGTAAGAACCAAAGCCTGCAGCGGACTGCGATCACTTACCAGTAATTAAATCACGTCAAACAAAATAGCGGACGCTCAGAACATCGGAGAGTGAGTCGTAGGTATATAACTGATAAGATTTAGCTTGATCTTAGATGTGCCGATTATAATATTATTAAAAGTGCGCCAAAACGGGAGAAATATACGTTACAGATACTAACACAAGTCTAACAAAGAGTATATTTATTTTAACAAAAAAAACTGTCAATTAGCATGAAATTACGGTGATTGCACAATCTTGAAATCAAGCACACTTATTACATACATAATAAATAGACTAAAATTAAGAAAGACGGCAGGAACGGACGGTACGCAAGGAGAGCAATGGAAATATGTAGAGGAGAGAGTGAGAGGAAATATAAGAAAATTTTTTAATATAATATGGAAAGGGGAGGAATTGCCAGGGAGTTGGAAAGAAAGTTTAATTCTTCCGGTTTATAAGGGAGGGAATAGATAGGAGGTAAAGAACTATAGAGGGATTAGTGTCACTAATGTAAGTTATAAATTGTATGCCATGATTATACAAAGGAGGTTGGAAAAGGAAGTGGAAGAAAAAAGTCTATTACCAGATTGGCAGATGGGATTTAGAGTGGGAAGATGGGCAATAGGCAATGTTTATATATTGAAACAGTTGGTGAATGGTGAGATGGATAAGAAAAGGGGTAAGGTATACGCGTTCTTTATGGACATATAAGCTGCGTTTGATAATGTCAATAGGGAAAAACTATAGAGGGTGTTAAGGAAAAAGGGAATAGAGGAACAACTAGTGAGGAAACTAGAAGGGATATATAAAGAGACTAAGAATAGGGTAAAAATAGGGGATAGTGTTAGTGAAGTGTTTTGGACGAGGAAGGGGTTAAGGCAGGGGTGTCCTCTTAGCCCTATTTTATTTGCATTGTATATAGGGGACATAGAGGAAGCGTTGAAGGGAGGACAGTGTGGTGGGTCATGGAGGGAGGGGTTAAAGTGTGGGTGTTGGCATATGCAGACGATATGGTCATGGTGGAAAAAAATGAGTTGGAGGTGAAAGGTATGATAAATACGATAAAGAGGTACCTGGAAAGGAAAGATTTGGGTTTAAATGTGAGAAAGTCTAAGATGGTAGTTTTTCAAAAAAGGAGAGGAGGGAAGAAAAAGGAGGAGTTAAGTTGGGGAGAACAGAAGATAGAGGCAGTGAATGAAGTGACATATTTGGGATATAGGCTAAGGTATGATAATAAGGATGATGCGCATATAAGGGAGTTAGCAAAGAAGGGTAACAGGGTATTAAGGCAGGTATGGAGTTTAGGGGAAAGAGTGTTTAGAAAGGAGATCGAGAAGAGAAGATGGCTGTTCGAAAAATTGATTAAAAGTGTGATGATGTACGGGGTGGAGATATGGGGTTGGAAAGAGTGGAACCTATTGGAAAGGGTGCAAATAAAATATTGGAAATGGATACTAGGTTTAGACAGGGAGACGCCGGGGTACATAATAGAGGAGGAGGAGAAGTTAGAGAAGATTAGAATAGAAGCAGGGAAAAAGGCGATGGGTTATGAAGAGACAATGAAGGGTAGGAGAGAATGTAAAATTTTGCAATGTTGCTGGAGGACGGTAAAAGATAGCAAAAATATATATGGGCAGGAGGAAAGGAAACTGCACTACCAACGAGGAGGTTTCGCAAGAGAAGAGGTGGAAAGACGGAGAGAGGTTAAATACGGAGGAGATAGTAAGAAGAGATAAAGACTCGCAGGTGCAAGAGAGGAAAGGAAAGATAAGGGAAGGAAAGTATAACGTAAGGTATGGGAATATAGTGTCCAGGGGGGTTCCCAAGTATCTGATGGGGAGGAGAAGCTTAGGAGAGAAACGGCTTATAGCCAGGTTTAGATGTGGAAATGAGGAGAATTTAAATAAGAATTGGAAGGTGGATGTAATAAGGAGATATAGATTATGTGGGGAGGGATGGGAGGACATAGAGCACTTGAGTGAGGAGTGTGACGAGCTAAGGGTAGAAATGAGGGGGAGGAAGGCTTTGCTTGGTGAGGGATTGGATTGGATGAAAGCAGTAAAGGAAAGAAGGAAAAGAGGGGACGGTTAGGTCTAACGAAACAGAATAGTAAGACTGTGATTGGAATAATTTATTGGAGAAAGTTATTTTAGTTTTTATAAATTTTTGTATGTATTATATTATTATGCAAAGGGAAAAGGTGTAAGGGTAACGTAATCCATTGTAAGGCCGAATGGCTTAACAATTATCAATAAATAATAATAATAATATTACATAACTGGAAAAATGTGGTGTACGTTAGTCATAAGTGTAATATGTCACGCCGTGCGTGCATACGACCGACCTAAAAGAAATAATTAAATATAAGAAACAGGGTAGTTACTTAGCGTTTCAAGTATGCGATTAGCTAATTGCATATCCAACACAAATTCCCTAAACTGTCTACAAATGAAGCTGATACATTTATACACACTGACCACAAATAAGTTGCACCGAAAGTACATTAAAAAACTTTTTTCTGTGAGATATGAAAAAAATGGGCACGATTTTAAAGAAAGTGTTGTATGTTTATAATAGGTAACCAGGCTATGCCAATTACATTGCTTCTAGAGGCGTTCCGTCCGCTGTCATGTGCGCGCTGACGCTACAGTAGCAGCAGAGAATTTATGAATTGGCTGCGTTGTTAGGCTACGAGCGTGGTTACGCATTCGAAAATCATAAATACGACAACAAAAGGTAAAGCGCATTTATATTTCGATGTTTTCTTGTCCGTGCATTTTTTCTTGTAGGATTTGCCTGCTTATAAAAATGTTGTCTTAGCGAGGGTGCCAACTTCATACATTACTTTGACATATACACGTGTATATTCACAACTAACATTTATGATGATGTCTTGTGTAAAACTACATAACAGTTAACATTTTCAACATCTAAAATGGTTAGACTGGTAATAAATAAAGATATGTTTTGTATATATATAGCCATGCAATGAAAGGTGCAAGAAAATTTGTCATCGATCGCTTGTGAGAGTTGACTAAGGCAAAAGTTTGGTTCATGTTCTATTTTTCTCGGGAATTAGGATTTAGTTTTCTATGTAGATTCTCAAACATGAATATGTTGCGACTGTGACCACTGACATTTCGAGAATATATAGGCAAATGTTAATTAAACAACAACTTTGTTTGCAAAGCATAATTTGTAGATTTGAATTCTCTCGACCGTTACGATTCTATAAATTAAGCTTCGTTACTTATGTACAGTGGAGAATATAATTGAGAGTAAGACAATAACGTTCGTCTCTCTATTTGAAATAATCGCAAAACTAAAAAATGAAATGCGAATTCGGCGCAGATATTTCGAAGCCAAGTTGATTTCATTACGAGTCGTAACTAGGCGACGATATAAATCATTTTCTTTTCTGCGTCTAAAGCTGATACTCGAACGAGACTATTCAATCAGTTGTTTTGCAATCATAAATATAAAGAACAATAAACGTTCGTGAGGACATTGCAGAGAGAGAAGTGTTTATTTCTGTATCGATTCACTTCTAATTAAATGTCATCGAGAATCTTTGATTTCTTTTTTGTAGTTTTACATAGATTGGTTATTTTTGCATTCGTATAACAATATTTTGTTTATTAATGTTGGTGTAATTTGTTTGATTTTTTTGGCTGCATGTTGTCCAAAGCCCTAATTTTAACGAACGCCTTTTTTTGTCATTGTCATGTTCACGTTTGTCAGTGATTATTTCTCTTGTACATTTTACATTTTTGTCAAGCTTTTGTTTTTTGCAATTATTTTTTTGTATGTTGGAGTAGAATAAGCGATGTGTAATTGCTGTCTGAGTCTCAAAGAGATTATAAAAACTATAGTAATAAAAAAACGAATGTAGCTTAACATAACCTTAAATTGGGCGTTGATACGGTTTATACGAAATACACACTGATGCACTGTTTTTTTTTTTTTTTGGAAAATGCCAAAGTTCATTGACGATCAGAGTAGTTCAAATCTAGTTAAAGTTTGGTTCAGATAAGTTCAGTGATGAAAGAAACATTATTATTGTAACGAATTTTAAAGCCAATTTATTTATAAACAATGACTAGAACTACACGTAACTAATTAAATCTAACTGTATTTAAGAAAATAATGTCCGCGGATTCCTGTTTATCTTAACCGGTATTTGTTTAAAATAAAAGCACGTACGCTTATACGCCGTTATATTTATTTTTTACTGGCACGGACACTTTATCTTAGTTCACACGTTAATCACTTATTTATTTAAACTGACAGTTTTCTCAACTTCCGACTTCGAAAAACTGACCTGAGCTGCTTTTGAATACTTTTTACATATTTCTGTTATTGATTGTCGTATCCGCCGAGCGTCTCTGGTATTAATTTTATGCTTCACCTCGTTCGTTCTTCCTTTGGAACCGCTCTCCAGCGCGAACTCTTGGATCAACACTTTAACTTTAGTCATCTGGTCTTGGCTGCGGTTTTGCCATTTGGAAATAAGAATGTCCAATAGAAGGACATTTCTTCGGCGATGTATTTTTATTAGAATTCACGCATCTTAACAATTTGAGATACTGGCTTGCATTGGTCTATAACGGTCTTCTTTTTCAACGTTACTGGATCTGAGTTGATATATCAGATCCTTACTGGCATCATCTTTTTCACTCGTACTAAAATTCTGCCAACAAGTAGTCCTTTTTCAACTAAGTCGCCCTTCATTGATTGAACAGCTTGACTGTAGTCTCGGAGATTTTCATTTAGACGTGCTGTTACAAGCTTTAGGTCTTACGAACCTTGCACGGCCAACTCACACAGTCGGAGAGAGGGGAGGTTGAAGTGAATTATAATTAAGGGCGCCGGATCATTTAGAATTAACACTTCTGTCTCGATCAAGACAGACGGTCCAAGCTTGTAACGAATTTTTAGGTTCGTAATCCTTGTTACTCTGATGTTCAGGTAACCACAATCAAAGAGGAAGGTATGTTACCATAAAAGAAAGATGAACAGGTATCAAAACTTTAATTTACTAACGTAGATGATTAACAAGAGTATATCTAATTCCCAGTGCATAAATGCCAGCAATATCGGCAACACACAATACATAGGTTAAGTCGAAGCGAACAGCGAAGAAAATTTCGTAGTGAATATTGTTTGTACACAGCATGCGATACACACAAAATAATTAATGAAACTGGTATTAAAACAATGATCGTAATTACGGAAATTAACATTAGCCAAAGTTCTGTGAGTGACTTTTCTGACAGCGATAAAATAATTAAATAAACTTACCCACAATCCAGTACCTACTTGGTGGAAGAAAATGTTTTCCCCGGTAAGTGAGCCTAGAATAAATTTGAGCAGCAAATCGTGTCAACACAATGACTCACGAAATCAAGATGTACAAAATTGTTAATTACTAATAAAAGAAGGTACACATAACATAACCCGATTGTCGAATGCTGTTGTACACATTCAATGAAAGTTGGTTTCGCAGGGGTTTACCGCATGAGTAGGATCTCGAAGAAAAGTTCTTGTCTTTGGTTTTTTTTAGTTTTAAACGTAGGTCTTATATATACAGTTATACTAGTCCCATGAAGGTGTTTATCGATATTAATCCCTCATTATTCTTTATTGAATAGAAACATGTGGGCCAAAACGTGGTGGAACGGCTATCAAATCAAGAAGAAATTACAAAGGAACTCTAACTAAACGGATCTAACTCTTACCCTGTGACGAATAAATTATTTTAAAAACGTAATGAAGTTATAATTTAATTTCGATTACAGAGGATGATATTCGAAAATTTTCTTTAAGCGACACAGGCCATTTTATGCAGTTGTCAGCTTAACGACTTTGTCGTAAAAAATGACAGTCACAAGAAAAGATCGGCAGAGGGCGTCAAAACCGGAATCGAAGTTTAATTCAATATACAGGGTATTACGTTATAAAAATTTTGCACGTAACAGTGCCTTCATCACACTTTCAGTCCTTGCAGGCAGAGTCACGACCTCTCTTAATAAGACCCGCACAACTACCTTCTCTGACGAATGAAAACAGATTTTTTCACTGTCGATCTTCAGGACATCGTTCTTTATATCTCAATGGAATTTTTTTATAACGTCTATTCTCAGGATAACTTTCAGTGGTCGTTTTTACTTGTCCGTGAGTAGGTATTTCTTTGCCCGTTGCCGTTCGAAGTCGTACTGTTACTGGTGATGTCTTCTCATTTTTCTATAATATGTTTGGACGAATGATGGTTTTCGTCGCTCCCGTGTGAACCAGCAACTGAACACTTCTTCCATTGATCTTGCCATCGAGATAAATACTGTGCAATTGCTTCATAGGCGATGCTGTTTGAATGGTAATTTCCGGGGCATGGCTTGTTGAGATCGACTTTAGCCCGATTCGGTCAATCTGCTGTAGTTTTCCGGACGCTTTTCTTGTTTTCTTTTGAGCTTAGTACAGCGTCGTCGTACGTGGCCCACTTCCCCGCAGTTCCAGCACGTCACTTCTCTTCCCCGAGCTATTTGTTATCGGAATACACGTCGCACGCAAGAGGTTTTTTCTGCAGCACCGCGGAGCTTATGGCTGCCTCGGCGCGATGCTTGTTTTGTCGTTTCAAACTCTAAAGACTGTGTCATCCAACGTTTCGGTCGAGCTAACCGTAGAATGCTTGCATAGTCAATTGCTCCAGGAAGGTATCTGGTGCTGTAGGGTACGCAAGCTTTGTTAATCTGGCGATGTCAACCTCAAACTCTTAAAAGCTACGCAGCTTTCTGAACCCGGCTCTTTATTTGGGCTTGGTACTTCTATTGAATATGATCGTCTCCATATTTCGTTTTTAAACTTGAAATTAAGAGTTCGTAATTTTCTTGTCGGCGGTCAGGAACAGTCTGCAAACTTCCAAGCGCTTCTCTACGTAAAGTTACTATTAAAGACGTCGCTTTTTGCTATTTGCTACAACTATTAGCTGTAGTTACGGCTTCAAACAGTTTGTAGTATGTTGACCAAGGGATTGTTCTATCAAAATTTTGAGTTACAATCTCAAACTAAGATAAGAATGTCTTCCGGGTTTGGACCGTGACATTCTTATCTTAGTGTAGACTTCGGGCGTGGAAGCTTTCGCTATTACATTTACAATCTTAAACTTGTAAGTGGTTTTTTCTCGATGATCCATTGGTAAGGCTTCGCTCGTGACAATTCATTTATTATTTCTTCGAGCAGTTTCATTCTGTCTTTTAATTTGTCTTCTATTGCTTGAATTTTCTCATTGATAGATTTTTTTCCGTCTTCTAGAGCTTCGCATATTTCTTTCCTTAAATTTAACATATCTGCTTGAGTTTTCTCTTGAACAGTTTTGATTTGATTTTCCCGTTCGTATTTCTTCTTTTAAACTTCTAGAATTTTCTAGGAATGTTCGGACAGTTTTTCTCCATTTGCTGAGAATTTCTCCTCATTTTTTTATTTATTGATTCGAGAATTGTAAATATTTTTGCATCTATTTTAGTTTGATAACGAGTTACCGGCATAAGTTATAACACGAATAAAAAGTTTAAATACACTCTATAAACAAACAGGCGGGCAAGTACTTATCACACAACGGATGCAATATTAAATTACTTGTATTTACACTTTAGAACCACCGATTCCACACCTGACACCATTGTAACGAGTTTTAAAACTAATTTATTTATAAACAAATATTTACACGATTAGAACTACACGTAACTAATTAAATCTAACGATATTTAAGAGAAACAGTAACACTAATTTATATATTACTACCACTCGAAAAATAATATCTGCGGATAAGTTCTATTTATCTAAACCGGTATTTGTTTACATTAAAAGCAAGTACGCTTATACGCCGTTATATTTATTTTTTACTGACAGGGCCACTTTATCTATTTATCTTAGCACACACGTTAATCACTTATTTATTTCAACCGGACAACTTCCAACTTGGAAAAATAGACCTCAGCTTCTTTTGAATAATTTTTATATATTTGTTGTCCAATAAGTTCGAGAACGTTTCATTATATTGATTAGAGTCTATAAAATGTCGAGATGAGGTAGGTAAGTAATTAAAGCAGCGACGAAAACGAAGGAATAAAGGAAATCTAAAGAAACATATCAAAACTCGATTTACCAACAAGAAGAAACTATTGCAAAGATGTTATTAAAAAAATGAAAGGTGCGCTCAACTATTTAAAATCAAAATAAGCAAATAAAATCGAAGAAAGAAAATTAGAAGAGAATTAAAAATTAGAAAAAGTGAATCAAAATTGAGGGAACAGTACTTATCCACTCAGAAGTACCTTAAGAATAAAAATCAGAAAATTGCAGATATAATAAAAAATAAAGAAAAATGCGGTGTAGCTCAAATACCAAAAGTGTAACACTCTAAAGGTGTAGAAACAAAAGAAAATTATTTCGTTGTCTCAACTCTTTTGGATAGCTTAGAATCGGAGGTGGTCGTAGGTTAAGATGGTAGCACCCAAAGTACATTGGTGCCCTGCGCCACCTTTCCTTGCAAGTAGCAAAAAGATGATCTGGGGCAAGGGAAAGGACTCCCAAACACAACTGTGCGTTAAGAATAGAACAGTACGTTATGAGGAAATTACTACTATGATTTAATTTCACTAGAAGCAGGAGAGATAGCGTTTCACATCGAATTCTAAACTAAATGATAACCAGGTTAAAACAAGTAAACTGATTAAAATTACAACTTATCATCAAGTAAGATCTTATAGTAGATTGTGAAGTAATGAAATGGCCCTATAACACGAGAAAGCACAACAGGATTCCCGTTTTTTAATAATTGTTTCCAGCGGGGTGGGTGACGTCATCTACACAAGCGGCGTATGAAACAGTGTTTAATAACCACGCTACTAACGTTTCGTGACAACAACTTTTTGATCTCGTTACAGAATTGAACGTAAATTTGTAATTATATATTAAGTTACAAAAAAAAACAGTGATACTTATCGAAATTTCGTTATCAAGTTATTAGCAAAACAATTGACATTTAAATGGTTTATGTACCATATAGTAAAGTTATAAGCGAACACCCGGAATTATTAGTGGATTTCGTACTTGCACTGACTACTGTATTTTATTGATTGTACGTAACAAGTGGAAAAAAGGATCGTATACTCGAGGTAGAAATCACATCCTCGTCTACAACAAAAACACCCAAATCGGTAGCACCAGTAGGACGGTCCGTAATCTTCTACGTGACTTTTGTAGAATTTAACCATGAAGGTAATAAGTCGGTAGCTAAAATTGTAAAATGTGCAGCTCGCAGACACGTGTGGATCAAAATTTATAACAAACCTTAAGTAGATATCCGTTTTAAAGAAACATCGACCTCGAGCAGTCTTCTCGGAGATTTATAGTATCGAAAGGAATTTCCTTTAAAAGACTTATACAAGGTGGATGTTTCTGGAACAAAATCACACTCTTACCGAGCGTTTCTTAACAGAACATCCGAAGCGCACAAAGTCGAAACGTAAAAACGGCCCTTAGCGCAGAAACATTTATTAGCTATTAAATTTTGAATCTTGACGCGACTGTGAGTGGAAAGTTGCATACCCGTCAGTTTGAAATGTGCTCAAAATAAATTTTAAATCGTTACAGGGAAATAAGTGTTGATGTAATTCAACAAGAACAAACAACAACTGTGAAAAAGAGTATTACGTTGACGAATCTACATAAGGAAAAGGAAAATAATGTAAGTAAGAAGAGATAATGAAAAAATATTGAAATTGCAAAAACCAAAGCATAGAAAAAATGGAGTAACATTTGTATAATAGGAATGAGAATCTAAGAAAAGGGATGTGGAGAAGAGTTCTTGCAATGGTTACAATTTAAGATCTTGCAAAGTTGGGAAAACCTTGGGATTAGTCAGCGAATATAGAAGCACGAGGAAGATGATTGGAACGAGCGCTTAGAAAGATACATGGAACAGGGAAGACTATAAACTACAGTAAAAAGATACGCACTTATGATAAATTTAACACTTAAATCTGCATGCATTAGTCGTGACAACATCTATAGCTAAGTTAATTAATAGATAGTAAAAAGATTTACTCACGTTTGTCCAGAGATGCTATTAGCTAATGGCATACTCGAATCGTTCTCTAAAATTGGTAAAAGTGTAAGGGAAAAGAAATAATTAGATATAAATCATAAGTAAATCACTCGTAAGTGAATCAACGTACTTTGTAAACCGAATGCGTCACACTTCCAAAAGACTTTCACTATTAATATCGCAGGTGTGTCTTTAAGTTTAATCGTCCATCACACAAGCTGTTCAACGACTTGACCACAAATTACTTTTTGAAATTGGTGTTAGTAACTAATGTCCACATTCACACGTGCTCCAAGTTATCGACTCGAAAGAGGGGCAGACACGTCGCGTCGTAAAAATATAAATTAATTTTTACCCCACGAACCTCTCACAAGCAGCACATACGAAACGAAGTCAAAGCACCCATTTGTTACGTGGATGATATGTGATTATTTAAAAATGGAGGTCTCGCTGAGCGCAACGTTAGATTTCACGCACTGTCTTTGTTACATCGACAACGGAAATGCTCTTTAATATGTATAGATATGTCAAAATGACAGTTAATGTTCTATATGTAAAAGGTACGTTCCGGGACAAAATTCATACAGCACGCAACCTATATCGAAATATTTTTAACATAACACGATCAAGTCTTGCCAAGGCCTAACGTCTGAGTAACAGAGTGACGATCTAAACCAAGAGTACAGTTGTTTCCTACCAAACCGCATTATTTGATCTATAGGAACGTTAGGTACAAGATTCATTCCTAAGACGTTCTGTGCCCAAATTTATTTAATACAAGTTCGCCACAAGAAGGAACGGAACGCAGTTTAGCGAGGCGTCTAAGGCAAAAAACCAAGCTGTTAGAAGAAGGGATTAAAATGAGCATGAAAAGAAACAAGAGAGGCAGACTTAGTTCAAGTAGCGACGGCAAAAAAGAAACTAAAAGTGTTATTCAACTAAAATATAAAATAAAGTGATTCTAAATTAAATACATCCAATTTATTAAATTAAAAACTAAATATCTACTCTGTGGGGAATTGGGATAGGGTTTGATGGTGGCTGACAGGGTACTCTGAGCATCATGGAATTTGCGACAAGAGAGAATTTGATGCGGGGTGTCAGGAACGCCACTCGACGGGCATTCGTCGGCATTCAAAATGCTTAAGTTGTAACGAAAAGCACCATGTGAAGAAATGACCTGGACCTATCTCTCTTCCGGGGTTGTGAGAAATTTTTGAATAAGGTTAGAATGTCCGGGATAAGGGAATAGGCATTACGCCTTTTCCACATCCGCTGCTATACATTTGAGATCAAGTGACGATTGGTAGCTAAATAGGACGAAAAGCCGTTGGTTGAAACGTGCTGGCCAAGAATATGCACGAACCAGCCTCTAAGGCCGATGCAGTAAATTTCTAGCAAAAGGAGATTTAGGGGAGGATGTTTGGATATTACACAGAGAGAGTGTACGGGAGCGGTGTGATATGGTCCGCGATTAGTTTTCAGGACTAAGGTTTGGAGAAAGTTTCCTGACTACGTTATGTTGTCGATGTCGTTGGTACTAAATGTCGCAGCCATAGGCGAGCATGCATATAACTGCACTATTAAAGATATTTTTTGTTTGTTTCTCCTGCCACGTTTCGTAAATGTTTCTCTTTTCCTACCACTATTCGTCGTATTTTTTTTGGGAATGGCCGTAGCTGTTTTTCTCGGAGACGATGCTTTTCCGGCGGCCGCCGGTTTTGCTTTATTTCGGTTTCTTCGTCGGCATCTTGTTGGTTTTATTCGCTTTTGACTGCGACTTTGGTTGCGGTTTCAAGGTCACGGCGGCCGCTTGTTTTTGGTCGACGGTGTGGTGGTGGCTGGAGCGGCTGCCATTGTCTGATGTATTTTTGACGATGCCGACTTTTTTCATTGTCGACGAACAGCCTTTTCAGCGCCGCCGGTTTCTTGAGCAAAGAGGGCGACGCCTTAGCTCGCTTGGCGGCCGTAGACGTCGGTAGTCTTTTTTCCTGGCCGTCAGTTTTGAAGTGAATTTCAAAGAAGCTTTTTCACCGGTCAATGTATCGGCCGCTACTTTCTTGAACGAACTGCGCTCTCCTTTTCCTTGCGTTTGAACGAGCGCGTCTGACACTACGGCCGACTTAATGTACCTACTGTTTTATAAACGGCGACATTTTTTGTCGTCTATCTTGTAGTTCGACGGGAGGTCTGCAACGACGAATCGTCTAGTTCCTTCATACTCTTTATCGCGCTGTTTATTATCTCGGAGGTGCATGGATGGTTCGATTACTCTTTTGGTTTCAGTGGCCGATGAAAAGATGGCCGCCGAGCCTCTTTTAAAGTGAAGTCATAAACTTACTCAGTTTTTTTGCACAACGTGGTTTTAGATTCGACGAAATTAAACAAAGTTGTGTAAAAACTTACTGCGAATCTTCTTCGGCTAGATCTAGCCGATGAGTTTGGAGACAAAAATACTTTCGGACACAGATGCCAATACTATTGATAACAAATTTCGTGCGTTGACAGGTGCTTCATAGGTGCGGGATGACCATCGATAAATTCAAGACTTTTGTTAGGTATTAAAAGCAATTTGTAATTTTCGTTTGTACGCGTTTCGTGTGACCGGTTCTTCTTATATTGCGAGAGGTCTAAAAGTGATAAATTACTTAAACTGAAAAATATGTCAAAAATTATTGCGCTTGTGTGCATACCACATAATACACTCTGTTACATTGAATTTTGTGACCAAATTTGGCAGGAATGTTTAGCTACTCAAGACGTAGTAAATGATTAACTTTATTCAAATGGATCAAGTGGTAATGGCATCTATGACTTTTTTTGTTTCTACTACTTCATTATCGTGTGTATTTCGTGCGGATCTTGGTTAATTTAATATTGTTATCTCTTGTGGTTTTTCTGTTTGTGTTTTCAGAGTGTGATGATGACTAGAGTGCGACACCGTGAAAATTATCGAAAATTTTTGGCTTACGTGTACAGGGAAATTCTAAATAGTCTTAACAGGAACAAATCTACTATTATTCGCTGTTATCAAGCTTAAACTAAGGAAGGTCAGAATTGTAATTGTCAAAAAACTGGAGGACGGAGGCAAACAAATCGCCATCGCCGATCAATGGTTAGGTAATGAAGGTCGTCCTGAAACGCTTCGAACAGAAGTTTTTGGATTGCAATCCTATCGACCACATTTTTTGCTACCACTGACATCACGGTTTCGAGTGGTGTAGGCTGCGAGCACTGGAATCTAAAATGGCATAGAGTAGTCTTTAGTGATGAATCCCGATTCTGTTTGGGGATGCATGATGGCCGTATGAGAGTCAGACCAAGACATGGGGAATTTTCTGTTGAGCGGCATGTGCACTACCACACTGTGGGGATTATGGTATGGAGTGCTGTAGTCTATGGGAGTAAGTCTCGTTTGGTGTTCATTCGAGGCAATATGAACGCTCGGCGTTATGTTAACGAGGTGGCAGAACCTTATATTCTTCCATTTTTTCAGCAGTTGGAAGATCAACTTTTTCGGAAGGATAATGCCTGTCCCCACACAGCAAGACACTTTATGGACCTATTCGAAGAGGTCAATGTTAATCTCTTCTCATGACCACTTAGATCGCCGGCATGGCGCCTATTGAACACGTGTGGGACATTATGGGTAGAAAACTGAGAAATTTAGTGCATCCTCCACAGACACTGGAATCTCTTCGGCATGAATTGCAAGTGGCAATAATTCAAGAGGAAATCGACCACCTGCTAGAATGGATGCCACGAAGAGTGAGGGAGTGTAAAACCAATAGGGAAGAACCAACACATCAAATGAAAATTGTGTTCATCTTTCTTCCTTTTCTTTGAAGTTTTAACCATTTACTACCTCTGAGTAGGTAAGCCTTCTTGCCAAGCTTGGTCACAAAATTCCCATCCCTTCTTGGTGTTGCAATTTCAATGACACAGGGTATATATGCTGGAAACTTTGATACGCAGATTTTGCAAGGAAGACTATATGAGTTAAGTTTAACTAAACAATTTACAGATCTAATGTGATGAAAAATAGTAGGGAACACACGAAGGGGTTAGTGTGTGAACAAGAACAGAAAGTATAACCTAACCCAACATCAATTACTCAAACTATGGAGTAAAAACGTATTAAATGTTACGAGCATGTGCAAATGCAGTCACTAAACTTACTAACCAAGAAAGTAAGAGAATCAGAAAGCTATGGAAACAGACGAATAGAACGGTCAATAAAGAACTGTAGAACTGGCTAAGAAGAAAAAAAATTAAAAAGCACAACACAAAATTAAAGAAAAGTGAAGAAACCGGGTTGACACTCCACGGATCACAATGTTTGATTGCTGAATCTGGAAAGTTGGTCTCAATAAGCCTCAAGGTCAAATCGCTTATCGACTGTGTTGTTCAAAGGTTATATACGCTGCGTTTCTGACAGATACGAAACTAAAGAAATGGTTTGATCTTACAAAGCTAAGTGTACGGTGGTGTCAACATCGGCTAATATTCGTAGAGAACCACCTAGGTTTGATGCCGATACGGAAGTTTACTGGGAACGAGAGCGAGTTGCTCCGTGCAATTCTAAGCAACCCACTGATGCTGTCGTGTTCAAATCGACGATCAATAAGAATAAAACCAATTTTATCAGTTGGATCAGGTACAAACCTAAGGTTTTAATGGTTTCATAAGAGATAATTAATTGTCACGTAGAGGTTGATGCATCATTTTAAACAGAGCTGATTCTTTTGTAAAACTTTTATAGTTTGACGTTGGTAGACGAATACTTAAAGATCTTGGGTTTGTTATAGCTATGCGATTTAACACGTTGACTGCTGATTGACGGAAATTTCCGTCACGCCCCACTCATGTGATGTGCTAATGACGGACATATCCGTCAAAGCGCTTTTGGCACAATATACAAAAAAAATACATGCGCTACTGGGTGAAAAAATTTATTACTAGGCTAGCAGCGAACGTGTTAATTTTGTGCCTTTTTTTAATTACCTAAAAAGGTTTTGAAGTCACGTATTTCGAAAGTGTCATTTTGGGTTTTTACTAGAGGCGGTTAACGTTGGGGAAAAATTCTTAAATGAGAATAAGATCTTGGGATAGGAAAGGTAGTAAATTTTAAACTGTGTGTAGCACACTTATGTCACGTTGAATGGCACTTTCTAGTACTACGATAATTTTAATTACAGGAAACTGTAATATATGTTTCTGTTAATTGCGATACAAGAAGTTTATGGGGCATTTTACCGTTGTTTGTGTTTTATGCTCATCTCTAATTTGGTTTACTCGTTATAAAAAGAATCGATTCGACATTAAGCTCGGTCGTTTGTCATATGCAGCGCTTGGCCAACGAGTGTCGCCATCTGTGATGCTTAATTTAAAACGAGGGAACTATTCTATTACGTTGTTAGATCACGACAAAGTCTATAAAAGATCTTATGATGGCTCTTTAAATTGCATTTTGTCGTCGGTTACGTTCCTAAATGTCCTTACGGTTCGAAACCAAATAGTTTCTCATTGATATTGCGTTAGTAAAAATATTTTAGTACACACTACAACGTAATAAAAAAAAAACTCAATGGTATTCTCAATCGATTATGAAGAAAAATAAAGATTATAATATAATGTGTGATTTTGTAAAGTCGACAGAGTTAACTAACATCATTTATCAAGCTTTCTTTTAGGTTATCTGTGGGGTTTTCTTTGCATCGTAAGCGTAAATGAATATTAATGGCGTTACAATAATTTGTTGTCTCATTAAATAAATTTTACTGAACTGCTTTTTTTGACGAGCGAAAGCTTTGTTAAAAGCAGCTTAGAATTTTTATTTGTATACAAAAGAATTACATCGATTTTGTATTACCAATATGCAAATAAGAATCATTTTTTTTCCAATATTTTTAGGAAAAACATAAAATTGACTTTTCGTCTGTGAAAATGGTTCACGCAAAAACTGCATTTTTATACAGAGCGTGTAAAAAATTAAACCCATTTATCAAAACAGGAAAATATTACTTATACTTCAACACCCAGTCAATAAATTAGGGTGTACAAGTCGTAAGGGGTCTATTGGCAAACGCGTTTTAGTTTCAATATCCGCAGTTTTTGGCGCTGTTTTCGTCTTGCCGTGTAAGATCCTATATTTATTGAAGTAACTCGAGATTTCCGTACGTTTTTTTTCTGTTAACGGAAATCTCACGTTTCGATTCAAAAATTAAATTAATAAATTTGAACGCGTCGCGATGATGCTCTCTTTCTTTTAACAAAACCTTTAATGCGTTAAAAAGGGTTTTTTAAAACCGCCTAAAAGTTTCACGTTCGACTGTTTAATATTCAACGCACGCTATGACGACTGTCTGAAATTTTAAGTTTGTTTTCGAGCATTTGTTTTACCAAGGATAATATTGTGATTACTGCAACAAGAAATTTTATTCTTCTAATTCGTCCCCGTGGTCATACGCTTTCATTTTATTTTATTTTTCGTCGAGTGTTAAATAATATATTGGGGTTGGGTTAAGAAATGTAAGCGGAAAGTTTTTTTTGGGATTTATTTTTTAGGATTGGAATTTGTTGCAGTTTTACGAACAATTCGGTTAGTTTAACAAAGTTTGTGATGCTTTGTTGCTTAACTTTTTGAGTTGTTGCTGAAAACATTGCATGAATTTCTATGTGGTTAGCAAGAATCAAGTCGCCGCGCATTCATTTGTCTGAAGCAACGCCTACTTGCGATTTCTTTGTATAGTATTTAATGATTTATTGACTTATTTATTTTAATCTTTAGAAAAGCTGGATAAATTAGATAAATTGACGGAGCTATCAAGGAACTAGAAACAATCTACGGAAATTGTGGTGTGTTTTTTTATTGTACTTGAAGGTGTTTGGGATGGAATCTTCTTTTCAGAGTCTTACACTACAGTTGTTTTGTTTTAATTTTTAACTTACTTTCCGTAAGTCTCATGAATGCGGTGTCTCTATATAGATGGGCATGTCACAACCAACAGGGTCTTTAATACTCAGAGGTCGGGACAAGTTATATTTACTCGATAAAATGTGTGGAAGTATAAGATTGAAATGGTTCCTTTTTTTTCCTATTGTTTTGAGATAGGAACCAATACTTCCATGACCTGTCAGAACTTAGATCACAACTCCGTCGCTCCTCATTTCACGCACTCTGCCCTATCTTATCTTTCTTGCCACTCGTCTATCATCTTGTTTTCGATGATGTTCTAAATCTTTCACTCTCATTTCTATACTTTCTCTAATAGGCGGTATCTAGGCCACCACCAGAATGGGTTCCGTCGACATGGTCCTATAGGCCGCATTCTTCCTCAAGACAACCCTCCTTTGCGTCTTCTCTAACATATCAAGATGAGGCTTCGATTTTAGCCTGGATCCGCAAATAGGAGCTCCATACAGGAGAACGGAGCGTACTATCCTTACATCGGAGCTTGGTCCTGCCACGGTGGACACGAGTCGAACCAAACTCTTCGCGGATTTTTCCGCTTACTTGCATACACGTCTTACGTACACGCACAAGTACCTCAAGGCCTTCCTACCTCCCACTCTTATGAAAAAATTTTTCATTCTTCTATATCCCACCAGGGCTACTACTTTGGTTTTATCTGGTGCCAGACACAGACCGTGATCCTCCAACCGGCTCCCTTTCCATTAAATCTTCTCTTCTGCTTTCCTTCTTACCAGATCTGTGATTTTACCATGGATTACTGCCGCTAGGTCGTTGGCGTATTCCAACAGCGTGACACCGTCCGGCATCGCCAGCTCCAGTACTCCGTCGTAGTAGAGATTCTACAGATGCGGTTCTAAGACCAACCTCTGCTGGAACCCCGCCGTGTGTTCTATTTTTTTTGCCTTCCTCGACGTACAGCCACTTGCCCTAAGGTAATCTTATACTATGCTTAGGAAGTACGCCGGTGCACCTTTGGTCTTCCAGTCTCTCGAGAAGGAATCGTCTCCAAGACATTTGTTGGCGCATGACAGCAGATCGTTCCTAATCACTAAAAAGGCCGTGCGTAGAATTTTTGCTGTTATCTCATCAAACCCGGGGCTTTTCCACTTTTCATGTGCCTTACTGCATGTTTTTAGCTCGTCGTTGCCACCGATTGGTCGTCACCTTTCTCCACTCGATGTTACCATGCCTTGGAAACAGTACCCACGCCAGACGCACTCTTTCTTCTGCTCCCATACTCACTTTTACTTTCACACCAAACGTTCTTGTCACCCTTTTCTTTTTTTCCCATTATCCTTGTTACCCTTCTTCTAGCTTTCACGCATTCACTCCTAACTGTCGGTATGTCTACCCTCCACCAATAGTTTCCATTTTCCCTCTGAATACCACTTTTTTTTTCGAAGTACTCTTCCATGCTTCCACAATTATGCTTGTCAGTTCTTTCGCTCCCAACTCATCCCCTCTCACATTGCATCTTAATGCTTTCAGTCTTTCTTCCAGCTTTTTTAGAACTTTTTCATTCGTTCTCCATCTTGTGCTACTTTCATTCTTACATTTACCGTTATTCCATACCCAACGTAAGTACCTGTGCGTACTTAGCGTTTCTTCTATTGTCACCTCTCATTCACTCACTTTATTTATGCATCTTTCACTCACCACAGTAACGTTGATTGCTGGTTTGTCTTTACGAAAGTTGGTGCACGTCTCCGGTGCGCTACGGCAAGCCCGAGGGGGGACGCTGCCAGTTCAGCGACGATTTCTCTTCTCCAATTCGTAAAAGTCGATCCTTAAGTGATGTGCTTATAGTTTACGTTTCCTGCCAATATGACTGGTTTCTTTCTTTTTTAACGTAGTTTTGCGGGTTACAACCAACAGGGTCTGCTTAATACTCAGAGGTCGGGACAAGTTATAGTTACTCGATAAAATTTGTGGAAGTGTAAGATTGGAATGGTTCAGTTTGATCGCATATTTAACAGATTGAACAGGTCTATGCATCATTGATTAGGTTTGTGTTTAGAGGACTGGTATTCCGAAGACGCCATGAACAGTTTATTTTTAAATAGACCCCAAAGAACTTGGGAAAGTTTGGAATAGAACGGTCAGGCTGTCATGGCATGGTTGTCAGTTGGATATTCGTTACTATGGTCGCAAAAGAAGAATACTGGTCTTAGATAAGTGGCGTTTTGTGTCTTTTGGTGTAGTGTGTATGTCTGTTTCTGATATCTCAAATTTTTTGGGTAAATCCCAGTTTTTTGGTATTTATTTTAAACTATTAATTTAAGTTTCATTAGTACATCTCCTTTCACTCTTGCCTTTGCTCTTCACCCGGTAGACGCTTTCGGGTATTACTTCAGATAAGAAAGGCTTTGTTCCGAAATCTTTAAGCTGGTTATTTCAATTTTTTTGCCAACTTCTCAAAGTTATCTGTCAGTCTTTTCCGCAATTCTATTTCCACCTTATTCAAAACACTCTCTCTCTTTTTGCACTCTAGGACATGTTTAGCGTCATCTACTCTCCCGTCGGAATAAACGCATCCCTCTCTTTTTTTCCCATTTCTGTTAGATAGGAATCAAACCTCCTCTGATACGTCAGAAATTGGACCACATAGTGGTTCAATTCCGTCGCTTCTCATTTCACTCACTTTGCTAATTAGCTCGTGCGTCCACCTGCCAACACTTGCCCTATCTCATCTTTCTTGCTTTTCTTTCATTATGTTGTCTTGGACGATGTTCTTAATCCTTTACTCTTGTTTTTATACTTTTTCTAATAGGCGGTATCTCGGCCACCACTAGAATGGCTTTCGTCGATACCGTCCTATAGACCGCAGTCATCCTCAAGGCAGCCCTCCTCTGCGCCTTCACTAACCTATCGAGGTGATGCTTTAATCCCAGTCTGGGTCCCCAAATGGAGGCACCATACATGAGAATAGAGCACACCCCTATATAAATTCTTCTTTGATCGGAGCTTGGCTCTCTTACGCTAGGTACGAGTCGAAACAAACTCTTCACGTTTACTGGCATATACAACTTGCGTACACGCCTAAGTACTTCGAGGCCTTCCTACTTTGATGTCCAAACTCCCCACTTTTATGGAAAAATTCTTCATTCGTCTGTGGTCGATCATGGCTACTGCTTTGGTTTTATCCAGGGCGAGACACAGATCGTGATCTTCCAACCAACTCTTCATTCTATAAACTTCCTCTTTTGCTTTACTTCTTACCAGATTTAAGGTTTTACTCTAGATTACCACTGCTAGGTCATTAGGGTGACCCCGTCCAATATCGCCAGCTTCAGTACTCCGTTGTAGTAGAAGTTCCACAGATGCGGTTCTAAGATCGAACCTTGCAGGATTCTCGTCGTGAATTCTATTTTTTTCCTGCTTTTACGTACAGTAATCTATCGCCAAGGTAAACTTTTACTATGCGTACCGGTGCATCTTTGTCTTCCATGGCCCTGACGATGCCCAACCATGGCACGCTGTTGAACGCGTTCTAAACGTCAAGCGTTACGAGGATGCATCTTTTGTTTTGGCGCCCTACCCCTCTTACCTGAGCTATAAATTTTAAAACCAGGGTGTACTTGTCTTTCCTAAAACCGAATTGGTTTTGGTTTAATTTTTTCTCAGTCTCCATTTACTCCATTCTTTTTATTATTTCTAATAATTTTCCTAAAACTGAAGGGATGCATATCTGTGTAAATCTCCCGGCTCCTCCGTTAAGTTTAGTAGATTTTGGGATCAGCGCCAAAGTTCCAGTTTTCCAATCTCTTGGGAAGGAACTGCTTCCAAGAAATTTGTTGACGCATGAAAGCGGGTCGTCCCCAATCACTCTCATCAGACACCAGGGTTTTCTCACTTTTAGTTCCTCGTTGCCACCTTGTTGGTGACCACCTTTCTCCATTCGATCTTACCGGGCCTTGGAAACAGTTCCCTTACCAGATCCAGATGCACTTTTTCTTCTGCTCCCATACTCACGTTTCTTTCGACAATTTCAAGGTCACGACGAAGAAAACGGGACTATTTTTATGGGTTTTATGATTTGAACTTGTTACACTTTTAAGTACATATTTAATGACTTTTTGATCTATTCGTTTGCACCTTTAGAAAACCTGGATAATATTAGATAAATTGACACAGCTGTCAAGAAATTAGAAGCAATTGCTGTGTTTTTTGTTGCATTTGAAAGTTTTTTTCAGAGCCTGCCACAACAGTTTTTTTATTTCAATGTAGTTTCTTTAAATCGCATGAGTGCACATGGCATACATGATGGGTTACAATCATTAGGGTCTGCTTAATACTTAGAGGTCGGGACTAGGCATGGTTACCCGATAAAATTTATGGAAGTATAAGATTGGAATGGTTTAATTTGATCGCATATTTAGCAGATTGAACACATTCATGGGATCATTAATTAGGTTGTGTTACGAGGACTAGCCGCCCCAGGACTTTATGTCTATTTTGAAATAGACTCTGAAGAAGTTGGGAGCGGATCTTTTTTTTACCAATGCGTTTAAAGTTTGTAATAAAACGGTCTTAATAACACCAGGCTGTCATGGCATGGTTGTCGTTTTAGATATTCGTCACTGTCATCGCAAAAGAAGAATACTGACCTCTGATTCGTGGCGTTTTGTGTCTTTTGGTATAGTATGTGTGTCTTGTTTCTGATATTTCAATGTTTTTGGGCAGATTCCAATTTTTTGGTAAGTATCACGAGTATAGTTTTGTACACATGATGATGATGATTTTGAAATCGGGTCTATTAATGACTTCTTTCGTTCTTAAGTTCTTGTTCGGTTCAGTCTGAAATATTTGATCACAGTGGGCTAGACTATCCTTAACTAACCTTCGTTTTATTTTTATTTATTTATTTTTAAGCTTCAACGAAACACAGCTCATCGTTTAATTTATTAAATGTAAAAAAAGTTTTATAGTGAATTGTTACAGCAAACGTAATCTGTACGTACAGTCGTGCGTGGAAACGTCTGAAAATGTAGACTAAAAGATTCTATATGAGAAACAAGATACTCACAATTTAGTGTTCCGGAATATGCGATTAGCTAATGGCACCTCCGACACATATTTTCTAAAATTGCTAAAAACTAAATTCTTACATACATACATCGTTACTACAAATGAATGCCTTAGATTCATATGATGATTTGTTCGTAATCGTAACATTTAAAGGATGGTTTCGATATTCTCATTTAATTTAGGGTCGCAGAATAATCCGGAACAATTTCTAATACTCTATCCGTATTATTTGTTTATAGAAATTTCCCAAAGATAAAAGAACAGGGGCAGGTATCCGAAAGTTAAAACAACACGTGTAGGTGACCAAAGTTGCTAATGATAAAATAAAAAATCAAATTGCATCCTCACCCCGATGAATTCCTAATAACAACTATATCGTAAATCGCCATCTACTGTTCAAAATCAGAGTGTTTGATTTAAGATACTTAAAAATATGGAAACTTACGGACTTGACACTAGCACATACGTGTGACTTTGTTAATGCACAAAATGGAAGTGGTCTTTTTATTGTCTCTAGCATCTAAAATGACCTATCATAGTGCAACATTCCTACAGTACGTAAACCACACCAAAATATTTTTAACATAACAGTGTATATTAGATTTTATCTGACGTTTTCAGTTTTTTTTTCTTTTTGTTGTGATAGGCTCGGTTCGAAAATTGTTATCGACACTTTCTTTCGGTCGTTTCGAAGCTTCAAATATGTTGCTGACGACTGACTTCTATTTTTTGATTATGTATTACTTATCTATATACGTTATTAGAGTAAATACGGCATTGTAAACAGCTGTTAAATGTTAACGCTTTGAGATTTACTAAATAAAATGAACTCGTCTTAGAAAGCTGCAATAACACAAAACACGTCATTAAATATGCAAGGTGATTCTATGGGCAAAAAAATAAACTGCAGTAGCTCGTGTTGTGTACAAGACAAACATTACTAAGTGCACTGTGTGGGAAAATGCAACTGTTACTAATAGCGTTGTTTTCCTTACCTTAACATCAATATGATTATCCAAAAATAACCCCTAACATTCGCTTTCTAAATCGATGAGATTCTTCGGCTACCATTCATTTAACGTTCGTGTAATATCGTGCAATATCCGAATAGTTCGTGTACATTCAAACGTCACTTAATCGCAGTCGTTTGTTTAAAAAAAAGTTTTTGAATGTCATTTTATTAGCCTCGTTTTGATCTACATAAATTACACAGCATTGCTCCCGGCAGATTTAACGATATTGAATAATAAATTACCTAATTTGGCACCCCTGCATCAGTCTGCCGAGCGAAATTGTATTTATGAATTTGCTAAAGTCGCAGTAGGCTTTAAAAACGCCATCTTCGATTTGGAAGCGAACAAACTTATTTAGTTTGTAGGATTGTGACGTTTTAGAATAATTAATGTTATTTGAACGCAACCCCTTGTTATTACACATTTACATTGTTTAATAACTGCGTTTATGTTTGCTTACGACTTAATTATTTTACCATGGCGAAGCGTGCCGTGAATTTAATCGAATAAAAGACGAACGAATTAGTTTCGCTTAAACGTTAAAAAATCAAGTAGGCTTAATATTTACTTTTGGGAGGCATAAATCGACGTTCGTGTAGATGCTGCTTTCGGAAGATACTCTAGGGACTTGAGCTTATTTATTTAAGGCATTAACCCTTAATAGTTGTACTTAACCCCCGTTTCTGAAATTGATTTTATCTTCAAAAATTCTTGCAGCGGGATAGTTATTTTTTAGTACGGTTATTGCTGAGAGAGGACTCTGTAGTATTTTTCTTGCCGCGACAAAATAAATAAATGTAACTTCTTGTTGCAGACTTTAAAGTGGCTGTTCTCCGTCCTGCTACTACACCTTCCTTAAAATGGGTCACTCTTGGTAAGTTATTTAAGAGTCATTATAATGTAAGCGTCTCATAATTCATACACGTAATTACGGCGTCGACGTTTTGAGTTCAAATAGAAAATCGTCTGATGTTGCAGAGCACTCAGCGCGGAATGCTTCTTCGCTATAAAAATAGAAACGAAATAATTCGGTCATTGTCTACTTATTGTACGTTAAAAGTTTTTCTTTCGCTTTTGTGATAGTCGAAAATATCGGTTGTTAAACTTTAATCCACTAGCTCTTCCTCGCGTGATTTTGCATACGAAATGCTGAAACTTTTTGAATTATTGAGATTCGTTTCTTTTTTTAAAACTTCCAGAGACTCTCACAAAGCTTTTTGAACTGAAATGTTCATTGTAACCTTAGGTGCACTTAAAATAAGTGCCTTTTTTAAAACACGAATCCGAGCAATCCTTATAATTACTATTTCATGGCACATTTTTGCTATTTTCGTTTTATTACAACAAAGATATGTGTCGCAGCGTCGCGTATTAAAAAATACACAGTGAATAGAACCATAAAAAATTTTATATTACTCGAAAAAGCACTCGAATTTTTACACACTCCGCTTGTTATGATGTAAAAAATGTCATTGACTGTTTTATTCACAATGCGTGAATTATTCCAAAAAGAAGGTATTAAAAAAGTTCAAAGGATTTTATAGGTTTCGCGAGGAGGTGCAGGAAATTCCTCCGGCGGTGATGGCTATTTTTTTGTGTTTTGTCGTTCTATTTTTGGAATTCGATTACTTTTACGTCTACTATTTCGTCTTATTGCTGTACGTTTTAATAATTTTAAGCGACGAGGGAAAACTGTAGAATGCACGTTTCAGGAACGTATCCAGGATTTCAGCATGGGCGCACAACAATAAAACCGCGATTATTAATAAGTCTAATAGAAAAAGGAGAATAATATACGGGGGTTTTCAACGATAATTCGTACATAAAAACAAATGAGTTTCGATTTTGTCAGTTATATGGGGGACAATTAAATAACAAAGAATCCAATGCAGATTTATGTGTTTTTGGATACATCGTGGTAACCACATCATTCACTCTTTCGTGAGTGATCACTGAAAACGAATAAGTCTTGTTGATTAGTTAGAAGTTAAAAACGTTTCAGGTATAATACTTTATTTCTATGTATGTGCATACGAATATTCTCACTTGTATTTTAACTTAATCACGAACTGAAAATGTATAGTACTCAACTTACTCGGAAAGATTGCTTAAGTTCGTGCGTTCGGGAACGATCGGCGTATAAGTAAGAGCCGAATGCTTTACTCATGTTTTACCAGTGGCATCGTCTATAATAAATAACATGCGTAACTGCACATAATTGACTTGGGAAATTAAAAAACATTACTAGTGCACAACCGACCTTGGGACAATCTTTCTGCGTAAGTGCTGTAACTCCTGTAGTTTGGCTCTGGATGGATAAATATTTTGCGTGATTTCTGAATGCGACCGGTGTGAGAAAATTCTCCCGGTAGCCTTAATGCTCTGACCTAACCTAATTTATATGGTCAACACTCTGGGTCTTTTTTGAAACGATTTTTTAGACATTAATTATACTACATTAAAATGATGTATGTGAGCTATCGGTCAGATATCTATTTGTCGTAGAGCCGCCATAGTGTAGTGGGTCGAGTGCTTCCCGCTTGTATTTACGCAAGCGAAACCGGAGTTCAAACCCCGGCAACGTCTAGAATTTATAACATCTTGGTAGGCTCTCCCTTCGCAATTCTGACAAACTTGCAAGGTATACTTATGCCACAGCATCTATCTCACCGTTCGGATTCACCATTAAACTAAAATAAGAATTTCTTCCAGGTTTGGACCGTGTCATTGTTGTTGTAACCGAAGTTGCCAACGTTTCGCCCACTTTTGTAAGGGGCTTCATCAGGTCGTGAGATATCTCAGCCCCTTACGAAAGTGGGCGAAACGTTGGCAACTTCGGTTACAACAATGGCACGGTCCAAACCCTAAAGACATTCTTATCTTAGTATAGATTCTGGCCGTAGAAGCCTTCGCTATTACATCACCATTAAACTGTTGATCTTGTGAATTTAAAAAAATACAAATGCATGTGAGAGAAATGATCGGGAAACTGTGACAGTGCTACCGAACTGTATAGAGAATAAATGGCACCAGACATTCTCTAATTAAATCGCACGTTTAAGTTGAGATAAACCGATATCGGGAGTAACTTTACTCTAACTGATAAATGATGGGTTGTTAAAGCTATTACTCGAATGTAGATTAAAAGGAACGAAACCAAAAGGGGACATATTGGTTTAAAGCGAATAATGGCTGCGCGCCAACTGAAGAAAGTGCGCATTAATTTGCTAACAAAGGTCATACATCAAAAAAATTGGTTTTGGGGATACGAAAGTTGCTTTGGTGGGTTTTTTGTGCTGCTCGTAAGAGTCTGGCGTTATCTGGTATATCGTCTACAATATTATGGATGTTTCTCCGTAAAACTTATCTGTGATTCAAATTGTATTTTTATGTATTCAAACAAACCAGGCGGCGTGGCTACAACTGCTTTTACGATTGTTACGTAGATTTACCTGTAACTTAAGGCAGTCGGCTAGCTCAATCCACTTCGGCGAGAGGATCGCAGGTGATACTCGGTGGAAACGATTGGAAAACTATTAATTGCAGATACCATTTAAATCTGAAAGAGAAAACAGGTTATACCAACAAATAGATTTATTTTAACAAAGAATTAAATTAAATTAAAAAAAGAAACGATGTAGAACTACGTAGATGATATCAATGAAGAGTTCGTCGATATATATCACAGACAATAACGTTGATGCAGGCCCCTGAGGTTAAGCAACACTTCGTACATATAATTATCGGATTTGTGACGACCAGCTCAGTTGATTCAGTGATTGGGTCGTAAAGCTTCGTGATGCTAAATTATTAAATAAGCTTAAAAAAAGGCGTCAAAACGGTGAAAGAGTAGTATGGGAAATACCGTTTAAATCTACCTAAAGCTGTAAGAGAACAAATGAAAAAAACAGAAGTTGTAACAACGAGTCTAGTTATTTTATCACAGATTGAAAAGTTTGCAGAGAGAAGATAATTTACATAGGCGCGTTCAAACGCTAGAACGTAGGTCAATATCACAGACAATAGTGGTTGACATAAGCCCCCTTCGGTTGGGCAACACGTCGTACAATAAATTAAATGGGTTAACTTTTACATTCCGGAAAGAAATAAATTTACATTTGTAAATTATAACACAAATATACAAATCTCGAAGATTCAGAGAATCAGAGCGCACCGTCTAATAATATGTTACACAAAAAAAAGTTTTATAGTTAATTGTGACAACAATTTGCTAAGTACGTTTCGTCGTACGCGCAGCCGACTGACAACGTAGATACAAATAATTAAAATCGGAAATATAATACTTACAATGTAATTTTTTTTCGAAGCATGCAACTAACTAGCAGTACCTTCGCGAAATTTCCTAAAATTAGCTGAAATCTAACAAATACGTACATACGGTGTTATCACTAGTAAAACCCATTTGATTTATACGATTACTGAAAAACAAACGAATGCACAGGTTTCCTCCAAATTAATTTCGTTATTTCGGTAAGTGAGCTTCCAATACATTTTTAATTGTATTAGTTTAGCGAAGGTTTACTACACCCATTTATACCATGAATGAGTGTGAATAATTTGAAGTGAATACTTTGCTGGGCGCTTACTTAGAACAAATATGAAGCGAACCACACAGACTGGAAAAGTGATCGTTTTACGATTTGACATTTATCCCTGACTGAGCGACGAAAAGTGGGCGTCCTGAGAATAAATCTTATACAGGGCACAAACAGCATACCAAACATTTTTAACATAAGATATTACAATATGAAAGTATAAATTAATAGGTAAACAACGAATAAAACTTTGATCCAATGCGGATCTAGTGATTTATCAATCAGAAGCAAAACGCACTTATAATAAATGTACAAACAAAATGTGCATGCATTAAACGTGACAACATCTATACCTACGTCGTACGTATTTTACGTTGACACTAATACAAATTAACGGAGAATAAAAGAGATCTACTCACGTTTGTCCAGATATATGCGATTAGCTAATGGCATACCCGTAACGTCCTCTAAAATTGCTAAAAGTGTAAGGAAATAAATAATTAGATATAAGATGGTACCACAAATAAGTTGCTCGTAAGTCAAACAATGAACGTTGTAAAACGAATGCGTCAAGCTTCCAAATGACTTTCACTATTCATAACGCCTCTAAGCTTAATAGGCTTCAACAACTTGATCCCGCATTACTTCGAGAAATTGGTGTTAGTAACCAATGTTGACCTTAGTACGTGCTTTAAATTATCGATTCTAAAGAGATGTATTTAATATAAGTTAATTCTTACCCCAACAAACTTCTCACAAGCAACACAAACGAAACGTACTTCAAGCACCAATTTATTACGTGGATGATATGGGAATATTTAAAAAAGGGAGGTCTCGCTGAGCATTATATTTTCACGTACAGTTTTTCTTAAATCGAGAGCGGAAATGCAGTTTTTATTAATATGCATATGTCAAAATAAAATTAATATTCTGAATGTGAAAGGGAGCGTTCAGGGACAAAATTCATACAATACGTAACCTATATTCAAATGTTTTTAACATAACACGATACTACCAGGAATCTGCTACGACGCTTTATCTAACTTTTTTAAGAAATCTTATACTATATGATTAGCTTACGATAATCTCTAAATTACTTTTAGTTTTTGTGTTGCTTTTATACTGTGCGGTGTGGTTTGATCAGTTGGACAATTTAGATCGTACTACTCTAATGCTTTTAGTTGTTGGGAGTTTGTCGGCAGGTAAGCATTCAAATATACTTATTTAAACACTTACCTAAACAGGTGGTTGGAGAATTTAAACTGTGCAGATGTTTTGCAATTCTGTGCAGTCTTGTGTCCTTTAATTTGTTGGTTCTAGAGAAGTCGGTGTTCCATTTCTCCTCGGACAGATTAATTACTTTTGCTTTTATGTTTTCTCGTAATGGTACTATGGTGGTTTTTTTAAGAGTTTCTTTTTCTGCCAATCTTAAAAAAGTTTTTTTACTTGACATGTTTGTACGATGCTGAATATTGAGAGTTGGGAAGAATGTTTGCGATTAAGTTTGAATTCTGAATTGTATCTGATGTTAGAAAGTTACTAGAAACCGAACCTGGCGCCCAGTTATACACAAATCAACATCAAAACCTACGCCACTGTCAAATAACAAAAGCTAACGGGTAAACTATTTTTATCTATTATTGGTAAACGTTTACCACCTTTATAGCTATTTATAGTTAATGTAGGAACTTCTTCTATTTTTGCTTTGAGATATACAAAAGAAATGGGCAGTGCGTAGTTGCAGGAAATTGTTAGTGAAACTGCGTAAAAGTGTAGTACCTCCGCTGGTCACAGTCGCATATTTAGTTAATCATTACGTTTTACGAACACTGCAGTTCATCGAAGCTTTCCATTGTAATAGATTTGACGTTGTTGGCTTAATTCATTTTTTTATATTTATCTTACCTTTTGGCGATCCTTCCGTTATCTACGATTAATTGGGGCCACATAGCCTACCTCTTGGTTTGGAGGTAAGTTACTAGCGACCGAACCTGGCGCCCAGTTATTCGACAACCAACATCCAAATCCACGCCGCTATAAACTTGCGAAAACTAACGAGTAAATTCTTGTTTTCTGTTACTATTTCTAGTAGCTCGTAACATAATGCAATACATCTAAAGTCAAAATCATACCGAAAAAGTACTTTGTACGTCACGAATTATCACAAGATAAGATACATTTTTCTAGTTTAGCTTTAGCTTTTGTTTACCGATAAGGCAAGGTTTAAAAAACAACGATGACTTTATTAGAAAAAATTATATTTAATGTAGGAACTCCTTCATCTGAGGGCAATATGATCTTTTTATGAACAGAGTAGTGTCAGCATTTGACATAAGACTCGCGGTCTTTAGACAACTAATATAGTTGGAGCTTCTCTTTTTTAGCAAATTTAAAAAAAAATATTGGTTTAGTTACTATACTTTTTTGAAAAGTACTGACTATACATTTTTACACATCTAATCGAAGTTACTCTATTTAGCTTTAGACGTCGCGTCGTTTGGTCACTTGTACACTTTGATCAACTGTTGAAGTTTCTTGAAGGATTGAGTTAACAGTGTGTATATTGAGAATCTGTTGAAAATTGATTGCGTTGTAACACACTAATTGTGAATGTTGGAAAAAGATTTCGATCTTCGATTTACCTGCTTTGGCTAGCTCTGTATCGGAGATGGTCGTGGGTTGATTTGGTAGTACCCGGAGTAGAGTGGTGAGTCGGTGCTCTACGCTACCTTTCTTTGCGAGTAAAAAAATAAGTGACGTTACACTGAAGTTCTAATAAAATAATCTTACAATCTAAACAGTGCAACTTTCAAAGAAACGACAATAATTTGAGGGGTCTCCTAAATCTTAAATTCTATTAGTATATATAAACGATTAACTATTCTAAAAGCTATTGCACAACACCTTTACGCATCTTCGCTGTTTTCTACAGGAGGGCAAACTTTAGTAAATGAACGTCGCACAACACCATTTGCAGTTTTTATGGTGGCAACTCAGTTTACGTCAACGCTGCGTGGACGTAGTTCTATACTTCTGTCAATACCACTTTGGCCGCTGCTGCAACCCGACGAGATACTTGTGACTCCATCTTCTCCATGTATGTTGATGAAGTTTCTAAAGCATTTGAAATAAAGATAAACGATGCTGAAGAATGCTTGTAACATTTGAACCCGGGAGCGTTGTCAACGGTCTACCAATAAAAAAATGTGCAGGCGTGAGTGCTTGGAGATCATTCGGATCGGATGTCAGAAGATACAAGAGACGGGAGTTCAAGATTACTTCGATTTGAACAAGCACAGTGCAAAACTCCTCATAAGTCAAAATGGAATTTCGTATTATCATTTAAAAAACCTCCAAAGGGAGGGCTATAAGGTGGAATTAAATGCCATCGACAGCAACCGATTCGTCAATAGAAGTATGTTGCTTCTTGAAAAATGCTGCTAATTCTTGTAGTTTCGAATTAGTTCCGATGTAATTAGTTCCGTTATCGGAAAAAACACGGAAGGTTTTGGTTCTACAGGCAACCAAACGTCAGAATACCATTACAAATAATTGGGTGGTTAGACTGGTCACTAGTTCCAGTTCGAAAAACCAATTAATGTGGTCTTTAATCATTATTGAGTCTCCATAGTCAATGTCAGTAATGTTGAATGGCGGAGAGCGTTGTACGCGAGAAATAGGAAGATTGTCCATAATCAGCGCAAGATCCAGAATTGATCTCGAAGCGAAGCCAATAACAATTGATGGCATGCATGCAGCAGTCGCAGTACTCCCGTGTCACTAGCAATTTGGCCAAGCGTTTTCCCGACAAAAGAAACGGGTTTTTTGTCGAACGGAAATGGAGAATTTCGGAGTCTGCCTCTGACACGAATGATGACCATGTCATCCAGGAATGGAAAAAACCTATTAATGGTAAGGTTATTTACAGTGCTGAAGCGATTTGAGCTCGTCAGAAAAGGAGCCCACTTGGGAAATTTTGATCACGCAAAGTAAGGCTAATCGGATCAGTAATGGGACCGCAAAGACGATAGCGTACTTATGGGACGTTAGCTGCTCGACCTATTTTTCTAGTGCTACTTCGTGTCCGATCATTTACAATTCGCAATATCTGCACATACATTGAAGAAAAACAAATATTAAAGTTTTGATTTTATTAAAAAGATTTTGTTACTAATATTTGAGTGGTCTTTCTCGACCACGGCCTTGGTAGGTAGGTAGAACACGTTCAGTTTCTTTAAGTCCTTGCACACACGCCAAAATAAAGTTTATTGAAGGCAATTGTCTTAGGATATTGCTCAACTCACAATCTACGTGTGGTGTGGAGGTTATAATTACACCCACCGTACAATAAAACAGTATCACTGTTGTACATAATGAAGAAAACATTAAACACTTAGCATCAACTAAAAAAATCCGTTACAAAATCTAGACAGAAATAAATCAGTTTGTCGAACTCAATTTTAAGAAAGCTGAGTTTTGCATTTAACTATCTGAAGTCTTGTTTTGATTACAACCAAAGATAAACGTGATCGTGTACACAAAGTACATTTTGTTAAGCTATGTCAGTAATAATTTTAAGAAATAAACGTTTCTATCTGCTTTAATTATTTTATTAATTGATTTTGTAGAGGATGAAAAATTCAAGAAAAGAATAATTAATACAATACATCAATACATTTTATGGATTTTACGGCATTTACACCCATCATTTATCGCATAGTAACAATCAACAAACAATTTTCATTTGTTTAAATAGTCAGGACCGGCATCAAAATTTTAATTGCAAATATCTCAAAACTGGGTCACTTTAGACCAAATTTTTAAAGGAAAATTTTCATTTAACGCCACAAGGAAACTACTCCTTGAGTTTGTAGTCGTATACACTCTATAGATAAGAGAGCTAATCAGTATCATTAGCAGTAAACCCAGTACCACGATTAAAATGATTTCAGCGAAGGCAAAAGACAGGGGTACACAAGCCGGGAGCTGAAATTATGAACGTATAACACTCAAACCCACGTGTGAATCAAAATTCTCAAAAACCTTTAATATATATCCGCTTCTAATAAAAATTGACAACGAGAGAACTTCCTAGATGTTGATACATTTTAGTATCTACAAGATTTTCCTATAAATTAGTTTTAAATAAGGTGGATGTTTGTAAACAAAAATTTGCACTTACAGAACGATTCTTTAGCCGAGCACCCAAAGCGAACAATGGCCAGACAGAAAATGTCTGAATACGCTCACTGTTTAAGCCTATTTGTTCGTTTTAATTAAGTACGGACCTGTGCCAAGTGCGGCTCATGTACCGCTAGGGGATTTTTTTTGGTGTGTGGTTGTTACTGTTAAGACCGATTTGGAGTTAGTCTGTTATTATTATTATGTTGTTGTACATACGTTCGACATTAAAACATATATATACTCAGCATTTAAATGAAGAAGTTTCTTTAATAAAAACAAATACATTCAAGGTCCTTCGAAAACAACGTAAAAATCAAAAGGACGCCGTTAAGCGCGTACATTATGGTCCTTCGAGCCGGATGACTTCCGGTTTTATGGATGTATAAGTTCAACTTTTGACGACATTCATCGCACAATCTGCAAAACTTCAATGGTGAGTCTCCTTTGTATTCAATTCCTTTGTTCTCATTACTATAACCAGATTTTCCTTATGTTAAAACGACATTTTCATGATTGCTATATGTTTATGTATCCTATTTTTTCGTGAGCTTTGCTTCTGGAATTTTAAGCATCGCGATTATTTGGTTACGGCATACTCTGATCCAACAAGTTGTACGATTGAGTGTTTTTGTTCTTACACATTTATTGTTAAATATTTTGGCGTTGTACTAAACCCATTTATATTTACAAAATTCCTAAATTAGTCTATTATCAAAATGGAATCTCTAAAGCGGCTGCGAGCCTCTATTCAACAAACTCTAAACATTTTTGTGGGATTCGTGTCAAAGGTGGAATCTCAATTTATAATCTCTTCATTGGCTAATCCAGCCAAAACATTTCTGGACATACAAATGCAAATTCAAGCTCAATCTGAAAATGTGTCAGATGAGGTTATCGCCCAAGAAGAATTCACAAATTTTTATTATGACTCAATTGCGACAGCAGAATATTTGTCGAGTCAACTTTCTCCTTCAAGAACCGAAGGTATACCTACACCGACTGGTTTGAGCGGTCCAAATGGGTTTCCAAACCCAATTAACAGCAATAATTCTATCAAGCTTCCTGTTATAAATCTTCCAAAATTCTCAAGGCGAGATTGAGTCTTGGTTAGAATGCAGAGACTTGTACAAAAGTCTTATTCATGAGGATGATTCAATTACTTCCATACTAAAGTTTCATTATCTACGTGCCTCCGTAAGTTATGACGCGTTGCTTACAATAAAATCTTTAGAATTTTTGGGTGAAAATTATCTATTGGCACTCTTTGTGAGCGTTATAATAACTCTCGAATGTTGGTTTACAACCATATAAAGGCACCTTTAAATCTTGAATCTCTCAACCAAGAATCTGGGAAAAAAATTCGTCACCTCCATGACATGTTATTCAAGCATGTCAATGCACTGAAGTCGATTTCAAAAACGGAAGATCTGTTTGATACACTCATAATTCACTTGATGGCCGTCAAACTCGACTCTCACACAGCAAGGGAGTGGGAAATACTCAAAAGTAACAAGGCATCTATTCTACCCACACTTGAGGATTTTAAAGGATTTCTAAAGAGTACCGCAGATCTACTTGATACTCTAAATTTAAATCGAGACAAGCAAATTTCAGTGAGGGTTAAGGTCACTTCTAGAGCTTTTGTTGGTCACGCTCTATCTTGTGTGTTGTGCAAAGGTGCGCACAATTTATATGCTTGTTTAGATTTTCACCAGCTTTCTGTTCCAGATAGGCTTTCAAGGGTTAAAGAGTTGCATGCCTGCTTTAACTGTTTTAGCAAAGGTCACGCAGTGCCACAGTGTTCATCAAAATTCAATTGTCGTACGTGTAAGCGAAAGCACCATACATTGCTACACAAAGAGCCCATTGTTACTTCGCCCTCGCTTCCAGAGATGGCAACTTCAAGCAGTCAATCCATTTCGGCATTCGCTTCAAATACTGTTCAGGTTCTGTTACCTACAGCTAGGGCAAACATTGTGGATTGTGAGGGAAATCCTTTTCCGGTTCGTATTCTACTCGATTCTGGATCTCAGTCTAGCTTTATCACCTCTAATATGTGCAAGAAACTTAACCTTCCAGTCAAAACAGTCAACGTTAGTGTGACTGGGTTGTCCACAACCAATACTCAAGTCAATTCAAGGTGTGATGTACAAATTCAAGCCCATCACTCCTCCTTTACAGTCAATCTTTCTTGCTCATTATTTGATAGAATTACTAACACATTGCCTGGTTTTCGTGTGAACACGTGCTATATTCAAATTCCCGAGGACATTCATCTGTTAGATCCTCTCTATGACAAGCCTGGCGAGATAGACATGCTTATAGGTTCTTCCGAATTTTGGGGGCTTCTTTGCGAAGGTCAGATTCATCTTGGTCCGCATCTTCTTACTATTCAAAACACCCACTTTGGTTGGGTGATTAGTGGTCCTATTCCTGATAGCAAAAATAAACATATTATGTGCCATCTGTCTCGGTCGGACGATGTGGATTTTCAACTGTCAAAATTTTGGGAAGTTGAACAATATCCTGTGGAAAAGGTCTATTCACAGGAAGAGAATATCTGCGAAACACATTTCGTGCAAAGTTGTAAACGTGCTCCTGATGGTCATTTTATTGTACAAATTCCTTTTAAGCAATCGCCATCTCTCTTAGGTGACTCATTGCAAGTAGCCACCAAGCGCTTTTTCTCTTTGGAGAAACGATTGCAATCTAATGACACTCTGCGTAAACTTTACACTTCATTCATGGACGACTTGGACACATGACAAAGGTTGTTGTTAGTCCTTCGGAAAAATCTATTTATGTTGAAAGAAAACAGTTTAAGCACGAAATTGCGTGTTGTGTTTCATGGCTCTGTTCAATCCACGACTGGCTATTCCTTGAACGACTTACAAATGGTCGGACCTGTGATACAACAGGACTTATTCTCCATCTTGATTCGGTTCAGAAAATTTGCCTATGCCATATCTGCGGATATTGAAAAAATGTATCGGCAGGTGCTCATTGATCCTCTACAAAGGCCGTTACAACGCATTCTTTGGCGTCCATCGCCGCAATCTTCTCTTGCTACATACAATCTTAATACTGTAACATATGGTACAGCCTCGGCTTCCTTCTTGGCCACTCGTAGCACACTTTAACTTGCAATCGACTGCAGGGATTCTCTTCCCGAAATTTCTAAGGTAATTAAAGAAGATTTCTACGTGGACGATCTTTTAACTGGTTCGGATTCATTAGATTTTGTTAGAGACTTATGTCGGAGCATTCAAGCTGTGTGCATGCGAGGTGGTTTTAAATTATGTAAATGGATCGCCAACGATCCTCAAGTATTAGACTACATCAATGTGGTTGATATTCATCCAGGTTTACATCAAATTTGGCTCCCACGAAAATGCCCACACTTTAGGTTTGTTGTGGCAATTCCAAACTGATGATCTCATGTTTTCAATTTCGGTTCCGTCCTTTACAGCTGTGACTAAGCGAGCCATACTTTCAAGTATTGCTCAAATTTTTGACCCTCTTGGATTGTTGGTTCCTTGTACAATTTTAGGCAAGATGCTGATTCAGCAGCTATGGTTGGAGAGACTTTCTTGGGACGATCCCGTTCCAAAGCACATCCTTGATAAATGGAATTTGTTTTGTCATGAGCTTCCAATCCTTAATGATTGTCGTATTCCACGACATGCTGTGTGCCCAAATTCGATTTCTGTGGAATTGCATGGTTTTTCCGACGCGTCGATGCATGGATATGGTGCATGCATTTAATTAAGGTCTGTTAATAGCAGTGGCGCGGTTCGTGTTAGTATATTGTGTGCGAAGTTCAAGGTTTCGCCTTTGAAACCGCTCACGATTCCTAAGTTGGAGGTTTGCGCTGCAACCTTGCTTTCTAAACTTTTCGTTTGCGTCCACAAGGCGCTGAATATTCAATTCATGCGATCTGTCTTATGGACTGACTGTACCATAGTACTTGGTTGGTTGAGTACTCCTCCCAATCTCACAAAAACATTTGTTTGCAATCAAATTGCTGATATTTAGTAACTAACTTCTAGTTGTCTTTGGCGTCCTGTTCTTAGTAAATCCAACCCCGCGGACTTGCTCTCAAGAGGTATTCTTCTACGTCAACTAGTCGATTCTCCCATATGGTGGAACGGGCCTCAATGGTTGCAGAACGATGAATCCAAATGGCCTTCCGTAAATTCTTCAATTCCGTCAACGCTTCCAGAGCTAAAGGGGCAAATTACTTGTCATCATACGACAATGTCTTTTAACGATCCTTTTCCCATATCAAAATTTTTAAATCTCAAAAGGCTAATAGCTGTGGCTGCTTATTGCTTGCGTTTTATCAACAACTGTCGCATCTCGCTTTCTTCAAGACGATATGGTCCTCTGTCTTGCGAAGAGTTGCAAGTTTCTATGAACAAAATCATAAAAATATCGCAAAATGAATCTTTCGCAGATGAGCTTAAAGCTTTCAATTGTTCTCGGGATCCTAAACCCTCAGGAACTATCGGTAATTTACACCCCTTCTTAGACTCATCTAGTGGTATTATTCGTGTGGGAGGTAGGCTACATAATTCAAATTATGACTTCAACAAGATTTGCCCTGCGATAATTTCTAATAAACACCATCTCTCGACTCTCATTATGAGATCCACACATTTACAACATCATCACCCCGGACCTCAATTACTTCTTGTCATTGTCCGTGAACAGTATTGGATCACTAATGGTCGCAATCTAGCTAGGAAGATAGTTCACGCTTGTATCAGGTGTTTTAGATTCTCAGCTAAAACTACTAATCCTATCATGGGATCTCTCCCAGCGTCACGCATTCAATCTGGACTCCCATTTAGTAATGTAGGGGTAGCTTACGCAAGTCCATTCACAATTAAAGACCGCAAGGGTCGGTGCTGTAAAACGTCCAAATCTTACTTGTGCTTATTCGTCTGCTTTGTCACAAAGGCAGTTCATCTTGAATTAGTCACCACCTTATCTACAGAATCCTTTTTAATGAGTTTACGGAGATTCGTTGCTCGCAGAGGTAAACCGGCAAACATGCATTCTGACAACGGCACCAATTTTGTTGGAGCAAATTCTGCCTTGAGAGAACTAGGTGAATTTCTCACCGCGCAAAATACATCAATTTTAGAAGCAAGCGCTCGCGAAGGAATTGCGTGGCATTTTAACCCTCCTCACTCTCCACATTTCGGTGGTCTATGGGAAGCCGGTGTCCGTTCAGTCAAGCATCATCTTAAGAGAGTTACCGGCAACTAGATTTTAACATATGAAGAATTATCTTCCTATGTCAGATAGAAGCCCTCTTGAATTCCCGTCCGTTGACTCCGTTATCTCCTGATCCGAATGATTTAAGCCTTTTAACACCTGCCCACTTCCTTATTGGACGCACCTTGACGTCTGTACCTGAGGATGACTGCACTACACTTCCTACTTCACCACTCTCGACATTTCAGCAGCATTTTTCGGAAAGATGGAACAAAGAATACGTATCTGAGCTCCAGTGCAGAACCAAATGGCAGTCCCAACTGCAAGTCGACACTCTTGTACTGATTAAGGATGATAATCAACCTTCCTTTTATTGGAAATTGGGAAGAATCGTCAAATTACATCCAGGGGCCGACGGAGTCGCTCGTGTGGCCTCCATAACGACTACAGGCGGTGTTATTCGTCGTTCCTTTTCAAAAATTTGTCCACTACCTTTGGACATTTAGTGATGTTTTGTACTTGGCTTCGCAGTGTTAGTGCAAGTTCAAGTGTTAGAAATTAAGATTTAGCTTAGATACACAATCTATGTAATTATATTCTTTAAGTTTGATGTTATTGAAAGCCTAGTCTTTCAAGGCAGGGGGCATGTTTAAGCCTATTTGTTCGTTTTAATTAAGTATGGGCCTGTGCCAAGTGCGGCCCATGTACCGCTAGGGGATTTTTTTTTGGTGTGTGGTTGTTACTGTTAAGACCAATTGGAAGTTAGTCTGTTATTATTATGTTGTTGTACGTTCGACATTAAAACATATATATACTCAGCATTTAAATGAAGAAGTTTCTTTAATAAAAACAAATACATTCAAGGTCCTTCGAAAACAACGTAAAAATCAAAAGGACGCCGTTAAGCGCGTACACTCGCCATAAAATGAAATTTAAATTGTTACAGCGTTTAAAAAAAGTTATCCATCATTAGTAAAAGTCTTTTTGGTTGTGACAAGCGCTAACTGTAATCATTAGTACAAAAATGTATCAGTATGATTGCGTTCTTTCGGGACTCATCAGTACTCTGAGATACTCTCCGATTTTGACAATATTTTTTTTAATAACGACTAGCTGTAATGGTACGTAAAAGCGATGCGAGCACGAATGCAAAAAACTGACCTTGCAAAAATTTCTAGAATATTCTTTTGGATATTCTAACCAGACAGTGTAGGCAGGACAGGAATGGCTACAATTACAAATGACACGGTTAATTTGGTCATCTTAAAAGCGAGAAGCCTCAATAGGCAACGGAAATATATTGAAAAAAAAAGTTTTTATCCATTTTGTTTTGTAGTACAATATAAAAACCTAAATTATTTCTGTGTTTTTAAGAAGGGCGAACTTTGGCACTAAATTTATATTTTCGTTTTGTTTACAGACAACAAAAGTTAACTATCGGGACAGATGCATTAAGATGTCCCGACTTTCTCACCAATTTTACACCGTCGAGGTGGGAGATACAAAGTTTACAATTTTGAAACGATACCAAAATTTGAAACCGATTGGATCGGGGGCTCAAGGTATTGTGTGGTAAGTGCCGAAAAGCTTAGCCGATTCGTAGTTAGCAGTTTGTTGCATTACTTTTTTTTTGCATGGTTTTATTTTCGAAGGCCATCTTTGTTTGTTTTTGCTTTGTATGTTTTATTTTTCTCAAGAATAAATAAAGAATGGTCGTATGTTTAATTGATTTATTTTTCTTGACTTTTAGTTAATTTCTGGTGTTGTCACAAAAAAAACACACTATTTTTATTATATTTATTTTCTTCTTGTGTATTGTAATAAAATGAGGGATGGATTTAAAAGATGGCCATTTGGGGACACAGAATTTTGTGTACCCGAACGGTACTCAAATTTGGAGCCTAAGGGCGGTGGGGCACAAGGTTTAGTTTGGTAAGTCTTTAAATAATTTGGGCATGCAAGTAGATTGTTTTGTTTTTGATCGTAAAACAAGCCGACTTAATTATAAAACGATTATTTTTCAGCGCCGCAGTCGATACGGTAACGCAACAAAATGTTGCGATTAAAAAGTTAAGTCGGCCCTTTCAAAATGTCACGCACGCAAAACGAGCATACAGAGAATTCAAGCTTATGAAATTAGTTAATCATAAAAATGTAAGTTTCTTTCTTGGGTTCGAAAAAAAACTTCAACGCGAGTGTTCTTGTAGATTATCGGGCTTCTAAATGCGTTTACTCCACAAAAATCCTTAGAAGAATTTCAAGACGTGTATTTAGTAATGGAATTAATGGATGCCAATCTATGTCAAGTTATACAAATGGACCTCGATCACGAACGCATGAGTTATTTATTATACCAAATGCTGTGCGGTATTAAACACTTACACTCAGCTGGTATTATTCATAGGGTGAGTTATGTTTTAACGGGTAAAATAGTGCGTGTACGATTTTTTCTGTTACAGGATCTCAAACCTAGCAATATAGTAGTGAAATCCGATTGCACATTGAAAATATTAGATTTTGGACTAGCGCGAACGGCCGGAACAACGTTCATGATGACACCATACGTAGTCACGCGGTATTACAGAGCGCCCGAGGTTATTCTAGGCATGGGTTACACCGAAAACGTCGATATTTGGTCCGTTGGGTGCATCATGGGCGAAATGATTCGTGGCGGTGTGTTGTTTCCAGGCACCGACCACATCGACCAGTGGAATAAAATTATAGGTATCTATATCGTCGGTTTTTACGCTTTGTGTAAAGTTTTAACGTTTAGAACAACTGGGTACTCCGTCCCAACAGTTTATGTTGCGGCTCCAACCGACCGTAAGAAATTACGTCGAGAACCGACCACGGTACCCGGGATTTTCGTTCGATAAATTATTCCCCGATATGCTATTTCCGTCAGATAGTAGTGAACACAATCGTTTAAAAGCTAGTCAAGCTCGAGATCTACTTTCGAAGATGCTAGTGATCGATCCCGAGAGGCGAATTTCCGTCGACGACGCTCTTTTACATCCGTACATAAACGTTTGGTATGACGAAGGAGAAGTAAACGCTGTAAGTATAAACCGGTTTGTGTTGGTTGCGTTTACTAATGTGTATCGTTTAGCCCGCACCAGGACCTTACGATCATAGCGTAGACGAACGGGAGCATACCGTCGAGCAGTGGAAGGAATTAATTTATCAGGAGGTAATGGAATATGAGAGTTCTCACGGAAATAATGCTAGAGCTTCGTCTAGCTCGCAAGCAAGTCCTGCTGCTAATTCGACCGAGCCAAATGGCACTGATTCGTTGCGGTAGAGCAGGTTAGTTAACGTAATTCAAAAATTTTCTTATCGAGCGATTTTTTGAGGCACTTTTTGACATAGCTTAAACGACTAAATCTCGTTTTGAATTAAAGCAGGGATTTAGCATTTGAAACTATTGCGCCACCTCGTTTCTATCAAAGTAGGTTTTTACCCAGTACGAGATGTCCTAGACGTTTCTTTCACTTAGATGAAGATTATCTGTTCGTTCGATACTCTCACTCTTCTAGGTGTTGACTCAAATGGCAGTGTTTTGTGTTTAATCTTATTAGATTTGTGATTATCTATGGTGGATTACGTCAGTGGCTAACCTGCGGAAGGGTTTTTGCTGTAGTGTTACATAATCTTAAATAATATCTCAAGATCACTTTCTTATCAAAATGCAATATAAATCGTTACCAGATCTGTAGAAACGTCATATATAGGTATTTCAGAATCTCATGGACCGAACCATGAGTCGATTTTAAATATCAAAGTAAAAATATACGGTTATTATAAAAGAAATCTATACTACCGCTTTCTGAATTGAAATAAGAAAAAACTAAACATTATTTATTGACAAACAAGTTGTTAAAAAAGTCAATGGCCAATCAACCAGAATTGATTACAGCGTCACAGCCTATCAGGGTGTAAAACAGTTTTAGATGGTTTTTATTTCTCTGACGATTCGTTTGTTCTTAACTGGATATTACCGTTCAATGGTTAATTGCAATTAAACTTAATTGCATTTGTTTATTTAATTGTGACTAAAAGAAATTAAGCATATTATCGGCTTAAAATAATTTAATGTTGACGGCACTTGAACTTGTAACTTTATTGTTTGTTTTTTGATAATCTTTTACGTGAATTTACCCGTATCTTGCAGGCTGCTAGCTGAATACAATTTTCCTCGAACTCCTCGAGGACATCTAGTGCTCACTTAAAACACACAAGAAACCCGCCATAGTATCCGGTGACTTCAATGCTAAATCGCCCGGGTGGGAAGAACACAGAGAGGACGAAAGAGGCCGAATTCTAATGAAGTGGCTAGAGTCACAGGACATGTGCGTGATAAATGTTGGCAATACCCCCACCTTCTTCTCATGTTACGTGCGCAAGTGTCAGGGTAGCCTCCAAGATCAAGGGATGGAGGGTGATGCATGAAGAGTCGCTAAGCGACCACAATTACATCACTTATGAAATAGCCGCAGATATGCCTCTCCATAACCACCGCCATTTCCTCCTATCATGGAATATTGATAGACTGAACAAAGAGAAACTCAGGAACACCTTTGACCGTCTCATGCACCTATGCAAAGAAGTAACACCGGAAACCTTGACAGACATAAAGATCTAATGCTGCGATGCCAGTATGCCCCGACGCAAAGAAAACAAGCACAATACAACTGGAATCTACTGGTGGAACGACGACCTAGCAAATCTTAAAAGGGAATGCCAGCGCGCCAGAAGATCATCGGCGAGAGCCAATAAGAAAACCAACGGCCGATTAACCACAGAAAACCACCACTACAAGGAGTGTAGGAAGGAACTCCGCAGAGCCATATATGCCGCCAAGCGAACGGCATGGCTGGAGCTCTGCAAAAGCGTAGACCGTGACCCTTGGGGTAAGGGGTATAGGATAGCAACGAAAAGGTTGAGGAAAACACAGCCCGGTGCTCAACCCAACCAGCAGCAACTGCACACAATAGTTAAAGAGTTATTCCCAGAGAAACCTTCAAGGAATACCTCCAAGTCTCCGATCGCATACCCCACATCCCTATTCACAGATGAGGAAATAATTGCCGCGGCCAAGAACTTAAATAACAGAAGGGCTCCTGGCCCAGACGGCATTCCGGCAGAAGCTCTAGCGGAAATCGTTATTAACAGCGCTGCATCAATTGCCTAACTAATGAATCACCTATTGCAAACACAAACATTCTCGGACATATGGAAAAAGGCCAGGCTCGTCCTACTTGACAAAGGGAAAAGGACCTCTAATGAGGCTATCTCCTACAGACCCCTATGTCTATTAAACACATTTGCCAAGATGTTCGAGCATCTTATACTTGAGAGACTAGGATCCAGCATCGATGCGTCAGGGGGGCTATCTGAGCACCAATATGGCTTCATGCGAGGCAAGTCCACCATGGTTGCCTTAGAAAGGGTTGACCGATGGGCCAGAACGACCCGAGCAGGCACCTGGAGAACAAGAAAACTCTGCGCCCTGACCACGCTAGATGTTAAAAATGCGTTCAATTCACTAGCGTGGCCAATCATTATAGAAGCCCTTAAGAGCAAGAAGGTAGATACATATCTTGTGAACATTATAGAGAGCTACCAGGATTCTAATGATACAAGGGCCTGATTGCGTGGAATCTGTCCAGGTGACCTGCGGGGTCCCACAAGGGTCAGTACTAGGGCCTACCCTATAGAACATCACGTTTGATGCCCTATTGAGGCTGGACTTGGGTTCATCGGCGCAAATCATCGCCTTTGCGGATGATGTCGCACTCATGTGAAGACGAGCTCACGATAACAACTAACACGGCGATAGCTCGGATCGACAGATGGCTCTCAGACCACGTCGCCAAACAAGACGGAAGCAGGCAGACGCCGTGTGGGCCCCATCACTTTTACCGTCCATAACCAGTCTGTCGTGCCACAAAACCACGTCCGCTACCTTGGCGTCTACCTAGACAAGTACTTAAACTACGGACACCATGTAAAGATGGCAGTCATCAAAGCTGCCAAAACGGCGGCGGCTATATCTATCATCATGCCAAACGTAGACGGACCGAGTATGTCGAAGCGGCGTCTTGTATCATCGGTTGTAACATCAAGCATACTATATGCAGCGTCCATATGGGGCTATGGATATAGGAAAGTACCGGGGTATAATCCAAAAAATGCAGAGAAGAGTTTGCATGAAAATCATAATGTGTTATAGAACTATCGCCACGGAAGCAGCACAATTACTTGCCGATATTATCCCATGGAACCTCCTAGCTAAGGAAAGACGTAGACTGAGTCAAGGCCTCGGTACCAGAAAAGAAGCTAGAAGGGAAACGCTCCAACACTGGCAGGCAAGATGGCAAAGTGACCTAAAGAGCAAATGGACCCGGCGCTTGATTTCCAACATTGTTCCGTGGCTAGAGAGAAACCACGGGGAATTAAATTACCACCTATCGCAAGCGTTGACAGGGCACGGCTGCTTTGCCAACTACCTGCACGGTATTCGAAAGAAAAGCGACCCATTCTGCGTTTACTGTAGGGAGGTGGACGATGTGGAACACACGGTGTTTACCTGCCCACAGTGGACCAGCCTAAGGTACGACATGCCAGATGTCCTCCTAATCCCACAGATGCTGAGTTGCAGACAAAAATGGGAAAGCATAAACTCAACAATTGTTAGAATAATGGGCATGAAAGAAGCAGACTACCTTAGACTGGAGAGAAACGAAACTACCGCGGGCCAAGAGTAACAACGACTGGGATTCAGATGCCGTATTAAAGAGCATCAAAATACCAAGTACGCTATCCCACATAAAAGATTTTAATCTGACCATTAAGTAATCAACTTTATGTTTGTGTTCTTCTCTATGTTTGTACCATCGACTCATACACAGCTATATACAACAATTTTAAAAACATGTACAAGCTTTTTATTATACTTTACTTTTATCATTGAGCACAGGACTATATACAATATTTTAAATACATGTACAAGCGTTTTATTATTATATTTTACCTATATTAATGAGCACAGGACTGATTCCATCTAGCTAGCAAGCCGGTAGAATAACTGGCGATGCAGCTATAGCCTCAGAGCGACCGACGAAAAAACTTGTGTTCTCTCGATCGCTCTCTAGAACAGGCTGAAAAGAAAAAAAAACTCAATACAATTCGGCGAGAAGGTCGCAAGCCTCGGTGTGCTAACCATAAAATAATTTAAAAAGATTTAGATCTGTCCAATACTAAAAGAGAACAAATGACAAAAACAACAAATTTAACAAAGAGAGATTAAAAAAACAGAAGAAGCGATGTAGAATTACATAGATTTAGAGTTTGTTGGTAGATATCACAGACAATAATCGTTGATGCAAGTCCTCGTAGGTTGGGCAACACTTCGTACATAAAATTGAGTTTGTTGGCTTAACATTGGTAAATACACAAAACTTTAAATAGGAAACAAAATACTCACGATTTTTTCTGAAGCTAACGGCACCTTCCACACAATTTTCTAAAATTTGCTGAAAAGTAAATTATCACGTACATTTAGCGTTATCACAAAGAAATTCCTTAGGTCTATACGATCTATATAAAAAACCAAATGCGCCAAGTTTCCTCAAATTATTATACATATTTCGATAAATAGGCCTTCCAGTTCGTTTATAATTGTAGCAATTGAAACAATGGTTTCGATATCCTCAATTGACGTAGATCGAATACACATCCAGCACCATTTTCAATACTTCGTAAATTGGAGCGTCATCATAGGAATTTTCCAGTATGAAAAACCTCTAAATATCCTAGCATTAATAGAACACGTGTCGGCAACCAAAGTTGCCCGATGAATTCCTCAAAACAAACGCATCTCTTAAAGCGTCATTTAGTAAACAAAATCAGATATTTAATAAAGAAGACATGTGTCTGACTTTCGTTCTACACAGAATCGAAGCGATCGATTGAAAATAATCACAAATGTCGCAAAGTCTGAGACGTTCTGTATGTAAAAATATGTTACGAGGCAAAATTCGTACAGTACGAAAATCACATCGAGTTATTTTTAACATAAACCGTTAGTACAGTTAATAAAATGCAGAATATTGTCAAACAAACAGAGAAATTGTGAACAATACAATATAGGTGATTTTTATGGTAAAACGTAAGTTCTGCACTCGGCTGAAGTGCGGTCAATTATCGATAACTTAATCTACCACAAAGAAAGCAACGGCAGCTCTGAATTTCGTAGAGTGAGAAGTAGTAGGGTTATTAATAGAATACAACCTGTCTTGAATGTGCCAATTGTAATTCAATTGAAAAGGCGCCAAAACGGGAAGAAACGAGCTGCCTCTCAACACTTAAGGTGAACAAATCGAACACGACTAATCAACGAATGAGTACATTTATTTCAACAACAACACAAAAAGAAGATACATAAATCCAGCAACTATTCACAAATAATATCACATTAGATTCAATTTCATATATCTTAATCAATCGAGATGTATAACATATTGTACGAGACGGTAACTACGGTAGCATAGTTACATTTAATTGCTCTGAACATGCTGATTCGCTCTATTCCTCGTAGAAGAAGGAAAAGAGAAATACGTCCAATCTAACGACAATTCCAACAAGTAACACGTTCATCGAGAAGAATTCGAGACTGAAGAAGTAGAAGTCGGACAGAACGATTCTTAAAAGTAGAAGCAATAGAAAAGAACGATGTGCCACTAACATATGTAAACGCAGTGAATCGAGTGGTTTGCACACAGCCTTTTCGATCAATATTTCTGCACCCGAGTTAATCAAATGTGAAGAAACAACGACAGAGACAACTTATCAACCAGCATCAAGAATTCGTTAAGCGAGAACGAACCTTCACCGGAAAAAGTTAAATTTTTTTAGCCAACGAGATATTAGAAATAGTTTTTGGAGGAACAAAAGCAGTATGAACTGATACCTCGGTTTCAGACTCAGAATTCAGAAAAGTAAGAAGTGGCGGTTCTTCATCTGGAGTTAGTAACCTTGACGAAACATATTTAAGACTAGACGAAGGCAAATGAGCAAACGAAATTTTTAATAGCTTTCTTTAGCTACAAAATCATTACACGAATTTGTAGCGTTAGTCCTAGTTTACGATGACATTGTGATTTTTCTTTTCCGGTAGGTGACATATGTAGACAGTGACGTTGTATGTACACAAGGTACTAGCTAATTTAAAAGTAGAAGGCGGAAAGTTAGCATCAAACTCGATCAACAATGTTTGTAGTTCAGTAATAGCTATCATATTGTCGCAAACCCTGAAGAAAGAAGCAACAGGAAAAGATGCCTCTTTTTCTAATTTTAATGTGCTACGCACCGCACCACGTAATGTATAAACAACCACACGAGAGAGCAATTCGTACTGAAGCTCCTTCCTTCGAAGCCGATTCGTTTTTAAACTCCACATTTTAGTGACAGAAGAATATTTGTAAAAGAGCGAAAACCGAAAGCAAACAAGTCGATACCCAAAGAAAAGCATACGTAGCGTGTTTGTATCGTATCGCACATACTGCAACTAATAATAGAATAAGAGAGAAGGTTTAACCGACGTGTTAATCTTGAAAATCAAACCACTAAGGTACTACTAAGAGGTAGCAAAAGATAGCTAAGTAAAACAAAACTAAACAGGAAGTTATAACAAAATAAAAGAAGTAAAGCAACGCTTTCAGTAAGTCGAACTCATTTATGACAATAAGTAGTAAGACAATCGCACAAAGAATAATCGAAACCCACGTTGGGCGCCAAACGTAAATTCTGCACTCGGCCGAAGTGCGATAAATTATCGATCACTTAATCCACCACAAAGAAAGCAATTGCAGCTCAGAATCCTTCTGGATTTCTATCGCTTCTCTGTAGATTCTGGGCCAAAAGTATCTGACTCTGGCAATTGGTTGAGTTTCGTCAAGTCGATTGCGTGCCCTGTGGCCTGGGAGTGTTCCGCCACCGCCGATCGGAAGAAGTTCGATAATTACACTGTCTGTGTTTGAAAGGTGTGATGTGGTTCTGCGTTCCAAGGAATCTGATCTGAGAGTACGATACCCGTACCAAACTCGGTGGCATGTCTCAACTTTCAAAGAGAGATAAGCAGTGTAACTAAACCGCAGAAGAAAAAACATTACGCGCGCGTACACGTGATAAAAATAAAATTTCCTAAAATAAATCACTAGGAAACTGTTATTCTTGCTTTTAGGTTTTCGCGGAAGTCGTCCAATCTTGATGTTTGGTTTCCGGGTTGGTTACTGCGCCGCTGATAAATTTGGTTTTTTGACGTTTCCGTATCATCTTGTAACTGTCTTAACAAGATTTCTGAAACTGTTTTTTTTTACCCTTGGGTTCAAGTAGATATACTAATTGTTGGTTCCTCTTCACTGTTCCGTGAAGTTTCGGTTAATCGGTATAAATGCTTCCAGGTGGAACGAAGCTTCTCTTCTCTCGTTCCTATTAAAATTGTTTTTTCAGTTCTGATCTGTTTGGATCTGTCCATTTACTTCTGTATATACCAAGCTGAATGTTGGTATACGACATTATTGTCCGTATCATTGTAGGAGAAAAGAACAGCAGCCATACCGTAGGTTTAGTGAAGCTTCCAGATTTTTAGCTTCATTACGCAATCCACACAATGTTGTGTGCACGGGTTGTTACATTAGTCCATGGGGACTTTTTGGACTATTTGTAGCGATTTTTACCTTTAAAATATCCTGAGAAAACAGACGAATTTAGTCTTTCATCCTTTTCATCTTCTGTACCAGATTTGTTACTTGATTCTTCCGTGTTGAAATGTGTACGACTAGTAGAGGACAACTAATGTAACTCTAATTCAGTTTCAGCGACGGCGCCAGGAAGGCTTTGGGTGCCACCTGCGTGCCCACTCAAATTAGAGTAAACAGTTTTTTAATTAAATTGTTTTCTTAAAATAATTTACTTATTTTTTAAAAACCATTAAAAATATTTTTGCGCAAATGATTGCTCACCTTAAAAATATTGTGACCATCCACTTAAGAAAACCTGGCACCGTCGCTGCTTCAGAAACTTCGGATTGTTCAGAATCAGTCACATGCGCCCTTTTCTTTATTCTTTTGGGTTAATTTGACCCGACATTCCAACAGTTAAGGGTAAAAATATGAGCGCAAACGGCCGTAATTGATTTAGTTGTGACTAAATTTTAATCATAATTTGTACTCAAATTGTAGTTTTGCCCAACTTAACAGAACTGTCATAACTCCATTACCAGTCTTAGTTGATACGACTTGAGAAACTGTTTTAAGTGTAAGTTTACGCTATTTAAGAATTTTACGAAAATTTTGCCAATCACTATTATTAAAATGTGTTGCATCGGTGATTTGTCGTTTCTCTGAGTTATAATTGGCCTTATGACTGACGAATGATAAATAAAAATCGAATATTTATTTACATGATTTTAACAACTAAATTCAGTGGTAAGGTTACAGATCTTGAATAACGAATAAAAATTTAATCGTTATTCTATATATCTTAACTTTTCAATACATAATAAATAATAATTATTTCACTAATTCTGTGTGACTAACAAAATTTTTGTTAAAACGAGTACACACGTTTTTTTTTATGACCAACGTTACATTATATTAATAAGATGAGGAATTTTGAACTATGGATTAAATACTCAATAAACAAATTGTTACGTAAATTTAACTGTAACTCAGCGGCAACTCAAGACACTTCGGAGAGAGGGTCGTGGATGGTACTCGGTGCGCTAATTATAATATAATTAAAAGAGCGTCAAACCGGTAGAAATATTAACTACATATTCCGTTTACATCGGTCGAACACTGAAGGTTATCAAATTGCAAAGCACAATTATAACAACAAATATATTTATTTCAACGAAGAGAGAAAGAGATTTATAAAGAGGATGTAGAACTACGCAGATACTATCAATTAAGAAATCGTTAATAAATATCACAGACAAAAATGTTGATGCAGGCTCCTTAGGTTAGGCAACACTTCGTACATATAATTATCGTATTACAATATCAAAGTATAAATTAATAGGTAAACGAAGAATAAAAACTTAAATCGATGCGAATCTAGTGATTTTAAAATCAGAAGCACAACGCACTTGTGATAAATTTCACACGTAATTGCACAAAGAAATCTACATGCATTAGTCGTGACAACATCTATATCTAAGTCGTTCGTATTTACGTTCGACACCCATAAAAATTAATAGATTAGGTTTGTCCAGACATGCTATCAGCTAATGGCATACGACCGCTAAAATGGGTAAAAGTGTGATGTGTGAATATTTCAAAATGAACGTTTCACCTAGAGCAACGTTAGATTTCACGTACTGTCGTTGTTACATCGAAAACGGATATGCCCTTTTTATTATGTAGTCATATGTCAAAATGGCAGTTGATGTTCTGTATGTAAAAGGAATGTTCCGGGACAAAATTTATACAGTACGCAACCTATACTAAAACATTTTTAACAACAAAATTAGACTCTAAACACAAAGGAATATAAAAATCAGTTGTATGATTGATACATTACTCGTAATCATTTAAATTGCGATTGAATTTTTGCTTTTTATAAATACAGATAAATATCACATTTTTATTTATCAACAAATCTTTAATAAAAATCAGTTAATCTCAGCAGTAAACAATTCAATCGTTATTTTAAAGTGATGATTAAAAACGTAATCGGTATTGGAATAATTCTTAATTACAAATGAAATTATATGACTCGCACTATTCTTGGATAGCAGGAGAAACTTTTGCTAATATTTTCACTCGATCATATCGATATTATCTTTTTTATTGTTTAAACCGCTACTGCCGAGTTACGCGGCTGTTCCAGTTTATAATTTTTTTTCATTCGATATAAATGCTTCTTCTGGTTTGACCAATATAATTGTTTTCACATTGACATTCAAGTTCTTAAACTGTCTTAATGTTTCGAACTATATTCTCGTGCAAATTTATATGGTTTTTTCGTCGCTCTCACAAAGAAGTTTCTTAGGACTAAACTTTTTATTTTGTCAATTGGATTTTGGTAACGTAACATATTTTAGGATGCTTTACTTTCGTTGTGGGTGGTTCGATTATTTCTTCAATTTTCAAGGTTTTATGTTTGTACTTCGTCTACGCGGTTCAAAGGTATACAGGGTGTCTTAGTTAAGCGTACTTCCTCGATAGCTTCCTTATTAATGAAAATATCGAAAAATTATCTTAAAATAAGTTTTATCAAATTACATTCTCCATCTTCTAAAATTATTTTCAGTTATACAGGGTGTCCGATATCTGCTGGGCCGGACCTAACTTCATTTTTTCACATGAAATGATACAATTTTTATTGCATTTTTGGATTTCTCAGTAAAAATAAAGACCAGTTTAATAAGCTTTCTTTATACTTAAAACCGTTGGTTTTGAAGATAATCCGAAAAAACTGCTTTTGCAGCGTCTTACGCCATTTTGAATATCTCGTGAATGATCGCACTTAGAGCAATGCGGTTTGGACCATTTGATTTGAGAAGAAACGAACTACGATTGTAACTCTTTACACAAAACCTTTCGTTAAAAAATTATTGAAATTTTTTTTTCCTTAATGGAAATGTCTCATATCCTTTGCTGTAGTAGGTTGATACGCATAAACTTGATTTTTTATGTAGCCCCAAAGAAAGAAATCGCATTTTGTACAGTCAGGCGATCTTGCTGGACAATGAATTGGCCCTCCTCTTCCGATCCAACGATCCTGGAAATGCACGTTTAAGAAATTCCTAATTTCTGGAATATTATTATTTATTGTTAATTGTTTTGCCATTCGGCCTTACAATGGGTTACGTTACCCCTACATCATTCTCTTATCATAATAATATAATTTGTACAGAAATTTAAAAAACTAAACAACTTTCTCCCCTAAAATCTTCCCATCACCATCTAACTATTCTAATACTTTAGACCTAACCTTTGCCTCTTATCCTTCTTTCCTTTACTGCTTTCATCCAATCCAATCCCTCCCCTCTTCCCCAAGCAAAACATTCCTCCCCTTCATTTCTTCTCTTAGCTCGCCACACTCCTCACTCAAGTGCTCTATGTTCTCTCATCCCTCCCCACATAATCTACATCTCATTACATCCTCCTTCCAATACTTATTTAAATTCTCCTCATTTCCGCATCTAAACCTGGCTATAAGTCGTTTCTCTCCTAAGCTTCTCCTCCCCATCAGATACTTAGGAACCCCCCTGGACACTATATTCCCATACCTTACATTATACTTTCCTTTTCTTATCTTTCCTTCCCTCTCTTGCACCTGCGAGTCTTTATCTCTTCTTACTATCTCCTCCGTATTTAACCTCCCTTCCTCTTTCCTTCTTTCCACCTCTTCTCTTGATAGTACAGTTTCCTTTCTTCCTGCCCATATATGTTTTTGCTATCTTTTATCGTCCTCCAGCAACATTGTAAAATTTTACATTCTCTCCTTTCCTTCATTTTCTCTTCATAACCCATCGCCCTTTTCCCTGCTTCTATTCTAATCTTCTCTAACTTCCCCTCCTCCTCTATTATGTACCCTGGCGTCTCCCTGTCTAAATCTAGTATCCATTTCCAATATTTTATTTGTACCCTTTCCAATAGGTTCCACTCTTTCCAACCCCATACCTCCACCCCGTACATCATCACACTTTTAATCAATTTTACCTGCCCTAATACCCTGATACCCTTCTTTGCTAACTCCCTTATATGCGCATCATCTTTATTATCATACCTTAGCCTATATCCCAAATATGTCACTTCATTCACTGCCTCTATGTTCTGTTCTCCCCAACTTAACTCCTCCTTTTTCTTCCCTCCTCTTCCTTTTTGAAAAACTACCATCTTAGACTTTCTCACATTTAAACCCAAGTCTTTCCTTTCCAGATACCTCTTTATCGTATTTATCATACCTTTCATCTCCAACTCATTTTTTGCCACCATGACCATATCGTCTGTATATGCCAACACCCACACTTTAATCCCTCCCTCCATGACAACCCCACCACACTGACCTCCTTTCAACACTTCTTCTATGTCCCCTATATACAGTGCAAATAAAATAGGGCTAAGAGGACACCCCTGCCTTAGCCCCTTCCTCGTCCAAAACACTTCACTAACACTATCCCCTATTTTTACCCTATTCTTAGTCTCTTTATATATCCCTTCCAGTTTCCTCACTAGTTGTTCTTCTATTCCTTTTTTCCTTAACACCCTCCATAGCTTTTCCCTATTCACATTATCAAACGCAGCTTCTATGTCCATAAAGAACGCGTATACCTTACCCCTTTTCTTATCTAGCTCTCCATTCACTAACTGTTTCAATATATAAACATTGTCTATTGCCCTTCTTCTCACTCTAAATCCCATCTGCCAATCTGGTAATAATCTTTTTTCTTCCAACCTCCTTTGTATAATCATGGCATACAATTTATAACTAATATTAGTGACACTAATCCCTCTATAATTCTTTACCTCCTTCCTATCCTCTCCCTTATAAACCGGCAGAATTAAGCTTTCTTTCCAACTCCCTGGCAATTCCTCCCCTTTCCATATTGTATTAAAAATTTTCCTTATATATCCTCCCACTCTCTCCCCTACATATTTTCATTCTTCTCCTTGCGTACCGTTCGTTCCTGCCGTCTTAATTTTAGTATATCTATTGCTTCCTCCATTTCCTCTTTCGTTATCTCCCACCCCTCCTGTATTGCATTTACCCCTTGCAATATCACCTGCCCTGGTCCTTCTATTGTTCCCTCCAAACGCTCCATACAATAACCCAGCCACACCTTTATATCCGTTAAACCTCCTCTCTTCTTATCTCTTCTTCTCTCCTTGTTTAGAAATTTCCACACTTCTTCTTCTTTCTTTATTTCCTTTACTTGTTTCTCCATTTCCTCTTTATACGACACCTTTCTCTCAGAACATACATTTTTAAAATTCACTTTCTTCTCCTTATACTCCTGCACATCTATTCTACCTTTCTTCCATCTTCTTCTAGCATTTCTCATCTCTGTTTTTGCCTCTCTACATTCTCTATTTCACCACCTATTTTCGTTCCTCTTTTTTCCTTGCCTTCTCTCAAACCTTTTCTTTTTTACTGCCTTCTCCATCTATGCAGTCAACTCCTTTAGTCCTTCTTCCCCCCGTACATCTCCCCAAATCACTTGCTCCAACTTCATCCTATATCTTTCTATGCTTTCCTCATTCTACACCTTTTTTACTCCCCATCCCCTCTGTTCCTGCTTAATTCCCAGCTCCTTTCCTTTTAAAATCACTTCCAGTGGCTGATGATCCGATTCCTCTTCATCCCCCACTTTAAAACTTTCTATGTCCTCCCACATCTCTCCACTCACTATCACGTGATCGATCACCGATTCCCCCCTCCCTCCCATATAAGTATAGTCACCACTGTCCCCCTCCTCTATATTTCCATTAAGGATTGATCATCCTTTTTCCTCACACATCTCCACTAACATTTTCTCATTCTTATTAACTGTCTTATCCATGCTAACTCTTCTCTTTACTTCCCCTCCTATAATCACTGCTCCTTTTTCTCCTGTTATCGCGTTAAAATTACCCCTTATAATAATCTTTTCCTTTTCCTCCCCCTGTATCATTTTCTCAATCTGTTCACTTATCATCCTCATATCCCGCCCATAAACTGTTAACACTATATATTTTTCCTTTCCTTCTCTGACCACATAATTTTTTACAATCCCTTTCCTTTGCTTCTTGTTTCCCTCCTCTTCTTCAACTGACCAGTTCCTTTTTATGCCCGTTAGTATCCCTCCCCGTGCTCTACCTTTACTTTCTCTTCTAGTTGCAAATTCCACCTTTCAACTATAACCCTCTGGTAATTATTCCTTCCATACTTCCCAGTCTTTTTCCTCCAATAATGTTTCCGACATTCCCATCATATCAAAACCCTCTACGTATCTTCAGAAATCCTCTCCCTTATTTTTTATGCCTGCCACATTCCAAAACAATAATTTCATTTGATTTTGCTTTTCCATCTCTGTTTCCTTAAAACTTGCTAATCCAACATCATTTGATCCATCCTTCCCTCCCCCAACTCTTAGTTTTTTGTCCCCTTCTTCACTAGAGTTCCCCTCTCCTCATCCCAAAATCTTTCTTCACCTTCCAAGAATCCTATTTTAATCCTTTTCCTCCCTCCCTTCCTCTTACTCGCCTCATATCTTATCTTCTTTTGTATATCTATTTCCCTTCTCGTCATGTCATCGTCTAAATAAATGCTCGTACCTCTTAACCTTCTTTTTTGCTTCCATACATCTAACTTATCCTCAAATGAACCCATTCTTACTAACATTACACGCTCTGCTAACTTTCTAGTTTCTACCACTGTTTTCTCAATATTTAAATCCTTCTTCATCCAATTTTCCACTTGCTCCTTTTGCTCCTTCTTTCCATCTTTCACTTCCATACCTCTTATGATTATGTTTGTTCTCCTTTTTTCTTTTTCGGTTTTTTCCCAGCTTCTTTCTATCTTCTCCAATCTGGCCTCCAACTTTTTATACTTTTCATCCATTTCTTCAAATATCCTTTTCCATTCTTCATTTGACTTTCTTAATTCTTCTTTCATCACCTTTAATCTCTTTATTATTCTCTTCCAACTTCTTACCCATCTTAATTTGTTCCTCTCTTATACTTTTTACTTCCTTTAACAGTTTTTTACACATTTCCACTAACTCCCCATCTTTTCTCTCTTTTCCTTCCGCTTCCGGTGATTTCCTTACTTTGGTGCTCTTCCTGAACACCTCCTCCACCGTAGCTTGCCTTTTTCTTTTTCCTTTTGACCACCCTTCCTCGGAATCCGACATAATTTCCCTTCTCCTCTAAACTTTACACTAATTTCTGGAATAGTATGACGCGGTTGCTCCTTCGCGTTGTAGCCACATATTCTGCCTTACTGCCTTCTAATAATTTGTGAAGCTGGTTTTGTAAAAAGTGTAGGTTCCCATCGAAAAAGTACAGTCCGATTACTTGATCCCCCAAAATACCGCCCCATACGTTCAATGACCAACGGTATGGGGAAGTTGTATGAGAAATATGAAAGTTATCAGTATCATAATAATGAAAATTGTGTCGGTTAAGCAACTCATTTTTGTGGAAAATCGAGTCATCAGAAAAGAGGACGTTTTTAAAAATAATCCTCTTTCGTTAAATTTGTTAGTGACTCATTCTGCAAACGTTGTCTGCGATCTAAAATCCTTGGGCAGTAATTCTTGATATAACTGAATGTGGCTAATTTCAGTTTCCCTGGATAGCTCTCTTATGTTGATATTCTTATTTTCTTGAACACATAACAAGACCCGGAATTGATTTTCTTTTATGCGAACCGAATTCCTTCTGTTCCTCGGTAAGGGATTCACGAAGCCATTGGCGAGAAACCTTAATACTTTTTCAAAACTGTTGCGTCTTTCTGGGAATCTCAAAAACCGCTGGAAATAAGTGGCAACAATCTTATACCAGGAAAAAGGACATTAAATTTTGCGTTTCATAGGCAAGAAAAAGTACAGTTTCATTTAAGAAAAAAAATTATTGAGGTTCGAAAAAAATTTTTAGGTTTTGTGTAAAGAGTTACAATCGTAGTTCGTTTCTTCTCAAATCAAATGTTCCAAATCGCATTGCTCTAAGGGCGATCATTCAAAATGGCGTAACACGCTGCAAAAGTAGTTTTTTCGGATTATCTCAAAAACCAAAGGTTTTAAGTATAAAGTCGCCTTATTAAACTGACTTTTATTTTTACTGAGAAATCCAAAAATGCAATAAAAATTGTATCATTGTATTTGAAATAATGAAGTTGGATCCGGCCCAGCAGATAATGGGACACCGTGTATAACTGAAAATAATTTTAGGAGATGGAGAATTTGATTTTACAAAATTTGTTTTAAGATAATCTTTCGATGTTTTTATTAATAAGGGAGCTTTCGAGGAAATACGCTTAAGTGGGACACCCTGTATACGTAATGTGACAACGATATAATCGTTCAAAGATTAAATATGTTTTAAAACCATATTTTGTTTATAGGATCTGAACAGCTAAGGAACGACTGCAATTACGACTAGTCTAACAATGTTTAAGCAGCAATCTTTAAGTTCACTTTCTTATTTACTTAAGTTCATTATAGATCAGTGATAGTGTTGATTAAGTGATAAAAGCACACGAGTTGACGATTTTTATAAACAATTGTGAAAATATACCACTGATGAAAATGAGTTGGCGTGATAAGGAATATAAAACTTGTATTTTGGATTTTTAATATGGAAGGAAGAATGAAACGTAATCGTAGGTTTAAAAATGAAAATGCCGAACGGTACTGATTGTGTAATACATACCAGATAAGTAATGTTAATATTGTAGTTTTTCATATTTATATTTGGTTTTTATTCTATTGTTTGTTGAGTATTCACTATTTTTGAGATATTTTATATAAGCACTCTTATTTTTTCCATTCAATATAAGCAATATAGAAGCTTTTGTTTTTTTTTAAGACAAATTTGGCACCGAATCAAAACAATTGATTCCTTAGTAACTTATTTTCTAATAACCGTTTTGATTCGACGCCAAATTTGAGCTCGTTAAATTAATTACGTTGTTCTAAATATAGCTCTATACAAGTAAAATACATATAGTATAGAATAAACATACGATAATAAAATAACACTAGTTAGTAAAATTATATTAAAATTGTATATAATTTACGCGCAATCTCAAAAAAAATTACCAATTTTTTTGTACAAATCTAAATTGTATACAATTTTAAAATGTACTCAGTTATATACAAATAAGTTTTATGTAAATTTCGATCCGATCCAAAAAAAACTGTAAAAAACACGTGTACAGTTTGTTTTCTTTTTTTAGTTTAAAAGAAAATTAAGCATCACATTGTACGAAATATATTTTTCATTGAAGACTGTTATGTCCAATAGTTAAAGTTTACCGATTAATTCGGTAAATATTGTTGATACCGATTATATTTTAGTTAAGGAACGCTAGAAGCTAAAAGGAGATTTTGCTATACAATCAATTTTTACGGTAGGTCAAGTTACACGGACTCACTTTCGTGCCCAAACTATTTTGTGCAAAACTTTGTAGGCTGTCAATATGTTGTGGAAGTTATTAGGTTTACGTCATTTGTTTTATATAAAATACTGAATTTTTGTGATCGTATTATTATTACCATTATAAAATATAATAATTTTAATAACGTTTTTAAGTCTAGTGTGAATGTTTGTGTATATCGACGATTATAATGATTAGTAATAAATAAAAATTATGTAGTAACTTGTGTACAATTTTACATTATTTATTTTTTTGTTGTTAAATTATTTTTCTTATTTTAAAGACAACCACGGACCGCTGTAAATAGGGACTCATTCTAAAGTGTTAATCTCTACCCTCTTTGTGAACTTTCCACTAATATAGTCTAAAACGTATGCTCGTTGATCTATTAAATACAGTTATATTGCAATCTATTTATGATAATCACCATTTTGTAGTGTGTATTTTATTGATCGACGAGTTAACACAGTTAGTGATTTGTAGCAGACAACGCTTGTACTGTTCTTGCTTTGTAAATAAACAGGTAAACAGCCTTTTTTATTAAGTTACTTAAATCACCCTTAATAAAAGACGTTCAAATTATGAACATAACAAACATGATCAGGGCTACAGACTATGATACCACTTGAAAGTTGTATTCTACCACAAGAAACACACTAGGATTTGTCAATTTACTGATACTGTTCTTGTGTTATGCTTTATTGATAACTAACTTCGAAGATTACCCAATCAATGCGTTTTACGATCCAATAACGCTAGGGAACAATTTTTATTACGATTGAGTCACTGTTTTAAATAGTTTTTGTAGCGAATCAGAATCAATTCCTTTGCTGAAGTGAAGCGATTCGTCGGTTCTTGTTTTGGGAATCGACTTTGAGGCGTTGTTTTCAACCCAAAAAAATTGCCATGGATACTTATTTTAATGTTTGTATTAAAACTGAAAACATACCTGTTTAAGCATTCCTTGTTTTTGTTATAACCTTAATAAAAGCTTTGATATTGAAGCGTTCTCAAATTCAAGATCCTTCTCGAAGTTTTATCCATTTTCCATAACGTTCACCGAAGGATGTGGAACAATCGCGAACGTTTCGCGATGTATAAATTCGTTGCTAACAAATCAGAGGTCACTTATTTCCCGTAATTCGAAGACGGCAGTGTTAAGAAGATTATTCAAGTCTAAATAAATAAGTCGTTAACGCGTGTGAGATAAATCTACGGTGTATAACCTTGTACGTGACTTTAGTGTAAACAAACAAGTGTGTGACTTTATCTTAGCTTCGATAGTGTACGTTATACATAAATTATAGTGTGTTTAATTTAATTTCCTTAGATTAAATTAGTTCGGTTAATTTAAACGTGTATATATTTGTATAAATAAATTCATTAGTTTTTAAATAAAATTCGTTACATTTGGTGACTGGTGTCGGGTTCGCGATTTTTTTTTAGTGTAAATACCATAAAGTAATAATATCGCTCCCGTAATAAAAACATTGATTGGGTAAATAATTAAAACTTTAGTTGGCGTGTTTGTTTATAGCATTTAATCTTAGTTGTTCCATTTCGTTAAACCAGTGTCGGGCTTTATTAAAATTTAGTGTTAGAAGAAAAGTTTTACGAAAATTCGCAGAAAATGGAAGAGAGTTTTAGAAAAATAAAAGAAAAAGTGTTGGAAAATTCTAGAAGTTTAAAAGAAGAAATACAAACGAGCATGGAGTCGTGTTTTGAAGGTGATTGAGTGAGGACGTGTTTAATAGTTTAATAGTAGTGCACAGATTTGTGTAATCTAAGGTGATTTACAACAATTAATTTACGTGTGCGTGTTGAGGAATGTGAAGGTGGCTCAGATAACGTAGGCGAAGGCGAGCGGATATCGCGGACTAGATTAAAGGTCAAGCGCGCGCTTGTGATAACAGGGAAATACAAACTTTTATTTATATACTTTTTCTAATATTTGTGGTGGGCGTTAATTAAATACAATTAGAAGAATCATAGTAACAATAAATTAAAAAAATATTAATAAAGAAAAAAAAATTAAATTAAATAACTAAATTTGAAAAAATAAAAAAATAAATAAATAAAAGAAATAACAAAAGGGGGAAAGGGATGAATAAAAGAGAGAGAGAGGAAGAGGAAAAAGAAAGGCAACAAATATTTGAAAGAGGAAAGAAAACAATAAGATCACCAGACATTAAAAAGATATCGGAGGAGAACAAAGGAAAAACCTCAAGAACAGAAGGAGGAAGGAAAGAAATGGAGAAGTTAAAAGAATTAATGAGAGAAATGATGAAACAGATGGAAGAAAATATGCAAGGAATAAGACAAGAAATCAAAGAAATGAAAAAGAAATGGGAGAAAGAGAAAAGAAGTGGGAGAAAGAAAAAGAGAAACTGGTGGAGAGAATAGAAAAACTGGAGAAAAAGCGGAAGACGAGGAAAGATGGAAAAGAAAAAATAATATCTTGATAAAGGGGTGGAGAAGTGAAAAACCACAAAAAGATTTAGCAGTGATGCTGGAAGAAAAATTAAGTGTAAAAGTAGAGGTGAAAAAAGTAACAGTAATAAACAAAGAGAAGAAAAATAAGATGGTGGTGGCGGAAATCCGAGGATGGGAGGAAAAACAGAAGGTAATGGAGGAGAAGAAGAAATTAAAGAATACAAGAATATATATAAGTCACGATTTAACATGGGAGGAAAGAAGAGTGCAAAGAGAAATAATGAACATAGCGATGGAAAAAAGAGCGGAAGGAAAAAGAGTATGGGTAGGGTACAGAAAAATGGAGATAGACGGAGACAGATACATATGGAACGACAAGGATAGGGGACTGTGCAGAGAAAGAGTAGAGAAAGTGGGGAACCAAAAGGCAAAAAACTAAAGGGCAAAGGGGGGGTGGTAAAGGAGGGAAAGTTGAAGAAACTGCAAAGAAAAAGAATAATGAGAGATGGAAATGGAAAAGAAAAAGAAGGGAGAAACAAAGAAAGTAAGGAAGAAGCACGGGGGGAGGTGAGTGAGCTGAGAGTATTGTTTTGGAACGTAGCAGGAATAAAAAACAAGGAATATGATTTCTGGAAGTACATCAAGGAACAGGATGTAGTGGAATTACAGGAAACATGGATGGAAGAAAAAGAATGGGAGTGGTGGGAAAAAGAGTTGCCGGAGGAATTTGAGTAGGTGGTGCAACATGCAGAAAGAGAAAAGAAAAAAGGGAGAGCAAAGGGGGGTATAATAACGGGAATAAGAAAAAAATGGTTGAACCAGGAAAAGAAGGAGAAAGTGCAACAGAGAAGAGGAGTTGTAGAAAGGAACATGCAGTGGGGAAAAACAAAAATAAAAGTGGTGACGGTTTATAGCAGTAGAATGAAAGAGACAAGGAAAAACATAGAAGAGATGATAGAAGAGAGGGAAGAGGGATTGATAATAGTAGGAGGAGACTTCAACGCAAGAATAGGGGAAGAGGGGGAATACAAGAAAGAAAAGGGACAGGGAAAGAGACAAACAAAGGACAAGGTGATAAATAAAGAGGGAGAGGAACTGCTGGAATTGTGCAACGAAAAAGGGTGGGAAATAATGAACGGGAACAGAGAAGAAGATGGAAAGGGGAATTTACGTACATAGGAGGAAGGGGAGAATCAATAATAGATTTTGTAATGACAAATGAAGAGGCTGCAGAAAAGGTAAAGACATTTAAGGTGGGAGAAAGAGTAGAGTCAGACCATCAACCACTGGAATTGACAATGGAAGGAAGGGAAAGAGAAGAGAGAGAGGAAGAGGAGAAGTACATAACTAACAAAAAGTGGACAGAAGAGAGTATAAAAGATATAAAGAGAGAATAGGGAAAACGGTATGGATAGGAAAGGAAGTACAAGAAAGTGTAGAGGAAATGAGAGAGATGATGGAGAAAGCAACAGAGAGAGTCAGATTTAGAAAATGGAAGGGTGAGAAAACTGGATGGAAGAAATGGTGGGATAAAGAATGCAAGGAAGCAAAGAAAAAGGCAAGAAGAGCATTAAGACAGTGGAAAAAAGGGAAGAAAGAAAAAGAAGAATACAAAGAAGCAGTAAAAATATACAAAAAAAACATGCGACAGAAAGAAGGAGGAAAACAAAAAGAAACAAGAGGAGCAGATTAAAGGAATAAAAACGGAAGAAGATGTATGGAAGTACCTAAAGAAGCAGAGAAAAAAAAACAGGACGACAAAGGGAATAAAAATTAAAGAATGGGAGATATATTTTCGGAACCTGTTGGGAGGGGAAGAACAAAAGCAGGAAAAAGAAAAAAGGAAAGACGCGGTAGTAAGGCAAGAAGAAGGAGATAGGGATAGAATAAGGGAGGAAGAAGTAATAGAGGCGATAAAGAATATAAAAAAAGGAAAGGCGACAGGGGAACATGGGATACAAGGAGAAGAGTGGATATACGGGGGAGAAAATGTAGCAAAAAGGATGACGGAAATAATAAACAAAATAGGGAAAGGGGAAGGATTCCCAGAGAGATGGAGAGAGGGAATAATATACCCAATACATAAAAAAGGCGAAAAAAAGAAAGTCGAGAATTATAGAGGGGTAACATTACTGAACTCGGCATACAAATTGTACGCGACAATACTGCAAGAAAGATTACAGAAGGAAATAGAGGAAAGAAGTTTGGTACCAGACGGACAAGCGGGATTCAGAAAAGGAAGAAGGGCGATAGACAACATATATATAATGAAACACTTAGTAAATAAAGAACTAGAAAAAAAAGAGGGAAAATGGTAGCACTATTCGTAGACCTAAAAGCTGCTTTTGACAAAGTGAATAGGGAAAAGCTGTGGGAATATATGAAAAGAAAAAAAATCAATGAAAGATTAATACAAAGAATAGAGGAAATATACGAAGAAACGAGAAGCAGGGTTAAAGTGAATGGGGAAGAGAGTGAGAAGTTCATAACAAAGAGAGGGTTGAGGCAGGGATGTCCACTGAGCCCATGCCTGTTCTCGGTATATACGGGGATCTGGAAGAGACAATGAGAGGACAACAGACAGGAGGGATAGTGGTAGGGAAAGCTAAGGTATGGTCGTTGGCGTATGCGGATGACACAGTGCTGGTGGCTAAGGAGGAAAAGGAAATGAAAGAGATGATGAAAACGCTAGAAAAATATATGAAAAAAAAAGAAATGGAAGTAAACACGGAGAAAACAAAGATAATGATATTTAAAAAAGGAGGGGGGAAAAGAAAAAGAAGAGGAGTGGAGATGGAGTGATGAGAAAGTGCAACAAGTGAAGGAATTTACATACCTGGGCTACACGATGAAACAGGATAATAAAGAGGGAGAACACATAAAGGTGTTGTTTATTTACGTATTCGCTGGTGGATATAACAAAACTCAATTTTGTTTTAACAAAAAAACAGTTACTTTATTACTCTAAAAGTACGATTTTTAATAGAAGTGCATTAGCTTGCATCTACATTTAGTAATATGTGACCAACTTATAAAACTTGATTTGATACGAATATTAAAAGACTTGCGCCTTACATTAATATTTCAAACGTGCTTTTTATCTTCAACAGTGAAGAAAGGAAACAGGCTAATAGGACAAGTATGAGGGTGTGGGGGAAAGAATATTCAAGATGGATATAAAAAAAAGAAAATTGCTGTTCGAAAAATTAATAAAGGGGGTGGTAATGTATGGAGCGGAAATATGGGGCTGGAAGGAGTGGAGGGAGGTAGAGGGGCTACAGGAAAAATACTGGAGATGGGTGTTAGGATTGGACAGGGATACACCGGGGTATATTGTGAGAGAGGAGGTTCAGATAGAAAAATAAGGATTGAGACAGGAAAAAGAGCAATAAAATACGAGGAAGAAATGAGGGAAAGAACAGATTGCAAAATTCTGCAAGAATGTTGGAAAGAGATAAAGGGAGGGAAAGTGAAGTACGGGCAGGAGGGCAGAGAAGAGTATTACAAAAGAAACGGGTACGCGAGTGAAGAAGTGGAGAGATTAAGAGAAGAGGGGGTAGGGACAAGAGAAGAAATAATAAGGAGATATAGAGACATCGAAAAACAAGAAAGATGGACAAAGATAAAAGAGAGCAGATATAATAGGAATTATAAAGATATCAAGGGCGAAGGGTTGCCGGAATATTTAAAAGACAGTGAGATTAAAAGCAACAAAAGGAAAAAAATGGTGGCAAGGTTCAGATGTGGCAACGAGGAGTTAGGGAACAAATATTGGAAGGAAGAACCAGAAAAGTTGTGCAGGCTATGTGGAGAAGAAACAGAAGACCTGGACCGCATGAGAAAGAGATGCAGGGAACTAAGAGAAGAGGTGATGAAAACAGTGGATATCTTAGATGAAAACGGAAAAGGAGCGGAATGGATGGAGGAAGTATGGAGCAGGAGAAAAAAGTTAAGGGGGGAGATGGGATAAGAAAATGTAGTATATATGTATAGACAACACGACCAAATTTGTAAGCCAAATGGCAACGAATAAAGTTAAACTTATATACAAACGAGCATAGAAAACTAAATTAAAATTGTTCAAGAGGAAACCCAAACAGATATGTTAAATTTAAAAGAAGAAATTTGCGAATCTGTGAATGACAAAATAGAAGAAGTTGAAGACAAATTAGAACAAAAGTTAAAAGAAAATTCAAGAACCATAGAAGACAAACTAGAGAAAAAATTTAGAGAAACAATACAACTGCTTGAAGAATGAATGACCCAAATGAATTGTCACGGTGAAGGAAGCGTCACGAGTGAAGATTTAATAATGGACCATCGGGAAGAAACCACTCACAAGTTCAAAGTTGTACCTCCGAATTTTGATGGTAAAGTTCCATGGTCAACCCACTACAAGCAGTTTGAAGCCGCAGCTACAGCTAATGGTTGGAGCAACAAACAGAAAGCGACGTCTTTAATTGTGTGCATACGTGGTTTTGATGGTAAAGTTCCATGGTCAACCCACTACAAGCAATTTGAAACCGCAGCTACAGCTAATGGTTGGAGCAACAAGCAAAAAGCGACGTCTTTAATTGTGTCCTTACGTGGAGAAGTTCTTGGAATCTTGCAAACTGTTCCTGACCACTTACAAGAAAATTACGAACTCTTAATTTCACGATTAGACATGAGATATGGAATTGCCCATCTTCAACAAGTGTATCAAGCTGAAATTAAAAGTCGGGTTCAGAAAGCTGCCGAAAAACTTCAAGAGTTTGAGGCCGACATCGCCAGATCACCAGATACCTTCTTGGAGCAGTTCGCTATTCAAACCTTTGTAGACGGCCTCCGAGACAACGAAACGCAGCAGACTCTCCGGTTAGCTCGACCGAATACGTTGCATGACGCTTTAACCCATGCTTTGAAGTTCGAGGCGGCGAAACAAGCGTCGCACCGAGGCAGCCATAAACTCCGTTGCGTTGCAGAAATATCCTCGCACACAGAAGAAAGCATTGAAGACATAGTGCGACGGGTATTTCGGCAACGAGTAGCTCGAGGAAGAGAACTGACGTGCTGGAACTGCGGGGAAGTGGGCCACGTACGACGACGCTGTACTAAGCCCAGAAGTACGTCCGGAAAACTAGAACGGATCGGCCGAATGGGATAAAAGCCGACCTCAACGAGCCATGCCCCGGAGATTACCATTCAAATAGCATCGCCTAGGGAGCAATTACATAGCATTTATCTCGATGGCAAGATCAATGGAAGAAACGCCCAGTTACTGGTTGACACGGGAGCGACGAAGACCGTCATTCGTTCTGACATCTTATTGGAAAACGAGAAGACATCACCAGTAACAGTACGACTTCGAACGGCGGCGGGCGAAGAAATACCTAATCACGGACAAGTTAAAGTAACCATTGGTTTAGGAAATAGAGTACTCGACCATCAAGTACTGGTAACCGACATCACGGAAGAAGTTATCCTGGGAATGGACGTGATAAAGAAGTATGGGTTCCATTTGGATATGAAGAACGACGTCCTGAAAATCAACAATGAAGAAATTCCTTTTCATTCGTCAGAGAAGGCAGCCGTGCGAGTCTTATTGAGTGAAGACGTGACTCTGCCTGCAAGGACTGAAAGTGTGGTGATGACACGCCTGGATGGAAATCTCCGGGAAGGCTACATACGCACGATTGAACCAATGGAGGGCGGCTTAGTTGGAAAGAGACTACGCGTTGGCAGAACTTTAGTACGAGTAAAAAACACGATGCCAGTAAGGATTTTAAACATCAACTCAGATCCTGTAAAGTTGAAAAAGAAGACCGTGGTAGGCCAATGCACGCCAGTATCACAAATTGTGAGGTGCGTGAAGTTTAACGAAGATACGTCGCCGAAGAAGTGTCCACAACATCTATTGGACATTCTTACCACAAAATGCCAAAACCTCAGCCAAGACCAGCTGGCTAAAGTTAAAGTCTTTATCCAAGAGTATCAAAATGTGTTTGCGCTGGAGAGTGGTTCCAAAGGAAGAACTAACGTGGTGAAACATAACATTAATACCGGAGACGCTCGGCCAATACGACAACATCCACGCAGACTTCCTTTGGCAAAAAGAGAAGAAGCCGAACAAATAATTACGGATATGGAGAGAGAAGGCGGGATTGAACCTTCAAGTAGCCCATGAGCATCCCCAGTAGTACTCGTAAAGAAGAAGGATGGATCAACGAGGTTTTGCGTAGACTACAGACAGCTAAACGACGTGACCAAAAAGGACAGCTACCCTTTACCTAGAATTGACGATACGTTGGACACCCTGTCAGGATCTCAGTGGTTTTCTACATTGGATTTAAAGAGTGGTTACTGGCAGGTAGAATTGGAACCCAAGGATCGTGAAAAAAACAGCTTTTACGATTGGAACTGGTTTGTGGCAGTTCACTGTAATGCCCTTCGGCCTGTGTAACGCTCCTGCAATGTTCGAGCGGTTGATGGAGACCATTTTCGGCGGACTGTCTTGGATACGTGCTTGGTTTACCTAGACGACGTGATCGTGGTTGGAAGATGATTTGAAGAACACTTGAATAACTTGAAAGACGTGTTCCAACGACTAGGTGGGGCTAATCTCAAACTGAGCTCAAAGAAATGCCACGTATTTAAGGAGGAAGTGTAATACCAAAGTAATACCTTGGCCACGTCGTATCTAGAGATGGAGTAAAGACTGACCCAGACAAAATCCGAGCAGTGCAAGCATGGCCAAGACCAATCGACAAACATCAGGTCCGAAGTTTCATTGGGTTGTGCACCTAGTATAGACGCTTTGTACCCGGGTTTGCCAATATTGCCAAACCTTTGACGTAATTGTCGAAAGAAAAAACAGAATTTAGATGGAATGAAGAGTGCGAAAATTCTTTCCATCAACTAAAACAAGCCCTAATCACTTCGCCAATTTTGAGTTATCCAAGAGAAGATGGAAAATTTGTTTTGGATACCGACGCAAGGAGCGGTCCTTTCGCAGGTTCAAGATGGACAAGAAAAAGTTATCGTGTATTTTAGCAAGGTTTTGTCCAGACCAGAAAGGAATTATTGCAGTTCCGTAACCCGGAAGGACAAAATGGATCGAGAGACTGCAGGAGTATGACTATGACACATAACACCGTGCCGGAAGCAGTCATCGGACGCCGATTCCTTGTCCAGAAGACCATGCCCGGCGGACAGCAGCCATTGTTCGCGACTTGAAGGAAAAGTCTAATGCCTCCGGACAACAGCTATAGTTGATGACAAGTGGGAACCTGTGTAGTTGCGTCGCGAACAAGAAAACGATCCTGAAATAAAACCACTTCTGGACTGGAAAGAAAACGGCCGATGACAAACGTGGGAAGAAATCAGTGCTTTGGACAGAAACATCAAAGCGTATTGGGCGCAGTGGGACTCTTTGATAGTAGAAGACGGTCTTCTTAAGCGATCCTTTAGGGAGTGTCGAGGGCACGGGAAACAGACTACAGTTGGTAGTTTCAAAGAGCCGGGTGTCAGAAGTGTTGAAGCGTCGTCACGATCCTTTCTACCGGTATCGCATCTGGTCTCCTGTTCTGGGACAGAACAGTCCTAAGGAGGGGGCCGTGAAATCTTCTCAAATTCAAGAACCTTCTCGAAGTTTTATCCATTTTCCAGAACGTTCACCGAAGGATGTGGAACAATCGCGAATGTTTCGGAAGATGTATAAATTCGGTGCAAACAAACCGGAGGTCGGTTATTTCCCGTAATTCGAAGACGGCAGTGTTAAGAAGATTATTCAAGTCTAAATAAATAAGTCGTTAACGCGTGTGAGATAAAACTTTAGTGTAAACGAACAAGTGTGTGACTTTATCTTATCTTCGTGTAAGTGATAGCGCTATATATAAATTATAGTGTTAAGGCTATACTCCCGGTTTAATTCAGATTTGTTTTGAGATGGGCGTTGCACTAATTTGTTCAATTATTTAAGCATTCACATATGTTTAGAGATATGGTTACATACTGTTAATGTAATAAAAGAAGAAAGAGTAGCAAAGATTTAGTCGCGGTTGCGATACTGATAATTTATGAGATTAGTATTACCCACGATTGGTGCTTCGACACTTTGACTGGCATTCTTCAAGTCCACGTGGACTACAAATCCGTACTCTTTATTATGATGAAATTGCAAATTTGAGATAACTAAACAGTTTGATAATGTTTATGAAGTCATACTATATTTACATAACAAAAGTTACTATACATTGCTTACAATGATAAGAGAATTATGAGACAAAATAATATTATTAAAATCATTTTTTTATGTTTCTGTAGAAATATTTACTTCCATATTTGATTCCATATAATACTAAAAGAGCACCTGGAACAATTTAAAAAAAATAATACTAATAATCATAGATACTTTTTAAAAATGTAAAAAATTACAAATGTAATTGAAACTATTTTCCTTCAATGCTACTGAAGGCATAATGTACTATAAATAAAAGTCCGTCGATTAGGGTTTCATACAAGACCAGAAACTATTATCTTTTTGTATCTGTAAACAAACAGAGAAAATTTATATATATGAAGTAAATGTGTATAAAATTAGTACGTGCGTTTTAGTGGGAACTTTAGATTAGCTTAGTATTTACAATTTAACAAAATCTATAATGCCAAAATCTTATAATAGAGTAAATTTAAATGTACATTTATCGAGCAGAAGAGATTGTCACACTAGAAATTTATAAATAGTAAGTACATACCATATGTAATTTAACGAAAGAGAATTTTAAATTATATTCTTATCAAGACATTCTGTAGATATATACATTACCAGATATGCTTACTGTAGAAACGCTTGCGACTGCGAAACGTGCTAATGTCAATAGGCGGAGTTCCATCCTTCCATCGCTCAAAACCGTACCATGTATCAAACTTAGATTTCAGGAAATGCAGCGATATAAATTCAATTTTGTTTTCCATTTCCTGGTCGCATTTTCGAAAATAATTAAAAAAATTAAAATGTTACATGTTCTTACGATCTCTAAAATGGTGGGTAAAGGCCCATATTTTCGAAAATCAAATTTTTTTGTTTATTTTTAAAGCCCTAAAGACAATTTCAAAAAATGGGCTCTTTACCCCTTTGCAGCAATTTTTTTTAGGAATTATCATGTAAACATCAAAATTTTTCATTCAAAAATAAACTCAGGAAATGGAAAAAACGATTTTCAGGCCGGGCATACAGCCTTAAGTGTTTTTATTAAGTTTCCTTAGATTTAATTAGTTCGGTTAGTTTAAACGTGTATATATTTGTAGTATAAATAAATTAATTAGTTTTTAAATAAAATTCGTTACAATATCATTCAAGACGATACGAGGTAATTACCGGAATGTTCTCAAAGTAGATAAAGTAAAATATAAAAGGTGATAAAGTGTTTAATGCGTGTGCCAAGATAAATAGAAGTGCATCAAGTGAGAATAAATACCATTGTAGATAAACAAAAATTGTTGCTTATCCCAGATAGTATTTGTGAATATCGTTACATTTTATTAGTTATATTTAATAATCAAATTTAAAATCGTATAAATACTTAGTTTTAAAATTGGTTACAGTTGGTATTAGGTGTACGACGGTCTTACGCTCAGTAATTCAACGTGTCAATAAACAAGTAATTTAATATCGTTCCCGTTGTGTGATTAGTACGTGCCTCGCGCGTGTTTCTTTGTTACAGTTCATTAAACCTTTTTTTTATCAGTGCATTTAATAATAAATGATCGTTCGTTATTAAAATTTAGTGTTATACAGATAATGCATTTTAAAAGTGACTGTATATCTTATTACATTTTGTATTCGTATTATTGACTTATGCCGGTAATGAAAATGGATGCGAACTATTAGAATTTCTCGAATCAATAAAAAATGATTAAGAATCGATGAATAAAAATATAGAAAAAAACTGTACGAAAATTTTTAGAAAATGGAAGAAACTTCTAGAAAAATGGAAGAAAAACTGTCCGAACATTCTCAGAAAATAAAAGCAAATTTTAGTTTAACAGCATAAATACGAACGAGCATTGATCATCAAATAAAGAGGAACAAATAGTGTAGAAAACTTTTCAAGAAGAAATGCTAAGAGGAGCAGTAGAATACAAAATAGAGGAAGTAAAAGACAAATTAGAACAGAAGTTAGAAGAAAATTCAAGATTTATGGAAGACAAAATAGAGCAAAAATTAGAAGAAAGAATGCAACTGCTTAATGAAAAATAAACCAAATTAATTGCCATGCTGAAGGAAGAGTCACAAACAAAGATTTAATGGACCGCCGAGAAGAAACCACTCTCAACTTTAATATTCTACTTCCAAATTTTGATGGCAAAGTTCGATGGTTAACCTACCACAAACAATTTGAAGCCGCAGCTATAGCTAATGGTTAGACCAACAAGCAGAAAGTGACGTCTTTAATAGTGGCCTTACGTGGAGAAGCGCTTGAAATTACGAAACTCTTAATTTCACGTTTAGAAATTAAATATGGAGATGTTCATCTTCAGCAGGTGTACCAAGCCCAAATAAACAGTCGTGTTCATAAAGCTACGGAAAGTCTCCAAGAGTTCGAGGCTGACATCGCCAGATTATCACGGCTTGCTTAGCTATTCAAACATTCGTGAACGGCCTTCGATACAGCAAAACGGAGCATATTCTATGGTTATCTCGGCCATGCCTTCGAGTTTGAAGCAGCAAAACAGACACCGCTCCGAGATGGCTATTATCTCCGCTGTGCTGCAGAAGAATGCTTCGGGAAAGAGGAGTAACGACTTTGAGCTGCGGTGAAATAGGCCAGAAGAATAGCACCCGAAAGTCTGGAACGAATTGACCAAAAGAGACAAAAGTTAATCTCATCTAATCATGTACTGGAGATCACCATCATGTTTCCTAAGATGTTATTGGAAAATGAGAAGACTTACGGCGACGGACGAAGAAATACTTACTCACATCCTCCCAACGGACGGAAGACGCGTTGCCGCCGCGCAAACGACGACGACGCGCGATCCGTTCTTTGCTTTCGCTTCGCCTTTGTGTTCATCGAATGCGCCCATTGACTCGCGCGCACGTTGGACTCCTTGATCCGTGTTTCAAGACGGGTCCTGAGATTACCCAAAGCAATAGAGTCGCAGACCGACGGCGGATGCGACGCGTTTAAGTCGCCCGAGAACACCGTCGCGTCGGGACGCGCTTTTCCCGGAGTCGACGGCTCTGGGCCGCCTCGAATCTGCCGGTACCGGACGACGTTCGTCGAACGACGACGGGACGGGCGCGCTCGAAGGCGCTCCGCCGGTCGGTTCGTTTGATTTTCGATTTTACATCGCGTCGGGCGTGTCGTTGTACCCCGGAAGGACGCCGAACGAGTTCGGAAGACTGGGACGGACACGCGGCCCGCTTCGTCTTTCCGAGCTTCCCGGACGTCCCTGTTGAACGTCGGCTACTACCCAACGGGTCGCGACGTCCTACTCGCCGAAAAGTGCACGTCGCCGCGTCGCGCCTCGAAAAATCCCCGACGGCGATTGACCGTAGGCGAAACGGACGAACGCTGTATTTCGGCTATCGACCTTTTAGGTTTCTCAGGTTCACCCCTGAACGGTTTCACGTACTCTTGAACTCTTTCTTCAAAGTTCTTTTCAACTTTCTCTCGCGGTACTTGTTCGCTATCGGTCTCGTGGTAATATTTAGACTTAGATGGAGTTTACCACCTGCTTAGGGCTGCAATCCCGAGCAACCCGACTCTAGGGAGAGATCCGACCCGTCGTCGGGAGGCGGTCCTACGGGTCGGGTGGATCGGTTTCTTTCAAGAAGGACTTGGACCCGCCGCACGCGACTCCGGGGTTTGCGGATCCTCCTAAACGTCATATTTCCCGATCGGTCCTCTCGGACCGTGGGATTCGGCGCTGGGCTTTTCTCTGTTCGCTCGCCGCTACTGAGGGAATCCTACTTAGTTTCTTTTCCTCTGCTTAGCGATATGCTTAAGTTTAGCGGGCGATCTCGCCCGAACTGAGGTCGTTTGTAAAAAAAAAAAAGTTTGGAAACTCGCAACACGGCGGTCGTCTATCGGGCAATCGTCGGTATTGGTTTGGGAAATCGAGTATTTGACTATCCAGTACTGGTAGCCGATATCACGGAATAAGTTATCCTGAGAATGGACGTTATAAAAAAGTATGGGTTTCATTTAGATATGAAGAACGATATCTTGAAGATCGAGGATGAAGAAATTCTTTTTCATTCGTCAGAGAAGGCAGCCATCCGAGTCTTAGTGAAGACGTGACTCTGCCTGGAAGGAATAAAGTGTAGTAAGGCACGGTTAGATGGAAATCTTTGGGAAGGCTACATTCGCGCAATTGAACTCAGATCCAGTATCGTTGAAAATGAAGCCCGTGGTAGGCCATTATACGCCAGTATCTCGAATTCTCATATACGTCAATTCTAATAAAGTTACGTCGCCGAAAAAGTAGCCACAACATCTATTGGATAATCTTACTTCCAAGTGCTACAATCTAAGCTCAGACTAGCTTGCTAAAATTAAGGCGTTGATACCACAGTATTAAGATATGTTTGCGCTGGAGAGTAGTTAAAAGGAAGATCTAATGTGGTAAAGCTCAAAATTAATACCGGAGACGCTTGGCCGATACAACAACATCCACGCCGACTTCCTTTGGTAAAAAGAGAAGAAGCCGAACAAATAATTACTAATATGGAGAAAGAAGGTGTGATTGAACCTTCAAATAGTTCATGGGCTTCTCCAGTAGCTCTAGTAAAGAAGAAACATGGATCAACGAGGTTTCGCGTAAACTATACACTGCTGAACGACGTGACTTGTCAGGAGCCCAGTGGTTTTCCACCTTAGATTTGAAGAGTGGTTACTGGCAGGTGGAATTGGGACTCCAAAGACCGGCAAAAGACAGCGTTTACGTTTACTGGTTTGTGGCAGTTCACCCTTCGGGCCTCTGTAACGGTACTGCAACGTTCGAGCGTTTGATGGCGACTATCTTGAGAGACGTGCTTGGTTTATCTAGACGATGTGATTGTGGTTGGAAGGTCGGTTGAAAAACATCTGAAAAACTTGAAAAATGTTCCAACGACTACGTAGGGCAAATCTAAAAGTGAGACCAAAGAAGTGCCACGTACTTAAGAAAGAAGTGCAATACCTTGGTCACGTCGTATCTAGAGATGGGGTAAATGCTGACCTAGACAAGGTTCAAGCAATTCAGTTCCGAAGTTTTCTTGGATTGTGCACCTATGATAGATTTGTACCTGGATTTGCCAATACTGACAATTCTTTGAGACCGATGAAAGTGTAGAATTTAGATGGAATGAAGACTTCGAAAACTCTTTACAACAACTAAAACATACCCTAGTCACTTCGCCGGTTTTAAGTTATCTAATAGAAGATGGAAACTTTGTTTTGGATACTGATTGCATATTTTATCAAAGTTTAGTCCAGACCTAAAAGGAATTATTGCGTGACTAGAAGAAAACTGTTAGCAGTAGTAAAGTCCAAAGAGCACTTTTATAAATACTTATGTATATGGACTCAAAATTTTATTCAGGACGGATCACGCAGCCTCGAAATGGCTATTGCAGTTTCGTTATCCGCAAAGACAAGTGGCAAGATGGATCGAGATACTACGGGAGTACGACTATGAAACAGAACGGAAGCAGTCATCAGAACGCTCATGCCTTGTCTAGAAAACCATGTCCGGCAGACTGTAGCCATTGTTTGCGACTTGAAGAAAAGATGGAATGTATCCGAAGAACTGCTATGGTGGATGACAAGTGGGAACCTCAGCAGTTGCGTCGCGAACAAGAAAACGTTCCTAATATAATAGTACTTTTGAACTGGAAAGCAAACGGCCGACGACCGCCCTGGAAAAAAGTGAATGTTTTGGGCAGAAACATCATAGCATACTGAAAGCAGTGAGATTTAAAGCATAAATACTTTGAGGTACGATATAAAAAAGATCATATACATACATCGAGATAGATTGGTCCGCCTCGCTCACGATCGACAATTCTTAAACGTTAACATCTGTAGCTCAATTAGTAGGCCCTTTTGTAGAACTTCAGTAATGCATAATCATGAGTGTAACAAAGAAGAAGCTGAAAAAGCAAACATTGGTAACTTGCAACGACATGTGGGTAAAATTTATAATCAACCTAAAGTAGATCTAAGTTGAAAGTTTAACACGAAAATTAACATCGAGTGGGCTTCTTAGAAGTTTACACGTTTTGCATCGAGAGAAATTTCCCTGATATAAGGTAGATGTTGATGGAAGAAAATTCTACCCCATACCGAGTGTTGTTATCAACCTCCTACCAGCACTAAATTTAACGTAAGAATGGCGTTTAAGTCTATGCTGCGCCGTTTACGGCCGAAAACTGTACTAGTCATAGCGATATCTAACCCCCACGCGACTACGATTGAAAAGTTGCCTATCCAACAGTCAAAAATGTATTAAAACGCATTTTCAGTTGTTACAATATGACTATCACTCGATATTTATAAACACTGCCCGAGATAAGTTACGCTTCTGTTTATCTACACTGATATTTATTTTCACGGGCACGAGCCTTAATTTGTAACACGTTATTTATTTAAACCGACCTAACACTTTCGCAATTCTCGCTAGACTAGACTAACTTCTTTTAAGCACCATTTTATATTTCTACTTTATCAGGATCCAGAACACTCTATCTTTTTCGAACGTCGGCTCGACGTTTCCAAATACTTCGCAAACGTTTCAATACACATCTTTTAAGCAAAGTTTTAAAAACAATAAATTGTGTCTTGTAACGTGATTACTCTTAACTCAGTCAGTCAGTTAGAAGCGTTATGAAGTTTTTATCTCCAAGATTCGTCTATTCTTGTGGGCGCTATGATATAATATCTTTATCCTATAGTAAGTAAAGAGGTGGCAATAATCATCCAATCTACCACTAAATTTAAAACCGGTATCTAATTTAAAAAATTATGTTATTTAATGTTGTATTGTTATGTAATGTTTAATGTTAATTATGCAGTTTAGTTTTCATAACCATTAAATTGTTTATGACTAGCGGCAGTTTTACTAATAAATCAATATAATTATGTTTTTTACTTTATATGGATATAGAATTTTAAATCTGAAAAAATCGATTAATTTGATTTATTTTCCATCACTGTATAAAATAATACGAAGCACACCGTGTATGCTTATGCAAGGCGGCTAACTTCATTCTGTTTGTATTACCGGTAAAAGATTACAAATTCGTGTTGACAAATTTGTAAAATGCTTTTACATTAACTGAAATAATAGTTAATATATGAGTGTGTTTTTGTATTGTTGTTAACGATTCGCGTACACATATTATTGCAACGATATATTAATTACTTTATAAACTAAAATGCGCATAAAAACTTTAGTATTTTTGGATTTGAAATCCACCATACTTCCATGCCAAGACAATAACAAAACTCATATTACAGAGATATGTTTAGTAGCAATTCAAAGTGACCATTTAACTAAGAAGGTTTTACCACGAATTCAAAATAAGATCAAATTATGTTTCGATTTGGAAAATCAATCAAATTTTGATTCTACAAGTTACTATCTGATACAAGGATTTTTAAGTCTACAACAAAAACCTATTTGTTTAGTTGCATACGATGAAAATAAATGCAATTTGTCTATACTAAAAGCTGAAGTTTCTAAAATGGGTCGAGCACTTTCAAACGATGTGTTGTGTGTGGATTCCTTTGAAGCATTTCGGGAGTTTAACGATACAGTTGTTCAAACTTATAAAGAAAATCTTGAGCCATCTGGCAGCTCCATAGCCGACTACATTCGGAATATGAAGAAGACAAAATCTAGAAAAAATCAAATAAAACTTGTTCCACCGGTTACAGATGCTGCGAAACGTAGAAAACTTTCTGAAGAACCGTACGTATTATTATATTAATGCTAACACATTGGTTGCAAAATCAAAAATAACTTCTAGCCTGTTCTACTAGTCTATTCACCTGAAGCAAGTTTTTTTAAATTAGAAATACTTCCAGAAGGGTTTCTTTATTTTTTAGGATATTTTCATTTTTCTGGTTAGGTCGTGTTGTACTGTTTCTGTTGATACATTTGGCTGGTTGCCAATGTGCCTTTTCTATCAATTTTTCTATTGTCGTTAGTACAAAAGACATAGAACCAATGGGTCTATAAGAGTTTGCCATGGAGTAGGTCCAATCTTTGGTATGTATACAACCCGGGTTTGGCTACGCAACATTTGGGAAAAGTGTACCTTATGCAGTTTTATTTGGCTTGAATAGTTTGTTTTGATGTTAGCCCTAGTACTGGTGGTGTTCATGGTGTTATCAATGCATATTATTTCAAAGATTGTGGTGTTATTTTCTTTACTACCAATAAAAATGGGATCTTTTTTTGTTTAATTTACTTTTGCTTTATATGCCGTTTGTGTTCCTTCCAACAATATTTAATAATGCTGTGTACTTATTTCTGTTTGTTGTTAACGTAAGTAAATAATGTTTTTTAGGTCTCCGTTTAGTCTCGTTGAGTTCTACACCTACTTAACCAAAACAAATCATGTACATGTAGATGGAGCGGATTCTAATCTTAACATGGTCATAGAATGTGCATCAATTATGGGACATCAGTTTGTGAATTGGTGTAACTCAAATGTGAGTAAATTTTATGATTTACCGCTGGTGTATATTTAAACTTCATGTTCTTCTTTAATCAATGTTGGAATACATTGAAATAAAAATTGTTTCTCTAAGCTTTTTCTTTTTGTAAAAGTTTATCAAATACTCTTACCTAATATGACTTGAATAAAAAGAATTTGGATCTGATATGAGTGTGAATCAGAAAGTTGACATGTCTAAAGGTCGGTTAGATTAAGTCAGATCCATGGTGACTTGTGCAAAATCAGAAACTAAAAAAGAATCAAAAGTGCCTGTCGACTTCTGACCATCCTTGTACTTAAAATGTACTAACTCATAAAAATTCACTGTTAAAGTTAATCCAAGGGACAAACGCTAGCATTGCTATAGGTGGAAAACGAATGCCAGAAAGAATGTAGCACAAAATTGAGTACTTATCGATAGAATTCTATATTTTATATTACAAATAATAGTAAATCAATAACCCGAGCTTCAGTTGAAGTCAAATTAGTTGTGTTTTAAGCTCATAGTAAAAGCGGGAAATATTTGGCAACTAATTACAATCTAGGGAATTTTTTGTTGGAAAGTTAATCAATCTTTGTTTTCCTCTCAAAAGGAAATGGCCGAACATTTTGTTGTTTAATAAAATATTGATAGAAAACGACCTAATTAGTGTGAGTACTTACTAAAAATCTTATAGAATCATATTCTATACTTCTATTTTAACAAAAAACATAAAATGGACGAATTACAAAACTACAAGCTCCAACTGCAACAAGTAGAAGCAGCTTTAGTCAGTGACCCTCAAAACAAAGAACTACAAAAACTCAAAGTAGATCTAGATGAGGTAATTGAATTAACGTTGGATCTCAAGACGAAAGCTGAAGAGGCAGCGAATCAACCGGAATATCACGAATTGACTACGTTCACCGAAGAAGACGAAGTCACACGTTCATTATTAGCTGTCGAACAGTTTGTCGCCAAAAATAAAAAGCAAAAGAAATGGCGTATCGGCGATATATGCATGTGTAAATGGAACGATAATCTGCAATATCACGAAGCACGAATCGACGCTATACATCCCGACGGTCAGGTAAATGTAACTTTTGAAGCTTACAAAAATCGTGGTGTAACTACTTTAGCTGAATTAAGAGAATTCACAGGCCAGAAACGTATTTTAACTGAAGCCGAAAAAATGAAACGCGCCAAAATGAATAATAAAGAATATTTGAAACGGAAGAAGGCTAAGAAAATGTTACGATTTAAGGAGCTGGAAGAGGAACGCGAAACTGAAAAGAAGAAGTGGCTGGCTTTTACTACTAAGGCAAGTAAAAATAAAAAAGTCGGTGTTAAAAATAAGAGTATATTTGCTTCTCCTGATTCTGTTAACGGCAGAGTCGGTATCGGCACCTGCGGTATCAGCGGCAAGCCAATGACCGAGTTCGCAACTTGTGGCAAATTGCAGAGGGGATCGTGAAGTAACTTTGTAGGTTTATGTTTCGTAGCGGGAACGTTTTTTCGATATTTTATTGTATTATTAAATTTTACTGTATGTATATACTTTCTAAATCCTGCATATTGTATCACATTTTTAAATAAATAGTTAATTTACCACAGTATAATTAATTAACTTCCCTTAAAAAAAGGGTTATGTTATAATATAACCTAAAAAATTTTTTAGTGAAATGTGGCGTAATTCCTTGCAATTTCTTCTAAACGAAACCAGAAGTAATGTTAATTCGAAACAGTAAGTGCTAAATTATAATTTATTATTTTAATCTCGAATTTTTAGAATAACTAAGCATTTACGATGCATAACAACTTCCTCGTTATTATCGATGTTTGTACAAACACAAGACACACCAAACCCCAACAGTTTGAAGTTTTTACCTGGGGTTAAAGTCTTAGAACAGGGACAAACTATGGATTTTCCGACTGGACAATCTGCATTTTGTTCACCTTTAGGCAAATTATTATTCCGCATAGAAGGTGTGAAAGGGGTGTTTTTAGGACCTGATTTTATCACAGTTACTAAAATCGACGATGAAATTGAGTGGAAGTTATTAAAACCGGAGATTTTTGCAACTATAATGGATTTTTTTGCCAGCGGTTTACCGGTGTTAAACGATGCAGTTCCGAATTCTGATACTCGTAAGTTAAGGTGTTTCAATGCAAACTGATATTCGGTAAATTATGTTGTAGAAATTAACGAGGATGACAGTGAGGTTGTGCAAATGATTAAAGAACTTTTAGATACGAGAATTAGACCTACTGTTCAAGAAGATGGAGGTAAATATGTGCTGATTATTTTATACTCGATTGTACCGATTTGTGCAAACACAGAAGTTATGGTCCCTGTTCCTTGTATTAGTTATTGCTGTTGGATTTTATTGTTTTACCTTATTTCAACACTGTGTCTGAGCGCTTACGCAATCTGAATAACTGTACTAAATTAATTATTGTAGGTGATATTATTTTCATGGGCTACGACGATGGAATCGTCAAGCTAAAAATGCAAGGTTCATGCTCAAGTTGTCCAAGTTCGATAGTGACTTTAAAGAATGGAGTTCAAAACATGTTACAATTTTATATACCCGAAATTGTGGCAGTCGAACAAGTAATGGAACCACACGATACAATTAGCGATAAGGAATTTGAAAAATTAGAAATGAAGATTAAATTAAAAGACGGCGAGACAAAATAATTGTAGTTAAATTGTTAAATTATTTTCCTTGTATTAAAAGTTAATATTAATAACTTATTTTTTGATCATAGCAACCTTAGGCCGTATAACCGTAATTTATTTTGCTAAGGTAAGTTGGTAATTGTTTTAGATGAATCATTGAGTTTCAACTGTTTTAGATAAACTAAGTTTGATTGTGTTGTGAGACTTTTATTATTGTGCTTGTTTAAGAGAATAAAAGGAGATTTTTGAGTTACAAGGTACTGTGCCTTTTTTATTTAGTTTGTATTTATAAATTCATGTGCATTTTGTTCAAAAATTTTCGTACCAAATCTAACCTTAGATTTCTATTGCATTTGTGTAAAAATAATCTCTGTACTACGTAACGAGGGTAGTAATACGAGTAGTACCTAAGTTTTACTGTAGTGAGCAGTAATATTTCCAAAAAGAGCCTGTTTAAGTGGTTTTTATTGTAATTATTTACATGGTTACCATGGAGACGCGGTACATATCCGCCATGTTGATTTCCAAATTGTCGCGTAACATACAAATTCTATTTTATTTTCATTTATTAATGTTTTTTATATTGATACGTAAAATTGGTCTGCGGAAATAATTACTTTATCATTGCACTTTTGCAAATCCTTGAATACAACTCTTCTATATTATCGGCAAGAAAGTTTCTTTATCTTGCATCGATGAATGTAATGAAAGGATATGAGGATCTTGGAAACGATAAGGGATACTAATTTGGTTGTACAAGTCACTTGATATTTTAAAAATGCTGGTAATTTTATAACTATCAATAATCATAATTTTGGAATTTTTTTGAAATGCAGTGCTCTATGCATCGTTTCTAAGATCTCCATATATTGCAACGAATAGTAGACACTGTATAATGTATTCGTAAACCTCTTTCGATACGAATAATATCAGAGAGGTTGCCACGTAGATACAGATTAACTCTCTGTGATGTTATCAAAAAGATAGTTGTCTTGGGATTTTAAAAAACGTAGTGGTTCAAGTACACACACTACAATTCTTATCTCCGCATCTAGAAAGGTCACTTTTTGCCTTCTAGCTTGCTTCGAACTAAGTAAGTTTGGACCACATTCACACAATACTTGTTTTGATGGTAGATATCCTGTTCTAAATGACCAAGGTATATAATCAATGAAATGACCTATAGAAAACTATAAAAAAAGCTACAGGTTCCAATAGGATTCATATAGTGCTTTTGTCGCTGAAATTACCTATTGGTTCCTATTGAAATTATAAGCAATAATCTCTATATTTTTAAAGAAATATAATAGAAAATTACAAGTTTCTGCGAGGTATAGTCTCGTAAATTAATTTCTATAGGTTGCTATTAGTTCTTACGGAAAAAAATTCTATTTAAAAAACTAGAGAAAATCCCTATAGAATGTGTAAAACAAACGTCTTATCAAAAGATGTATGTATATTTATTTTGTATGTTATTGATAAATTGAATTGAAAATTCTAAATAAATCTCAAAAGTTATCAATGGAAGCCGAGACAAAACTAAAAAAATTTCGTATACAATAACATTTTTGTGCTTTCGTCCTTTTTGACGTATTTTACAGGCATCATAATCGGCCGGAAATTTTACTTTTCCGGCCTAGGCCGGTAAAGTGTAGTAGAATTTTATAACTAAAAGTTGGCACTAGTAATCATTAATTAAATAAACATCATTTGTCAATATGTCAAATTTATTAACATACACCATTATCTGTGTTGTTGTTTATAGTAGCACTAACAAAAACTGTTTTAAACAAATTTAACAAATTTGCTTATATGTTACAATTGCTAAAAACAACAAAGGTTTTATTTTCATATAAGTGAAATTGTAATATTATTATGTAATTGTCAAATTAATTTAAAAAACAATTGTATTTCGTTATTACAGGTTTCAGTTTTATCAACATATGTTATTAAATTTTATTAAAAATCAATACTCAAATAACTACTTTTAATTAATTCATACTATAAAGCTCAGCACAAAAAATGTTGTGTATCACACGTCCTAAAAGTATTTTGCGAGTATTCGCTTTTTGTAGGCCTCGGCTTCACCTCGGCCTACAAATAAGCTCATACTCGCAAAATAGCACTTTCTGGACTAGTGATACAAATAACTATTTTGTTCTTCCGTCCGTTTTGACGTAATTTACAGGCATCATAATCGGTCGAAAATTTTACTTTTCCGGCCTAGACCGGTAAAGTGTAGTAAAATTTTATAACTAAAAGTTGGTACTAGTAATCATTAATTAATTAAACGTCATCTGTCAATGTGTCAAATTTATTAATATACACCATTATCCGTGCTTTTGTTTAGAGTAGCACTAACAAAAAATTTTTTAAACAAATATAACAAATTTGTTTATATCTTACAATTGCTAAAAACAACAATGGTTTTATTTTCATATAAGTGAAATTGTAATAATATTATGTAATTGTCAAATTAATTTCAAAAACAATTGTGTTTCGTCATTACAGGTTTCAGTTTTATCAACATATGTTATTAAATTTTATTAAAACTAAATAGATACTTAAATAACTGCTTTTAATTAATTTATACTATAAAGGTCAGCACAAAAAATCTTGTGAATCACACGTCCTAAAAGTATTTTGCGAGTATTCGCTTTTGTAGGCCTCGGTTTCACCTCGGCCTACAAATATGCTCATACTCGCAAAATAGCACTTTCTGGACTAGTGATACAAATAACTATTGCGGTGAAAATTCACTACTTCTTTTAACTTATTTCTAAAGAAATTTCTTTGATTAAAACCAATTTTTTTATCAGATTTTATTATGTTTTATTTATTTATTTATTTTTAATTAGATAATTCCAAGGGGTTCCTATACTTTTCTATAGGTAAAACATTCCTTGGAATTTACCTATATAAACCCATATAAACTTTACTTAGTACCTATACTTTCCTATAAAACCTTTTCAAACCTATTAATCCCTATAAAATTTCTATAGGTTTGAATACATTTTCTGTAGGTCATTTACAACAGGGTATATGATTATAAGCGACTTTCGGCTTAGACTGCGTCGTAGTTAAACACCAAGACTTAGGCTTGGTACTAGTCTCTCCTTGAGAGTAAAAACAAGAAGTAGAACTTAACCCTTGCCGTATTATCGTTCGTAAACCCAAACAAACTGACGTTTCGCAAGACATTGCAGCTTGACTCTTCAGAGTGCTAAATGTCACTGAAGGAAAAAGTGTAAGTGATGATATTTATATCAATAGCGATTAACGTAATTAACGGACCTTATCTTTCCGTTACTGCTTGACTGACTTCGTTATTACTCGGAGTAAGTGTTTGTGTCCTTTCCAAGAAGGTAGATCTTTGTCTTAGAGGATGTAATACTGGTAACCAAAATTTGCTGAGTTTTAAACCGTCTTTTCGGTTCATATTACATGGATGTTTTACTATTTTTACAGCTCCGTTCTTGGTTCTACGCGTGTTCTGCCACTGCTGATTTTGTAACTATGCGGTGTTTGCAGTCAGTCATATGTTCTTTTACCCTAACTTCAATAGAGCGTCCCGTTTGCCCTATATAACTTGATCCACAGTAACAAGGAATTTTGTAAACTTCGGCATGTTTCAGAGCTTCTTGTCTTTTGCAGATGTAAACCCATACACTATGGTAAATAAGCGGTACTAGTAGGAGGTGATAAGTGTTTTAGATTTTGTTACATGCCAAAGTTAAAACAAAGTCACTGCCTGAAATGAGGTAACATAAACGATGTTGTGCCGCTGCTCAGTGGAGACGGGTGGGTTATATTTAAAAGTTTCGTGATTAAATTGGATCAACTTGACGAAAACACAAAATCGAAAAGTAATAATGTCGAAATCAAAGGGCGCCAGGAAGGAGTAAAGCTTAATGGACTTCTGGCCCTTGCCAACCACAAGTCCGCTCCTGAAGGATACACTCTAAACGGACTTACCTTGTTAAAGTGTATCACACTAAAATCTGTAATAAATTAATAAAGTTACACACGCGGAGGCCGACGGAATTAAAAGCTCTTTACATTTAACAATTTAACATTTATTTGAACACACAAAAAAAAATGATAATGAAACAAAATTAAAGTATAGTAATCAACAAAAATTAACCAAAACAAAACAACAAAAGGTACGTAAATGAACGTTTGATGAAAACAAAATTTAAAATTATATGAATAAATGCACAAAAACAAAATAATAAAATACAAAATACAGAATTTAATAAAACCAAGCACAAATTAGTAAATCTTAATTTATCACGGCCGTGTGCGCGTCGAAATTACTCATTTACAAAAGAAATAAACTTATAAAACTAATATATATAACTTGAATCGAAAATTCGGTCCCGTTTAATAAATTTTTAACTCGGGATTATGTCACAGTTCCGATAAATACGGACAATAATTAGTTACATTAACGTTAAATCATTTCGAGACACTTGTAATTTTTATTTGAAATTCAAAGCTTTTAACACTCAATCACGTAAATAATAACTTCACGATTAAATATATGGTGCAAAATAAATACCTTGAATTTATCGTAACTTCAGGAAAGAACCGGTGGTTGGTTCTAGGTGGCCAGTTGTCTACGGGAAGAATAACGTTGAAACGTACCCCAAACAATTGCAATGACGGCGGAAGAATTTTCTTTTTAACACTTAAATAAAATCCGCACAAATGCGAAGACTGGATTTAGCACAACCCCTCGATTGCATATCCAACTTGAAACGTGAGTTTTATTTTTCGAAACCATGAAGACTACTTAAACCGTAAATTACGAAATTTGGAAAATCAAACTTTTCCACCACTACACTTAATTTTTACGGTTCCATCTAACTTCCGCGGTATTATATCACGATAGGGTAAAAGTACCCCGACCACTCAACTACATCACGGTACCCGATATTTCTTAATTGCCACCGAAAACAATCATCCCCAAAATCAAAATTTTACTCCTTATAGCACCTCGCGATCCCACTTAATTCAACGAACTTGCGCCGTAAAATCTTTGTAAAAGATGCAACACTAAACAAAGTAAATTAACAAAGATGAAAAATATAATGGCCACGTGCGTCATGTCACGTAAGCACTCGAAAGAAAGAAAATCTCACAGAAAACGCTTACCCCGTTAAATTATCAGGTGGTTCCAATCGCGCTCGTAAAAGAACTCAACATAAACAAAAATATAGATACCAAGAAAAATTGATCAAATTACATTCCAAAAAGGAAATCGTAAATTAGATAGAATTGTTATTTTACTGAGATAACCAAAAGTAAAACACTAAATCAAATTCAAAACCACGGAACTTTATGCATTTAAAAAAAATACCAGTAATAATTGTGAAATAATTATTAAATACAAATAAACTTAAATCAAACGTAATGAAATAACGAGTAAAACGTTTTCGATGCTAACATCGAACTAATCAATCGTAAAAAAATAAAAAAACCAGAAAATTCAGCCAGATGAATCTGATTACGGGGTCTTACATAAAAGATTCACGACTAAATTTCAACGCCGGTTACAATTTATTGCTCTTTTCCATGCGTTTTGGATCTCTTTGAATCCGTATTCATTTTGTTGTAGGGACTCCAACAGTGTTTTCTTTTCCTTTTGTAGATTTTCATTATCTGACACACGTATAACTCTTTTAGCTAAAGTATGCAAAACAGTATTCTTCTGTACTGGGTGGTGGTGAGATTTGGCGTTTAAGTATCTACTAGTGTGCGTTTTCTTTCTATAAACGGAATACTCCAATTTTTCCTTTATACCAGTACATCAAGAAAGACTAAGCTACTGTTATGTTCTAACTCCATAGGAAATTTAATGCTATTTATGTGCAGAGTTTAGATGTTGAAAGAACTGATTTAGTTTATCTTTGCCATGAGGCCACACAACAAACGTATCATCAACATATCTGAACCAAGTTTTTGGTTTTAACTCAACATTTTTTATAATTTCAGTTTCAAAATACTCCATGTAAATATTGGCTATAACTGCACAGAGCGGTGACCCATGGCCGCTCCTTTTACTTGTTTAAACAAGTTGTCGTTATAACTGAAATAGGTGTTTTTAAGGCAGAGTTCGATGAGCAGAACTTCTTCTTCAGTAATTCTCTCCTTGAGGAATAACAACACTTCGTCGACCGGGACTTTAGTAAAAAGAGATACCACGCCAACGCTGACTAGGATATCTTCTTTTGGTATACGCAAGTTCTTAATTTTCCCTACAAAGTCTGTAGAATCTTTAATGTGAGTTAATTTCTGTATTTTCTGTCAACGGCAAGAGTTTTGCAGCTAGATAACGTGCTAACGGTTGGGTTGGTGAATTGATGGTTCTCACTATCGCACAGTGGGTAAATAAGCAATTCTAGGAATTAATAATTCATTTTTATGACTATCGATAATTATGTTTGTTTTTTTTTCAAAACAACAAAAAGATAATCAAGTTACATTGTTTTGTTAGTAAAAAAGTAATTAGCTTGTCTAGTCGTTAATGACACATTGTCAAACTTAAGTAAAATATTAATCTATTTTTATAAGTTTGTCAGTCAAGTTTTGTTCATCAAACTGAAATAATTATCACGAAAGTTTAAAGCAGAGTACAGTTCATCTATCAAGTGCCTCTCCTACCTCAAGGTATGTACTAATTTTGTAGTATATAAATTTGGTAAAATACTTACTCATTTTGTAAAAAATAAGTACTTCGTTTCCAATGGCAGAAAATCTGTAATTTTTATATTACAACCAATTCTATTAGACCTAAACTACGAAAATTCATGAAATGCCGGTCAATTGTTATTATGGCCTATTAGAGTAGACCATTGGCTTTCCAGTTCAAGTAAAATAAATTGCACCTTTTTGCTTTTTAATTGTGGACGATTTTTTTCAGAAAATGTCGATATCCTACAAAGAACTGTTCGAAGTGTGGCGCAGAGTAAATGCAACTACAAAGAAAACGACTACAGTTATTGATTATGTTTTTATAAAAATGTACTTATGTAATAGTAATGATGACAAACTGTGTCAAAGAACTAAGCAAGTTTTGCAAACTTTTACAAGTAGATTAAGTCAAAAGTGGGCAAAAGCCAATCGCAGTTTGCAAAAATTTAAAGTGCAAAACGAAAAATGGTTGACAAAAGATATTATTTTGCCAACCTTTACATCAACCATTTTACCGAAACCAGAGACACTAGACATACCAGGACCATCAACACGAAGACCTGGGCGCCCTTACAAAAAGTTTTCTGAAGTAAGTGACCAATCTAAAAGCAAGAAAATTTCTTTCTTGTTGGAAACGGCTTCTCATGAGCAGTTAATGTCTGCGACAAGCCGAAGTTTACGGAAATTTGGAAAAAGAGATGCTGCGAAAATTTTGGATATACTGGAAACCACACCAAAGAGAGCGTTAAAAATTAAAAAAGCTTTTCACTCTCCTGCATGATCTATAATACCGTCCACACCAGAAAAAGCATTGGTTTTATACATAGATAGACATTGCACAAAAAATTCTTACATGTTGATGCAGTCTAGCGCTAAACTTTGAAATGCTTATATATATCCGTCATACGACACGTTGAAAATCGCGAAGCAAAGATGCTACCCTAATGAAGACTCCATAACAATCACTGATTTGTCACTGATAGAAGCTCATAAAGATGTTGTAAATCACATAGTCGCCACATCTCAAGATTTTTCAATTATTTACAAATGGGGCTGCGATGGAAGTGCAAACCACTCTACGTATAAACAGCAGCTTACTTCATAAGCCAAAGAAGACGAAGTAACTTTGCCCGTGACAAATACGGATGAGTATTTATTTGCTGTTTGTATTGTGCCACTCCAACTTAAAGCGGGAAAGGCAATTATATGGCAGAACCCCCGGCCTTCTTCTGTTCGCTATTGTAGGCTCATAAAAATAGTTTTTAATAAAGAGACTACGGAAATAATTGAAAAAGAAATCAATATAATTGAAAAACAGATTAAGGAAATTTTACCAACCGAGTTGAAGATAAACAATAAAGATATACATGTAAATCACATGTTCAAGTTGACAATGATTGATGGCAAAACCTTTTCTGTTATCTCAAAATCATCATTACAAAATTGTGGAATTTGTGGGGCAACGCAAAAAATGATGAATAAATTAGAAAGTGTTGTAAATTGTCAACCAGATAAGGCTATGTACAGTTATGGCCTTTCTACGTTACATGCCTGGATAGTGTGTTCTGCACATATCGTATCGTCTTACTGTTATGAAGTGGCAAATTCGAGGTCAAACTGAAAAATTAGCCGTAAAAGAGACAAAAAAAAGTGATCGACCAACTAAAATTAAAAATGAATCTGTTGGTTGATATACCCAAATCTGGATTTGGAACAACCAACGATGGAAATACGGCTAGGCGATTTTTTAGTTAACCTTTGCTTGCTGCATCTGCTACAGGGGTTAGCGAAGACTTAATAAAACGTTTTTCGGTAATATTGAGAACAATGGCCTGTGGATACGCTGTAAATGTTAAAGCTTTAAGAGCGTACGCGATGGATACAGCAAAAATGTACGTTGACATCTATCCTTAGTACTATATGCTATCAAGTGTTCACCGAATTCTGATTCACGGTGCCGAAATTATAAAATCAGCAGAACTCTCTATTGGTATGTTTTCTGAAGAAGCTCTAGAATCAAGAAATAAAAACTAGAAATTATAGAGAAAGACACACCAGAAAAATGTCCCGTGAAAAAACAATGCGTGATTTATTAAACACTTTACTGTACTCTTTCGATCCAATAATATCTTCAATTCCTAAAACAACTTCAATTCAGCGACGCTACAGTCAGCAACCTTGTAAAGATGTTTTGAAGTTGTTGTCGGAATCAGAAATGCCATTAGAACAAGTTGAATCACATTGGTTGGATTGTAAAAGCGAATAGCTCATAAATACGAAAAAACCTATGGGTAATAATTTAATGTTTAAGTATACTTAATATACAGTATCTCCACGGATGAGGTTTATAAGAAATCAAAAGGACTAAAAATTTTATGATACAAAAAGTCACCTTTGATAAAAGTTTTCGCTTTCTCTAAGAGTAAGATTTGCCATGATAAACTTTAATTTGGTTACAGGGTGGGTAGAAAATACAAAAATTTTAATTTGCGTAATGAACACATCTTGTTTTATTATTTTTTTCCTCCAAAATCCCACATCGCAGTAAGTATAAAATTTCATTTTATATGTTCTTTTCAGAAAAAATGATACACAAATTAACATTTTTAGCACACTAACAAAACAACAAAATAAAAGTTTCTTATGGTGAATCTTACTATTAGAAAAAGCAAAAACTTTTATTATGAGTGACTTTTTTTCGTATCTTTCAATTTTTAGTTCATTTGTTCTCTTGTAAACCCCATCCGCTTACATACTGTACAGACGTTCTTGTTAAGGTTGTAGTTGTAAAATACTGTTTTTTTGTATTAAAGTAAGTTTATTATATTACAACAAATTATCTGACGTTATATTAATAAAGTATTTGTCATTAAATACAATTTTCTTGGAAACTCGTAATTAATATGTCCTAAAATTGAGCTTTCTCCCACTGTGTATCGGTCGGAGTTTTTGATGACGTAGTTTACCTTAATGCATAAGGAGTTTAAAGGGTTTCTCTGTAGACGTATGTAGCAATCTTCCGAGAGTAAGTTCGTTATTTTGTCGTTGTAATCTTGTATGTTCATAACGACTGTAGCGTTTCTTTTATCTGCTCTCAATACTAAAATGTCTTTATTCTCACGTAACCGCTTAGCTGCTTCTCTCTCCTGTCTGTTAATATTAGTGCGTGGCGGTTTTGCTTTTCTTACAATGTTGCAAACATCTTGTCGAATAGTTTCAGCTTGTACTCGACATACTATATCTTCTATCGGAGTTGTCTTAGGCGTAACGGCGTAGTTAAAACCTTTTTTAGCAAGAATATAGTCTGTGCATTCAAAACCGCGTATGTAAGAAAAGTAAAACCCGCTTCTCTCTAATATTAACAGACAGGAGAGAGAAGCAGCTAAGCGGTTACGTGAGAATAAGGACTTACTCTCAGAAGATTGCTACATACGTCTGCAATGAAACACTTTAAACTCCTTATGTACTAAAGTAAACTCCGCTATCAAAAACTCCACTACTATATATATTTACAAGAAACAAACTTTGATTGTCAAAAATCCAGTTATGCCACGAATCTACGGTCTTCCCAAGATACACAAAGAAGGAGTCCATCTTCGACCGATAGTGCGCACCATCAATTTACCAACCCAATCGTTAGCACGTTATCTAGCTGCAAACCTCTTGCCGTTGACAAGAAATACAGACGTACCCACGTTAAAGATTCTACAGACTTTGTAGGAAAATTAAGAACTTGCGTATAAGAACAGGAGATATCCTAGTCAGCTTTGACGTGGTATCTCTTTTTACTAAAATCCCGGTCGACGAAGTTTTGTTTTTCCTCAAGGAGAGAATTACTGCTCATCGAACTCTGCCTTAAAAACACCGATTTCAGTTATAACGATAACTTGTTTAAACAAGTAGAAGGAGCGGCCATGGGTTCATCGCTCTCTTCAATTATAGCCAATAATTACATGGAATATTTTGAAACTGAAATTATGAAAAATGAGTTAAAACCAAAAACTTAGTTCAGATATGTTGATCATACGTTTATCGTAGGGCCTCATGGCAAACATAAACTAAATCAGTTGTTTCAACATCTAAACTGCACATAAATAGCATTAAATTTACTATGGAGTTAGAACATAACAGCAGTATAGCATTTCTTGACGAACTGGTGATAAAGGAAAAATAACGGAAAATTGGGGCATTCCGTTTATAGAAAGAAAACGCACACTAATCCAGTACAGAAGAATACTGTTTTGCATACTTTAGCTAACAGAGCTATACGTGTGTCAGATAATGAAAATCTACAAAAGGAAAAGGAAACACTGTTGGAGTCTTCACAACAAAATGAGATCGAAAACGCATGGAAAAGAGCAATAAATCCAAAAGTCACAGAAGACTTATCACCTTCTACTAGCACCGCTTATTTATCATACTGTATGGGTTCGACAGACAAAATAAGCAGAGTGCTAAAGAAACATATTATCAAAACTGTCTTTACGACTAAGGATACCCTGAACACCTGGTTTACATCTGGTAAAGACGAACAAGGGGCTCGAAAACTTGCCGGAGTTTACAAAATTCCTTGTTTCTGTGGATCAATTTATATAGGACAGACTGGACGTTCTATTGAAGTTAGAGTAAAAGAACATATGGCTGACTGCAAACATCGCAGAGTTACTAAATCAGCAGTGGCAGAACACGTGTGGAACCAAGGACACACGTTTAACTTTGATCAAACTAAAATGTTGGCTAGAACTCCTTTCTACTTTCCCAGACTAATCCGCGAAACTGTGGAAATAGAAAAACATCCATGTAATATGACGCGAGAAGACGGTTTAAGACTCAGCAAATCTTGGCTACTAGTATTATATCCTCTAAGACAAAGATCAACCTTCTTGGAAAGAACACAAACACTTACTCCGTGTAATAACGAAGTCAGTCGAACAGTAACGGAAAGATAAGGTCCGTTAATTACGTTAATCGCTAGTGATATAAATATCGTCACTTACACTTTTTCATTCAGTGACATTTACCACTCTGAAGATGCAAGCTGCAATGTCTTACGAAACGTCAGTTTGTTGGGATTCACGAACGACAATACGGCAAAGGCCAAGTCCTACTTCTTGTTTTGGCTTTCAAGGAGAGACTAAGACCAAGCCTAAGTGTCTGGGTGTTTAACTACGACGCGGTCTAAGCTGAAAGTCGCTTATAATCATAAACATAACAACCGCGAAAGCTTAAGATTTTATATTGATGATAGATTGTTTAATGGGAGCTGTGATAGCAACTGTGTGCTTGATGTGAACATTGCTAACTAATGAAAAAATCGCGTTCTCTTTCAAATACCACGGTTGCATAAAACAAAGTTAACTATGTTGTTAGCTGACTCCGTTGTTAATTAACGACGTTGTCAAATATTTAAAATTGTAACTATTGATTTGACAATGTTGTCAGCAAATTGACCGATTTTGTACTTGTTGACTAATAACGACACGTGACTTGATCACGTATATTTTATGTAACCAGGTCTACGTCTTGGTACGCCATCAAAAATAATAAATGTACGTATCTATCCGAATCTTTTTGATTTTTGAAGACTACATAAATTTTGAAACAAAATTCAGTTCTATTTTATAATTCGTATAATCTCAATTTTTCAAAATAATTGCAATAGTTAATATTACAGTTAACGCGATAGAATTTTAAATTAAAAGACGGCGAGACAAAATAATTGTAGTTAAATCGTTACATTATTTTCTTTGTATTAAAAATTAAAAACTATTTTTTGATCATAGCAACCTTAGGACGTATAACCGTAATTTATTTTGCTAAGGTAAGTTGGTAATTGTTTTAGATGAATCATTGAGTTTCAACTGTTTTAGATAAACTAAGTTTGATTGTGTTGTGAGACTTTTATTATTGTGCTTATTTAAGAGAATAAAAGGAGATTTTGAGTTACAAGGTACTGTGCCTTTTTTATTTAGTTTCTATTTATAAATTGATGTGCATTTTGTTCAAAATTGTTTGTACCAAATATAACCTTAGATTTCTATTACGTTTGTGTAAAAATAATGTCTGTACTACTTAACGAGGGTAGTAATACGAGTAGTACCTAAGTTTTACTGCGGTAAGCAATAATACTTCCAAAAAGAGCCTGTTTTCAGTGGTTTTTATTGGAATTATTTACATGGTTACCATGGAGACGCGGTACATATCCGCCATGTTGATTTCGAAATTGTCGCGTAACATACAAATTCTATTTTAATTAGCAAATCATAGCTTTTATTTATTAATGTTTTTATATTGATACGTAAAATTAGTATGCGGAAATAATTACTTTATCGTCGCACTTTTGCAAATCCTTGAATACAACTCTTCTAGATTATCAGCTTGAAAGTTTCTTCATTATCTTGCATCGATGACTTTAATGAAAGGATATGAGGATCTTGGACACGATAAGGGATACTAATTTGGTTGTGCAAATCATTTGATATTTTAAAAATACTGGTAATTTTATAACTATCGATAATCATAAATTTGAAGATGGAATTTTTTTTAAATACAGTGCCTATGCATCGTTTCTAAGATCTCCTGTATTGCAACGAATAGACACTGTATAATGGATTTGTAAACCTCTTTCGATACGAAAAAGATCAGACAGGTTCCCACATAGACAGATTTACACTCTGTGGTGTTATCAATAAAATAGTTGACTTGGGATTTTAAAAATGTAATGGTTCAAGTACACACACTACAATTCCTATCTCCGCATCTAGAAAGGTCACTTCCTGCCTTCTAGCATACCTCAAACTAAGTAGATTTGGAGGACATTCGCACGACGCTTGTTTTAATAGATTGTTTAATGGGAGCTGTGATAGCAACTGTGCTTGATGTGAACATTGCTAGCTAATGATAAAATCTCGTTCTCTTTCAAATAGCATGGTTGCATAAAATAGTTAACTATGTAGTTAGCTGACGCCGTTATTAATTAAGGATGTTGTCAAATATTTAAAATCGTAGCTATTGATTTGACAATGTCGTCAGCAAATCGACACGTCACGACTTGTTCACGCATGTTTTATGCAACCGGATCTACGTCTCGGTACGCCATCAAAAATAATAGATTTATGTATCTATCCGAATCTTTTTGATTTTTGAAGACTAACATTCTACATTAATTTTGACCAAAATTCTTATTTGTGGAATTGGTACGTGTTACAAATTTTATTTAAATTTGGCGCTCTAATACTTTTAGTGTGAAATGTACCCGTCAAAAAAACAGTGATTTCCGTTGCGCCCCCTCAGAGCTTTTGTTTACTCAGTTAAGCTGTATTAACAAGAATTCTTTCAAACGGACTACCCACATTTTATAGCTTCACCAGACTCCCGCTTGATTTGACTTGTGGCGCAAGCTTAGCTTTTTCGACGCCATCTATCTATTCTTTTTATGTAGTTGCTTCACAAAAAGAGTTACCGATGCCAACATTACTAGTATCTGTATTTATCATAAACAAGTCTATTTGACGGTAATACTCTAATACAGATGACTTTGTCAATGTCGGTTTTAAATCTTAGAATTAGTTGTCACATTTCGCGTACCATAAACGAAATGTGATGGTGGCGCCATCTCGTAGCCTAAAGTTTTTACCGTTTAAATAGATAACTGTAAATAGCTATAGCGGTGCGCTTCCACTGCTGATGAGTTTCGGAAGGGCAAAACGGTCATTCACGCTGTTAACATTTTTACAATTGAATTGACATTGTTTATTTTCAACCTGCTTACGTTGTGGTTTTATTCAAAACAATTTTGACTTACGCAGGTATAAAATCAACTTACGTTTCGAATTAATTAACTATAAAGAAGCAAGTTTGTTTAGATTCGACTTGACTAAATTCTAATTAATCAATACAAGCTGATTTAAGTGCATGAAATATTAAACCGGACTAATGCTACGTTAACTTACGACATCTAGATCGTTCTTTTACTGTTTAACACATTGCTTAGTCTTTAAACTATAACAGTATCTGTATCTTTCGAAATCAACTTTTTGACGTTGGAATTTATGGCATTTTTTGGACTGAACTTTAGACAAGTTTTTTTGCAATTTTTTGATTACTTCTTTCTGCATTTCTTTGCTAAACGCAGTCTTGCACGATTTTCGGCATCAATTTCTACTTGCTAACTCGGTTTTTAGATCCAGTATCTAAAATCAGTTAGAAAGCCAGACAGTATGACTGGAAACTAACTCATGTAATAATTGCAACTACATTTCTTCAGTATGTTTATTACGACAAATTAAAAATATTTTTTATCAATCTACTATTCTGGATTTGAAGCAGCAGCATGGTACTGACATTTTTTGATTATCATCGATTCCTGGCAATGACAAACTGTGGCTTTTGTGACATTGTTCAGTCGACAATAATCCACACAGTAAACCATTTCAATGTTATGCACTACTAAATTAGTTTTACCGTGGTGTTTGAGAGAACTTGCTTCGGTGACTTGCTTTTGTTATTAAAGCATCTGAATATCAACGACATTGGCATGTTATGGATTCCATGTTGCAATCGATCATTTAGAGTCGTGAACTGTGACTTTGAGTTAAAAATCGGTACTGATAAACTAAAAGTTGAAAATTTACCAAGTCTAAGTGAATTTTAAAAACGGCAGTCCATTTAAAAGACAAACACGTCAACAACAAAAATATTTTAAATTTAAAAATAATTCGATGTTTATATATTAAATAGAAATAAGTAGTAATGAACATTTGTTAATTACAAATTCAACGACAAAAGCAATCATAGGTTAGAAAAATGTACTGCCGAATGTTTTTAAGACGGATAGTAGCAACATTTTGATATAAACCGATTACAGCGCCACAGTTCACGAGATCCTGAAAGACTTCTAAACTGGTATCCGGGTCGCAGTGTTAAGGTGTTTTTCCATCAGGACTCTGCTACTGAGTAATGTTAGTCGATTTCTTTAATTCGTAGTTGTTATCTGCTTATTCTTTCAGTAATTTTGTTATTGTCCGGATTAGGTTTGATCACCTCTAACTGTTCTTGTTTAGAATGCTATTCACTGTGTCTTGGACAGTACCAACATAAATGGTAACTTTCTGGGCATCCCTTGTGCATTGGCTTTTCTAGTTTTTATGCGTTTTTGACAATTTTTTTTGGGACAATGAGCTCATGAACAATTTTTAAGTTTGTATCACTCTTAGAAGCATTTTTTGCAAATTCAAATGATTTAATTCTAAGTCTGTTGGTTTTCTTAAAATCATTTGACCGCTGATACACAGCTCATCATTATCATCAACCAGTTGTTTTTTTATCAATAAGATTATAAACGTTTGGCCTGGCGAGTACTGCAACGTTTTTGTAAAATTCCACGTTTTGTTTCGTAAATCAAGAATAGAATTCACAAAATAACATTTTTTTAACGTTTGGTAATACAAGCCATTCTTGTTAAGTTCTTAAATAAGTTGAACGGTTGCTTTTGACACAATTCTGGTGTAATGTTGGAAACAGTAATTCTAAGGTGAAATCTATGGGCTTTCTATAGTGTGTCAATATTATTATATAAAGTTTATTCTTATCGCTGATGATAGCTTGCATAACTATCGAAACGCGTTCGATTGTATTAAGGTTTTTGTGCTCTTTGGTGTTGTGGTCAGCAACAATATGTTACGGTAAGAATTATGGGTAACTAAATTTAAATGGAGCGATGGCCGCAGTAGCTTGGTTCTTGTAGGCAAAATGGGGTGGGTTAGAAATTGTGAGGGGAATATTTAAATCAAAGATGTCGTGGTAGATAAAATTAGTCAAATAGTGATTAAAAATTGTTAGAAATGGGCGCCACACAATTTGTTTAGTTACGGTCCTGTTAAGTAAATTGTAAAAGTTTAACAGGGCTCTAGTAGTAGCGAAGGGTTGCTGAAAGAAAAAAAACGGGCAAGGTTAAGCAATAAATAGCAATCAGTAAATTTGATGTAAATATAATGAATTTACAATAAATAGCAATTTACAAAATAATCAATAAAATATTCAATTTTGAATTATGCAAACAAAATATCCGTGAAGTTGAGTAAAACAATCGATAATGGATTTCAAATATTACAAAAATACAGGATCTAAATTACCTTGTGTTAAAACAAAAGTAGTAAAACTAATTTAATTACGTTAGGTTCGCAAAACAAACAACAAAAAAAAATTTAATTTGGGGCAGCGATCGTTATTCGACAAGACAGTAATTTCAAATTTGAAATACAAAAAAAAATCTTACCTTATTACTTCGCTGATGGAACTCCGTGCACGGCATTTCCAGTCGAAGTTTCCTTAAATAAAATATTTAAAACAAACAATTGGCCGTCGGCAGATAACAGCCGAGAATTAGAGTTAGGTTCAAGTTTACTATCTCGTAGATCAAGGGATGCGGGACCAAATTTATGTAGGTTAATAGGTCAGTTACAATTACGTTATAAGTCAAAAAAAAAAAAATTCAAGGTAAATCAGATAACAACTTCTTATAGAAACAAAGAGAAATTAAATTAAGTAAATCAAGCCAAAGTTTAAATAACAAAAGTGAATTTTAAATAGCAAAAAAAAAATTGTGAAATTTTAAAGTATAAGGAAAAGTTCTTGAATTTCTAAAGTTGATTAAGCAAGTAGGATTTTGATTAAAAGTTCAATGTAGAAAATCAAATCTTTGAGATTTGCACAAATATGAATTAATTCACAATAAAACGAAGGTTAACGGTTGTTTTTTTTTTCACTTAGCGTCAGTTGGTGCAATCGAAGTTGACTTCTCAGCGTAGCGTTAGTAGAGTTTATTATTTATTTAGAGCTATAAAGAGGAAGGGAGAGAAGCGAAGTTAAATTAACTAAATAAAACAAAAACTAAGTACTTTACCTGGGTATAATAATCCAGCGTTAAGAAAACTAAGTACACTTTTAAAATTTAAAGTAACTTATAGCCGTAAGTATACGATTTTTAGTAATTTTAGGAAAGAAACAGGTTCCGTAGATATACTAAAAGTTAGGAAGGTTTCAACGTGATATCCGGTAAAATCACCGCGTTTAAGTAAACGTTAGTACTTCCAAGGTACAGTAAATTTTTGAAGTGATCTCAACAAGAGTTTGTCAGGAACTGATTAAAGAAGGAAACGAAGTACCTAAGGTTATAATGACCTCAGAAGATAACAAAATAAATTCGTCAGCAAACTCGTGAGAACGCTCGAGTAAATGATATTTTAAACAAAAATATTTATAAGGACTTGTAGAAAAGCAGCATTTAATCACGTATTAAGCGAAGATAATACGCTCTTAATTAATCATAAATTACAAATTATCAACTTTAAAATGTAACGAAATAAAGTGTGAGATTAGCAACAACAGCAAATTCCCACACGTCTAACTTAAATAAATGAAACAGTACCGGATTTAGGAAAATTTGCTCAGGGCGTAACAAATAGTTACAATTGTAGTAATTCATCGAAGGTTTTGATATCCGTAATCAACGTAAGTGCAACACCCTTTTCACAACATCGAAGGTTGTGACGTCATCATAGGAATTTTTCCTATATGAATGATTAAATGTATTAATATCTCCGCATTAAAGAAATACGCGTGGGTATCAAAAATAGCTCAAAAAGGGTTTCACGTAAGCAGCCCATTTATTACGACCGCCACCACTCTCGATGTAACGAAAAGTGGGCGTTCTGGGACGAAATTTATACGGTACAAAAATCATACCGAAACACTTAACATAACAAGGATGCGTCTATCTAGGTCAGGGGCGTCGCTTGGTGAGGTTTTTAAATAGTTTCTGTGATTGAATCCACTTCTTTGATGGTTTACCTCGTAGTGTGTTGGCAGAAATTTTGACTAGTCTCTCATTACCCATTTTCTCTAAATATATGTTGTTTCTATTGGTAAGGTAAGCCGCCACTGCAATTAAACCCAATGTATCCTTAAAAAGTATTGTTTGTGGAATTATTTTATATGTTGGGTTTTTGTTTTATAAACTAGCAAACATTAGTGTTTTTTGTTTTGATTGATTAGCGTAGCTACAAACCTGCACAAGTTTACTATTTCACACTGTAGAGGTAGCAGTAGTAGTTAAATATATTTTCACAATATATTATAATTTGTATGTCAATTTTTTTAAAATAATTACAATAATCGCAATTGTTAATATTAGTCTTTTATCAACGGTCCTTTTGTAGAGAGTATTAATATTTTGGTACTTTTTTTTTTAAATGGAAAAATTGTTGTTTAATTTTATCATTATCTGGAGAGGCTCTTCACAACACGCTCTATTAATTTTGGTATTGTAATAACCAGATTGTATCAGCTTAAAACAATTTTTTATTACACAAAGTGTTTTTTGTTTACATATAGCGTCGAAACAGTAATAAAATATAATACATTCCCCATATAGCATAAATACTACTATGTATGTACTTATAAGCACATACGTACGTGCAGCGTACGTACTCATACAGTGTACGTATATAGTACATCCAATTGGCGCTGCTTTGGACATGTGCACTTACACAAAGAAAAATTAAAGGCTTGGACTCTACATAACATATACGTCAATTTTACGTTTTAATAAATACTTGTTACTCGTAATTTTATATTTTAAGACTACGTGGTAGGGAGCGGTTGTATCTGGACGATGGTAAGGCCTAGGCCTAGAGGTTTGTGAAAAACATTCTTATAATTTAAAAAAAAATTAAAATGGGAAATGGCTGAAAATTATTTTGAGGTGCGTAAATTATTACGGTAACACAACCGTAACCTGCAGTAAGCGGTAGCTCAGACCTTTGAAGAGTGAGTTGTCGGTACATGAGTTACTAATATAAAATTGTGAGAATATATTTGATAAGCAAATGAAGAATAAAAATTGAATCGACGTGAATCTAGTGATTACGCAATTAGAATCAAAGCGCAGCGGTGATAACTTTAACAGTTAATTCCACAAGCAAATCTACATGAATTAATCGTGACAACATATATATCTAAGTGACTTATATCTACGTTGGACCCCAACACAAATGATAAGATAATAAAATGAGGTTATTTACGATATTTTCCTGACATGCAATTAACTAATGGCATCTTTAAACCATTCTTCTAAAATTGCTTTTAATGTTGTGAATAGTTCATCCAATGCTTATTCTAAACATAATGCACCAAGCTTCCAACTGATTTTTTTACTGATACAATCGCAGGTGTGCCACTGAGTCTTCGAAATTAAGAGTCCATTTCACAAATAACTTAACTCCAAATTAGCTATTTAAAACTTATGTTGTAGGTAATTCTTGCATCCGTACACGTTACAGTTTATCGAGCGAAACAGAAGAAGTACTTGGGAAATAGTTAACAAATTCCGAGGTGGTAGACACGTGGAGGTAACCGAACTTACTGTAATAATACGAGGAAATTAAATCGCGTTGTAAAATAGAACCAAATTCTTTCTAGCGAAATTTTCAACTTACCCATTTACAACGAGGATGGTATACGATATTTAAAAATAGGGATCTCTTTGGGCGCAGAGTTAATTCACGTCTTGCTCAAGGTCAAAAACAAAAGTGAAATACAATTCTTTTCCATAGATAAAATTGACATTTCAGGCAGTGGCGGCTGGTGGTCAATCATACCAGAGGATCATTTTTACAATATTCATAAATCGCAACTATCACAAAAAGTAAAAAAAAAATTTATTAAATTGATTTATGTTTAAGATCTATTCATCATCGTTATAATTACAAAATGATTGATGGAATTTTTCATTTGATCCGCAGATAAAGAGTACTTGTCCACATTTTCTTTTAAATGTTTTAAATCGGTAACAGCATTTTTACACCATAATGAATCGTGTGAAAATAGTAAACATACAAAACAGTAAAATCTATTAGTTTCTTCACATCTACAAATCCAACCTGATAAATCATATATAGATTCTTTGTACTACCGCCATTATGAAACAAAAACGGTAATGTGTACTTAAACACATTTAATCTTCTTTTAAATTGTGAATGTCATTGACATTCGTTACAAATGAATATTATCAAACAACTAAAAAATCGAGTGCAAAGTTTGTCGTATTGCAGCATCTTTGTTTTACAAACAGGTGTTGCGGAGATAATAATAAATGACGTAAGCATTGCACTGAGTACGTGAAATGGGACCCGGCTGACAACCCCAGAAAGCATTTATGCATTTAGTTGTCTCTGTCTAATTCGCATAAGATTGTATTATGCGTGTTTCACTCTTGACTACAATAACTATCATTTACGATACGGCTAAATTATATAATACACACGGACTATAAAACACAACAGCCTTGGGTAAATTCGTAAGTTTTCGCATCTGTTATGCTTACAATGAAAATTGAAATTCAAACGCTGATAATTTGATTTAAATGCGAATTTTACTGTAATTTTGAAGTAAATAAAATACATTTCTTATTTATTTTGGAGGGTCATTGTCCGAATGACCTAATAGAGAAGCCCCAACTGATTTCCGGGACAAAATTCATACAGCACGCAAGCTATACCAAAATACATTTAACATCACAGATTCTACCGCTAAGGGATGTAACCGCTCTGAAGAAACAAGTTCACGGTATCTCGGAAAAATTAATTTGATAGCTTGATTGATACGGTATCATTTCGCTTTATATTTTTTCGTATTCGTCGTAATAATGGATACTGAGACCCATGCATTTTTGAATATTTCTTTTTTAGTATATCCTAAAGCATTCAACCTATTTGAATATTTTTAATCTCGTTTGAAAAAAAAATTTATGGTGTTTTGTTTAGTTTAAAATAAAAAACTAGAGGGCGTTATCTGCAGCGATTACTCATTTTTATGATTTTTGGAAATAATAGAACGGTACTATTTTCGCAACAGACTTTTAGTTTTATTTTTTTACAGATGCAACTTTGTTGAAATCATCTACAAACGTATATCGTTCTTTACAAATAGTTTAAAAATAAACAAAACTTTAATGGGAAAATTCCAATTTTCCGTATCGGAAAAATTTTACGTATAAATTAAAACTAGATGACATACTAATGGTTTTAGAAAAAAAAAACGATTTGTGTTCGTTATTAATATTTTTGCTTAATATTGTAATTAAAGTGTAATAATTTCCTTGAGTTGCGTCAGATTGAACTCGTATATCAAGTTTTTGACGTTTTCCCGCGTAAGAGAGCTTGGATTTCCGACAAAGATATGTTTTTGTTTTTAACAACTAATGTAGAAATTTGTGTATAATCATTTAAGATTTTCTAGCGTTAGTCAGTTTTGATTTTTAGATTAATTTCATTGTTTTCTAATCTTTTTTAGATAGAGATAAAACGTACGCACTCACATCTGATTGTTTTTTGCATTTTGAGTTTCTTTGTGTTTCTCATTGTTTTTATGTTTATTTACTAATTGAGTTAAATAATCTATAGCTAACGGGTTTATTGGTTTGTATGTACTTTTTCTGTGTCCTTTTGGACCCACGTTTTATCAAGTACCTAATAGTAAACAACGCCAACGAATCTTTGTCTACTTTGTCATAGATCTTTTTATTGTTTAATCGATGATTAGGGAACGTTTTTTTTTAGATTTTTCTGTATTATTTGGTCTAAAGTTTTTTGGTCTTCTATAATTATAGGTTTTGGAGGTAATCTCATAAACTTCGTTTTTTTCTTATGGCCGCCATATTGAATTTTTGCACATTTGAAATTGTCGATTTTGTCTTATTATTATATGACATGCCCTATTTTATCCATAAAAAACATATTTTTAAAATACATGCAACTCTAATCAAGTTGCCTTAGAAATGGAACAAATGAAAGGTTTGACTTATTTGAGTGGAATAAATGCAGGTAGTGCATTGCAAAGATATGAAGAACTTTATACAGGATCCCAATTGCCATATCGCACATATTTTGTAAAGAGAGGTTATTTACAGGTATTTAGAAGACAATTAAAGTAACCGTTAGAGTAAATGCTCAAAATGGATTTCATTGTTTTAGTTGCTTAGTCTCGCTCGTCATATTAAACTACTACGATCGTTTATAATATTGCGTATTATGCAAGGAGTCAGTGAAGGACCCGCGTCGTGAATCTATTGTATCAGAATTTCATCTTTGATGTAGGCCCAACTACAAAAGTCGAAAGGTGTAAGATCCGATAAGCCTTAGGTAGCCATATTACAGGTCCCTTATTTGCAATGCATTGATTTAGTTTTTAGGATTCAACAACTGCGCGCATTGTCAAGGTCTATGAGCGAGAGTGCCGTCATGTTGGAAGTATGTAAAATTTTGAAAATGATTTAGAGAAATATTACCCAAGTAGTCGTGCAAAGAGGTCTGCACAAACAGAATGTATTGGTCTGCCATAAGATTCTCTTGATAAAAGTGTGGTTGACATGACCCTCTAAGACCCCAAGTCAGTGGTTCTTAACGTTTCATTAATTGTGCCCCCCTTAAGATCCGAAAGTATATTCGCGGCCCCCTAAACCCTAAAATACTGTCGCGGCCAATGCCCTCACATTAGGCAACGTACTCGTGATTACTCGTACAAAAAAAAACTAACAAATGTAACAATAATTCATAAATCATCAAAAAGGAGAACTTAACATAGCATTGATACATGTATATTTTTTATCGTTGACAGCACAGCAAGCACAAACAAATAGCTAACTTCACACATATTTATAATAAAACCACGTTGTGGCTACGTAGGTAAAAGTTGTCAACGTAACGTGTAACTAAAAATCAAATGGAATATGAATCACATATAAAAACTAATAAGATGTTTTTTTATTATTTTTTTTTATTTGTAAAGATATAAAAACTTCTAATATTTCTGCGGCCCCTTTACATAATTTCCGCGGCTCCCCTGCTGCTCTAAGCCAAACATTAGTGCCAAATCTCTGTTGGAAATTTCTTACTTGAAAAATGTTACTATTGGTTCTAGTATGACTTGAATTTACAAATAATTGACAAACTGAGAAATTAGTATTTTTATAACAATGAATATTTAGGCAGTTCAGGCTAGAAGGACCTACTGCATACATATTTTAGCTGCGAAAACGCAAGGTTACTTGTTAAATAGACTACCTGCGATATCGAAAGAATTCATTTCTTTGGTTGCTCTACTTCTGTTTGGTTTTCTCTTGTAATTGATTATATTTTTTATGACTATCTCAAGAAAACCGTTATCTAACACCAAAGCTCGATTAAATCCTGAGTGCGTTAACACCAACAACAGTTAGACGTTCAGGATAAATAAAATACTTTGCTCTAAATGTGTTTATAGGTCAAATGTTTAAATTGAGTTAAACTAAAGAAGTTTTTTGGGTCCTTCAAGCCAATCCTACGATGCAATAGAGTCAATGACATTTTGCAAGCTGCGTTCTCGTTTTTATCAAAGAAATATTTAATCCCAACACTGAGTAATGCGTATATTTACGTGAGTCATTTGGTGTATCTAAGTAGGTTGGATCGGTTACTTTTTTTTATCTACTGTAAACATTAATGTTACCTTGAATTTAACATTTAAGTAAGTCTTATATTTCTAGTTTGGTGCAAATTTTACATACATCGCGTGTGTTATGTTACTATCGTGAATAGTAAACCACGATTCAGCGACTTATTAACCTTGACAATGGCAGATAACTTTGAGTGCGCATTGACATAATTCGATGCGCATTTATTTTTCAATTACATAAAAATGTATATTTACTTAAACGGACTTTACATAACAGTTTATCGTTGAAACGTTTATAACGACTAATCCGCATTTGCCAATAGATGAAATTGAAGTTAAAGGCGTGGAGGAGATAACAAAGTATGCGTCGTAATAACGACGTTTCGTTTTGATTAAGGCCGCCGCGGCTTCCGCTTAATATAAAGGACGTCTGCGTTTTTTTTGCAAAAGCGATTATGACATAATCGCACATTTTTGCGTTACCGCGTAATAAACCTAGCAATTATCATAATCGTTATAAAATAGCGTAGAGAAAACTATTTTCGTCACGCGGTACGTGTATTAATTGACATTTATTGTAGAAAAACGAAAACCACTTGCCTTTATCGTAAACTACGCATTAAATTACAATCTTTCCGATTATTAATCGTCCACTAATAAATCTAGAAAGTACTTCTTTTACTCGTAAATAAAACAAATACATATGTGAAGGACGGAAATTGTTGTTGACTAAGAATTGTTTATGTTTATCAGTAGGTATTGTAATTAGTTAACTATAAAAGTCCTTATACTTTTACTGTATTGACGTTTGTTGTTTACTTAAACAAATATTACGTTGGATGCCTATATTACAAGATTAATTAAGAGTTCAAACGAGCAGATTTAGTTTATCAATTTGATAAATGTAATGACATTAATTTTTTAGTATCGTTTTATGCCAAACCCACTTTGCACGTGTGTTATTCAGATAACTTTTTCAGGAGTGATAAGATTTTCGTTCAAGTTCTATTTGAACTCTCTTTAAAAACTACAATTTTATAGGCGCGTAGAAAAACCTAAACAATTTAATCAAATGTTTTGTTTATTAAAACAAAGCAAACTTATCTTATCCAATAAAACTCAAAAACGTTATCATAAATAAGTGACTAGCAAATAAAATAATTATTTACAAAAGGCACAAATTAAAGCTCGAAATGAGCTTATTTAGAATTACCAAAAGCTTACCGGTTTTATTCACGTTTGGTCATCAAAAAATGGCACCATGAAAGTTAATAACGGGAGTTTTGCAAACTTTTACGAGTACCAACATCGAATTTTTAAGACTAATCAGGGATTTTCTTTTTCTTTACACTTAGTACTTGACTTTACGCTTTGTAAAATTTGTAGAAGTTTTCAGTTAGAGGTATTTCATTATGTCGTGAACAAGTCTAGGTAAACCTCAGTCTATTTCAAAGACATTATAAAAATCTAAATTACCGTCTATGTATAAGTTAGAAGTGTTAGAATACAATGTACGCCGCTTAATAGAATCGCATTGGGATTTGGGATTTTTGATAATAATAACCGAATGATAACAAAATTTGATATTAATAAAAAACCGTACAAATCAATGTTAGAACGCAGTAAATTTATAAGGTGAAATTATAGCATCAATAGAAGCAAAATGTCAAAATAAAAGTTCCAAGAATTTCTTCTCTCATTTGCTATCGCAAAAAATAAAATTAAATACAAAATAATATAATCACATGAGACGTAGTTAAATTAAGTTTGTATTCTATGAACTGCACATTATTTCAAACTACACTGAAAACACAAAATAATACGAATATAACGTATTTACAGGTGTTATACGTAGGTTAGTCAAAATAAATGAATAAAGAAATGGCACTGCAAACAGCTAATTAGACAGATCAAATATTTTTGGGGTACAATGATTAAATTTTTCACTCTATTGTCCAAGTATAGAAAGAAACATCAGAAGACAATCGATAACATAAACCGAAATTATGATTACTATAAACAATGTTTTTTCTATGTAGAAACATACGTCCGGCCTGTTTTTAATAAGGAGATATCATTATCCGTGATTCCAATAAGCGGCGTGCACACTGTATTTATAATACGTTTAGATTTTATGTAAAGTAAAACGACAAAAGCAAGGATGATTAGGCGGATGATAATAAGATTTTGAGATAAACCGATTACAGTGCCACAGTTCACGAGATTCTGAAAGACCCCTACGTATTTTGTAGGAGAGTTCGCATCTGCAGGATCATTATTTTTGTCGCTAAAAAAATTAAGTTTATGTTAATGATACAATAGAGATAACGAGGAAAAAGAAAAAAGTATAGGATGCCCTGATTCTAAGGCACTTCGTAGATGGAAGAAATCAATCATTTCCGTGTGCACATTTTCTCGAGCAGGAAAAAAATTACTTACATTTTTATTTGATAATTGTGTAGAAAAACCTAAAAAAAACGTATTTTGTTTGCTTCATCAAAAGTTTATTTTTTAGAAGAATCGTAATATTTACATAACATTTTTTTTCTGTTTTGATTGAATTCTGTTTATTGACGTAGTAAAACCCAATTGCGAATATATTACCAGATGTTATTAAAATGGGCATTAATTAACACATGAGAATGTGTTAAGGTTAGTGTAACACACTTCCTTGTTTTTTTTTAATCGACCATAATGAAGTTATTAATGAATCGAGCACAAACTAGATCAAGGTTTAAATACCCGGAGATTTTTCCTGGATTGTTATTGCATATAATTTAACGATACAACGTAATATTTGTTAGATCTCGGCTCGCCAAAACATAATTAAATTTAGCTTCTAGTTTGGATAGTTAACATTCTAATCTAAGGTTAGAAGAACGACGCTTACTGCTAGATAAGGATCAAGGTGTAATAAACTGAGGAGCAAGTCGTTTAGTACTGACTCTAGTCATAATTTAGGTCTAAAGCTAGGGGTAAGATTCTAAATCAATTTGTATTTGGACAAAAAAATTGAATTAGCACTCGCATAAATGATGCGCAGATATTTAGAATTTCTATATTCGTACTTTTTAAGCGAAAAAGCAGTAGGTAATTCGATAATTTTTGGAATTGAGTTTAGACTCAAATTTGGAATTCGAGTACGAATTTCAGTTAAAAATCCCTAGCCTAGATGCTCAGAACTGGGCTAAAAATAGTGATATTTTTAAAATCGAGTCGATTTATACTAGTAAATTATAATCCAGTTTAGAACTCAACTACGAATTCGATTCCAGAATCTTAGTGTAGAACTTAAGCTAAAAATAAGGGAAAACTAGTAAATCGCCGATAGATATACGGCCCATTAATGTCGAGTTCAAATTCAAGTATATGACCAAAAACTAGAATAAAATTAATGATGCGTGGATTTTTACCATTAGTCTAATGACTAGTTAACCAATTATCGATTATTTTTAGAACTTAAATTGGACTCCAGTCTAGTACGAGTACGAACTCGAGACCTAGTGTACAGCGAAAACTGGTAAAGCACCGACTGGATTATTTTGAGAATTGAGTTTAAACTCTAATACAAATTTGAGTTCTAATCTTTGGTTTAGTTGAGTACTCAATTCATGCGGTGAAAAACTGGGTTAGTGATGCACCGAGCTGCTTTAGTATCGAGTCAACTCGTACTCGTTAAAAAAATCAAAGTCACACTGAATGTAAGCTGGGAATTGTAGCTTAACACTCAATACAAGATGCTGAAAACTAAGCAAAAGCTAGTGATGAAACAAGTACTTTTTAAAATTGACCCGACTCGTACTCAATATAAAAGAACTGGGTTTGAATGTAGGTACAGATTTCAAAAACTTCTAGTTTAAATGCTAGTCTAAAGCAGGGGACGAGTCGATTGGTACTTTTGACTTGAAACGTCGAAAACCGAGAGAAAGTAGTAAACGCAATTATCTTTAGAAGTGCATTTGGAACTCGAATACTACAAGATGTCGAAAAGTGGACAAAGAATAGTGAAACACAGAATCGTTTATTTTTAGAACCGAGTCTACTCGTACTCTAAAAAAGTTTAGCAAGCAGTTAAGTTTGGAATTTGAGTACGAATTAGAGTCTGGTGTAGTGTAGAACTTAACCAAAAGTAGTATTAGCGATTATCTTTAGAACTGTGTTTGTGCTCAAGCTTCGAACTTGAACACTACAAGATGTCGAAAACTGGACAGAATCGTTTATCTCTTAAACCGAGTCTGCTCGTACTCCAAAAAAAGTTTAGCAAGCAGTTAAGTTTGGAACTTGAGTACGAATTAGAGTCTAGTCTCTTAGTGTAGAACTTAAGCAAAAGTAGTAATCCCGATTTTCTTTAGAACTGTGTACTCAAGCTTGGAACTCGAGTACTACAAGATGTCGAAAACTGGACAGAATCGTTTATTTTTTGAACCGAGTCTACTCGTACTCTAAAAAAAAATTAGCAAGCAGTTAAGTTTGGAACTTGAGTACGAATTAGAGTCTGGTCGACTAGTGTAGAACTTAACCAAAAGTAGTAATCGAAGATGAAGACGAAGTGTAATAGAGGCAATAAAGAAGATAACAAAAGGAAAGGCGGCAGGAGAAGATGGAATACAAGGCGAAGAGTGGGTATACGGGGAAGAAAATGTAGCAAAAAGGATGACGGAAATACTAAACAAAATATGAAAAGGGGAAGTATTCCTGGAGAGATGGAGAGAAGGAATAATATGCCCAATCCATAATAAAGGAGAAAGACATAAAGTCAAGAATTACAGAAGGGTAACATTATTAAGCATTATATGCGACAGTACTACAAGGAAGACTACAGAAGAAAATAGAGGAAAGAAGTTTGGTACCAGACGGACAAGCGGGATTCAGAAAAGGAAGAAGAGTGATAAACAACATATATATACTCAAGCACTTAGCGAATAGAGAGCTAGAAAAAAAAGAGGGAAAATGGTAGCACTATTCGTAGACCTAAAAGCCGCTTTTAACAAAGTGAACAGAAAAAAACTGTGGGAATACATAAAGCGAAAAAAAAAATTAATGAAAGATTAATAGAAAGGATAGAGGAAATCTACGAAGAAACGAGGAGCAGGGTCAAAGTGAATGGGGAAGAAAGCGAGAAATTCATTACAAAGAGAGGGTTGAGACAGGGATGCCCACTGAGCCCAAGGTCTGTTCGCAGTATATACGGGGGATCTGGAGGAGACAATGAGAGGACAACAGACAGGAGGGATAGTGGTAGGGAAAGCGAAGGTATGGTCGTTGGCGTATGCGGATGACATACTGTTTGTGGCTAAGAAGGAAAAGGAAATGAAAGAAATGATGAAAACGCTGGAAAAATACATGAAAAAGAAAGAAATGGAAGTAAACACGGAGAAAACAAAAATAATGGTATTTAGAAAAGGAGGGGAGAAAAGAAAAAGAGAGGAGTGAAAATAAAGACATGAAGAAGTGCAGCAAGTGAAGGAATTTACTTACCTGGGCTACACGATGAAGCAGGATAATAAGGAGGGAGAACACATAAAGGAAAGAGTGAAGAAAGGAAACAGGTTAATAGGACAAGTGTGGGGTGTGGGGGAAAGAGTATTCGAGATGGATATAGAAAAAAGAAAGTTGTTGTTTGAAAAGTTAATAAAGGGGGTGGTGATGTATGGGGCAGAAATATGGGGCTGGAAGGAGTGGAGGGAGGTAGAGGGGCTACAGGAAAAATACTGGAGATGGGTTTTGGGACTGGACAGAGATACACCGGGGTATATTGTGAGAGAGGAGGTACAGGTAGCAAAAATAAGAGTAAAGAGGAAAAGGGCCATAAAATACGAGGAAGAACTGAGGGAAATAACAGAATGCAAAATACTGCAAGAATGTTAGAAAGAGATAAAGGGAGGAAAAGTGAAGTACGGGCAGGAAGGCAGAGAGAGAAGAAGTGGAGAGATTAAGAGAAGAGGGAGTAGGGTAAGGGAAGAAATAATAAGGAGAGATAGGGACATCGAAAAACAAGAAAGATATACAAGGATAAAAGAAGGCAGATATAATAGGAATTATAAGAATATCAAGGGTGAAGGGGTGCCAGAATATTTGAAGGATAGAGAGAATAGAAGCAACAAAAAGAAAAAGATGATAGCACGGTTCAGATGTGGGAACGAGTAGTTAGCTAACAAATACTGGAAAAAAGAAGAAGAAAAGATGTGCAGTCTATGTGGAGAAGAGACGGAGGACCTTAACCACATGAAAGATAAATGCAGTGAATTAAGAGAAGAGGTTATGAAAATAGAGGAAATCTTAGACGAAAAAGGAAATGGAGCGGAGTGGATGGAAGAAGTATGGAGAAGGAGGAAAAAGTTAAGAGGAGAGGAGGCATAATGAAATGTATTTCATAAAAAAAATGTAAATAGTAAATAAAATGTAAATAGAATGTAAGGTAATTGTAAATAGGGGAAGCACGAAACAATTTGTAAGCGTAAGCAACAAATAAAGTTAAACTTATTATAGTAATCGGGATTACCTTTAGAACTGTGTTTGTACTCAAGCTTCGAACTCGAATACTACAAGATGTGAAAAACTGGATAGAATCGTTTATTTTTTGAACCGAGTCTATTCGTACTCTAAAAAAGTTTAGCAAGCAGTTAAGTTTGGAATTTGAGTACGAATTAGTCCGGTCTACTAGTGTAGAACTTAACCAAAAGTAGTAATCGCGATTATCTTTAGAACTGCGTTTGTGCTTGAGCTTGGAGTTCGAATACTACAAGATATCAAAACTGGACAGAATCGTTTATTTTTTGAACCGACTCTATTTATACTCTAAAAAAGTTTAGCAAGCAGTTAAGTTTGGAACTTGAATACGAATTAGAGCCTGGTCTCCGAGTGTAGAACTTAACCAAAAGTAGTAATCGCGATTATCTTTAGAACTGTGTTTGTACTCAAGCTTTGAACTCGAATACTACGAAATGTCGAAAACTGGACAGAATCGTTTATTTTTTGAACCGAGTCTACTCGTACTCTAAAAAATATTTAGTAAGCAGTTAAGTTTGGAACTTGAGTACAATTTAGAGTCTGGTCTACTAGTGTAGAACTTAAACAAAAGTACTAATCGCGATTATCTTTAGAACTGCGTTTGTACTTAAGCTTGGAGCTTGAATACGACAAGATGTCAAAAACTGGAGAGAGAATAGTGATAAACGAAATCGTTTATGTTTACAACTGAGTCTATTCGTACTCTAAAAAAGGTTATGAGGGAGTTAAGTTTGGAACTTGAGTACGAATTAGAGTAGGATCTTAGTGAGCCAAAACGCAGAAAAGTAAGCGAAGACTAGAAAAGCACCTAGTCTATTATTTTTAGAACTCGAGTACATGTTAGAGTAAAAAATTGTACTGCAGCATTTAATTTATAATGACTAGTCCAAGATTAGTGATTCACCAGTCGCTAATTTTTGTAATCTAGTCTACTATTCTAGTTCATTGCTAAAATCAAAAAGTTTATTTTCGAGTAAAAAAATAATTTAGAATTGAAATACATATCAAGTTGAACCCGGAACTGTATTGTAGAACTTGAGTTAGAACAAAGAACAGACAAAAACTACGTTTGAAATTGTATTTTAGAACAACATTTTACTACAGAATTTTTTAAATCAAAATTTTATAATTTGCAATACGTTATGGTCCATTTGGGAGCAGTAAACTTTACAACTTTCTGGGGAGGTGAAAATGTGCCGCGCGATCAATGGTGCTTGTATTTCATATACAACGATTTTGCTCATTGACGAAGTCGTTTGAATGAAAATATGTTAATTTTACTACGATACTATACGATTGAAGTGTAGAAAGAAAATCGATAGGAAAAAGGAAGCAATGATAAATATATGAGGATAATATCGTTCGTAACAAGTAAAAAGATACATTTTCTAGTAAGAAATTTCGTCGTCCTATGTTTAGAGTCACGGGTTTTTTGGCCGTTATACAAATAATCTATATTTTTGCTAATTTATTATCTTTCGTACAGCAACTATTTAAAGACTATCCGAGAGAATCAATTATTTGGGAGCAATTTATAATTTGATTGTTTCACCGCCTACTACGGCTGTTGTAAAAAATCAAACTTTTTTCACACAATTCATTTAATGTGGCGCATTTTCTAAACGATTCTTGCGTGGCTTAAATTTACATACATTTTGGTTTATAAAAAAGGCGGCGACCTTTCGATTTTATAATTTTTGCATTAATAAATTGCGTCGATTCATAAACGATCGTAGCGAAAAAAATATGCTCGTAGAAAATGAAAGTACGATATGAATGTGTGTTGTTTTTTTCGTCTTCGTTTCAAATTGACTTAATCGATAACCGATTTTCTAATTATTTTTATCTTAATTAGGTCGTGGTTTTTCTCTCTGGCACGCGTTGGGAAGCACGTATCTTAACGTGTTGTTAAATTTGGGGATGTGTTTGGTTATTGATTAAGTGCGCCATTTATACGTGGCGACGTCTTATCGTCAAGTTATTACATAAAAAAATGTTTGATAAAAATGTCGTTAATTGAAACAATGTGTAATTAACGAATTATATAAACAAATAAAAGTGTGTTTCTGGCGATGCCAAGCACAAAAAATACGTGTTTAAAGGCATGGATGTTGCTGTGAGAGAGTCGACGCACGGCGTTCATTGTGTTTGCCGGCGTCGCCGCTATAAATTCCGGCGGCTCTGTTTTTTAATGTTATTCTACGGGAAAAGTTTGGGGGGAGTGTTTACGTCGCAGTGAGTATATTTTGACGGGCAAGGCGCAGTATTCTCAGTGTTCTCTCACTCAACCTGTTTAGTATATTGAGACTGTGATAATAAAACACTGTGATTCAAATTAAAACAACGAGACAGATACCATGGCGAGGCCGACGTCCGAAATTAAAGCGATTCCAAAAAGAATCTTAATATCAGATCCTTCGGACATTAATTGCTCGTACTCATCAACACCTGGAGGAACTTTATATTCAACAACACCTGGTGGTAAGTTCAACTCCAACTTCTTCGCGTTCTTTTTTCTTTTTAATTATTGACCGATAATTTCTCGACCTTGGCAATGATTTTCAAAATAAAAAAAACAAAATTGCTTAAACGCGACACCTCCATAAATAATTTATAAAATAAATTGAACGGTGACGTTACCACGACGTAGTTTAGCGAGTTCGTTATACCGTGATGCAAGAATTATGCTAACTACACTCAATTAATTTATACAAGGGTCAAATCAAAAGCAAAAAAAGAGCGCAGATTGAAACGACCTTGAATCTTATAATTCTGATTAGGATTATTTTTGCTTTAGGTACTCGAATTGTTTACGAACGGGCGTTCTTAATGAATTTACGAAATTCGCCTATTTCGAAGACACCGCCAAACTGGGAGATTCCAAATCAGCTTGTTAAAGGCTCACCATCTCCGTGGATTAAAGAGAAAAAAGGTATTCCGTCAAAGAAGAAGCACCAAATCAGCAATAATGTGAATCACTCCAATGGTTTTGCCGATGATTCCGAACAATTTCCCATGGATATTTAGATTGTATCATTAATGCGAAGCTTATTTGTGATGAGTTTATAGTATTGATTGTCTAAACTAAAGTTGATTCGTCAACTGTGCATTTGTTCAATTTTCAAAAAAAAATTAATATCGGTAGTTGTCGTGCACGAAACAAGTAACGACGTTTCAGTTTTATGAAACTTTAAATAATGAAGAGGTTGTTTAAATAATACGCGCGGAATGGGCTTTGATGTATTTAAATATGTACTAGTTCCTAAATAGCGTGTCAAGAATTTAACTTGCCCTCAATTTTGCCGTGTGCAAAAATAAATCGTTACCCAGCTTGTACGATTTTTTACATTTCTTAAACATAATTAATGTGGGGTGTCATATTGAATACTTTAATAAATATAATACATATAAACTGTTTATTTTATTACATAATGTTTGTTTTCAAAAAAAAATTACGGGCTGTCTATTAGAAATAATTTATAACTTGGTACGAGATACAGCAACCAAACAACTATTTTGGCACGTCCTACCTCATACCGTAAAGAATGCCAACTTTTTTTGATTAGATTTATCGTTAGATAGTCTAATTTTTTCTCGATTTTGCGTAACTATAATAAAAACAATGCTATAATACCGATAATAAATTTACGACTCCTTGAAATAGGCAACTAAAACTACATTTTTGTTTGTGCTGGTTATTAGTTTATTTAGTGATTTTTTGTCGGTTTTCAAATTTTTTTAGTTTTTCTTCTTTTTTGTTACATTGATTACTTCTTTCATTTGCGTATTTAATTATCTCCCAAAGATGCCTATTTTTTGTAAATAAAAAGTTCGCCATGTGTAAAAAACGGATTTTAAATCCAAATGACATTTGCACACTCATTTTGGGACACGATATATGTTATGATCAGTAGGTAAATACTTTTCGCACTGGGGTGTTCTTGTACAGTAATTTTTTTGATATAACAGCATGGATATATTGTGCGCCCTTATGCCAAAAGTATTTATTTATCATAACAACGAAAAAAAATCTCCGTGAAAAAGTGTGTGCCAAACTAGCCCATATCAAAGCAGTCACAATGATAATAATGACTCAAACTGTTTGTGGGGGAATGTACTTTGTATAAATAATCATCGATTTATTACAAATATAGAACAGAACGATAGTACAATTTTTTGTAAAACAATAACAATCCTATAACTATTCTTACCTACTTTTTCTATCTTTTAAATCAATTCGAATAAACATACGTTTATTAAAGAACCAGAAATATGTGTGCATAGCGACAGCCAATTCTATTCTTTCTATTGCTTGTTTTGTTACTGTTATATTGCTGTTATCTTATTATTTAATTACCTTACGATAACAGCATTATCCAATGCATAATGTTTGTATTTTAATTATAAGCTTTGATTTCATAACAGTAGATAAAGATGATGTGTGGCTACAAAAACTATTAATTTATGTCTAATACATTTTCGTTATAATATTTCATGAATGCTGTAAGGAATTGATTGGTACACAACGTCATTTCAGTTTGTTATAATTATTTAAAACCCGTGAAAAAACGCCGAATTGATGGTTCACAAACTGAAATCGCACCGTTGTTATATTCTTAATTGTTTAAATGTGTCATACACGAATGGTCCGCCGTCTAACTGAAAGAGAAATAATAGAAATCTTGATGATGATCGGTTACAGAGACAGAGTTTGCACACAAGTTGAAGTCATTTATTTAATAACAAATATCCTAACATAGAACTAATTACACAGTTCACTGTTAGCAAGATCGAGCAGGATCTAGTAATTTCATAACAAACTATATCGAGAGCTAAGAGTTGACGCGTGACGTGACGGGTATTTGACCCCCTAGGATTTTGAAGTTGTGTGTTTAGGGTTGAAAGATACCCGAGTTCGAGAATCGGTTATGCAAAATTGTTGTTCACGCAATATGGGCATTTGTCAAGTTTATGTATGAGTGATGTTCAGAAGAAGTTTGTAGAAACTAACATAATTCAATTTTTTAATTTTTGCGGCTAAGTAAATATACCCAATCCACCGCCTCGTCTAGTAAGTTCTTCAGTTTGTTACTGTCTGGGATTATTCGTCTAGCTTCCGGGTCCAACCATCCGCAGCTTTCATCAAGAAACAAAATTACTTCAGATTACTTTCAAATTACGTTTACTGCAAAAGATTTTATTACAGTTAGTTCAATTTTTACGTTTGGTTGCTCAGGTAACTTTAAATTTAACTTTAAATTTAAACGCTTGTATTTTGCAATTTTGGGTTAAGATCATGTGAATTTTATTTCTATTAACACATTTATTTTTATTGTTTCTCAATTTAATTAACGGTTTTAATCACACCGGGTGCGCCTTGATTTTGTGTTATAATTTCAGATTTGTGACGTTACAACTCTAAAGGTAGGTTCATTAAGTGTTGTAACTAACTTGATATGCTTGTGGGTGATCAAGGATCTAGAAGTTAATTTCATCGTGTCTTTTATTGGCGTCCACACTAATTTTGAGTAATTAATATTATGAGCTAATCCACCCCTTACTGCTGAGCACCGAGTAAAAATCCCGTTTATATTGCTTTCATTCAGGCAAGTTTTGTTTTAACAGGGTTTGCATGTAACAACTAATTTTTATCTCGACGACACAGTAAATCGGCAAAACGTAGATATTGGTCTTCTGGAAATTTGTAATAAAAAATACACCGTGAATAAAGAACGTATAATAAAAAATGTGAAAATATATTTAATAAAAGTAAAAATAATAATTTAACCACGGCACCAATCGGAAGCACAGACCTCTGGGTGTGAGCTTGAATGCAAGTAAATACACAAGATGTGAACTCCTTTAATTTATTAACTATAACACAATACATTATTTACATTAAAGAAAAAATGAACAATATTTGGATTAAACATATTAGAATTAAACATATTTGGAATAAAATATTAGGGCGCCAACCACCTTTAAATTGGTGATGAATAAAAAGCGTAAAATCTTACATCTAATTATTAATTGATATTAAATGCAAAAATAGTAAACGGTTAATTTGTTATCGAGTATGATTCCCGAAAAGTTTTAATAACTGAATTTGATTGCTTGAATTCAAAATGTAACTATTAGTATTAATTCCAGTTGACTCACCACATGATATGACGTTATCGTATATCTTCTATTTTTGGCACATACTTGGTTGAAGTGATAAAATTCTTCAACAACAGCAGGAATGTATAATAAATTCCAATAACGGAAAATCCATTAATAAAACCAAAATAAACGATCCAGTAAATCAAAAACCGGAATAAACGAAAAGATCCAGAATAAAAAAAGATCCAATAAAAAGACCGCTGCTTAGCAACGGCCTTCAAAATAAATTCCTTTGTCTAAATATTGAGTAACATTTTGAAATTACGATAATTAAATGGAATGAATAAAAATTAAATTGTATGCGTTTTTACGCCATAATCAAGAAAATTTGACTTCCCCGCATCACTACGACACGCACGGCCAAGCGTGGCCCAAACGGAAGTGCCAGCTTAAGCTAATACTCAGGTAGATTTGAAACAACGCGACGTTGCCAAACTAAATAAATTTACGTGCAATATTAGTTGCAGAAAATAAACGAATGTAAAATTGAATTTTAATTGTAATGAACTCTAACGGGACGTTACACACCCCCTCCATAAAATTTGAAATCGGAAGGTTTCAAACTGCGGAGTGCAGAACAAAACAAACAAACGCAAAAAACAACAACAAACGCAAAAAGCAACAACAAACGCAAAATAAACAAAAACAAACGCAAAAAGCAAGCTTCGCAACCTCGTTGCACAAGAGTCAAATCCCAAAACTCGTTTCTTAAACAAAATAACGTAACCTAATGAAATCCTAATCTAAACCTTAAATTAGAGGTCAAAATCGGTAAATGTAGTAAAACCTAGTAAGTCACAATCGAGGATAGCGGATTACACTTTTGGAATACCGTCCAACCTACCATTTTCCCAAAGCGGAAGATGAAACTAGAATTACAAGTTCGACAGTACTATGTAACGAAGGATATAGATAAAAGAGGGACGTCGCGCGAATCCGCGTCATCGTTTGACGTATATTCCACAAATACCAAAACCACTCGAAACAATTTCCACCTTACTAAATAACTCAAAAAGATAAGAGATTGAAAATAGAATTGAAGAAGAAATACTAAACAAAAGTTCCCAAGGTTAGTCGGCTCTTACGACAAGCAACAGGTATTGCTAAGAGAAAATTGTGCTCCCGTCCTCACACAGGGCAAATGAATAAATAACAAGATTAAATACAAAACTTTAAAATGAAAATGAAAATCATCACCAATACTTCAAACAAAGAAAATAGGTATTAATGCTCTAAATGAGTTTTAAAGTTACACATATAATTATATGCTCAAAGATAAACTCAAAATGATCTTCTTAACAATTGCAAGTAAGCAATTAAAAAACTCAAATACGAGAAGACGAGTTCCAGAGAAGAAATTCTCAGAATCGGCAATAAAATGTAATCAAATACATCAAAATAAAGCAGTAAAATAACTGCAAATAAAATAAAAGTCTTTGGTCAGCGCATTAACCAAAGAATTCATATACCCTCACTGTGGTATAAAATAAACATTGAGATTTAAATAAAATATAAGGCATCCAATCACTTAGATTGTAATGACCCCCAAGGGCGAGCATCAATAAAATTTAATTAAAAACGTAAAATCCCAAACCGAAGCTTGAAGTAAAGAAGAATCAATTTCAATTCATGTTTGAATCGTATGTCAAATTCAGGTTAATTTGAGACTCGGTTGGCTGAACAGCCTGCAAAGCCATACATAAAGAAATTAATTGAGAAATAGAAGTATTCATCTCAGTCGTAGTTGAATTGAAGTTGTCGGAAAAGAACTTGAAATCGAAACCAGAGGTATCAATAAGACTAACTTCACAGTTATCAGAATCATACGAAACAATCGGAACAAAACTCTCAAATCATACACACATCAAACATACTCAAACATCAAATCATATAGCGTTACTTACAAAAGTAAAACATACTAAGCACATCCTAAAGATACCGTAAGAAAAATATAACATTGGTCAAATACCAATTTCAAAAATACTGAATGCAAAAACTTCCAAATGTAACGAATAACAAAAATTCAGATAAACAAATCAACTTCAATACACTTAAACAGAACTGCACAAACAAAAATAGGATTAACTTAAGATCACTATAGTCTGTTGCATTAATGATGGGCAATCTAAGAAGAGGGAACTTCTGAGCTTCACGAGATCCACTCATAATGTTGTACACCCACAACTAAAAAGTATCAAAAACACAAGCGGAACTGACATAAATAATCGTTAAATCAACCTAATCATACCAAAAACTTATTTACTTGGCATAAAAACCAAATGAAACAAAACAAATTTTACTAGAAAAAATCACGATAAAACTAAACACAAACTAAAACAAGAAACGTAAACAAAACAAAAGAAAATCAAACAAGTCAAAACTATACTAACATATCAAAAAGAAATAACAGTTCATATTTCTTAAAATATGATCACTGCTTTCACATCCTGAAGGCGGAGCTTCAAAACAAGACAAAATTTGAAATGACATAAACCAAAAGACAAAACATATTCGTGTGAACTCTGTGTTTCACTTCGAATTTCTAACAAATCATAATCGTAACCAAACAGAAGAAAATCTCTTTTAAAACCTAAACAAAATAGAATCGAACAAATTTCAACTGTTGAATAATTCAGAAAAATCATTAAATCAAATTTTACAAAAAATAATTTAGCTCGTAACAACTTTCGTCTACTATCGACATTTTCATTACTAGCATCAACGCCTTGCAAAAACAATTAATGACATAGCTCGTCACTTCTGAGAGCTTCGACAAAATACATGATCACAATAAAATCAAATTCAAGAATAAATCTTAACCTAAAATACACAACACAAATAAAATACGAAGTACAAAAGTATTCAAAATTCAAAATATAGGGAATTCACAGTAATTACTTCATTCAAAATTCAGCCCCAAGTTGGTAGCGACAGTGTAATAAAAAATACACCGTGAATAAAGAACGTATAATAAAAAATGTGAAAATATATTTAATAAAAGTAAAAATAATAATTTAACCACGGCAGCAATCGAAAGCACAGACCTCTGGGTGTGAGCTTGAATGCAAGTAAATACACAAGATGTGAACTCCTTTAATTTATTAACTATAACATAATACATTATTTACATTAAAGAAAAAATGAACAATATTTAGAGTAAACATATTTGAATTAAACATATTTGGAATAAAATATTAGGGCGCCAACCACCTTTAAATTGGTGATGAATAAAAAGCGTAAAATCTTACATCTAATTATTAATTGATATTAAATGCAAAAAAATAGTAAACGGTTAATTTGTTATCGAGTATGATTCCCGAAAAGTTTTAATAACTGAATTTGATTGCTTGAATTCAAAATGTAACTATTAGTATTAATTCCAGTTGACTCACCACATGATATGACGTTATCGTATATCTTCTATTTTTGGCACATACTTGGTTGAAGTGATAAAATTCTTCAACAACAGCAGGAATGTATAATAAATTCCAATAACGGAAAATCCATTAATAAAACCAAAATAAACGATCCAGTAAATCAAAAACCGGAATAAACGAAAAGATCCAGTAAAAGAAAAGATCCAGAAAAAAAGAAGATCCAATAAAAAGACCGCTGCTTAGCAACGGCCTTCAAAATAAATTCCTTTGTGTAAATATTGCGTAACATTTTGAAATCACGATAATTAGATGGAATGAATAAAAATTAAATTGTATGCGTTTTTACGCCATAATCAAGAAAATTTGACTTCCCCGCATCACTACGACACGCACGGCCAAGCGTGGCCCAAACGGAAGTGCCAGCTTAAGCTAATACTCAGGTAGATTTGAAACAATGCGACGTTGCCAAACTGAATAAATTTACGTGCAATATTAGTTGCAGAAAATAAACGAATGTAAAATTGAATTTTAATTATAATGAACTCTAACGGGACGTTACAAATTAACACCGGAAAATAAAAACTAGTCAGCTTTCACAAAAAGTTAACGTTTGGGCTGGCATTGTAGGTAACCGTATCTTGGGTCTATTTTTCTTTGGGGGAGCGTTGACAGGTGAAAGATATCTTGAATTTTTAAGAGACAAGTTAGTCTGCACTTGTAGTACTTTACCCAATTAAAGAATGTCTAGATTTGCCCAATAACACGATGTGGTACCAACATGATGGCGCGAGGCTAGTTTGCAAATATTTAAACTAACTATTTGCTAACCAATGGATCGGTCGTAGGGGATCTATCCAATGGCCTCTTAGATCTTCTGATTTCATACCTCTCGACTGCTTCTTATGGGTGTATTCAAAAAGAAAAGTTTATCTTAATAGATCAAACACCATCCATGAACTAGAGAACATAATTCGTAACGAAATGCGACCAATTCCAGGCGATACTCTTGGTAAGGTTCTCCAGGAATTTTAGTGGCGGATGGGATATTGTCAAGAAATGTTTGGAGGTCACTGCAAACATTTACTTTGATTGTTGTTGTTGTTGTTGTTGTACATGTGCTTTTATTATTTATTATGCTCGATATTAAGTAGAAAAATATCCAGTGTACTAAATTAAAACACTAAAATGCTTGATCCATCAGATGACTTTTTTGTTTTCGTACTCTATGAATGAATGAATTCTAACGAAATCCAATATCGTCGTCTGGAATATTCTGATGTTTTCCTACATCGCGTAGAACGTTCTAGAATAATATCGAATTTCTAGGATTATTATGAGATGTTACAATCATAATAACAAAACGTCTTCGTGTATTGAGATCGATCGAATAGCTTTAAAATGAAGGCCGTTAAGCACGCACGGTGTATCATTTTAACTAAAAACTGTTACGTCACTTGCGCATTAACTAAAACACGACTAAACAACTTTATTTATCTAACTGGAAAGTACATTTAATAACAAATAAATAATTTAATCTGTATTAATAAAATTAATTTGATTTAAAAGTTTTGGTTGGGCACCCCGATAAACAGGGTGGGCATGTGTCTGTTCAGGTCCCTTCTTTCTGGCGCAGTTGTCGAATCGTAAATTCTAATAATTTAACAGATATGTAAAAAAATTATATCGTTGGTTATTGTATTAGACGTGATAAATTATTGTAACGTTTATTATTACTACTAATTTGTTTATACTAAAAATATGTACACGTTTATAACTAACCGAACTAATTAAATCTAAGGATATTTAATAAAAGCACTTACAGTAATTTATATCGCACTATCACTTACACGAAGATAAAGTCCGCGGATAACTTTAGTTTAACACTTATTGTTTACTTTAAAGTCACGTACAAGGTTATACTCCGTATATTTATCTCGAACACACGCGTTAATTGCGTATTTATTTAAACTTGAACAATCTTCGTAACACTGCCGTTTTCGAATTACTCAAATAACTGCCTTATGATTTGCTTGCAACGAATTTATACATTTCAGTGAAACGTTCGCGAATGTTCCACATCTTTCGGTGAACGTCTTGGAAAATGGATAACAACTTCGAGAAAGCTCTTGAGAATAATTTCTCGAACGTTGTATTATGTTTTTCTTTGCTAAACGATTGAACCTTTTCTTATATATTTTTTTATCTAATACACCTCTTACGTGTATTACAGTTTTCTGGATAATTTTGGGTTGTCGTTATAACACAAACTGAGCTTTCCTTACATTACCATTATTGCCTTACTAAATGCCTACTTACTTATTTTTTCCTCTCTAAACGATAAAGAGAGCTATACTTTTTTGTATGTTGGTTTTGTTTTGTTTTTGTATACACCACTTGACCTTAGGTTACTTGATACTGCTTTCGATTAATAAAACTAATAACTAGAACTCGCCTAGTATTTATGAAATAAAACGGAAAATTTTATTTGGATTTGAAAGACATGTACTTTTTGGAGCAACCCTACATAACGAGGCGCTTGCCAGCTCGTCAGCGAAAGAAAAAACGTTTGTATTGGGTTTCATCACTTTCATGACGATTTACTAAATAATCCGGAAAAATTCTGTGATTATTCTCGCATACATCTAGGTACATTTTGTCTGTCATAGCGTCATCGATCACCCAAGACTCAAATTTCAGGGAGACAATAACTATTCCATGTCACTGAACCTCGCAATGTATGTACTAACGAAGTAGTAACACATACAAGCGCCTAATCCCATTCCACGGGGATCAGTCGTTGGACGCCTATAGTAGGCTCGACCTAATCGTTCAAAATCGCTTGCACTAAACGGTTGTACATTCTTTATTTATTGAGATTAGTCTTTTGTATACGGTGTATACGCGCTACCTTCCAGTCGCGCGACTGCGCTTCTAATGGATGAACAGCCTGAAAGAAACTTACTTCTGGAAGGTGCTACAGTTACGCAGTTTCGAGTCCGCCACATGAAATTCGCAGCATACTCTGCTGTTGAACATGGTGTTTCCTTCTCTCATGACGTGACAGGTCTCAACTAGATAACAAATACGTAGCAGAAGAGTGGAAATTTTTCATTGACTCTAGCTCAAGCAGTCTGAACTAATAAACAATGGCAATTTGGAATGAAGGAAACTTACGAAACACTCTCTTGATTCTAATTAAGTACTCAAAGCATAATTGGAATATTTGCGGTGATTTAAAGGTTGTAGTCCTTCTGCTTGGAATCAAGACTGGGTACACAAAGCACATGTGTCTTCTTTGCCTGTGGAATGATAAGATTCACTACATAGTGAGAAATTGACTACTCAGAAATTTACCTGTGGTCGGACACATTTACCTATCTCTACTCCATATCAAACTGGATCTTACGAAAGTTTGTTTGTTGCAGCGATGAATCAAACAAATCGTGGTTTTTAGTACCTAAAAGGCAAGTTTGGAAAGTGACGCAAAATAAGAAAAATCCACTCTTAACATTGGAATCCACGGAACAAGAACAAGCAGTTTGGGACGCATTTGTGGTTGTCGTGCACAACTTCTTTATGATGATTTTACCAGGACATGTCCGTCATGGAAGCAAAATATCAAGATCGTTTCAATTCCAACATAATGAAGGATTACTGCAGAGAGGATTCTGTATACTAAGCAGTTCTGTATTTCGCGCATATCAGTCTACTACGAGGAACATTTTTTTAATTCAGTAGCAGGGAAAACATTTATTTTGATAAAGAAGAGTAAAGATGAAGGTAAATATAGTAACATATAACATAAAACATGTAAAGAGAGAGAAAGGGGAGATGATAATATGCCATTGATTAGATTATTTTAATTGTATTAGATAAAGACAAAATGACGAAACTTTTATAAGTTTGGTTTTTTTACATACTTTACCTGTTTACCTGTTTCTCTAGATAGACATCTAGAGAAAAACAATAAATATTTTGACATTTCGATTCATTCAAAATGACATTTTAGTCATCATGCCAGATAAACCTTTACCCGTTTATGCAAAATTCTTGTTCGCATCATGTTCTGGGTAACAAATATCTTGGTTTTTGTCCATAGTTTTATAATTTTTGTTGATCAGAGTTGCTGCTACATTAATCTGTTACCCGTTAGACTTACTCAAAAATCAAATGCAAGTTTATGGTAAATTTCATCAAGGAAAATCAATTGGTGGTATGCAATTAGCGAAACAAATTGTTGGCGCGAGAGGTGTAGGAGGATTGTACGTTGGGCTGGGTGCAAGCGTAGTTAGACAATTTTTATATACTGGTACTCGCATGGGCGGGTTTCAAGTACTGATAGATCATTTTACTGTGTACGTCTAAGGTTTTTGTTTTAAAAATTATTGTTGAATTTTCTCTTGCAGCGACGGTGTGCCTCCTAGTTTCTTAACGAAATGTGGCATTTGCGTATTTTCTGGTGCCGTAGGAGGAATCGTCGGACTTCCGCCTGACGTCGCTTTAACCAGAATTTCTATAGACGATTTAGAACCATCCGACAAAAGACGAAACTACAAAAACGTATTTGAAGCAATGTTTAGAATACAAAAAGAAGAAGGTCCTCAAGCACTTTTTCGCGGGCTTACGCCAGTAGTTGTTAGGGCAGTCATTGTAAATGCTTCCCAAATGGTTAGCTATTATTATTTTAAAGAACTTTTTTTGCGTCTTGGAACAATGAGCGATAACAGCGCTTGTCACATTGTTTGTAGTATGTTGGCTGCCGGTGTTACAACCGTTTGCGTTTTGCCTGTTGATATGGCTAAAACCAGGTATGTTAGAATTTAACTATTTTTAAGGTTTTGATTAAACCAATTTTAGAATGCAAAATATGAGGTATGTTGATGGAAAACCGGAATACTCTGGTATGATGCATGTCTTATCTAGCGTAGTCAAAAATGAAGGATTTTTTGGTTTGTGGAAAGGATTTATGCCGTTGTTAATACGAAATGGTCCCCAATTTGTTGTCGTTTTTGTAGTCTATGAACAGTGCACTCAAATGTACAGAAAGTTTGCGGCGTAATAGTGTCACAATTAAATTTATTGTCATCAACGTTGTTTGATTTTTTGGTGTTTATCAACACATTCTTGTAGTAGAAACAATTTTTTGATTTGGAGGTGTCGAAGTCTTCTTTTTTTGATATGTCGAATATATTTCTTCAATCAAGATGTTTTTCTTACGAACAGTATGTATTTTGAACTTTTCTGTAAACGAATTTCGGATCAAATCATTTTTCGCGCAGCTAAAGTAGTACTAACATTTTTGTTAGCGGTGTAGAATACTTACCAAAATAACATGTATTGAAAGCTACACGTTTCATAATTATAGTGAACCACGTTGTAAAGGAAATGTTAAATGATATGAAACTAAAATTGCATTGGTTAACTCTTATCTCCAAAGGAGATGAATAGGTTGCAATTTCAACTCTAGCGGCGTGTTTTATAACTTCAAGACATTTAAAAACTACATACATACGTATGAATAAATTGATTATTATATTTAATAACAAGTTTTTTGTATCATGAACATGTTGTTTGTCGGAACAAGTTTATGATGATGCACGTGCTTAGCTGATCTACTATGTTTGAAAAAGATACAAGCGGCGATTTAGGCGAAAAGATGTTTTGAAGCAATCTGTTTACAAATTATCTAAGAATATAGTTTCACCGCAAAAGTTCTTTATGCTCAAATTTCTCTGATGATTTTATTTTAGTCTTTTTAATTAGATAATTTTTCTCTATGTTAATCTTCATGTCTTCTTTAGATGTTTTTTTAGTTTTTTTTTCGTTACTTTTGAGCGTTTTCAGCTGTCTATCGTTTGCTTTTTCTTGTGTTACTTTTTGTTTTGTTACCACAGCTCTCTTTGCAGCAATTTCTATAAGTTTTTCTTCTATGCTTTATATATATGTGCACATATTACAGACTATTGATGACGTCGCTTTCTGCTTATTACTCCAGCCATTAGCTGTAGGTGCTGCTTCAAACTGTTTGTAGTACGTTGACCAAGGCGTTTTTTCATAAAAATTTGAAGGTACAACTTTAAACTTGCTAGTGGTTTCTTTCCGATGGTCTATTGTTAAATCTTCGCTTGTGACGCTTTCTTCGCCGTGGTAATACATTCAGTTCATTCTTTCTTCAAGCAGTTGTATTATTTCTCTTAATTTTTTCTCTAGGTTGTCGTCTATGGTTTTGGAATTTTCTTCTTACTTTTGTTCTAATTTCTCTTCTACTTTTTCTATTTTGTCATCTACAGCTTCTCTTAAATTTAAAATACTGCTTTGCATTTCTTCTTGAACAGTTTTAATCTGGTTTTTTACACTAATCTATATTTGATCTTCTACAGTTTTTATTTGATTTCCAATACTAGTACGCATTTCTTCTAGTTTTTGAGAATTTTCGTCCACTTTTTTATTGATTGATTCGAGATATTCAAATAGTTTTGCATTTATTTTCAGTACTTGCAAACGCGTTATCGGCATAAATTATAATACGAATAAAAAGTTTAATAAAATATACGGTTACTTTTAAAATGCGATTTTTGTAAGACACTAAATTTAAGTAACGCTCGATTCTTTATTATTAAATTAAATGTACCGGTTCTATGAACTGGAACGCTCTATTAACGAACACGCACGGGCACGCACTAATCGCTTCTTTGTTTATTTGTAGGTTAAGATTATAACCCAACACTTGACACCAGTGTTTTGTCGCATTTGGGTAGTACTTCACTTTAAATAAAGTTCGAAGTGAATTATGTTAATGGTTTTTCTTACTGTTCATGCTCATGTCGCAGGTTAGTTTTGTTCAGCAACCACAGATGACGCAACGTGTACAATAAAATTTAAATATTATGCAAACAACTACTGTAACGATTTTTAAAACTAAATTGATTTACACGATTTAATTTAGATATGATAAATACTTTTAATTAACACTAATAAAATGCAACGGTTTTTAAGAAAAACAACTTACAAGTAATTTATCATATCACTATACTTAATACCTATTAATTGTCCGCAGTTTTTTGTTTTCTCTACACGGGTCGTTATTTTAACTTGAGGCACTTTTATTTATCTAAGGACACGCGTTAAATACTTTATTTATTTCCACCGACAGTCTTAACTAAACTCCAACTTCTAAATACTTTTAATATTCTTACGTTATCGGAATCTACAACATTCTATTTCTTTCGATCGGCGCCGATTCAAAGTTTCCAAATACTTCGTGAACGATTCAGTTCGTTTAGGGCGATAATTAATTCAATTTCTTTTTCTGATCATTTTTTCTCATTGACACCCGTTCTAAACAGCCAGTATCGTTTATGAATTCTTATTTTTATTACTCGAGAACAAATTCGGCGAGAAAAGGATATACATTATGCTCAGAATAGAGTACGTAGACACAAAATTTAAAATAGAGAACAAGTGGAAATCTAATTAATCGTTAATAATGTAACGAATTTATTATACACAAAATATTTATACGTTGCTAATTAAATCTAACTAGATTTAAGAAATACACTAACACTAATTTATGTATTACAACCACTCGATATAATAAATAATGTCCGCGGATAACTTCTGTTTATCTTAAAACTGACACTGGTTTACATTAAAGGCACGTACGTTTATATTCCGTTATATTTATCTCGAACACATGCGTTAATCACTTATTTATTTAAACATCTTTTTAACACTGCCGACTTCGAATAACTGACCTATGCTCACTTTAAATCGTCTTTATATATTTCTGTTATCTTTCGAAAATTTTATACATTCTTTGGGAAACGTTCTAGAAGTTTATAATAAGTTCGTGAACGTTATCGAACTTGACAATAAGTTTGCGAACGTTTCACTGCCCCCTTCTTATGACTGTTCTGTCTCAGAACAGGAAACTGGATGCGACACCGGTAAGAAGGATCGTGACAATAGCGGCAGCTTTCTCCATTTCGGCAACTTTTTTGACTATAAAAGTAGCAGTCAATTAACTTTTCCTGACCTAATATTCTCCTTGGTTGGAACTGCAGACCAACACTTGAACGCCTATTTCTTGGAAGACGACCTCCAACATGTTTCGAACTGTCCTCCAATTCAGTTGATCTAAGCCACAACCAAGCTTGGGTACTGCCAATTTCTTTACATGGTGGAACACCATTTCTCTCTTGAGATTCCATAATGTTAGCCACAGATTTTTGTATAACGGCTTGGTACGTGAGTATTTTTTGGTGACCAAATAGAAAACGAAGCGTCTGTCACTATCTAGTTTTAAAACTCTTCCGGTTGCTGTCTGTAGTTCATCTAACCGTCCAAACTTCTTTTTAAATACGTTTGCAACCCTTCTGGACATGTCAAGAACCTCGATCACGCAATGTGCGATGGCGTTTTTTTTTCGTGTTTGGAAGAGGTCTTGTTGTTTCTGGGTTGTAATTCCGAACGTAGCTTTTTCAGAACCCCCGTATATACTCATAATAGCGTTTTATTTTTTATAAAAATAAAAGATGATGATAAATGAATTGCTCCGGCTATTATTTTTTTTAATAAAATAAAATGAGAACTCTTTCTCCCAAGACTTTTAGGTAAACCCTTTGATTTTGTACAAGAAATAAAGATTGTAGAACCAACAAATTTATATTAACAATAAAAATACATAGAAAACCAAACGTTTACGTAATAGGGCCCGAATACTCAAATAAAAGAAACAAAACATAAGTTTACGAAAATACAAAATATATCTGGTGGGTAATTTCGGCGTCTTTCTCACTACACTCTTGGTGGCGTCGGTCGTCTTTCCACCGGCGCGCCGGCGGGTGGTTTCCTTCACACTTTTTTATTTGTCACTACTATTTTGCTGGTTGACTAACACTTCGCTGGGTAACTACTATTCGCTGGCTGAGACCGTAATGTTGCAGACCAGCTATTTCCGCTTTTTCTTTTAGAACTCTATTTTTTTACGTATCGGCTTCTTGGTACTTTTGGTTTACTTTTTCAATTTGTTGCAGCGCTTACCAATTTTCTGCTCATTTTGGTACAGCTTTGGAAGTTCACTAACTTTCACTTTTGTCTTCGCTTCGCCAATTTTCTCCGCGACTAACTTCTGTCGCCTCTCACCCGTACTTCGCCACTGCTTCTCCCCGACCCCTTCCTTTTATGCTCTCCTTTCTTTCCCCGCACTTTAACTTTTTATTGTACTCAGCACTTTTAACTTGCCTTCGCTACAACACATTCTGAATCGCTTGCACTTTATACCTAATTCTAACTTACTTGACTATGGGTATAATAAAAAATATGTACATTTATTTTCTTTGAAACGGCAATCAAAAGGCATTACGTTTCAAACTTTTTCTTCCGGTCTTCGTCCAAATTGGACGCATAGCAGTCGTATTTCGCGACCGAGCATGACACAGGATGGTGTTTGGCCTGTGCTTTCGTGAGCGGATGATCGGCATGCCATTAGGAAAAGGTGCATGTACTGATCCTAGTCTTTTTTGTGTTTAGACACTACTTTGACGAAGTATTTTCTCATTATTCATCCACTCAACCATGCCATTAGATTGGGGATGGAGAGGCGTCGCCCTAGTTTTTTTAACTAACAGTCGGCAAACCTCTTGAAACAGACTCCAAGTTACGGCCATATCGCTAATACGTCTGCGACTGTAGCTGCTTTTAGATTGGGTATGGCGTAAGCCTCCGTCCGTTTCGTGAAATAATCTATCGCCACTAGCATGTATTTGTTTCCCGTCTTGTCTTGTCTAAAAGGCTTCTTACGTTATATTGCTTTATCGGTGCTTTGCGCTTCCTTGCTGGACAATTTCCTGATGCGCAGACAGACATTTCATGGCGTCCTCTTTGCAGTTCACCCAGTAGAATCCTTCTCAAAGTTTCCCCAATGTCTTCTTTATTCCAAAGTGTGGTGGACCATCGTGGAGATGCTTCAACACCTCTGACACCCGGCTCTTTGGTACTACCAACTGTAGTCTATTTCCTGTGCCCTCGATCACTTAAGAAGATTATCTTCTACTATCAAAGATTTTTCTGTCCAAAGCACCCACTTCTTTTTAGATCGGCGGCCGTTTTCTTTCTAGTCCAGGAGTCTTATTTCAGGATGGTTTTCTTGTTCGCGACGCAACTACTTAGGTTCCCACTCGTCATCAACCATAGCAGTTTTCCGGAGGTATTTCACTTTTTCTTCAAGTAGCGAACAATGGCTGCTGTCCGCCAGACATGGTCTTCTGGACAAGGCATCAGCGTTCCGATGACTGCTTCCTGCACGGTGTTCTGTGTCATAGTCATACTCTTGCAGTCTCTTGATCCTTCTTGCTACTTGGCCTTCCGGGTTACGGAACTGCAATAGCCATTTTAAAGCGGCGTGGTCCGTTCTCAGTAAAAACTTTCGTCATTACAAATATTTGTAGAAATGTTCTATGGACTGCTACAGCTTCCTCCTAGTCACGCAATAATTCCTTTCTGGCCTGGACCAAAACCTTGTTAAAATAGTCAATGACTTTTTCTTGTTCATCTTGAATCTGCGAAAGGATCGCACCTATGGCCAGATTGTTTGCGTCGGTATCTAGAACAAATTTTCCATCTTCTCTTGATTAATTTAAAATTGGCGAAGTGGCTAGGGCTTGTTTTAGTTGATGAAAAGCATTTTTGCAGTCTTCATTCTATCTAAAGTCTGTTCTATCTTCGATTAATTTTGTCAAAGGTTTGGCAATATTGGCAAATCCGGGTACAAATCGTCTATAATAGGTGCACAACCCAAGAAAACTTTGGACCTGATGTTTGTCGATTGGTCTTGGCCATGCTTCTACTGCTCGGATTTTGTTTGGGTCAGCCCTTACTCTATCTCTAGATACGACGTGGCAAAGGTATTGCACTTCCTTCTTAAATACGTGGCACTTCTTTGGGCTAAGTTTGAGATTTGCTCCACGTAGTCGCTGGAACACTTCTTTCAAGTTGTTCAAGGGTTCTTCAAACGACCTTCCAACCACGATCACGTCGTTTAGGTAAACCAAGCACGTCTTCCAAGACAGTCCGCGCAAGATGGTTTCCATCAAACGCTTCTATCCAGGTATGCCATCACCACACTTTCAGTCCTCACAAGCAGAGTCACGTTTTCACTCAATAAGACTCGCATGGCTGCCTTATCTGACCAATGAAAACGAATTTCTTCATTGTCGATCTTCATATCCAAACGGAACCCATATTTCTTTATAACGTCCATTCCCAGGATAACTTCTTTCGTGATGTCGGCTACCATTTCCCAAACCAATTGTTACTTAGACTTGTCCGTGAGTAGGTATTTCTTCGCCCGTCGCCGTTCGAAGTCGTACTGGTGATGTTTTCTCGTTTTCCAATAACATGTCAGGTCGAATGATGGTATCCTTCGCTCCCGTGTCAACCAGTAACTGAACAATTCGTTCATTAATCTTGCCATCGAGATAAATGCTATGCAATTCTTGCATAAGCGATGCCATTTGAATGGTAATCTTCGGAACATGACTAGATGAGATTAACTTTTGTCTCTTTTGGTCAACTCGTTCCAAACTTTCGAGCGCTCTTCTTGTTTTCTTCTTAGCTTTAGTACGACGTCGTCGTACATGGCCTATTTCACCGCAGTTCAGAGACCTCACTCCTCTTTCCCGAAGTATTCGTCGCGCTATTTTCTTGATGCTTTCTAGTATCTGCGCGGGTACTTCTACAGCACTGCGTAGTGTATGACCGTCTTGTTGTGATGCTGGTTTTCTGCTTCAAACTCCAAAGCATGGGTTAAAGCGTCATCCAACATCTTTGGTCGAGCTAACCGGAGAGTCTGATGCATTTTGCTGTTTTGAAGGCCGTCTACAAAGGTTTGACTGCTGCAAGAAGGTATCTGGTGCTGTAGGATACGCAAGCCGTTTGAGCTTGAGCTTGTACACCTGTTTAAGAGCATCTCCATATCTCATTTCTAAACGTGAAATTAAGAGTTCGTAATTTCCTTGTAGGTGGTCAGGAACAGTCTGCAAAATTCCAAGCGCTTTACTACGTAAAGCCACTATTAAAGACGTCGCTTTTTGCTTGTTGCTCCAACCATTAGCTGCAGCTGCGGCTTCAAACTGCTTGTAGTAGGTTGACCATGGAACTTTACCATCAAAATTTGGAGGTACAACTTGAAATTTGTGAGTGGTTTCTTCTCGATGGTCCATTATTAAGTCTTCGTTCGTGACGCTTCCTTCACAGTGACAATTCATTCGATTTATTCTTTCTTCAAGCAGTTTCATTTGGTCTTCTAATTAGCCCTCTATTGCTTGTATTTTCTCATTCGTATTTCTTCTTTTACACTTCTAGAATTTTCTTCCACTGTCTGCGAATTTTCGTGAAACTTTTCTTCCATTTTAATTTAATGATATTTAAGAAAAACACTACAATAACTCGAAAAATCATGTCCGTGGATAACTTCTGTTTACCTTAAAACTGACATTTGTTTACATTAAAAGCTCATAGGTTTATACTCCGTTATATTTATCTCGAACACACGCGTTAATCATTTATTTGTCGGTTTCTAGTTAATTAACAATCCACCACTACTTTATTTAATACAGATACAAACTAAGTAACATTATTTACACTACAAAAATAATAAAACACACAGCTTAAACGTTATTACAAAAGTGCATGCTAACAATGTAACCGAACGAGGTATTGCCGTTGCGCGCATCGTACTCCGCTTCCGTCGGCCGGACACTGCCGTTGACCTCGTTCCTGGTTCGCTCTTTCTCGATCGTGCTAAATTCGAAATGCTGGCGGTCTCGATACTAACCGCTACAGTACTCCCCTTCCAGCGACGGAGTCGCGCTCGCGACCTTCGGCAAATCTGACTGGTGGCTTGATTACACGGCCAGCTCTAGATGTAGTGGTAGTTGGCGTCGTTGTGGTTTGCTGTTTCTCCTCGGTGGGGGCTGGTGTCGTTAACTCTAAACCTGAAGGGGTTGGCGCGGCGCTGATCGTCGTCAGCGGCTGATCTCCCGTAAATCGCATAAAGCATGGTTTCAGCCGATCCATTGCGATATTCACGGAGCTGCCATTGTAAATACTTTGCCGTTTCTAGCGAGAACTTCGTACGGGCTCCTATAGGGCTGCTGCAATGGTTTTTTCACTGTGTCATCTCGCAAGAAAACGTGTGTGCACGTTTTGAGTTCGGGATGAACGAAAACAGCAGTTTGGCCGTGACGGGCTGTAGGGACCGATCGCAGATTTCGCATTTGTTGCTGTAGCATTCCTGTGAAAGAAATTGGGTCGAGCTGGTGGCCTGTGTTGTTTACAAACATTTCGCCTGGAATTCTTAGCGTTGTCCCGTATACCATCTCCGCTGGTGAACAGGTGAGATCTTCTTTATAGGTTGTGCGTAGACCCAGTAACACAGTTGGCAGTATCTCGGATCATTTTTCGCTTTCGTGACATCTAACTGCTGTCTTCAAGGTTCGATGCCATCGCTCTAAAATGCCGTTAGTTTGCGGCCTATATGCAGTGCAGCGTGCGCGTTGAATACCCAATAGCCTTGTAAGCGAACTTGTTAGCGCTGCTTCAAATTGCCGGCCCTGATCGGTAGTAATCGTGGGCGGTGTGCCGTAACGTGAAACCCAATTTGTGTAGAAAGCTTCGGCGACGGTTTCTGCGGTGATATCCGCCAACGGAACAGCTTCCGGCCACCTGGAGAAACGATCTAACATTGTTAAGCAATATCTGTATCCTTTCGATGGCGGTAGTGGTCCTACCAAATCCAAGTGTACATGTTCAAGACGTTCATCTGGCATTGGGAATTCTTGCAGTTCACTTTTTGTGTGCCTGTTGATTTTAGATTTCTGGCATGGAATGCAGTTTCGTGTCCACTGTGCGATGTCTTTCCGCATGCCAGGCCAGACCAAACGCTGCGAAACCATCCGCATTGTTGATCGTGCGCTACTGTGCGCTGCACCATGACACATGTTAAAAATTTGCCTTCTCAAACCGCTGGGTACATAAGGTCTAAGTATTTGCGTAGAGGCATCACACCATATTAATGTTGACTCTCCCGGGGGCCTAAATTGCTGCATCTTTAATGATGTGACGTCTAGTCGCTGAAGTTCTTCATCTCGTTCTTGTTCAGAAGCTAACTCCTCTGTCGTCACTACCGATGGCAATGTTATGGCGTCTAACCGTGACAGCGCGTCGGCAACTACATTATCTTGTCCTGGAATATGTAGGATTGTAGTTGTAAATTGCCCAATAAAATCTAGGTGACGTAACTGCCTCGGCGAAGCTTTCTCGGGTCGCTGTTGGAATGCAAACGTTAATGGTTTGTGATCGGTTTGGACCACCAGTTGCCTGCCCTCGACCATGAATCTGAAGTATTTTATGCTCTCATAAATCGCCAACAGTTCTCGGTCGTATGCGCTGCATTTATTTTGCGCTGGGGTGAGTTTCTTAGAGAAAAATCCTAAAGGCTGCCACTTGTTTCCATCTAGCTGCTGTAGCACAGCTCCTATAGCTATCTCGGATGCGTCTACGGTTAACGCTAGGGGAACAGATTCTGCTGGGTGTGCCAGGAGGGCCACTTCTGCTTGTTGCGTTTTGCACTGCGCAAATGCTGTTATTGCTTTTGGGGTCCACACGATGCTGCGTTTGTCCCTTCTGGTAGCACCGCGTAGGTACTCGTGAAGAGGTGCTTGCAAGTGTGCCGCGTTTCTGACGAATCTTCGGTAAAAATTCACGGCACCTAAAAACCGGCGTAACTCGGTGATAGTTTCTGGCCTTTTGTACTCCTGTATAGCTCGTACGCGGTCTCGTAACGGCTGGATTCCTTCAGGCGAAATTAAGACACCGAGGTATTCTACCTTTTCAACACTAAACACGCACTTCGCGGGGCTAATGCGGACACCATATTCGCGTAAACGTTCAAATAGTTTGCGAAGATGCGTCTTGTGTTCTTCTTCGTTATGCGAAAAAATAAGAATATCGTCGATGTATACGTGACAAAAATTTAACCCTTGGAGCACTTTGTGCATAAACCTTTGAAAAGTCTGTGCCGCGTTGCACAATCCGAACGTCATATACATAAACTCAAATAAACCGAACGGTGTCGTTACCGCCGTTTTGGGAATATCGTCCTCCGCGATAGGGATTTGGTGATATGCCCGTACCACCTTATTTTGATACAGCAAATGCGTAAAGTCGTTGATATGAGGTATCGGGTAGCTGTCGTGGACGGTAATCGCATTTAAACGCCGGTAGTCTCCACACGGACGCCATGTCTCAGCCTCCTTCTTCGGCACCAGATGTAACGGGCTCGCCCAAGGGCTGCTGGAGGGTCTACAGATGTCTTGCTCCAGCATATACTCGAATTCCGCCTTGGCTGCTTCAAGCTTTTCGGGTGTGAGCCGACGAGGACGTTGTGCGACTGGGGGACTTTTTATTATTATGTAATGTTGAAGATCGTGGTTGTTTCCCGTTGGTCCTTGGGATGCTCTGGTGATGTCTGCAAATTCCGTTAATAGAGCGTAACAGTTGCTGGTTTCGCATATTGTCGAGACTGATGTTACCGCGCTGCTAGTTGCAGACAATGTAGACACATACAGTTTAGTGGTCGTATCAATTAGGCGATTGTTTCGCAAATCCATCAGGAGACCGTGGTGGTTTAAAAAATCTGCACCGATTATAGGGCGCGCCACGTGTGCTACGTAAAATTTCCACTTGTACGGTCGACGTAACCCGAAGTTTATACATAACAACTCAGTCCCGTAAGTATCTATCGTAGAACCATTAGCGGCGTACAAACGGAAATCCGACACGGCACTAGGTCTCTTTGCTTTCGCGGGTATCACTGAAACGTCAGCACCGGTGTCGATTAAAAATCGCGTTCCCGTCGTTTTGTCTGTTATAAAGAGGCGGCTGCTGCGGGATCCGTCACTGAGCGCCTCATTCAGCGATGGACCTCTTAGTTTTCCTGTTTCGTCAGGAACGCACAGGGTTGAGTGCATCTATTAGCTCGACCACCAAAACGACGGTGATAAAATCAAACGTCCGGCTGTGCGGATTTGCTGCGTGACCGGTATCGCGTTTGACTTTTTCCTCTTCTGCGCGCTCCGTTGCGATTCATCTGCTCGACCATCTTCGTAAGCTCTTCGACTTTACGCTCCAACGTCGAGATGGAAAAGTGGGTAGGTGGGACGGTTTATACTTCCTTTTCTTTCTTCTTTGTCTCTGTGATTGCAAGAATTTCTATGTTTTATTGTCTTCTACTGATTCTACCAGTTCTTCTACTTTTTTCTTACGCCTAAAGGTAGAAGGGCACAGGAGTAAATTTAAAAAATTGGTAGCGTACGTTACCGAGAACTCTTTATTCTCCAAATATTCTATCATTGCCTGTGTTGTTTTGGTTAAGATTTATATGACGGCGTTCATTGCTCTAAATCAATCTTTTTTTAAGTAATCTTGGATAAACCTCAAATATAGTGGATTTTTGTAGATGTTTTTGAAGTTTTTGACGGGTATAAGTTCGGCAGTTTGCTTATAAAACTCGATTATATGGATTTTCTTGAGACTGGTTTTAGTCAGACTACGTCTGGGCCCCGTTTTGTCAAGGTTTTGCCTCTTGATGACTATATTAGTTAACTCTCAAAGTGCCAGCTGGGTGCAGCAATTCCGGACGCGGTCAATTCGCATATGCTTTGAGACACTCATAAACGCACTGGAATAAATAATACTCTTGAAAACTCTTTGTCATTCTTATTGTCTAATTGATCCAAACTTGAGTACGTGGGAAAACGAATTTGCTTTGAATAGACCGTAGATAACTGTTTCAGAAATATCCTCATGCGATGGGGAAACATCCAAGTTTCACCAGGTGTTTTTTGTTCTTTTTTATAAACCAGATTCTGTATTATAGAGTTAATTAATTAGCCAGCTTTCCCATGACAATGTATATGTACCACTCGGTGTTGGTTTGTACTTTTTTTTGTAAAAAATTGATTGGTTATTATAGTTTTGTTGTCAGTTTTTACAGTTTCCTTTTATAGAAGTGACTTAAAGTCTAAATATTTAAGTAATGTTAAATTGATTAAATTCTGATGCATCTGCAATGTTTATTTATAAGTTTTGCTATTGTATAAACGACTGTGCCCAACTTTTTGCGATTGTCCCGGTGTAAACGAGACTTGACATTTATCGTGTCTTTGTCACGAACACGAAACACGCGTATATCCATCTTTATTGTTGTCATCTACAAGTTCTGTTTTAAAACCATCCGCCGATCCAGCTGGAAGGACATTGAATGTAAACACTTAACGATAAGGAAATTTAGTACAAATTAAGAAACAAAATGCAATGTGAGGATTTAGAAATTGAGGTAAATAGAAAAAATGCTCGTTTTTTTCGTAACAAAAGTTCGGGTAAAATTATTAGGTTAAGTTTTATTATGATTTGAATTTTTTCTGATCAATTAATTAAAAAACGTTCATTTTGTTGATGCAGTTACCGAATGCTCCTCGTCTTAACGAATTAGACAGTGCCCTACATGAATTAGGAATGCTAGCATCGTTCACAAACTCTCGGCAAGAGTACCTAAAAGAAATGCAGCAAAAACCGATTTATAATATGCTTACGATTAACACTCGTTACGTTAGTAATGTATCAATAGGATTTCAATTACGACCGACCACACCGCATGTACGTTATAAGCCGTATCAGAATCCTAAGCGAGAAGAACGACATCGTACCAAATCCGAGAATAATGATGTCAATGAAACATTGGGAATAGTTAAAGGATTACTGGAAGAAACCGTTAATGAAAAAGTAATGAACGATTTACTACAGTTAAAAAAGGCGAAGTCGCTAGAGAGCATTATTGCCGAAAACAACAAAGACGTGGATTTAACAAAAATAACCATACCCGAAGTACAGGTCGTATCCGATTTAGAAAAATTAAAAGTTGGAGAATAGTTGTTGCAAAATCAAATACTTGTTTGTTATTTATTATTATTGATGAAATTAGCTTTAGTTATGACGCGTTGTAGCTCGAAATTAATTTATTTTTAAGAGTAGTTTTTTGTTTTTTAAATTATTTCTTTCTTTTGCTAGTTTTACCGACGTACTTTATTATTTGACGACAGTTTTGGGGAACATTTCCGTTTTTGTTCAGTGTATTATCGTTGTTCGTTGCAAAGATATTGTCATCTATGTGCATCTAATCTAAATCTGTATATGTTACACTTTCTATGTGGAAAATACGTATAATTTGGTTATTGATCTGGTGAGATTTACTGTAAAAAAAATGTAAATTTTTGTAAAACAATTTTATTTAAAAATGTTTTAAATGGAGATTGTTTCATTTATAAAATGAAATACATTTATATGTTTGTTTTTTTACCTAATTCTTTACAAAATCCAAACGATAGCTCGCTGCAAGTAAAATAATACAATTTATCTTGGCTTTGAATTGTTTATGCCTACGTACTTGTGGAAGGAAAATTTGTGAAATGATAGTTGTCTACAGTGTTGAATCCATCAAACCTTGAAGATTATAGTTATGTTTTGGCGTCATGTGGTTGGGCCTCATATTCACATTCCTTATTGGTTTGCGTAATTTTGTATACTCTGAAAAAATCTTTCACTGCAACAACAGGTGTCGCTTTCATCAGCCAGTTCCTTGCTTGATCTTTGGCTGCCTCCAACTAAATCAAAATTCAAGATAATTATATAATTTATATTTAAAGTAGTTGCTTTTTAATTCAATATATCAAAAAAAAGAATTCTGAGGTTCTGGTTACGGAAACAACTCAGCCAAAGTTTAAGGTTCGGAACTTAAAGAAGTCTGTATAGACGGGGCGGTTTAAAAGCTGAGGAGGTTAGTCGACGCATGGTTTTAGGAAGTAGAATAGAAAATATGATTATTTTGCTAACTTCACGTTTAATCGTGAAAGCGGGAGCGTACGTATCTTCTGACAGAATAGAATATATTTTTTGACGTAATCAGTTTGCTTCAAAATGACGGTAAAGACTAAATAATTTTGAACATATCGTACACTATATCTCATTAGTTGCTTCTTTCGACGATGCTTTTTAACGAACAACTCCTAAATTTAATTATTTAAGAAATATAAATCTGTTACAACACGAAATACTAATTTAATCAAATGCAAGACTTCAAAATCGGTTTTTCGTTTTACACCTTCTCACGGCTAGAAAAATAAACCATTTTAAAGATTTTGCACATATTTTTGTTGCTTCTTTTACTGATTTAAGATAATTCCTTAGTAATACTACTATTGCTTCAAAGTATTTTTATATTAAGTGTATATTATCATAACATTCATATCGTTATCACAAACTAAGTCGTATATCTGCCGTAGTACTTAAATCAGTTTTCGTATTTCTTCGCTGCTCAAACTGTAAACATAGCCTATATAATATAAAGCTATAGGGGCGTCAATGCTATTGTGGGAATTACCTAATAGTGTATCTCCTACTGCTGATGAGCCCCAAAAGGGCGAAACGGCCGTCCAGTAGTTCACTTTGGTGGCATTTGCAAAATTGCATTGACATTGCTTTACCCTCAATGCCTTTTAACGTTGTGGTTTTATCTCGCAAAATTATTCAAAAAATCAATTTCAACGTGTTACCGCCGTTATAGCCATTTGCAGTAAACTTTTGTTACATAGTAACATTACACTATGAGATGGCTCTACCATATTTTTTCATTTCAATTTTACTCATCGCTAATGCTTTAACTAATGACCCGATCTTGCAATCCACATTATCTCGGTTCACATTAATAAAAAAAATTATTTAAAAAGTCGATCGGCGGCCATTGCACGTTACATTTGACATACAATATAACGAAATTTACTGGGAAATATAAATAGGAGTATATGAAACTGCATTACAGACTGACTATTTTTTTAAAATTCACATAATTATGTTGATGTACAAACTAGCCTATACGGTTTTTACTAGTTTTAGTGTTACAATTATGATTTTATTTTAAAAAAAATAAATACAGATTAACAATTTAAAAAAGTATTTACAACTAAATTTGCTAAACTACAGTATTAATCAAATATCTTTAGTTTAGACGTGTTTAATCAGTCTTGTTATTGCTATATTTAGCAGCTTTTCGCTCGATCTTTGACTATCCACCTCTTTTACGTTGTATTTACTTCAGTATGCACTATTTACTCAATATGTGGTAAGGCTATACTAAGTAAAATAAAACAGCAAAAATAATGAGTTTTATTCAAGTAAATGTAATTAAGTTTGTTTCTAAAAAGTCTTAAGTTTCATACCTCTGAGGAGGGGAAGAACATAAAAAAAAGCTTAAGTTTTCTAACTGAAATAACATTCAAGATAATTATATAATTTAGATTTATAAAGTAGTTGGTTTTTAATTAAAGATATCAATAAACAAGTGCAAAAACATCACTGTATTAAGCAAAATAAAAAGGATTTTTGCGGTTCTGGTTACGGAAGCAACTCAGCTAAAGTTAAAGGTTTGGAACTTAAAGAAGTTTGTATGGACGAAGTGGTTTAAATTTTTTAAATTATTTTTTTATATTTATTTTAAGAGATGGTTCGTCTAGCGCCCCTGCACTGCGGCCTCCTTGGTCCTTTTGTGCTTCTCTGATTTTTTACTTCCTTATCAGTTCTGTTTCGTCAATGAAGTCCAGAAGTTTATTCCAGGGGGCTTTTTTCAACTCATCATCGGTTAGCTTTAGTTTTCCGAGAATCGTTGTGCGTTGCATTTGATACGCTTCGCATTTGCACTGCAGATGCTGCGGAGTCTTGTCGTCCTCCAAGCATCCGCGGCATAGAGGGCTGATTTGCAGTCCCATTTGATGCATATGTTTGTTAAGGTCACAGTGCCCTGTAATTAGTCCCGTGAGTTTCTTTAATTTTTGTCGATTCATGCTTGATAGTGCAGTTTGAGTATTTAATTGTGGCTCTGTAAGGAAGAGTTTTGTGTGCTTCATCCCTGAAGAATTTTTCCATAATTGCTGCTACAAGTTTGCTGCGAATTATGTCTTTTCCGGTCTCGTATGCGATTTCGAAAACGGGTTTAGGTCCGATATATGTCCGTGTTGTGCCCTTTTTTGCTAGTGCGTCCGCCATTAGGTTACTCTTTATCTTTTGGTATTCCGATGAGCTGCACTAGTTGGCGAGTTGCCAATGTTTCCAGACTGCTTATGCATGCCATAATCAGTTTGGACTTTATTACTAGTGATCTTAGCGCCAGTAGTGCTGCTTGGCTGTCAGACATGATCGATATCGGCTCATTTGTGCATGATTTTGCGTCGATAATGTTCCTGACACACCAGTCAATAGCAGCAACTTCAGCTTGGAAAGCGGATGCATATTTGCTCAAAGTCAGCGAAAATTGCTTCCTATGGTGCTTGCCTCTATATACTCCTGCTCCGGTACCGTTGCGATTTTTGGCCCCATCTGTGTACCAGATAGTTCCTTTAACCGCGCCCGGGTAAATGTTTTCTGTTCGTCCCGTGACGGTATTATCACTTTAAATTTCTTAAAAATGTGATAATTTTTTGTGAAGTCGGATCTCATAGTTAAGATCGTTTCCTCACGCAGCACGTTGTGTATACCCGGTTTGTTTTTTCCGGTGATTGATGCGTGTTCATTAATGTGCAGCCTGTATGCTGCTGGTCTTACTTCTATCATTACAACGAGGTGTAATGGTGGAAGTGAAAGTAGTGCTTCCATGACTGCTGTGGGCGTAGTTCTCATCGCTTTTGTTATCAGTAGACATGCCATTCTCTGTACTTTGCTTAGCTTTGCAGCTGTGCTTTTCAGGTTGGTTGTTTCACCTCATACAAGCGCGCCGTATGTGATGATGGGTCTTTTGTTACCACCGTATATAACCATTTGGTCATTGTGGGTTTCAATCCCCATGTGTGCCCGACCATCCGTTTGGTTGTATTAAGAACCCTGATGAGTTTGGTTCACTGCTAGTTCCTCTGTTTTGCACTATTTTTCGACGGTGTTTAGTGCACTTTGCATTATGTTCGATACAGTTGCCCCAAACTTCCCGTTTGTGATAATGGTGAGATCGCCGGCGTATCCTAAAGCAAATACCCTGCTGTCTTCTAGTTCTTGTAGTATGCCGTCCATGACGAGGCACTACAGTAGGGGTGATAGCACCCCGCCTTGTGGGCATCCGCCAGCCACTTTGGCTCCCACAGTGCTACCGTACAAAGTAGCTGTTACCGTCCGATTCTTGAGCATTGAGTTGACCCAATTTCGGACTAGAGGTGTGATTCCTTTTTTCTCCATTGCCCTTGCAATTGAGGTGAAGGTAGTATTGTCAAATGCTCCTTCAATATCTAGAAAAGCACCCAATGCAATATCATTGTATTGGATTGCATTTTCGCATCTGCTTACTAGTTGCCAGCTTGCAAGATTTTCCAGATTGGTAAGCTTACCGGTTTTGGTGCAGAGGCAAAGCCTTTAGTGCCCCCTCTCGTATATATGTGTCGCTACTTTTTTAAGTAGTTTTAAGATGAAAGAAGTTAAGCTGATTGGTTTGTAGGATTTTGCCTGGGTGTACGTAGATCTCCCTGACTTTGGTATAAATACTACCTTCACAATCCACCAGCTGCTTGGTATGTGCGAAAGTGCTAAGCTGGCTCTGAGAATTTCGCATACTGTGTTTCGAAGAGCAGCAAATCCTGTTTGCAGCATGATGGGATAAATTCCATCGGTTCTTGGAGACTGAAAGGGTTTAAACATATTGATTCCTCATTCTAGGTTTTTAGGATTTATTATTTTTCTCGCTAAGTCCCAGTTCCTTTTGGGTGCCCGTCTGTTTGGTACCTCTAGGTCCTGGTGCTTAGGAACTTCAGTTAACGACGAACCCTGAAAGTGTTTTTGCAGTAGTTCTTGCAAAGTACCTTCAACCGAGTTTGTAAACTTTTCGTTTTCGGTCAGCAAAGTACCAATGTTTTCAGTGCGGCCTTTGCTCAGAGTCTTTTGGAATCGAGAACTTGTAGGTTCGTTTTCTACGTCCCTACAGTACCTTCTCCATGAGTTTCTTTTTGCCTTTTTTATGGCATTGTTGGGTGTTGTGAGGCTGGTTTTGTATTCATCCCAGTCGCCACTTTTTTTGGCTGTATTAAATAGCCTTCTGGTGCGCGCTCTTGCTTTGTCAAGCTCTCTGTTCCACCAAGTTATCTTGTTTGGGGTTCGTTTGATAGTTTTTGAGCAGTTTGCTTCAAATGCGGATTTTAATGAATTAACAATACTATTCGTCATTAGTTCTAGCTCGTGCGTTGATCTTGCAACTGTGGGACAGCCCCTGATTTGGCCCGCTAAAGTTTCGTTGAACAAATCCCAGTCGGTTTTTCTCGGGTTTCTGTATTCCATTATGAGTTTCCTTTCTAATTCAATGTTGAATCGAATGTATCTATGATCAGATAAAGAAGGTTCATCTAATACATGCCACATTTTTATCACTTTGCTCGCTTTTGGACTAGCAAGCGTAAGGTGAATAGCTTCATTATGCGACACGGTTATGAACGTGGGCACATCTCCGTTATTTATTATGTCTAAATTGCCTTTTAAAATAAATTTTAAAAGTTTTTTCCCTCTTGGATTTGTGTAGCCGGTTTCAGTGCTGTTCCCGGGACCCAAGTGAAGGGTGCAGGAAGGTCTTTGAGATAAATAATCTCTAGTTCCCTATCCTCCCTCAGCGGTTTCTTAATATCACGTGCCGACTAGCCGCTCTCTGATTGCTTCGTCTGCGCACATTGTTTTTAGAAATCCCCCTTGATGGGTACATTCCTGAAAACGCGGAGAAGCTTATCCCTTCTCCAATTCGTCAATCCATTCAAGTATCGAGGTTTTTATGACCTCGGATTCTTCAGGACTGATGGTGTTTTCAGGGAACCCTTTTGGTATAATTGCAAGAGCAATTCCCGGCAGAGTGTCCCTGAATGTCTTTTTTTGGGTTCCTTCGACCCCTTGACTTCGCTTTACCGGTCGTTTCTGCAACAGCGGTGTGCACTGCTAGAAAGGTTGCGTTTTTGCGCCCCTGTTCCGACAGTTGCGTGCGCCGTCTGGTGTCGCTGTTGCGTTCCTGACGTGCCCGCCTTTGCTTCTTGTATAGGTGGGTTTCGCTCCCGCGTCCCCGCCATTGCAGTGGAACCGGTTCCCTGCGCTCCCGGTTCTCTTTGTTTTTGGGCTTTTTGGGGTCGCACTCAGCGTCGGCCGTTATTTTTGGGTTTTGCTCAGAGTCCCCGTCTTTTTTTAAATTTAAATTTTTGGTCGATGGTGATATATATGTTCCCACGAGTGCCGAGGAAAAGAAGGTCGCCGTGCGCAGTGCACCGATACTCACGGAAGACTATATACAACAACGGGGTTCGCCTGGTGCCCCGAGGTTGGAACCAGTGACGACTGGTCTTCTATCCAGTCACGCATCTATCGGCCTGGTCCTCTCCACCTTAGATTTAGGTTTTTGATGAGGTTGTCTTCTCTTGGTCCGGACAATTAAGCCAAGACCCCCCAACACTGCTTGCTCGACACTACAGCTTGAGCTGGGAAAGCTGGTTCGCGTGACAGTAGTATTGGAGTACGTACGGATTTTAGGCCGAGACTCCAATACCTGCCAAGGTAAACAGGGTTGTTCCGGGTCAACTGATGAAGCTGCGTACTGTTACATCGTATTTACCCTCCTATCCACCACCTGGAGACGCGCCTGATAGGTAGCTCAACCCACGGGAGGTGGTTTAGATACTGAAGGAGTAAGTCGACGTTTGGCTTCACGAAGTATATTAGAAAATCTGATGATTTTGCTAGCCTTATGCTTAATCGTCAAAGCGGGATTTTGAATTAAAGGAGCGTACGTATCATCTGACAGAATAGAATGAATTTTCTCCACGTAATCAGTTTGGTTCAAAATGACAGTACTGTTGCCTTTGTCGAATAGACGAACTATGGTATTGCGGTTCCTACCATGACTTTTCAAAGTTAACTCTTAACGGATTATTAATGTTGGATTTAGTATAGACATCGGCCGTGGCAGCTGTCGCCATTACATGTAGTGAAGTTTGTTACCAAAATGGCTCCAGAGAGGAGAGGAACATAAAAGAAACCGCTTAGCCTCTCTAAATGAATTAAAATGCAAGATTATATAATTCAGATAAGAAAGTGGTTGGTTTTTTGTAGCATTAAGTAAAAATTGTTCACTTAAAGATTGGTCTAAAGTGACCCAGTTTTGAGATATTTGCAATTAAAGTTTTCAGGCCGGTGCTGACTATCTAAGCAAATCGAAATTGTTTGTTCATTGCTACCATCGACCTGGCAACAACGGAACTTTCCAATGTTGCCAGGTCTATGATTGTAACTACAGGATCACGTTTATTTTTGGTTATAACCAAAACAAGACGGCAGATATGATTTATTTCTGTCTTGATTTTTTAACGGATTTCTTCAGTTGATGCTAAGTGCTTCGTGTTAACGTACTCGTACTTTATACTATGTAATTTAAATTTTCTTTATTATGTACAACAGTGATACTGTTTGAATATACCGTGAGTGTAATTATAATTTCCACACCACACGTAGATTAAGGGTTGAGCAATATCCTAATAGACAATTGGCTTCAATAAACTGTATTTTGCCATGTGTGCAAGGATTTAGAGAAACTGGAGGTGTTCTACCTACGTACGAAGGTCGTGGTCGAGAAAGACAATCCCATGTATTAACAACGGAAGAAGAATAAATATTTTCAGTTAAATCAATTATTCTTTGTACCTTTACCATGTTCAACGAGTTCAACAGTAAACTGACGTTGATGTTGAACCGCGACTTTTGTGAGTGGTGGCAGCAAGAAGAAGCTTTTGACCCTGGCAAAATATTATTCTCAGATGAGCGTTGTTTTACACGGAGTGCTGAATTTTCACAACACGCATGTTTTAAATAAAAAATGAAATATTAATGTATTTTAAGAAATAGTTTAAATTGGACCGGTTATTTTACTAGAAAAATTTACAGGCGCTTGTACTTTTACAAAAAACTTTTGTGCAAAATTTTGATGACTTACTTCTTGAAGTTCAAAGAACAATGTGATTTATGTACGATAGAGCTCCGCAAGTAAGTCGCTTCGTTTGCGATTTTTTAAATATTGTAACAATTTTTATTATTATTAAAACTAATTTATTTATACTACAAATATATACACGTTTATAACTAACCGAATTAATTAAATCTATGGATATTTAATAAAAACACTTACACTAATTTATATCACTTACACGAAGATAAGTCCGCGGATAACTTCTATTTATCTAAACACTTACACTTGTTTGTTTACATTAAAGTCACGTACAAAGTTATACTCCGTATATTTATCTCACACGCGTTAATTACTTATTTATTTAGATTTGAATAATCTTCTTAACACTGCCGTCTTTGAATTACGGGAAATAACTGCCCTACGATTTGTTTGTACCGTATTTATACGTTTCTGCAAACATTCGAGAAGCCTCTACATTCTTTCGTGAACGTTCTAGACATGGATAAAAAATACGGAAACGTTCTCGAAATTTACAAAAACTTCGCGAATGTTTCAATATCATTTTTACGGGTCGTTGGATTAGAAGATACGGCACTAGAAGTTGGTCGGTCCGTAGGCCAGATATTAACACTTTAGATTTTTCTGGGGCTATGTGAAAGGGGAAGTACACAAAACCTCCGTGATAATAGACAAGAGCTGGCAGCAGCAAATGCAATTTTCGGCGACGTTTAGACGTTTGCGTTTTATTCAATGGAGGAAGTATTATCTAGTGTAGGTGAAAAGAATGTGTAGATTAGCAACTTTATTTAACATAGTAATTTAACTATGCGTTATCCGATAACATTGTTTTGTATTTACTTTTATTTTTGGTGTCAGCCAATCGCCGAAAAAAAATTTGCACTTGTTAGAACACTTTTTATTCGTGGTGTCAACCTAAGGAGACTACAGGTCCGTAATTTATGATTTACTTTGCCAAAAATTTTGGATTTTTTAAACATTTAATATAACTTTTATTTTGACATTTTTGCTTTTATTTATGTTCTAATTTCACTTGCTAAAATAACAACCCGTTAAACAGGTACACTATAAAAACATGCAGAAATATCACTATAAACAAAAAAGAATTCTCGTGTTCTGGTTAGGGAAGCAAGTCAGTTAAAGTTGAAGGTTCCAAACAAACAAACGACATTATTACACACAAAAATATAATACTTGCTGGACAGGTTTGAGGGGTGCCCGGACCACCCAAGCTCCTCTGTAGTTACGTCAGTGCTGCTGATTTGTTTTTTTATGCTGTTTTCTATATATATCAAAATCTTTGTTTTGGTTAGTCAGACAATAATTAATCTATTACCTATTAATAATTAGATTCTCATTTTTTCTTTGTTTTGATACAGTACTTTGAGAGCTTTTGAAAAGTTTGGGAGTTTTTTTTTATTTTATCATAACGTCTTCCGCGATACCTTTTTGATTCTTTTTAGTGTTTTTTGTACTCGGCGAGTGGTGTTTCATGTTTGTATCAGATATTTATATTTACTTTTGTTTTATTTAATAATTTGGTTGTGTTTCTATCCTTTCAAAACTAAGGAAGTAATTGAACGTGTTTTTTCAACCACTTCAACAAAATTTTAGGCCATAATATAACCACAAATAACACAACACATACGCAACGTATTTATGTTTTACTAGCACAGGCACTTTATTTATTTATCTTAGCACACATGTTAATCACTTATTTATTTAAACGGACAAAAATCTTCTTCTTGATTTAATTTAAAAAACTGAGCTCAGCTCCTTTGGAATACTTTTTATATATTTCTGTTATCTGTGTCTAGAATGTTCAACATCTTTTGGTCGTAGTCTCGAAGTTGACATCGTCTATATAAACAATAGATATAGTCCGTTAACATATTATTGAGGTTTATTCACGTGATAGTTATGTCACAATAACGTCACTTTCAAGTTGTTTATGTAGAAAACATATTATATACGTTCGCAAAGTACATTAAATAAATATATTTAACTTTCTACAACATTATTTCTATAGAACAAACACAATTCTTTAATAAATAATTACTCATACGACGTGTTCAACCAAACAATTTAAAACATTGAAAACATTCTTATTCGCTGTTTAGTAACTCTTGAATCAACTTGGCTGGATTCTTTTCGACAAATTTAAAAAAATGCGACAATAAGTCTTTAAAGCTCTCGTCGTATAAAAGGACGTGGACCAAAACGTGATTGTTAAAAATTGGATCTTTAAGATTTTCGCAAATAACTTCTAATTGTTCTCTTACACTTTTATCAAAAATGGTTTGATTTTTAGCGTGCCACGGCAACGCGACGTTCAAAATTGAAAATATCATTTCGAATTGTAGCAAATAAATATAGTTTTTGTTATATTGTGGTTGAAAACCAACGTCTACGTTTATTTCTTCAAAATCAGATTTTGTGCAACTTTCGCTATCATCTGATTCATTCGTGTAGATATCTGTAACTTCGGGTTCAGTTTGTTCTTCTGCGAATGTGGTTTCTTCTTCTTCTTGTATTTCAACGGATTGGTTTTCTACTGGTGGTTCTTCTACTTGTTCCAATTCATTGAAGGAGTGGTAAGATTCCAGTATGACACTTTCGCATAAATGTACTGTTGTGGTGACCAAAGATGAAAATACCGATTCTGCACACTTAACGGCTTCTTCGTGCTCGAGTTGTTTAAGAAGCTCAGCTTGCTCGTCTAAAAACCTTTGTTCTTTTATACTAGAAACGTACAAATTGCCTAAAATGACATCGTCGCAAACTCGTTTACCAAAAGCTAAAGTAAGCGCTTTAATAAAACCATCAACCGGTTGTTCTGCTTTACAAAAATCTAAAAGAAACGCGGTGTAGTTAAAAGTGTCGTCGTTGATTTTGTAAAGCTTAAAAAGAAGTTTTTTAATAGATGTTAAACGAAAAGTTTGTATGGAATCTTCGGGATCAAAAGAATCGTCGAACCAAAATTTCATGGAAAAAAATTGATTTTCTTTTATTGTTTCAGTGGAGTCTGGGTCCATTATTAAAAGTTCTGTTCTAATTTCTAAAAGTTGCTCGATGGTTGGGTATTCAACTTGCAGGTTGTAGATGATAAAGTCTTTCCAATCAATAAATTCCACGTTTCCAAATATTAATTTCGACAATTTGGAAACTTGTTGTGGCGTTAACTGGCGCCACAATTCGGGTACCATAGATTCTTTTCCATCTTCCGCGTTTTGTACTATTAAATCTTGAAGAAGGAATATAAATGAAGTTTCTGATATACTAGTTTTTGGCGCTAAGCACATTAGTATGTTAGTGAATTCTTCTAGTTGTTTGATAGTAAAAGTACCCGTCATTTGTTGTTCCTCCAAAGGCGGTTCCGGCTTAGGAGGTGGGTCGGTAAAAAGTAATATATTTGGTTGCACGTAAAATTTATCATCGTCGAGGATTAGTTGAGGTTGTATTGGAACCTCGGCTTCTACCGCGCGTGCTAGTACTTCGCACACTAAGTTTACGCTGTCTATTTCGGTTTGATATCGTTTACGAATATCATTAAATAAACTGTGAAAAGAATGTTGGCAGCTAGTTAAAATCGAATCGATGTCCCGCATACCTTTTTCTTTTATCATGTTGAGTCTAATACGCGCACGTTGATATTCTCCTAATAAGCAACACTGCCACTCTTCGAACAAATGCGGACCGGCTGCTTTTACTTCTTCAGTTGGTTCAACAAATACTGGTAGTTGGCGTTCTTGTGGTTTTGTATCTTTTTTCCCAGTATCTTTTTTCCCCGTATCTTTTTTCGCCGTATCTTTTTTCCCCGTATCCTTTTTACCCGTATCTTTTTTTCCAGTCTTTGGTACAAAGTAGGCTTCGGTGATGGTTAAGATCGCCGCAGCGGTTGCTCGGTATTTTGTCAACGTTGTTTGTGATATATCATAGTTTCGCTCGAGCGCAACATGAAAAGGGCTGTTGGAAGTAGACGACTCTATATTAGTTAACATTACCGTAGTACTGGTTTTGAACTGTTGAGTTAAACTAGATTGGTTACCATCATCCATGCTGACTTTACTTAAAATTGTTTTTTGAAGAGGAGGGTCCCTTGCGGGCATTTTTGTGACTACGCCAGAATAGTAATCCGTTATGAATTGAAAGGTGTCACAAGAACGGTCTAATTCCAACTGTATTGCCGATATAGTGATGTTCAAAATTTCGACGGTTTGGTAAGGAAGCCAATCTTCTTTTATAATAGCTTGACGTTCGTTTTCCACTTCCATCATGCGGTTATCGCAAATTTCACAAAGTTTTTCGCGAAATTCTGCTATGGTGCAATGCAATTCGGCTTTTACTTCTGCGTCATCGCGCATGTCTGCGCTGATTTCGTTGTAGTATTTTTGAAAATCGTTGAGGTGATTCTGCTTGCTATCGGGGCGCGATAAATACACGGCCATATGGTTTCTAACGTGCGATAGGTAAGGCACAATAGCGTTAAAAGCCATGCGTTTTAGAAAAAATAACTGTTTAAAGTCGTTAATGTAAATATTTTCTAAGTTTTCCCAAAACGTTGCTAAACCAATTTCAAAATGATCTGGAATGAATAGATCAATGTAATCCCAAGAACTTTCTCCAGCTCTTGGGATGCGTAAAATCGTCGACGATTGCTTAAGCGTCGGTGATAGTTCTTCGCTCAAATTTGTATTCTCATTTGTATCAGATTTTGGTTTTGTTTCTTTTTTAGGCGAACCTAAAGTTGATTCTAAAAACAACACCGTGTCTCCAAATAACTCAAACGAAGTTTTTGGCGGAACCGAGTATTCGCCAAGAATCATTTTAGCGAGACGTTTAATCTGCGCAAATCTAAACTCATCGTAGTATAAAGAGTAATTACAACCCTGATCGTGATAAAATTCATCGATAGGCGGTTCTACATACCCTTCTTCGTCCTCTTCTTCTCTAATACTTTCGTGTTTAATTCTTATGTATGCTGTTAAGTAAGTGCGGTACGCTGGCTTTTCAGATAAGTCGACAGGATTAGGTAAGATGCGTGATTTTCGTAGAATTGCGTTTCTTTCTTCGACGTCTAGTTGAGGTTCTCGAAAATCTAAATCAGCTATATCGCCAATACTAAATGACATATCCATTAAGTTAGACACGTTAGGTATTTGGCAACCAGTTAATGCTTCTTCTAGAATAACAGCCTGTGCAAAAGTTATCGGGTAGTTTATCAGCACCCATCCCTTAATTTCTTTAAAACTTTTTAAGTATTCGATAAACATTGCTACGACTAAACTATCGGTGAGTTCTTCTCCAATGTTTAGTAAACCATAAGCAGTTTTACCTAATTCACCTCTTCGACTTAAAACAACTTCTTCGTTTGGGTAAACTATTGGAGTCTGCGTTCCTTTTTCTTCAAAGCTTGGAACGTGTTTTTCTTCGACTACAATTGCGCATTTACTAGATTTTGATCCCTTTTGAGGAACTACTGGTTTGATTTCTTTGTTCAGTACTTTTAATGTTGCTTTTGTTTCGGTTATTAAACCGTCATCAATTTCTTCAATTTTCGATTCGTCGTGAAACGCATTTAGACAATTGTTAATAGCGTCTTGCATTTCTATTACTCTAACTCGTCGTTTTTTTAGCAGTTTTTGCAAAACCGGTAAGACGCTAGTATTAGGTAAGCCACTAACACAGGCAGCAACGTTTACAGAAGGTACATCGGGTTTAGACGGTTCCTGAGGGCTAGGATATTTCGTATATAAAACTCTGTGAACGTTGTGACCTATAACGTTCATTCCAAGTTCGATTGGAAGTAAACTGTCTTGGAAATTTGTCAAAAGATCATCCATGTTCCACGGCCGTTCGCAATTCAAATAATCTTCAAAGTCTTTTTGATCCAATGCTTCTTGTCTGTCAATTTCGGCACAATAAATTTCTTCCATGCCATCTGGAACTCCCACCTCGACTATGATTTCGGTCAAATCTTCTAAGTAAGGAAACAGCGATCTACATTTGACGAAGAGATTTCCCCATTGTTTCATTACCCGTGAGTCGGGTTCCGTGTTGTACATGTTTTTATATGCGTAATATTTTAAAGACAAATCTACCAAATCGTCAACAACGTCTGAGCAAAGCTTCTTTCTGCGTAGTGCTTTTAATCTTTGTTTCTCAGCAAAGATTCTTTTATGCAACTCCAGCGTTCTACCTTTCTCAAAATAGTAATTATATTTTTGATCGGCAATACCTTTATCGCGCAAAAAAACATTTTCCAAAAATTCTTCCTCGCGCGCTTTCAACGTCTCGTCGTCGACGAATTTTCGATTTTGCAAAATATTAGTTTTTTGTTGGCGCACTTCGAACATCTTCGATGACATTTGTTTTTCAAACACCGATTGCTTAAGCATTTTAGTCGATATGCACTGTTCCATTTCAGTTTCTTGTTCCGTTAAAAGTTTGTTCCAAAGCTCCATCAGTAATAGCCGTTGTTGTTGTACTTTAAGTTCGTTCGCCCGGACTTCTTCTTTGCGTTTATTTTTTAATTTCTTTATAATGCCTGAAGCTATTTTAGGATCGGGTTTAAATTTTTTTTTAGATAAAGCGTTTTCGCTTTGTGCGATTAGTTCATCAATCGTGTAATCTCTAGGATCGATAACAATGCTTTCGTTCAATTCTTCTACTTCTGAAGTTTTTTGCGTCTCTTTAACTTGTGGTTTATCGAAAGTTTCTTGATGTTTAACACCGAATTTTTGTTGTAAATATTTTGAGTAACGTTCGCGCATTGATTCGTACGTGCTCGTTAGGGTTTCGTATCTAGATTTGTTCCATTCAATTACTCCATTTTTTAAGATTAGTTGTTCGGAGTATGGACTGTCTGTGAAACAGAGAAAATCTGCATCGGTCGTTTCGTTAACTGCGACCACTTCAAATCTAGTATCTGTTGGGTGTAACCGTTCATTTCCTCTTCGTTGTGCGGTAAAATACAACTCGTCTTTATCGGATAACGCCAAATAAATTTGGTAAAAAAGCTTTACTGATGATAAACACTTTCCATTCGATATTTCCACGATGTCTTCTTCGCTACAGCTAACGCCGATGGTTTTCAACCAAACTTGTACGTACTTTAAATTTTTGTACGCGATATTGGAATCATCTGTGGAAATAAGTTTTCGACGTTGTTCCTCGTTGATTATGTTGTAGCTTTGTAGAATTTGCGCAATTATTGTTCCATCCATCACGTCCACGGCAAAAACTTCCGGAGTCATGTTCATGACCAATCCGATACAATTTGTAATCCATTTTTTGACAACTTCGCTCATTTTGAATTTAAACTTTTCGATGCAATTTTAATCGACATTTGACGTCATCGTGGTTATTATAAAAGTTGCGTGTACTGCCGGGGAAATTTTTTTTACAATGCAGATTCTACACGTCTTTATTTAATTATTGTCATTGTTGTCGTAGATTACACGTCATTTTTTGACGTTTCTTAATACTAACTAGATATGATTTCATCTTTTTTTCTAAAACTATAACAATTTGTCATTAAAGTAATTCAAACGACCAATAAATCGTAAGTGTCGTTAATTGAAAGTTAAATAAATACCTTAAATTTTGTAGCTTTAGATGGTAGATTTTTGGTTAGTTATAAGGCTCTCTAGAAGATATTTAATCGCCACAAAGCGAAATGGAATAATACGGCACAAAGTCGACACTTAACACAATAAATTTCAAAATACTTTATTATACTCGGGTACAAATGAAACGTTGAAACCGTAAAACATACGAATTTGGAAAATTCCATTCACTAAAACTTTTCTTGAACCTTTTATAACCCTACGAACACTACTACTTACGTATTAAGAGCTGAAACCCACCGTACCTACATCCTCGAGTCGAATAAGGTATCTCCGAAACTTGAAAAATGTAACTTCTAAAAACGAAAATCAACTCTTTTCGAACTTTGGTACCATTTCCAAAGTATACAACCAGTACACAAAAATACGGATTCATTGGCTGCGTTTTTCACGACGAGAAATACAACAGAAACAAAAACAACAATTAGTAAAATTGATTTCAAAGATTGGAAATAACATCCAAGATTTTAAAGAGATAAAGTAAGATGGTGTCTAAAACGCTGAAAGAACCTGGTAGGGAGCAGAAGAAACTAAGATACACATTATTTCTGCTACAGGAAAGCACACACTAGAGATTGCATGAAAACATCTTATATGAAAAATTTAACAACTCAAGAAATTGCTAGAGAACGTTGGTAAAGTAGATCTCAAAGATTCGAAATAATAACCAAGATCGATACAAAAGACTTCTAAAAGAGATAAAAATAATGCACAAACCGCGAAAAGAATCTGGTAGGGCGTGGCTTAATGAATTGTGAGAGGATAAGAAAACATCAACAACTAAAAAAAATACATGAAACGGCAAATGTGCTTGTGAGAACGAAGCATACTTACGACAATCTAAGAAAAGCCCAAAAAAGCTCTGGGACACGACCGAATGCTCTTAAATGTTGCAAAAGTATACAGTGTTTTTTTAATTATCTATATTGGATAAGAAAATATATGGAATTCGTGTGTAGAAGGCGGTTGAATGATGACGTGTTTTGGGTTAATACTATTGCGGAGTTTTGAATACATTAAAGTGATTGTGAGGATTGTGAAGTTGAAGCAGTTAAAGAAATATTTAGAAGTAGAGTTTTAATATAAAATCATGTCAGAATCCGAATCGAAAGCATCGGAAAGAAAAAAGAAAACACAAGAGATTGTGCAAGAAGTTTTTGCAAGGAGTAAGAGAACAAAAAGAAACCCGATAAATGAGATGAGTGATAAGGAGGAGCAGGGGGTAATGGAGATGTGTAGGAAGATGGTTAGAGAAATAAAGCAAATGAGCGAAGAGAACAATAAATTAGTCGTAAATCTGGAAAACATCACGGAGGAGTTAAGAAAATAAAGAAAGGCGAAGGAAGATATGCAATATGTGGGAGAAAAAATAAGAGTCTGGAAGAGAAGATAGAAAAATTGGAAAGAAGGGTGGAAGTAATGGAAAGGGCAAATAGAGGGAAGAACTTGGTTATAAGAGGTATGGAAGGTCAAGAGGGAAGAGAAAAACGTAAAAGGCAAGTGGATAATTAGTTTAAAAATGAATTAGGGGTGGAAAAAGGTATAATAGACGCAATTAAAATAGCGAGTGGGTTAATACTGGTAAAATTGGATTTCATAAAAGATAAGCTAGAAATATTAAAGAAAAACAGAGGGCTAAGAGGAACAAGGATTTTTATAGATGAAGATATAAACTCAGTGGAAAAAGAGGTACAAAATAAGAGGATGGAAGGAAAAAAACTAAAGGAAGAAGGAAAAAGAATAAAAATAGGGTTTATGAAATTATGGGCTGAGGGATAGGAGATGCACTGGAACGTAAAAGAAAATAAATTAGAGGGAAGGAGGACAAAAATCTAGAAATAAGGCGGTTAAAGGATAAAAAAATGGGGACGACTAGGCAAAAACGATAAAAAAAATACCAAGGAAATAGGATTAGTATTTTGGAACGTTGCAGGGGTTAAAATTAAAGGAGCTGAATTTTGGAAATATATAGAAAGGTTTGACATTGTGGGTTTAGTTGAAACGTGACTGGAAGAGAAGGATTGGGAAAGTAACTTTACCAGAGGGATATAGATGGATTGTACAGTTCGCGACAATAAAGGAAAAAAAGGAAGAGCGCAAGAGGGTATAATATCGGGAGTAAGAGAAGAATGGGTGGTTGAAAAAGAGGAGAATAAAAACCAAGAGTAAGGATTAGTATACGGTTAAGAAATGAAACAAACAATAAAGAACTTGAAACAGCTACTGATTGAAGAGGATAGAGGAAAATTAATAATAGATGGAGATTTTAACGCGAGAATTGGAGAAGGTAGGGGTATGATAGCGAATGGGGAGAAAATAAAAAGCGTAACGATGAGGCAATAAACAAACAAGGTAGAGAGGAGAAGGAGTGGACTATACTCAACGGTAATATGGAGGAAGGAGATAGATGAGAATATAAATATATAGGTGAGAGGGGATAATCTATAATAGATTATGTAATGCTTAGTGGGGAAGTTTTGGAGGAAATAGAAAGTTTTAAAATTGTGGAAGAGGTTGATTCAGACCATCAGCCATTAGAATTAAGGCAAAAAAGTTGGAAGAGAGAAAGAAAAAACACAGTTTGGGAGGAAAAAAGGTATGGACAGATGAAAATATTAAGGAAAAAATTAGAAAACAAACAATGGATGGAAAAAGAAGAAGAGGAAGGAGTAAAAGAACTGATCAATAAAATGGATAAACCAGTAGAAAGGAAAAGATACAAAAAATAACATAAAAGAGTGTAGAGAAAACAGGTGGTGGAATAAGGAATGCAGGGAAACCAGGAAGGAGGTAAATGAAAGTGGAAAAAAGGAAAAATTGATAATGAGGAATATAAAATATTAAGATCATAATATAAGAAAGAGTGTTGTAAGAGGAAAGAAGAATATAGAAAAGAGTTAGAGAAGCAAATAAATAGGTTAGAAAATGAAGGAGACATATGGAGTTTTTTAAATAAGGAAAGCAAAATAAATTTATATGAAAAAATGGAGAGAACATTGCGTAGAGGTCTTAGCAGTGGCGGCTAGTAGTCAATCATACCAGAGGATCATTTTTAAAATATTATAAAAAACGCAATTATCATAAAAAGTAGAAAAAAACTCTTTTGCATTAAATCGATTTATATTTAAGATCTATTCATCTATCTTTACAATTACCAAAATGATCGATCCGCAGATAAAGAGTGCTTTTTTACTTTTTCTTTGAAATGTTTTAAATCGGTAACATCATTTTTACATCATAATGAATCGTGTGAAAATAGTAAACATACAAAACAGTTAAATCTATTAGTTTCTTTACATCCACAAATCCAATCTGATAAATCATACATAGATTCTTTTTACTACCGCCATTATGAAACAAAAACGGTAATATGTTGTTACATGCCAAAATTAACACAAAGTCACTGCCTGCAATGTAGTAACATAAACGGGGGTTGTGCCACTAGCTCAATGGAGAAGGGTGGGTTTTATTTAAAATTCCGTGAAAAATTGGAAACGCGATCGTCGTAAAAATGGAACTAGAACGGTAAAATAGTCAAATAATCGGTAAGGGCGCCAATCAAGGATTTCTATAAGGGAAGCTTTCAAACCCCTGATTACCTGAAAGCTCATCCGGTTGGTTACAACCCCAAGAACTTACCTTGGGTTATAACAATTCTGAAAAACACTTAAACAAAAATTTACGTATGCGGCGGCTAAATGAATAAAAGCTCTTTACATTTAACAAGTTAACATTTATTGATTGAATATTTAAAACAAAAACAAAATAAAATAACAAGTACTAATTGATATCAAATAAATTTGAATAAAAGAAATGAAATAATCTTAAGCAAACAAAAATGAACAATTTACACACAAAACATTACATTAAAATTTATATAAAAAAAAAAGAAATGCTACTACAATAGCGTTTTCAAATATAATTAAATCTCAAGATCTTGGCCGCATATTTATAACAAACAAATTAAATAACACAAAAAAAAAACAATACAGTTTATAACATAAATATGTCCGAACTTTAATTCGAACTAAACAAAATATAGTTTATAAGTCGTTACATTATCATATATTCGACATACGAATCACTTCTCAAACGCAACAAAACGAAATTAATTGATTTTAATTTCGCGCAAACACTATACGTGTTAATTGAAATAATTAAATTCAACGTTAGTCGTAATTTCAATTGACTCAAAATTGAAAGCTTTTACTGCATTTTTAATCGCGGGACACTGCACGATCAAACAACAAAATCGATAAATACCTTAATTCTTAATTGGTGACACCGGTTGAACTTTGGTCCAGTGGTTTTGAAAGCTAACACCTCGATGGACTTCGGCTGCTTCCCAAACAATAGAACAACGACGGAAGATATATCTCACAATTTAATTTTATAACCGCCAAAGGCGAATTTAGGATTTAATCACATACCACCACAACATTAAACCCCACAAACGTAACAGTTTATGTTTCAGAAATCACGAATTTTACACAAGCCGTACTATACGAAATTTGAAGAAAAGTAACATTTTTCTCCACCACCTTAATTTTCACGATTTCTGACTAACTTCCGCGGTTCTACATAACGTCAGAGGGTAAATTACCCTATATCTCCACTACATCTCACGGTAACAGGTATTTTTCATCACGACCCACGATCGAATGATGCCAAAAAAATCTCACTTTTTAAAAGACCTACTATCCCCTACTTAACTATTTAAATGTGCGCAGTAAATTTGTGGTAAAAGAAAAAACATTGAACAAACGAGAAAAACAAAGATGAAAATTATAATTAGTCGCATGCGTTTTCGCACGTAGACTTTGGTTCACACAAGAACGCTGAGACTTGCATTACTGCAGGTGGCTTAATCAAAGTGTAATTACCAAGAAAAATGTATCAACTTACATTCCACAAAGGAAGTCGTAAATTATATTGAATTGGTATTCTACGAAGATAACCAAATAAAGTACTAAATTAAACTCAAAATTACGGATCTGTATGCATTTAAAAGAAAATTTCAATAATGATTGAAAACAACTTGAAATATCATTAAACTCAAACCACACAAACAATAAACAAAACGTTCTTGATGCTAATACTAAATTAATAAATCGAAACACACAAAAAAAAACTTACGGTGTCTTTCACAACGAAATTCAAACGCAGGTAACAATGTACTTAAACAGAATTAATTTTCTTTTAACTTGTGAAAGTCATTGACATTCGTTACAAACGAATATTATCAAAAAAAATTGAGTGTAAAGTTTGTAATATGTGATAAGCGTCTTTGTTTTATAAACAGATGCGGAGATAATAATAAATGATGTAAGCATTGAACTGAGTACGCGAACTGGGATCCGGCTGACAGCCGAAGAAAGCATTTAGTTGTCTTTTTCTAATTCGTATAAAAATGTATTATGCATGTTTCACTCTTTACTACAATAACTATCATTTACGATACGGCTAAATTATATAATACACACGGACAATAAAACACAACAGCCTCGGGTAAATTTCGCATTTGTTGCGCTTACAATGAAAATTGAAATTCAAACGCTGATAATTTGATTTAAATGCGAGTTTTCTGTGATTTTTAAGTGAATAAAATTCATTTTTTGTTGATTTTGGTGGGTCATTGTCCGAATGACCTAATAGAGAAACCGCCACTGGATCTTAGAGGGGGGAGAAGAGAGGAATGGTGAATCTGAAATAGAAAGGATAACAAGAGGAGGGAGCAGAACAGTTATACATAAAGAAGAAATAGAAGAAGCATTAAGAATAATTAAAAAGGAAAAGGCAGAAGGAACGGATGGGACGCAAAGGGAACAATGGAAATATATAAAAGAGAGAACGAAAGAAAGAATAGCAAAAATTTTAAATAAGATATGGTCAGGGGAAGGGTTTTCGGATGATTGGAGAGAAGCAATGATATGCCCAGTTTACAAAGGAGGAGACAGAAGAGATGTAAAAAACTTTAGAGGTATAAGTGTGGCAAATGTGGGATATAAGATTTATATGACTGGAAAAAGAAATTGAGGAAAAAAATATCTTACCAGACTGGCAGACAGGATTTAGAAGAGGTAGAAGGGCATTGGATAATGTATACATATTGAAACAGATAGTAAACAAAGAATTAGAAGTGAAGAGAGTAAAAGTTTTTGCGTTATTTTTGGATATAAAAGCAGCGTTTGATAATATCAATAGAAGTAAATTATGGAATATGTTAAGAAAGAAACAGACAGAGGAAGAACTATTTAGGGATATAGAGGAAATATATAATGAGACAAAGTGCTAAGTAAGAATAGATGGAAAGTGCAGGATTTTGGACAAATAAAGGATTAAGGCATGGGTGTCCACGTAATCCTAGTTTATTTGCTGTATATTTAGAGGATTTAGAGAAAGAGTTTATAGGGCAACTGAGTGGAGGAATAGTAATGGGAGGGTTAAAAGTGTGGGTTTTGGCGTATGCGGATGACCTAGTAATTATAGCGAAGAAAGAAAGAGAAATGAAGGAGATGATATAAAGACAGTAAAAAAGTATTTCGAAAAAAATGTTTAAGAGTAAATGTAGGAAAAACAAAAATAGTAGTGTTTCAAAAAGAGGGAGGAGGGGGGTAAAAAAATGAGTGGAGTGTAAGTGGGAAGACGAGGTAATAGAATGTGTAAATGAAGCGACATATTTGGGTTATCGAATCAGATAAGACAATAAAGATGAGGCGCATATAAGGTGGTTGGCGAAGAAACGCCATAGAATAGTAGGTCAGGTGTGGGGTATAGGAGAGAGGGCGTTTGGGAAGCAAATAGTAGCAAGAAGATGGTTGTTTAACAAATTAAAAAATGTGATGATATAGGGGCGGAAATATGGTGGTGAAAAGAATGGGAGGAATTGGAGGAAGTACAAGAAAAATACTGGAAATCGACTTTAGGATTAGAAAGGGAGACGCCAGGGTACATAGTAGAGGAGGAAATGAAGCTAGAGAAGATAAGAGTACAGGCGGGGAAGAGAGCAATGTGTTACGAAAAACAAATGAAAGAGAAAAATATAAGTTGTAAAATTAATTATGGAAAAGAAGGAAGAGGTATTATGAAAGAGTTGGATATGCGAAAGAAGAGGTAACGAAAATAAGGGTGACAGGAAGAGAAATAAAATATGAAATAAGTGGAAATACAATGAGAGATATACAAATATAGTGATAGACAATATTCCAAGGTACATAAAAAGCGAAAAAAGTTTGAGATTAAAAAGAATGGTACCTAGCAAGGTTTAGATGCGGGAATGAAGAGCAAGAGAAAAAGTATTGGAAGGAGAATAGAGATAGGAGATGTAGACTATATGGGGAGGGTGGGAAAATATAGAGCACATGTTAAAGGAATGCATAGAACTAAGAGAAGAGGAGAAAGAAAGGCTGGAGGTTTTGAGAGAAGGAGTAGGATGGATGGAAGAGAGGAGAAGATTACAAGTATTGTAAACATGGATATTTGGGATGTATTTGTATATAGAAAATTAGTTAGCGGTGGAGGGTTTAGGATTTTATTTATTATGTAGCAAGTATAATTTATAGTTTATGGTGTTTTTACCACAGGATGGCGTTCCAAAAACATTTTAAATTTTATGTTTAGTTTAAAAATACAAATTCTTTGTTAAAAAAATATTTTTATGACAAATAAAGGTTGTGGTACGACAAAATAAGCTTGTCAATGTAAGCTTGCTGCAAGCTTATAGTCCTGACTACATTGTTTCCAGCATGAATCCTTAATACCATCAGGGAATTAAATTATCTAGCTTTTTTGTTCTGAGACAGCAGTGTTGTAACGTATCTAGATACAAGTATCTAGATACAGTATCTAGATACTTTTGGAGTATCTAGTTACATATCTAGATACACTAGACAAAATGTAACTGTATCTGTATCTAGATACATTTTTCGTAGTATTTGAGTGGTTTAGATACTTAGATACTTTTTCTTGCTCGAATTGTAAATACTAGTAAAAGTTTTTACTGAACACCGTGGTAGTTTTTTGTCAGTTCATCATATACATTACAATTTGAATTTGGGGACTTTGTATTCAGTGATTTATGAGTGCAATTTTTTCAGCGTCGCCAATTCTAGTGGAATTCTGCCAAATTTAGAGATTTTATGTAGTAGCGTGTATTTTGTGGGTATTATAAACTGTTGTGGAATTTTGGGGAAAACCGTGTATGAACCTACATTTTATATAATCTAGTATTACTAGAGAAATGTGATGTGTTAGCATTCATGCCATCAAAGATCAAACCAAATTCATACATAAAAAAAAGAAAACAAATTTCAACTTTGTAGAACTATGAGTACAATATTGTAGTCATTATGGAATTTTTATAGTTTATGCAGGGAATCGCGACAAAGTCAATTGGCAACACTGAATTTCTTCATCAGCTCAAATAGAGCAAAGAAGTGGGGAAACTTTTTAGTGTTAGTAGTTTACTATTAACTCTACGTCGAAATATAATGACGAGACATTTAACAAGCTATTAATTTTCAAACAAAATAAGCTTTATTTGTAAATTTGTATTTTTTTTTGCGGTTAAGGTTGATAAGGTAATGTCTTGCTTAATACCCAGGCAGCACACTGACGTCATATGACGACACTGACACGTCTTAATGAAGTCTTGTAATTTTGACGTACATGAGACGTAATGTGCTGCCTGGGATACAGTTTTTGTGTTTTTAGCTGAACCGAATCGACACTTTCTTTAAATTTTATTTCAAGATTTTGTTAAAAATGTATCTGACATGTATCTAGATCACTGATCTCTATAATAATATGGATAGCTGATACTGTAGTATGACATTGACACTTTTAGAGAAATCATCAGCGCCACTCATTACTGAGACAGGAACTAAAATGTAGCGCTAACCATACTTTTTTGTGACAGTTTAATTGTCAGTGCAATTGTCATAAATATTAATATTTTTGTAAGATATTTTCTAAATAGATTAGTATGTTTAAAAATATTTTGAAAATTGTTTGGGCGCATTAGTACTAGCTTGTGCTTTGGATTCTATATTTCAATATGTATGTTATGTTCTTTAATTTTCTTGATTTCTTGCGTTTGATGGTTAAATCTACAAGTGTGTTAAGCATGTGTGATTAATTCTTAAGCGAGTTAGAATGACTTTTTTTTAACTGTGTGGTTTTTGTATAATCTTATTGAAACTAAATATAATTTGATTAAAGTCATTAAATTTCACAAAGTTTTATACAATCTTATGGAATTACGTAAAATACTATGCAATTTGAACAAAATGAATGATCATAAAATTTTTTTGGTTTGAAAAATAGCGGTACTGTTGTCAAGTAAAATTCGTTTAATGTAGTTCTAATCTCAGTATTGTGTGGCGCTGTCTTCCACGCAGTCTAATCCCATATTTAAATTTTTTTCTCATAAGTATCAGCTATCCATATTATTATAGAGATCAGTGATCTAGATACTCTCTTAAAGTATCTGTAACTGTATCTAGATACTTTTTTTGAAAAAGTATCTTATCTGTATCTAGATACAATTTATGAAAAGTATCTGTATTTGTATCTAGACACTAGAAAAAAGTATCTGTTACAATTGCGTCACGTTAGCTATACAAGAACCACAATCTTTAAATCCTTGTTTACTAAATGTTTTGGGCCACAAATTTGTGCCGAATATGCGCCCAAATTCGAGAAAATTGCATTCCAATATTCGAAAAAAACTACAATCGTGGAATCGATTTAAAAATCAAAAGATGTCTGTCTTTAAACGTATGTTAAATCAAAAGAAACATAACCTTATAAAAAAGATTGTTGTAGATTTCAAAAGATGATTTAAAACCAAAGCAAGTGTGCGAAGAATGTTCGTTGAAGTTAAACGATTTTTACAACTTCACGATTATGTATCACGATTCAAACTATAGATTCGAATCGTTATTGTTCAGTGGTACCGGTAACACCGTAAGTAACAATGTACAACAACCGATAGAAGTTGATTTTTCACTTGATTCTAAAAAAGAAAGCGACTTATCCAATTGTGCTCTGATCGATGCTTATAAAGATCAAATTTTACCGTTGGATGATTTAAATGTAGAGGCACCAGATTTAGAGCAAAATCTATTAAATGAGATTGTGGCTAAGGCAAATGTTGAGGTTGATTTACAAACTTTAGTTCCGAGTAATGAAATATACACAGATATTGTACCGAACAAAAGTGTTACTACTTTACAATCAACTTACTTAGATATAATTCCGAATGAGTTAAACAAGAGTAATTTATATTCCACCGATAATTACAACAGTAATAACTTATGTTACCCATCTGATAGTACATCTAGTGTTAATGTTCCTGAAATTAGTGTTACTGAAGAACTTAAAACACAGGTAAAAAAACGTAATAAAGTCAACATAATATCAGTAAAAACTATTTGCCAAGCTTTTGAAAAGCAACAGCCGAAGTACGAGCAAGCTTTAATGAGACCTCGTTGGAATAAGACTAAGAAAAAAGATGGTAAATCTAGCTTCTCGTGTACTAAATGTGATAAATCGTTTGCACGTAGACATTGCCTTAACGAACACTTAAAGAAACACGGTAACGTAAAACCATTTATCTGTGATGTTTGCGGGAAGGGTTTTGCCGTGCAATGGGATTTGACTTCGCACAAGCACATACACACTGATTTATTTAGTTGCCAACACTGTGGGAAACGTTTCAGTGCACCAAGTAAATTACAACGGCATGTAAGGACACACACTGGTGAAAAACCTTTTATGTGTGATTTTAAAAATTGTGGACGGTCATTCTCGGATAAGTGTAATTTGATTGGTCATCAATTGACGCACACTAATGTTAGAAATTTTACCTGTGATATATGTAAGCGTTCGTATAAGACGAAAAATCAATTAAAAGATCACATGCAAGCGCATAGTGATAATCCGGTTTTTAAGTGCAACGTTTGTAACAAATTGTACAGGTGGAGAACGAATTTAGTTAATCATATTAAAAAGCACAGTGTGGTAGGAGAAGAATGTTGTCGAGTGAGCAAATAACTTAATTGACATTGGCAAGTTTTTATTGTACTATAGTTTGTTGTGTGGAAATAAAGTCTTGAATATTACTGTTATTTTGATATGTTTCTATTTTTCATTGAGATTACAGTTGATGCTGGGTTCTGGAGTGAATCGAGTTAAAAGATTACATTAATACAGTGCCCGCCGCTTAATAGAATCACATTGGGACTTTGGGTTCTTGGTAACAATAACCTAATAATAACGAAATCTAATATTCGAAAAAAAGCATGCTTGGTTAGAAAAGAGTAAATACCATACAGCGTGTATCCGATTAACAGGTTGTTAATAGAAGGTTAAATTATAGCGTGATTGCAAACAAAGAATGTCAAGATAAAAGTTCTAACAAAACATTTAAAAAAAATCAAAACCGTGAATAACGTATATAGTTAAAACTGTTATTCTAAGATCTGCACGTGCTTTCTAAGTTTATTAAAAATACAAGGTAACTCGAAGATAACGTGTTTACAAATGTTTAAATGAGGTAATGCAATGTTACGTAGTCCAGTCAAAATATTAGGTTCAATAAGTTTCCAGAATCATACATAGATGGCGTTAGTAGATCCGCAATTTCACCTCAGTCTTATATACAGCTGTTCAAAATATACGTGTCACAATGTTAAAAAGTGCATCAACACCAGAAATCATAGCAAAAATACAGGATATCATTTTGAAAGATTTTCGATTGACTATAGGAAAGTATAGCGATCGCAATTTTTTCTCAAAAAATTTTTTTGAAGAATTTTACGTTTCAAGGTCTCCTGAATTAGAAAAATGTATTTTTGACAAAAAAAATTTTGGTGTCTGTGAGTGTGTCACGATGTAACCAAAACTTCTGAGTGTAGTTTTGGATTTTAAAAACCTATGTGCACAATGGGTGCCGCATGCGTTAAGAATGCAACAAAAACTCATTCGAATGTGACTTTCTCAGCAATATTTAAAGCGTTTTAAAAATGATTTCATACGTGGATCCATCACTATAGATGAGACTTGAGTGTACCACTAAGATCCTGAATCAAAACGAGAGTTCGTGTTCAAAAATCACCCAAAAAGGTTATCGCATCAGTTTTTACTTTCCTAAGGAAAGTATAGCGATCGCAATTTTTTTTCAAAAATTTTTTTTGAAGAATTTTAGGTTTCAAAGTCTCCTGAATCAGAAAAATGTATTTTTGACAAAAAAAATTTTGGTGTCTGTGAGTGTGTAACGATGTAACCAAAAGTCCTAGTAACTTGAAATTTGGTATGGAGCTGGTTTTTCATATTTTCTCGGTTTTATCAAAAGATGGGTCTGATAAAGAAACCAGAAGTAGGTGTATCTGCCATTTTGCACAGTTTTTCTTATATAATTTTGTACGTATATAAATTATTTAAATTATTTTTACAGTTTCTTATAGAGTTAATTCTTTTTAACAATTTATTCAAATAAATTTTTTTTCTAACATAAGCAGTTTATTAGATATTTGATTTATAATTGAAATTGAATTCGATATATGATTTTAGGTTCGAATCCAGCCTACGACAATTTTTTTTTAGAAAAAATTTTATATCTTGAAAGAAAAGCATACGTTAAAAAATAACAATTTTTCTCTAAATTCTTTTGACTTTATATACGGAGTGCTGCATCTTATTTAAATTATCTTTGGATGTACCTACGATAACTCTCGAACCAAAAGTCTTAATTACTTGAAATTTGGTATGAAGCTGGCTTTTCATATTCTCTCAGCTCTATCAATAGATATGTTTGATAAAGAAAGCGGAACTGGATGTATCCGCCATTTTTAACAGTTTTTCTTATATAATTTTGTACGTATGTAAATTATTCGAATTATTTTTACAGTTTCTTATAGAGATAATTCTTCCTAACAATTTATTTAAATAAAAAAAAAATTAACATTAACAGTTTATCAGATATTTAGTTTGTAATTTAAAATGAATTCACAAATATAATATAGTTTCGAATCCTGTCTGCGACGATTTTTTTTAACTGATTTAAGTAAGTAATATCGAGGCGCACAAATATGCTAGAAAATCAATACAAACGTGCAAATATCACCTCAAAATGGTTTTATGACAACATGACTTTAAAAAAATATGTAAATATTTCTTCATCATTTTTTATAGGAAAGTTTTTTTGGAATGCAAAAGCGGTTTGATGGTGGATTATCTCCAAATTGGTAAAACAATTTCTCTGTATAATTTTGCAAACCTTTAGATTAGTTGAATGAAAAAATTCGTGAAAAAAGACCTGTTTGCAGAAAAAAGACAATGCACCTGCTCACAAAAGTGTTTTGACCATGGCAAAAATGAATTAAAGTACGAATTGCTTGAACATCTAACTCAGAGATTGTTACGGTAAGAATTATAGGTAACTAAATTTAAATGGAGCGATGGCCGCAGTAGCTCGGTTCTTGTAGGTAAAATGGGGTGGGTTAGAAATTGTGAGGGGAATATTTAAATCAAAGATGTCGTGGTAGATAAAATTAGTCAAATAGTGATTAGAAATTGTTAGAAATGGGCGCCACACAATTTGTTTAGTTACGGTCCTGTTAAGTAAATTGTAAAAGTTTAACAGGGCTCTAGTAGTAGCGAAGGGTTGCTGAAAAGAAAAAAAAACGGGGAAGGTTAAGCAATAAATAGCAATCAGTAAATTTGATGTAAATATAATGAATTTAGAATAAATAGCAATTTACAAAATAATCAATAAAATATTCAATTTTGAATTATGCAAACAAAATATGCGTGAAGTTGAGTAAAACAATCGATAATGGATTTCAAATATTACAAAAATACAGGATCTAAATTACCTTGTGTTCAAATAAAAGTAGTAAAAATAATTTAATTACGTTAGGTTCGCAAAACAAACAACAACAAAAAATTTTTAATTTGGGGCAGCAATCGTTATTCGACAAAACAGTAATTACAAATTTGAAATACAAAAAAAATCTTACCTTATTATTTCGCTGATGAAACTCCGTGCACGGTATTTCCAGTCGAAGTTTCCTTAAATAAAATATTATATTATATAAACAATTGGCCGTCGGCAAATAACAGCCGAGAATTAGAGTTTGGTTCAAGTTTACTATCTCGTAGATCAGGGATGCGTGACCAAATTTATGTAAGTTAATAGGTCAGTTACAATTACGTTATAAATCAACAAAAAAAAATTCAAGGTAAATCAGATAACAACTTCTTATAGAAACAAAGAGAAATTAAATTAAGTAAATCAAGCCAAAGTTTAAATAACAAAAGTGAATTTTAAATAGCATAAAAAAAAATTAAAAAAAATTGTAAAATTTTAAAGTATAAAGAAAAGTTCTTGAATTTCTAAAGTTGTTTAAGCAAGTAGGATAATTTTGATTAAAATTTCAATGTAGAAAATCAAATCTTTGAGATTTGCACAAATATGAATTAATTCACAATAAAACAAAGGTTAACGGTTGGTTTTTTTTTCACTTAGCGTCGGTGCAATCGAAGTTGACTTCTCAGCGTAGCGTTAGTAGAGTTTACAGATGAACGGAGTATTTTGGTAGTAGAAGGAACTTTCACACGTGGAGTAAACAATCCGTTGGAGGAAACGTTCATATGAATTAGAACAATTTCGGCGGATGAAAAACCCGCTATAAAGAGGAAGGGAGAGAAGCGAAGTCAGATTAACTAAATAAAGCAAAAACTAAGTACTTTACCTGGGTATAATAATCCAGCGTTAAGAAAACTAAATACACTTTTAAAATTTAAAGTAACTTATAGCCGTAAATATACGATTTTTAGTAATCTTAGGAAAGAAACAGGTTCCGTAGATATACTAAAAGTTAGGAAGGTTTCAACGTAATATCCGGTAAAATCACCGTGTTTAAGTAAACGTTAGTACTTCCAAGGTACAGTAAATTTTTGAAGTGATCTCAACAAGAGTTTGTCAGGAACTGATTAAAGAAAGAAACGAAGTACCTAAGGTTATAATGATAACAAAATAAATTCGTCAGCAAACTCGTGAGAACGCTCGAGTAAATGATATTTTAAACAAAAATATTTATAAGGACTTGTAGAAAAGCAGAATTTAATCACGTATTAAGTGAAAATAATACGCTCTTAATTAGTCATAAATTACAAATTATCGACTTTAAAATGTAACATAATAAAGCGTGAGATTAGTAACAACAGCAGATTCCCACACGTCTAACTTAAATGAATCAGACAGTGCCGGATTTAGAAAAATTTGCTCAGGGCGTAACAAGATTCCCAAACTTTTTTGTGTCGTTAGACCCCTTGCCATGTTTTTCGATTTTGGGTAGACCCCCTACTTACCTGATATTGATTATTTGTAAATTTCTAACTGTGGTGAAGTTTAGTGGTAAAAACTTAAAGTAAAAACGCATGTTAAGTTTTATACATTTATTAATTGAATTTAAATTAAAACTACTCAAAATAAAATTTTGTATCTGTTATATAAAATATACGTAACATAAAATAAACTAAGCAATAAGTAAATGTTTTTAGTGAGAAGGATGAACCTGATGCTTTAATAATAAATTATCAACATTTGGCGTCAAGTTTAATCTTAAATCTCCTCGGCTAATGATGTCCAGTCTGTTTCTTTTTTTCGTTAGGAGATTGGTAACACCGCCGAACCCCCTTTCCACTAGGTATGACGATGGAAAGGAAATTAAAATTTTCCTTGCTATATATTCCATAACGGTATGTTGTTTTGCAGCCAAAATCGCTGATATCCGTTTTTAAACTGAACCGTTTGTACTTAGTTCAGTCAGTTCCTCTTGCATTATGACATTCGTTTCTTCTCTGTCACCATATGGCTTAATTATCCACGGTGGTATTACCATACTCAAAACATCCTCAAACCTAATTTTAAAATCTGAATAGAGGGTATTTAAATGTTGAATGTAGGTTGAAACGTCGTTTTCTTGGCAGTTATTGTCTGTGACAAATTGGGAAACTGGGAAAATTCGCCCCGTCCAATATTTTGCTTCATTAGTTAAACTCTGGAAAGAAACGCTTATAGGATGGACTTGGCTTTAATCAAATTTAGACTGTCGCTTTGTAACTCATGCAAATTAACCGTATTGAAACGTTCGAGAAATTATTTGCAAATGCAAGAGCCTTCTAGAAGCTGTTATCCATCTTCTAGAAGATATACCGAAAAATAGGGAACGCTCGAGAAGGTTTTCCGTATGTGTATATATACCGACGAGACAGATCGTAGGTCAGTTATTGCTGGAATGCGAATACAGCAGTGTTAAGAAAATTATTAAAGTGGAAATAAATAAGTCGTTAGCACAAGCGTGTCTACATAAATATACCAAGAATAATCGTGTACGTGATTTTTAGTGTAAACAAGTGTGAAGCTATCCGAGAACGTTATCTTATCTTAAGTGATAGTGTTATACAACGGTTATACATAAATTAGTGTAAGTGTTTTCATTAAATATTATTAGTGTCAAACATAAGCCTTTCGACAGCCAGCGTACTTCAGTGTGAAGGAGTAATTGATGGAAGTGTTCGTCATTTTCTTCACACAACTGCGTAAATAACAGCGTATTCAACGCGTTGCTTCGGATTCGGTTTACTGCATCAATGACTAATTGAAGAGATTCATGCAATCTAACACTCAAATTTTTAGTAACTAAATGTTGTCGATGGATGACGCAAAGTATTGCTAACAACCTTGACACATTTTGTTTTAAATAGCTTATAAATCCACGATAACGTCGAACCATGGCAGGTCTCGATCTGTAGCTACTGATATTATATTTGATAAAGAGATTGCTTTTTCAATGAAGTAATCCTTCAAAACATGAAATATTAATTTAGCTTTAGTGTCGGTTGTCAAAGTTCTTGCGAAGCAGTTCTTCGTAGATTTCTTGATTCATAATAAAACGAACATACGCCAATAATAATGCTCATTACCAGGTATAGTTGACTCGTCCAGTTGTATAGAGAAATGGGTCGTTTGCAAATAACACAAGAAGCTTTCAATATCAGAACTTATTTCATCAATACGTCTTTCAACAGTATTGTTGCTTAAGGGAATTCTTTTAATGGTATCAGATGTAGGTTTGTGTAAAACAGTTTTTAAAGTCTCTTCAACGGCTAGCAAAATTAACTTCTCTCCGATAGCATGCGGTTTTCCGGATTTTGCTATAAGTAGCGAGATATTGTAAGACGCCTGCAAATCATCGTTTCTTTGTGACGTCGAAGCGAACATTCTGTCCAGCGTGGGTCTCTTCTAAGGTTTACTTCGAGTCTTTGAAAGTATTTCAAATCTTTATCTGTTTTATCAGGGTGACATCTTCTCAGATGATCCTGCAGCTTAGATGGTTTCATAGCGTCATTGCCCAAAACTTTGTTGCAAAAAAGGCACATAGGCAATTGTTTGTCCGACAATGAAGGAATGAAGCCAAATTTCAAATAATCAACACTGTACTGTCTATATTTCTTTTTAGATTCGGACATGGCATCAGTCATCTGTGGGGAACATTAATCTATTTAAATAAGACATAAAGTCCAGCAGGTGTATAAAAAAAGTCAAATTTAAATCGTATGGTCTTAGATTTTATAGCAGGCATAGGCGTACAGCCATTATAAATGAATGTGAGAAGGGGAATATTATGAATGTTACTTAAAGTTTTGATATGATGGAACTTTAAGGAAATTTAAAAGTAACATGACAACAAATGTTAAAATAAAATATTATTCAACGAATAATAATAACAAATTGTTATGCGATTTATCTCTACGTACTTCGACTGACATGTGTAAAAATTCACTGGTTCCACTTTAGCAATAATACAAAATTTTAATTCTAATATAGAGAAGTATGTACAGTGCAATATCCATAATCCGAACTTCCGTAATCCGAACATTCCAGTAATCCGAACTGGCCCACAGTGCAACGACCAATGGACAAAAGTACAGTTTTTTTACTTTTTTTTGTGAAATTATTTAATAAGATATATGTATTTATAAGACAATAATAAATGCTTAGCAAGGTCGTAAACAAGTAAATATTGACACACATACATATTTATTTATGTGACCGGCTAAAATATGTAGTTTAATTCCAATATTATTTAAAAAAAATATTTTTCCTATATGTAAACATTTAAAATATATGAAAAAAAGCAAACAAATGAGAGTGTGTATTGGAAATTCTTCAAAAAACACGCAGCTGTATAGTTGTGGATTTCTTGCTTTCTTAATTTATCTTTCAAAGTGGTAACATATTGTATGTTAATAATAAAATACATACAATATAAACGTATTTGTCTCACATTCGTATTTATAAAGTGACGAATTGAACAAGTCAGTGCAAGTTCGCGAAGTTCTGAGACTCCGCGTATGCTTGTAACAATATGATAGTGGTAAATCATTATGTGCAGGTTTTTACAAGTTTAAAATGTATTGCGACCACAAATAAAAATATATAATAAATTTTTTTACTTCATAGGTACTTTTATAAATAATGTATATGTCTTTATATTATAAGATAGTATAATGTAAGTAAATAGGTCAGTATATGTTGAGATCCACTATCGTGGATCCCCATTTTTATTTCATGGACCCCCAAATTATTTTTTCGCTGACTTAGACCTCTTGCAGGTTGTCACAGACCTCTGGGAGTCGATATAGATCACTTTGGTAATCACTGATCTAACTTATTCACTAAATTTGGCTCCTTCTGACTTCTGGTGGTTCTCACATCTCAAAAAATTCATGGGTGGATAGCATTTTTGTCTAATGATGAAGTTAATAGCTGTCGTGTAGGCGAATATTTTACAGACCTTCCGGGAAACCACTACAGGGATAGGATTCATAAATTAGAAGAACGTTGGAATAAATGTATTGAGCTTCTGGGAGACCTTGGTTTGTCAATAAGCATACAACTTTTTTCAAACTTTTGCACTAGATCATTTGTCACATTATTACGTTCAAAAAGTGGTAAAAGTTTTCTTAATGTGGTTGTAGCTGATTGCCGGTTTTCATAATAAATTTGTACGATATTTATGCGTTGCTGCACTGTATACGACGCCATGATCAATTTCGATACCAACTGTAAAAATGCAAACTTCCAATGTTCACACAACGCATATGGCGCGTAATTCAATTTGGGCCACCCTTTATTAATTGAGTTCGTTTAGACTTAGCTCCCGCTCTTACTTTTGGTTTGGCTAGAATAAACGTTGTAATAGATTGTGTAACACTGTTGCTATTCTACTTGTTTGCGATTAGATGATTTAATTTGTTTTGAAGATTTGGTGTCCATTGTTATCGATCAGAAGACGTTTAATATAAAAACGAAATTTCAAGCCTAATCAATCAGTTAAAACTTGAATTATAGTTTACTTTAAAAAAAAACGATTGCAAAATGATTGATTTTTGTGCCATAATCGGTCACTACTTAATGAGGCCTTAATAAATGACCTTGATCGCGATTATGAATTCTGAAAAATGATTTAATGTTAGGAATTAAGGGTTTAGGTATTCCGGTAATTGCTAACGATTTCATTGGTTGTCATACAAAATCGTTTATTAATAGAAATTCACTTGGTGCAAACTCGTTCATTAGTAGGGACCATTAACGATCTATTTCTGATACATTATGATACCTTAACATTGCTATTAACAGACGATCGGCGGATATAGTTATTTAACCAACAAGGTTAGTAATGAAGTCGAATAATAATAATATTTAACGCGTTTGCAAGCGAGATCGTTAATGTTGTAAAGATTATTAATCGCCGATTACCAAACGAGTTGAATTCTAAGTTTTTATGTTGATCGTATATTATTAATTTCTGCATATTTTTATAATTAAAATTTTTTTTTAATTTAAAAACTTCAACTAATATGATCTACAAAACCTTATAAAGATCTTAACTCTCTTCCACAATTTCATTGGTTAGAAAAATCGTACAGTAATAGAAATTCATTGATTTCGGGGTTATTACCGGTCCATTTCTCATACATTATTATATCTTTATTGAAGTATTAACAAACGATCGACCGAAAAGGTCTTTTAAAGGAAGTCTTAAAACTTTGATGGTGTTAATTCTACTAGAAAACTTTGTATCGCTTAATGAATTTATTTTTAATTTAACTAAATGTTTTTAACTTTCATCTCTTTGTAGAAGCTACGAAAATGCTAAAAAAGACGATTATTTTGTGAGAGATTTTTGTACAGTCATTTACTACTACACACTGTGTCTTAAGAATAAAGTTGAACACGAGGAGATCTTGAGATTGGCAGAACATAGCAAATCTATAATTTTTTTAATTTGAGTTTTTATATAATGTGACATTCTTTCCTCGTGTTTTTTTGAGAATAACGTGCATAAGTTTGGTTTATATACAATCACTGTATTAATTGGGGTGTAACAGTATATACATGACTTTCAGATTTAGCATGAATCTTTTTTTAATACTAAATAGGCATAGCCTTACCTGTCTTTTTAATAGTAGGCACATGCTCTAACTTAATCCGGCTCTGGTCTCATCCTTAATGGACGTGTGTTTAGCTATAGGTAAATAAATCGTGAATACGCGCAAAGTGGGAAGAGTAAATAAGTGCAAAGAGTCTGAGTAGTGAAGCAGATACGCTGTGGATGGAGAAACATTCAAACATAATATGTAAATTAGTAGAACCGAGGAAAGCGTTAAATAAGTGTTAAATAGTTAAAGATAAGAACGTCCGAGGCGCGATAGAGAAGCGAAGAAGGGGCGCTAACATATATCGAGAAGTAAACAAAGAACAGAGTTGCATTTGATAAATTTTGTGAACTGAAGAAATGCATTTAGTACTAGAAGAAAAGTTAGAGCAGCGAAGAAGGGGCGCTAACATATATCGAGACATAAACAATTAAACAACAGAGACGCATTTAATAAAATTTGTGAACGGAAGAAATATCCTTTGATTTAGCATCCAAAAATCAAAACTGAAAAAAGAAGATTGCAAGGAAGAAATAATAACAAGATGCGGGACATGTTGGAAGAGATGAACAAGAAATTAGGTAAAATAGACGGAAGAGCGGAACGAATGGGAAGAAAAATAGATACGTTACATGAAGAATTCAAAAAGTTAAAAAGAAAATGAGCAAATAAAAATAGAGCCAAAATAGAGCAACAAGAATTGAGAATGGAAGAACTAGAAAAAGAAATAAAGAAGAAGAAACTAATAATGCATGGAGTAGAGGAAACAGAAGAAGAAAATGAACCGCAGATAAAAGAGAACGTGAAGACGGTACTAAGGGAAATGAATATAGCAATAGTAACAGAGGAAGAAGTGATGGAGATAAGAAGAGTTGGAAAACAACAAAAGGCAATAAAAGCTAGAACAATTATAATTGAACTAAAGAATATGTCAAAAAGATGGAAATATTGAAAGCAACTAAGGAATCAAAATATATATAGAACAAGATTACTCAAAAACAACGCAAGAAAAGAGGAAAGAGCTAAGAGAATGTATGAAAATAGTCAGAAACAAAAGACAACATGCAATTATTAAGAACGACAAAATGATTATAAATGGAGGAGAGTACAACTTGAAACAAATAAGAGAAATGGAAATAACCAAGAAAAGAAGAACAACTAGCCAAAGATCCCCAGAGAATGGGGAAGGGAGCAAGTGGAGAGAAAAATTTAAAAAAAACACGGAAATGCAAGAGTAAAAAAACTAACAAAGCGAAGTAAAAAAAATTATTTTCCGAAAGCAATCGTTTAACGCATTTGCGTTAGAAAATTATTAACACTCTCACGGGACTGTATGACGTTAAACGTGCAAGGGAGATTAACAAATTCTGGTCTAATTAACCATTCTGAAGTTATAGAATTACGATAGTCCCCTAAATATTAATGACATTCATTTTAATTTAAATGACACTAACAAATAATCTTAATTTACAAGATATTAAACGATACTCGAAGTTGAAATGAAGTACCGTAGTAACGTTATCACGCAGTCCGTGACGTCGTAGCACGATTTGAAATTAACACTCAATCGGTTTACAGCAAATTTCGCCAAACTTGAGCGACGTGTGTCCCCGCTTGGCTCGTGATATTAGTAACTAGAAAGAAATAACTACTTTAACGTACAGTACTACCAAGAAACGCATCCATCGATACAGGCTATACCCCTTTTTCTACTGATCACATCGTTTCAGAAGTTAATCATGGGTTGAGTAATTAACAATCTCACTGGTGGAAAAGACCCAAACAACACATTGGTACAAAAAACGTCTAAATGTCCGGCTAATAGACGTTTATTAGACATAAAAACGTTTTTAAACGCGTTATTAACGTTTATTAGACGGACATTTAGACGTTTTTTGTACCAATGTGTTGTTTGGGGAGCTAAAAAACAAAAAAAATTGCGATCGGCAACTACATGTAGATAAATTTATCACTAACTTCAATGCGACCCAGTAAACACACGACGTCTCAGGGACGTTCGTTTTGTGTCCAAATGATTTCTTTACATCCCGGGATTTAAAACGGATCTCTTTAGGATGTCTTTAATAGGACGTCCTGAGGATATCAATGAAGAACGTACAATGGGATGTCCTATGCGGGAAACAAATTTGGGCGTTTGTCAATTCATATTTTTAATCGAATTAAAAAAAAAATTTAAAAGAAGAATTTTTATATTAACTAATGCGAATGTTTATTTATAATTACTAATCAAATAAAACTAGAACAGGAATATACATTCATTATATATAAACACAGCAGGGATGTACACAGTTGTGGCAAAAGAACGTCCCATGAATGTCCCTAGGACGTACACAGGACTAAAATGGGATGACTTTGGTACATTCAGTGATCCGCGACATTATGTCCCAGGGACATCCTTGGGCCATCTTTGTGTTGGTTGGGGATTTTCGAAAGTGCAACCCGAAAAATTAATCTCCAGTCGCCCCTTTTAAGTCTAGATGCCATGCATCAAAAAGGACTTCTCTAAAAAAACATTCCCATAGATGACGAATTTTATAACTTACCGAGTTTTGTTCTCGAACTTCTTACCAGCTCAACAATTAAAGTAACAATGGCGTTTAAACGCATCTGGAAAAGGAGCAGAGGCTGGGCCGTATTACGGGTAAACTTTAATAATCATCGAGATGTTTACTCTCACACGACTACGATTGTCTAATCGACAGTTAAAACGCATTTTAAATCGTTACAAATAGTCTTTCTCTCACTTAACAAAAGATTCTGATCTAAGAACAGCGGAAACAATACCCGAAAACTCTACACTCCGCATCCACTAGAATGTAGCTGAAGGTGGTGCCTCTTATACAACCGCAACGTCTTTAGCGCCTGTTAAAAATAATTAATTAGTCTTGCCAAGCTCCATCATGTCCGCCGTACGGTCCTTGTAAGTTATCATGTCTGGTCAAAAAGTAAGACTACCGGGTCAAACCCAATCATCCTCCCCGGACACGTTGCCGTCGAGTTTCCAGAGCAAGCTTTTTCCCCCTCATGGTGGCTACTCGACTACCTCTTTCTAGGTAGTCATGCCAAAGTAACTTACCTTACTGCTCAACCAACCATCTTATTATACATTATTTTTGAATATATCATTTATGATTTATCAAATCTGAAATTTATTGAAAAATATTCTTGAAATTTCTGACCGAACATTATAACTACAGTTTGCGTTAATTTATTGGTTTCGCAGGAAGAGTAAGGATAATAAATTTTATCAGCCACTCACTTCTAATTTTACTAATACCCATGTATACAATATATTTTGTTTTGTTTCTATAACCATGTACTTGAGATTATTAATACCATCTATGGCAAACCGTCGTTGCCCAGTGCGCAGCACTTCAAATCTAAAATATCGCTGTTAAGCTAAGTAGACGATATTATGGTAAAACGTACCTTTGCGGAGCAGGCTTGCTCTGCTCGTGCTTTAACATAGTGTATCTGGCAATCGAAATTGGGTACCTCGAAATACGTAGTTTATGATAACGTATTCTATTCGACATATCATCGTCTTCGCCACCCCATCCCCAAAACGAATTTGAAAATCCATTTACCAGTTCGAAATGCGCTTTGGTAATAACCGATACACCCCCAAAGATGTTTTTATATGGCAATCTAATATACATTATTTATTATTTACAGACAAACAAAATGCTCGCACTTACATACTTATATTGAAAGACATTGATAGCCACACTCATGTGTCGTGGTTGTTCTGGGCACGTATACAAATTGCGATCGTCTTCGGGTAACAAATCGATGTCGTGAAAATTGAAACAATCAAAATTATTAAAATTGGACGCTTCTTTATACCCAATGTTCATTAACATTGCCCGATTAAACGATCCGTTTCCTTGTTGTTCAACAACAAAGATTGTGTAATCGATTTGTTGTTTTCGTAAAAGCGGATGCATGTGCTGCAAGAATATTAGCAAATGTTCTTCTCGGCGTCGAAACGGTATAATAATAGCGACTTTTTTAAGTACTCGGCAAGTTTTAGGGTGCCAGTGGCCACCTGGTTGTAACCAAGAAAATTGCTTTTCTAATTCTAATACCGTTGGTACAGGCGACCTTATTACATTTAATCTTCCAGCTGTAAACACGATTGTAAAGTTAGGTTGTAACAAAGTTAAACGATTTACTTAGATTAGCGGGTACTTCTGGGCACAATGGCATGCTTGTGGTTGTTGATTGATTGTTCACGTTTGGTATTTCCTCGTCTTTTGAACTTAAATAATTCATGAAGGGTGGTAGGGTTGTACTACTGATTTCAATGCTGTCAGTGCAGTTGGTGGTACTTAAGACGGTCGTACTTGATGAAGGTACTAAGGTGAAGTTAAAACTTGTTTTACTGTTATTAAGATGTAACCTATAACACCAATATTTTTAAATTTAAAAAAATATGTTTAACGCATTTTACTCTTCTGAATTGAAATATAAAACGAAATGGTTCTGTAATGTTTGTTTGATGGACAAACCAAATAGGTATTGGGCAACAATCAAAACCAATATAATGGTAAGTAAACCTTTGTACAAGGGACTTAATGAACTCCAACGTGGCATCGTGAGGTCGATTCTGTAACATAAATTTATATTCTTAGAAGGTGTCTCTGTTGTAAATGACCTATAGAAAACTATAAAAAAGCTACAGGTTTCAATAGGATTCATATAGTGCTTTTTTCGCCTATTGGTTTCTATTGAAATGTATAAGCAATAATCTGTATATATTTTTAAAGGATACCATAGGATAACCTACAGATTTTTATAGAAACGTACAAGTTTCTATATGTTAAAGTCTCGAAAATTGATTCCTATAAGTTCCTATTACTTATTACGGAAAACCACAATTTCTATTTAAAAATCAGAAGAAATCCCTATAGAAAACTGTAAAACAAAGGTCATATTAAAGGATGTATGTATACTTGTTTTATATGCTGTTGATAAATAGAATTGGAAATTCTAAATAAATCTCAAAGGTTATCAATGGAAGTCGAAACAAAACTAAAGAATTTTCGTATACAATAACATTCGCGGTTAAAATCTACTTCTTTGCATTTGTTTTTTCTTTTTCTTTGATTAAAATCTTTTTTTTTTAAATTAGGAATAAACAGATTTTATTATGTTTTATTTATGTTTATTTATTTTTACTAAGAAATTTCCAATAGGTTCCTATACTTTTTTATAGGTAAAACATTCCTTGGAATTTACCTATATAAACTCATATAAAGCCTTACTTAGTACTTATACTTTCCTATGAAACCTTTTCAAACCTATTAATCCCTATAAAATTTCTATGGGTTTGAATACATTTTCTGTATGTAATTTACAATAGGGGTTCTAAAGATTAGATATCCACAAAGGGGAAGTGTAAAAGGAAACAGAAACATATGAAAGAGTTGTGCTTGCTTACCTTTAAAAAACGGAACAGTACAAAGCATAGACTATGTCGATTCTCCATTCGAAATTGCAAAGTATGTTGATGATAAACAATGGGGTCATTTATAAAGGCAATTAACACGAATGACAAAAGTTTTTCACAGATACACCGGATATTAAGTGTTTATCTTTGAAAGTGGTAGCCATACTGCATCTTGTAGAAGATGCCATTTGTGTGATTGATGTGAAGAAGAAGTAAGCGTATTGCTTATTAGTATCCGACTATCTAAGACAGTAAAAACTCCATGTTTTACTGTTGCCGACAGTTATGGAATTATTTTTGTGTGTTTAGTGAAACAGTAATTAACATTGCGGAGACGGAGTTTTTTACGGTATGATGAGGTGAAGTACTCTAGTTAAGGGGTTGGTATTAATACATTTGGATTATGTCCTTGGCAAATTACAGGTTATCTTGTGATGTAACCCACTTACGTTTGAAAACTAACACCCGCGAACCAAAAAATTGCGGTGACATCACGCTGTGACTATAATCGTCAAAATCGTTGTCTTAAGTTCGTTATACACTGTTTACTGCTTAATTTGTGGCTCCACATTTCTCCGAATTGGTGTGATTATCGCAGGTGAGATTATGTCCTTTAAAAGCTTGAGACAAATCAAGCACAACTCTCATTTCCTGATTTACTTGTCTAGGAAGTTTTCAAGATAAGGTTGAATTTTCCGTATATCTTATCACATAAATCCCAAAATTTAAACTAACATTAGAATGCCTTCCGGGTTTGGGCCGTGTCATAGTTGCAACCGAAGCTGCCAACGTTTCGCTCACTTTTGTAAGGGGCTTCATCAGGGCGTGAGATAAATCGCAAAACTCAAACAAGCAATCGAAATCTTACTAAGAACTTCTCGAAAGTTAGGTTATCCACTTGTAAAACAAGCCATAACCTAAACTATGAAAAGGTGAGAAAGAAAACGATAACCTGAAAAAGCAAACGAAAATCTAACAAAGAACCACTACCGAGTTAGGTAATCAACTTGTGAACCAAGCCAGATTCTAAACTCCGTAGAAGTGACTTAAGAAGAAATAGCCTCCGTATTTAAAGGAAAAGGATCGTCACGGATGATTAAGCTCGACCCTGATTGGGTTACGGTTGCTAGGGGGCGTGTTTTTGATAAATGACTAATAACCGGGAACCAAAGAGGGGATAGTTCGAAACCATGATCGCGATTGAAGTTATTGGGGTGTTTGATGATTTCTATGCTTTCTCGCAATTTCCTGTTGAAAAAGAATGGAGATTTGGCAATCAACGAAACATTATCAAAATCTATCTTGTGACCTGTAGTAAAATGATGTTCAGCGACCGCAGACTTGGAAGTATACCTTTTCCTTATACAACGATCATGTTCTAAAATGCGAGTAATGACGGAACGACCGGTTTCACCAATGTAGACTAAACCACAAGAACAAGGAATTTGGTATACACCTTGAGATGAAAGTGTAAGAAAATTGTCTTTGGGAGAAGGAAGAATCTGAGAGATTTTGCCTGTCGAGTTGAATATGGGTTTAATACCATTCTTACGAAGGAGTTTACCTATTTGATCTGTAACCTTGTGAATGTAGGGTAAAAAAGCCAATTTCGGGTTGGATTCGGGAGTAGAAATGTCCTTAGGTAATCGAGTACGTGGATGTAAACGACGATTAATAACTCTATGAATATCTCGCTTTACATAACCATTGTTCACTAAGGTTCTAGTAAGATGACGGAGTTCTGAGTCTAGATTCTCAGGTTGACAAATAGAAAGGGCACGATGGACCAAAGATTCAATAACAGAACGTTTCTGTGCAGGATGATGATGAGACGAAGCATGAAAGTATCTATCCGTATGGGTGGGTTTGCGATAAACAGAATGGCCTAGAAGTCCGTCGGGCTTACGAGTCACAAGAACGTCAAGAAATGGAAGAGAACCATTACTTTCGATTTCCATAGTAAATTTGATATCTAAGTGTTGATTGTTAAGATGATCAAGAAACTTAGACAATTCAAGATGACCATGAGACCAAACAATAAACGTGTCGTCAACATATCTAAACCACACTTTGATGATTCCAAAGCAACCGTTTCAAAGGATTCCATAAAAATGTTAGCTACAACAGGTGATAGAGGAGAACCCATAGCAGCACCAGAAACTTGTTCGTAAAACTTATTATCAAATTGAAAGTAAGTAGAGGATAGACACTTTTCAATAAGAGGAACCAAACTTAAGTCCTTGCCATGTTGAGACAGAATCTGTTTGATGATAATAAGCGAATCCTTAACAGGAACTTTAGTAAAAAGTGAAGTAACATCAAAGCTCACAAGAAGATCTTGGGGTTCAAGTTTTATAGTTTCTAGACGTTGGATAAAATGCTGAGAGTTGAGGATGTGAGAAGAGGTTTTACCTGTAAACTCGCAAAGAATGTTGGACAAGAACTTGGCTAGCTTGTAAGTAGGAGATTGGATAGTACTAACGATAGGTCGAAAAGGGATACCCTGTTTGTGAATTTTGGGAAGTCCGTATAGACGAGGTGGTTTAGAATCTGATGGGGTAAGTCGACGTTTAGTTTCAGGAGGTAGATTGGAAGATTTGATGATTTGGCTAACCTCGCGTTCAATCCTCGAAGTGGGGTTATGGGTTAGAAGAGCGTAAGTTTCCTCAGACAAAATAGAATTGATTTTCGTAACATAATCAATTTGGTTCAAAACTACAGTGGCGTTGCCTTTGTCGGCTGGAAGAACAATAATATCAGGGTTCTTACGAAGACTTTTTAGAACTGACTCTTCCGACTTAGAAATGTTGGATTTAGGAATTTTAGATGATTCAAGGATTTTGCCAGTGTTAATACGAATGGGATCTGAGATGTGGCGAGGAAGATGTCTTATAGAAGACTCAACAGCACATAGAATATCTTCTTTAGGAATACGTTTGGGAGCAACCGCAAAATTCAAACCCTTAGAGAGCACCGATTCTTGTTCTGAAGTGAGAACCAAACTAGATAAATTGACAACCGTCTTAACTGAGTTAGTAGTAGAAGAAACTTTACGATTCTTGGATTCCAATAATTGAAACTTTTTAAGATGACCTTCAGTGGTTAGTCGTAGAGTGGTATCAGACTGCTGGTAAGTAATGTTGTCAAAGAATTTCCAATCATTCGGGGATAGAGTGTTAGCCAACTCAAGATGAAGATGAAAGAGTTGTTTCGAAATGGTGCCTAACTCTCGCCTAGTTTGCTTAATCCGTTCGCGTATCAACGCTAGACTAGCACGGTGTAGGATGTTTTTAGAAGAACGTGTCTGAATGTGGAACTTAATTTTGAGGAATGCAGGAATGATGTTGTGGTCACGACAGCGACTATGAAAGGTTAAATTGCACAAAAGTTTGACGAGTTTGTGGCGAAGTTTGGAAAATACGGAGGTTTTAGAAGAAATATTCTCCCCGTAGAGATTGTGAATGTAATAGCGAAGGCTCTCACGCCCTGATGAAGCCCCTTACGAAAGTGGGCGAAACGTTGGCAGCTTCGGTTGCAACTATGACACGGCCCAAACCCGGAAGACATTCTAATGTTAGTATAGATTCCGGCCGTGGAAGCCTTCGCTATTACAAACTCAAAATTTAAGTCCATATCCTCTCGGTTTCTTGACATATATTGCCGAAAAAGACACCTGCCCCTAAGTTCGAGCAACTGTAACATCTTCATAGGGATTGAATAATTTTGGTAAAATTTCTTCCCATTTGGTTCAAAGTTCTCTGATTGTCGCAAATTTATTACAAGCTTTTCTTTCGCTTCTATTTTCCTTGTTGTCAAACCTTATAACATTTAAAATTGTTTTTAAAACTTCCAAGAACATCGTCGCACGAAATATATGTCTTCCTTTTTCTGCATCTCATAAACTCTCAGTGGATTCATTATGAGACTTGAAAACATCTACTAAAAGCAGTACTCTATGCAAATCTGTAAAATCTAAATTTTTCCATAATTCTTTATAGACACTACGTCTTTTCGAGTTGGTATTTTCTATAACATTTTTTTAGGTCGAAAAAATTAGAAGAAATGTGAACAATTCATCATTTACTCGAGAAGTAGCGTATCTTTAAGTCCGTGAGTGGTAGACAAAATGTTTTCCGCACCAAGTCTTCTTTCCTGGACTGGAGGTTTACTGTACCATTTAATTTTGTCGTTTTTTGACCGTATACTTTGTAACTGCATAGCTGCATTTGGCGTTGCATCATTTTCACTTAGAATCTTTGATAATAGAGAAATGATCTTCTGTTTCCGAACACTTTTCGTCATCTAAGGGTTCCTATCCATTAGAGTAACCATTTGGACTATATGGTTTCAAATTAGAATAATCAGAAAGATTCAGTGCTTTTTCTAGTTTTCTGCCAGTAAAGCGACTCGTTGAAAATTACTTGTAAAAACAACATACAATCGTATCGCACGATAGACAGAACAAATAGTAAATCGATCTGAAGTCGATAATTGAAATTGGGGGGAAAATGAAAAGGTTAATGCTACTAGGCACCAGATACAAGGACGTTTGAATGACTTTGTGCTATTTTTCTCTTACAGGACCCAAACAACTTATGTGTGCAAATTTTTATACTGATAAAATGTAAATGTTTAACGTAAATATAAAATCAAAAAAACATAGTTACTAACGATATAAACAAAGTTCATGAACCTCTGATCAAAAGACCGAACACGACATTAAAGAAACATTAAATTTGTTTTGGATTTAAAAAACTCGTTAACTGACGGCCTGACCGTAGGTACTGAGGTCCTGGTTACGGAAGCAACTCAGTTATTAGTTAAATGCTCAGGACAAACAAACAAGGGCCAAAAATACACAGACAATAATACATCAAAAAAATGTAGGAACTAAATCAGTGAGTCTTAATTTTGATACGTCTGCTTTTTTCTATTATTATCTGTAAATTACCTGCAAACTTAATCGACAGTAAAGAAAGGCAACGGTAGCTCTGGTATCGGAAAGTGGCGTGTGTAAAGCAATTAATAGAAACTGGTTAAGGAGGCGCCAGAACGAGAGAAGGACAGGTGCTCGTTCAGTGAGTCCTTCATTTGTTGTTGCATTCTTCATTGTTTTATTTATTTTGTGTTTGTTTCTTGCTTTTCTTGCTTAATGACAGGAAGCCTACTTTGTTTTAAATGATTGTTGCGGTCAAATTTTTTCTTGTAATTCAATTTGAATAAATACTTTTTTGGACAGATCGATGTTTCATACAAATGTTATGGTAGGTAGTTTAAGAATTTTATAAATGTTTATTTTTAAAAATCGATCGAGTAGTTTTTAAAATATTTTGTTTCGTAATTTTTGATTCGTTATTAATTTATTTGATAAAATAGAAAATAACTGTAAATACAAATGTTTTAGAGTACCAAAAGCAAATGAAAGTTTTTGTATTTTTTAAATATTCTTTAAAATACGGGAGTAATAACGATTTTTTGAAAAACACGAATTACTATGAACTGGGGCCCAAATCGAAAATTTGAACTAAGAAATGTTGTTTGTTTCAACGAGTTCTAACTGCCACTTTCAGACGTTAGGCAACTAACATTCTTCTAACACCATCTACAACTACATTTAAAAAGATAAATAGATTTGGACTTACGTTTGTTTTTTAGTCGACAAATCTGCAAATATCTAACGATTAAATCTTCTCTTCGGTCTAGTTTATTTTAGGTCAAATAATTAAAAATCCACGTGTACTCACCAAGATACTCGTTTAGTTCGTTGCCGCAATACAACATTCTGATTTAATTTATATTTAAATTTATATCTTTGTTGTCTCCCAAAACAAATTAAATTATCTAAAACCAAGTATTTGTACTATTTTTTACAGATAAAAAAAGACGTTCTAAAACTGTTAATTTATTTAATGTTACTTAACTTTTTGAGTTATGTTTATTCGTAATTTGTTGTTTCTATTTAAATATAAAATTAATTGTTGACACTTATTCGTCAACATATTTTGAAAGAATTAAATTTAAGCTAAAATTAATTGTTATTTCAGTTTAGGCACGTTAAAACAATAGTTCGTTAATGAATATTATTAAATGAATATAGTGAAGTCAGAAATTATTTGTGTTTCTTTAATATGAATGTGTAAAAAATGGGATGAACACGATTTGCATTCGTCGTTTTACCCCCGATTGTTGTGTTCCCTAGTCGTTTTACCTCTAAAGGTTTTACTTCCTATGTTTTAACCAGCTCAGTAGGACTTTGCTAACCATTTTTTTTTTAATTTAATACTTGGTCAAAAGGTAAAAAAATGTGTAATCGACGTTGCCAACGTTTTGCTCTCTTCCTTAACGGGATTTATCAGGGCGTAAAAGAAAATCTAACAAACAATCACCACAAAGTTAGGTAATTAACTTGTTGACCAAGAAGTCACTTGAGATGAAGTTGTCGCCTTAGTTATAGAAGAAGTATCGTCGCAGTGGGATAAACTCGACTCTGATTGGGTTACGTTCGAAAAGAAGCGTATTTTCACTAAACCGGGAATCAAAGAGGGGATAGTTCAAAACCGTTGTCGCCATTGAAGTTATTGGAGTGTTTGATGATTTCTATGCTTTCTCGGACTTTCCTATTGAAGACGAATAGAGATTTTGCGATTTGGAGTGGGCAAAACTTTAGCAACTTTAGTTTCAACATCAACACATTCCAAAAGCATAAAAAACACGAAGGAAAGAGCGAGGAAACGAACAAGGTTAATAGAACAAGTGTGGAGTGTGGGGAAAAGGTGGTTTAGGGTTGACATAGAAAAAAGAAGGCTGCTGTTTGAGAAGCTAATAAAAAGCGTGGTGATATATGGGGATGAAAGGAGGATAAAAAGGTAGAAGGGATACAAGAAATTAGATATTAGGGCTAGATAGAGAAACACCGGGGTATATTATACGAGAGAAAGTGCATTCAGAAAAAATAAGAGTAGAGACAGGAAAAGGGCTATAAAATACGAGGAAGAACTGAGAACAAGAACCGAATGCAAAATACTACAGGAATGTTGGAAGGAGATAAAGGGAGGAAGAGTGAAGTACGGGCAGGATGGTAGAGATGAATACTATAAAAAAAACGGGTCAAGGGACAAGGGGAGGAAAGAAGAAAAGCAAAAAGAAAAAATGATAGCAAGGTTCAGATGTGGGAGCGAAGAGTTAAGAAATAAATACTGGAGAAAAGAAGAAGAAAGGATGTGCAAACTATGTGTAGAAGAGACGGAGGACCTTAAACACATGAGGAATGAATGCAGGGAATGCAGAAGAGGTTAAGAAAGTAGAGGAAATCGTAGAAGAAAACGGAAAAGGAGCAGAGTAGATGGAAAATGGTTATATACCTGGGAGTTGCTATGCTCCGTTGATCCGTATCGAAACGCGTCTAATTGTGTTTGTTGCACCGTGCCTAATCGTGTAGGTTAAAATGTGTTTGTAGTTTTTAGGTATTTTTTGTAGAGTAACTCTCTAAGTGTTGCTTAATCTATCGCCATCTTCTCTGTTATAGTTTTTGCTGGTTATTTATTATATCTAAATTAGGTTTAGAATAAATTCTAAAAGTTTTTCACTATTTGGATTTGTGCTTCCCTACAGGGGTGTGTATTGGCATCGCATCTAAAAACTAGCAGTTTGTTGGTCCCGCTGTTAATCAGCCGCTGGATTTCTTCCGGCGGAAGTAGCTTTATGTAATTGTAGGGCAGGTAACCGGATCTTATAATGAACTCCCTCATGATGCCTTTCTTTACTACAGATATTTTAGCTGCCACTACGTTTCTAGAACATAAATCCCACAATGGCATTAGATTTAAAACATTCTTTACAATGATGCACAGTTCAGCTATTTTATTATTCCCTTTTGGATCCATGGTTCTGAACAAGGACAATATTAATACCGTGCGTCACGATATAAGCATTGAGGGCCGGTGAGGCTGATCTGCAGTGATGTATATTTACATGCGTACTTGGCAATATAGTTTAGCCGTAACTGTTTTGCCCAATTTTATTAGTTCAAAATGAGTTTACCACCGGAGCTCTACTAAACGCACAATAAGATTTTCTTTAAAGTGAGGGATGGTTTGGGAGTGGTTGTGGTTAGTTGATTTGTAAAAATTTGTAGTTGTTGTAAAAGACGTATTTCTCGTCACCATTATGTTATGTGACTTTTTACCTGTAACTTAAATGCAGGCGACTAGCTCAATATAATTCGGCGAGAGGTTTTGGTGGGCTAATCATAAAGTAATTTAAAAAGATGCCAAAACGGTAGAAAACTATTAATGGCAGATACCACTTAAATCTGTCCAACACTGAAAAAGTACAAATGTCAAAAGAAAGGTTAAAAAAGAAGCGAGGCAATATTATATAGTAATCATTAAGAGTTGACCAATAAATATTACAGTCAATAACGTTGATGCAAGCCTTGTAGAGTAAGCAACACTGTATACATAAAATTATCGTTGTACAGTATGACAGTATAAATTATTAGCTAATCGGGAAATTAAACTTTGATTCGATGCAAACTAGTGAATTCGCACTTAGAATAAAATCAAACCGTAATTGTACAAAAGTTTGCGTTTGTTAGTTGTGATAACCTGTACTTTATGTTGGACAGAAACAAAAGAAATTGTACTCACGTTTATCCAGTCATTCTAATAGCTATCGACATGCTTGAATTGTCTCCTAAAATTTGTAAAAAAATATGATTAGATATAAGATGATATCGCAAGTAAGTTGCTTGTCAAACAATAAATTGTAACCGATTGCGTCAAGTTTCCGAGTGATTTTTACTATTCCTATCGCAGGCGTGTCTCCAAATTTTAGTAAACCATCACACGAAGTACGTCAACGACTTGACCCCACATTATATTGCAAAAGTGGTGTTAGTAACCAATGTTCTCTTTGGTATGTGCTTAAAGACTATATTATAATTACGAGAAAATCAAATTATGCCACAAAAATGGATATCAATTCGTACCCTAGGAAGACCCTCACAAGTAATGTGTACGTTAGATTTTCAAGTACAATCCTTATTACATTGATCGTAATGTTTTTTTCTTAATTCATATCTATATGTCCAGAAAAAAACAAAAAACGACAGCCAACACTCTGAATGTAGCTAGGGGGCGTTTCGGAACAAAATGTATACAAAAGTAACCTATAACGAAAGATTTTTAACATAACAAGTAAAAATGGATCACTTCGTTTTCTGCACAATAGAGATTTGCAAATTGTAAGCCGTTGTTTTTTATTCATCTCTGACAATGGATGTGGAACCCAGCATCTGCCTATAAGACTTTCCAACTTCTGAAAGAGGTTATTAGACTGTTGATCAAGTAACACGAAGAGTGTTTGCTATTATTGAATTTTACAGAGCGTCCACTTCGATTCCTATCAGACAAATCAAAATTACCACTAGAAAATTTTCCAAACTAACATTGGGCACTTATTGAGTTTCAATGCGTCACCATACACATCGCAAATTCTCTTTGTTGTAACCGTTAAGCTGCGGAAAAAGTAATTTCCCCGGGAATTGTGTCGCATATCCAATTAACTCTGGCATCTGTGTTATTTGAGTCGAACTTTGCACAGCTGTAGATACCGCTAAGTATTTGTTGATAGCGGCAAATAATTTGCGCTTTGTTATAATTTCTATCTATACTCAACCTTAAGCATTGTTAATTTGGTTGTACCATATTACTTATATTATACTTTAGCTACCAGAAATTTATTTGAAGATCATGATTACTGATTTACTTTTAGTCGAAGTTATAAAATGCTTTCAGTTTTATGTTATAAAATTGTTTTGAGTACGTTCACTATATTTAACTTAGAACTTCACTACGGTACACTAGCTCTAGAACGTATTCAAGCCATGTTGGCAAGAGTCGAGGATAGTCTTGGTTAACTTATCTCTAGGATTGCAGCAAAATGCGCCACGAGGAAAATAAGAAGGAATTGAACTTGCGACGAACTGGATTTATGCGTTTAAAATCGAGGATTTTCTTAGATATCGATGCAAGTTTAGAGGCATTAACAGTTGGCTCAAACCGTATCAGTCCATGGTCACTTTCTATCACCACAGGGATGACTCGCCAGTCTATTATTTTCCCGATTAAATAAAGGGACGCTAACGTTAAACCTATATTTATTAAACCTAAGTGGCTAGCAAAAGTAAAGAGTTGGTGAAGTGACAACACAGAGGTCACGTTCACTCACGAGGTTCTCTACACATTTCCCGTGTTCGTTATTTTGTTAAATGGTTTGTACACAGAACCTGAAGTAAACCCGACTCGATAGTCGAGCGGGGTGAGATCAGGAGATCTAGGAGGGTATTTGATAAATCTCTTACGACCGATCCATTAGTTAGCAAATACTTGGTTTAAATATTCTAGAAATATCTTTGCAAAATGGAGTGGCGTACTGTCATGTTGGTACCATATCGTGTTATTGGGTAGATCTGGATTTTCTTTATTGGGATAAAGTAATGCAAGCGCGGGACTAATTCGTCTCTTAAAAATTCAAGGTATAAGTATATTTCACTTGGCAACGCGCCTCTAAGAAAAATGGACCCAAGATACGGTTACTTACAACGTCAGCCTAAACTTTATGTGGAAACTGTCTATGAGTTTCGATTTTTTAGTGTTGATTTCCAGGAGACCAATTTCTACAGTTTTGCCGGTTTATTGGGTCGTCGAGATAAAAGGTAGCCTCGTCGGAAAATACAATAATCCGTAACAATTCTTCGTCATCATTTAGGCGTTGAAACATAGTTTGGCAAAACTACTTAATACGGGTGCCAATTCTTCAATTTTAAATATTTTAATAAGGAACTTTGAACGGTTTCGTTGTCTGCTACCACTTGGGGTGTGGATAGATGATAATTTTTCTTGAAACTCAAGAACGTTTAATCCAATATCTTTCAGGACTGTTGGACGACCCCTTTTTAGAGCGTTCGGTTGGGCAACTCGTCATACGTAAATTTAAAGTTGCTGCCTTAACTTGTACATTCCAAACGAACCGATTTACATTGGTAAATATAATACAGATATGCAGTATCTCGATAATTAAGAGAACTCGAGCGGTGCCTTTGATATTATATTCTACACACAAAAAGTTTTATAATTAGTTGTGACAACAACACGATATGTACGTACAGTCATACGCGCAAACGACTGACAACGTAGAAAGAAAATTAGAATAGAAATACAATACTTATAATTTATTGTTTTTCCTTCAAAGTATGCGGCTAGCTAGCGGCACCTTCCCAGAATTTCCTAAAATTTGCTGAAATAAAGAATGACATACATATGGCGTTATACCGTTTATAAGATCTATGAAAAAAACCCAGATGCGTAAGTTTTCCACAGATTAATATGGATATTTTAAGTAAATGGGTCTTCTAATACGGTTACAATTGTAGTATTTAATGGGTACAAATCAAAGAGTATAGAAGTACAAATCCATGTTAGCTCATTGTCGTACCACAGACAACGGAAAAATGATTTTTTCGTAATTGACAGCCACCACTCTCGATGTAGCGAAAAGTGAGCGTTTTGGGACGAAACTTATACGGTACGAGAATTACACCAAAACACTTTTAACATAAGATATGTCAATACAGTAAGGAATAAAATTCATAATTTGTTTATTATCGCTGCGTGGAAGAAAAGCTCAGTCTTTTTTCTCATACTTCTTTATAACGTTTTCTTTGTCGCTTCCGAGTCAACTAGTAACTGAACACTGCTTCTATTGATCTTGCCATCGAGATAAATGCTATGCAATTGCTCCATAGACGATGTCATTTGAATGGTAATCTCCGGGGCATGGCTCGTTGAGGTCAACTTTCGTCCCATTTGGTCTTAATTTTCCGTACGCTCTTCTGATCTTCTTTTGGGCTTAGTACTGCGTCGTCGTACATAGCCCACTTCCCCGCAGTTCCAGCACGTCACTTCTCTTGTCCGAACTACTTGTTCACGGAACACACGTCACACTATTTCTTTGATGCTTTCCTGCGCGGATGCTTCTGCAGCACAGCGAAACTTATAGCTGCCTCAGTGCGACGCCTGTTTTGCTGCTTCAAACTCCAACGCATGGGTTAAAGCGTTATCCAACGTCTTAGGTCGAGCTAACCGTAGAGTCTGCTGCGATTTGCTGTCTTGGAGCTCGTGTACATAGGCTTGAATAGCCAACTACTCCAAGAAGGTATCTGGTGCTGTAGGATACGCAAGCTGTGTCAATCTTGCGATGTCAGTCTCAAACTCTTGAAGACTTTCTGCAGCTTTCTGAACCTGACTTTTAATTTGGGTTTGCTACACTTAAAGATTTAAGAGTTCGTAATTTCTTTGGAGGTAGTCAGGAACAGTCTACAAAATTTCAAGCGCTACTAGCTACAGCTTTAAATTATTTGTGGTAGATTGACCATGAAACTTTACCATCAAAATTAGAAGGTAGCACTTTAAACTTGTAAGTGTTTTTTTGTCGATGGTTCATTAAATCTTCGCTTGTGACACTTCTTTCGCCATAGCAGTTGATTTGATTTATCTTCTCTTCAAGCAGTTATATTCTGTCTTCTAATTTCTCTCTTAAATATAACATATCGGCTTGAGTTTCTTCTTGAACAGTTTTAATTTGGTTTCTTACACTAATTTGTATTTGTTCCTCAACAGTCTTTATTTGATTTTCAATACTCGTTCGTAATTCTTCTTTTAAACTTTTAGAATTTTTCTCCATTTACTGAGAATTTTCGCCCATTTTTTTAAATCATTGATTCGAGAATTTTAAATATTTATTTTGATAACGAGTTACCGGCTTAAGTGAATAAACACAAATAAAAAGTTTAATAAAACAAGTTTTAATAACACTGGATTCTTTATTATTAAATTCACTACTTTATCGATCTCTAACAACTATAATTACACTCCATAAACAAAAACACGCTAAGCGCGAACCAAAACACTAAACAAATCACTAATAATGTACGCGGATAACTTCTGTGTATCTAAACCGGTATTTGTTTAACATGCCGTATTTATTTTTCACTGCACGGGCACTTTATTTATTTATCTTAACACACACGTTAATCACTTAATTTATTTAAACCGAAAAAGTCTTCTTGCGATTTATGACAACTATCAATAAAAACAAAGAACATTATCTGGATAAGTCACAATTTACAAATGATGTTAAACTTGAAACATGTATAATAGGCATAGTGTTTTTTTACTGAGGTCCGTTTTATTATGATCTCATTCTCAGCACTACAGTAAATAATGTAACCATAAGTTGTTACTTAACAACCTGATATTTAAACTGTTTTTTGTTATTGACTCTATTTATTTCTATTGTCATCAACTGCTACTGCTTACAACCATTATCTCCAGCTGTGGTTCCAGATTTATCCAATACCGAAACAAAAGAAATATTTTTCTAAACTTTTAATTTAGACGTAAGCATTAGCATTTAACTTAGTTCAAAATATTTTTGAATAATTTTTAATGTATATGAGTACAATTTATGATCAGATTTCACTATCAGTTTTAGAACAACCGACTATCAACTACTTGCTTATAATTTTACTAACAGCCACGTATACAATAAATTTTTTTTGGTTGCTTGAACTGTGTAGTTTATGTTATTAATCCCGTCTTTGTCAAAACGTTTTAGGCCACCACGCATCACTTCATATCTAAAATATACTTATTGATATAGGTATACAACATTCTAGTAACGTACCTGTGTGGATTGGGTTTTTCCTTTTTGTGCGTTAGCATTGTGTACCTTGCAATCGATTCCGGGTGTCTTAATACATCCAACTTGTAGTGACGAATCCGATTATACATATCATTGTCTTCACCACCCCATCCCCAAAACGAATTGGAATACCCATTCAACAGTTCGAAATGTTTTCTGGATATGGCTGTTACACCTCCAAAGAGGTGTTTAAATGGCAATCTAACACCCGATATGCATCAATTAAACACAAACTAGGTACTGCTCCTTACCTATAATTGAAAACATCAACAGCTACACTCATGTGTCGTGGTTGTTCTGAACACGTATATAAATTGCGATAGTCTTCAGGTAATAAATCAACGTCGTGAAAAATAAAACAATCAAAGTTATCAAAATTAAGTGCTTCTTTATAGCCGATATTCATTAGCCTTGCTCGATTAAAAGCACCAGTACCATTTTGTTCTACAACAAAGATCGTGTAATAGATTTGTTGTTTTCGTAAGAACGAGTGTATGTGTTGCAAAAATATGAGCAAATGCGCTTTTCGACACCTGAACGGTATAACAATGGCGACTTTTGTAAGTACTTGGCAAATTTTAGGGTGCCAGTGGCCACCTGGTTTTAACCAAGAAAATCGCTTTTCTAATTCTAAAACGGTTGGTACAGGTGATTTGACTATTTTCATTCTTCCAGCTGCAAACACGAGTGTAAAATTATGTTACGGGAAAGTTGTAAGAATTACTTAGATTAGCACGTACTTCTGGACACAATGGTATTCTAAGTTTTGATTCATTGTTCTTGTTTGGTACTTGTTTGTCTTCTGAAGCTAAATGACTTGTAGAATTGGTACTATAGGTTTTAATGTAGTCAGTCGCATTTGTGCTACCCGGTGTGTGTGGCAGGTTGAAACTTCTTTTGCTGTCATTCAAATGCAACCTATAACATATTTAATAAAAATATTTGTTTTTTTACTTTGATGACAAATACCAAAATAAATTGTTGTTTTGTTTCTTTTTGATGGATAAAGTAAGTAGGCATTGGACAACAATAAAAGCGATTACGATAGTAAATACACTTTTGGACAGGGTACCCCTTGAACTCGAAAGCTGCAACATGTAGTTGTTAGCTCGTCAGATTGTTTCTGTAACTCAAAATTTACACTTTTTATCGCGTTTATTCTCTAATCAGTACACATTGTTCATATCAAAAATGCATTTAGTTTATATTTCAGAACTTAATGAATAAAAATTAGATGTTTGAACTTAATATGGCATCATCGAACTTATTAGAATTATGGCCAAAATTTTGAAAAAGAAAGTTTATTTTTAAACAGCATTGTTCAATTTTTGTTCGCATCAGAAACGCTAATTTAGTGAAACATTCAATAGCTAACGATAGTGCCCTAGATTTATTTTTATGCACGTTACAACTGGTAATTCCGAGATCAAATTAAACCATTTACAGCTTTCAACTGTTTTTTATGACTTAATTTGGAATTTTTCGTTCAAACAGAGTATTAAATCATTTTTTGGGTTACCTATATGGTCTTTGGAAAATATTTATCTGAAAAATTTTGAAAAAAACGTTTTAGTATTAAACGTTCAAAAAACTATTATTATTGTACTTGCATAAGCATTTTTTCGAAAGAAATAAAGATAAGAAAACGCAAAGATTTATATTATCAACTGCATCTGATGTAATATAACTCGATCACACTTGCAGACCAAGTTTTGATATTTGCGGTTTTAGTAACTTTGTTTATGGCTAAGCTAAGCAACCACAAAATTTTTTCATTAAAGTTTCTGCCTTGAATCGTTTTAATCGTTGCATCACACCTGTGCGTTCCTCGCGAGCAGGTTAGGATCAATTTGAGTTCGAGCACTGTAACGTTCCTTATCATGATTTTTCAATCTGCGGTACAAAAGATCTTCAAGATATTTCCAGTCATCATTTGATAATTGATTACGTAAACGGATTTCCAAGTCATAAACTTGTTTATCAATTTCATAAAGTCTATTTCTAGTAGTATGAATCACATTTCGTAGGAGGGTTAAAATATGCATCAAAAAAACCAAAATTATGGCTAAGATATGTAGATGATGTTTTTGCAATTTGGTCTCATGGTTTAGATGAACTACAAGTGTTTCTTCAATACTTTAACAATCGACATTCTAACATAAAATTTAGTATTGAAAAAGAAATTAATGGTACCTTACCTTTTCTTGATGTAAAAATAGAAAGAAAATTAGATGGTACCTTAATACATTCAGTTTATCGAAAACCAACACATACAGATCAATACATAAACGCAAAATCTTATCATCACCCAGCTCAAAAACTTAGGACGATTCGCACATTATATAATAGTGCAACAATAATTTGTCACCAAGATAAATTACAAGAAGAATTAGAACACCTTAAGAAAGTTTTTATAAGAAATGGTTTTTAAAATAAAGAACAAATTAAAAAGTTTCTTAGACCAAAGACAAGACCTACTTTAACAGATGATTCAACTATTAACCAAAACTTCTTAATTCTACCTTTTGTTTCCAACATAAGTGACAAAATTGGAAGAATAGTAAGTAAACATAAGATAAAAGTAGCTTATAATACTAATACTAAGATTAAAAATTTGTTGAATCCTATAAAAGACAAAATACCTTTGTGGAGTGTACCAAGTCCCATGCACTTGTGGCAAGGTATATATTGGCGAAACGGGTAGAACTATAGATACGAGATTAAAAGAACATAAAAGACATCTTCGTTTACTACAACTTACTAAGTCTGCCATTGCCGAACATGCACTTGACACTCTTCATGATATAAACTTTGAGAAAACTAAAACAATTTCTAAAACAAAGAACTGGAAATCAAGAAAGATTAGAGAAGCTATTGAAATTATCAAACATCCTAACAATTTCAATAGAGACAGTGGTTACGAACTTTCTGACACATGGTTACCTGTTATTTCTTAATCTTAATTTGTTCACCATTGACACTTAAGCTACGTCTAAAGTTTTTATGGTGGTTTTCCTTTAGACCTTCGAGCGAATGCTGTAGCTAAATAACTTGCGCTTATTATCTAGTTCCCTTATAGTTATTGTTTTTAGTTACCTTAGTTTTATATAATTGTCAAATTAATTTAATTTTTACCTGACGAAGAACTTGGATAAAGTTCGAAAGCTAGCAATTATATTTCTAAATAAATAATACACCAGTTACCCTAAAAATAATTTAATATGTTAATTAACATGTTTTTGATTGATGGAAATTTTAATGCGTTTACTTTAAATTTCCATTTGTATAGCCAGGATTCTAACTTAGATTTGCCTCTAATTAAACTTTCAAAGTAAGAAACTTTCATTTTTAAATTAAAAAAAAATTGTCTAGCATTTTTTTTTGGAAGAGATGCAAACCTTTATATTATCAACTGCATCTGATGTAATATAACTTGGTCGTTCGTGCAGATCAAGTTTTGATATCTGCGATTTGAATATCTTTTGTTTATGGCGACAGAGAAGCTAAGCAACCATATAGGTTTCTGGCTTGAATTGTTTTAATCGAGGAACTACACCTGTGTGTTCGACTTATTTTTTCGCGAGCGCGTTAGGAGAAATTTGAGTTCCAGCACTATAACGTTTACTTAATCGCTTGATTTCGTCTTTAATAAGGTCTTTAGCAATTTGACTATTACGAACATACTATGCAGTGTTATCTATTCGTCTTTATTTTTTTATCGAGCAACATACATTCTTCTGGCCAGATGCTCTCGGGCTGTATCACCTTGCTTTCCGGACGTAATCCTCGTAACAACGCCTTTGGTGCATAAATACCTATTTTGAGCTCTTGGTGCCCGGGGCTTTGCTACGTCCTAGTTACGGTGTTTAAACTAAACAACCACAAAAGCTTTCAATGGTTTTGCGCAAATTACTTTCAGTTTATATTTGAAACTGCACGTAGGTACTCAAAACTGAAATAAATGCCATTACAAATAAATCTAAAACGAATAAACTAACAACTGTAGTTGAAAAATGACAAATAACTACAAGAGCAGAACAATTACTTATTTAAATAGCACAAAAATAGTGTAAAGTTAAATCTAAATTTAATTTAACGAATGACTAAATAAACCTCTAAAAACTTACCTTTAAAAATTTATTTTATTACTGATAATAGAAGCAACGGGCGGTGATGCGCCGCAAAACTATGTACTAATTTCTTAGTTTTAATTTAGTATACGCTGGTTACGACGAAGGGCGGCGAGGCGAAGCTACGTTACGCTGGCAAAAGCTACTTATTGTCAATAAATTTTGATTGCCTACTAAACAAATGATATCTAAATACCTTACATTTTTATAACTTTAATTGCAAAGATTCCTCGTTTATCTTTTAAGTAAAATGGTTTGATAATCTAGAATTAAATAGGAAAAGTTATAAGAAAAACGAGATTACTGAGATGTTATAAAAATTCGAATGTAATGTGATTAAAGTTGTCCTTGATGGTAATTTACTAGAGATAGAAATCCGGAGAGCTTTCCGTCACTAGATAGCTCAATTACATCAATTCTTGTTACAAGTAAGAGATTCAATTGGCATCTTTAGCAAAAAAAAACCTAATAACACAGTTAAATGTATTCATCGAAGATAAATAACAGAGGTACCCAAGCTGGAAGCTTTAATATATCCGTCTCTAAAAAAAATCGACATTGAAAGAACTTTCTAGATGTTGATACGTTTTGTATACAGAAGAGTTTTTCCGAACGATTCTTTAACCAGACACCGACAGCAAACAACGGCCTGGTGGTAAATATAGTACAAATATATTTGCTTTTCTTGTCCTCTATCTTCTGGCAAAATGATTTATTAGAAGAGTTGAAATTTGACCACAAACACAACGGCGAGTGGAAAGTTGCATACACTCTAGCATGAACTGTACCAAATTAAAATTTAAATCGTTAACAATTTAATATCTCATTTGAGCGTAGTGTTTTTCCCAGTTTCTAGAATCTTCTGGCAGTGATTTTGTTATTTTTGCATTGTTTATAGAAGGCGTATCTGAATTACTGAGCCAAACTTTATTCGCGTGACGTATGGAACAATACTGTAAAAAAGGTCCTATAAAGATGTATCCAAAAATGACCTTTTTAAAAGTTGCGCGCAAATTTTAAATAAATAGTTGACGGTTTTATTAAAAGAGTGTGAACAAATTTAATATCGGATACGATTTGTTAATAATTGCTTAATTCATTAAATGTGCTATAGACGTTAGTGTAATTGCTAAAAATGCCCTCTTTCAATGGCAATATTGGCAAATTAGTCAAATTATTATTTAAATACTCCCTAGCAGCAAAGCTGAAATGTAGTGAAGCACCGTCATGCATGAACCATAAATTACGGCGTATTTCGAACGGAACGTCCTCAAGTTAAAGACTTTTTCCAAAAAATTCCTGTAACTTGGTCCATTTAATGGTAAAAACATAGACTGTAAGGCTGACGGTAAAAGTTTTATTCTGCTATCAACACTACTATTTACAAAAGTTACCAACCAGTAAAACTGAAAGAATTCAAAAATCGTACGAGAAGAAGGTCTTAAGTTTAAGTTACCACGAGTCACGAGCACTAACACTGGCGTTACGTTACCGCGGCTGGTTAGCGTCACCTGAGGATGTCCGGGACGTCAGCCCTGACGCGACACCTGGTGATCACGTGTTGAGGTGGTTTTAATAGACGAACCGTATTGCCTAAGAAGTTCTTACGGAAAGAAGCCGTCTAGTGAATAATCTTTGAGCCAGGTGGCTGCACTAATAAACTAGTTCGATTGTGTTTTCATTTATGAGCGTTCCGTGTGGCGCAGCTCTGGTAAGGGGCGCATGTACTGCGTGTGTTGTGGGTGTCTGACTGCCAGGCGTTTTATGGGTCTGTTACAGACTTCCCCTCTGAATCCTTATGACGTCCCGACGAGGATTCAGGATTAGGTGTGTCAGGGTTGAGCTTTCTTGGTCGTCCCGTTTTCCTGATTGGTGCATTGGGCACTTCTTCCGGGTTACCATAATATGGAGTGATGGCCGATGTGTGGTAGGTTCCTACTAGCTCACCACCTTCTTTATGGGCTATTTCGTACGTCGTAGGTGACTTTTTCTGTAGCATTCGGTACGGGTTTCTTTGTTGCTTAGGATGTGCGTTTTGATGAGGACCAGGTCTCCGGGCTGGTAGTCAGGTGCCTCCCGGCGGGTTTTATCCGCGTATTTCTTTCGTTGTTCTTGTTTCCCTTCTTGTTGCAATCGGGCTTCTCGGATACTTCCGGTTAGCTGCATTAGGAACGGAGTGATTTCCGGAATGAAGTTGTCGGACTGTATTATGGACCTTTGGTCGCGAGTGACGTCGTCCGTCGTTCTGACTTCTCTACCAAACGTTAAGTAAGCGGCTGTTGTTTGGGTGGACTCGCTTTTGGTTGTGTTCATGGCGAAGCGAATTACTGATATAAACATGGGCCAGGCTGTTTGTTGCTGTTTAGTTAGTATTGCCAACTGTGTTTTTAAATCCCTGTTTCTCCGTTCTACGGGATTTGCTTGTGGGTGGTACATGGGAGTGAGCACTTGTTTGATCCCTAGGCAATAGGTCACATGCTGCATTACCGCGCTTACGAACTGCGTACCGTTGTCGCTTAGAAGGTGGCGTGGTGTTCCGAATCGCAGGAAAACCTCGTTGATAAGTGTCTGGGCGCACGTGGTAGCATCAGCTAGCTCGAGCGGGAATAATTCTACCCATTTGGAGGTGACATCTTCAACGATGAATATCCACCGGTGACCAGTGGTTGCTTGCGGGAGAGGTCCGAACAGGTCTATTGCCAGTTGTTCAAAACGCTTCATGAATACTGGCGTTTGGAGAAGGCCTGCGTGCTTCAAGTTTGTTGGCTTGTATTTTTGGCACTCAGAACAAGTTTTCGTTTCGGTCCAGTAGTACCTTTCTGCTACCTTTTGGTATGTTCTTTCAGCTCCGTAGTGTCCCGCCGTGGGAGCGTGGCTGTAGCGTTAGGGCCCAACGGGCTAGTCTGCCTGTAGGCGTCTTTAGTGACATTAGTCATTTGAGGGGTTGGTGGTCTGTAAGGAGCGTTACTGGATGTCCTTCGATGTACCCTCGGAATTTTCCCACTGCCCAAACTACGGCTAGTGCTTCTCGTTCAGTGGTGCTGTAGTTTCTTTCGGCAGGGGTGAGGAGACGACTCGCATATTCAACTGGTCGTTCGTCTGCGGCTTCCCCCTGGGATAGGACTGCGCCTATGGCGTAACAACTGGCGTCGGTTTTGATGCGATAGCTTAATTTTGCGTCGGCCTGTCGAAGAATTGGTGCTGTGGACAGTTTGGTTTTTTGCGTCTGGAAGGCTTGACGTTGCTCTTCTCCCCATTTCCACTCCGCGTTTTTCTTTAGGAGTGCCGATAGTGGACGCGAGATGGCGGCATAACCTTCTATGAATCTTCTGTACCATGAGCACATTTGCAGAAATGATAGAAGGCGTTTCGCGTCGCGGGGTTCCGGCAAGTTGGCGATGGCCGCGACCTTTTCCGGGTTGACATGTAGGCCGTTGGTTGTCAGAATGTGACCAAGGTAATTTACACGTTCGCCGAAAAACACGCACTTGCCTCTCCGTAGTTTGAGTTTGAAACTATTTAATCGCGATAGCACTGTATCCAAGTCTTTAAAATGTTTACCTCGTGATTCTGACAGAAAATGTCTTCTAGGCATCCTAGAACGGTTACACCTGCCAATCCCGCGCGAAAACGATCGATTAACCGTTGGAAGGTTGCTGGAGCATTTCGTAGTCCAAAGGGCATACGGTTGAACCGGTACAGCCCAAACGGGGTAATGAAGGCGGTCTTGTCTTTGTCGCTGTCGCGAATCGGTACCTGCCAGTAGCCGGCTCGTAAGTCCATAGTTGACAGGACGGTGGCTTTGGCAGCGTGGAGGAGATCATTAATGTTAATGCTGTTCAACCTTCGGTAATCTACGCAGACTCTTACTTCTCCATTCGGTTTTGGAACCATTACCACTGGAGCAGCCCAGGCGGACTCACATTCTTCGATGATCCCTTCGAGGAGCATCTTGTCGATCTCGCTCTTTAGTTTTTCTCGCTTTGCGGGAGGCATCCGATATGGCGGCGTAGCCAGTGGGAGTTGGTCGCTAGTGTCAATCCGGTGTTCGGCGTGAGGCGTGGCCTCTCCCTCTGCTGCGAAGGTGCCAGCGTGTTTCTGCAGGAGAATGGCAAGCCTGGCCTTGTCGACCTGACTGAAGGCGGTGGCTTTGTCGGCCCTTGGAGTGAGGTCCTCTACATCTATCATTTGCACATCGACTATTCGTGGCCTTTTTTTCTTTGGCGAATGCGCGACTATTACTCCGCTCGAAAGATGCTGTGGCTTCGCGAACGGTCAGAGGGCGTCCGCGAATATTTCGTCGATCGTTCTCGTATAGCTGGTGTTGTTCTTCGTGGAGGTGTCTCGAGACCGAACAAGGTCTGCCTCTGTTGTGATTGTGCCCTGGGATCGTTAGGCGTCGGTTTGGGCCGGATCGGAGCTGGCCGGTGGGTGTCTAGATTGATCTGGGCCAGCTGGTATGGTTTTGACAGAAAACTTAGGGTAGGTTGAGGTCTAAAGGCGTACCACTCTTCTGTTTTGTCAGCAAAACTCCATTAGTTGGCAGCGGTATCTAGGATGAGTTTAGCACGGCGCATAAAATCTATGCCTAGGAGGGTTTTACTATGAGCACTTGGTAATACAATGAAGTCTGTCTTTATCACACGGTCCAAGAACTTCACATCCACTATAGTTTTTAGTACTTGTTGGGAGCTTACTTCACCGTCTGCGAGTATCACGTTTGCGTCCTGCGGGCTAAACACACAATTTAGGCTCTGCAAGTGTTCATACAATGCTCTGCCCGCGACACTTTGTTTTGCCCCGGTGTCAAGGTACGCACCACCAACAGAGTTACCGACGCGAATTGTTACTACTGGTCCAGCACTTGGGGTGTCGCACAGTTCCGTGTTCACGCGCAAGAATCCTGCATCGTTTACTGTTAACGCGGACTTAGAACAGTTGCTCCTAATTGCTCCGGGTTTGCCGCACCCGAAGCAGCTGATAGCCGTCTTCGCTGTGAGGATCGTGTTTTGTTTCGGCGGTGCCGCGGTTTCGGCCTTGGCCTTCTTCCGGCATTCGTCCTTTGAATGTCCCGATATTCGGCAGTACGCACACCTCGGCTTCTTGCCCGTCTCATTGCCCTGAGGTTGGCTCTTTGTTTCTGGTTTCGAAAGATGCCCCAGCTTGCGGAGTTCGTCTAGGAGTTCTTAAAACGTGTTGAATTTTGTGCGGTTGATTGCCTTCCTTGTTTTCCGGGTCAGAGTGGCGTAGACCATATCTACTTGGAATTTTTCGACCGGTCTTTTGTGGAATCTTCGCAATGATAGCACGTTTTTCCGCGATAAAAAGTTCTGCACCCTGGTTCTCTTCTTGTTCTTTAGAGAAGAATTCTCTAAGGAGCACGTGCGTGGGTTGGTCGGGGCCGTACGTGGCTTTAAGTGTTTGCACCGCTTGAGCCCATGTAGGAGTAGTATCTTTTACGCCTTGCCACCATGTTAACGCAGGTTCTTCTAGCAGCATCGGGAGTCCCTTTAATGCATTCTCATCGGAGACGGATTCGCATTTCTTAAATATGCATACGGCGTCGATGAAAGCGTGGACGTCGGTTTACCCATTGAACCGTGTTTTGCATCTCGTTAGTGATCCCGTTGCCATGTTTCCTGGAAGCGCGATTACTCCAATTGCCTCGATGAGCTTTTGCAGCTGCTGCATTGACATCTGGATTGGGGTTGTTGCTTCCGCCATTTTTCTTGTTTTACTTCTCGTCTCAATTTTGATTGAAAATTTCTTCGGTCCTTTTCGTTGGGCGCCACTTGTAAGGCTGACGGTAGAAGTTTTATTCTGCTATCAACACTACTATTTACAAAAGTGACAAACTTCACTAGAAATATTTACAGGCAGAGGTATTTAAGACAGTAAAACTGAAAGAGTTCAAAAGTCGTACGGGACAAAGGTCTTATTTAAGTTACCACGAGTCACGAGGACTAACACTGGCGTTACGTTACCGCGGCTGGTTAGCGTCCGGGACGTCAGCTCTGAAGCGACACCTGGTGATCACGTGTTGAGGTGGTTTTAATAGACGAACCGTATTGCCTAAGAAGTTCTTACGGAAAGAAGGGTCTGTTACAAGACTCTTTTAAATAATCGAAAACAATGCGAGCCCAAATATTGTATAAAAAAGTTACTTGGTGTATGAATTCTGTAATCGCGTGATGATTTTCAGGAGACTATTCATGGCCATAATGGAAATTAATAAATGCCTTCCTATAAAAGGTAGCTTCCTCTAAATATAATTTCCTCGTACTGAATTTAAGATTCTCTGCAATTCTATTGAATACATTTCCTTCAAACTCCGGAGTTCTGGTGTTTCTTTGAACCCCATAATCTAGAATATTGCGTTTCAAAAATATTCCTTCACGAAGACAATAGTACGTTGCCCCAAAATTCTTTTAGCTGGAAATCTTCGATTCGGAAATATTTTGGCATAAAGCCGTCGAGCCAAATTACAGTTACCATTCGTGTAACATATGTCTGCCATGTCTTCGTTAGTAAAATTCATAATTAATTTTGTAAATCTGAAACTTTGTTTATGTCTGTCACTTAATTGCTAAGAAACAAAAAGGTAATATTTAATTTGATTTAAGCAGACTCGATTAAACGGTGGAAATAACCTTATTTTTGCTTGTATCAGTTTTGCAATTTGCGCCTAACTTTTTAAAGTGTCATTTTTGGACACATCCTTTATATAAACTTTATTTACAGTTTTGTTCCATACATCACACGGGTAAAGTTTGACCAAACAATTCAGATACATACTGTATAATAATAACGTTTAAAGTGAAACCTGCTATTACTGAAACCGCTAAGACCAGACACATTTTCCGCATTATATGTATATTTTTCAGATTTTAATTTGAAAAATACATAGATAATGGCAGATGCAAAAAAATCATATGTGTTACGAGGATTTTCTCGCAACGTAAATTGCTAGCGACTAACTCAGTTGGCTGCGGAGATGTGGGTCGTAAGCTTCGTGGTGCTAAATTATAAACCGAATTAAACAGGTGCCAAAACGATTAGAAACTTAAAAAAAATGACAGACACCGTTTAGATCTATCCAACACTGAAATAGAATATAACGACAAATATATTTATTTTTGAAGAGATTAAAAGAATTACGTAAGTCATGAAGACTTATGTACATATACAGGAGCAAAGAATTCTATAAATATCACAGTTATAACGTTTATAGAAGTCCTGGAGGTTAGGCAACTCTCCACACATAAAGTTATCGAAGTACCTACAATAGAACAAACTCAAGTAATACATAATTTCGGAGTTAATCGTTAATTTAATGCGAAACTAGTGACTTCACACTCGTAGCAAATCGCATATAGCGTAAATTGAAACTGTAGAAACAAAAATCTTCATGCGTTAATTGTGATAAACCTATATTTATGTCGCAAGTATTTTACGTTTGACAAATGCACAAATTAATGACAAGTAAAATAAAAGTACAAACGGTTGTCCAAGACATACATATAGTTATCGGGACGCTTCAATCAACCTCTAAAATCGCTAAGAAAATGAAGTAAAATTAGATATAGAATCGTATCACAATTACATTGCTTATCGACAAACAATGAATAGTAGTCAAATGGGTCAAGTGGTTTTTACTATTCTTATTGCAGGGGTGTGCTTTCAAGGTTATTCGAACATCACATGAAGTACAAATACGACTTATTCTCCCAGATAGTTTTGAAAGTGACTTAATTAACCAAGAACCGCTTTTAGTACGTACTTCTAACTATAGCTTCGCTGCATCGCAAAAATATGAGTCTATGCTTGCTTCAGTAAGACTTTAACAAAAGCAGCGATAATAATACACCAATTATAACACAAATGCTTGTGAAAATTTTGCTGGGCGCTTATGTTAGACTATATATGTGAAGTAGACCACAGTCAGTGGAAAAATAACTATTCAATTTGACATTTATCCCTGCCCCTACAACGAAAAGTGGGCGTTCCTAGAATAATTCTTATACAAGGGACAAACATCATACTAAAACACTTTTAACATAACTAGTATGCATTGAAAATATGTTTTATCATTTGTTTCCAGTATAATGCATTACTAAGGTAAATTTTTCGCTTTAGACAAGTTTCCGCTTTACCCAGTCTAGTCTTTATCAATTTATTTAAAAAATACATAGATAATAGCTTATGTCAAGTACATATTGCAAAAAAATGTTTTGCATTTTTTAATATATAATTAATTCTAAAAAATCGGTATTTGTAGTTCGTCAGTTTCTTATAATAACGACAGAATTATTCGTGTACGCAAAAACAAATTTTAAGTAAACGTGCTATTATTTCTTATAAATAACGTGTTATGAAACCATTAAACCAGACGTACTTACCGCTATACTCCGCCAAAATTTCTAGGGATTAGTTTATAACACTACCGCATATTTTTTCTTACAATCGGTAAAAAGTGTAATAGGTTTATGAATTTCTTGTAAATCCACAATCTGATTTTTTCGTAATCTTGATCAAGATTGCAGTTATTTAATTCTTTAAGTCTATATTCCTTTATGACAATTCTAGTTTGATTTGTATGTAGATATATGGCCAATTGTTGATTATTCAGAGGATATATGCTATTGGATTACCTTGCAGATTGTTGTAGTGAACAATACAAAACAAAATAAGTTAATATTAAAATTCATTTATTGTTATCACAATTTAGTACCATACGTTTTCTTTAACAAAGTATCATTAACAATATAAAAAAAATATATAGGAACCCTAAATCTTGGGGGAGTACTTAACATCTACAAGTCGTCAAAAATCTTCTTTAATACTGGACATAACACCTCGAGAAACTTATGCAAAATAAACTTTAAAATTATTTTAACAATAAACTAAATTTATTAGTCGTGCATTTGACTTAAGAACGTTGGCACGTAAAATTTTAGAAACTTAAACAGTCTTACTACGTTTTTCATTTTATTATTAAATTGGATTATTACGTTTACGTTTAACGACTAGATATGTATATAACGTAGTCTTTGGCTAATTTAAGTTTGCTACGGCTGAGGTTTTAATCGTATAAGCTCAACTTATAGCTGTTATGTACAAATATTTCGATAGTTATATTTACATGTCTGAAACAATATGTATGTTAGTACTTGTGACGTAGACATAGTACGTATTTACCTTTTTTGTAAGTCTCGATTACTAGTATTGTTTCTTCCTGTAAAGTTAAAAATTATTAGTAAAAAGTTTTTTTATTCATACAAGGTGTAGTAGAGTTAGTTCGGAATTTTTGAATTTTTTGTTATTGTACAGGGTTCGTACTTTTTTTTACATAAGATCATTGTAACTAGATATTTATGTTTATCTTTAAACACTATGTACATTGTATCACATCTCAAAATCGGTTAAATATACGAGGAATGTCCGAAAATGGACATATACAGGTAGAGATTGAAGAGCGTGGTCAGTCTTAGAAATAAATCCAAGTTTTTAATCTTCTAGGTAAATAAATAAAGTACATTACATTTTTACGTTACACCTTCTTATTTACCTCTCACGTACTGAAAACCCAAAACAGTTCAATTATATACGTATATCGTTTTCGTAATAGGTATACATCATTTATTATTGTCTCCATATGTTATTAAAAAACCGACAAAATATTACAGAAAAGTACAATCACTTAGCTGTTTATCAGAATGACATTCTAAGTAATCCTTCAAAAGAATTAATTTGACATCGGAATCATGACATGCCAATGTTAAGTGTTATGTTTGACTAGTGGACTAAATGAAATTGTTTGATTCAGTTTTTGACATTTTTGATAATCATCAATTTATTAACAGTTAATTTTCTTAAAAGCAACGTTAGTATTAATTTTTTTTTTCCAAAAATATTTGTTCAGTGATATTAATTCAGTCAAAATTAGCACTTTCCCGGAAATTACCTATTAACTATTTTATTGTGTAAATAAATTCATAATTTGTTATGCATTAAATATTCAAATTAACCAACTAACTAAGATTTTTCATTTTGGCGTAGATGGGATTTTAGCAATAAAATTTGGCGAACTTATGAAAGTAAATTTAAATTATTCAGCAAATTTGAAAAATCCGGTTAAATAGTATCTTAGGGACACACAAAAAAGTTTTAATTTTGCACAACCTCTAATGACTAAAACTCGTTTTCTTTAATAGCCATCTGTAATTATTTTTACATAAATTTATTTGTCGCCTATTAGCAGAATTCCTGCGATCTTAGACAATCAATTTCGTTTAGCTCTTGGTGCAGCCGGATGTGATATGCGTGTACAGGAGTGTACTCGGCTACGAGGTCGCTAAACACATGTTACGGTAAGAACTTAAATCTGCGCTAGACTCAAGTGCGATCACCTACTTAATCTCAAACTTAATCAACCCAAAGCAAGTAGCGGCAGCTCCGTACGTCGGAGAATAGATTGTGGGTGTGAAATTAATAATGGTTTGCAAACAATATCACAGTAAAACTAGTATTAACGGATCCTTAAATTAGGCAACACCTTGCACACATAAGCAGTAAATGGCTTAACATTGCATTCAATAAATTAAAATTAGTGAATACAAAAAAATTTAAAGTATCAGAAAATTATAGTGATTACTTAATAATGAAACAAAAAACAAAAACTTGTTACATAAATACAAACCGACGCCAAAACAAATAATTAAGTATAAGAAACAAGATACTTATTCAGCATTACTAATATGCGATTAGCTAATGGCATATCTAATCTTTTACAAGTTAAGCTGGTACACATATACAATCATGCTATCACAAATAAGGTGCAAAAAGTTTTATACGGTAATGAAAACCAAAGTGTGCCAAGCTAAGTCGTATTAACAGGTGTGCCACCAATTCGCAGCAGAGATTGGATTCAATAGCCCATCTAACGTAGGTTAGTGGCTGACCTCATCGACATCTAACTAATATGGTTTAGTAATTGTCTTCCGCGTATGCCTTATTTGTCATTCATTGAGATTTTACAATGTAATAAACACGTGCGGTTGATCAAATTTGCTATGATAATAAAAGAGAAATTAAATCGCGTCGTAAAATGCATTCTTAAGCCCAGCAAGTCGCTCACAAACAACAGATCAAAATCGCAATTGTTTTAACTACTGATAGCAAGGATGTTCCACGATACTTAAAATGTAAAAATCACTGGACATGTCGTTAACATACGTGTTCTTTTATTCACGTTAATTCATACAGCAGAGAAAACCGTACCAAGATTTTTGAACGCAACAATTCCCCCCCTCCCCAGCAATATAAAAACCTGGGCAGTACACATTATCGAAAATGAAGAACAGAAATTAAAACATCGCCAAGGACAGAACCCTAAAATCTAAAACCAACTCAAATACGTTAACACACAACGACCGAACCAAAAACAAAAATAAAACAAATATGATCTCCCAGCTTTATTTTTTTTAAATTAATTTCAAGAGGTGGTTCGTCTAGCGCCCCTGCACTCCGGTCTCCTTGGTCCTTTTGTGCATCTTTAATTTTTTACTACCTCATCAGTTCTGTTTCGTCAATGAAGTCCAGAAGTTTATTCCAAGGAGCTTTTTTCAACTCATCATCGGTTAGCTTTGGTTTTCCGAGAATCGTTGTGCGTTGCATTTGATACGCTTCGCATTTGCACAGCAGATGCTGCGGAGTCTCGTCGTCCTCCAAGCATCCGCGGCATAGAGGGCTGATTTGCAGTCCCATTTGTTGCATATGTTTGTTAAGGCCACAGTGCCTTGTAATTAGTCCCGTGAGTTTCCTTAATTTTTGTCGACTCATGCTTGATAGTGCAGTTTGAGTGTTTAATTGTGGCTCTGTAAGGGAGAGTTTTGTGTGTCCATCCCTGAAGAGTGTTTCCATAATTTTTTAAGCACCGCTGCAAGTTTGCTGCGAATTATTTCTTTTCCGGTCTCGTATGCGATTCCGAAAACGGGTTCAGGTCCGATATATGTCCCTGTTGTGCCCTTTTTTGCTAGTGCGTCCGCCATTAGGTTACCTCCTAGCTTACTAAGTATTATCAATCGGATGCGTCCAAAAGTCGCATGACGCGGAATGATACTTCTAAGAACCAAAGCAATTCCAATCAACAGAAAAGGAAGTCGACAGTAGTCAAAACGCTAGCAAAGCAAGAATAGTCAACGCAGTCCAATAGACGTTACCTAATGACAAATCCAAAGTAAACCAAGAGAAAAAGAAAAGGTATAGAAAATAGAGAAGTTTGTACGACGTTCAAGGACAACGCCCTAAAATCCTATGAAACTCCAGCCCACAGATATAAATCTTGAATATTGATATGCGGATTCAGAAAAAGAATAGTCAAGTAGAAAAACTAAGAGAGTTGTGCCAAAAAGTGGTCAACAGACAGTATGAAATTTTTTTCACCAAAAACCCGAGCAAACCAAAAAGATCCAATAAAAAAAACCAACAAAGAAATCTCAAGCAAAAAGATTCTAAAAGTCGACACAAGTCAAAAATAAATCAGCAGTCCAAAACTCACAAAGTCCCAAAAAGCTAAACCAGTGTACCAATCCAAGTAAAATCCAAACTACTAACACAAAACAAAACTAAAAGAAAGAAAAAAAAATAAGTAAGAGTAAATAAGAAAGAATAGAAGTGTTGGAATGTCACCTGGAAGCCGAAGAACGGATTAGAATATCTCAAGAGCAAAAGATACCCAAAGAAAAAAGAAATACATAAAAAATTCTGACTAAGCGGGAGTACTTAAAGTACAAGAAACGACGTTGCAGTTTATTCGAAGTTTCAAACCAAACACAACAAAACAAAGACTCACTAAACCCGATAAAGCAAGAAAAGTACCTGAGAAAGAAAAGAAAAAAAAAATGCAATAAAATTTCATTTTCCAATGAAATAAAGTTGGGTCCGGCCCAGCAGATATGGGACACCCTGTCTAACTGAAAATAATTTTAGGAAATGGAGAATTTGATTTGAAACTTATTTTAAGTTCATTTTATTAATAAGGGAGTTTACTTTGACACACTATTGGACCACCTTGTATATGAAATTAATACTATTTCTTAGTACTAGTTGTAAGGTATCCATAAGATAGTAGTCTTTATTATACAGGGTGGCCCACTTAACCGTATTTCCTTTATATTATGCCCGTATTACATTTGGCAATAATTGCACGTGCAATTGCAATCATCAATAAATTGCAGCAATTAACTTTAACAAAAATATTTTTGCACGAAGTAGAACATGGTCTAATTGAATAAACTGAATTGTAGGAACGCGTTACAGCTGCAACTTCTGGTTTACACTAGACAATATTGCTGAAATTTATTGTGAATTGCAACTGCACGTGCAATTATTGCCAAGTGTAATACGGGCATTAAAATAAGTTTTATCAAATCAAATTCTCCATCTCCTAAAATTATTTTCGGTTATACAGGGTGTCCCATATCTGATGGACCGGACCCAACTTAATTTTTTCAAATGAAATGATACAATTTTTATTGCAGTTTTGGATTTTTAGTAAATATAAAAGTCAGTTTAATCAGCCTTCTTTATACTTAAAACCGTTGGTTTTTGAGATAATCCAAAAAAACTGCTTTTGCAGCGTCTTACGCCATTTTGAATATCTCGTGAATGATCGCACTTAGAGCAATGCAGTTTGGACCATTTGATTTGAGAAGAAACGAACTACGATTGTACACAAAACCTTTCCTTAAAAAATCATTGAAATTTTTAACTGTCAAAAATTTTTTTTCGAACGTCAATAAATATTTTTTTTTAATTATTATTTCCAACGGTTTTTGAGATATTTAGATATTTTGAAAATTTCTGTGAATGCGCTATAATCTTCCATGGCTTGGATAACGGTTTGATTGTTTCATAGTTGAATATATCGCTGGCTACGTCTAATGTGGCTCTCATTGTGATTTATTGTTATACATCGTAATGATCTCAGTAAATGTAATTATTGAGGTTATTTTAAAAATAATGAAATTTAAAGTTTGCAAAACAGAAATCGCATTTTGTACAGTCAGGCGATCTAGCTGACCAATAAACTGGCCTTCCTCTTCCAGCGATCCTGGAAATGCGCGTTTAAGAAATTCCTGATTTCTCGAGTAGCATGACACGGCGGAGTTGTAGCCACATATTCTGTCTTACTGCCAATGGGACATCTTCTAATAATTCGTGAAGCTGGTTTTGTAGAAAGTGTAGGTACATTCTTCCATTCAAATTCCCATCGAAAAAGTACGGTCCGATTACTCGATCCCGCAAAATTCGGCCTCATACGTTCAGTGACCAACGGTCTTCGGAAGTTGTACGAGAAATACGAGGGTTATTAGTATCATAATAATGAAAATTGTGTCGGTTAACCGACCCATTTTTGTGGAAAGTCGATTCATCAGAAAAGATGACGTTTTTAAGAAAATCCTCTTCTTCGTTAAATTTGTTAGTGACCCATTCTGCAAACGTCGTCCGCGACCTAAAATCTTTGTGCAATAATTCTTGATTTAACTGACGGTACTATGGATGATATTGTGTTGCTTTAAGATTCTTTGCACTGTTTCTCTAGCTAGCTCCCTTATGATATTCTTATTTTCTTCAACACATAACAAGACCCGGAATTGATTGTCTTCTATGCGAACCAAATTTCTTCTGTTCCTCGGTAAGGGGTTCACGGAGCCATTGGCAAGAAACCATCTTAATACTCTTTTAAAACTGTTTCGTCCAAGAGCTCGTCTTTCTAGGAAACGGCGGGAGTAAATTCGCCATGCCAACAGGGGATTTCTACTACACTCTCCAAGAATGAGGACCATGTCTATCATTTTGATTAAACTTAAAGCCATTTTGAACAACACAACAACAAGAACGAGACCAAAAAAACAGCAAGAAACTGATAACGAACAAAGAATAACAATAAAACAACAAGAATAGAATAAGAAACACAATGCAAACTTAGGAACACCGGAGAAATCAAGTTATTACTTAACAAAAAAGGACGATATTTTTGCGAAACAAAAATTACGGCTGTCAAATTACTGCCAACTTTGCGACTTTGAAACAATCAAATCATGATCCGAGGCATACAAGATTATAGCGCATTCACAGAAATTTCCAAAATCTTTAAGTATCTCAAAAACCGCTGGAAATATAGTGGGCAACAACCTTATATCAGGAGAAAAGACATTAAACTTTGCGTTTCAGAGGCAAGAAACATACGTAATTCTATTTAAAAAATAAAAATGATTTAAGTTCTATAAACATTTTTTTGACAGTTAAAAATTTCAATGATTTTTTTAAGGAAAAGTTTTGTATAAAGAGTTGCTATTGTAGTTCGTTTCTTCTCAAATCAAATGGCTCAAACCGCATTGCTCTAAGTGTGATCAGTCACGAGATATTCAAAATGGCGTAAATCGCTACAAAAGCAGTTTTTTTGGATTATCTCGAAAACCAACGGTTTTAAGTATAAAGAAGGTTTATTTAACTATCCTTTATTTTTACTGAGAAATCCAAAAAAATCCCTGAATATCGCTAACACCGAATATGCTAAGACAATCACATTCAAACAGCAGTGGCTTCTCTATTAGGTCATTTGGTCAATGACCCTCCAAAAAAAGTTATTTTATTAACTTTGAAACTACAGAAAATTTGTGTTTAAATCAAATTATCAGCGTTTGAATTTCATTCGTTTAAATAATTGTGAATTTAAACGTAATAGATACGAAAGCTTGCGAATTTACCCGAGGCTGACACGTACGGGTGTCCCAGAGAGGTGCCCGTATGTATACTATCTTGAAACCGAATCGTAAATGATAGTTACAGTGAGACACACAATACAATTTTATGCGAGTTAAAAAAGAAGATAAGTACAATGTTTAAATGCTTTCGTGGGGTCTCTAGCCGGGGCCGCCTACTCAGCGCAATGCTTACGTGATTTACGTCATTTACAGCAGCAAGTTTGCGTAAAACAGATGCTGGAATACGCATTTCTTATCACATTGACAAACATTACAGTAAATTTTCTTAGTTGATGGATAATATTCATTTGTAAGGGACAACTTATCGTTTTTATTTCATAATGACGGTGGTACAAGACATTAAAAAATTAATAGCTAATAATCTAAATTTAAATAAAGTAAAATATAAAAATAAAGAATAGTAATTTTAAAGAATCTATAAACTATTCCTTAGATTTCATTTGTGCATTTGAAATAAATAATAGATTTTACTATTTTGTATGTTTACTGTTTTCACATGATTAATTAATCATTATGATGTAAAAATAATGTTACGGATTTATCGCACTTAAAAAAAACTGGTGTGGCTACCATACGACTTTCCTATAAGGAATGATAAAGAAATGTATTTTTATTAGGTTATGTTGTCATAAAACCACTTTGAAGTGATATGTTTGTATTAAAAACGATTAGTAAATCGCCAGTTAACCAGACTTTTGTGCAACCGGCTATTTATTTTTTCTAAAAAAAAATCGTCGGAGACAGGATTCGAACCTAGATTATATAATGACCTTGACTTAGACCTTGAAACGTAAACTTATGTACATTATTGCGTTGACATTGTTATGAAATATTACTTACATCATTAACAATGCAATCTTTCAAATTGAAGTTTTTAAAGAAACTATTAAAACAAAAACAAAAAGATAACGGAGGAAATGGAAGGAAAAATCTTAAGAACAGAAGGAGGAAGGAAAGAAATGGAGGAGTTAAAAGAATTAATGAGGGAAATGATGAAACCGATGGAAGAAAATATGCAAGGAATAAGACAAGAAATCAAAGAAATGAAAAAAGAAATGGGAGAAAGAGAAAAGAAGTGGGAGAAAGAAAAAGATAAACTGGTGAAGAGAATAGAAAAACTGGAGCAAAAAGCGGAAAACGAGGAAAGATGGAAAAGAAAAAATAATATTGTGATAAAGGGGTGGAGAAGTGAAAAACCACAAAAGATTTAGCAGTGATGCTGGAAGAAAAATTAAATGTAAAAGTAGAGGTGAAAAAAGTGACAGTAATAAACAAAGAGAAGAAAAATGAGATGGTGGTGGCGGAAATCAGAGGATGGGAGGAAAAACAGAAGGTAATGGAGGAGAAGAAGAAATTAAAGAATACAAGAATATATATAAGCCACGATTTAACATGGGAGGAAAGAAGAGTGCAAAGAGAAATAATGAACATAGCGATGGAAAGAAGAGCGGAAGGAAAAAGAGTATGGGTAGGGTACAGAAAAATGGAGATAGACGGAGACAGATACATATGGAACGACAAGGATAGGGGACTGTGCAGAGAAAGAGAAGAGAAAGTGGGGAACCAAAAGGCAAAAAACTAAAGGGCAAAGGGGGGGTGGTAAAGGAGGGAAAGTTGACGAAACGGCAAAGAAAAGGAATAATGAAAGATGGAAATGGAAAAGAAAAAGAAGGGAGAAAAAAGAAAGTAAGGAAGAAGCACGGGGGGAGGTGAGTGAGCTGAGAGTATTGTTTTGGAACGTAGCAAGAATAAAAAACAAGGAACATGATTTCTGGAAGTACATCAAGGAACAGGATGTAGTGGGATTACAGGAAACATGGATGGAAGAAAAAGAATGGGAGTGGTGGGAAAAAGAATTTCCAGAGGAATTTGAGTGGGTGGTGCAACATGCAGAAAGAGAAAAGAAAAAGGGAGAGCAAAGGGGGTATAATAACGGGAATAAGAAAAAAATGGTTGAACCAGGAAAAGAAGGAGAAAGTGCAACAGAGAAGAGGAGTTGTAGAAAGGAACATGCAGTGGGGAAAAACAAAAATAAAAGTGGTGACGGTTTATAGCAGTAGAATGAAAGAGACAAGGAAAAACTTAGAAGAGATGATAGAAGAGAGGGAAGAGGGATTGATAATAGTAGGAGGGGACTTCAACGCGAGAATAGGGAAAGAGGGGGAATACAAGAAAGAAAAGGGACGGGAAAAAGACAAACAAAGTACAAGGTGATAAATAAAGAGGGAGAGGAACTGCTGGAATTGTGCAACGAAAAAGGGTGGGAAATAATGAACGGGAACAGAGAAGATGATGGAAAGGGAGAATTTACGTACATAGGAGGAAGGGAGAATCAATAATAGATTTTGTAATGACAAATGAAGAGGCCGCAGAAAAGGTAAAGACATTTAAGGTGGGAGAAAGAGTAGAGTCAGACCATCAACCACTGGAATTGACAATGGAAGGAAGGGAAAGAGAAAAGAGAGAGGAAGAGGAGAAGTACATAACTAAAAAGTGGACAGAAGAGAGTATAAAAAGATATAAAGAGAGAATAGGAAAACGATATGGATAGGGAAGGAAGTACAAGAAAGTGTAGAGGAAATGAGAGAGATGATGGAGAAAGCAACAGAGAGAGTCAGATTTAGAAAATGGAAGGGGAGAAAACTGGATGGAAGAAATGGTGGGATAAGGAATGCAAGGAAGCAAAGAAAAAGGCAAGAAAGAGCATTAAGACAGTGGAAAAAGGGAAGAAAGAAAAAGAAGAATACAAAGAAGCAGTAAAAATATACAAAAAAACATGCGATAGAAAGAAGGAGGAAAACAAAAGAAACAAGTGGAGCAGATTAAAGGAATAAATACGGAAGAAGATGTATGGAAGTACCTAAAGAAGCAGAGAAAAAAACAGGACGACAAAGGGAATAAAAATTAAAGAATGGGAGATATATTTTCGGAACCTGTTGGGAGGGAAGAACAAAAGCAGGAAAAAGAAAAAGGAAAGACGCGGTAGTAAGACAAGAAGAAGGAGATAGGGATAGAATAAGGGAGGAAGAAGTAATAGAGGCGATAAAGAATATAAAAAGGAAAGGCGACAGGAGAAGATGGGATACAAGGAGAAGAGTGGATATACGGGGAGAAAATGTAGCAAAAAGGATGACGGAAATAATAAACAAAATATGGAAAGGGGAAGGATTCCCAGAGAGATGGAGAGAGGGAATAATATGCCCAATACATAAAAAAGGCGAAAAAAATAAAGTCGAGAATTATAGAGGGGTAACATTACTGAGCTCGGCATACAAATTGTACGCGACAATACTGCAAGAAAGATTACAGAAGAAAATAGAGGAAAGAAGTTTGGTACCAGACGGTCAAGCGGGATTCAGAAAAGGAAGGAGGGCGATAGACAACATATATATAATGAAACACTTAGCAAATAAAGAACTAGAAAAAAAAGAGGGAAAATGGTAGCACTATTCGTAGACCTAAAAGCTGCTTTTGACAAAGTGAATAGGGAAAAGCTGTGGGAATATATGAAAAAAAAAAATCAATGAAAGATTAATACAAAGAATAGAGGAAATATACGAAGAAACGAGAAGCAGGGTTAAAGTGAATGGGGAAGAGAGTGAGAAATTCATAACAAAGAGAGGGTTGAGGCAAGGATGTCCACTGAGCCCAAGCCTGTTCTCGGTATATACGGGGGATCTGGAAGAGACAATGAGAGGACAACAGACAGGAGGGATAGTGGTAGGGAAAGCTAAGGTATGGTCGTTGGCGTATGCGGATGACATAGTGCTGGTGGCTAAGGAGGAAAAGGAAATGAAAGAGATGATGAAAACGCTAGAAAAATATATGAAAAAAAAAAGAATTGGAAGTAAACACGGAGAAAACAAAGATAATGATATTTAGAAAAGGAGGGGGAAAAGAAAAAGAGAGGAGTGGAGATGGAGTGATGAGGAAGTGCAACAAGTGAAGGAATTTACATACCTGGGCTACACGATGAAACAGGATAATAAAGAGGAAGAACACATAAAGGAAAGGGTGAAGAAAGGAAACAAGCTAATAGGACAAGTATGGGGTGTGGGGGAAAGAATATTCAAGATGGATATAAAAAAAAGAAAATTGCTGTTCGAAAAATTAATAAAGGGGGTGGTAATGTATGGAGCGGAAATATGGGGCTGGAAGGAGTGGAGGGAGGTATAGGGGCTACAGGAAAAATACTGGAGATGGGTGTTAGGATTGGACAGGGATACACCGGGGTATATTGTGAGAGAGGAGGTTCAGATAGAAAAAATAAGGATCGAGACAGGAAAAAGAGCAATAAAATACGAGGAAGAAATGAGGGAAAGAACAGATTGCAAAATTCTGCAAGAATGTTGGAAAGAGATAAAGGGAGGGAAAGTGAAGTACGGGCAGGAGGGCAGAGAAGAGTATTACAAAAGAAACGGGTACGTGAGTGAAGAAGTGGAGAGATTAACAGAAGTGGGGGTAGGGACAAGAGAAGAAATAATAAGGAGAGATAGAGACATCGAAAAACAAGAGAGATGGACAAAGATAAAAGAAGGCAGATATAATAGGAATTATAAAGATATCAAGGGTGAAGGGGTGCCGGAATATTTAAAAGACAGTGAGACAAAAAGCAACAAAAGGAAAACAATGGTGGCAAGGTTCAGATGTAGCAACGAGGAGTTAGGGAACAAATATTGGAAGGAAGAACCAGAAAAGTTGTGCAGGCTATGTGGTGAAGAAACGGAAGATCTGAACCACATGAGAAAGAGATGCAGGGAACTAAGAGAAGAGGTGAGGAAAACAGTGGATATCTTAGATGAAAACGGAAAAGGAGCGAAATGGATGGAGGAAGTATGGAGCAGGAGGAAAAAGTTAAGGGGAGAGAAGGGATAAGAAAATGTAATATATATGTAATGTAATAACACGACCAAATTTGTAAGCCAAATGGCAATGAATAAAGTTAAACGTAAACTTATGCAAAAAAAATATTTTTTTTTAAATCGTCGCATGCAGGATTCGAACCTAGATCATATAATGAAATTCACTTTAAATTGTAAATTAAATATCTAATAAACTGTTAATGATAGAAAAAATTTTTATTTGAATAAATTGTTAGGAAGTATTGTCTCGATAAGAAACTATAAAAATAATTCGAATAATTTACATTCGTACAAAATTATATAAGAAAAACTGTTAAAAATGACGGATGCACCCACTTTCGGTTTCTTTATCAGAGCCATCTTTTGATAGAACCGAGAGAATATGAATACCAAATTTCAAGTTATTTGTGATTGTGCGCATTTTTATGCTAAGCATTGAAAATCTTGCATTAAAAAATTTGCAAATTTTAATGAGCTTGTTATAGATCATTTTGGTAATTGTAAAGATAATTGATCTTAAATATTGATCGTGTTACTATAAGAATGTTTTTTTATACTTTTTGCAATAATTGCGTTTTTTTTAAATGACCTTCTTGTATGTTTAACCACCACTGTATTCAAAGGAAATGTCCGATTTTGAGTTTAATTTTTGATAGGCAGCTGATATTCGAGTTAGCGATTCAGTGTATTAGCTAGTAGTGATAAGCATCCTTGAGGTATCATTTAGAAGACCTACTTTTATAGTAAATATTTTAAAAATATGCTATTATTCATTTTAATCGTAAATATCTTTGTAATAAATATATTTAAGAAAGACACAATTTTTCTGCACGAATCAGGGGACATCATTAAACAAAAACAAGATTTTATCATTTAAAATTGTGCAAGAATAAAATTTTTTTATGTACCCTAGTAGATAATATCTAGCACATTTTCCAATTTTACTGAATATAGTTTACATCTTTTTCCATAAGTATACCAAATTTTATTGTTAAAATCCTATAGAAGCCAAAATGAAAAATCAATAATATCACTATAAATGTCAAAAAAAAAATTAATATCTCAATATCGGGTAAGACATGAATCCAAAAATATAACAATATACAGGGTGTTCTACTTAAAATAACAAAGTGACGTGGCGTTTTTGTATGAAGGGACACGGGGTTAAACCTTAAATAACTTTAAGTACTCCCATTACTTAAGATATTTTTCTGTAAACCCAACTGAATCTACTAAATTCTGTAACCACAAACTCAACTTTTTAGTTAGTTTCATTCTTTTTGCCTCACCCTTAACACTATAATTGCTGATAAAATTATCATTTACTTACATCTTCAGTACACTAAGAATCGATGATTTATTTTGATCGAATGTCTCTGAAACAAAACATATAATTACTTTTTAATTAAAAACAAATGACTTTGTGCCATAAATTTAGAAACGTCACTTTACATACCCAGAAAGATACAAGTCTATGAATAGTATAAGACGCAGCATTTAGTAGTCACTTTGCCTACTGATCTTGAAGTTGTCACTGTCGAATCAATTACGTTTACTCCACTTTCTACATTACTTATTGTCATATTTTCACTGTTTAATAAGTACACTTTTATTATTATTACTACACTTCACGCTATTTAAATCATCAACTAAAATATCACATAGTCTATATATCGTGTCCTGAATCACAACCTTGCAACTAAGTAAGTACGTGTCAACACAACAAACCGTATAAAAATTTAAAGCATCGTGTGCGTTATCGGTGATTAGTTAACAAAACGGTGTCGTTTAATTCGGTTGAAAATATTGTCGAAGATTTAGTGCTTATAATTGTGGTGTTCACTTATCCATTCCATAAGAAGGATAAGGACAACCAACTCCATCAGCTACTCGCTTCTAATTTTACTAACAGCCAAGTATACAACAAATTTTTTTTAGTTTCTTGAACAGTGTACTTCAAGTTACTAATGCCATCTTTGCCAAAACGTTTTTGGCCATTACGCAGCACCTCGTATCTAAACAGTATTTGTTAGTGTAAATCGATAATACGCTGGTAACGTACCTGTGTGGACTAGGCTTGTCCTTTTTGTGTTGTAGCATAGTGTACCTTGCGATTGAAATCGGGTACCTCGATATATGCAATTTGTGGTAACGAATTCGATTTGACATATCGTCGTCTTCACCACCCCATCCCCAAAATGAATTCGAAAATCCATTTAACAGTTCGAAATGCTCTTTGGAAATGGCCGATACACCTCCAAAGATGCTTTTATACGGTAATCTAAAATACTCACTTAATAAAAATTAATAAACTTCTAATGGTGCTTACCTATATTTAAAAATATCAATAGCTACACTCATGTGTCGTGGTTGTTCTGGACATGTATATAAATTGCGATCATCTTCGGGTAACAAATCAATGTCGTGAAAAATAAAACAATCGAAGTTATCAAAATTAAGTGCTTCTTTATACCCGATGTTCATGAGCATCGCTCGATTAAAGGCACCAGTGCCTTCTTGTTCTACAACAAAAATTGTGTAATCGATTTGTTGCCTACGCAGTAATGGGTGCATGTGTTGCAAAAATATTAGCAAATGCTCTCCTCGACACCTAAACGGTATAATAATAGCAACTTTTTTAAGTACTCGACAAGTTTCGGGGTGCCAATGTCCACCTGGTTTTAACCAAGAAAATCGCTGCTCTAATTCTAAAACGGTTGGTACAGGCGACTTCACTATACTTAATCTTCCAGCTGCAAGCACAATTATAAATAAAACCAAATCGTAAGGTACTTAAAAAACTTACTTAGATTAGCGGGTACTTCCGGACACAACGGTATTGTCGTGATTTCTGATTGATTATTCGGATCTGACACCTCCTCCTCAGCTAAAGTTAAATTAGTCGTTAGGGCTGTTAAGTTTGTACTTAAGGTTTCTATGGCGTTAGTTGCGTTTGTGCTGCCTGATGCTGTCGTATTTGAAAGAGGTGCAACAGGGTGGTTAAAACTTCTTTCGCTGCCACTAGGATGTAATCTGTAACATCGATAGTTTTTAGGAAAACAAATTAAACAAGTTTTTCTTACCTTGATGAATTGAAGTACGAAAGGAAATTGTCTCCCGATCTGTTTTCGATGAACGATCCAAAGAGGTATTGGACGACAATCAAAGCAAGTACGAGGGTAAGTAAACCCTTGTACAGGGTACTTAATTGACACCAAGATTGCATCACCTATTGGTTACCCCATGAAGTCCTTTCTGTAACACAAAATCACGCAGTTAAAACGGGTGCATTTTATTACAAACTTATCTGCGCGGATGAATGATTTCCGCTTTTCTTTATTATCTCGAATGAATATCCTGTATATACATTCTATTACCAAAACTATTATTAATTTACTTGTTGCATTATGACGTTATAAAACTAAAAATTGGCAAGTCAATTGATTTAGAAAGTACTCTCATTGAATAAGTATCGTAGAAGAAGACTGAAAAAAGCATATCAAGTAATTAGTTCAAGGTTTTTTTTTATTATCAGCGAGAGAAACTGACAAATGTTAGATAATCACGACAATATAGCATGAAACGACACAGTAAAATGTTTTACTTTATATTTTTAAATTGTACTCTTGCGTCTTAATTAAATCGCCACCCTTTAACTAGCTGTTTTAATAGACTAAATACGCGTAAATCAGGTGGTGATAAGTCGGAGCTCTAAGGCGAATACACCGTGGTCTTGAAACCACGGTTTTGACACGGTGAAAGTTCATTCATAAGAGTTGCGCTGTGCTTACATCGTGAAACAAACGCATGCCAAGCCGCGGTAGTTATGACTAAATTTTTATGATGAAAGTAAACTAAAAGTCAGCAAAACTGTTTTTATAGAACAGATGCGAATAAATCACGCGGTGGTAAGTTAGGACTCTAAGGCGGATTCCCCGCGGTTTTAAATCCACGGTGGAAGCACCGTGTAATACACAAGAGTTCCACTATGTTTACATCGTGTGGTTCTTCCATTTGTACACAGACGGTGAATGCATGGTCGTTCTACGGCGTATCCGTATTTGCCGTAGTATTCACCGTGTAAACACCGTGAGTTTGATATAATCACTGTAAAAATACCGTGTTTAAATACACCGAGTAAACAACGTAGAATTAACTACGTTTACACGGTGTACAAATTGTGTAAACACCGTGGTTTCAAAATCGTGGAATTTACGACGGGATTTCAAAATTTTCATGATGAAAGTAAACCAAAAGTCAACAGACCCAGATGACAAAAACGAAAAGTTGGAAGCTATTTTAATGAACTAAATAAATTGAGACGGATTCTGCGCGGTCTTAAAATTACGGTGTTTATATCGTGGAAGTAGAAACACCGTATAATTAATTAGAGTTCCACTGGGTTTACATCGTGTGTTTGTTCTATTTGTACACGGTGTATCCACAATAGTTCTACGACCTATCCGTATTTGCCGGTCAACACTGTGGGTTTGATGTAATCACTGTAGAAACACAAATAAGGTGCAAACACCGCGGTTCAAAGTCGCGAGAGTTATGACACGTTTTCAAAATTTTCATGGTGAAGGTAAACTAAAAGTCATCAGACCTGGATGACATAAAACGAGAATTTAGGTAGCTCTTTTAATCGACCAAATACGATTACATCGCGCGGTCCTAAAACTGCGGTGTTTATACCGTGGAAGTAGAAGCACCGTGTAATTTACTAGAGTTCCACTGTGTTTATATAGTGCGTTTGTTCCATTTGTACACAGTAGTTTTGCGGCGCAGGTATCCGTATTTCCCGTAATTACTCACCTTGTAAACACCGTAAGTTTGGAATAATCACTGTGGAAACACCGTGTACCAATATACCGTGTGAACACAGTAAAACTATCCACGTTCACACGATGTACAGTTTAAACAAACAAGATGGTTTCAAAACCGCGAAAGTTAAGACTGAATTTCAAAACTCTCATGGTGAAAGTAAACTAAAAGTCAACAGACCCGGATGGCATAAGACGAACATTTGGGTTCTTATAATGTACCAAATACGAGTAAATCGCGCGGTTATAAATCGGGGTTTTAAGGCGTATTCTACGCGGTCTTAAAACTACGTTACACCGTGTAATTTACAAGAGATCCACTGTGTTTACGTTGTGTGTTTGTTTCATTTGTACACGACGGTGTTTCCAAGGCGTATCCGTATTTGCCGTAGTTACTAGCCGTGTAAACACCGCGGGCAGTGACGACCTAAGAGCAATATGTATGTAACAAGTAATCTCTGTTGGGACATTTTGGCTTTAAGCTGTTTGAACCTTTTTTGAAAATGAATTTGAACAGTGGTATAAAAAAAACAACTCTAAAACGCTCTTGGGGGCCAATTGGTGCTTTCATCATTAGCCTCGTAATCAAACTGCTTCTTCGTCCTACTAACCAGAACCGTTTTGATTTTTTCTTCGACTTCTAAATCTTCAGCTAACTTTTTGGCTTTGACTAAACAATTAAGAAATCTGTTTTTGCAAACGTGCGTCAAAAAGTCCCCAACGGACTTTAAAATAGCATAATCGTACCATGCAGTCAATGACAATAAGAGCCCCAAAATCTTCAATTGTTCCGGACAAGTTTACTTCACTTCTAACCTCGTCTATAAATGATGCGTCCTCGTGCATGTCCTAAAGTGCTTGTCGGAATTGCACAATCTGGTTTCTTACTGCTTTGAGTGATTCAATACGTGATTCCCAGCGAGTTACAAAATTTCTGTCAAAGTGAAAGAACGCCAAAAACTGATGTTTGTGACAGGCTTTGTAACAATTTGCTCCAACGTTTTGTTCAAGAACTAAAAAACACAAACAATCGTTGAATTGTTCCAAAAACTTTTTTGCATCCCTTAGTACCAAATTTAGGATATGGTACAAAAAAAGTTCTCTTGTTTTTTTCAAAAATATTTTGTGTAGTCCATAGTGTTTCTCTTTCATATTTGTCCTATTATCGCATAGTGTTTGAGTCTTTTAATTCTGCTTACTATTTCTTCTCTTACTTTGTTTTTTATCAGAGTCAATAATGCATTTTGTATGTTTTTGGCCAAGCACGAGAGATACCTTTATTTTTTATTGGTCAATGCTCTAAATATATGTTCTTTCATTACGGGATCAAATCGGGCTATTACTTCAACAAACCATAAAAAATTCCATTGTTCTACTTGTACAAAGTTACATTTGCTCCTCGGAAAGCCATTTAGTGCTGGGCAAGAAATTGTGTTATGGCAAGAAGGCGTGTAAGAACATTTTGCTATCATTTTTTTTCTTGAGCAATAATTTTCTAGTTTTTATCATCAACCGTTTTACCTGTGTTCAGTCTCCTTTTGGCTTTCAGCCACATTTTATAGCACTTTAGGTGATTAGAGGAATTAGTATCGTTCCAGTCACAGTTTCCATTTTGATTTGATAATGTTTTACTGGAACGTGCAGTACTAAATATCTCACAACAAAAACAGTTAACACTATTGTTTTGTTAAGAATACAATAACCAACATCTTTTCAAACTTTTTCACCATTTGGAGCCATGCGACAGTAAAATACGTTCGAAAATGACCTCTTTTCCATTTTTGAGATATTTCTAAATATGGCGAGAATGACTCTTGAGCTATAGTGCAATCACAATCGTTTAGTTGTGTAAGCCATGTAGAAGAATCTTTTAATGGAAATGAAACTGTAACATCCGTCAAGCTGAGGTCACTATTTTCTTGGTCTTCCAATAAATGAGTTACGGTTGCAGGTTCTTGACCTTGACTAGTTTTATAAGCTTTATTTGTTGCGATTTACGAATGAAGTTCTTTTCTCTTGGAGTGCTCACCTTTTTCACTAAGTTTAGATTCTTCAGTTAGGGCTACGCCATTTGTAGCTACGTTTTCTTTATTAGACACAGAGTTTTGTAGTTTTAATAAATACTTGCAAAGTCGCTTCTTTTTAGAGTTTAGCTTTCCGCTTCCTATTTTGACATCCAGAAGGTTTAAAAAACCTTTTTAGTGTACATCACAGGTAGAGTTATCAATCCACAAAATATAAAACTAACATTTATCACAAAACACAAAACCAATTGTGTCAACTTGACACGACTATTAGTGAGTACATATATGCTGCAACTTACGTCAGACGACTGTCACCTGTTGCAGTACACAGAGACATGACAAGATGTGAAGATGTGCAAACGTACTCGCCATTGCAAAAAACAAGAGTGGTGAGTAAACGATCGGCTGAACCCAAACGCCCACGCGACTGATAGACTAAACATGTGATACCGATTGTGACTCACAACTGACACAACTGCTCAGTTCTGTCAAAACAGCAGATCCGAGCGTAGGAAGTATGGAACGTATCGTAGAAGAAGACTGAAAACGGCATATCAAGTAATTAGTTCAAGGTTTTTTTTAATTATCAGCGAATAAAACTGTCAAAAAGTTAGATAATTACGGCAATATAGTATGAAACGACACAATAAAATGTTTTGCTTTACAGTTTTAAATTCTACTCTTGCGTCTTAATTAAATCGCCACCCTTTAAGTAGCTGTCTTAAAAAATCAAATACGCGTAAATGATGTGCTGATAAGTCGGAGCTCTAAGGCGGATTCACCGCGGTCTCAAAACCATAGTGTTGACACGGCGAAAGTAGAAACGCCGTGTAATTCATAAGAGTTGCGGTATGTTTACATCGTGAAACAAACACACTGTGTAAACACCATAGTTTCCAAGCCGCGATACTTAGACTGAATTTCCAAATTTTTATGATGAAAGTGAACTAAAAGTCAGCAAAACAAAAAGCTGTTTTAATAGAACAGATACGAATTAATCACGCGGTGGTAAGTTGGGACTATAAAGCGAATTCCCCGCGGTCTGAAATCTACGGAGGAAGCACCGTGTAATTCACAAGAGTTCCACTATGTTTACATCGTGTTGCCCTTCCATTTGTACATACACGGTCATTCTACGGCGTATCTGTATTTGCCGTGTTATTCACCCTGTAAAACCGTGAGTTTGGTGTAATCGCTGTAAAAATTCTGTGATTAAATACACCGAGTAAACGACGTAGAATTAACTACGTTTACACGGTGTACAAATTGAACAAACACACGGTGTAAACACCGTAGTTTCAAAATAGGGAAATGTATGACTGGATTTCAAAATTTTCATGATGAAAACAAACTAAAAGTCAACAGACCCGGATGACAAAAACGAAAAGTTAGAAGCTGTTTTAATGAACTTAATAAATTCAGGCGGATTCTGCGCTGTCTTAAAACTACGGTGTTATATCGTGGAAGTAGAAACACCGTGTAATTTATTAGAGTTCCACTGGGTTTGCATGGTGTGTTTGTTCTATTTGTACTCGGTGTATCCACAATAGTTCTACGACGTATCCGTATTTGCCGGTCAACACTGTGGGTTTGATGTAATCACTGTAGCAACACAGACAAGTTGCAAACACCGCGGTTTCAAAGTCGCGAGAGTTATGACACGTTTTTAAAATTTTTATGGTGAAGGTAACTAAAAGTCAACAGACCTGGATGACCTAAAACGAAAAAAAAATCGCGCGGTTATAAATCGCTGTCCTAAAACTGCGGTGTTTATACCGTGGAAGTAGAAACACCGTGTAATTTACTAGAGTTCCACTGTGTTTACATCGTGCGTTTGTTCCATTTATACACAGTAGTTTTACGACGCAGGTATCCGTATTTTCCGTAATTACTCACCTTGTAAACACCGTGAGTTTGGAATAATCACTGTGGAAACACCGTGTACTAATATACCGTGTGAACACAGTAAAACTACCCAGGTTCACACGATGTACAATTTGAACAAACATACGGTGTAAACACGGTGGTTTAAAAACCGCGAAAGTTATGACTGAATTTCGAAATTTTCATGGTGAAAGTAAACTAAAAGTCAACAGACCCGGATGACATAAGACGAAGATTTGGGTTCTTATAATGTACCAAATACGAGTAAATCGCGCGGTTATAGATCGGGGTTTTAAGGCGTATTCTACGCGGTCTTAAAACTACGTTACACCGTGTAATTTACAAGAGATCCACTGTGTTTACATCGTGTTTCTTCATTTGTGCACGACGGTAGTTCCAAGGCGTATCCGTATTTGCCGTAGTTACTAGCCGTGTAAACACCGCGGGCAGTGACGACCTAAGAGCAAAATGTATGTAACAAGTAATCTCTGATGGGACATTTTGGCTTTAAGCTGTTTGAACCTTTTTTGAAAATGAATTTGAACAGTGGTATAAAAAAATCAACTCTAAAACGCTCTTGGGGACCAATCGGTGCTTTCATCATTAGCCCCGTAATCAAACTGCTTCTTCATCCTACTAACCCGAACCGTTTTGAATTTTCCTTCGACTTCTAAATCTTCAGCCAACTTTTTGGCTTTGGCTAAACAATTAAGAAATCCGTTTTTGCAAAAGTGCGTCAAAAAGTCACCAATGGACTTTAATTTAGCTACAACTTGAAACAGGATATCGTACCATGCAGTCAATGACTATAAGAATCCAAAATCTTCACTTGTTTCGGATAACAAGTTTACCTCACTTCTAACCTCATCTATAAATGATGCGTCCTCGTGCACGTCCTAAAGTGCTTGTCGGAATTGCACAATCTGGTCTCTTACTGCTTTGAGTGATTCAATACGTGATTCCCAGCGAATTACAAAAGTTCTTTCGAAGTGAAACAACGTCAAAAACTGATGTTTGTGACAGGCTTTGTAACAATTTGCTTCAACGTTTTGTTCAAGAACTAAAAAACACAAACAATCGTTGAATTGTTCCAAAAACTTTTTTGCATCCTTTAGTACCGAGTTTAGGATATGGTACAAAAAAAGTTCTCTGGTTTTTTTCAAAACTTTTTTGTGTAGTGCATAGTGTTTTCCTTTCATATTTGTCCTATTATCGCATAGTGTTTTAGTCCTTTGCATTTTGTATGTTTTTGGCCAAGCATGAGAAATACCTTTATTTTTCATTTGCCAATGCTCTAAATATATGTTCTTTCATTACGGGATCAAATCGGGCTATTAGTTCAACAAACCCTAAAAAAATTTTCATTGTTTTACTTGTTTCATTTGCTAATCGGAGTCATTTGGTGCTGGGCAAGAAATTGTGTTATGACAAGAACATTTTGTCATCTTTTTTTTCTTGGGCAATCATTTTCTAATTTTTATCATCAACTGTTTTACCTGTGTTCAGTCTCTTTTTGGCTTTGACCCACATTTTATAGCACTTTAGGTGATTAGAGGAATTCGTATCGTTGTAATGTGCTTCCAGTCACAGTTTCCACTTTGATTTGATCTTTTATTGGAACGTGCAGTACTAAATGTCTCACAAAAAAAGCAATCAACACTATTGTTTTGTTGTGAATACAATAACCAACATCTTTTAAAACTTGTTCACCATTTGAAGCCATGCGACAGTAAAATACGTTCGAAAATGACCTCTTTTCCATTTTTGGGATATTTCTAAATATGGCGAGAATGACTCTTGAGCTATAGTGTAATCACAATCGTTTAGTTTAGGATGTGTAGGCCATGTAGAAGAATCTTTTAATGGAAATGAAACTGTAACATAAACCGAGCTGCGGCCTCCATTTTCATGCTCTTTCAATAAATGAGTAACGGTTGCAGGTTCTTGACTTTGACTAGTTTTATCATTTTGTTGCGATTTTATAAATGAAGTTCTTTTCCCTTGAAGTGCTCACCTTTTTCACTAAGTTTAGGTTCGTCAGTTAAGGCTAAGCCATTTGTAGCTACATTTTCATTATTAGAGACAGAGATTTGTAGTTTTAATAAATACTTGCACAGTCGCTTCTTTTTAGAATTTAGTTTTCCGCTTCCTATTTTGACATCCAGAAGGTTTAGAAGACACTTTTAGTGTACATCACAGGCAGAGTTATCAATCCACAAAATATAAAACTAAGATTTATCACAAAACACAAAACCAATTGTGTCAACTTGACACGACTACTAGTGAGTACATATATGCTGCGACTTACGTCAGACGACTGTCACCTGTTGAAGTCCGGAGAGACATGACAAGATGTGAAGATGTGCAAGCGTACTCGCCATTGCAAAAAACAAGAGTGGTGAGTAAACGATCGGCTGAACCCAGACGCCCACGCGACTGATATAAACATGTGATACCGATTGTGACTCAATATTTACAACTAACACAACTGTTCAGTTCTGTCAAAACAGCAGATCCAAGCGTATGTAGTATGGAACGAATCGTAGAAGAAGACGGAAAACGGCATATCAAGTAATTAGTTTAAGGTTTTTTTTAATTATCAGCGAATAAAACTGTCAAAAAGTTAGATAATCACGACAATATAGTATGAAACGACATAATAAAATGTTTTGCTTTACAGTTTTAAATTCTACTCTTGGGTCTTAATTAAATCGCTACCCTTTAAGTAGCTGTTTTAATAAACCAAATACGCGTAAATGACGTGGTGATAAGTCGGAGCTCTACGGCGGATTCACCGCGGTCTCAAAACCATGGTGTTGACACGGCGAAAGTAGAAACGCCGTGTAACACACTGTGTAAACACCGTAGTTTCCAGGCCGCGATAATTCTGACTGAATTTCAACATTTTTATGATGGAAGTAAACAAAGTCAGCAAAGTAAAAAGCTTTTTTAATAGAAGAGATACAAATTAATCACGCGGTGGTAAGTTGGGACTCTAAGGCGGATTTCCCGCGGTTTTAAATCCACGGTGGAAGCACCATGTAATTCACAAGAGTTCCACTATGTTTACATCGTGTTGCCCTTCCATTTGTACATACACGGTCATTCTACGGCGTATCCGTGTTTGCCGTATTATTCAACCTGTAAAACCGTGAGTTTGGTGTAACCACTGTAAAAATTCCGTGATTAAATACACCGAGTAAACGACGTAGAATTAACTACGTTTACACGGTGTACAAATTGAGCAAACACACGATGTAAACACCGTGGTTTCAAAATAGGGAAATGTATGGATTTCAAAATTTTCATGATGAAAATAAACTAAAAGTCAACAGACCAGGATGACAAAAACGAAAAGTTGGAAGCTGTTTTAATGAACTTAATAAATTCAGGCGGATTCTGCGCGGTCTTAAAACTACGGTGTTTATATCGTGGAAGTAGAATCACCGTGTAATTTACTAGAGTCCCACTGGGTTTACATCGTGTGTTTGTTCTATTTGTACACGGTGTATCCACAATAGTTTTTGCCGGACAACACTGAGGGTTTGATGTAATCACTGTAGAAACACTAACAAGGTGCAAACACCGCGGTTTCAAAGTCGCGAGAGTTATGACACGTTTTCAAAATTTTCATGGTGAAGGTAAACTAAAACTCAACAGACCCGGATGACATAAGACGAAGATTTGGGTTCTTATAATGTACCAAATACGAGTAAATCGCGCGGGTTATAAATCGGGGTTTTAAGGCGTATTCTACGCGGTCTTAAAACTACGTTACACCGTGTAATTTACAAGAGATGTTTACATCGTGTGTTTGTTTCATTTGTACACGACGGTGTTTCCAAGGCGTATTCGTATTTGCCGTAGTTACTAGCCGTGTAAAAACCGCGGGCAGTGACGACCTAAGAGCAAAATGTATGTAACAAGTAATCTCTGTTGGGACATTTTGGCTTTAAGCTGTTTGAACCTTTTTTGAAAATGAATTTGAACAGTGGTATAAAAAAATCAACTCTAAAACGCTCTTGGGGGCCAATTGGTGCTTTCATAATTAGCCTCGTAATCAAACTGCTTCTTCATCCTACTAACCCGAACCGTTTTGAATTTTCCTTCGACTTCTAAATCTTCAGACAACTTTTTGACTTTGACTAAACAATTAAGAAATCCGTTTTCGCAAAAGTGCGTCAAAAAGTCAGAAACAGGATATAGTACCATGCAGTCAATGACAATAAGAATCCAAAATATTCACTTGTTTCGGACAAGTTTACCTTACTTCTAACCTCGTCTACAAATGATGCGTCCTCGTGCATGTCCTAAAGTGCTTGTCGGAATTGCACAATCTGTCTCTTACTGCTTTGAGTGATTCAATACGTGATTCCCAGCGAGTTACAAAAGTTCTTTCAAAGTGAAAGAACGCCAAAAATTGATGTTTGTGACAGGCTTTGTAACAATTTGCTCCAACGTTTTGTTCGAGAACTAAAAAACACAAACAATCGTTGAATTGTTCCAAAAACTTTTTTGCATCCCTTAGTACCAAGTTTAGGATATGGTACAAAAAAAGTTCTCGTGGTTTTTTCAAAAATTTTTTGGGTAATCCATAGTGTTTTCCTTTCATATTTGTCCTATTATCGCATAGTGTTTGAGTCCTTTAATTCTGCTTACTATTTCTTCTTTTACTTTGTTTCCTATCAGAGACAATAATGCATTTTGTATGTTTTTGGCCAAGCACGAGAGATACCTTTATTTTTTATTGGTCAATGCTCTAAATATATGTTCTTTCATTACGGGACCAAATCGGGCTATTAGTTCAACAAACCATAAAAAATTCCATTGTTCTACTTGTACAAAGTTACATTTGCTCCTCGGAAAGCCATTTGGTGCTGGGCAAAAAATTGTGTTATGGCAAGAAGGCGTGTAAGAACATTTTGCTATCATTTTTTTTCTTGAGCAATAATTTTCTAGTTTTTATCATCAACCGTTTTACCTGTGTTCAGTCTCCTTTTGGCTTTCAGCCACATTTTATAGCACTTTAGGTGATTAGAGGAATTAGTATCGTTCCAGTCACAGTTTCCATTTTGATTTGATAATGTTTTACTGGAATGTGCAGTACTAAATATCTCACAACAAAAACAGTCAACACTATTGTTTTGTTAAGAATACAATAACCAACATCTTTTCAAACTTTTTCACCTTTTGGAGCCATACGACAGTAAAATGCGTTCGAAAATGAACTCTTTTCCATTTTTGAGATATTTCTAAATATGGCGAGAATGACTCTTGAGCTATAGTGCAACCATAATCGTTTAGTTTTAGATGTGTAAGCCATGTAGAAAAATCTTTTCATGGAAATGAAACTGTAACATCCGCCAAGCTGAGGCCACTATTTTCTTGGTCTTCCAATAAATGAGTTACGGTTGCAGGTTCTTGACCTTGACTAGTTTTATCAGCTTTATTTGTTGCGATTTTATGAATGAAGTTCTTTTCCTTTGGAGTGCTCACCTTTTTCACTAAGTTTAGGTTCGTCAGTTAGGGCTACGCCATTTGTAGCTACGTTTTCTTTATTAGAGACAGAGTTTTGTAGTTTTACTAATACTTGCACAGTCGCTTCTTTTTAGAATTTAGCTTTCCGCTTCCTATTTTGACATCCAAAAGGTTTAGAAAACATTTTTAGTGTACATCACAAGTAGAGTTATCAATCCACAAAATATAAAACTAAGATTTATCACAAAACACAAAACCAATTGTGTCAACTTGACACGACTACTAGTGAGTACATATATGCTGCGACTTACGTCAGACGACTGTCACCTGTTGAAGTCCGGAGAGACATGACAAGATGTGAAGATGTGCAAGCGTACTCGCCATTGCAAAAAACAAGACTGGTGAATAAACGATCGGCTGAACCCAAACGCCCACGCGGCTGATATAAACATGTGATACCGATTGAGACTCAATATTTACAACTGACACAACTGTTCAGTTCTGTCAAAACAGCAGATCCAAGCGTATGGAGTATGGAACGTATCGTAGAAGAAGACCGAAAACGGCATATCAAGTAATTAGTTCAAGGTTTTTTTTAATTATCAGCGAATAAAACTATCAAAAAGTTAGATAATCACGACAATATAGTATGAAACGACATAATAAAATGTTTTGCTTTACAGTTTTAAATTCTACTCTTGGGTCTTAATTAAATCGCTACCCTTTAAGTAGCTGTTTTAATAAACCAAATACGCGTAAATGACGTGGTGATAAGTCGGAGCTCTAAGGCGGATTCACCGCGGTCTCAAAATCATGGCGTTGACACGGCGAAAGTAGAAACACCGTGTAACACACTGTGTAAACACCGTAGTTTCCAGGCCGCGATAATTCTGACTGAATTTCAAAATTTTTATGATGGAAGTAAACAAAGTCAGCAAAGTAAAAAGCTTTTTTAATAGAAGAGATACGAATTAATCACGCGGTGGTAAGTTGGGACTCTAAGGCGGATTTCCCGCGGTTTTAAATCCACGGTGGAAGCACCATGTAATTCACAAGAGTTCCACTATGTTTACATCGTGTTGCCCTTCCATTTGTACATACACGGTCATTCTACGGCGTATCCGTGTTTGCCGTATTATTCAACCTGTAAAACCGTGAGTTTGGTGTAACCACTGTAAAAATTACGTGATTAAATGCACCGAGTAAACGACGTAGAATTAACTACGTTTACACGGTGTACAAATTGAACAAACACACGGTGTAAACACGGTGGTTTCAAAATAGAGAAATGTATGACTGAATTTCAAAATTTTCATGATGAAAATAAACTAAAAGTCAATAGATCCGGATGGCAAAAACGAAAAGTTGGAAGCTGTTTCAATGAACTAAATAAACTCAGGCGGATTCTTCGCGGTCTTAAAACTACGGTGTTTATATCGTGGAAGTAAAATCACCGTGTAATTTACTAGAGTCCCACTGGGTTTAAATCGTGTGTTTGTTCTATTTGTACACGGTGTATCCACAATAGTTTTTGCCGGACAACACTGAGGGTTTGATGTAATCACTGTAGAAACACAAACAAGGTGCAAACACCGCGGTTATAAAGTCGCGAGAGTTATGACACGTTTTCAAAATTTTCATGGTGAAGGTAAACTAAAAGTCAACAGACCTGGATGACGTAAAACGAAAATTTAGGTAGCTCTTTTATTCGACCAAATACGATTAAATCGCGCGGTTATAAATCGCGGTTTTAAAACTGCGATGTTTATACCGTGGAAGTGGATACACCGTGCAATTTACAACAGTACCACTGTGTTTACATCGTGTGTTTGTTCCATTTGTACACATTAGTTTTACGGCGTAGGTATCCGTATTTCCCGTGTAAACACCGTAAGTTTGGAATAATCGCTGTGGAAACAGCGTGTACCAATATACCGTGTGAACACAGTAAAACTAGCCACGTTCACACGATGTACAATTTGAACAAACACTCGGTGTAAACGCGGTGGTTTCAAAACCGCGAAAGTTATGACTGAATTTCAAAATTTTTATGGTGAAAGTAAACTAAAACTCAACAGACCCGGATGACATAAGACGAAGATTTGGGTTCTTATAATGTACCAAATACGAGTAAATCGCGCGGGTTATAAATCGGGGTTTTAAGGCGTATTTTACGCGGTCTTAAAACTACGTTACACCGTGTAATTTACAAGAGATGCACTGTGTTTACATCGTGTGTTTGTTTCATTTGTACACGACGGTGTTTCCAAGGCGTATCCGTATTTGCCGTAGTTACTAGCCGTGTAAACACCGCGGGCAGTGACGACCTAAGAGCAATATGTATGTAACAAGTAATCTCTGATGGGACATTTTGGCTTTAAGCTGTTTGAACGTGTTTTGTAGATCAATTTGGACAGTGGTATAAAAAAATCAACTCGAAAACGCTCTTGGGGGTCAATCGGTGCTTTCATCATTAGCCTCGTAATCAAACTGCTTCTTCATCCTACTAACCCGAACCGTTTTGAATTTTCCTTCGACTTCTAAATCTTCAGCCAACTTTTTGGCTTTGACTAAACAATTAAGAAATCCGTTTTCGCAAAAGTGCGTCAAAAAGTCATCAAAATAGCTATAACTTGAAACAGGATATAGTACCATGCAGTCAGTGACAATAAGAATCCAAAATCTTCACTTGTTTCGTACAAGTTTACCTCACTTCTAACCTCGTCTACAAATGATGCGTCCTCGTGCATGTCTTAAAGTGCTTGTCGGAATTGTATAATCTGGTCTCTTACTACTTTGAGTGATTCAATACGTGATTCCCACCGAGTTACACGAGTTCTTTCAAAGTGAAAGAACGCCCAAAACTGATGATTGTGACAGACTTTGTAACAATTTGCTCCAACGTTTTGTTCAAGAACTAAAAAACACTATCGTTGAATTGTTCCAAAAACTTTTTTGCATCCCTTAGTACCAAGTTTAGGATATGGTACAAAAAAAGTTCTCTTGTTTTTTTCAATTTTTTTTGTGTAGTCCATAGTGTTTACCTTTCATATTTGTCCTATTATCGCATACTATTTACTACTATTTCTTCTCTTACTTTGTTTCCTATCAGAATCAATAATGCATTTTGTATGTTTTTGGCCAAGCATGAGAGATACCTTTATTTTTCATTTGTCAATGCTCTAAATGTTCTTTCATTACGGGATCAAATCGGGCTATTAGTTCAACAAACCCTAAAAAATTTCCATTGTTCTACTTGTACAAAGTTTCATTTGCTCCTCGGAAAGTCATTTGGTGCTGGGCAAGAAATTGTGTTATAACATTTTGCCATCTTTTTTTTTCTTGGGCAATCATTTTCTAGTTTTTATCATCAACTGTTTTACCTGTGTTCAGTCTCTTTTTGGCTTTGACCCACATTTTATAGCACTTTAGGTGATTAGGGGAATTAGTATCGTTGTAATGTGCTTCCAGTCACAGTTTTCAGTTTGATTTGATAATGTTTTATTAAAACCTGCAGTACTAAAGATCTCACAAAAAAGCAATCAACACTATTGTTTTGTTGAGAATACAATAACCAACATCTTTTGAAACTTGTTCACCATTTGGAGCCATGCGACAGTAAAATACGTTCGAAAATGACCTCTTTTCCATTTTTGGGATATTTGTAAATATGGCAAGAATGACTCTTGAGCTATAGTGCAATCAGAATCGTTTAGTTTAGGATGTGTAGGCCATGTAGAAGAATCTTTTAATGGAAATGAAACTGTAACATAAACCGAGCTGCGGCCTCCATTTTCATGCTCTTTCAATAAATGAGTAACGGTTGCAGGTTCTTGACTTTGACTAGTTTTATCATTTTGTTGCGATTTTATGAATGAAGTTCCTTTCCCTTGAAGTGCTCACCTTTTTCACTAAGTTTAGGTTCGTCAGTTAGGGCTACGCCATTTGTAGCTACGTTTTCTTTATTAGAGACAGAGTTTTGTGGTTTTACTAATACTTGCACAGTCGCTTCTTTTTAGAATTTAGCTTTCCGCTTCCTATTTTAACATCCAGAAGGTTTAGAAAACATTTTTAGTGTACATCACAAGTAGAGTTATCAATCCACAAAATATAAAACTAAGATTTATCACAAAACACAAAACCAATTGTGTCAACTTGACACGACTACTAGTGAGTACATATATGCTGCGACTTACGTCGGACGACTGTCACCTGTTGAAGTACGCAGAGACATGACAAGATGTGAAGAGTGGCGAGTAAACGATCTGCTGAACCTAGACGCCCACATGACTGAACACTAAACATGTGATACCGATTGTGACTCAATATTTACAACTGACACAACTGTTCAGTTCTGTCAAAACAGCAGACCCAAACGGATCGAGCTAGTCTTCTTACTGCACCTTCAAGCAATATTTGTTACGGTCGAATTTTCTTTACGTACGTCTATGTTGTTACGGACGAAATTTTCTTTACGTACGCCTATGTATTTTCAACGGGAATTTAGATTCGGGTTTACGCCCTCTAACGTTCGTTTCTCGATGCGATTCATTTGACGGAAATTCGTCACACGGGCATGATATAAAATGGTCTGACGCATTGAAGAGTTATGGTATCTATTACCATCTAGAAAACCAATTATAATTAGCGATTGATCTGATTGCTTCAACGCGTTACAGGGTAAGCTATTGTCGTCTTTTAGTAACAGTTTCGTTCGTAATTCTGTGTTCCTTTTAACAGCCATTTTACGTTCCTTTCTTTAACATCTGGTACCTTATCGATAAATGGCTATCGTAAACGACTGCTAAACACGTCAGCACGCTGCCGTACACGGGCACCAGCGTAAGGCGATTTCCACGCTACGAAATTGGGGGTCTTGCGGAGCCTTCCCGGCCAAAGAGTGCTACACGTGGATGACACGCCGTGACCTGTATTAACCACCTATTTGTGTTCTAACGATATTCAGTATTCGATACCAATTTACGAAGGAATGAACCTCGACAAATATTTGGATGGGACGATGCTAACTTTTTCTTTATAAGGCTTATGGCGATAACTAATTAAACCAAAGTTAAGGGGTACCACAGCATACGACAATCGGTTTATATTATTTATACTTTCTTGTACTTTAAGTAATGATTGTTGTAGATGTTGATTTCGTGAGACATTAGTTTGACACGATTTACGATTCAAATTGCTTACAGGGTTACGTGTCGGGGAAAGTACTTTCTTCACACCAGTGGAAATTCCTGTATTTGTGGTAAGTGCTTTTATATGTTTTATTTCGTAGTCAACCGGGTCGCTCACGAAACTTTTGCTATTAGTTCTGTAATTATCGCTATTGTTGTTTACCAGCTAGGTAAACGCGCATGCTGTGTACTACCAACGATTGATTAACGTTAGTGCTATATTAATTCTGCACGCTGTGTTACGATAAGTTAACCTTAACGTAGTAACTTATTATTATTACTGTGTTTGATTCTCAGTAATGCCATATTACTAAATTATTTTGTGTACTTCGTATATTGTATGCAGACGAAATTTACTACCATCTACTCTTCGCTAGTCATGTCAATGTAATCTACGTATGTGTTGTGTGTTGCCGGTACTTCGGATATTTAGTTATACTCGAACTAAAATTATTCTTGGTCTTGTTATACAACTGTTATCAATTCGAACGTTAAGCTATTTATCATTATAGAGGAATTAAAGTGAAATTGTTATTAACGATTGAGTTTCTTTTTTTTTTCGTTTCTTTCAGCATTTACGAACCTAACATCTAGTTACAAGTTTATTACCACCTGTCTTGAGCGGGACAGAAGTGACTTTGGATAAGCTCTGGCGCCCTTAAATATCTGTTCGTTATTATCTAGGAACCTTCCCCTCTCACTGACTATTGTGAGTTGGCCGTGCAGGTTCGTAAACTAGCATAAAGCTTGTAACATATTTTATTTGTTGAACAAAAGTTTTAACGTATTCAAATGGCTAATTGGCATTCAAAATTATATAATTGTTTTTTAGTTTTTTCATTTCGGCGACCCTCTCAAAATCGCATGTGTGTAATCGCACACGCCTTAGGCCGGCACTGACCGCGGGTTTGGTGTAATCACGGTGGGAACATCGTGTACCAATACACCGAGTAAACAACGTAGAACTAACCACGCCTACACGCTGTACAAATTGAACAAACACAAGGTGTAAACACCGTGGTTTTCAAGCCGCGGTAGTTATGACTTGCAAAATTTTCATGATGAAAATAAAGTAAAAGTGACTCGGATGACATAAGACGAAAAATTAGAATAGATGTTTTAATAGACCAAATACGAGTAAATCACACTGGGGTAAGTCGGAGCTTTAAGGCGGATTCCCCGCGGTCTTAAATCTACTGTGTGTACACCGTGGAGGTGAAAGCATCGTGTAATCTACACGAGTTCGATTGTGTTTACACATCTACCGTAGAATTAACCACAATTACAAAGTACAAATAGAACAAACACACATTGTAACCACGTTGGTTTCAAGGTCGCGGGGGTTATGACTGAATTTCATCTTGTATGTTTAGGAGTTTGTACTACGTAATGAATTTAGAACTTGACAGATTCAGTTAGTTACAAATCTAGTACCAACACTACCAACATTATATTTTTTATGTGATTTTTATGTTCTCGAAAATTTCACAAAGGGCAGAGCAAAATATAATATATGCTACTTTCTTTGAAAGTAGTATGCAGCCTGCAATCTCGCACCCCCCTAACGTTCGTTATGCTATGCTTCACTTTCGACGCTTGTTACTAACAGACATTTTACTCGTTCTTTACCGTTGTAGACGTTCTTGTATTCTGAGTGTTAGTTTACGACATTGGATGTGCTAGAGAAAACGTATTCCAGGTATTGGTCGGATTCGGCGATTGGATTAATTACGCGACGTTTCAGCGAGTTTTGTGTGATTGCTATGCTGTTTTTGTACCCGGCTGTTTTCGGGATATATTTAACCTATGGTGTCCACCTCGTTTTATGTAATCAGAAGGAACTAGTTAAGATTCACACCTGTATTACTTCGTTAAATTACTTTATGCACATTGCTTGTTATAGCGTATACCTTCTAGATAATCTGTAACCTTATGTATTTTCGTTGAATACGTTGACGTGACATCGGTCAAGTTTCTTCAATCATTTAAACGCACTCATAGCCAAAAGCAAAATAATATTAACCATATTTTTGTTTAAAATTAAATAAAAGGGAGTAGTGGAAATCACTACTATTGACGAAGAATTGTCGGTTTGGTAAGTTTTGTACTCATATTTTACTTTTTTTCCGATTTATTGTTATTATTCATTGTCAATTGTTGATTTATTTCGCGACTGAGAGACTGAGAGATAGTTTGATTAAGTAATATTTATATTTAAATTAAAATCATTCACTTATTAAATTTGTTAGTAATTAGTAGACCTAAATCGATAATATATCGGTGATATTACTATATCAGTCAACGAATCTATAATTGTTATTGGTCTACCTCTTTCTCTGTTGATTTTAACGATTATCCTCTCTTATGTGAAATAAATGTTAGTTGTGTTTTGCCAAATTGTCACAAAGGTCTTTATTGGGTGATATTTACTTGCTTTAATTAGCACACCGAGACTTGCGACCCGCTTGCCAAAGCAAACTGAGTTAGTTGCCTCTAAGTTGCGAGAAAATTCTCGTTACAGTCCGTTAATTGTTCACGCACCCGAAGAGGTGTAATTTTATTATCCCATTGCCAAATTAACGAATTTGTTGTAATTTCTTTATTTTTGAATTCATCACAAAATATTTTTTGTATATGTTTTAAAGTAAAGGTAGGATGTATGTATCCGCAATTATTATAACCGGTCGAAGTAGGCGGCTAAAAATTCTGTAAAATTCTGTAAATAACCCATTAGCTTTACAAGATATGTACGATGTGGCAATTGACATCCTGTATAAAGTTCTTCGTATCTTTGCAATGCACTACATGCAATAAATACGTTTCTAATAAGTGAAGTCATTTGTTTCATTTCAAGGCAACTTTGATTTAAGTTTCATTTATTTTTTAATCATAAGCATAACAATTTATTTAAAAAAATGGTTTTATGGATAAAGTAAAGCATATGGCATATCATAATAAGAAAAAATCGACAATTTCAAATGTGTACAAAATTCAATATGGCGGCCATAAGAAAAAATAAAGTTTATGCGATTCGAAATCTCAAAAACCAAGGAAGAAGACGATTTTAAACATACATCGTTTTAAACTAATTAACATAATGAAAAACAATTACTAAAACTATTTTGTGATAAATTCAGAAATAAAGTTACAGCAAATTTTCGAAAATAACTGTTTTTTTTCCAAATGAAAGACGAATAAACAGAAATTCGTTTATTTTGCCAATGGGGTAGTAAGAAGGATATAAAATTACACCACATTGTTCATTTAACCGATTTTCTATCTCTTACCGTTTCCGATATACCAATAGTGTCTAAAAAGGTCACTCTTTTGTTTTAAAATATATTTCTAAAATAAAGCAGAAAAAAAAATATTTATTTTGCAAAAAAAAGTTGACGCCAGTGTTGAACGGGTAGTTCTTGTGGTGCGATTTTTTTAAAATTATATCAAATTTAGACTTGTATAAGATTCGTCAAAACTCAAGAAAACAATTTCAAAATTTTCAAAGGTCAAGTGATTTTTTAAATTTAACTTTGAGGCCGTATACCTTTTTGGGTGTCCTAATTTGGTTTTGGGAACTCACTGTACAAAAGTTGTCAGTAGATTTTAGGGACGCCCTGTTGTAAACAAAATATAACAAAGACAGACATCGAATCAAGTTCAGCTATTTGGAAATTATCGTTTCTGTATTAATCTATGGTTATCAAAAATCAGCTTTAGTCAAACATTATTTCAATTATGTACTTACAATCTATACTGTATGTGGACTTTCCTCATATCTGATATGTACCAAATTTAGTGCAATAGTCTCAAAAAATAATTTAATTAAAATAATCGTACACAGCAAACACCAATTAAACGCTGAAACTGAGAAGATTAAACAAACAAAACCGCTGCACCGATAAAAACCAAGGAAATTGTGGTGATAATGGAAAAACATTAACCAAATCGAAACAGTGGCAAAGTAAAAGAAACTTTTTCAAAGATAACGAACAAAAACCATGAAACACGAAAGAAAACGTGCGGTATCGAAGGACCAGAATTTTCTGTTGAAACATTTAAATCAATAAATGTTTCCGGTAATTTATTGTAACTTAACCTAATTTACATCTAGAGTAATTTGTCTAAATTATTTTCGTTTTATCAATAACGAAATCGAACTTACCGAATTCAATTTTAAACTAATCACAGCGCGAAAACGAAATTTAATCAGAAATGTACGCAACTACTTATGTAAGTAGTGAGCAAATACAAAGTTAATGGGGCACAACGCGTTATAACTCGATATAAATTCAACTTGAAATGATAAAACTTTTCTTTTTGTGTATTTCGTGTAATTTATGGTTTGAATGCTTACATACCAATTACTATACAATACAATAATGATCAATAACTAGTACGTCTAAACAACCTTGATTTTGTTATACATAAATTTTTTGTATAAACCTTCTGACGCATTAAAAAGCAAAGCTCATTTATCATTCGAATGTTCGTTTAGAAAATATGAATGATAAGTAATGGTTTACAAAGAACTTTTTTTTCCATTGGTGTATTTATGTAGTCATTTCGTAATAATATACGGTGTCATTTATTTTGAAATACTGTATAAAAATAATATATAAACTGATATGACGTTTATGATGGTTCCCTTGAGGACGTAACGTGCGTGAAACGAATTTTTTTTCAATAAACACTTTATATATGTCAGCACATCAATCAACTAAGCGTAAACGTCGTGCGTTACAAGAAAATGAATACTTTAATTTGTTCAATTTCTTATCAAGCAATACACTTGTTATACTCGAGTTTTAAAACAAAATTATACCGAAAACAGATAAGACAAAAACATCAATAATAAGATAGAAAAAGACAGGAAATTATAAGCAAAACGTAGAGAAAACTAAAGAAATTCAACTTTATTTGTGATTATAGTTGCACAATTTGATGTTTTTTCAATTAAAGTTTTGATGAATCTAGTTGCCTATTGTGTTTAGAAATATCAGATAATTAACAATTGTAAGAATAATAATTTATAGTCCAACATACTATAACAATAATAATGGTAATAACATACCAACAATAAATAATAAATAAAAGAAGTGGGTTGGAAGAAATGGATTTTGTCATGGGGATGCATAAAAAGAATTGTCTACAATACGCCACCGGAAACACCACACGATATGAAAAGACGCATAAGAGACACTGTACAGAGTTAGCAAAGGTTCTGAAAAAAGGATTTATAAATGTCTGAAAATGGACAGTGAACTTTTATTTAGTTGGCAAAGACTTAGTCGAAATTTTAAAGCGTTGACATATATTTTAAAGAGATTACAAACATTTTAAAATCTGACTGATTACTTAAAAAGTTTACGGGAAATTTCGAAAACAAACAAAACATTTAAAATCAAAAATTTATTAGTGTTGTGAGATTCTATTTATAGGTGGCGTGGATCTATCTTTAAAAGAGTTTAAAAAGTTGGAACATAAACAGCTGGTAAAGCACGGAATATTTTAAAAATTGGACACGGAAAGTTTGTAAATCTGACAAAAAGTTGTGCCAAGGTTTAAAGAGCTAACGGATTACTAACAAACTGACCAACCAGGACCAACAACAAACTTTGAAAGGACCCGAGGCGAGGCTGGTTATTTCTATTACGTTTTTGGCAAATGTGCTGATAAACTGATAAAAAATTGTTTAATGTGATAATCGGATTAAGCAATTTCATTAATTGCGTGATGTTCTCAGGAAAAAGTTTCTTGGGGCTACCACACGGCTTTCTCGGGGATATAATCATCATTGTTTCCTCGTATATGGGGATACTCAGCTAGTAACCTTCAGAAGCTTTACGATTCGAGGATTAACACCTGCGTAGTCCGCCTTATTTCTAAAACCATAGGTGACGAAAACTGACTCGCATCTGCAGTTTAAAGTTTTTTAGTATCATATAGTAAAATTCCTTAATTATATTTTATTTTCTAATTATCATGCAGCCTTCAGCATGTTGTTACGAGAAAATCAGGTTCCTCGAGTTGGACCGCCAAGAATAAATTGTTACGCTGGTCTTCTTGTAACAAAACAAAGTAACGGCTAGCACAGCTTCTTCGGAGAGGTATCGCAATCTTTGTTATGCGAAATTATAACGTAAATCTAAAAAAAGGCGCCAAGACGATGAAAGATTAAATTAGGGAGATACCGTCTAACTCTACTCGTAGCAAATGCAAGAGCCTTCTAGAAGCTGTTATCCATCTTCTAGAAGATTTACCGAAAAATAGGGAACACTCGAGAAGGATTTGCAGATGTATATAAATACCGAAGAGAGGAATTATTGCGTAACTAGGAGGGAGCTGTTAGCAGTCATTAAGTCCATCGAACATTTCTAATAATATTTGTATGGACAAAAATTTTTACTGAGAACAGACCACGCCGCTTTAAAATGGCTACTGCAGTTCCGTAACCCAGAAGGACAAGTGGCAAGATGGATCGAAAGACTGCAAGAGTATGACTATGACACAGAACACCGTGCCGGAAGCAGTCATCGGAACGCTGATGCTTTGTCCAGAAGACCATGTCCGGCGGACTGCAGCCATTGTCCGCGACTGGAAGAAAAGGTCGAATGCCTCCGGAGAACTGCTATGGTTGATGATGAGTGGGAACCTGAGCAGTTACGTCGCGAACAAGAAGACGATCCTGAAATAAGACTACTCCTGGACTGGAAAGAAAGCGGGCGACGACCAACCTGGGAAGAAGTGAGTGCTTTGGGCAGAAACATCAAAGCGTACTGGGCGCAGTGAGACTCTTTGATAGTAGAAGACGGTCTTCTGAAGCGATCCCTAGAAAGTGCCGAGGGCACGGGAAACAGACTACAGTTGGTAGTGCCAAAGTGCCGGGTGGCAGAAGTGTTGAAGCATCTCCACGATGGGACATCAGGAGGACACTTTGGCATTAAGAAGACATTGGGTAAAGTACGAGAACAATTCTACTGGATGAACTGCAAAGAGGACGTCATGAAATGGTGCCGCAATTGCACGGTCTGCGCATCAGGAAATGGTCCAGCGAGAAAGCGCAAAGCACCCATGAAGCAATACAATGTAGGAAGCCCTTTGGAAAGAGTAGCGATTGACATCGCAGGGCCGTTCCCAGAATCCGATTCGGGAAATAAATACATCTTGGTGGCGATGGATTATTTCACGAAATGGACGGAGGCTTACGCCATATCCAATCAGGAAGCAGCTACAGTCGCAGACGTATTAGTAAAGGAGTTTTTCTGTCGGTTTTGGAGTTCCGTTGGAATTACACTCCGATCAAGGCCGCAATTTTGAGTCTGGGCTGTTTCAAGAAGTTTGCCGACTGTTAGGGATTAAGATAACTAGGACAACGCCTCTAAATCCTCAATATGATGGCATGGTTGAACGGATGAATCGAACAATGGGCAAGTACTTAGCCAAGGTAGTCTCCGAACACCAAAGAGACTGGGATCAGTACTTGCACCTGTTTCTTATGGCATACCGATCATCCGTTCACGAAAGCACAGGCCAAACACCATCCTGTGTAATGCTCGGTCGTGAAATACGATTACCATGCGACCTTCAATTTGGACGAAGACCGGAAGAAGAAGTTGCTGGAGAAGTTTACGTCAGCAAGCTGGCCAAGAGGCTAGACGAAGTACATGAAGAGGTCCGTAAAAACACACAAATTGCCAGCGACAAGATGAAAACAAGATATGACGTCAAGACGCAAAATGTTGGGTTTCAACCTGGCGATCTGGTCTGGTTGTATAATCCTCAAAGAAGACTTGGTTTGTCGCCAAAACTGCAAAGGCAATGGGAGGGCCCTTATGAAGTCGTGCAGCATATTAACGACGTCATATACCGCATCCGAAAACCGCCCAGAGGCAAGCCAAATGTGGTCCACGTCGATCGTCTAGCCCCGTTTGCTGGCGATAACCACAATATGCAAGTCCAGGTCCGAACCAGAGTAATAAGTAGCAGAACGAGGAATCCAATCGAAGAGTTCGAGAAGTTTATGAACTTATACGGAGGTTCTGGAAAAGTTAGGTTCGGAGTTACCACCGAGGAACAACAAGACCTGTTCCAGACACAAAAAGATTACGCCATCGCACATTGCGTGAGCGAGGATCTTGACATGTCCAAAGGGGTTGCAGTCGTGTTTAAAAAGAAGTTTGGGCAGCTAGATGAATTACGAAGACAACAACCGGCAGTCGGAAAAGTTTTAGGACTACGTGGTGACGGACGCTTCGTTTTCTATCTGGTCACCAAGAAATACTCACGTGTCAAGCCGTTATACAAAGATCTGTGGCGAACATTATGGAGTCTCAAGAAAGAAATGGAGTTCCATCATGTTAAGAAATTGGCAGTACCCAAGCTTGGTTGTGGCTTAGATCAACTGAATTGGAGGACAGTTCGAAACATGTTGGAGGTCGTCTTCCGAGGAACAAGCATTCAAGTGTTGGTCTGTAGTTACCAACCAAGGAGAGTATTGGGTCAGGAAAAGTCCATTGACTGTTACTTTTATGGTCAAGGAAGTTGCCGAAATGGAGAAAGCTGCCGCTATCGCCACGATCCTTTTTACCGGTGTCGCATCCAGTCTCCTGTTCTGAGAAAGAACAGTCCTAAGAAGGGGGCAGTGAAACGTTCGAGAAATTATTTGCAAATGCAAGAGCCTTCTAGAAGCTGTTATCCATCTTCTAGAAGATATACCGAAAATTAGGGAACACTCGAGAAGGATTTGCAGATGTGTATAAATACCGAAGAGAGAAATCGTAGGGCAGTTATTGCTGGAATGCGAATACAGCAGTGTTAAAAAGATTATTAAAGTGAAAATAAATAAGTCGTTAGCACGCGTGTCTCTAGATAAATATACCGAGAATAATCGTGTACGTGATTTTTAGTGTAAACAAGTGTGAAGCTATTCGCGGACGTTATCTTATCTTCGTGTAAGTGATAGTGTTATACAACTATTATACATAAATTAGTGTAAGTGTTTTCATTAAATATTATTAGATTTAATTAGTTCGGTTAATTTAAAAGTGTACATATTTCTAGAATAAGTAAACGTATTTTTAGTCGTTTAAATAAATTAGTTTTAATAATAAAATACGTAACAATATATTTTATTTTATCACAAAAGATAAAGAAAGTATATAAATGTAAGTTTTCGTAAATATTTATACGTAGGTCGAATGAATTATAAGTTGTCTCGAATACTGAGCAACATACCGTACAACAAGCTGACCTTGTCGGTCTAAAATTTTACATAAACATAACGTCTGAATTTATATTCGCAAATCTCAAAATTGTAGACAAACAAACAATTCAAGCCTTCGAAACTCAACGCGCACTGCTTATAAGTTTGAGAAGCACAAATATTATTAATTGTGTTAACTTAACATGCCCGTACGGTCATAAACGACATGACCACCGAAGTACAAATCGAAGAAAAAAATTGAAATAGTAATACTCACAGTTAGGTTTTATCCAGTAGGGGATTAGCTAATTCCGTACTTGAGTTACCTAAAAAGTAATATTAAACCCAATCTAAACGAGCATATAATGTTAACACAAGTAAAAGGTCTCCTTAGCATCCAATCATTTAAGAACGCAAATGCGCAGTGTTTCCCTTCGACTTAACAGCATAAATTTCCCCAGTGTTTATCGTAGTTAATCTTCAAAAGAGGGTTTCCAACCCTTGACGGTGTATAAGATAATAACGTTATCAATAATGTGACGTCATGGAAGTTTTACAACTAGGCCACCTGCTAGTTATCTTCGGTGGTAACGGTAAACATGTGGTGGGTACCAATATTCGCCCGATTCTAGCCTTCACAAATGTAATTGCATATTCGCGTGAAACGATCTAAAGGTGAAGGTTGCCCCGGGCGTAAAAGTACAGAACTCGTAGATGGTCTTACAGGAAGTGAGTTAAAAATGCTGTCTAAAATTTGACAATTTCGACGAAAGAGTAGGGAATTCTACGGACAAATTTTATACTTGAAAAGAAATTTGCATACTCGCGAATTGAACTACTAATGTTTAACATAATGTGTTTATTTGGAATTCATCATATTATTTGTTCTTATTAATCGAAGTGTAGATCATACTAATTTATTTTACGTTCAGTCGTTAATTTTAAAATAATCTTTAACCTTATGTAACGCAGTTTATCTTGAGTACGCTGACACCCGTCAAGTTTCTTCGATCATTTTGAATGTAATCAAAGTCACAGTTAGGCACATAACGTCCTACGTAAGCTTACATACTACGCATATTTTTGTCCATAAACATATAAGAAGTTGCTACTTGTGATAAGGAACTTCGGTGGGATAAGTTTCAATACTCATTTTGTTTTTTGCAGTTCGTTATAATTGTTGATTATCAATTTGTTTCGCGACAGCATGTTAACGAAGTAGTTGATTGAGTACGTTTAAAGTTGCGGTAAATTGCGTTAATTGCTTTTCAACTTTTTAAATTTTATTCTGTTAAAACCAAATTATATGTAACGCATGTTAGGTCGGAATCTATACTAAGATAAGAATGTCTTATTGCCAACTTCGATTACAACAACAATGACGCGGTCCAAACTCGGAAGACATTCTTATCTTAATATAGATTCCGGCCGTGGAAGCCTTCGCTATTACATTAACAATCTCTACGGGGAGAATATTTCTTCCAAAACCTCCTTATTTTCCAAACTTCGCTACAAACTTGTCAAACTTTTGTGCAATTTAACCTTTGTTAGTCGCTGTCGTGACCACAACATCATTCCTGCATTCCTCAGAATCAAGTTCCACATTCAGACACGTTCTTCTAAAAACATCCTACACCGTGCTAGTCTAGCGTTGATACGCGAACGGATTAAGCAAACTAGGCAAGAGTTAGACACCATTTCGAAACAACTCTTTTAACTTCATCTTGAGTTGGCCAACACTCTATTCCCGGATGATTGGAAACTCTTCGACAACATTACTTACCAGCAGTCTGATACCACTCTACGACTTACCATTAAAAGTCATCTCAAAAAGTTTCAATTATTGGAATCCAAGAATCGTAAAGTTTCATCCACTACTAACTCTTTAAAGACGGTTGTCAATTTATCTAGTTTGGTCCTCACCTCAGAACAGGAATCGGTGCTCTCTAAGGGTTTGAATTTTGCAGTTGCTCCCAAACGTATTCCTAAAGAAGATATTTTATGTGCTGTTGAGTCTTCTATAAAACATCTTCCTCGCCACATCTCAGATCCCATTAATATTAACACTGGCAAAATCCTTGAATCATCTAAAATTCCTAAGTCCGAAGAGTCAGTTCTAAAGTCTTCGTAAGAACCCTGATATTATTGTTCTTCCAGTCGACAAAGGCAACGCTACTGTAGTTTTGAACCAAATTGATTATGTTACGAAAATCAATTATATTTTGTCTGAGGAAACTTACGCTCTTTTAACTCACAACCCCACTTCGAGGATTGAATGTGAGGTCAGCCAAATTATCAAATCTACCTCCTGAAACTAAACGTCGACTTACCTCATCAGATTCTAAACCACCTCGTCTATACGGACTTCCCAAAACTCACAAACAAGGTATTCCTTTTCGACTTATCGTCAGTACTATCCGATCTCCTACCTACAAGCTAGCCAAGTTCTTGTCCAACATTCTTTGCGAGTTTAGGGGTAAAACCTCTTCTCACATCCTCAACTCTCAGCATTTTATTCAACATCTAGAAACTATAAAACTTGAACCCCAAGATCTTCTCGTGAGCTTTGATGATACTTCACTTTTTACTTAAGTTCCTATTAAAGATTCGCTTATTATCATCAAACAGATTCTGTCTCAACATGGCAAGGACTTGAGTTTGATTCCTCTTATTGATAAGTGTCTATCCTCTACTTACTTCCAATTTGATAACAAATTTTACGAACAGGTTTCTGGTGCTGCTATGGGTTCTTCTCTATCACCTGTTGTAGCTAACATTTTTATGGAATCCTTTGAAACGGTTGCTTTGGAATCATCAATATTAAAACCTAAAGTGTGGTTTAGGTATGTTGACGACACGTTTATTGTTTGGTCTCATGGTCATCTCAATTTGTCTAAGTTTCTTGATCACCTTAACAATCAACACTTAGATATCAAATTTACTATGGAAATCGAAAGTAATGGTTCTCTTCCATTTCTTGACGTTCTTGTGACTCGTAAGCCCGACGGACTTCTGGGCCATTCTGTTTTTCGCAAACCCACCCATACGGACAGATACCTTCATGCTCCGTCTCATCGTCATCCTGTACAGAAACGTTCTGTTATTGAATATTTGGTTCATCGTGCCTTTTCTATTTGTCAACTTGAGAATCTAGGCTCGGAACTCCGTCATCTTACTAGAACCTTAGTGAACAATGGTTATGTAAAGCGAAATATTTATAGAGTTATTAATCGTCGTCTACATCCACGTACTCGATTACCTAAGGACATTTCTACTCCCGAATCCAACCCGAAATTGGCCTTTTTACCCTACATTCACAAGGTTACGGATCAAATAGGGAAACTTCTTCGTAAGAATGGTATTAAACCCATATTCAACTCGACAGGCAAAATCTTTCAGATTCTTCACTCTCCCAAAGACAAATTTCCTACACTTTCATCTCAAAGTGTATACCAAATTCCTTGTTCATGTGGTTTAGTCTACATTGGTGAAACCGGTCGTTCCGTCATTACCCGCATTTCAGAACATGATTGTTGTATAAGGAAAAGTTATATTTCCAAGTCTGCGGTTGCTGAACATCATTTTACTACAGGTCACAAGATAGATTTTGATGTTTCGTTGATTGCCAAATCTCCATTCTTTTTCAACAGGAAATTCCGAGAAAGCATAGAAATCATCAAACACCCCAATAACTTCAATCGCGATCATGGTTTCGAGCTATCCCCTCTTTGGTTCCCGGTCATTAGCCATTTATCGAAAACACGCACCTTATGAACCGTAACCCAATCTTCTTTATACACGTTGATTATCTACTCGGTAGTGGTTCTTTGTTAGATTTTCGTTTGCTTTTTCAAGTTATCGTTTTCTTTCTTACCTTTTCAGAGTTTAGGTTATGGCTTGTTTCACAAGCGGATAACCTAACTTTTGACTAGTTCTTAGTTAGATTTCGGTTTGCTTGTTTGAGTTTTGCGATTTATCTCACGCCCTGATGAAGCCCCTTACGGAAGTGGGCGAAACGTTGGCAACTTCGGTTACAACAACAATGACACGGTCCAAACCCGGAAGACATTCTTATCTTAGTATGTACGAAGTGATGCCTGATCTAAGAGGCCTGCATCAGTATTATTGTGATCAGACTGGGGTACCCCACAAAGTTTTTGAAAGTCGCCGCCGTTGATTGTGATATTTGTTGACAAATCCTTAATCGCTATTTATCAGCTATCGTTCTACTTTGTTTTTAACTCTTATTCTCTTATATTCTTGTTATAAACTGTGTTTTGCAACTTGTTTTCTTTCAATGTTCGATAAATGTAAACGGGGTCTGTAATTAATAGTTTACGCCCGTTTTAGCGCCTTTTTAATGATTTTATGATTAGCACATCGTCTACACTAAGTTACGGGCGAATCGGCGTAACATTTTATTTTTTGTTATCATTAACCAATTGTTACTTTAAAACGATTTTTTTACTTATTTTGACGAGAGTATTCCAGCTCTTTTATTTTTCTTCGGTTGGTTGCTACCGAAAGTCCCCTTCCTGCTTAAAGATTAAATAACAGATTTCCGTGTGGCACCAACATTCATCGTTTTGTCGTTTCTATATGCTGGTCGTTTCGAACTAACTTTTTATTGGTTTTGGGTTTTACTCCCACCTGAAGTCTTACCCAATGAAAATAGCGCGTCTTGTATGTGCTTCTGGCAACTGTAACTTCTTATGTACTTTTTTCTTGTTTCTTGTGTCCAGTGCAGCAGATATTCAGCAAATTGCCATAACATAAACATTTTTAGCACATTCATTTTAATTACATCGAAATCAATCAAAAATTAGCACGGATAGACCCAGTAGTCGTTAAAGTTTTAAATTTTGCACCTGACACTTGAGTTTTTGCGAGCAAAACTTGCATGTTAACAATAAATCGTGCAGTTAAGATACACGTCAAAATAAAGTAAGTACATTTTAATCAATGCATAAAAAATAATTTATGCACGGCGTTAACATCAATTTCCATACAAAACAAGCGACAATAATGAATAGTGATTTTTATTACAACGCACGTGCTGCTTCAAATTAATTTCCAGAAAAACTGCGCTGATTTTCCAGAAAAAGAAAAAAAGCTTAATTCCTGAAGTGTTATTAAGCCATTCTAGGGCGTTATTCTGCACTTTGTATGTAAATGTAAGCTCGTAAATGCCATTGTGTAATAAAATCTGTTCAGTTCAATATATAAAGTTATTTAAGACGAGCGCGGAAACAATGAAGAGGAAATTAGTGGGACGTAATTATCTGCGTTACTTAAACGAACCATTAACCAATTTACCACAAAATTCAATTTGCTCGATAGCATCTATGTTTCTATTATGAATATGGGTCAATGCCTAACGAACAAAAATTTATGGGGACGTCTTTTAGATAAATCGGTCATTTGCATACAAATGTTTTCTTTTTTTGTGTGCTTCGGGCGTCGCTTTGTTGGGTTTTTTCCCTCGTTCGACATCTAGATGTAATGGTCAAAACGCTTTATTCTATTGTTTGTTTTGCCACCGTCGCCGCCTACTTTGTTTATGATTGATAATTTAAAATTTCAATACAGCGTCCAAACGTTATAAATGTGCAGAATTATTTATTAGAAATTAAACGATTGAATCATCGGTGTATCCGTACATTGAGTTTTGCATTTTAATAGATTGAATTTGGTGTAGCGTGATCTAAAGTGGCTGTTACTTACAATTAATTTGAAATGTCGATGCAGTACAACGTCTCAATTACAAAATCGAATTAAATTCAAGTTTAAGGACACAATACATGACCTAGTTTTTACTTTGAACCGATAATTCCTTATAACGAACTACACAAACCTGCACAACTTCAATCTTCAGTGTGATGAAGCACCATTAGAATAAAATAGAGGCCAATAATATGCTTTGTTGATAACTTAACAGTCCAACAGAATAAAAATGTAATCTATGCCAACGTTTCGCGCATTGTTGTAAAAGGCTTCTTCAGGACGTGAAAGAAAACTTAGAAGTAAATGATAATCTAACAAAGAGCACTAATTGCAATAGTTGAAAAACAAAAAGAAAATCAATTTTTTGACGTGCTTGTTACGTCTAGCTTAGCATTGGAGATGGTCGTGGGTTGTGATGGTAATACTCAATGTAGAGTGGTGAATTGGTGCTCTGCGCCACCTTTCCTTGCAAGTGGAGAAGAGTAGGATTGAGGATTTCTCACAGGCCTTGAGTAAATATGCATACATAGGATTTTCCCATAAAAGATTTACGCAAGATGGATGTTTACAGAAAAAAATCTACACAAACAACGGTCAACCAAAAAATAAACTACAAATACATCCGTATTATCTATTCTCCCTCTGGCGACAAAAATATTAAAAAAGTTGAAATTTGACCTTTACCACGAATGCGAGTGGCAAGTTCGTTACACAAACCACTACACAATTATGTGAAATAGCATGTTAAAGAAACGGTTTCAAAAAAATAGTTTTTGTTTTCTCTTTTTTTATTTGTTTCAAGTGACGCTATTTATGAAGCAATGCTTTTCTTTCATCTTTGTTCGAACTATATTTGGTAACGGAAAAAATTTTCGATAATGGCTACTGCAATTTGATCAAAAATCAATCGAAGCACAAGTCTCAGTAAGCTCAAATACATAGGCAGACTGCAAAGTAAATACTGGGGATGTTATAGGATCCCTACCAAGCCACGCCATCCAACTCCAACCTCCTGCCTTTCGGCAGTGATTTATAAGCAGTCACCAAAGCTACAAGTGGACAGAGTATATATGTGTGTGCAACGCCGTGCCCAGGGGAGGGGTCCGGGGGGTCCGACTCCCCCCCGAAATAAAATGGATTAACATTAGATAAAATCGACTTTTAGGTGGAAACATTCCAAAGATGTTAATCTTTTCAGTATTTTCACCACGCAGCATGTCAACAACGAATTCCCACCCAACTCGCCGTCCCTGTCGCTGCTGCCTATTACCTATCTGTCTTTGCATGTCGTCATTCGTCTTTTTGTGCTCGACGAGTGAAGACCTGTGTCTCTGTGCACTGCAATACACGTGATACAATATAGAAAACAATGGTTTTTCATTCATGGTGAGTATAAATTACCTTTTAATCGTCAAAACTTATTTTTTGTCATGGGAAAATTAAAAAGAAATCGACACAAGTCTTCTAGTATGTAATATATTATTATAGTACTATTTTTTTAGATCATTGATCATCAAGATGTCTAAACGTACTACATTGCAAGCGTCACTGTTTACCTATTTTACAAAGGCTCAAAAGACGAACACTGCAAGTGACTCATCTACATCTGCTAGACCTATTGTCTCTGAGGCAAGCACATCGTCTTCTTTTTCTACGTGTACTGAGATCAGCGAAGTAAGACCTGAAGAAAGCTACTTACTAATTCACCACTTTGATTTGGGAAACTATGTAGGTAACCAATTAGATGATGACTTAAAATTTAAGTTGCTAAGTACTCTGTGGATGCCAGAGAAAGATTTCAAATTTCCAGTAAGCGTAAGTGGGAAGAAAAACCTTCGATTTCAAAGGCAGTGGCTTGATAGGTACCCGTGGCTCGTTTATACGAAAAATGACGGCGCACTGTGCAAATATTGTGTAATTTTTTCACATCACACCGTAGGAAAAGGAGGCAATCAGGCTTCCAAATCTCTTGTGACAGTTCCGTATAAGAAATGGAAACACGCAATCGAAGACTTCGAATCCCATCAATCGAAACAATACCATCACGAAGCTGTGGTTAAGGGCTCCAACTTTTTGAAAACTATGCAAAACCAACACTTGGATATCAGGAACGTTATTGACTCAGGGAGAAGAAAGCAAGTAGAAGAAAATAGAGAAAAATTATTTTCAATTGTGGAAACTATAAAGTTTTGTGGGCGTCAAGAACTGGCTTTGAGAGGAACAAACGATTCTGGCCCTGTTTCTGTGACTGATGAGGAGCCAGTCACAAATGACGGCAATTTCAGAGCCATCTTAAGAATGAGGATGAAATGTGGTGATACAAAATTGCTCAAACACTGCAAAAACATTGTTCTGAACGCGACATATATGAGCGCTAAGGTCCAAAATGATCTGATATCAATTTGCGGGAAAATAATTCAGAAGGAAATTGTAAAATGTTTAAATGAAGCGAAGGTGTTCTCCGTTTTAGTAGACGAAACTTCTGATATTTCGGGACACGAACAACTTTCACTATGTGTTAGATACACAAAAAAGGTCGATACTTGTTATGTGGCGAAAGAAGAATTTCTCGGATTTGTAAAGGTCGATAATACAACTGCACAACCATTGGCTGACACGATCATAGCTTCCTTGAAAAACCTTGACATTGACTGCAACAATATGGTGGGACAGGGGTACGATGGTGCAGCTGTGATGAAAGGTGCTTTTAATGGCGTTCAAGCAATAATACGGAAATCATTTCCTCGAGCTCTGTTTGTCCATTGCAGCTCTCATTCTTTAAACTTGGCCCTTTGTCATTCATGTAATGTACCTTCTATAAGAAATTGTATAGGAACTGTGAAAGCAATCGGAAATTTTTTGAGAGCATCTCCAAAGCGAACAAGCTTCCTTTAGGCACGCATTAGGGCCAACTTTCCTGATGCAACATGGCAGAAATTAACACCAATGTGTGAAACGCGGTGGGTGGAAAATCACAACGGCTTGTTAAAATTTAAACAAACTTTTAAATCTATTATTGAGACTTTAGAACAATTCAGCACAGACCTGGATATGGAGACCTCAACCAAAGCTTCTTCTTTTCTGAGATCTGCTCTTGCCAGCCAATTCGTGGTATTACTCTGTTTTTTATCGAAGGTATTTGCAGCTTCATTAACAGTATGCAAAGTCCTACAGTCACCTCTGTGTGACTTAATAACAGCTGTGGACCATATTGAGAACGTAATATCGCACTTTCAAGATATTCGATCCAATATTGAAAAAGAATTTTCAAATTCATTTACAGAAGCAAAGGATTTATTAGCCGATGTCAATGAAGAGATCAAGCTTCCACGGTTGACGTCAGTACAAAAGCATCGCGCTAATCCAAATACCTAGTAACCCCGAACAGTATTACCGCATAACTGTTGCAATACCCCTAGGTATTAGAAGACTTAACTTCCCAGCTCAAAATAAGATTTACCGACTACAAGAAAGTGATTGCTGCTATGTACACTCTTATACCAACAGTCTGTTCCAAGAAGGAAACGCCATTCCCAAGAGAGGGCCTAGTGATGTACGAGGACCTGGTGGAACTAAACGAGGCACAAGGACAATTGTATCCCAACATTTATATGTTGTTGAACATCTTGTCGACTCTACCAGTAACCACGTACACCCCGGAAAGGTCATTTTCCACACTTAGGCGCCTAAAAACCTACCTACGGAATTCTTGTGGACAAGAGAGGCTAACCGGGTTGTCCCTAATGGCAATTCACAGAGATCTCATCATCCCAACTGATGTTATAACCGAATTTGCTCATAAAAAGTCTACAAGGCTTGATTTTGTATTGTGAATTCACTGAACTGGAAATTTGTGGTTTTTAGTTTTAAGAACGAATATGTTAGTACTGTTTTTTCAGTGGCGGGCCTTTCCCGTGTCAATGTAATGGTAATTAATTAAATTAGAATTAGCAGATCTGTTTTATTGAGACCCCCTCCGAAACAAAAATCTGGACACGGCGCTGTGTGTGTGTGTGTGAATTGTTATTCGTCTGTATGAGTATATTATTTAACCACGCCGTTTGCTTGCCTTTTGTGACTCGTTCTCCTATCACCACCTCCGCCACCACCGGCGCTACCACCTCGCGCGTTGCTTATCTTACTTAAGCAACGTTAACAATTGGCGCCCAACAGGTGGGACTCACTAGAAAGCAATACGCATCTAACCCACGACGACCCTATCGAAGAGCAGCCGCAATACGAAATGCCTGAAACAAAATCCGCAAAAACTTTTGGTTTGGATGCCGGGTTTATTACATCCAGTGGCGCCCAACAAAACGACGAAGATACAAAACTCGTACTTGCGCATATAACGGCTAAGCTGGCCAGTAACGAAATACTAGCAAAATTCAAAGGCGAGTCTCTGAAGAAGCCAGAAGTATTTGTATTTACTCTACAAAAGTACTTTGAAAACAACAAAATCACCAATCCAGCGGCACAACTGGAAACCACGACTAAGTGTTTGAAAGACAACGCCGCCAAGTGGTGGAAAATGTACGAGGCTTTCGTAAAAACGTACCAAGGATTTGCCCACCTGCTACGAGAAGAATAAGAAATCACTGTAAAAAGCTAGCTAACCGCACAATTTTGCGGCCCCGCACAAACGACATCAAAGGGACAACCGAGTATCTGCAAAAGAAAAAGAAACTTGGTGACCGATTAGACATCCAGATAAGTAAGCAGATCCCGCTCTTATTACGCAACTACTACCAATGTTGCAAATTCTTTTTATCGACATCACACCGACGTCCATCCTGGCACTTCTTAAAAAAGTAAAATTACTGGAAGCCGCCCTTAAGTCCAGCGCTGCCGTAGAATCTAAACCTGCCACTACCAAGACGCCGGGTCCAAAATACACGTCTTCATTGCCGTCTTGCCATTTTTTCTCAGGACGGCACTTCAACCGAGCAAACAGCAAACAGAACCGACTTTGGGAAATGGAGTACGGGCCGGTAACAACTTAGACCGGGCATCAACCAACTAAACGTCGAGGAACTACGACCCATCACACGCATCAGAATAAACAAACGCAACTTACATGTGTGATTTGAGTGACGAGCGTCGCACAACTTTATAAAAAGATGAGACATTGTTACTACCGTGCAACCACTATCGAACGACTACGTCGCTCAAGGTTCTAGGTTAAACATAGGAAATCGGAAGAATTGGACATTCAATTTGTCGTTGTCGAAGAACTTACGGTGCTCGTGAAACTAGAGCAAAAATGACTGCTAGATCAAGAAGCAGTCCTCGACTTTAACTGGCACTGCATCCACTTTTGCTAGCGACAAACGTTATTTTGGCAACAGGACACAACCGTTAGTAACGTTCAACCGATTGACTCTCTCGAAGTGCACCAAGGTTCCACGACAAACACCAACCGCAACGCTTATCGTTGTTGGAAGACTTCTAGCCTGTATTTTCAATCGAGAGAACCACTAACCACAAGATCCGGCTGAAAGAACATTGACCGTTCAGGTTACCGATAGTCACCCACCAAAAAAAGCCGTAATTACAAAAGAAGTGGAGAGCATGTTAGCGAGCGGAATCATAGACACATCTCACTCTGACTACACAACACCCTGCTTCTCCAAGAATTTAATTTTGACGTTGAACACTGCCCGGTAGTTACCGGACCACCTTTCACAGAACCTTTCCTCGGAAGAACCTTTCCAGACCAACTTGGAATGGTTATTGCCGCCGTTTCCGGACAACAAAACCATCTAGAAACCGACTCTAGTTCCAAATGTCATGCACAAAATACACGCTACAAAATAAGCCTTATCCGGGATCCAATGTATCATTACTGTCTGGGAAAGAAAAGAATCGAAACCAACGACCCTGGACCCGAAGACGAAGTTGAGACGCACCAAGAATAACGAGTTTACCAGGGTTACTTGTACCACGTTGCAGTAGAGTCTCTTACGTTTTTCGTACTAACCGAAGTAAGAAAGCGGGACATGTACGCCTACCATGATGGTCATGAAGCCGGCCATCCGAGAGCAGAAGGACCACTTAAGGCCATCGTCAAAAGGTTTTGGTGGTCACGAATACAAAGCGACGTCCAAACCTACGTAAAAAGTGCTGGGTTTGTGCAGCCGCACCGCTAACCGGCGAAGAGACCTATTACTGAGTATCAGTCGACCTGATGGAACCACAAAACTTGCACAGAACTGGATACTCGTGGTCACCTACCCTAGAACGGGAGTGTTTCAACGGTTTATCCTAGAGCCATCGTTAGCCAGTTTCTTTCGGCTACCTGAAATGCGGAGTGGGGTTCATACCATTAGACAACGCCCATATGGCAATCACAAGCCAACCCAACAGAAAGAAAAAATCATGAAATCAAGAAGAGTTTACGTGTGCGGTTATACCAAAAGAACCCATCAACATGGAACGAAATCCCTACAAAAATTCTCTACCAGCTGAGAACGCGGAAAAACGCGGCTAGAGGAACCATCCATGGAGAAACTTTACTAGGTCAACGACTGGAACGAACAGGGGATTGGGAACTGCTAACAGTACCTAGAAACGATGACCCACAACAGCGGATCACCAAAACAATAGAAACTAACACCGTTACAGATTAAGATATACCGACTACAGACCACCAGGAATCCGCAAAAGGAAAACTTGCAAAGAAAGGAGCGGACCGTGCAAAAAAATCCAGTCAGCAAGAGTAGTTGCCTACTAGATCGAGCGGGCAAATATAGAATGGACAAAAATTTACGTACACGCTTAAGGCCCGCCCCGGTCCAACCGTTACCAGCTGCAACCACCACGACCACTCTTGCCCGGGGGGACTGTTACCGGATCCTTACAAAGCCGCGTTTCCAACCTCGTGGCCTCCGGCAGTGACTGATGGTTTATAAGCAGTCACTAAAGCTGCAAGTGGACAGTCAACGTTTGGTTCGCAAGACTTCTCTCATTTAAGGGAAACCTGAATCTGGGTGCCCACCAAACGGTTACGCCTAAGTTGCATATATACATATGTATGTTTGGGTGTGTGTATTATTACTATTCTACTCGTCGCCACCTCGCGCGTTAAATACCCTTCTTAGGCAACGGTAATAGAGAGAGGGGGCTATAAGACCATGGTATACTAAAAGAGTCTGGCACTACTACACTATCATAGTTTTTATCAAAATTGTTATATAAACGATTTTAAAATAAAACTTTGACAGTGTGATATTTAACTTAATTATTTAATAATAATCTGGAAGGGGGGCTAAAACCTATGCTCAAATATCGTTTTTTGTTTTAACAAAAGAGTGACGACGAAACTTGCGACAAAAGCATGTTGTGAAAATAATTGTTTTAGCCTGTTGGCTATCCAATCACGAGTCTATTAACAAAAAAATACTTAAAGAATCCTGATAAAGAACCGTGGAATAGCTAACTGAAATGCAGGAAGTTAATTTACCGATAATGTTTTTTATTACTTTAAAACCATTTGTATTCGCTCTACAAAAGTACTTCGAAAACAACAAAATCACCAATCCAGCGGCACAACTGGAAATCACGACTAAGTGTTTAACAGACAATGCCGCCAAGTGGTGGAAAACGTACGAAGCTTTCGTAAAAACGTACCAAGGATTTGCCCACCTGCTAAGAGAAGAATAAGAAATCACTGTAAGAAGTCAATTAACCGCACAATTTTACGGCCCAAAACAAACGACATCAAAGGGGCAACCGAATATCTGCAAAAGAAAAAGAAACTTGCTGACCGATTAGACATCGAGATAAGTAAGCAGATTCCGCTCTTATTACGCAACTGCAGCCAATGTTGCAAATTCTTTTTATCGACACCACACTGACGTCCATCCTGGCACTTCTTAAGAAAGTAAAATTACTGGAAACCGCCCTTAAGTCCAGCGCTGCCGCAGAATCTAAACCTGCCACTACCAAGACGCCGGGTCCAAAATACACGTCTTCATTGCCGCCTTGCCATTTTTTCTCAGGACGGCATTTCAACCGAGCAAACAGAATCGACTTTGAGAAACGGAGTACGGGCCAGTAACAACTCAGACCGGGCCTCAACCAACTAAACGTCGAGGAACTACGAGCCATCACACGCATCAGAATAAACAAGCGCAACTTACATGTGTGATTTGACAGACGAACGACGCACAACTTCATAAAAACCACCGTGCAACCACATCGAACGACTACGCCGCTCAAGATTCTAGGTTAAACATACCTGGGGAAACCGTCGTAAAATGAGGGCTGTTATCGGAAGAGCTGGACATTCAATTCCTCGTTGTCGAAGAGCTTACGGTGCTCGTGAAACAAGGGCAAGAATGACTGTTAGATGAAAAAACAGTACTCGACTTTAACTGGCACTGCATCCACTTTGGCTAGCGACAAACGCTATTTTGGCAACAGGGCACAACAGTTAGTAACGCTCAACCGATTGACTCTCTCGAAGTGCACCAAGGTTCCACGACAAACACCAACCGCAACGCTTATCGTTGTTGCAAGACTTCCAGCCTGTATTTTCAATCGAGAGAACCACTAACCACAAGATCCGACTGAAAGAACATTGACCGTTCAGGTAACCGATATTCACCCACCAGAAAAAGCAGTAATTACAAGAGAAGTTGAGAGCATGCTAGCGAGCGGAATCATAGAGGCATCTCACTCTGACTACTCGTCACTTATAGTAATAGTGGATACGAAAGCTGGCACGCCCAGACTCTGCGTAGATTACCGGAAGCTAAATGCTTTAACCAGCGACGAAATCTATTTGAAGAGTGGATACTGACAGGTGCCTTTGAACGAATCATCACGATCATACACAGTTTTTTCAACTCCCGACGGAATCACATATCAATTTCGAGTGATGCCTTTTTTTACGACCAACGAAGTGTTTCCTGGCTTTCTGCGAAAGTTTCTGTTAGTGTATTTAGACGATATTGTTATATATTCAAATTCGATGGAAGAAGACCTACAACATCTACGACTAACGTTTGAACCCTTGCAACAACACCCTTCTCTAAGAATTTAATTTTGACGTTGAACACTGCCCAGAAGAAAAGAGCGAGTTACCGGACCACCTTTCACGAACTCTTCCTCGGAAGAACCTTTCTAGACCAACTTGGAATGGTTATTGCCGCCGTTCCCGGACAACTAAACCATCGAGAAACCGACAATAATGCAGTCAACTGCAGTTCCAAATTTGGTGCACAAAATACACGCTACACAATAAGCCTTACCGGGGATCCAATGTATCATTGCTGTCTGGGAAAGAAAAGAATCGAAACCAACGACCCTGGACCCGAAGACGAAGTTGAGACACACCAAGAATAACGAGTTTACGAGGGTTACTTGTACCACGTTGCAGTAAAGTCTCTTACGTTTTTTGTACTAACCGAAGTAAGAAAGCGGGACATGTACGCCTACCATGATGGTCATGATGCCCGCCACCCGAGAGCAGAAGGAACACTTAAGGCCATCGTCGAAAGGTTTTGGTGGTCACGAATACGAAGCGACGTCTAAACCTACGTAAAAAAGTGCTGGGTTTGTGCAGCCGCACCGCTAACCGGCGAAGAGACCTATCACTGAGTATCAGTCGACCTGATGGAACCACAAAACTTGCACAGAACTGGATACTCGTGGTCACCTACCCTAGAACGGGAGTGTTTCAACGGTTTGGCTATCCTAGAGCCATCGTTAGCCAGTTTCTTTCGGCTACCTGAACTGCGGAGTGGGGTTCATACCATTGGACAACGCCCATATGGCAATCACAAGCCAACCCAGCAGAAAGAAAAAATCATGAAATCAAAAAGAGTTTACGTGTGCGGTTATACCAAAAGAACCCATCAACATGGAACGAAATCCCTACAAAAATTCTCTACCAGCTGAGAACGCGGAAAAACGACTGGAACGAACAGGGGATTGGGAACTGCTAACAGTACCTAGAAACGGTGACCCACAACAGCGGATAACCAAAATAATAGAAACCAACACTGTTACAGTTTAAGATTTACCGACTACAGGCCACCAGGAATCCGCAAAAGGAAAACTCGCAGAGAAATGGAGCGGACCGTGCAAAAAAAACCAGTCAGCAAGAGTAAGTAATGGACAAAAATTCACGTACACGACTTAAGGCCCGCCCCGGTCCAACTGCCACTAGCTGCAACCACCACGACCACTGTTGCCCGAGGGGACTGTTACCGGATCCTTACAAAACCGCGCTTCCAACCTCGTGACCTCCGGCAGTGACTGATGGTTTATAAGCAGTCACTAAAGCTGCAAGTGGACAATCAATGTTTGGTTCGCAAGACTTCTCTCATTTAAGGGAAACCTGAATCTGGGTGCCCACCAAACGGTTACGCCTAAGTTGCATATATACATATGTATGTTTGGGTGTGTGTATTATTACTATTCTACTCGTCGCCACCTCGCGCGTTATTTACCCTTCTTAGGCAACGGTAACAGAGAGAGGGGGCTATAAGACCATGGTATACTAAAAGAGTCTGGCACTACTACACTATCATAGTTTTTATCAAAATTGTTATATAAACGATTTTAAAATAAAACTTTGACAGTGTGATGTTTAATTTAATTATTTAATAATCTGAAGGGGAGCTATACCTATGCTCAAATATCGTTTGTTTTAACAAAAGAGTGACGACGAACCTTGCGACAAAACCAGGTTGTGAAAATAATTGTTATAGTCTGTTGTCTATCCAATCACGAGTCTATTAACAAATACTTAAAGAATCCTGATAAAGAACCGTGGAATAGCTAACTGAATTGCAGGAAGTTAATTTACCGATAATGTTTTTTACTACTTTAAAACAATTTGTATTCACTCTACAAAAATACTTCGAAAACAACAAAATCACCAATCCAGCGGCACCACTGGAAATCACGACTAAGTGTTTAAAAGACAACGCCGCCAAGTGGTGGAAAACGTACAAGGTTTTCGTAAAAACGTTCCAAGGATTTGCCGACCTGCTACGAGAAGAATACGAAATCACTGTAACAAGCCAGTTAACCGCACAATTTTACGGCCCAGAACAAACGACATCAAAGGGACTACCGAGTATCTGCAACAGAAAAATAAACTTGCTGATCCGATTAGACATCGAGATAAGTAAGCAGATTCCGCTTCTTATTACGCAACTGCTACCAATGTTGCAAATACTTTTTATCGACACCACACCGACATCCATCTTGGCAATTCCTAAGAAAGTAAACTTACTGGAAGCCGCCCTTAAGTTCAGCGCTGCCACACAATCTAAACCGGCCACTACCAAAACCCCGGTTCCAAAATACACGTCTTCATTGCCGCTTTGCCATTTTTTCTCAGGAAGGCACTTCAACCGAGATGGTCCCACGCACCAGCAAACAGGACTGACTTTGGGAGGCGGAGTACGGGTCGGTAACAACTCAGACCGGGTTCAACCAACTAAACGTCGAGGAACTACGACACATCACACGCATCAGAATAAACAAGCGCAACTTACATGTGTGATTTGACTGACGAGAAACGCACAACTTCATAAAAAGATGAGACATTGTTACCACCGTGCAACCACCATCGAACGACTACGCCGCTCAGGGTTCTAGGTTAAACATACTTGGGGAAACCGTCGTAAAATGAGGGCTGTCATCTAAAGAGTTGGACATTCAATTTCTCGTTGTCGAAGAGCTTACGGTGCTCGTGAAACTAGGACAAGAATGACTGCTAGATCAAGAAGCAGTCCTCGACATTAACCGGCATTACATCCACTTTGGCTAGGGATAAACGTTATTTTGGCAACAGGACACAACCGTTAGTAACGTTCAACCGATTGACTCTCTCGAAGTGCACCAAGGTTCCACGACAAACACTAACCGCAACGCTTATCGTTGTTGGAAGACTTCTAGCCTGTATTTTCAATCGAGAAAACCACTAACCACAAGATCCGATTGAAAGAACATTGACGGTTCAGGTTACCGATATTCACCCACCAAAAAAAACCGTAATTACATGAGAAGTGGAGAGCGGAATCATAGAGGTATCTCACTCTGATTACTCGTCACTTATAGTAATAGTGGATACGAAAGCTGGCACGCCCAGATTCTGCGTAGATTACCGGAAGCTAAATGCTTTAACCAGCGACGAAATCTCGGCCACAACCACGGTATTTTCAACGATTAATTTGAAAAGTGGATACTGGCAGGTGCCTTTGAACGAATCATCACGATCATACACAGCTTTTTCAACTCCCGACGGAATCACATATCAATTTCGTGTGATGCCTTTATTTACGACCAACGAAGTGTTTCCTGGCTTTATGCGAAAGTTTCTGTTAGTATATTTTGACGATATTGTTATATATTCAAATTCGATGGAAGAAGACCTACAACATCTACGACTAACGCTTGAACCCTTGCCACAACACCCTGCTTCTCCAAGAATTTAATTTTGACGTTGAACACCGCCCGGGAGAAAAGAGCGAGTTACCGGACCACCTTTCACGGAACTCTTCCTCGGAAGAACCTTTCCAGACCAACTTGGAATGGTTATTGCCGCCGTTCCCGGACAACTAAACCATCTAGAAACCGACAATAATGCAGTCAGCTCCAGTTCCAAATTTGGTGCACAAAATACACGCTACACAATAAGCCTTACCGGGGATCCAATGTATCATTGCTGTCTGGGAAAGAAAAGAATCGAAACCAACGACCCTGGACCCGAAGACGAAGTTGAGACGCACCAAGAATAACGAGTTTACGAGAGTTACTTGTACCACGTTGCAGTAGAATCTCTTACGTTTTTCTTACTAACCGAAGTAAGAAAGCGGGACATGTACGCCTACTATGATGGTCATGATGCCGGCCACCCGAGAGCAGAAGGAACAATTAAGGCCATCGTCGAAAGGTTTTGGTGGTCACGAATACGAAGCGACGTCTAAACCTACGTAAAAAAGTGCTGGGTTTATGCAGCCGCACCGCTAACCGGCGAAGAGACCTATCACTGACGTGGGAAGTAGTATCAGTCGACCTGATGGAACCACAAAACTTGCACAGAATGGATGCTCGTGGTCACCTACCCTAAAACGGGAAGTGTTTCAACGGTTTGGCTATCCTAGAGCCATCGTTAGCCAGTTTCTTTCGGCTACCCGAAATGCGGAGTGGGGTTCATACCATTGTACAAGGCCCATATGGCAATCACAAGCCAACCCAGCAGAAAGAAGAAATCAAGAAGAGTTTACGTGTGCGGTTATACTAAAAGAACCCATCAACATGGAACAAAATCCCCACAAAAATTCTTTACCAGCTGAGAACGCGGAAAAACGCGGCTAGAGGAACCACCCCTGGAGAAACTTTACTCGGTCAACGACTGGAACGAACAGGGGATTGGGAACTGCTAACAGTATCTAGAAACGGTGACCCACAACAGCGGATAACCAAAATAATAGAAACCAACACCGTTACAGTTTAAGATTTACCGACTACAGGCCACCAGGAATCCGCAAAAGGAAAACTCGCAGAGAAATGGAGCGGACCGTGCAAAAAAACCCAGTCAGCAAGAGTAAGTAATGGACAAAAATTCACGTACACGACTTAAGGTCCGCCCCGGTCCAACTGCCACTAGCTGCAACCACCACGACCACTCTTGCCCGAGGGGACTGTTACCGGATCCTTACAAAGCCGCGCTTCCAACCTCGTGGCCTCCGGCAGTGACTGATGGTTTATAAGCAGTCACTAAAGCTGCAAGTGGACAGTCAACGTTTGGTTCGCAAGACTTCTCTCATTTAAGGGAAACCTGAATCTTGGTGCCTACCAAACGGTTACGCCTAAGTTGCATATATACATATATATGTTTGTGTATTATTACTATTCTACTTGTCGCCACGTCCCGCGTTATTTACCCTTCTTAGGCAACGGTAACAGAGAGAGGGGGGCTATAGGAGCATGGTATACTAAAAGAGTCTGGTACTACTACACTATCATAGTTTTTATCAAAATTGTTATATAAACGATTTTAAAATAAAACTTTGACAGTGTGATATTTAATTTATTAATAATCTGTAGGGGGGCTAAACCTATGGCCAAATATCGTTTTTTGTTTTAACAAAAGAGTGACGACGAAACTTGCGACAAAACCATGTTGTGAAAATAATTGTTTTAGTCTGTTGTCTATCCAATCACGAGTCTAATAAAAAAAATACTTAAAGAATCCTGATAAAGATCCGTGGAATAGCTAACTGAATTGCAGGAAGTTAATTTACCGATAATGTTTTCTATTACTTTAAAACAGTTTGTATTCACTCTACAAAAGTACTTCGAAAACAACAAAATCACCAATCCAGCGACACAACTGGAAATCACGGCTAAGTGTTTAAAAGGCAACGCCGCCAAGTGGTGAAAAACGTACAAGGCTTTCGTAAAAACGTTCCAAGGATTTGCCGACCTGCTACGAGAAGAATACGAAATCACTGTAACAAGCCAGTTAACCGCACAATTTTTCAGCCCAGAACAAACGACATCAAAGGGACTACCGAGTATCTGCAGAAGAAAAAGAAACTTGCTGACCGATTAGACATCGAGATAAGTAAGCAGATTCCGCATCTTATTACGCAACTACTACCAATGTTGCAAATACCTTTTATCGACACCACACCGACATCCATATTGGCAATTCCTAAGAAAGTAAACTTACTGGAAGCCGCCCTTAAGTTCAGCGCTGCCGCACAATCTAAACCTGCCACTACCAAAACCCCGGGTCCAAAATACACGTCTTCATTGCCGCTTTGCCATTTTTTCTCAGGAAGGCACTTCAACCGAGATGGTCCCACGCACTAGCAAACAGGACCGACTTTGGGAAGCGGAGTACGGGTCGGTAACAACTCAGACCGGGTTCAACCAACTAAACGTCGAGGAACTACGACACATCACACGCATCAGAATAAACAAGCGGAAATTACATGTGCTATTTGACACAGGAGCGACGCACAACTTTATAAAAAGATGCGACCGTCGTAAAATGTTGTCGAAGAGCTTACGGTGCTCGTGATACTTGAGCAAGAATGGCTGCTAGATCAAGAAGCAGTCCTCGACTTTAAACGGCATTGCATGCATTTTGGCAAAAACTAGCGAGAAACGCTATTTTGGCAACAGGACACAACCGTTAGTAACGTTCAACCGATTGACTCTCTCGAAATGCACCAAGGTTCCGCGACAAACACCAACCGCAACTCGTATCTTTGTTAGAAGATTAATCGGTGGCCTGCAAACAACCACGAGAACCACTAACCACAAGATCCGGCTGAAAGAACATTAACCGTTCAGGTTACCGACGTACCGATATTCACCCACCAAAAAAAGCCGTAATTACAAGAGGAGTGGAGAGCATGCTAGCGAGCGGAATCATGGAAGCATCTCACTCTGACTACTCGTCACCTATAGTATAGTGGATAAGAAAGTTGGCACGATCAGATTCTACGTAGATTACCGGAAATTAATTGTATTAACCTGTGAAGAAATTTCGGCCACAACCACGGTATTTCTAACGATTAAATTGAAGAGTGGATACCAACAGGTACATTTAAACGAATCATCACGATACTACACAGCTTTTTCAACTCCCGACAGAGTCACATATCAATTTCGAGTGATGCCTTTATTTACGACTAACGAAGTGTTTCCTGGCTGTCTGCAAAAGTTTCTGCTAGTTTATTTAGACGATATTGTCATATATTCAAATTCGGTGGAAGAACATCTACAATATCTACGACTAACGTTGCAACCCTTGCAACAACACCCTGCTTTTCTAAGAATTTAACTTTGACGTTGAACACTGCCCGGGAGTTACCGAACCACCTTTCACGGAACCTTTCCTTGCAAGAACCTTTCCAGACCAACTTGGAATGGTTATTGCCGCCGTTTCCGGACAACAAAACCATTTAGAAACCGATTCCAGTTCCAGATGTCATGCACAAAATACACGCTACACAATATGCCTCGCCGGGGATCCAACGTATCATTGCTGCCTGGGTTACTTGTACCACGTTGCAGAGGAGTCTCTTACGTTCTTTGTGCTAACCGAAGTAAGAAAGCAGGTCATGTACGTCTACCATGATGGTAATGATGCCCACCACCCGAGAGCAGAAGAAACACTTAGGGTCATCGTCGAAAAGTTTTGGTGGCCACGAATACGAAGCGACGCACCGCTAATCGGCTAAGAGACTCATTACTGCCGTGGGAAGTATCAGTCGACCTGAAGGGACCATACCCATTCACAAAACTTGCACAGAAATGGATACTCGTGGTCACCTACTCTAGAACGGGAAGTGTTTCAACGGTTTGGCTATCCTAGAGCCATCGTTAGCCAGTTTGTTTCGGGTACCTGGAATACGGCGAAAGTGGGAGTCATATCATTGGACAACGCCCATATGGCACCCACAAGCCAACCCAACAGAAAGAAGAAACCACGAGATCAAGAAGAGGTTATGTGTGCGTTTATATCAAAATGGAACGAAATCCTTGTAAAAATTCTCTACCAGCTGAGAATGCGGAAAAACGTGTTACGGTCGAATTTTCTTTACGTACGCCTATGTTGTTACGGACGAAATTTTCTTTACGTACGCCTATGTATGTTCAACGTGAAATTAGATTCGGGTTGACGCCCTTTAACGTTCGTTTCTCGTTGCGGGCCATTTTGCGGGAATTCGTCACACGTAATTGATGTAAATGGTCTGTACGCATGGAATAGTTATGTTATCTATTATCATGTAGAAAACCAATTATAATTAGCAAAGGATCTGATTGCTTCAACGCGTTACAGGTTAAGCGATTGTCGTCTTTTAGTAACAATTTAGTTCGTAATTCTTTCTTCCTTTTAACAGCCATTTTACGTTCCTTTCTTTAACATCTGGTACCTTATCGATAAATGGCTATCGTAAACGACTGCTAAATACATCAGCACGTTGCCGTACAGGGGCACCAGCGTAAGGCGATTTCCACGCTACGAAATTGGGGGTCTTGCGGAGTTTTCCCGGCCAAAGAGTGCTACACGTGGATGACACGCGGTGACCTGTATTAACCACCTATTTGCGTTCTAACGATATTCAGTATTCGATATCAATGTACGAAGGAATGAACCTCGACAAATATTTGGATGGGACGATGCTAACTTCTTCTTTATAAGGCTTATGGTTATAACTAATTAAACCAACGACAAGGGGTACCACAGCATACGACAACCGGTTTATATTATTTATACTTTCTTGTATCTTAAGTAATAATTGTTGTAGATGTGATTTCGTGAGACATTAGCTTGACACGATTTGCGATTCAAATTGCTTACAGGGTTATGTGTCGGGGGAAGTACTTTCTTCGCACCTGCGGAAACTCCTGTATTTATGGTAACTGATTTTATATGTTTTATTTCGTAGTCAACCGGGTCACTCACGAAACTTTTGCTATTAGTTCTGTAATTATCGACATTGTTGTTTACCAGTTAAGTAGTAAATTTTAGTTATGTTGAGTTGCGCATGCTGTGTACTACCAACGATTGATTAACGTTAGTGCTATATTAATTTCGCACGCTTTGTTACGATAAGTTAACACTATCGTAGTAATTTATTATTACTGTGTTTGATTGTCAGTAATGCCTTATTACTAAATTATTTTGTGCACTTCGCATATTGTATGCAGACGAAATTTACTACCATCTACTCTTCGCTAGTCATGTCAATGTAACCTACGTATGTGTTGTGTGTTGCCGATACTTCGGATATTTAGTTATACTCGGAACTAAAATTATTCTTGGTCCTGTTATCCATCTGTTATCAATACGAACGTTAATCTATTTATCATTATAGAGGAATTAAAGTGAAATTGTTATTAACGATTGAGTTTCTTTTTTTATTCGTTTCTTTCAGCAGTTACGAACCTACGTCTTGTTACAAGTTTATTACCACCTGTCTTGAGCGGGACAGAAGTGACTTTGGATAAGCTCTGGCGCCCTTAAATATCTTTTTATTATTATCTAGGAACCCTACCCTCTCACCGACTACTGTGAGTTGGCCGTGCAGGTTCGTAAACTAGCAAAAAGCTTGTAACAAACGCGGGTAGAGGAACCACCCCTAGAGAAACTTTACTGGGTCAACGACTGGAACGACCAGGGGATTGGGAACTGCTAACAGTACCTAGAAACGGTGACCTACAACAGCGGATAACCAAAACAAATAGAAACCAACACCACTACAGATTAAGATATACCGACTACAGACCACCAGGAATCCGCAAACGGAAAACTCGCAGAGAAATGGAGCGGACCGTGCAAAAAAATCCAGTCAGCAAGAGTAAGTGCCTACTGGATCGAGCGGGCAAATATGGAATGGACAAAAATTCACGTACACGACTTAAGGCCCGCCCCGGTCCAACCGCCACTAACTGCAACCACCACGACCACTCTTGCCCGGGGGGACTGTTACCGGATCCTTACAAAGCCGCGCTTCCAACCTCGTGGCCTCCGGCAGTGACTGATGGTTTATAAGCAGTCACTAAAGCTGCAAGTGGACAGTCAACGTTTGGTTCGCAAGACTTCTCTCATTTAAGGGAAACCTGAATCTGGGTGCCCACCAAACGGTTACGCCTAAGTTGCATATATACATATGTATGTTTGTGTGTGTGTATTGTTATTATTCTACTAGTCGCCACCTCGCGCGTTATTTACCCTACTTAGGCAACGGTAACAGGGAGAGGGGGGGCTATAGGACCATGGTATACTAAAAGAGTCTGGCACTACTACACTATCATACTTTTTATCAAAATTGTTTTATAAAAGATTTTAAAATAAAACTTTGACAGTGTGATATTTAATTTAATAATAATCTGCAGGGGGGCTAAACCTATAGCCAAATATCGTTTTTTGTTTTAACAAAAGAGTGACGACGAAACTTGCGACTTAACCACGTTGTGAAAAGAATTGTTTTAGTCTGTTGTCTATCCAATCACGAGTCTATTAACAAATACTTAAAGAATCCTGATAAAGAACCGTAGAATAGCTAACTGAATTACAGGAAGTTAATTTACCGATAATGTTTTTTATTACTTTAAAACCACGATAAGACGATTTTTACGCAGCAATAAAGCTTCTGAAATATGTCTTATTGGTATTATGACCTACTCTGATTATTTTACACAATGAAAAAGTCAATCAACCTCCGAGATTACAATTCCATTACGAGGAAATTTCAAGTAAGCTTTGCAATTATTGAAATTGCTGTTCTTTAGAAAACGTCAATTTTCTAGATGAGAGTGCGGTCGTTCGGAGCACGCTGAGATTGTGTTCGTTCCAGAAAGTTAATTCCCGTTCAGTGCAAATGAGAATTATTGACATCCTCTCGACGCATAAAGTAATTATTATCGTCCGATAGTTTTAAAATTCATTTTTGCAGACGGCTGTGAAATGTAATAACATTCTTTTGTTTTAGTACTTTAAACTTAAAGGACAAAGTGCAAAGTATTGTTACATTGGTAAATAAAATACGTTCGACTCATATATTGATTGTTCCACATAAACCGCAGATACTGTTTGTTTGCGAAACTATCTAGGCCTAGGCATCTAGTAGGCTTTGCTCGACGTAAACGCCAATTACTTTTCCGCATTTTATTCCCTACCTTGGATTAAAACTTATTCGTACGTTTAAATTGCCCGGGGGTCTAAGTTTGCGCCGGTTAATTTTGAATTTGATTTGATCTCGGTCGCGTTTTCCTCGGCGTTCTCGATCGAAATTAAATAAACTTACCTATATAATCAAATTAGTCGCAGAAAAAGTTTTCGTTTCACCAACGGTAACAAAAGATAAAATGGTTATGCCATATGTTCGCTTTGATCTTTAAATCCTTTTATCATAAATTTTTGAGCGCGTAAGCGTTTCGGCATTTCAAAAATCCTATTAATCACGTCTCGAAGGTTTATTCTTTGTTTTCTTTTCGTGTTAGTTTTATTCTAATCCGCGTTCATAAACATCCAACAAACTGATGCATATTTCGAAATAATCGTTCCAGTAACTGCATACGGCTAAAGCTTTTTACAATCAAAAACAATTATGCTTTGAAATCTGTCATAAAAGACTCGTAATAATTAAGTTACTCAGCTTTAAATTGAGGTTATTTTAACTACTTTACACAGCAAAAACATTATAACAATAAATTTTAATCGTGTTTATGGCTTGAGCGTTCATAAAGATTAATGATGAAATGTTACCTACTTCGTACACGCTTATCTTATTCAAAGTCTGTCGAATATTGATACATTTTAGAAACAAAACACCATCAGGTATTTATACAATCATCCTTCGTTGAATGAATTTTCGTTAACAAATCAATGATGCTGATATGTAAGAACAATTAAAACTCTATGGTTCTATCCGGACTGGAAGTTATCGGTATCGGTTTTCAAAACAGCTAAAGTAGCAAGAACAGCAATTTAATGTAAACACTGACAGCTCGAAAACATGCCCTATCATCAACAATTCAAAGTATTTAAACACAAAGCATAAAACTTCGCTAATAAAAACAAAAGCAGTTTTGCATACCATTCTAAAACAACAAAAGTGAAATTTTGTTCCTTGATGAACCAATTACAAATAAAGTTAAAAACAAAATTAGTGAGCAAAACATTTTTTGTGACTCCGTCCGTTTTGATATATTTTACAGGCTCGAAAAATTACTTTTCCGGACTAGGCCGATAAAGTGTAGTAGAATTTTATAACTAGAAGTTGGCACTAACACTAATCATTAATTAAAGTGAAATACGAAAGTCAAAAAACCTTTAATCTTATCTACCAATAACAGGGATCCTTGCATCAATTTACTAATCATTAATTTTTTACGTCATCTGTCATTTGTGTCAGATTTATTATTTGTATTGTTATTTAGAACAATACTAACAATAGATTTGCTGATATCTTACAATTGCTAAAATGGATTTATGTTAATATAAATTAAATTGTAATGGAATTATGTATTTATCAAATATATTTCGAAAACAATTGAATTTTGTCATTACAGTTTCAGTTTTATCAAAATATGTTATTAAATTTTATTTTAAAAAAATACCGTTTTTAATAAATTTATATATATAAAACCTGTATTACACGTCCCGAAAGTATTTTGCGAGTATGAGCATATTTGTGCCTACAAAGTGCGAAAAATAGCACTTTCTGGACTAGTGATACAAACAATTATTTTTGACAGTTAGAAAATATTTTTGTACAATCCTACGTGTGCAAAACTTTTATTTTCTTGTCAAAAGCGTCCTATCGTTTTTATGCTGGTCGTTTCGAACTATCTTCTTATTGGCTTCGGGGTTTACTTCCACCTAAAGTCACGCCCAATCAGAGTGGCTTTACTCCATTCTTCTCTAGTTCCTTTGATAAATCTGGACACATATATTGACTCATCATACTCATTCTCAAAAAAAATATTTTTGCATTTCGTAGGAAATTAAAAAAAAATTTTGTTTTTATTTAACGTAGTTGTTTTGTGTAAAAGAAAGTTACCATCAGTCAAACAAATTAAAGAGACGAGCGAATTTATGAAAAACAAGTCATGCCGAGGTGTAAAAATTGAAAATAAAGAAATCTCGTTTCAGATCGTCGCGAGACGCCCCTAAGAAAAACCCAAATTTTATAACGCGTTTCAACAAAATGGTGTCGTTGCTAATACTTGGAAATATTATTGAACCAACAAACAATTTTCGATTCATTAATCAGTAAAGTTAAAACTGCATATCATTAGCGAGATTATAAAGAGTAAAGTTCAAATATCAAAACGTTACATCACGAGTTTTATTGATAACAAGTTTTCACTAAACGTACAGCTGCATTTACTTATCTTTTGTACAATCCAATATACTCAACAGTCATAAATCAGTTATCGCGAAGGCTTTCACAGTCAAAGTCTATGCTAAGAGGTGAACGCCTCCGGGTTTAGACCGTGTTGTAACCGCCAATGTTTCGCCCACTTTCGTAAAAGGTTTCATCAGAAATCGAAAAAGTGAAGAAGTAAACAATACTCTAACAAAGAATCACTATAGAGAAAAAGTTGTTTCTGTATTTATAGAAGAAATGTCCCGGTGGGAGTAGCTTCACTTTGATTGGGTTACGTTCGCAAAGGGGCGTGTTTTTGATCAACCATCAACAAGCGGGAACCAAAGAGGGGCTAGTTCAAAACCGTTGTCACAATTGGAATTATTGGGGTGTTTAATGATTTCTATGGAATCAATTGAAACGGTTGCTTTGGAATTATGATACTAAAACCTAAAGTCTGATTTAGGTATGTTGATGACACCTTTATTGTTTGGTTTCATGGTCGTCTTGAATTGTCGAGGTTTTTTGATCATCCAAATAACTAATATCTCTAGTTCTCTCCGATTTCTCGACGTTCTTGTGACACGTAAACCCAATGGACTTTTAGACCATTCAGACAGATAGCTTTGTCTCATCATCCGCACAGAAACGTTCTGTTATTGAATCTTTGGTTCATTTGTCAACAGAAAAACCTACATTTGGAACGCATCTTACTAGAAGTTTAGTAAACAATGAAGTGGGATATTCAGGTAGTTATAAATCATTGTCTACATCCCCGGAATCGAGCATCTAAGGACATTTCTCCTTCCGACTCCAATCCGAAATTTGCATTTTTTACTTTACATTTAGGTCACAGATCAAACAGGGAAACTCTCAAAGTGTATACCAAATTCCTTGTTCATGTGGTTTGGTCTATATTGGTGAAACGGGTCGTTCCATCCTCACACGTATTTCAGAACGTAATCGTTGTATAAAGAAAAGACATATTTCTAAATCTACAATTATTGAAGATTATTTTACTACAGGCCACAATACAGATTTCGGTTATTCGTCTTCAATAGGAAAATCCGAGAAAGCATAGAAATCATCAAACACCCAATAACTTCATTCGTGACAACGGTTTTGAACTATTCTCTCTTTGGTTCCCGAAGACACGCCCTTTTTCGAACGTAACCCAATTAATGTCAAGCTCCACCCACCGGGACGATACTTTTTCTATAAATACGTAGACAGCTTTTATGGAGTTTACAATCTGGCTTGGTTAACAAGTTACTTAAGCTTATAGTGATTCTTTGTTAGATTATCGTTTACTTCTTTAACACATTATCTGTCCGTATGGGTATTAATTAAGCAAGTTCACATTTCCCCCCTTTTCGGCTTTGGTAATTTTATGTACCATGTGAGATACTTGGGACTCTGTTTAACTATGCAAGTTCTCCGAGTTCAATGAGCCAAATACATGTCGCAACTTGTTATGACTCGTACGTTGTAGAGTGCCTTGTTTCGATTTTGTTTCCTGTTGTTGTGTAGTGGTGGATAGTTTGAATAAAACCATTTGGTATAATCACAGCAGAAATTTGTAACGGTTTCTGCCTGGAGAAACTCTAACCGATTTTCTTGGCATTTAACACCATGAAGCCAAACTAATCACTTACTCAAGCCGAACTCGAAGCAGAAGCCGATGCAATAAGCGACTTCAGCAGCAGCGAATCTGAACGAAGATTACGACAATGAATCACTTTCGTCAGATTCCAGCGAAAACACGTTGCAGATGAGATTTAGAATGACGTAGTAATGGATTTTGAACTTAACGATATGGATGAAGATATGGAAGACGCCGAAGATGACACAAACTTGAACCATGTTTGGTTCGAAGCAATGCTCAACATTGCACGATTTCATTTCAGAGTCCAAGCCCTAAAGACGAGGTTGAGATGCACCAAGAATACCAAGTTTACAAGGGTTACTTGTGCCACGTTGCAGAAGAGTATCTTACGTTCTTCGTGCTAACCGAAGTAAGAGAGCGGGTCATGAACGTCTACCATGATGGTCATGATGCCGGCCACCCGAGAGCAGAAGAAACACTTAGGGTCATTGTGGAAAGGTTTTGGTTTCCACGAATACAAAGCGACGCACCGCTAATCAGCCAAGAGACTCATTACTGCCGTGGGAAGTAGTATCACTCGACCTGAAGGGACCATACACGCCTACAAAACTTGCACAGAAATGGATACTCGTGGTCACCGACCCTAGAACGAGAAGCGCTTCAACGGTTAGGCTATCCCAGAGCCATCGTTAACCAGTTTGTTTCGGCTCCGTGGAATGCGGCGCTTCGAAAGTAGGATTCATATCATTGGACAACGCCCATACGACACCCACAAGCCAACCTTTAACTTTATAGTGATTCTTTGTTGGATTACAGTTTACTTTTTTCACATTCTCTATCCGTACGGGTATTAATTAAGCAAGTTCACATGTCCCGCCTTTTTGGCTATGCTAATTTCATGTACCATGCAAGGTACACGGGACTCTGTTCGACTATGCAAGTTCTCCGAGTTTAATGAGCCAAATACATGTCGCAATTTGTTATGACTCATACGTTGTAGAGCGCCTTTCTTGTTTCAATTTCATTTCCTGTTGTTGTGCAGTGGTGGATAGTTTGAATAAAACCATTTGGTATAATAAGCGGAAATTTGTAACAGTTTCTGCCTGGAGAAACTCAAACCGATTTTTTTGTCATTTAAAACCATGAAGTCAAACAAACCACTTACTCAAGCCGAACTCGCAGTAGAAGCCGATGCAATGAATGACTTAAGCAACAACGAATCTGAACGAGGATTACAACAGTGAATCACTTTCGTCAGATTCCAGCGAAAACACATTCCAGAATGACGTAGTAATGGATTTTGAACTTAACGATATGGATGAAGATATGGGAGACGATGACACAAACATGGACCATGTTTGGTTCGAAGCAGTGCTCAACATTGCACGATTTAATTTCACCGGAACTGCAGGCCTACAAGAAAATTTTGCGTTCTCTGCACAACTGCCTGCAGATGTCTACAAATCAATTGTTCATGAGAATGTGATAAATTTAACAATTAAATCCTGCAAAAAAGAAGACTGTCTCGTGCAAGCAGTTTTTCTCGTTGGAGGGACACCGACAAGGACAAAATGTACAAGTTTATTGGTGTCTTTGTAATAAGGTTGCTAAATTTTCCATCTCTAAAAAGTTTCTGGAAGAAAGATCAAATTTATGAAAACTAATTATTTCATAAAATTCCTATGAGCTACGACAGATTTGTGTTGTTACTGAGTTGTCTGCATTTTGTTGACAATCAGATTAACGGACGGAAAAATAGGGCAAATGAGGAGAAGATTTCCAAAATTCAACCATTTTTATCAATCCTGATGCAGAAAATTCAGAACCTGTATACACCTGGTGATATCGTGGTAGTTGACGAGACCATGCTTCCATTTAGACGGCGGTTGTACTTTCAACTTCTTCAAGGAATGCACGCCCGATGGGTTTACAGGGATGTGAGCATTTAGCTTGGAAAAACTTAAATTATTGTGGAACATCTAGATGTACCTGGAACCACAGTCGCAAACATGATGCAACAATGTAGCACTGTTTTTCGGGTGTTGCCGCGTCACAAAACTTTCTCTTAGCATTTCGCTGATCACACTGTCAGCTTCTTCAGAAGATTCTTAAAGACTGATGTTATCGTCTTGCGTTCCTCGTTATATACCGTCTTACGGCTCCCCTTCGCTGATCCGTGTCCGTTCTGTTCTGTTGATTTTCGTTCATAGACGTCTGGTGACTACTTACATGTTTTTCGCGCAGCGTAGATCTCCATGTGTTGCTTAATCTATATCCATCCTCACGGTTGAAGTTGTTAGGAAATTTCATTATTTCCAGTGATTCGAGTATTATTTGCTGGTGATAGTGTCTGCTTCGTACTAATACCTTTACGTTCCCGTAATCAATCCGGTGATCTCCATTCTCATGTAGATGTTCCGCTACTGCAGATTTGTCCGTGCATCTGAGTTGAGCGTCTCGTTGATGTTCTTTAACCCTGCACTGAATGCTCCTCCCTGTTTGGCCGATGTAACTCTTGCCGCACATATACTCTAATTTGTATATACCTTTGGTGTGTAGTCTTGGGAGTTGATCTTTATTAGGAGGTATGAGCTGATCTATTTTCTTCACTGTGTTATAACGTGTAGTGATGTTCTTCTTTCCTAAAACCCTCTTTAGTCTGTGAGTGACTCCGGCAACGTAGGGTAAGTAAGCATATGTTTCTGACGGTGTCTCCGCAGCTTGCTTGTCCTTCTTCTTATGTGGTCTTATTATTTTTTTTTGTTGTAGCCATTTTTTATAAGAGCGTCCTTTAGGTGTTTGATTTCCTCCGGCTTGTGTTCTTCGTCACTAATTTTCTCCGCTCTTCTTAGAAGTGTGTTGATGAGGGATCTCTTCTGTTGTGGATGGTGATGAGTGGATGCGTGTATGTGTTTCCTTGCGGTATACGCTATGACTTAGCCTGTTGTTATTCGTGCGTGTTACCAGAACGTCTAGAAAGGGCAGCGTTTTGTTCTTTTCGATCTCCATGGTGAATTTGATACTGTTGTGGTGTCCATTGATATGTTGAAGAAAACTTTGTAATCAGCGTAATGTGCATCTTCTTTTTTCATGCTTTGATGACTTTATGGTGCTGACTGGAAAAGATCCAGCTGAAAATGAAAAGTGTAAAACAAAAGAGGTGATTGAGTATAACAAAGGGATACAAGGAGTTGATATTTCTGATCAATTGTCCAATTATTACACTACTCTAAGAAAATCATTTATCTGGTACAAAAAGACGGCTATTGAACTGCTGCGCAGTGTTGCTCTTATAAACAGTGAGACCGTTTATAATTCTGAAAATCCAGGCTAAAAACTTGAATTTTTACCATTAATCGTGAAATCTCTACTTGAAATTGATAAGAACGATGTGGATGTACCCAGCGTAAATGGAGCTAAACACGTCAAGACAGTTAGTCAAAGCTGTAGAGTCTGGCAAGAATCATAATCGAGCAATTGATGCCACGGCCGTTATGAAACACATAAAAGAGGTGGACTTTTTTCAAAAGACGCGGGGAAATAAACGAAGAGAGTAAATATAATTTGCGAATAGTGTCAACATGCATATTGCATTCATGCATCAATAAGGCCCACTGAAGCCAACTATATAAACCAAATAATTTTTTTTTCTGTTTTAACACGTTCACGCCGGCGCGTACCACCGGTGGCCCGCACTAGAATGCCTCATCATATAACTCATATAGCTAGCGAGGCGCCCTAACACGTTCCGTGATCCAAATATGGTTCATCGCCACTATCAGGCATCATTATTGGAGTCCCAAAGCAAACAGTTCAAGAATTACACACTATTAAAATTCAAATGAGTTGTGAGCCATATGTGAATACGGAACTTGTAGGGAACATTGACAGGAAACGTGTTAAGTTTTCAATTTCTTTCACGCCCTGATGAAGCTCTTTACAAAAATGGTTAAAACGTTGACAACTTCGGTTACAACATCAACACGGCCCAAACCTGGAAGACGATCTAATCTTAGCATAGTCTCAAAACAGGTTTAGACATATATCAAGTCGCCAAAAACAAACAGTCAGTTGAGTCGGAGAGTATGGATAAATTCGAAATTTAGTGTCTGTAGGTGTGAGTTAAGGATCATTTAGTCCAACTGGTTATAGTATACTTTTACAGTGATTGATGAGCCAGGTAACACATACTGAATCAGAACATGCGTCAAACCGCCAAACACTCACTATAAGCTCTATTTGATGAATGTTGGCGCTTTGATTCGTGGTCTTCGTCCAACGACTTAAATGTTTAAAGTTATCGTACTGGATCTATCTATTTTCAAGACGCGTCACAATTTAAATAAAAAATTACTCGATTTTGTAACAAAAAATCAACATCAAACAAGTTTCCAAAAGTTATTTCAGCTTTTCTTTCAGTTCGTGTAGAACCTAATCCAATAATGAGGAGTGCATATAGTGTTAATCGACTCAAGAAGAAGAAGGAATGATGTTTAAAAAATACAATAATTTTAGAAGAGATATTTCTCGTATAGGGATGTTGACCGTGTCAATGTTCTACCCGAGTTGCTAAAGTGTGGTTTACTCTACATTGGTGAAACTGGGCGTTATGTCGACAAGCATTAAAACTCAACTTTGGCAGTGCGTCAGTCATTGCCAAATCTCAATTTTCTTCAATAAAAAAAATTCAAGAGAGCATGGAAATTATTAGGCACCCCATTAAAGTCAATCGTGACGTATCGACCTATATTCATTTTAGTTTCCGGTTGTTACTCATTCATTCAGGGTAATTTTGATTAAAGAATTAACTGCACTAAAAAATTACAGTAGCGTCTCCACGAAGATTAGAGTAATTTTTCTTATTTCTCTGTGGCGTGATTGGTACGAAATTTTAGGCCAATGATTCTATGAACCCCGAAATGTAACTACAATTAAAACATACAAAATAAATAATAAATACTGTAACGATTATTATTATTAAAACTAATTTATTTTTACTTATACTAAAAATATGTACACTTTTAAATTAACCGAACTAATTAAATCTAATAATACTTAATAAAAACACTTACAGTATAAATTATATATAGCGCTATCACTGACACGAAGATAAGATAAAGTCACACACTTGTTTAACACTTGTTTACGTTAAAGTCACGTACCAAATTATTTATCTCACACGTTTTAATGAATTATTTATTTAGACTTGAATAATCTTCTTAACACTGCTGTCTTCGCATTGCGGAAATAACTGACCTACGATTTGTTTGTTCCGTATTTATACACATTTTGGAAATCCTTCTCGAGTTTTCCATATCTTTCGCTATACGTTCTAGAAGATGGATAACAACTTCGAGAAGGCTCTTGAATTTGAGAACGTTTTACCCAGAAAAGAAGACTGGATGCGACACTGGTAGAAAGGATCGTGGCGATAGCGGCAGCTTCTTCCTGTCGCTGGCAATTTGTGTTTTTACGGACCTCTTCATGTACTTCGTCTAGCCTCTTGGTCAGCTTTCTGACGTAATCTTTTCCAGTATCTTCTTCTTCCGGTCTTCGTTCAGAATGAAGGTCGCATGGCAATCGCATTTTGTGACCGAGCATCACACAGGATGGTGTTTGGCCTGTGCTTTCGTGAACGGATGATCGGTATGCCATTAGGAAAAGGTGCAAGTACTGATCCCAGTATCTTTGGTATTCGGACACTACCTTGGCTAAGTACTTGCCCATTGTTCAATTAATCCGCTCAACCATGCCATCAGATTGAGGATGGAGGGGCGTCGTCCTAGTTTTCTTAATTCCCAACAGTCGGCAAACTTCTTGAAACAGCCCACACTCAAAATTGCGGCCTTGATCGGAGTGTAATTCCAACGGAACTCCAAACCGACAGAAAAACTCTTTTACTAATACGTCTGCGACTGTAGCTGCTTCTTGACTGGGTATGGCGTAAGCCTCCGTCCATTTCGTGAAATAATCCATCGCCACCAAGATGTATTTATTTCCCGAATCGGATTCTGGGAACGGTCCTGCGATGTCAATCGCTACTCTTTCCAAAGGGCTTCCTACGTTGTACTGCTTCATGAGTGCTTTGCGCTTTCTAGCTGGACCATTTCCTGATGTGCAGACCGTGCACTTACGGCGCCATTTCATGACGTCCTCTTTGCAGTTTATCCAGTAGAATCGTTCTCGCACTTTACCTAATGTCTTCTTAATGCCATACTGTCCTCTTGATGTCTCATCGTGGAGATGCTTCAACACTTCTGCCATCTGGCTCTTTGGCACTACCAACTGTAGTCTGTTTCCCTTGCCCTCGACACTTTCTAGGGATCGCTTAAGAAGACCGTCTTCTACTATCAAAGAGTCCCACTGCAACCAGTACGCTTTGATATTTCTGCCCAAAGCACTCACTTCTTCCCAGGTTGGTCGTCGGCCGTTTTCTTTCCAGTCCAGGAGTAGTCTTATTTCAGGATCGTTTTCTTGTTCGCGACGTAACTGCTCAGGTTCCCACTTATCATCAACCATAGCAGTTCTCCGGAGGCATTCGACTTTTTCTTCAAGTCCCGAACAATGGCTGCAGTCCGTTGGACATGATCTTCAGGGCAAGGCATCAGCGTTCCGATGAGTGCTTCCGGCACGGTGTTCTATGTCATAGTCATACTCTTGCAGTCTCTCGATCCATCTTGCCACTTGTGCTTCCGGGTTGCGGAACTGCAGTAGCCATTTTAAAACGGCGTGGTCTGTTCTCAGTAAAAATTTTCGTCCATACAAATATTTGTAGAAATGTTCGATGGACTTGACGACTGCTAACAGCTCCCTCCTAGTCACGCAATAATTTCTTTCTGGCCTGGACAAAACCATGCTAAAATACGCGATAACTTTTTCTTGTGCTTCTTGAACCTGCAAAAGGACCGCGCCATGGCCAGATTGCTTGCGTCGGTATCCAAAACAAACTTTCCCTCCTCTCTTGGATAACTCAGAATCGGCGAAGTGACTAGGGCCTGTTCTAGTTGATGGAAAGAATTTTCGCAGTCTTCATTCCATCTAAATTTTGCTCTTTCTTCCGTTAATTTCGCCAAAGGTTTGGCAATATTAGTAAATCCCGGTACAAATCGTCTATAATAGGTGCACAACCCAAGGAAACTTCGGACCTGATGTTTGTCGATTGGTTTTGGCCATGCTTGCACTGCTCGAATTTTGTCTGGGTCAGCCTTTACTCCATCTCTAGATACCACGTGGCCAAGGTATTGCACTTCCTTCTTAAATACGTGGCACTTCTTTGGACTCAGTTTGAGGTTAGCCCCACGTAGTCGCTGGAACACTTCCTTCAAGTTGTTCAAGTGTTCTTCAAACGACCTTACAACCACGATCACGTCGTCCAGGTAAACTAAGCACGTCTTCCAAGACAATCCGCGCAAGATGGTCTCCATCAAACGCTCGAATGTTGCAGGAGCGTTACACAGGCCGAAAGGCATCACAGTGAACTGCTACACACCAGTTCCAATCGGAAAAGCTGTTTTTTCACTATCCTTGGGTTCTAATTCTACCTGCCAGTAACCACTCTTTAAATCTAACGTAGAAAACTACTGGGATCCTGACAGGGTGTCTAGCGTATCGTCAACTCTGGGTAAAGGGTAACTGTCTTTTTGGTCACGTCGTTTAGCTGTCTGTAGTCTACGCAAAACCTCGTTGATCCATCCTTTTTCTTTACGAGTACCACTGGGGATGCCCATGGGCTACTTGAAGGTTCAATTACGCCTTCTATCTCCATATACGTAATTGTTTGTTTGGCTTCTTCTCTTTTTTCCAAAGGGAGTCTGCGTGGATGTTGTCGTATCGGCCGAGCGTTTCCGGTATTAATTTTATGTTTCACCACGTTAGTTCTTCCTTTGGAGTCACTCTCTAGCGCGAACAGGTCTTGATACACTTGGATCAACACTTTAACTTTAGCCAGCTGGTCTTGGCTGAGGTTTTGGCATTTGGTGGTCGGAATATCCAGTAGATGTTGTGGACACTTCTTCGGCGACATATCTTCGTTCCACTTTACGCATTTCACAATTTGTGATACTGGCGTGCATTGGCCTACCACGGTCTTCTTTTTCAACGTTACAGGATCTGAGTTGATGTTTAAGATCCTTACTGGCATCGTGTTCTTTACTCGTACTAAAGTTCTGCCAACGAGTAGTCCCTAAGCCGGGCGGTTCAATCGCGTGTATGTAGCCTTCCCGGAAACTTCCATCCAGGCGTTCCATCACCACACTTTTAGTCCTTGCAGGCAGAGTCACGTCTTCACTCAATAAAACTCGCACGGCTGCCTTCTCTGACGAACGAAAATGGATTTCTTCATTGTCGATCTTCAGGACATCGTTTTTCATATACAAATGGAACCCATACTTCTTTATCACGTCCATTCCCAGAATAACTTCTTCCGTGTTGTCGGTTACCAGTACTTGATGGTCGAGTACTCTATTTCCCAAACCAATTTTTACGTTGACTTGTCCGTGAGTAGGTATTTCTTCACCCGTCGCCGTTCGACGTCTTCTCGTTTTTCAAGATGTCAGGACGAATGATGGTCTTCGTTGCTCCTGTGTCAACCAGTAACTGAACACGCTTTCCATTGATCTTGCCATCGAGATAAATGCTATGCAGTTGCTCCATCGGCGATGCCATTTGAATTGTAATCTCCGGAGCCTGACTAGACGAGATTACCTTTTGTCTCTTTTGGTCGCCTCGTTCCAAATTTTCTAGCGCTATTCTTATCCTCTTCTTAGGTTTAGTACGATGCCGTCGTACATGACTTATTTCACCGCAGTTCAAAGTTGTCACTCCCCTTTCCCGAAGTATTCGTCGCGCTATCTCCTCGATGGTTTCCAGTGTCTGCGCGGGTACTTCTGCAGCACAGCAAAGTTTATGACTGTCTCGTTTCGATGCTTGTTTTGCTGCTTCAAACTCTAAAGCATGCACCAAAGCGTCATCCAATGTCTTCGGTCAAGCTAACCGGAGAGTCTGCTGCGTTCCGTTGTCTCGGAGACCGTCTACAAAGGTTTGAATAGCCAACTGCTCCAAGAAGGTATCTGGCGCTGTAGGATACGCAAGCCGTGTTAATGTGGCGATGTCAGCCTCAAACTCTTGAAGACTTTCGGCAGCTTTTTGAACTCGACTTTTATTTTGAGCTTGATACACTTGTTGAAGATGGGCATCTCCATATCTCATTTCTAATCGTGTAATTAAGAGTTCGTAATTTTCTTGCAGGTGGTCAGGAACAGTTTGTAAAATTCCTAGCGCTTCTCCACGTATGGACACAATTAAAGACGTCGCTCTCTGCTTGTTGCTCCAACTATTAGCAGTAGCTGCGGCTTCAAACTGCTTGTAGTAGGTTGACCATGGAACTTTACCATCAAAATTCGGAGGTACAACTTTGAACTTGTGAGTGGTTTCTTTTCGATGGCCCATTATTAAATCTTCACTCGTGACGCTACCTTCACCATGGCAATTCATTTATTTTATTTTTTCTTCAAGCAGTTTTTTTTTGCTTGCTTCAATTTTGTCATTCACAGATTCGCAAATTTCTTTTTTTAAATTTAACATTTCTGCTTGAGTTTCTTCTTAAACCATTTTAATTTGGTTTTCTATACTAACTTGTATTTGCTCTCCAATAGTCTTTATTTGATTTTCAATGCTCGTTCGTATCTCTTTAATTTTCTGAGAATTTTCGCAAAACTTTTCTTCAATTTTTCTAGAATATTCTTCCATTTTCTGCGAATTTTTGTGAAACTCTTCTTCCATTTTACTATTCATTGATTCTTGACCATTTTTTATTGATTCAAGAAATTCAAATAGTTTTGCATCCATTTTGACTGCTTGCGAACGCGTCACCGGCATAAATTATATATAACAGCAATAAAAAGTTTAAATACACTACTTTTTAAAATGCAGTTTTTGTATAACACAAGATTTTAATAACGATCGACTTGTTAAAAGAAAAAGTTTAATAAACACTATATCGAATTACCAACAGTAGTATTGTCCCACGTCTGATAAGAATGAAACAATTTTGAAAACGAAACGAATTTAACTTACGAGTTACTATTTATTACGGGAGCGGTATTAATTACACTATAAATCGCGACCGCGCACCGTGACACCACTTGTAACGATTATTATTATTAAAACTAATTTATTTTTACTTATACTAAAAGTATGTACACTTTTAATTTAACCGAACTAATTAAATCTAACATTATTTAATAAAAACACTTACAGTATAATTTATATATATCACTGACACGAAGATAAGATAAAGTCACACACTTGTTTAACACTTGTTTACATTAAAGTCACGTACCAGATTATTTATCTCACACGCGTTAACGACTTATTTATTTAGACTTGAATAATCTTTTTAACACTGCTGTCTTCGCATTACGGAAATAACTAACCTACGATTTGTTTGTTCCGTATTTATACACATTTTGGAAATCCTTCTCGAGTGTTCCATATCTTTCGGTATACGTTCTAGAAGATGGATAACAACTTCGAAAAGGCTTTTGAATTTGAGAACGTTTCAATACGTTTACTATAAAAGAACAAAGATTTGGGAAAAAAGCAATTAAAAAAAAATATCATAACGCATTTCAACAAGATGGTGTCTATTGTTATTTATTCGGATCAAAAGAAGAAATTAAAAAGGCGAAAGTAATCATTTCCTAAGCTTCTCGCACGAATGCGCTAAGACCAGAACAAACAATTTCTTTCAGTGTCTCAATAACCACTTCAAGTTTGAAAAACATTCGAATTTAGACCCTTATAGTACCTTAACACAAATTAAATTATCGCAAAACAACGACGTACCTGAACTTGTTTTAAAACAGAAAGCGAAAACATACCTTTGAAAAACAATTGACGTGGGCTTGCTTCGAATTTTCTTTTGATTAATGTTTGGGCAGAACTTTAATGTAATAATCGATACGCGACACCAATTCGTTTTTATATTTAGAAAAACTTCATTAAAAAAAAGTGAAATAAATCTAGCGTTACTCGCATTAAAAATAAATTTGCCAAGTAAATGTTATTAATTCGGGAAATGGAACATGTAGGTAATTGTGGGTTTGTAAATTGTTAGGTTTCTCTATCGTTGACGTACGTTGTTCAGAAACAATTGAATTAGAAACACGGGGGCTACTTTCCACTTCCGACGACTAATTGATTAATCTCCTAGTAAAACTTTTGGATCACAATGGTAAAGTTAGGTGTATATTGATTAATGCAAATCGAGTATCTTCAGATTATTCGTTGAAATGTAAACGATACACGTAGTTGCGGTTGATTAGGCTAAACACTGCCTAACGAGATGGAAGTAATCCGTATCATTAACAGCAGCGTTTGAGGCTAGTCGCTTATAGTCAATTAGAAGTAAATTAGCAGCGAATTTACGCGTAGGCGTTGAAGTTGTGTTTACGGTTTTATAATCCCGTAATTTTTCTGGTCCTTCGAGCCGATACACTTATACTTATGTATATGTGAGTTATATTTGGCGCATTGAATAAAGATAATAATAACTAATCGTGTCGTTTACATATAGATAAAGCGTGTTGTGAAAAATCAATTAACCGCCGAAAGTATCTCAGTTTATAAATATCGGTCCCTCGAGACAACGCTCAAAATGTCTATTTGAATGAGTAATTGTTGACAAACACGCATTTAAAACACTCGTTATTTTATTAACAGCAACGATAAAGACATAAACCGCAAACACGCGAACAGTAGACTGAACATTCTATTAATAACGATAATTTTTTCCTTTTAACAAATTACTGTTAGAATCAAGTAGCGTAACAATTTAAAGTATTACTACATCTAAAGCTTTCACTTTAGGCACTTTCATTATAAATTACACGATTTAAGAGTAAGATCGATATACTTTCATTCATGTATTTTTACGCTAAAACACGTTAGTTTTTAGATTACAAGATTACCTTAATTGACTAAGACGGGTTATCTCGATACTCGGATGCAACAGTTTCTGGTGTTAAAAGATAATGTAATTCGATATAGAAAAGTTTTATTTATTAGATTTATCACGAATATAAAAACAAATACTTAGTTTATCACTAACACAAGCACAAATGCATTTTTATTACTGGGATTTATCAGTCCACAGTTACGTGCAAAAAATAACAATTTCTTAATAAGCACAGCTTACTTTGATAAATTTTTTTTGCGGTGATTTGAGTAATTGGTCCTTCGAACCGGATGACTGCGACAATAAATTGATTTTATTATTTAATAGCGTACAAAATTTATAAATCTCGTGGTTTCTTTAATTAAATTTGGATTTATCTGAATGATTGAGCAATGTAATGTCTGCGTGTTATCTATATTAAAGGTCGAGGTTTTTTTTCCTCGAGAGAAAAAGAAAGGAACGGGCATAATTATGATTTATGCTGTCGGAAAAAATGCACGTACCTGTCGTTATCAGACGCACAAGTTGTTCCTCCAAAAAAACAAAACACATCAACACGCACACTTGATGTATTTTAATTAAGCGCGCTTCGATATAAAATATGTTTAGGCACTACTTACACCACATGAGGTCGCAATTGATATGAAATACAGTGATAGTGGCCCGCGAATCCCCTCCCTTTTATATCAACCAACTACTCTTGGACATACGTTTTGACTACTGTTTTGTCAATTTTTATTAAGAGGAGAAATTCTATAAAAAAGAGGTACAAAAACGGCGTTTATTTAAGAAGTTTAAGTTTGAACAGACGATTAAATTGCGTTGACAAATTCGTTAAAATAAATTCTTGTTCGTAGAAAGGGCGAACGTAATTCTGTACTACGTTCTTGTTTTGTTGGCAACAGCTGCTTGCGAAATATCGACTCTTGTTACTTTCTCTTCCTACCCGTTTCATAGTGTTCTTTAATACCGCAACGGCGCTCTCGTCTAGAAAGGATTAGCATTTTACAGGTTTCTTCCATACCAGTTATAAAATTTCTTCTTGGTTTTTTAAATTCAATTTTTTGATAAAATAGAGACACTTATCGCTATTATTTGTTTAAAAACGAGATCGCAAATAATTTAACAAAATATTTTTCGTCGGGCTTTTATTTACTTTTGGAAAAAAATATCTATGGAAATATTGTTCAAATATTTATACTTTGAAAATGTCTAGCTTTCGTCACAGCTTTATATGTTTAATAGGCCTGGATGCTAAGTTTAGATCATACATTTTGAGTTTCATTTGTATTGTCTGCAAAGGTATTCACAAAGTTTCTCAATATTGATTTTACCAGCTTCCTTATTTTCTATATAAATTATTTGCTGTTTGTAAACGACATAATACATGCTTTTAAGAATCTTTTAATATTGTAACAAATTTTAAAACTAAGTGTGTATTTACACGAGTGCGATACGATTTTTTAATTTTTTCTAAAATTTTATTTAAGAAGTGGTCTAGCGCCTCTGCACTGCGGTCTTCTTGGTCCTTTTGCGCACTTGCGATTACAGCAGTTCTGTTTCGACAATCAAGTCCAAATGCTTATTTCTTCTCATCGTTAGTTAGTTTTGGTTTACCGAGAATCTTTGTGCGTTGCTTTTGATCTTTTGATACGCTTCGCATTTACACAGCATATGCTGCGGAATCTCCTCGTCCTCCAAGCATCCGCGCCATAAAGTGCTGCTTTTGCAGTCTCATGTGACAATCTTATACAAGGGACAAAGATCATACTAAAACACTTTTAACACAACTTTGCGAAGCGAACACACGGCGACTTGACCCAAAATTTTAATTTGCACTTCATCTAGAATTCTTGGCTGCTTTACCTTAATATTGAAACGTTCACGAAATTACTGTCAAGTTCGAGAACGTTCACGAACTTATTATCAACTTCTAGAACGTTTCCCAAAGGATGTAGAAAATTCTCGAAAGATAGCGGAAATGTATAAAAGCGATTCAAACGGATCATACGTCAGTTATTCGAAGTCTGAAGTGTTAAGAAGATGTTTAAATAAATAAGTGATTAACGCGTGGTTGAAATAATTATAATGGAGTATAAACGTACGTGGCTTTAATGTAAATAAGTGTCAGTTTTAGATAAATAAAAGTTATCCGTGGACATTATCTTTTGAGTGATTGTACTACGTAAATTAGTGAAAGTGTTTTTCTTAACCATGCGTTGCCCGCGGGATGAACGCGGCGCTCACCATTCTAAAATATTGTGTGCAAACGTCACATTTCGACAAGTACGGACTTGTCCGTTTACCTAATCCTAATTGTACGTATAAGAAACGACCTGAAAATTCAGTTTTATACATATTTGTTTCAACAGTCGACTGAGAAGTGTCTAGGTAGTTGATTGTGTTAAGCTGATCGCAGTGTTCACTGTTCGGGTATTAGTGTTACAACTTGTACTGGTGGTTGCGTGTTGTATTTTTTAAACTAATTGAAGGTATTTATTGAATCGCGCTTTGTATTAATTGTTTGAATGACAATATAAACATAATTTTAGTCTAATAGCGAAAGCTTCCACGACCGCAATCTATACTAAAATAAGAATGTCTTCCGGGTTTGGATCGTGTTATTATTGTTGTAACCGAAGTTGCCAACGTTTCGCCCACTTTCGTAAGAGTCTTTATCAGGGCGTGAGATAAATCGCAAAACTCAAACAAGCAACCGAAATCTAACTAAGAACTTCTCAAAAGTTAGGTTATCTACTTGTGAAACAAGCCATAATCTAAACTCTGAAAAGCTAAGAAACAAAACGATAACTTGAAAAAGCAAACGAAAATCTAACAAAGAACCACTACCGAGTCAGGTAATCAACTTGTGAACCAAGCCAGTTTCTAAACTCCGTAGAAGTGACCTAAGAAGAAATAGTCTCCGTATATAAAGGAAAAGGATCGTGACGGATGGTTAGGCTCGACTCTGATTGGGTTACGATTGATAAGGGGCGTGTTTTCGATAAATGACTAATGACGGGGAACCAAAGAGGAGATAGTTCGAAACCATGATCGCGATTGACGTTATTGGGGTGTTTGATGATTTTTGTGCTTTCTCGAAATTTCTTGTTGAAAAAGAATGGAGATTTGGCAATCAACGAAACATTATCAAAATCTATCTTGTGGCCTGTAGTAAAATGATGTTCAGCAACCGCAGATTTGGAAATATACCTTTTTTTTATACAACGATCATGTTCTGAAATGCGAGTAATGACGGAACGACCGGTTTCACCAATGTAGATGAACAAGGAATTTGGTATACACCTGGAGATGAAAGTGTAGGAGATGTGTCTCTGAGAGAAGGAAGAATCTGAGAGATTTTGCCTGTCGAGTTGAATATGGGTTTAATACCATTCTTACGAAAAAGTTTCCCTATTTGATCTGTAACCTTGTGAATGTAGGGTAACAGGGTCAATTTGGGGTTGGATTCGGGAGTAGAAATGTCCTTAGGTAATTGAGTACGTGGATGTAGACGACGATTAATAACTCTATGAATATCTCGCTTTACATAACCATTCTTCACTAAGGTTCTAGTAAGATGACGGAGTTCCGAGTCTAGATTCTTAGGTTGGCAAATAGAAAAGGCACGATGAACCAAAGATTCAATAACAGAACGTTTCTGTGCAGGATGATGATGAGACGAGGCATGAAGGTATCTGTCCGTATGGGTGGGTTTGCGATAAACAGAGTGGCCCAGAAGTCCGTTGGGCTTACGAGTCACAAGAACGTCAAGAAATGGAAGAGAACCATTACTTTCGATTTCCATAGTAAATTTGATATCTAAGTGTTGATTATTAAGATGATCAAAAAACTTAGACAATTCAAGATGACCATGAGACCAAACAATAAAAGTGTCGTCCACATACCTAAACCATACTTTAGGTTTTAATATTGATGATTCCAAAGCAACCGTTTCAAAGGATTTTATATAAATGTTAGCTACAACAGGTGATCGAGGAGAACTTCGTAAAACTTGTTATAAATTAGAAGTAAGTAGAGGATAGACCCTTATCAATAAGAGGAACCAAACTCAAGTCCTTGTCATGTTGAGACAGAATCTGTTTGATGATAATAAGCGAATCCTTAATAGGAACTTTAGTAAAAAGTGATGTAACATCAAAGCTCACGAGAAGATCTTGGGGTTCGAGTCTTATAGTTTCTAGACGTTCAATAAAATGCTGAGAGTTGAGGATGTGAGAAGAAGTTTTACCTGTAAACTCGCAAAGAATGTTGGACAAGAACTTGGCTAGCTTGTAGGTAGGAGATTGGATAGTACTGACGATAGGTCGAAAAGGAATACCTTGTTTGCGAATTTTGGGAAGTCCGTATAGACGAGGTGGTTTAGAATCTGATGGGGTAAGTCAACGTTTAGTTTCAGGAGGTAGATTAAAAGATTTGATAATTTGGCTGACTTTACGTTCAATCCTCGAAGTGGGGTTGTGAGTTAGAAGAGCGTAAGTTTCCTCAGACAAAATAGAATTGATTTTCGTATCATAATCAATTTGGTTCAAAACTATAGTAGTGTTGCCTTTGTCGGCTGGAAGAACAATAATATCAGGGTTCTTACGAAGACTTTTTAGAGCTGACTCTTCCGACTTAGAAATGTTGGATTTAGGAATTTTAGATGATTCAAGGATTTTGCCAGTGTTAATACGAATGGGATCTGAGATGTGGCGAGGAAGATGTCTTATAGAAGACCCATATAAGCATATAAAATATCTTCTTTAGGAATACGTTTGGAAGCAACCGCAAAATTCAAACCCTTAGAGAGCACCGATTCCTGTTCTGAGATGAGGACCAAACTAGATAATTTGACAAACGTCTTTAAGGAGTTAGTAGTGGATGAAACTTTACGATTCTTGGAATCCAATAATTGAAACTTTTTGAGATGACCTTCAGTGGTTAGTCGTAGAGTGGTATCAGACCGCTGGTAAGTAATGTTATCGAAGAGTTTCTAATCATCCGGGGATAGAGTGTTGGCCAACTCAAGATGAAGATAAAAGAGTTGTTTCGAAATGGTGTCTAACTCTCGCCTAGTTTGCTTAATCCGTTTGCGTATCAACGTTAGACTAGCACAGTGTAGGATGTTTTTAGAAGAACGTGTCTGAATGTGGAACTTGATTCAGAGGAATGCAGGAAACTGTTCAGATCAGGCTTTGCGTATTTGTTTATAGAGTCTAATTATAGTTTAGTTCGTTAAAGTAGTTTTTTTTTATTCGTGTTATAACTTATGCCGGTAACTCGTTATCAAACTGAAATAGATGCAAAACTATTTGAATTTCTCGAATCAATAAAAAATGGTCAAGAGTCGATGAATAAAAATATGCAAGAAAAACTGTCTGACAATTCTTAAAAAATGGAATGGAATTCTAGAAACATGAAAGAAAAGTTTTACGAAAATTCGCAAAAAAGGAAAAAAAGTTTTACTAACTTTCGCAGAAAATGGAAGAAAATTCTAGAAAAATAGAAGAAAAGTTTTGCGAAAATTCTAAGAAAAATTATTTAAGAACACCCAGAAAATAGAAGAAAAGTTGATGGAAAATTCTAGACGTTTAAAAGAAGAAATACAAACCAGCATAAAAAATCAAATCAAAATTGTTCAAGAGGAAACCCAACCAGATATGTTAAATTTAAAAAAAGAAATTTGTGAATGTAGGAATGACAAAATAGAAGCAGTGGGAGATAGAATGAAACTGCTCGAAGAAAGAATGAACTAAATGATTTTCTATGGTAAAAGAAGCGTCACGAGTGAAAATTTAATAATGGGCCCTCATGAAAAAACCACTCACAAATTTAAAGTTGTACCTCCAAACTTTGATGGTAAAGTTCTATGGTCACCTACTACAAGCAGTTTGAAGCCGCAGATAGAGCTAATGGTTGGAGTAACGAGCAGAAAGTGACGTCTTTAATAGTGTCCTTACGTGAAAAAGAATTTGGAATCTTGCAAACTGTTCTTGACCACCTACAAGAAAATTAAGAAACTTTTAATTTTACGTTTAGAAATGAGATATGGACATGGTCATTTTCAACAAGTGTAACAAGGTCAAATTAAAAGTTGGGCTTAAAAACCTGCCGAAAGTCTTGACGAGTTTGAGGCTGACATCGCCAGATTAGCACGGCTTGCGTATTCTACAACACCAGATACTTTCTTGGAGCAGTTGACTATTCAAACCTTTGTAGACGGCCTCCGAGACAGCGAAACGCAGCAGACTCTCCGGTTAGCTCAATCGTAGACGTTGGATGACGTTTTAACCCATGCTTTTGAGTTTGAAGCAGCAAAACAAGCGTCGCACCGAAGCCACCATAAGCTCCGCTGTGCTGCAGAAATACCTGCTCACACAAAAGAAAGCATTCAAGAAATAGTGTGACGCCTAGGAAGCAATTGCATAGCATTTATCTCGATGGAAGATCAATGGAGGTAGTAATCAGTTACTGGTTGAGACAGGGGCGACGAAGACCAGCATTCGTTCTGACATGTTATTGGAAAGCGAGAAGACATCACCAGTAACAGTACGACTTCAAACGGCGACGGGCGAAGAAATATCTAGTCACGGACAAGTCAAAGTAACCATTGGTTTGGGAAATGGAGTACTCGGCCATCAAGTACTGGTAGCCGACTCACGGAAGAACTTATCCTGGGAATGGATGTTATGAAGAAGTATGGGTTCTATGTGGATATAAAGAACGATGTCTTGAGGATCAACAATGAACTAATTCCTTTTCATTCGTCAGCGAAGGCAGTCGTGCGAATCTTATTAAGTGAAGACGTAACTCCGCCTGTGAGGACTGAAAGTGTGGTGATGGCTTGTTTGGATGGAAATCTCTGAAAATGCTACATTTGCGCGATTGAATCAATCTTAAATATCAACTCAAATCCAGTAACGTTGAAAAAGAAGACCGTGGTAGGTCAATGCACGCCAGTAGTATTGTGAGATGCGTGAAGTCTACCGATGATACGTCGCGGAAGAAGTGCCCACAACATCTATTGGACATTCTTATCTCTAAATGCCAAAACCTCAGCTAAGACCAAGTGGCTAAAGTTAAAGTGTTGATCTAACAGTATCAAGATGTGTTTACGCTGGAGAGTGGTTCCAAAGAAAGAGCTCACGTGGTGAAACATAAAATTAATACCAGAGACACTCGGCCGATACGACAACATCCACCCTGAATTCCTTTGGCGAAAAGAGAAGAAGCCGAACAAATAATTACGGATATGGAGAGAGCAGGCGTGATTGAACATTCAAATAGTCTATGGGCGTTTCTAGTGGTACTCGTAAAGAAGAAAGATGGATCAACGAGGTTTTGCGTAGACTACAGACAGCTAAACGACGTGACCAAAAAGGACAGTTACCCTTTACCTAGAATTGACGATACGTTAGACACCCTGTTAGGATCCCAATGGTTTTCCACGTTAAATTTAAAGAGTGCTTACTGACAGGTAGAATTGGAACCCAAGTATCGTGAAAAAACAGCTTTTACGATTGGAACTGATTTGTGACAGTTCATTGTGATGCGCTTCGGCCTGTGTAACGCTCCTGCAACGTTCGAGCGTTTGATGGAGATAATCTTAAGCGAATTGTCTTGGAAGACGTGCTTTGTTTACTTAGACGACGTGATAGTGGTTGGAATGTCGTTTGAAGAACACTTGAACAACTTGAGAGAAATGTTTCAGCGACTACGTCCCAAAGAAGTGCTACATATTTAAGAAGAAAGTGCAATATCTTGGCAAAGTCATATCTAGAGATGGAGTAAAGGCTGACCCAGACAAAATCCGAGCAGTGCAAGCATGACCAAGACCAGTCGACAAACATCATGTCCGAACTTTCCTTGGGTTGTGCATCTATTATAAACGATTTATATCCGGATTTGCCAATATTGCCAAACCTTTGACGAAATTGACCGAAGAAAGAATAGAATTTAGATGGAATGAAGGCTTTTCATCAACTAAAACAGGCCTTAGTCACTTCGTTGATTTTAAGTTATCCAAGAGAAGAGGGAACGTTTATTTTGGATACCGACGCAAGCAATCTGGTCATAGCAGGTGAAAGATGGCCAAGAAAAAGTCATCGCCTATTTTAGTAAAGTTTTCTCCAAGCCAGAAAAGAATTATTGCGTGACTAGGAGAGAGCTGTTAGCAGTCGTCAAGTCTATCGAACTATTTCTATAAATATTTGTATGGACGAAAATTTTTATTATGGACGGACTATGCCGCTTTAAAATGGCTATTGCAGTTTTGTAACTCGGAAGGACAAGTAGCAAGATGGATCGAGAGACTGCAAGAGTATAAGAATGACACAGAACACCTTGCCGGAAACAGTCATCGCAACGCTGATGTCTTGTCTAGAAGACCATGTCCGGCGGACTGTAGCCATTGTTCGCGACTTGAAGTAAAAGTCGAATGCTTCCGGAAAAGTGCTATGGTTGATGACGAGTGGGAACCTGAGCAGTTGCGTAGCGAACAAAAAAACGAGCCCGAAATAAGACTACTCCTGGACTGGAAAGGAAATGACCGACGTCCAACCTGGGAAGAAGTGAGTGCATTGGGCAGAAATATCAAAACGTACTGGGCGCAGTGGGACTCTTTGATAATAGAAGACGGTCCTCTTAAGCGATCCCTAGAGAACGGCGAGGGCACAAAAAACAGTTGGTACTGCCAAAGAGTCGGGTGTCACAAATGTTAAAGCTTCTCTACGGTGGTACATCAGGAGGACATTTTGGCATAAAGAAGACATTGAGGAAAGTTCGAGAAAGATTATATTAGGTAAACTGCAAAGAGGACGTCATGAAATGGTGCCGTAAGTGAACGGTCTGCGCTTCAGAGAATGGTCCAGCAAGGAACCGTAAAGCACCGGTGAAGCAGTAAAACATAGAAAACCCGTTAGAAAGAAGAGCGATTCATATCGCAGGGCCGTTTCCAGAATCGGATTCGGAAAACAAATACATCCTGGTATTGATGGATTATTTCACGAAATGAACGGAGGCTTACACCATACCCAATCAAGAAGCAACTACAGTCGCAGACGTATTAGTGAAAGAGTTTTTCTGTCGGTTTGGAGTTCCGTTGGAATTACACTCTAACCAAGGCCGCAACTTTGAGTCTTGGCTGTTTCAAGAAGTTTGCTGACTGTTGGGAATTAAGAAAACTAGGACGACGCCTCAATGTAATGGCATGGTTGAGCGGATGAATCGAAGAATGGGAAAATACTTAGCCAAAGTAGTGTTCGAACACCAAAGAGACTGGGATCAGTATTTGCACCTTTTTCTAATGGCATACCGATCATCCGTTCACGAAAACACAGGTCAAACACTATCTTGTATCATGCTCGGTCGCGAAATACGACTGCCATGCGACCTTCAATTTGGACAAAGACGGGAAGAAGAAGTTGCTGGAGAAGTCTACGTCAGCAAGCCAAGAGGCTAGACGAAGTTCATGATGAGGTCCGTAAAAGCATACAAATTGCCAGCGACATAATGAAGACCAGATATGACGTCAAGGCATAAAATGGTAGATTTCAACTTTTCACGACATGCTGTGGTTGTATAATCCCCAAAGAAGACGCCGAAGCTGCAGAGGTAACGGGTGGGCCCTTATGAAGTTGCGCAGTGTTGTATTGACGTCATATATCGCATTTGAAAACTACCCAGAGGCAAGCCAAAACTTATCCACATCGTTTGTCTAGCCCCGTTTGCTGGCGATAATCACATTACGCAAGTTCAGGTCCGAACTAAAGCAATAACTATCAGAACCAGAAATCAAATCGAAGGAATGGATTTTTATAAGTTTATGAGCATATACGAAGGTTCTGGAAAAGCTTACAACCGAGGAACAACACAAAAAAATTAAAACATCGCACATTGCGTGAGCGAGGATCTTGATATGTCCAGAGGGGTTGCAGTCGTGTTTAAAAAGAAGTTTGGCCGGCTAGATGAACTTCGAACCGGCGATCGGTAACGTTTTAAAATTACGTAGTGACAGACGTTTCGTTTTCTATCTGGTCACCAAGACATACTCACGTACGTAAGCTGTTTAGCACGATATGGAATCCGGTTGTGTTGTTTTTGGTCAAAAGACTAAATGTTAAGCCCGCTTCGTTTTTATCCGGCTCGAAGAACCGTATGTTAAGCACGATGGTGGTTCGTACTTAATAGTTCGACTCTTACCCAGTTAATCAATATTTGAACAATACCAGATTTTAGAGTAAGTGTCAGTGATCAAACAAGTTTTACGTTGAATAATATCTTTATTAATAAAAAGTTGAGTATTTATACATTTTGCTTTGCTTATTAAACATATTTCAATTACTATTGTATGTAATCTATTGTGGAATGCTGATTATGTGTTACATTAAACTATGCTGAATTGTACATTATTGCGTTGACATTGTTATGAAATATTACCTACATAATTAACAATGCAATCTTTCAAATTGAAGTTTTTAAAGGAACTATTAAAACAAAAACAAAAAGATAACGGGGGAAATCGAAGGACAAACCTCAAGAACAGAAGGAGGAAGGAAAGAAATGGAGGAGTTAAAAGAATTAATGAGGGAAATGATGAAACAGATGGAAGGAAATATGCAAGGCAAGAAATTAAAGAAATGAAAAAAGAAATAGGAGAAAGGGAAAAGAAGTGGAAAAAGAAAAGGAGGAACTGGTGGAGAGAATAGAAAAACTGGAGAAAAAAAGCGGAAGATGAGGAAATATGGAAACGGAAGAATAATATTGTGATAAAGGGGTGGAGAAGTGAAGAACCACAAAAAGATTTAGCATTGATGCTGGAAGAAAAATTAAATGTAAAAGTAGAAGTGAAAAAGGTGACAGTAATAAACAAAGAGAAGAAAAATGAGAAGGTTGTGGCGGAAATGGGAGGGTGGAAGGAAAAACGGAAAGTGATGGCGGAGAAGAAGAAATTAAGGAATACAAGAATATATATAAGTCACGATTTGACATGGGAAGAAAGAAGAGTACAAAGAGAAATAATGAACATAGCTGTGGAAAAAAGAGCGGAAGGGAAAAGAATGTGGGTAGAATACAGGAAGGTGGAGATAGACGGAGGAAGATACATATGGAACGACAGGAATAGGGACCTGAGCAGAGAAAGGGGAGAGACAATAGGTACCTAAAGGGCAAAAAACTAAAGGGCGAAGGGGGGACGATAAAGGAAAGAAGGTTGACGAAATGGCAAAGAAAAGGAATAATGAGAGATGGAAAGGGAAAAGAATAAGAAGGAAGAAAAAAAGAAAGCAACGAAGAAGCACAGAGGGAGGTAAGTGAGCTGAGAGTATTGTTTTGGAACGTAGCGGGAATAAAGAACAAGAAACAGGATTTTTGGAAGTACATCAAGGAGCAGGATGTAGTGGGATTACAGGAGACATGGATGGAAGAAAAAGAATGGGAGTGGTGGGAAAAAGAGTTGCCGGAGGAGTTTGAGTGGGTAGTGCAACATGTAGAAAGAGAGAAGAGTAAAGGGAGAGAAAGGGGGGTATAACAACGGGAATAAGAAAAAAATAGTTGAGTCAGGAAAAGAAAGAGAAAGTGCAACAGAGAAGAGGAGTTGTAGAAAGGAACATAAAGTGGGGAAAAACAAAAATAAAAATAGTGATGGTTTATAGCACTAGAATGTAAGAGACTATGAAAAAAATAGAAAAGATGATAGAAGAAAGGGAAGAGGGATTGATAATAGTAGGAGGGGACTTTAACGCAAGATAGGGGAAGGGGAATACAAAAAAGGAAAGGGACGGGAAAGAGACAAACAAAGGACAAAGTGATAAATAAAGAGAAAGAAGAACTGCTGAAAATGTGCAACGAAAAAGGGTGGGAAATAATGAATGGAAACAGAGAAAAAGAAAGAATGGGGGAATATACGTACATAGGAGGAAAGGGAGAATCAATAATAGATTTTGTAATGACAAATGAGGAGCCTGGATAAAAGATAAAAACATTTAATGTGGGAGAAAGGGTCAGAGTCAGACCACCAACCACTTAAATTGACAATGGAAGGAAGATAAAGAGAAGAAGATGAGGAGTACATAACAAAAAAAAAGGTGGACAGAAGAGGATTTAAAAATATATAAAGGGAGAATAGGGAAAACGGTATGGGTAGGGAAGGGATTACAAGAGAGTGTGGAGGAAATGAGAGAGATGATGGAGAAAGCAACAAAGAGAGTCAGATTTAGAAAGTGGAAGGGGGAGAAAACAGGATGGAAGAAATGGTGGGATAGAGAATGCATGGAAGCAAAGAAAAATGCAAGGAGAGCATTAAGACAGTGGAAAAAGTGAGGAAAGAAAAAAAAGAATACAAAGAGGCAGTAAAATATACAAGAAAACATGCAAGAAAAAGAAGGAAGAAAACAAAAAGAAATAAGAGGAGCAGATCAAAGGAATAAAAACGGAAGAAGATGTAAAAAAACGACGACAAATGGAATACAAATTAAAGAATGGGAGATATATTTTAGGAACCTGCTGGGAAGGGAAAAACAAAATCGAAAAAAAGAAACGACGCAGTAGTAAGATGGGAAGAAGGAGATAGAGATAGAATAAAGGAAGACGAAGTTATAGAGGCAATAAAGAAGATAAAAAAGGAAAGGCGACAGGAGAAGATTAAAAACAAGGCGAAGAGTGGGTATACGGGGAAGAAAATGTAGCAAAAAGGATGACGGAAATACTAAACAAAATATGGAAAGGGGAAGCATTTCTGGAGAGATGGAGAAAGGGAATAATATGCCCGATCCATAAAAAAGGAGAAAGAAATAAAGTCAAGAATTACAGAGGGGTAACATTATTATGCACGGCATACAAATTATATGCGACAGTGCTACGAGGAAGACTACAGAAGGAAATAGAGGAAAAAGGTTTGGTACCAGGCGGACAGCAGGGTTCAAAAAAGGAAGAAAAGTGATAGAAAACATATATACAGTGTGTCCGAAAAGTATGGAATATATTATACAGGTCGATCAATATGCACTTTACACGAAAAAGTTGTAAATAAAAGTTGTTTATCACTTAGTTATCTACCACCTGGGAGATATCAATTTAAATTTTTGCTGTAAACAAACTCGCAACGAATAACACTTACATTTTTTTAAATGGCAAGGCACGTCTTTATTATACTCATTTGATAGAGTCTTTTTTTCTCTTTTCAACCATATGAAACTTGAATATCCTTTACATCAAAAAATTTTCAAGAAAAACAAGGACATGTCTAACAAATTTATTTTACTGAGCAGTATTAATCAGGTACGTAATATGTAGTATTGAAACAATTGAATGCACTGTCACAATAGCAAATATTAAACTTTAAATATCTTTACATAAAATTGTTATAACAAAAAAATGTATTTAAACTAAACTTACAATAAATGTTCAAAATGTAAACCATTCATAATTTGACAGTGGTAAATTCGATTTTTAAAACCATCGATTGCTTTTGAAATCACATCTCGAGTTATAGCTCTTATCTCAACTCTAATGCGATTTTTCATATCTTCAACATTATCAGGTCTATTTACATAAATTTTGCTTTTAATATAGCCCCAAAGAAAAAAATCTAGTGGACTTAAATCCGGCAAGCGAGCAGGCCATTCTATCGTACCTCTTCTGCCTATCCATGTATTTTGAAAAGTATTATTAAGAAAGTGGCGGACATTAATTCCAAAATGTGGAGGTTTCCCGTCTTGTTGAAGCCATATTCTGTTATGAGGTATATCTGGATCTACTTCATGTGGAAATAACTCGGCCAAAGCAGGAACTAACTCCAATCTTAAGAAATCGAGATAAATATTCGCCGTTAAACTACCTTCAAAAAAATATGGCCCCAAAATTTGACTTCCAATCATTCCTACCCAGACGTTGACTTTCTGATGGTATTGGGTGTGTCCTTCTAGATACCAGTGAGGATTTTGTAAAGACCAGTAACGTGTGTTTTGTTTGTTAATTGTGCCGTTTAAACAAAACGTGGTCTCATCAGTAAAAAGGATATTTTTATGAAAATGTGCATCTCGTTCAAATTTGTTTGTTATTGTTTCACAAAACTCCAGCCTTCTGTCCAAATCGTCTTCAAATAATTCTTGAACTACACAAGCTTTATAAGGATGAAATTTTTTTTTTAAAACGTCATGTACAGCCGATTTATTCAAATTATGGTCTCTAGCAATTTGCCGAACAGAAATTTGTGGATTTTCCTCAACAGACAAGAACACATTTTCTCGTTCCACATTACTTAATGACAAAGGTCTACCAGTTCTACTCGCATCTTTCACCGAACCTGTCTCTTGAAATTTCCGCCAAATTTTGCTTACCGTGGACTGCGAAATGTTTAATTCTGGATGCAAGTTATTAAATAAATTACATACTTCGTCTTGGGTTCTTCTTCTATCTCCATATCCCGGAATCATTAAAATTTCAATTCTATGTTTCTCAGATAATTGAGCCATATTTCAAGCACTAACAAATAGCAAAGTGTGACAGTGTTCTAAAGTGCATTCAATTGTTTCAATGCTACATATTACGTACCTGATTAATACTGCTCAGTAAAATAAATTTGTTAGACATGTCCTTGTTTTTCTTGAAAATTTTTGATGTAAAGGTATTCAAGTTTCATATGGTTGAAAAGAGAAAAAAAGACTCTATCAAATGAGTATAATAAAGACGTGCCTTGCCATTTAAAAAAATGTAAGTGTTATTCGTTGCGATTTTGTTTACAGCAAAAATTTAAATTGATATCTCCCAGGTGGTAGATAACTAAGTGATAAACAACTTTTATTTACAACTTTTTCGTGTAAAGTGCATATTTATCGACTTGTATAATATATTCCATACTTTTCGGACACACTGTATATACTAAAACACTTGGCGAATAGAGAGCTGGAAAAAAAGGAGGGAAATGGTGACACTATTCGTAGATCTAAAAGCCGCTTTTGACAGAGTGAACAGGAAAAAACTGTGGGAATACATCAAGAAAAAAAATCAATGAAAGAATAATAGAAAGAATGGAGGATACCTACGAAGAAACGAGGAGCAGGGTCAGAGTGAATGGGGAAGAGAGCGAGAAATTCATTTCAAAGAGATTGGTGAAACAGGGATGCCCAGTGAGCTCAAGCCTGTTTACAGTATATACGGGGGATCTGGTGGAGACAATGAGAGGACAACGGACAGGAGGGATAGTAGTAGGGAAAACGAAAGTATGGTTATTGGCGTATGCGGATGACATAGTGTTGGTGGCTAAGGAGGAAAAGCAAATGAAAGAGAACACCGAGAACACAAAAATAATGGTATTTAGAAAAGGAGGACGGAAAAGAAAAAGAGAGGAGTGGAAATGGAGGGATGAGGAAGTGCAACAAGTGAGAGAATTTACATACCTGGGTTACACGATGAAGCAGGATAATAAGGATGGAGAACACATAAAGGAAAGAGTGAGGAAAGAAAACAGGTTAATTGGAAGTGTGGGGGGGTAGGGCAAAGGGTATTCAAGATGGATATAGAAAAAAGAAAGCTGTTGTTCGAAAAGTTAATAAAGGGTGTGGTGATTATGGGGCGGAAGTATGGGGGTGGAAGGAGTGTAGGGGGGTAAAAGGGATACAGGAAAAATACTGGAAATGGGTATTGGGACTGGACAGAGATACACCGGGGTATATTGTGAGAGAGGAGGTACAGGTAGCAAAAATAAGAGTAGAGACAGTAACAATGGCCATCGAGGAAGAACTGAGGGAAAGAACGGAATGCAAAATACTGCAAGAATGTTGGAAAGAGATAAAGGGAGAAAAAGTGAAGTACGAGCAGGAGGGCAGAGAAGAGTATTATATAAGAGACGAGTACGCGAGAGAAGAAGTGGAGAGATTAAGAGAAGAGGGAGTAGGGGTAAGGGAAGAAATAGTAAGAAGATATAGGGACATCGAAAAACAAGAAATATGAACAAGGATAAAATAGAGCAGGAATAGGAATTATAAGGATATCAAGGGGGAAGGGTTGCCAGAATATTTAAAGGTGAAAGGGAAAAAAAGCAACAAGAAGGAAGAAATGATAGCACGGTTCAGATGTGGGAACGAAGAGTTAGGTAACAAATATTGGAAAAAAGAAAAAGAAAAGATGTGCAGACTATGTGCAGAGAGTTAAGAGAAGAAGTTATGATAAGTAAAGGACATCTTAGGAGAAACCGGAAAAGGAGTGGAGTGGATAGAAGAAGTATGGAGAAGAAGGAAAAAGTTAAGAGGAGAGGAGGGATAAAAAAATGTAAATAGAATGTAAGGTAGTAATTGTAAATAAGGGAAAGATGAATCAATTTGTAGGCAGTTAAGCAATTCAAATAAAGTTAAACTATACAAATAAATTATCTGTTTATTATTGAACGAAACCGTTATACGAAAATCTGTGGCGAACGTTATGGAATCTAAAGAGAGAAATGGAGTTTCACAATATTAAGAAATTGGCAATACTCAAGCTTGGTTGTGGCTTAGATCAACTGAATTGGAGACCAGCTCCAAACAAGTTGGAGGTGGTCTTCCAAGGAACAAGCGTTCAAGCGTTGGTTTGCAGTTACTAACCAAGGAGAATATCGGGTCAGGTAAAGTCCCTTGACTGCTACTTTTATGGTCAAGGAAATTGCCGAAATGGAGTCGCTATCGCCACAATTCTTTCTACCGGTGTCGCATTCAGTTTCTTGTTCTGGGACAGAACAGTCTTAAGAAGGAGGCAGTGAAACGTTCGAGAAGTTATTATCAAGTTCGAGAGCGTTCACAAAGTTTTTATCCAATTCCAGAACATTCACCAAAGGATGTAGAAAATTCTCGAAAGATAACAAAAAGTATAAAAACGATTCAAAGTGAGCATAGGTACATTTCTTCAGTCAACGGCATAGGTGAGTTATTCAAAGTCGGAAGTGTTAAGAAGATGTTTACATAAATATGTGATTAACGCGTGTTTGACATAAATGTATCGGAGTACAACGTACGTGCCTTTAATATAAACAAGTGTCAGTTTTAAGATAAACAGAAGTTATCCGCGGACATTTTTTAAGTGATTGTAATACATAAATTAGTGTAAGTGTATATACAACATATAGAACCTAAAACGGTTAAATAAAGAAATTCTAATGCAACAATATATTGATGCAGTGCCACCGCACACCTCTGCAGCGAAAAACGCTGCTAATCGCTCGGATGCAACACCATAGGAGAGACCATAAGAAAAAAAAGCGTATAAAAACTTGCCCATATATTCTGGGACACCCAGTATTAGTTTTATACTTTGCAAGCGTTAACATAAAAAAAAGCGATCGTTGGTTTGTTACAAGATCAAATATGAATTATTCCACCGGTACTTTGGACGGTTTAGACGAGGTTACCATAATAGCTGATAAAATTCTTAAATTAGCAGTTTATACTACTACGTCAATCTTATAATTTGGATTAAATGTAGTATATTTTAGATATTTTTTAAATATAAATTTTAAATCGCAATCTTACTATGTATGTTGGGTTGCCTATTTATAAAACTTGGACGCAATTTTATTTAGTCATTTATAAGTATAAGAGATGATATCACAGATTGTTTTGGTTTTTGATGGTTTTTATTTGTCATTTAGTGAGTTTCGTCAATGTTTTACTGCGTGTTTACTTTTCTTTAGATCGCATTTATTGTTAAGATTTTTTGTACTATTTGCTTTGCTTATCACACTTATTTTAACATTTCTTATCTACTTTCTTTGATTTCCTAATTGGATTATGTATAAATATCTTTTGCGATTCTTAGACACTATCTGGTGTACTTTCTACTTTGACTTATTAGACTTGTAGACGTTATTTTCCACAGGCAATTCTACAACACCTGACTTACAAGTATTGACCTTTGTCACATCGAAAAAATAATAACACAATAAACTTTCATTCATATTTATTTTAACAAAGTATTATAAAATAATTAAAATTAATTACAATACCTGCACTATCCTCCACAAGAGGACAGCGTAAATAAAGAAAATGCATTCGAATCTAATGCACCAAACGCGAATGCATAATCCATCTGTAAATGGCAATAAATAAGAGAACCGTCGTACACGACGACAACTCCCCAATACTTCTTATAAACTAACGATTAAAAATATTAAAGTATAAAACTTCGATTGAACTATAATTGTCACTAGAATGATTAGAACAAATAATAATCGATTACGAGAAAGCTGCAAAATCCATTTTGTTATTAGAAACGGGAGTGTTCCATCGCTGAAAATTGTTAACGTGATTAACGGTGGTATCACAGAAAAAATTTGTTTCGGCCTTATGAAGTAAATCGTTTATGAAACTATTCGGCAAATTATTTTGAGTGTGATTATCGAAATCGGCTTGGAAATCGTCGTTGAAAGAGTCATCGTCGAAGCCAACCTAGAGAAGAATAAGTTAAGTTGTTATCGATTATGTCGTGTTTATGCTCTTACCCAATCGTTTTTCGAAACGTCACCGTTGTAAGTTACGTTCGGAATTAACTCGGTGTCGAAATCGATCAGTTTTTCTTCGACGATTTCTTCGTCGTGTTTGGTGGAAATATCCATTAAGTTGTCTTCGATCAAATTCGCTTTAATTGTGTTAAGGGTATTCTTCAAGTTCTCCGATTGCACTTCGTTTTTTGAATCATTCGCATTTGGCGATAACCGCCAATGTTCGTAAGCATTGCTGAAAGCTTGTGCTAAAGTAAGTGCGAGAACTTCCGCTATTTTTCTTTTCGGACACAAAAAGGCGTGACATTCCATCGTTTCATTTTCGTCCGTTGCTATAAACGAGAATACTTGTCGGTGGGATTTATCTGTAGAACAGTTCGATATTCTAAAAGAAAACAGTTAAGAAAAGTTAACGGTGAAGTATAATTAGTACTTGTAAATGGAGACTTCGAACATGTCGTTGCCTTTGACGTCGGTTACATTAACTCCTTTCAAAGTAACCGATACGTTCACCCTCGGAATTTTTTTCCCGGCTTTGGCCACCTTAATAATGTTTTTGACCGCATCTCGACTGATGTTTTCTCCAACGTTCTTATCCACTACAGTATTGCCTATTTAAAAAGAAATTAGTAGATTTGTCGTTTAATTAGTAGTTGAGTACCTAAGTATTTGAGTTTGAAAACCATCGACTCCTTTTCCGGTTCGGGGGTTTCGCTCTTTTCGATTTCGGGTTCTTTCGCATTTTTCAAAGCCTGTTCTTCTGATAATTCTGCAACGGAGAAACAAACACGTGTTAATCGTACTACGTAGTAGTGTGTCGCAATTCATTCATAAATTTGTTAAAAATTTAGTGCATGCACTAGACTGAATTATCGCCAGATTTGATAAGCCGGCGCCAATTGTACTTCGGACGTACGAAATGCGTTTTAAATTACTACGCGGTAATGTGTCCTTCGTGTGAAATCCATTCGATCCGGTCCTGTTTTCATTTACTACGACTTAGTACCAACTGGTACAGGTTTTATAAAAATAGATACTTAGATATCGGGAATTCATTTTCTCGGAATATTTAATTAATGCTTGTAATTTTTTTTTTGAAAAAAAAAATATGTAAATTGGTTGCAATTTGCTGGGAAAAGTAGCTCTAGGTCAAAGCGAAATCCGCTTTATCTTTTTGGTACCAGCACGAGCATGGAACTCTCGATACACATGACGCAATATCGCTACTCCTTTACTAAAGGTTACGGAGCTTTAATTATTGTTAGCTTCAATTGGCTTTGTTTAGAAAAACTTATTTATAAAAATATTTGCGAAAATAAATTGAGCAACATCACGTATGTTTAATTTTTCGCTGTGCGCGATTACATGGGAGATTTCAATGCCGCGTCAGACAACAAACGTTTGTTTTTTCTACTACGTTTCGATAAAAAATGGCTATTGTCCTGTAATAATGACGCGACTTGCATTCATTGTTGCTTCAGAATCTAACAACAACATTTCTATAAACAGAAAACGATAAATTTACAATAATAGATGAACTTTTTTATCTGGCGTGTATTATCAATAGTTGGGTACTTTTTCGAAAAAACATCGCCATGGAAACAAAATTTTGAAATTTTGCGTTAACCGAAGAGAAAGCGATTGTGCAACTTTGAAGTAATTATAACAAACGTTATAATTAAATAGAATTACGTAATTTTTTGTTTAAAAAAAAAACCAGCTCGTCGTCAATAATAAATTCGTATAAATATTTGGGTTAAATAATTTAGAGAGAGTTTTCCAACGAAAATTCTAGTTCTAACTTTCTCATAAGTACCTACACCTTATGTTATTTATTTTATTTTTATTTGTATAAAAATTAATACTCACTTCTATGTTTGGAATTGTTCTTCCAGATGCTTTTTAAAAAAGACATTGTATCGCGCACTATCAACTAAAGAATGGCACTTGGTAGAAAATATGTTGCACGTCTGTACTAAACGAAAGCCGCTATATAAATGATATTATACTCTTCTTGATCGGATCTACGGGTTTACCCACTTTCCATAGATAAACTACGATTTATACCGTTCACTCCTTATCGTCGTTTCTTCTCACTGTGCGCTTTTCGTTTTTCGTCGTAATTTCCTATATTTTTTCCCAATAACAACTGTTGCGTGTGTTGTTGTTAATTTTCCATATTAATATAGATTTTTTGTTTGTTTTGGTTAATTTACGTATGTGTGACGCGTGTCAAAGTGGAATAATATTATCGTACGCCACATGCATTCGCAAACAAAATTGCGCCAAAAATTTTTTTTTAAATTTTAAATTTAAACGCTTCAGGAACGGACTTAATATTCGTCGTATTAAAGCGCATCGATTAATTAATAATTCATTACCATGACATACAAGCGTGCTCGTGATAATGATCTATAAATAATTCAAACGTACCTACCAAGAGCCGAGTTTCTTTTTTTTTCCTCAAATTTTATTACGTATTTAAACAATTATTGTCGCAATTTGCTGATTATAAAACGAAGGTGGAAAACCTCCGGATTTATTATAGATTTGTGTTTCGATTGGGTCGGCTCGAAAGACCAAAACACAATTCCTGATTAATTTACATTTTGACCTTGTCTGCATTCTTTATTGCGTTATTCTGAAGGAAAAAACCTCAAATAATGAAACTGTTCTCACGCCTTTCATTATACCATCTTTATATAATGTGGACTTCGTATTCTTCTATTTAAGAGTTTTAATTATATCTGCAATTTAGAAATGATTACAATTACATTTACCGTTAAAATTTATATAATTCGTTAATTTAAAAAAAATGTATCTGGTCTATAATTTTAAAAATTATTTCCTGCTTATTGTGGATTTTGTATTCTGTTATCAGTCGTATTAAATTAAGTTATGTAAAAAGTAGTATTTGACTGAATCGGAGTTGTTTTATTAGGTTGCGAAGATCAAAACCCAACATTTGGGTGCTTTATACTGTAATTTTTGGTATTGATTTTTACAAAACTCGGTTATCTAAAAAGTACTTGAACAACTCAAATATTAATCAAGTATCGAGGATGTTGTACTTGAGTACTTCAATCTAGTACTTAACCGAATCAAGTTCTGGATTACAGCTTTTAATTCCAAGTTTGAACCCAAATGCTAATCTCAGTTGTGTGTAGGTTACTCGTAAACTCGCGGCAGTTAAAAAATACGAAATTTCCATAACTATTTCTATTTTAATTTCAGTTTTTACACTGAAATTGAAACTACCTATAATTAAAAACTTTTATGAAGCGTAAGCTAAATGGAACGTGAACGAAACTTTCTCGGGGTAAAAAGAGCAACGGATTTACAATGTACAATTATCAAATCACTGAAAATTATATGAATGAACCACTTTTTTGGGAATGAACAGGAAACATACAAAAAACCAATTCAGAATCGAATAAATTTAATTTATTAAAGAGATTTTGTTAAGTTTGTTGTTAACAGAAACAGAAGAATGGCGTTGTTTAATTACAGAAAATTGTAAATATTTTTTGCCACATTCCTACCAATGTCATCTACGTGCGGACGCTACAGTAAATAGCACTCTCTTTTGTGAATATACTTAACAATAACACTTTTGGTGTGGTTTTTGTACTGTAGGATTTTTGCCCAATGATACGTCATTTTACATACTGGAAACCAATAAGATCACTCCCATTTTGTACGTTAAGAAAGTCACACGTGTGCGTTAGTGTCAAGCCTGTGAGTTTCCACATTTTTAAGCATCTTTATCATCCACACTAAATTTAAATAATAATTTGCGGTTTAGAATGTGGTCGCTGGGAGAAATTCGCTGGTGTAAGGATTCATTTTTATTTTACAGCGTAATTTGATTTTTCTATTTTATCATTAGCAACTATTCTGCTAATTTATGTTAGATCTTTTCGATTGCTACAATTGCGATCGGCATTACGACCAAATTCGAGAGCACATCTACGTAACTATTGAAACGTTCTCAAATTCTCCATTTTCTAGAACGTATACCGAAAGATATGGTACACTCGAGAAGGATTTCCAAAATGTGTATAAATACCGAACAAACAAATCGTAGGTCAGTTATTCCCGTAACGTGAAGACGGCATTGTTAAGAAGATTATTCAAGTTGAAATAAATAAGTGATTAACGCGTGTGTGCAGATAAATATACGGAGTATAATCTTGTACGTGATTTTAGTGTAAACAAGTGTGTGCAGCTATCCGCGGACTTTATCTTATCTTAATTAGTGTAAGTGTTTTTATTAAATATTATTAATTTAATTAGTTCGGTTAATTTAAAAGTGTACATATTTTTAATATAAGTAAAAAATAATTATAGTAAAATAAATTAGTTTTAATAATAAAATACGTAACACTATCTTCATTAACTTCAGGAAGTTTAGCGCACTTGGGTTTCTTTAACAAATCGTATGAAACTGAGTTATTTAATTGTGGTAACGGTGTATATATGTAACAGTTTACTTTTCAGTAATTTTAGAAAATTTGTGTTCGATGTGCCATTAGCTAATTGCTTATTTTTGAACTCAAGATTGTAAATACTTTGATTCTGATTTCAAACTTTTTCACGCACGACTGAGGGTACATATTACGCTTGTTGTAACAACTAGGTGTAAAACTTTTTTGTATGTAACTATAATGGTTTGTTTCTTTTAAGTTTGTGATATTTGTGCTATATTCTCCAACGTGAATTTACTTTGTATGTAATGTTAAGCAAATGGATTTGTTTATATGTACAAAGCGTTGCCTAATCTAAGCGGCCTGCATCGTTATTATTAACTGTGATATTTGTTGACGAACCCTTAATTGCTATCTATCTGCTATAGTTCTACATTGTTTTTAACTTTTTACTCTGTAGTGAGTGTTTTTTTAATTATTTTATAATTATCACACCGAGTACCATCTGTGACTCTTTCTCTAAAGTGTTTTGAACTGCCGCCATCAGTGAGTTAGGGTAAAATTTACGTAACAATACATTATTATTGTGTGAGTTTGTAAAACAACAAATTGAGTAAAGCCGTCATGTAATACTTTCACTTGAAAAGCGTCACTCCAACCAAAATCAAAGCAGAGCTGAATTTAACATTATTGAATTCCGTTTTGTTGTTTTCAAGGATCAAAAACAAACGGTAAATTTTGTAGTAGACGTTCAACTACGGTTACTGTCTTGTATATTATTAAGAGAGGTCACCGTCTCGTCATGATGAAAAAAATACTCGGCGAATTTGGTGTCTCGATTACTCACGCCGGAAATTAAGCTGAAGCGTTGAAATATTTTTGGCGAGCTTTGGGTCCGAGGAATTTTTTGCGCCGTTGATGAAAACTATTACAATCTCGAAACCAAACAACAGTCCAAACAATGGTCACACAAAGGTTCTCCGTCACGGAAGAAGACAAGAACGGTTTTTTTTTCAGCAGGCGCTGGTGTTTTGGGATTATGGAGTTATAATGCTAAACTACTTAGAAAAGGGGACAACAATACATGCTAATTTTTTTGCAACAGTTTAGCGATTAGATTAAAAAGAATCGCCACAAAGAAAGTAGTAGCAGCTCAGAACCTGGGAGCAAGGATTTACCTTGGTCTTTGCTGTGCTGATTATAATGTGATTAAAAGAGCGCCAAGACGGAAAAAAATATACACTACAGATTCCCGTTTACATCTGACAACGCTTAAGGTAGTTAAATCGACTAAAACAAGTCTAACAACGAATATATTTATGTAAATATAAAATTTAAAACACAAATAGAATAAAAAATATCTAACAACTAAGGGTTCGCAACATCTTACGTTATTTATGCATTTGCTAAAAACAATAATCCTAACTAAAATTTACGTCTGCTTCAGGTTACAAGTAAACCCAAAGAGCAAAATTTGGCGTCCAACGCGGGGCTCAATTTCAGTTATAATTCTTTCTATCTTTATTGGTTCTTCTACTTCTGAATTGTCTTTAACGGGTTAAACTTACTCAGGTCTTACTTTGTTTGGTTTCGTAGTTAGTTGCTTATCTTTTGCTCTCTTTTAGTAATACGTTGGCTTTAATTAATTTTAATTTCTTTGATTATTAACTCATTTACGTGCAGATGGTTGTGGTTATTGGATTTTTAGTCTTACACGTGTTAGCAGATCTTCTGTTTTGGTTTCCTATTTTGATTAGTTTGTTTGTTTGTTTCTTTATTGTGTGTTTCTTCTACGGGGCGAAGAACGAAACACGCACTTAAATCTCGTCTTATTTTTCTTCTTCTTCTGCATTTCTTGCTTTCTTTTTCACGTTCTATCTTCTGTTGCTTGAACATTTTTTTTAGTGTTTATTGCTACTATGTTTCTTTTCATTTTTAGATACTTCTCTTGTTTTATTGTGTTTAGTAGTTTTTGTTCAGTTGTGTTTGAGTTGAAACTTGGAATAGACTGCAACGTCGGCATTTTTGATGTTGTCAGCTACTGTTAGAGTATTTCTTTTTTCTTTGGGTTTCTTTTGCTTTTGAAATATTCTAATCCATTCTCTGGTTTTTAAGTTTCTAACACGATGAGCAAATACTAACGATGTTTGATTAGCAATTAAAGCTTCTTATTCTTTCTTATTTCATTCGGTTTTGTTTTGTGCGTTGCGGTTTGGACTCCAACTTGTATCGACTTTTTGATAAGAATTTTTGTTGGTTTTGCTTTTCTTGTATCTTTAGGTTCTGTTTGGTTTTTTTGGTGTGGAAGAATCTTATACTGTCTGCTAACGATTTTTTTACTTTTCTCTTCCTAAATCCGCATATCACCATTGAAAATCTGCTAGGTAGTGATATTTGTTTTTTTTTTACTTCTTGAGATTAATTAGTTTGGGACTTATATTCAGGGTGGGATTTCTATCTGTGGGCCGAGGTTTCATGGGATATTAGGGCGTTGTCCTTGATCGTTGTCTAAACTTCTCTCTTTTCTATATCTCATCTGTTTTTCTTGGTTTGCTCCGGATTTTCGTTTAGTAAGGTCTGTGGGACTGCGTTGATTTCTTTGCTTTATATTCACTTAAAGTTACATTCAGTAAATTAATGTTGAGGAATACAACAAAAAACACACACATTAAAACAAAGCGCACCGTTTAAAACTAAGCAAATAATTACAATATGAGAAACAGGGTACTTACTCGGCGTTCTTAATCTGCGATTATTTAATGGCATATCCAACACAACTCTCTAAACTTTCTGCAAATTAAATTGATACATATATACACAAGTTAACACAAATAAGATGCTAAATTTCATAGCTAACATTAAAACCAAAGTACTAAGCTTTCCGAAGTGATTTAAGGTACATCAACTCTCCAATGCGTCATAATACTTTACACAGTAACGGAAATCTAAAGCGTGACTTCAATTTTCCATCTAACGTAGATTAACATAATACGCTGGTGTAGTTTTTATGTTCAGTGTATGCCTTATTAGTTCGTTGCGGGTGACTAAATCTACTATGGTAATACAAGAGAAATCAAATCGCGTTGTAAAATAGAAATGTATCTTTACCCAAACGATTTTTTTACAACCAACACATACAAAATCGCAATTTATTTACTTAGTACTAGGGTGGATGATCTAAGATACTTAAAATTTATAACCTCTCAGCATGGCGTTGTTTGCTTAACGTTGGAAACTGAAAAGTCATAATCAGTAACTTACATTCATGCCGCTGGAAAATTGTACCAAGATGATGGAAATCGATTTTTTGCATAATGTTTTATTTTTGTTGGTTATAACCATAGCCACTTCAATTCTCTACAAATGCCTCAAAGCGACATCAAAATCAACCAAGCAGTTTTCCATCATCCAATCCCCCAAAATAAAAGTGATTATTGGAAAATTGCGTTTTATAGTTTTCATAGCACTTTTCTTTGGTTTTTTAAACTTATTATCAATCTGCAATACCTAGACCATACAAAATTACTTCTTCTTTCTTCTTGGGTTGCAAATTTGGCTTCTTTGCTAGACCTAGACGCGCGGTGCATACAACAAATTTTCCTAGTTTTGGGCAAAAAGAAGTATAATTTTTTTTATTTTTAGGCAGATAGCGTACTTTCGTTTCGTAAGTATATTTGAATAAAATTGATATCTGTTTATAATTTAAATTTATTTAAGCAAAATTATACTTTTGTTTAAGTTGATTAAAAAAATCATAGTTACCAGTACAGTAATCCCTTAACATTCATTAAGGATTTTTTTTTATTAAAAACTTAAGAAAGGACTGTAAATTTTTCTAGTACAGATTTGTTCCTAAATAATATATTATTAATGGTTTTGTAAAAGTAGTTAGACATATTGGGTTTTATAATTTATTATAATGCACCCTAAAAGGTTTTTTTTTAAACAATCACTGGAACCTATTTAAAAAAACAGCGAAATTCCAAGAGCAAAATTGGGACAACATCTAAGAAAGATGACGGTTGACTGGATGCTTCTTCTAAAATTTCTTTAATGATTGCGAAGTCGAGGAAGCCGCACACTATTGGTCAGGAACTTATTCTACCAGCTGTAAGTGAGGTAATACGCATCGTGTTGCACAAACCAGCTTTCGATATTCCACTAGGTAATAATAGTGTAAGAAGAAGGGTATCGACCAAATGGCTCAGTGTGTAGAAAACTCTTTATGTGACTACTTAAAACCATCTGAATTCTCTATACAGCTTAACGAGTCAATACTACCAGGAAACGGAGCTCATTCTTAGAAAAATGTTTCTAAGAATTGTTATTAGCTAAGTGTTTGGAAAGGTAAAACGTTATTTACTAAATTAAAAAGATTTTTTGACGTAAAAGCTATGTCATTGACTAACATCATCTCCGTTGCTACTGACTGTGCACTGCCATTGATAGGACGACACCGAGGCTTTCTGGCATACTTAAAACAAGCTATACCGAATGTACTATCGGTACCTTGTGTCATTCATCGATATCATTTGGTCACAAAAGACCTTACCCAACAAACACAAAGATGTCACCAAGGATCACTGAATGTCCCAATGTCATCCCATTTTGGCTTTGTGTACGTCCTAGGGTCATTCATCGGACGTTCTTTTGTCACAACTGTGTGCATATCTACGATGTTTTTATCCTTGCGCATCCGCAACGGGACGTCCCTTTTAGATGACTGTAGGATATGTAAGAGATAGTCATCCCTCTGTTCCTCATAACGATACTTTGCTAATCCCAGAGCTCCCAAACACTTATACTCTAGGAACGGAAATTGATTTAAAAGACTCTGAGCCACAACCTGGGGCTTCGAATGATACGTTCAATGATGATGAAGAGTATTCCGCAGATTTAGTTTCTCGGCAACCTCACCTCCTCACTCAATCGGAATTAAATGATCTTGTCAGGGATTTGCAGTTACCCAAGACTAAATCTCAGCTCCTAGGATCGCGACTTTAACAGTGGAATCTCTTAGAAAAGGGAGTAAAAATATCTTCTTACAGGACCAGACAAACAACCCTGAAGTGTCTTTTCTCAGAAGATAAAGGTTTAGTGTTCTGCCCTAATGCAAATTTATTGATGACAGAGCTACAGGTGCCATGTGACCCAGACAAATGGAGACTGTTTATAGATTCATCATAAACAAGCTTAAAAGTTGTCCTGTTGGCAAATGGGAATGACTTCCCATCAGTTCCAGTTGCATACTCTGTTGATATGAAGGAAACGTACGAAAACATCTTCAGAATCCTTGATAAAATTAGTTATCATGATTATAAGTGGAAACTTTGCGCTGACTTAAAAGTTATTGCTCTACTCACGGGCCTGCAATCAGGATTCACAAAATGTTGCTGCTTCCTTTGTGAATGGGATAGCCGAGCCCGAGATAAACATTACATCGTACGAGACTGGTCTCTGCGAGAAAATCTTATTCCTGGCCAGAAGAATGTCGCCCACAATCCTTTGGGTCCGAAGGAGAATATTTACTTACCACCTTTACACATCAAACTTGGATTGATCAAGCAGTTTGTGAAAGCAGTGGACAAGACAGGTGGCGCATTTCAATTTTTAAAAACTAAATTTCCTCGTCTTAGCGAAGCTAAAATCAAAGAAGGCGTTTTTGTTGGTCCCCAGATTAGACAACTCTTCCAAGATTCGACGTTTATTGAACACCTAAATCGAAAAGAAAAACGAGCTTGGCTTGCATTTCAAAACGTTTGTAAGAACTTCTTGGGTAACCACAAAAGTGAAGATTATGTCACTCACGTCGAGGAACTGCTTTTAGCGTACAAGGACATAGGATGTAACATGCTTCTTAAAGTTCACTTCCTTCACTCGCATCTGGACTTTTTCCCAGAAAATTTAGGAGCAGTCTCGGATGAACACGGGGAACGGTTCCATCAAGACATCGCTAAGCTGGAGAAGAGATTTTCAGGGAAGTGGAATGCAAGTATGTTGGCGGAGTACTGGTGCGGTTTTTGAAACGAGAGAGCTGTACCTCAGGGTATAAAAGGAAAGCAAGCACCAAGTAACGATGAATATCTTTTTATTTATTACTGTTTATAGCTAAAATAGTTCTTTTTCCCATTTAAATTAAATTCATGTCCATATATTTATTATTATAATTATTATTATCGTTCGATAAATAAATTATAATTTATCGAAAAGTGGTAAAATTAGAGAGAGAGAGGGGCTCCCTCGAAAATGGTGGGTGATGGAAGAAAACGGAAGACATATTTGGATTCATTTTACATAAGAATCACCCGGAATAGTGTCAGGGCTCGATAAAAAATATTTGTTTGCAGACCAGTGTAATCGTTCTGTAAAGTCGATAAAAAAGTTAATACAAAAAACTTATTTTGGTATTTCTATGTAGTCAGAATTTGCATTTTTCTAAATTAAAGAATTGATAAATTTTTACTTCTTTTGTAAAATTATTGATTGAACACGGCAGTTTTGCAAATTCATTAAGAATTTTTATACGTTTCGCATTTATGTTTCATCAGATGAATGTCGTGAAAACAAAATTATTTCTATACGTATTTTTAACTACCTAAATAATCATTATGGAAACACTAATACGAGAAATCCGCACACTAATCATAACTATGAATACCAAGAACGCGATAACGTTATAGTTTCTTAGTTAGATTAGCGATATTGTGCCTTATCGGTCATGTTGACAGGTAGTGGGTGAATTCTTTGATGAATTATTGTGAATCGCGACGATAAACGTCGCTGTCGTGAGATAACGTCACGCTTTTAAACCTTTAATACAAAGAAAACATTTTTTTCATAATTTTTTGAGTAAAACATTTTTTTTTGCATAAAATAAATATTTTTAATTCACTGCATAGGTATGCGCGCGGGATGGGGTTTTAAATCACCATTATTAATAATTGTGATCTTTTAATTTCGATAAATTTTGTATTAATTTTTAGTAATTTAAAATAATAATTAGAAATAACTGATTTTATACATTATATGTCTTCAGTTGTGTTTACAGTTCAAGTTCTTGTGTTTAAAAGTAAGTAAAAATGTGTTTTTAGTTTTTTAGCATTATTTTTATAGATCATGTCGTTTTGGGGAAATAGTGGGCACGCAGGTTGGGGTATTGGTGACAAAACAGTTAATTGACTGATCAAAAATGTTTCAATTGACTGATCAAAAATGTTTTATGGAATAACAAGAGACGAAGTAAAAAAAGTTGCCTACGAATTTACTGCAAAAAATAACTTTCCCTGTCTATTTAGCAACGACAAAAAAAGTGCAGGAAATGATTGGGTGCGAGGTTTTTTTAAAGCGCAATCGTACAATTTCATTGCGAAAACCAGAAGCAACGAGCATTAGTCGTGTAACTACATTCAATAAAAATGAAGTTTCTATTTTTTTAAATAATTTAAAAACATTAATGACAAATATAATTTTCCACCTTATTGAATTTTTAATACAGATGAGACTGAAATATCGACTGTCCAGAATCCTCCAAAAATATTAACTTCCAAGGGATCCAAACAGGTAAGATATATCACAAGTTGGGAAAGAAGAAGAACGATAACTGTAGTATGTGCAATTTCTGCTTCGGGAATACGTGTCCAAAAGGGGGGCTTTACTGGAGCGTTATATACTTGCTCAGAAAAAAGATGGAGTACAAAGCAACTTTTTGTAGACTATTTAAAATACTTTCAAAATTCTGTAAAATCTACACTAGATGTACTCTTAATTATGGATAACTATTCAACACATTCAACTCTTGAAGTTTACAATTTTTGTAAGGATAATGTTATTGCAATTCTTACAACTCCACCACACTCTTCATATAAATTACAGCCCTTAGACCGCACTTTCTATGGTCCGTTGAAGACTGCATATAACGTAGAATGCAGCAAGTATCTTAAAAATCATCCACATGAGAAAATAACACCATTCGAAGTTGCAAAAATTTTCAACAATGCATATGCAAGAATATGCACAATCGAAAAAGCTCGTTCTACATGAATTTATCCATATAATCTAGACGTATTCACAGATGAAGACTTTGCTCCTGCAGAATTATTAAACCGGACTGACATGGTAGAAACAGTTAGAGAAGCGACACCAGAAAGAGCACAGCCCCATGCCCTTAATCCTAGATCATCAACACCAACACAAACCTTTCACCATCTTTCACCAACACCAACATCTTCTTTCCAAGATCTCATGTCCCTGTCTGGAACGTCGGGAGTGAATAAACCAAAAAATCGAGAAGTAAACAGCATTCCGTTATTATAACATCCACACCATATAAACAAATATTGGAAACAAAAAGAAAACAGAAAGAGGCATCCCAAAAAGACACTGCATTACAAACCAAGAGAAAAATGTTCTGTAATAATCATAAAGATACTGTAGAAAAGAATGATGAACGTAAAAGAGGGCAGAGATTTAAAAACAATTTAAATCATCACAAATTTAGTGATTCAAAGGAAAGTGGAACTGACGACAACGTCGATAACATCGATCGAGCCCTAGAAGAAGTGTGTCTCGTATGCGGGGAATTTGGCAAAAACGGAGAACTTTGGCTGAAGTGTATGTTATGTGATGATTGGGCTCACAAACAGTGCACTAACGTAACAAGCACAGGCGCGGCTCCAGCAGTTTATTTCGGGGGGGGGGGGCTCCAACAGTTTAAAGCGGGGGGGGGGTGCTCATCAAATTTTTAAATAATGTATTTAATATGGCGTTAATAAAAAATTGAATAACACTTCGTTATGCACCAAGCTTTTACTTGCAAGCGATCAAGCATCATAAATTATACAACTATAATAAGAAGCGAATGTATTACATACAAAGTGAGAAAAACTTCAGTATTCTTTTCAATGTCGGGGGGGCCATAGCCCCCGCCGGTCCCCCCCCTTGAAGCCGCGCCTGAACAAGTAGGAGAGATGCTTATGTTTGTGATCACTGTGAATAATGAAAAGGATAATTGGGGCAATGATGGCCATGGTCCGAATTACCCCACTTACTTGGGGCAATGATGGTCATGACATACTTTTTTACTATTTTTTTTTCTCTAAAAATGTTTTTTATTTTGTTAAAACATTTTGCTCTAATAAATAGTTATGTTCTACGTGTAGTTACATTATTTTGTCAATATATGGTGAACGTCGTTTGTTATCGGAGAAAATACTTAGGGGGCTGCCATTACCCTTCCTTCCTCTATAGGTGTGGTTGAAGTAAATCGTACACATCAACAAATTTAAAATATTTGTTATATCAAAAGAATTAACCGCAATTGATGGATGGATAATATTTATTTAACTGTCCTATATTTATATCATTAATTAATTTATATTTATATATAATGAATGTATAATCCTGTTCTAATTTTATTTGATAAGCAATTATAAATAAATATTCGCATTAGGTATTATGAAAATTTTCTTTTTCAATTTAGTTTATATGATTAGAAACATGAATTGACAAACGCCAAAATTTGTTTTCCCGCATAGGGCATCCCATCGTACGTTCTTTATTGACATCCCGAGGACGTCCTATTAAAGACATCTTAAAGAGGTCTGTTTTAAAACCCGGGATGTAAAGACATCATTTGGACGTAAAACGAACGTCCCTGGGACGTCGTGTGTTTACTGGGTAGTAAACGTTTACTTGAATCACTACATTATGTCCTTAGAGCAGTTAATCAAATCAAAATAAATACCTTAAATCAGAGATTATTTGCTTAACATTTTTTAGAAAATGATCACTATAATCGTTTACTACTTAACACAGAAGTACGTTGGTTATCTAAAAGTGCATGTTTGGATCGCTTCTATTCGCCCTTTGATTCAGTGTTGGAATTCCTGGAGAATAAAGACAATGATTTGCGGCACGATTTAATTATCTCAAAAAAAGGCATCGCTTATATGACTAATTTATTTGCCAGATTTAACGAGGCTACAAGGTGACACATTAAATTTAATCAAAGCTAAAAGTGTAATATTTGTGTTTGTTGCAAAACTTTTGATGTACAAGCAAAACTTGGGAAGAGGAGAATGTTCTCAGCTTCAAAATCTTTCAAAATTACAAAATAGAAATAAAGATTTGTTTCGGACCTTAACCAAAGATTTGAAGACGTTCTTTACTTGGATATTCCCGACTGGGCGTTGAAACTGTTTCATGGGTTACTGTACAAAAACTGTTCATTGATTGTTCGTTTTCCTATTTGGTAGATCGTGGATTCAGCGCCGTTATGAGCCTCATCACAAAAAAAGAAACCGACTAGAAATTAGCACTTGTGAGAATTTGCAGCTGCTCATAAACATTGAGCCGGACATAAATACACTCATAACATCCCATCAGGTTCATCCAAGTCATTTACACCTGTGATAAAAAAAGTTGACGATCATAAAAAGTTATCTTTATCCATATTTTGAGCAAAAAAAAGTATTTTCCTGCTAAGCCACGTAACGAAAACAAATTGTAAACAATACATTTTTTGTTTATAAAGTTATAGTAAGATTATCTTACGCCCTGATGAATCCGCTTACGAAAGTGAGCAAAACGTTGGCAACTTCGGTTACAACAATGACACGATCCAAACCCGGAAGACATTCTAATGTTAGTAATGTATAATCCTGTTCTAATTTTATTTGATAAGTAATTATACTTAAATATTCGCATTAGATATTATGAAAATTCTCCTTTTAAATTTTTTTAATTCGATTAAAAATATGAATTGACAAACGACAAAATTTGTTTTCCCGCATAGAACATCCTATCTTACGTTCTTCATTGACATCCTGAGGACGTCCTATTAAAGACATCTTAAAGAGGTCCGTTTTAAAGCCAGGGATGTAAAAACATCATTTGAACATAACACGAACGTGTCTGGGACGTCGTGTGTTTACTGGGTAGTGAACCTTTGCATGAACCACTACACTATGTCATTAGAGCAGTTAATTAAATCAAAATGAATACCTTAAATGAGATAGTATTTCCTCAACTTTGTTTGGAAAATGATGATGAGTATAATCGTTTACTACTTAACACAGAAGTACGTTGGTTATCTAAAAGTTCATGCTTGGATCGCTTCTATTCGTTCTTTGATTCAGTGTTGAAATTCCTGGAGAATAAAGATAATGATTTGCGGCACAATTTAACTATCCCAAAAAATGACATCGCTTAAATGACTGATTTATTTGCCAGATTTAACGAGGCTACTAGGTGACACATTAAATTTAATCAAAGCTAAAAAAGTAATATTTGTGTTGCAAAACTTTTGCTGTACAAGCAAAACTTGCGAAGAGGAGAATGTTCTCAGTTTCAAAATCTTTTAAAAATACAAAATAGAAATGAAGATTTGTTTGCTTATTGTCAACACTTAAACGGCGCTTCATTCGGACCTTAACCAAAGATTTGAAGACATTCTTCACTTGGGTATTCCCGACTGGGCGTTGAAACTGTTTCATGGGTTATTGTACAAAAACTGTTCATTGCTTTTCTTTTCCTATTGGTAGATCGTGGATTTAGTGCCGTTATGAGCCTCATCACAAAAAAAGAAACCGACTTGAAATGAGTACTCGTGGGAATTTACAGTTGCTACTCACAAACATTGAGCTGGACATAAATACACTCATCAGGTTCATCCAAGTCATTTACACCTGTGATAAAAAAAGTTATCTTTATCCATATTTTAAGCAAAAAAAAATATTTTTCTGCTAAGCCACGTAACAAAAACAAATTGTAAACAATAAATTTTTTGTTTATAAAGTTATCGCTTATTTTTTTAATTTGTTTATTAATATTCACCCGTCTATGTTTTTCCTTTAATTAACTTAGTCCAAAAGTTACTTTTTTTATATCATTAAAAGCACTTTGTTCGATAGTTTTTTTTTTTCGATTTACTATTGAACGTTTCCTTTTTTTGTTTATATTTTTATATCGGTTACTAACTCTTAAGAAATTTCTTTATAGTGTGGTCATTACGCTTTAAGTATTTTTTCATTCATTTTACTTATTATAACATTTATAACTTGGTTAATTCTTGCTGTACTGTAAAAAAAAACCATCGGAAGTAAACAGATTGGATACAACTCTTTAAAAAAATATATTAATTTAGTTTTGTCGTCGCCTCTTACTTTTAATCAGCCTTAGAAACACATTATATAATTATAAAATATGACTTACAATTTCGACAAAAATTACTCAAACCATGAATACTACAAATGTTGTGTTCCAGTTTTAATTAAATTATTTTGGCAAATCCGATCGCGGAAGTTAACCATTTTATTCAAAACTGTGCATCGGAATATGAATTTTACGCAATTTCCCTACGTTATTACAAAACAAAATATTTTAACGCAATTAGAAATAAATGTAACAAAAATTAATGACGGTTGAGTAATAACGTTAAAATTTAATTCTACGTTTTAAGTGCATCATGAGTAATATGAAAATTTCGATTTACTTTCTAAAGCATTTTTGTCGACTAAATTATTTTTCTATCTCTTGCAACAATTAGTCATCGTTGTTTGAGTTTACCAAAGACGATTACTTAACGATTCCTGTTTATTAAAATTTAATTAATGCTATTACTACGAATGAAATTTGCGTAAACTTTCAATACTAATCATTTTATTTTTAAATGTACATAAAATTGATAAGAATTAATAATAAATTGAAATAGAGGTTTAAAGTACATGTTGTAAGTAGGTTGGTGACCGTATAAAATATAAACATTTTTCTATATCAAACATAGGTTAGGCAACGCGTTATACCAGTCTGCTTGAAATTTGCATATAAATACTTTTATATTTATTGTAATTACAGGAAATGGGTCTTTAATGTTTAATTTAATCGTGCTGATGCAACTTTTATAGGTGTTCTTATGCTGAACAAGTCATTTTTTGTCCTAGGTTGTTTATTTATGATTTATTTATTTAACATAGTATGATTTTTAATTATTTTAGCAAATTGCAAAAAATTATTGAACTAAATTAAATTGGTGCAGTCACAGTTGGATCAAAGTCAATATTAGTTTCAAAGCGTCTTACTGACCAATATAATTTGATTAAAACCTTCCCATTATCTTCTATACTTGATTAATCAACTGTTTAGTGTAAATACTTTTGAAAATAATTGTATTTCGTAAATATTATTAGATAAAGATGACTTAGTTTTTTCTAGATTGAAGTGTAGATTTGATGATCTATTTTGGCGGATAGGTTTGTATGTATATTTGCTTACTAATTCCGTAAATATATTACAACGATTAAGAACTGGACACAAACAATTGCACATCATAATCGATTGCATCATTCCATTATGGCAATTATGGTTAGGCTCTAGATGGTTTATCATTCTGATTACAGTTATTATCTCTACTACTTTGTGCAACACAGCAGTGAGTCCTATTAGCCTAAAAGCATTCAACGACTTAAGATCAGAAAACGCCAAGTCTTAAGTATGTAATTGGATTTTATCTAGGCCGGTTTCGGAACGTCTAGAACAATGATTCCCAAACTCTTTTGGACCACGAGCCCCTTTTCATAGTCAAAACTTGCCCACGGACCCCTGAGTGAAAAAACTACATAAATGCATAATAGAAAAATCACAAATTTAACTTTGATGTCTTGAATGGTAAACGTTGACGTAAAAATAAAATATAAATTAAACATTTTGTTGAAGAAGTATTTATTAAAATCATAACTTTTGTTTTAAAACCGAAAAAAAATCATAACGGCATTGAATCTATGTTCTATCAAATAGGAAGACGGAAAAGCAATCAACAGCTTCTGTACAATAACGCAAAATGCTGGATATAAAATTGGGATCTGTTTTTGTAACCAGAAGTTTCAGCTCCTCGTTTGTGGATAATTCTGTATTAGTATGTATTCATCTGTATTTGTGCTGTAAGTTGGATTACTTACAAACGTGTTTAACACCCAGTCGAGAATATCAAAGTCTTCAAATCCTTGGTTAAGATCCGAATGAAGCGCTATTAAGTGTTGACAATAAGCAAACACATCTTCATCTCTATTTTGCAATTTTGAAAGATCTGGAAACTGGGAACATTCCCCTCTTTCCAAGCTTGTAAAGCAAAAGTTTTGCAATAAACACTTTTGGCGTTGATTAAATTTAATGTGTCACCTTGTACCCTCGTTAAATCTGACACATAAATCAGTCATATCAGCCATTTTTTGAGATAATTAAATTGTGCCGCAAATCATTATCTTTACTCTCCAGGAATACCAACACTGAATCAAAGAGCGAATAGAAGCGATCCAAACATGCACTTTCAGATACCGTCAACCGGGGTTACTTGAATACAATTTTGACATTTATATGGTATCTTTGAAAGACTATTGTTTTATTTATTTATTAATAATTGCTAAGCCATTCGGCCTTACAATGGGTCCCGTTACCCCCACATCCCCTCCCCTTACACAACAATACAATACATATAATACGTACAGAAATTTATAAACTAAAATAACTTTCTCCTATAAATTATTCCCATCACCATCTTACTATTCTATTTCGTTAGACCTAATCCTTCTCTCTTAACCTTCTTTCTTTTACTGCATTCATCCAATTCAATCCCTCCCTCTCCTCCCCAAGCAAAGCTTTCCTCCCCCCCTTTCTTCCCTTAGCTCGTCACACTCCTCACTCAAGTGCTCTATGTCCTCCCATCTTTCTCCACATAATCTACATCTCCTCATTACATCCTCTTTCCAATACTTCTCTTCTTACTATCTTCTCCGTATTTAACCTCCCTTCCTCTCTTCTTCTTTCCACCTCTTCTCTTGCGAAACCTCCTCGTTGGTAGTACAGTTTCCTTTCTTCCTGCCCATATATATTTTTGTTATCTTTTACCGTCCTCCAGCAACATTGCAAAATTTTACATTCCCTCCTTACCTTCATTGTCTCTTCATAACCCATCGCCCTTTTCCCTGCTTCTATTCTAATCTTCTCTAACTTCTCCTTCTCCTCTATTATGTACCCTGGCGTCTCCCTGTCTAAACCTAGTATCCATTTCTAATATTTTATTTGCACCCTTTCCAATAGGTTCCACTCTTTCCAACCCCATACCTCCATCCCGTACATCATCACACTTTTAATCAATTTTTCGAACATCTATCTTCTTTTCTCGATCTCCTTCCCAAATACTCTTTCCTCTAAACTACCCTGTTACCCTTCTTTGCTAAGTCCCTTATATGCGCATCATCTTTATTATCATACCTTAGCCTATATCCCAAATATGTCACTTCATTCACTGCCTCTATCTTCTGTTCTCCCCAGCTTAACTCCTCCTTTTTCTTCCCTTCTCTCCCTTTCTGAAAAACTACCATCTTAGACTTTTTCATATTTAAACCCAAATCTTTCCTTTCCAGGTACCTCTTTATTGTATTTATCATACCTCTTATCTCCAACTCATTTTTTGCCACCATGACCATATCGTCTGCATATGCCAACACGCACACTTTAATCCCTCCCTCCATGATCACCCCACCACACTGTCCTCCCTTCAACACTTCTTCTATGTCCCCTATATACAGTGCAAATAAAGTAGGGCTAAGAGAACACCCCTGCCTTAGCCCTTTCTTCGTCCAAAACACTTCACCAACACTATCCCCTATTTTTACCCTATTCTTAGTCTCTTTATATATCTCTTCCAGTTTCTTCACTAGTTGTTCCTCTATTCCCTTTTTCCTTAACACCCTCCATAGTTTTTCCCTATTCACATTATCAAACGCAGCTTCTATGTCCATAAAGAACGCGTATACCTTACCCCTTTTCTTATCTAGCTCTCCATTCACTAACTGTTTCAATGTATAAACATTGTCTATTGCCCTTCTTCCCACTTTAAATCCTATCTGCCAATCTGGTAATAGACTTTTTTCTTCCACTTTTTTTTCCAGCCTCCTTTGTATAATCATGGCATACAATTTATAACTTACATTAGTGACACTAATCCGTCTATAATTCTTTACCTCCTTTCTATCCCCTCCTTTATAAACCGGCAGAATTAAACTTTCTTTCCAACTCCCTGGCAATTCCTCCCCTTTCCATATTGTATTAAAAAATTTTCTTTTATTTCCTCTCACTCTCTCCCCTACATATTTCCATTGCTCTCCTTGCGTACCGTCCGTTCCTGCCGTCTTTCTTAATTATAGTCTATTTATTGCTTCCTCCATTTTCTTTTTCGTTATCTCCCACCCCTCCTGTATTGTATTTACCCCTTGCAATATCACCTGCCCTGGTCCTTCTATTGTTCCCTCCAAACGCTCCATACAATAACCCAACCACACCTTTATATCCGTTAAACCTCCTCTCCTCTTACCTTTTCTTCTCTCATTGTTTAAAAATTCCCAGACTTTTCCTTCTTTCTTTATTTCTTTACTTGTTTTTCCATTTCCTCTTTATACGACACCTTTATATCAAAACATACATTTTTAAAATTCACTTTCTTCTCCTTATACTCCTGTACATCTATTATACCTTTCTTCCATCTTCTTTTAGCATTTCTCATCTCTGTTTTTGCCTCTCTACATGCTCTATCTCACCACTTATTTTCGTTCCTCTTTTTTCCTTGTCTTCTTTCAAACCTTATCTTTCTTACTGCCTTCTCCATTTCTGCAGTCAACTCCTTTAGTCTTTCTTCTCCCCCTACATCTCCCCAAATCACTTGCTCCAACTTCATCTTATATCTTTCTATGCTTTCCTCAGTCCACAGCTTTTTCACTTCCCATCCCCTCTGTTCCTCCTTATTTCCTTGCTCTTTTCCTTTTAAAATCACTTCCAGTTGCTGATGATCCGATTCCTCTTCATCCCTCACTTTAAACCTTTCTATGTCCTCCCACATCTCCCCACTTGCTATCACGTAATCGATCACCGATTCCTCCCTCTCTCCTATATAAGTGTAGTCACCTCTGTCCCCCTCCTCTATATTTCCATTAAGAATTGACCACCCTTTTTCTTCACATATCTCCACTAACATTTTCCTATTCCTATTAACTGTCTTATCCATGCTAACTCTTCTCTTTACTTCCCGTCCTATAATCACCCCTTCCTTTTCCCCTGTTCTCGCGTTAAAATCACCCCCTATAATAATCTTTTCCTTTTCCTCCCCCTATACCATTTTCTCAATCTGTTTACTTATCAACGTCATATCCCGCTCATAAACTCTTAACACTATATATTTTTCCTTTCTTTCTCTGACCACATGATTTTTTACGATCCCTTTCTCTTGCTTCTCGTCTCCCTCCTCTTCTTCCACCGACCAGTTCCTTTTTATACCCGTTAGTATCCCTCCCTTTGCTCTACCTTTACTTTCTTTTCTAGTTGCAAATTCCACCTTCCAATTATACCCCTCTGGTAATTTTTCTTTCCATATTTCCCAGTCTTTTTCCTCCAACCATGTTTCTGACATTCCCATCATATCAAAACCCTCTACGTACCTCCATAAATCCTCTCCTTTATTTTTTATGCCTGCCACATTCCAAAACAATAATTTCATTTGATTCTGCTTTTCCAACTCTTTTTCCTTAAAACTTGCGAAGCCAACATCATTTGATCCATCCTTCCCTCACCCAACTCTTAGTTTTTTGTCCCTGTCTTCACTAGAGTTCCTCTCTCTTCATCCCAAAATCTTTCTTCACCTTCCACTCACGCTTTCAAGAATCTTATTTTAATACTTTTCCCCTCTCCCTTCATCTTACTCGCCTCATATCTTATCTTTTTTTGTATTTCTATTTCCCTTCTCGTCATGTCATCGTCTAAATAAATGTTCGTACCTCTTAACCTTCTTTTTTGCTTCCATACATCTAACTTATCCTCAAATGTACCCATATCATTACACGCTCTGCTAGCCTTCTAGTTTCTACCACTGTTTTCTCTATATTTAAATCCTTCTTCAACCAATTTTCCACTTGCTCCTTTTGTTCCTTCTTCTCCTGTACCTCTTTATTATTCTCTTCCAACTTCTTACCCATCTTAATTTGTTCCTCTCTTATACTCTTTACCTCCTTTAACAGTTCTTTACACATTTCTACTAACTCACCATCTTTTCTCTCTTTTCCTTCCGCTACCGGCGATTTCCTTACTTTGGTGCTCTTCCTGAACACTTCCTCCACCGTAGCTTGCCTTTTTCTTTTTCCTTCAGACCACTCTTCCTCGGAATCCCACATAATTTCCCTTCTTCTCTTATCTTTACACTAATTAACTGTCTACCCTTTCTGATTAACGAAATGTTAATTATAATAAAATCCACGTATTTTATGAATTAACGAAACATTAATTATATTAAATTTATCAAAAAATTCTACTTATTTTTGAATATAAATGCAAAATATAAACGCCGGAAAATCCACGCTGATTATTATATCTTATCCGCACGCCGCATCTTATTTCTTAATCAAACGACTACGTTATAAATGCACTACTGAAAGACTATGGTTATTTTAAATGAAAAAAAAATGTTATACTAAGGCAAATGGGACGTAGAATACGCCTATACAAAATTTTTTTTTGAATTTTTAAGTGTCAAAAAAATAAAATAAAGCGGTTTCAAGTTACTCCGCGTTTGGGGTTACTTGAAACAGGCAATTTAAATGCACAGAAAAATCAAATTAAGCTTATTGAAGGGCTTCTTGGAACAAAAATAACATTTTTAAAATTTTATAGCTTTTAAAAATACCTAGGTGCCTACCTACATAGTTTTTATTATTTAACGTAATATAGGTATACAATATACAGTAAGTGAACAAAAACATAAAATGAAATTAGTAAAAAGTAAATCGTCCTCTTCTTGACGTTTTAATCTCCATTTTCCTCAGCACAGAACTAAAAGCTATCTCACTAATATCTTTGATTTCCGGAAAAACATAAATGTCTTCGACTTTTGATGATTTTCGCATGAAGTTGCAAGTACTTTGATCACCGTCTATAGATAAAATTTTTCCAACATGTTTTTCAATATTTCCTTTCAAAGTTTTAAATTTTACCAGTATGAAATTCCCAATTTCCAAATCAGATATTTTGTTTACATTTCTATGGTCCAACACATAGAGTGGATTATTTTCAATATTTTCTTCAGGGTTCACATTTTCATTGTTTTCATCTTCTGCTTCATCAGAATTTTCGTCGCTCGTATCATCCAAGGATTCAGATTGCAGGCTGGATGGCGATTGTTCTGAAGTCGTGAATATTGCGCTTGTAACGCTTGCCCCAGACTGTAAAGCAATGTTTCTTTTCCTTTCTCTTATGTGCTGGTTTGGATCTCCATATAGCTCTTCAATCACCTCAGGAATTACTTCCCAGTTAGAAATTTTTCTTGCTAAAACTTGCGATGCTAGAGTGACATCAATGTTTGAAAAACTTTGGTGACTAGCGAAGGTGAAAGGTTGGTTGGGCTCATTTACAACACATATGTCACGTTCACCCACGAGGTTCTCTACGCTTTTGTCTGTAAAGAGTGTCAAAGCGGCGATTTAGAAATAAAATCACCTGCTATAATAACTGGAACGCCTCTTAGTTCGTCTAAGACTCTGTGTCTAGATGTTGTAGATGAATGTGAACATTCTCGCTTGGTGGCCAATATACGCCAACGACACCCACAGAGGTGTTTCCACTGTAATCAAAGATGTGGTAGTGCAGTCATTAGTTAGATGACTGAGGGTAACTACTCCGACGGCCTTCGCGCTATTGAAAACAATAGCCGAGAAATACCGCATAGAAGTGGATGCGGTGATCCTGTTGAAGGGCAAGGCCGCTCCAGCGAGCCTATACCCTGAACCAGAACGATACACATAGGGCTCTTGGGTCAGTAAAATGTCAATGTCGTTGTCGGAGGAGAAGCCTATGACGCCCAAGGTTGCAGCACGACAAGATCTAAGATTCACTTGCCCAATCCTAAGAGTCAGAGGAGCGTCTTCACGGTCGATAATCAGTGTTAGCAATTTTGGCGTCAAGCCTATTTAGGTACGCCGGGCAGTTGTTGGAAGACGCCTTGTGTTTTACCACCTCGTCTTTATGGCCATATCTGACACAGTTTGCACATGCAGGGTCTCGTGCAGTGTTTGGGCAATCTTATCAGCACAAATACCGCATTGAATTTTGCTTTTACATTCACCTGATTAGTGACCGAACTTTTGACATTTATGATGCGTACATGGTCATTGACTCTGCATGAGTTCTATGCAACGTAAACACGGCGACTGCCCATGAGGTACTTTCTTACCTACGGAGTAAGTTCAATTATCCAATTGCAATTGGATCTATCTCTGAGCCCAAATTTGAATATCACCTTCAGGTGTGCTCTGGCCTGTTGCGTTATTTTATTAGTGGCGACATCGAAGTTTTGCTCAAAGATCGCCTCCTTTACCTGCTCGGGGGATAGGTTGGTAGGAACGTCCGTGATAAAGAGCCTAGGAAGGATTTTGACTTGCGGTCTGATGACAAGGCCGGCTTTGTCGAGGATATCCGCTGGGATCTTGGAAAGGTCGGTTTTTTTGGACTCCAATCGAACGGAGTTTCGTCCCATTTTTGTCATTCGGTCTAATCTTAGACCGTGCGTGGTAGGATTAAGTACTGTCATGAGCATTGTTTTGGTCTCGTCAGATGCCTTCATATTAGACTCGGGCTGGGGAACTATCACAACTGTAGATCTTGGGACTGACGCGACGGATTTACCGGAATGTACCTTCACTCTCTCTGCTACTCTGCTAGACCGAGCTACTTGAGCGTAAGAAACAGGACCAGTTGTGACTTGTTGGATGGCTTGTCAGTCACCGTCTTCAAGGCAGTTTGTACGCCCCTAAGAGCGTCAGAAACATCTGAGTGTTGCCGCGATATTCTTTTGGCAAGAGTAGATTTACGGAAGATAGCTTAGATGCGGGACAGTACATCCATTAATTCAGTTCGTCAGATTAGACATAGTTAGGACCTCTGCTTCGAAGGATTTTTCGAGTGTGGACAGCTGGGAGTCATCGGATTCGTCGTCGGACTCGACTTCGCGACGACGCTTGACACTGGCAGACTCAACCTCCATGGCGGAGAGTATACAAAATCGACTACATTACGATAAGACTTCTAACCAGAAGCACGCGTTGGTACTCAAGAATCAATAGGAAATAAATCGTTCGATTTTATGAAGATACCAAAAAAATTTAACAGAGGACAATGGCACCAGCTCAGCAACATATGGAAGCTAGCATCGTTTGGAGAAAATTGCGATCACATCGATCGATCAGTTTGATAAATAACGAGGAATAGGCAAAAACATCAGTCTTAGAAGAACTTCTGTCAAAGCATAATCAGCAGTAAAGAAAATTTCAACGACTACGGCATAACCCAGAAGGAAGTTAACGTATACTAGTGTATCCTTTTTTTATATAACTTTTATAATTATATTCTGAAAAACAAAAAGTGCACTTTTTTATTAATTTTTTATAAGTATAAATTTTTTTGGTATACTACTGTGATGTCCTTTGGCGTTATAACGCCATTATCTAAAATATTAATTTGTTAATGTAATAAAATACACTTTCTTTACTAATTTTATTTCAGATTAAACGCGCCTCTAAAAATAACATACAGTATTTGATGTACATTTAATTGAAATTTCAAAATAATTGCATAGATTTAATCGCAATTACTTAATTTACTTATGCTATAACTGCATATTCAATTAATTTTTTATTTAATTGAATAAAGCTTGGAAACAAAAATTAAAGTCGTTGACCAAGGACAAAGTAATCAACAAATATAATACACAAAAAGTGTGTAGACGAAAAACATAAAAATAAATTTCCAAAAAAACGATCAATAAATTTATTGTAAAATATTGATTAAGTCGGTGCAAGTTGGGTTGCCTGCATTGCAGACCAAGACGTTTTTAGAACAGCGTAATTTGTAGTACAAAGAACGATGAATAGACAAATGATTTGGCAAAATTACAATTTTAACAAAGATTTTGACGGTCAAGTTCGAAATTTTTATTTTTCAAACGTAATTTGAAAAAAGAAGGCTAAGCGCGCGCATGCGTTGTGTTTGTTTTTTGATTCTTGAAATAAAGATGGGGTTATGAGGCGTGACTGGTAGAAAACGGAGACAGTTGGAGCTTCTAAATACACATTAGACTGTGAAAATGTTTACGTACAAATAGTGAGCGTGCAATTGTTCTAATCTCGCTTAATTAACTCAGCTGTTGTAGGTGATTGACTCTCTTGACGTCTTGTCTGTTCCATTGTGTTTTATATTTTAGCAAATTTATGTTGAAAATTCTCATAAATTTTGAAAAATTGTCTAAAAACAAGTCAGGATGAGTGAATTAAGCCAAGAAGAGGTAAGTTAGGTTAAATTGTCTTTTGCTCTTTGTTTGCCAACACAACAATAACGTTTTTTAGATACGAAGGCGAAGATTAGCTAGACTGGCCGCTTTGGAAAGTAATTTATCCTCGAGTTCAATTTCACCACCAACAACACCAATATCGCAATCCCCTCTTAACGTTAGAAACCAAAGTCCTTTAGTGTTTAATTCACAGAGCGACGAAAAATTAAATAAGGACAATGATGTTGAGCAAAGCGAGAACGATCAAAAGTTTCAAGACTTCCAAATTCCGAGTAAGCCAATCGACATGCCTTCGGGATCGACCATTAGGGAGTACCGTCGAAATCCACCACAAAGAAGCGACTCGGAGACGAGCTCTATTCATATGGAAGTAGACGAAGTCGGTGGCTGTGCAGATAAGACTGTTAATACAGATATCGATTCTGGAATTGAAAATATGGAGGTAATTATTTTAATTAACTTTTTCGAAATATGTTTGTTTTGAGAAAGAAAGAGAATTGGCTAACAGCCAACGTTTGTTATTATACAGCACTTTTTATTTAAGTGCATTGTGTGTAAACTTAGACTACGTCGTTATTAAAAGATTATCGATTGGCAATTCAAAGATATTCATTATAAAAGTAACTTGTGTACACGCTTTGAGTGATATTTTGGGAAAACCTTCGTAGAATCTATAAATATGTCGCTATTACACATATAAATAAAACGCAACGCTTTTCTACTAATCATTTTTTTTATAGTTTTAAGGAAAAGTTTGTTGGCAATTAATTTACAGAAGCACAACGGCGTTAGACGTTATGCAAAATGTTGCATTGTTAATTTGTGTCAAGCCGTTTTATTATGGAAAATACCAATGATTGACCTATTGGTATAGGTCAAGCTCATGACTTATTACTCAACGAGACTATTTCTGGTTAAGCCTATTTCTCACCGGGAGTTTTGTTGCTACTTCTTTAATGTTATCAAAAGTTGTTTAACAATATAAAATCACTGGTGTGTATTTGCTTGTTTCAACAGGTCATTTGGCACCAGTTGCTTTGAATTATTTATTATTGACGTGTATGTTATAGCAACAGCATGTAATTTAATGTTTACAAAAAAAGAACAGTGATTAGAATATAGGTTTTATGAATATTGTGATTGAATGTCTCCGTTTTAATCCCAGTATTGTTCGTTGTTTTCTTTTCTTTTTTTTTTCTGTCTTATCAATCTGCAATCAGCCAAGAGCTATAATCAGATGTGACTTCTATTATATATAAGTGGCTTTAGATATGCACATCCTGTGATGTGTCATTTCTTGTTATTAGATGATTAGATGGTGGCTAGTCGTATTCTTTTTAGGCGGAATATAGAGTCCTTGGTGTTAAGGAGCTCTGTGGCTAAACTATTTGTGTTTTTCAAGTCTCTGCTTATAGGCATCAGAAGACTTCTCTATTTCTTCTCTGACTGTAGGGAGTTGCAGATATTCATGCAACTTCTGTGTTCCTTATGAACCATGGGGCATTGGTCAAAGTTTTTAATGCTTTATTTTGGAAGCGCTGTAGTATTTCTATATTTGAGTGACTAGCTGATCCCCAGAGTTGTATACCATATGTCCATACTGGTTTTATAATGCATTTGTATATCAGGAGCTTATCTTCCAAACTGAGAGTCGATTGCCTGCCCAGCAGCCAGTGCATATCCCTGAACTTTTTGTTTGCTTGTTCTCTCTTTGCCTTAATGTGATCCCTCCACGTAAGCCGTTTGTCCAGATGCATACCCAGGTATTTCACTGTTGTTTGCTGTGTCAAGATATCTCCGTTAAGTGTAACAGGTGGACAGGCACCTCTATTCAAAGTAAATGTTATGTGAACTGATTTTGCAGGACTAGCTCTTATTCGCCACATCTTTAGCCATATTCCGATTCTGTCTAGATGTTTTTGTAGTTTTACGGTTGCTAGACTAGGATCCTTACTGCTAGAAAGGATTGCAGTGTCATCTGCATAGGTTGCAGTTACTACTTCTTCTGTGATAGGTATATCAGCGGTAAATATTGTGTAGAGGATAGGGTCCAGCAACGATCCTTGAGGCACTCCTGCTTCTATTTGGCAGATGGATGACAGGCGATCTCCGCACTTGACTTGGTAAATTCGTTGTTCCAGATAAGACCTCAAAAGCATGTACTCAGTGTTTGGAAGGAGTAGTTTTAGCTTATATAAGAGACCCTTATGCCATACACGGTCAAAGGCCTGTTGTATGTCTAGGAATACGGCCGTGCAGTACTCCTTCCTCTCCAGCGTCTGTCGTATTGTGTGAGCTACTCGGTGTATTTGTTCAGTCGTTGCATGGTGTGCCCGAAATCCGAATTGATGGTCTGGTATTATTTTTTGCTCTTCAATAACTGGGAGAAGTCGACTTAATATTAGTTTCTCAGTAAGTTTTGATAGTACTGGGAGAAGACTTATAGGTCTGTAAGATGTGACTTCTGTGGGAATCTTCCCCGGTTTAAGTACCATATTTATAATGGACACTTTCCACAGATTTGGGAAGTATTGTAGTCTCAACACTGCATTAAAGAAGATTGTCAGCAGAACTATACCTTTCTTTGGTAGCTGTTTCAGAACTTCTGCCGTTATCAGGTCAAAACCGGGAGCTTTCTTTTGTTTTAGTTGAGCTATGGTTTTTTTGACTTCTGCTGGGGTGACTGATTTCAAGGGTAGAGACATTTGCTGATCGCTATTTAAGATCCCGTCTATCGTTTTTTCTGTGTCGTCAACATCAGCTTCATCGGATTTGAACACACTTTTTAGGAAGGTGGCGAATGATTCTGCTTTATCTGCGGGTTTCCTTGACCAACTGTCATCAGATTTTCTTAGAGGAGGCATGTATTCTTTTGGCTTTTTTAGTGATTTAGTCATTTTCCAGAGTGTATAATCTTCTGCTTTGTATGGTGATAAAGTCTTTAATTTGTCTTGCAAAGTCCTATTCTCTAGTTCTTTGAGCATTGATTTCAGTACTTTTTGAGCTTTGTTTAGTGCCTTTTTCTCTTGGTGATTCCTACTAGTATGCCATTGTCGCATTATTTTTCTTTTTACAGCTATCATTTCTCTAATTTCCACGGTAGTGTCCAAATTTTTCGATGTTACTTCTATATAGGGAGATGATAGCCAAGCTGCTTTTTGAATTAAGTTGGTAGTATACAACGCCGCACTTTCTATATCATCTTCCGTTTTAAGAGGTATATAGAGTGTGGTATTATCTTCAATGTAATCCCGGAATGCTTCCCAGTCAGTTTTATGGTTGTATAAAGTCTCGGGTAATTGTTTTAAGATCACTGTAGTGCTTAGTGTACATATGATAGGCGTGTGGTCGGAAGAGCCATCCAGGCATGATTCAATTTTTGTGTAGAGTCCTGATATTCCTTTGGTGACGAAGAAGTCTATGAGGTCTGGGATTTTATTTGGGTCAGTTGGCCAATGAGTCGGTTCCCCTGTTGAAAGTACATTAAGATTATTGCTGTCAATAGCATTTTTCAAAGTTCGGTCTTTCGTATTTGTTAATCGGGAGCCCCAAAATGTGTTTTTGGCATTCCAGTCGCCTCCCGACAGATATCTTACCACCCAATGTGCGAAAGAAGTCATTGTACATCCTGCTCGTCGATTCGATGTTGGGGGGGGGGACAGTACACTGCAGCCACATTCAACGAGCCCTGCCAGTCGTCAACAGATACTATAGCAGCCTGTGTATGTGCTTGTGTATATGGTGGTAACATATGATATCTTATGTTTTCTCTTATTACTATAGCAGCTCCAGCAAGTGATGTGCCGTCTGGATGATTAGCGTAGCATACGGTATATCCCTTGATTTTAATCACTCTTTGATCAGTCATATGTGTTTCGGAAACTAATAGAACATCAATTTTGTTGTGGTTTATAAACACCTCAACCTCGTGCTTATTTGGAGATAAGCCATTGATATTCCATGCAGCTATACGTATGAATTTCATTTCTGGTTCTGAGCTATGAGTGTCGTTAGGAGACCCATTAGGGTGCCTATTTGTGTTATGAGGATATCAATTTTTTCTGATTGCTTTATTATCTGCTCTAAGGAGCTTGTTGACTGAGAATGTGAATTCTCTATTTGTCGGGTCCAGCAAACATCATTCATGATGTTGGACATAGTTTCAGATGTATGTGCAATGTTTCTTTGCTGGTTGCTTGACTGCTGGTTGCCAGGTTTTAATGGAGGAAAATTATCTTGAGTAAGGGGGGGTGGCATTGTTGTTTGTGTGGGTTGTTTTGCTATTACTGGGTCTCTTTTGTTTGCAATATTTCCCATTTTTCGAGCCTTTATCTCTTTATACACTTGACAGCCCTTGTAATTGGCTGGGTGTTCACCATGACAGAGAGCGCAGGTGGCCGGTGTATTCTTGTCTTTTTTTGGACAATCAGTGGTTTTGTGTCCTTTACCACATTTGACACATCTGTGGGGACACATACAGTTGTTTTTTGTATGGCCGTATTGTTGGCACCTAGTGCACTGAGGGATCTCAGTCGATTTTCTTGGGTCCTCTATCTTGACTTTAGTGTGGTATATATATTTTATATTCTTTACATCTGGGTTGTTAGGGCCTGGTTCAATATTCACGAAAAACATATTGAGTGGCTTTTTATTTTTTCTTGATATTGCACAGATGACTTCACCTCTGACCTTGTTTCCAGTATTCTCAATCTCCTCTATAATGGTTGTTTTTGGAGTGGTGTGGTGCAAGTTTTTGACAACAATTCTGTTATATTTGTTTTGCTTCTGTGTGAAGGTGTGTCCAATAAGGCCGTTGGTTCGAATAACTTCTATTAAGTTTAAGTTCGTTGTTTTCTGCTGCAATTTATTGGCGTCTTAATTCTTTTTTTTTTGTTTGTATCTGCAATCAGTCTGGATGACTATAAGCGGATCTGTTGTGTGCTACATGTATTTTAGGGCAGATGAAGCCGTTGCTTCAATTTCCCACTTCAAGTACAGACTTCCTTTTCAGTCTTTTCACTGCATAGGATTGGTTCAGCAAGTCAGTGGCCAATGGGTTGGGGTGACGTGCGAGACGATCAGTGTATTTTTGTTTATAAATTTCTATTTCGGCATCTACAGTCGGTATGTTCAGGTACTCGTGAATTTCATCATTTCTGGTGAACCATGGAGCGTTCGCTATAGTGCGTAGTATACTGTTTTGTTACTTTTGCGGGCTGTGCCCCACAGTTGAACACCATAGGTCCATATTGGTTTCAGTATCGAGTTGTAGATGAGCAATTTATTATCAACTGATAGCACTGATATTCTGTCAATGAGTCAGTACAGGTTTTTGAACTTGTGGTTAATTTCATCCCTTTTCTTTTTAATATGGGTTCTCCATGTTAATCTCCTGTCTAGATGGAAACCCAAGTAATTTACACAGTTGGAGTGTGGCAAAACATTGTGACCTAGTTTTACTTGTGGACAGTCTCCTTTCCTTAGGGTGAATGTGATATGGCTGGATTTCTCGGTGCTAACAAGAATACGCCATTTTTGTAGCCATTTTTGCCAGATATTTTGGCAGCTTTCCATAGGGAGTATTCATGTTTACCATAGGAAGTCATGTTTTCTAGCTTACTTTTTAGGGAAAGATTTTCAGATGTTCTGAGGACTGCTTTTAGTTCTTTTTTTCTTTAGTTTATTTTTGATTTCCCAAGAATCTGAGACACGAGCTGATTTTGGTTTTACATTTGGTGTATTTATCCAGACTGCAACTTGGATCAGGTTGGTTATGTATACACAGAAGTCTTCAATGTTCTCGGATGTCTTTAATGGAACTTTAAGCTCTAAATGTTCTTCAAGATAACTACGGAAGCCCTCCCAATCTGTTTTATGATTGTACAAGGATTCCACTTGCTCTTGGCTATTTGGGGTAGTAGTCACGGTGATTATTACTGGGGTGTGATCAGAGCTACCGTCAAGGTTGGCTTCTACTGTCGAGTACAGGTGTCCTAATCCTTTAGTAACAAAGAAATCAAGCAAATCAGGAAATTTTTTGTGATCGGATGGCCAGTATGTAGTTTCCCGTGTTGCTAACGATTGTAGGTGGTTTGCTTCTATGCAGGATTTCAATGTACGACCTTGCGGTAAGGTAGTACGGGATTCCCAGAATGTATGCTTAGCGTTTCAGTCACCTCCTGATATTAATTTGTTTGCAAGAGTCTAAAAGTAGTCCCCAAACATTTCAGAATGCTTAGGAGGGCAGTATATTGCAGATACTTTGATGGGACTAGTGCGGTCTTCTATCTGTACTGTGGTTGCTTAGATGTGGTGTGAGGTGCAATTTTTCATTAGGAAGTGTTTTAAATTTGACCTGATGAGCTCTTCCATCCGGGTGTGGGATAAAATATATATTGTATCTTTTGATTTGCAAGGAACTTCTGGGTGTGGAACTTTGATGAGTGTTATTCATGTTTTCTTCTAGTAGGGATTCCTGTAGATGCTCAGCAGTAGCTCTTGCATATGTCATCTTAGGATTGTTTTGGACTGTTCTAGTTGATGTGTTGGGATGGTTGAAGTTGTAATTTTAGTACTATAGAAGTTGATGATGTTTGCTCTGCTGATTGTATTCTTGGATAGATGGCCTTCTTTTTTCTGGCTAGGATTTGTCTATAGACCTTGCAGCCTTTGTAATTAGCGGGGTGGTCACATGAGCATAATGCACATTTTGCAGGAGTGTTTCTGTCCTTTTTCAAACAATCTGATGTTTTGTGACCGTCCCCACATTTTACTGTATGGCCTCATGCAATTGTTCTTGCAGTGACCATATTGTTGGCACCTTTGACATTGAACAATGTTTTCGCTTTTCCTTGGGTCTTCAATTTTAACTTTTTGGAATGTCTTTAACTGCTTTATTATTTGGACCTGGTTCTAGATTAACAAAAAAGGTTGACGTAGGGTTTTTATTGGGGCCATACCGTGAGTTGATTATCTCTCCCCGAACTATATTGCCTGTTTTTTCAATTTCTACTGTAATGGCCTCCTGAGGGGTAGTGTGGTGAAGATTTTTGATCAAGATTCTGTAGCATCGGGTTTCCTTTCTTGTGAAAGTATGTCCTATTAGTCGTTTTGGTCTGATCAGATCTACACCTTTTTTATGGTTTTCAACACAATCTATTATACGTAGTTCAGTTTTGAGTTCATGAACATTATTAATGCCATACAAAATTATTGGTGGAGGTTTGTTTGGTTTCTGTTCTACAGGTGTCACTACGTGTTTGTTCTTCTGGTTTATGAGTAGTGTATTAAAACGGTTGGATGTTGTAATGCCTTCTGGGGATGGTTTTTTTTTCAGGGTTTTGGGTTTGTGGTACCCTTTGCCAAGTTGGGGGGCAGTTACTCATGTTGTCCTCAGAGTTAGAGTTTTCAGATTGCTGTACTTCATCTAATTGAGGTCTGGGACTTCTTTCTTGTGTACTACCGACTGGACTACTTCTTGGTCTAGAATTAAACAGACTTGGATGGAATGCCTGTTGGATCATTTTTTAGTGGCATTTGGTTTTTGTTCTTATATCGATTTATTTAAGCGAAAATCCATCGCCACCAGGATGTATTTGTTTCCCGAATCAGATTCTGGGAACGGTCTAGCGATGTCAATCGCTACTCTTTCTAAAGGGGTTCCTACGTTGTATTGCTTCATCAGTGCATTGCGCCTTATCGCTGAACCATTTCCTGTTGCGCAGACCGTGCACTTACGCCACCATTTCATGACGTCTGCTTTGCAGTTCGCCCAGTAGCATCTTTTTCGAACTTTCTCCAATATCTTCTTCATGCCAAAGTGTCCCTCAAATGGCACTACTAACTGTAGTCTGTTTCACGTGCCCCAGACACTCCCACTGCGCCTAGTACGCTTTGATGTTTCTGCTCAAAGCACTCGCTTCTTTCCTGGTTGGTCGTCGGTCGTTTTCTTTCCAGTCCAGGAGTAGTCTTATTTCAGGATCGTTTTCTTGTTCGCGACGCAACTGCTCAGTTTCCCACTCTTCATCAACCGGAGGCATTCGAGATTTTCTTCAAGTCGCGAACAATGGCTTCAGTCCGCCGGACATGGTCTTCTGGACAAGACATCAGCGTGCCGATGACTGCTTGCAGTCTCTCGATCCATCTTGCTACGTGTCCTTCCGGGTTAAGGAACTGCAATAGCCATTTTAAAGCGGCGTGGTCTGTTCTTAGTAAAAATGTTCGTTTATACAAATATTTGTAGAATTGTTCTTTTTGGTCACGTTGCGTCGTTTAGCTGTCTGTAGTCTACGCAAAACCTCGTTGATCGATCTTTCTACTTTATGAGTACCACTGGGGACGCCCATGGGCTATTTGAAAGTTCAATCACGCCTTCTCTCTCCATATCCGTAATTATTTATTCGGCTTTTTGTCTTTTCGCCAAAGGAAGTCGGTGTGAATGCTGTCGGATCGACCAAGCCTCTCCGGTATCTTGGTTGAGGTTTTGGTATTAGGAAGTAAGAATGTCCAATAGATGTTGTGGAGACTTCAGCGACGTATCTTCGTTAGAATTCACGCATCTTACAATTTGAGAATACTGGCATGCATTAGTCAACCAGTCTTCTTTTTCAACGTTACTTTATCTGAGTTGATATTTAAGATTCTTACTGGCATCGTTTTTTTCACTCGTACTAAAGTTTTGTCAACGAATAGTCCCTTTTCAACTAAGTTGCCCTTCATTGGTTCAATCGCGCGAATGAAACCTTCCCGGAGATTTCCATCCAGGCGTGCCTTCATCACATTTTCAGTTCTCGCATGCAGAGTCACATCTTCACTCAATAAGACTCGCACGGCTGCCTTCTCTTCAGGACATCGTTATTCATATCCAAATGGAACCCGTATTTTTTTATAACGTCCATTCCCAGGATAACTTCTTTCGTGATGTCGGTTACTAGTACTTGATGGTCGAGTACTCCATTTCTTAAACTAATGGTTATTTTGACTTGTCCGTGAGGAGATATTTCTTGGTCTGCCGCCGTTCGAAGTCGTACTCTTACTGGTGATGTCTTGTCATCTTCCCGTAATATGCCCGGACGAATGATGCTCTTCGTTGCTTCTATGTCAACCAGTAACTGGACATTTGTTCTATTGATCTTGCCATCGAGATAAACGCTATGCAATTGTTCCATAGGCGATGCTATTTGAATGGTAATCTCTCGAACATGACTAGATGAGATTAACTTTTGTCTCTTTTGGTCAACTTTTTCACCGCAGTTCAAAGTCGTCACTCCTCTTTCCCGAGCTACGTGTTGCAGAAATACACGTCGTACTATTTCTTCAATGCTTTCTTGCGTCTGCCCGGGTATCTTTGGAGCACAGCTGAGCTTATGTTTGCTTCGGTACGACGTCTATTTTGCTGCTTTAAACTCCAAAGCATGCGTTAAAGCGTCATCTGTCTTCGGTTGAGCTAACCGGAGAGTCTGCTGCGTTTCGCTGTCTCGAAGGCCGTCTACAAAGATTTGAATAGCCAACTGCTCTAAGAAGGTATCTGGTGCTGTAGGATACGCAAGCCGTGTTAATCTGGCGATGTCAGCTTCAAACTCTTGATGGTTTTTGGCAGCTTTCTGAACCATCAAAATTTGGAGGTACAACTTTAAACTTGTGAGTGGTTTCTTCCTGATGGTCTATTATTAAACCTTCGCTCGTGACGCTTCCTTCGCCGTCACAATTCATTAGATTTATTCTTTCTTGAATCAGTTTTATTCTGTCTTCTAAGTTGTCCTCTATTGCTTCTCATTCATAGATTGTTTTCCGTTTTCTAGAACTTCGCATGTTTCTTCTTTTAAATTTAACATATCTGCTTGAGTTTCCTCTTGAACAATTTTGATTTGATAGTCTTGGTTTTCCAAGCTCGCTCGTATATCTTCTTTTAAATTTCTAGAATTTTCTTCCAGTTTTTCTGGGATATTTTTATTCATCGATTTTTGACCTTTTTTATTGATTCGAACAATTCAAATAACTATAAAATCTATTTTGATTGCTTGCAATCGCGTCACCGGCATAAATTTGAACACGAATAAAAAGTTTAATAACACTAAATTTATGTAACGGGCTATTCTTTATCGGACTCGAACGGCTATAATTTCACTTTATAAACATACACGCAAAGCGCGAACTAAACAGTTGTTTGTCTATTCGATTTGATACTCCACACCTGACACCAATGTAACGATTTTTTAAAACTCATTTATTTACGTATACACAACATATTTGCACGTTTATAACTACACGAACTAATTAAATCTAACGATATTTAAGAAAAACACTTACAGTAATTTATGTATTACAATCACTCGAAAAATAATATCCGCGGATAACTTCTGTTTACCTTAAAACTGACACTTCTTTACATTAAAGACACGTAAGTTTATATTCAGTTATTTTTATCTCGAACACACGCGTTTATCACTTATTTATTTAAACATTGCCGACTTCAAATAACTGACCAATGCTCTCTTTGCACCGTTTTTATATATTTCCGTTATCTATCCCAGGAATTTTCTACAGCCTTCTCAAACGTTCAGGAAGTGGATAAAAAATTCGTGAACGCTCTCGAAGCTGAACGTTTCACTACTATATGTATGGAAGTCTTTTGGTTTCTTCTGTGGCTATATGAATATAAGTTGTCTTTGGTTAGTGGACGCATCCTAGTGGCATAAAATATTAACTTCAGTATCTAGCTTATCATTTAACAGTTGGCGTATTAGGTTTTCATAGAACTTGTTGATTTTCCAGAGAGATTTCTGTTAGCTCTTAATTTAGCGTTGTATGGATGCATTGAAACCTCATTCACCAGATTTCTTAGTGCTTCCTATATTCAGTAATCGTATGCACTTTACCTATTCTATCTTCTAATCTTTATGTACAAGCTCCCCCAGACTACATGATCGGCGTTGGCGATGATTAATTGCGATTTATTTTTTTTTACCAGTTCCTCCATGATTCTCTTGTTCTAAGTGGGTCTTAACTCTAGAACGTTCTGTAATTACAAGTTTGATCTATTTTTTAACTACAACACCTGTCATCTGTGTCTTTGGTGTTCTTGTTCTGTTCTGGGTACCTTGCGCTCGAGAACTTTACTTTTTTGCCTTTTTTCAATGCCTAATTTTTTTTTCTATGGTCGTATTATCAAGGCGTATTTTTTCGTTTTTCGTATAGTTTCTCCACCGAATACTTTTTTAGCACAGCTTAAAGAATCGATTTGAAAGAGTTGCTTGGTCGGTTCTAAAACGTTCTGCAATTTTTGACGACGAATGACTATCAATTTTCTTATGTCATCGTGTCGTTTCCAGTGTGCGGGATTTCTGCGTCTGAAACGGAATAATGTTTAATGAAGCCTGGAAGGTCTTTACCTTGAGGCTTTGAAAATGTCACATTTAAGGCTACAACTGGGCGAAACATTTAATTAAAAAAATATCGATGTTGATGTTGATTGAAAATTTGATCCTCTTCTTCATTTTTATTTTCTCGTTGTATTTACCATTCTTCTTTAACTGAATTTGTATTGTTGCTGCGCTCGTCTTATTCTGTTTGTGTTTTTTGTACTTAACCCATTCTGACTTTTTACGTCGTTCAGCTTTGTCAATGATGTCCTGTTTTTTACTTTTCTCGATTTTTTTGTTGTCATCTTTCAATTAAATTCAATAACGTTTTTATTTATATTTCTGTTTGTGTTTTCTAATTATACTACTTATTTAATCAAATAAATTATTTATTCGTTGTCACTGATTGATTTTAATGCGGTCAGATCATTTGGCATTAGTTACTTCCGGTATTGCTCCCATCTTCGATCGATCTATCTAAAATTAAATTCTTTGGAATCTTCACCAAGCGTAATTTTTTATAATTAAATTCGGTTACGTTATGGAACATTGAGATGTTTTGTCTTATGTCTTAAATACTGTTAGATGGCTATAGATTGTTATTTATAACCAATGTATGTCTTCATAAAACTTTTTTTATAACGAGAAAGTTATTTTTGTTTGGAATTACGATAATCCAGCGTTCAAAAATATTTCGCGCACGTGTTACGCCTAACACCAAACTGCGTGATATTAATTATAAACATAAGTTTGGTTCAATGTCAAACTCAGCAGCATTTTTTTGTTTGGGCAAATCTTGGATTAGTACACTCAAGAAAAGAAAAAACGGGACACTGCCTGCTTTTAAGTATAAACACATAACTGTGTAAACGAGATTTAACTTAATCCATTATTTATATATTTTGTTGTTACATGCAAAAGAAGCTTATAAAAAAAAGGCTGAATAAAAGCAACATTAACGAGGGGTTTAATCGTTGCTCAGCGGTAAAGGGGGGATTAGCTTAGAATGAAAATTCGTGACTATTTCGGAAATCTCAAAAAACTGAAGTAATATACTCAAAATCGGTGTGGACGCTAATCAAGGACACGTGGAAGTTATCTTCTAGTGTTACATTCCAAAATTAACACAAAGTCACTGCCTGCAATGTAGTAACATAAACGGGGGGTTGTGCCACTAGCTCAATGGAGAAGGGTGGGTTTTATTTAAAAGTTTCGTGATCGAAATGGATTGACTTGTCGAAAACACAAAATCGATAAATAATAATGTCGAAATCAAAGGGCGCCAGGAAGGGGTAAAGCTTAATGGACTAATGACCCTTGCCAACCATAAGTCCGCTTCTGTAGTATGCACCCCCCCAACGGACTTACCTTAGAGGGTGCATTTGCTAAAATCTAAAATAAACTAATAAAGTTACACACGCGGAGGCCGACGGAATTAAAAGCTCTTTACAATTTAATAATTTAACATTTATTTGAACAAAATAAAACAAAATGAATAAAATAATAAAATAAAATAATTGAATTGAAGTTGACAAAATTAATCACACAAAACAGTAGGAAAATAATAGAAAAATTACGTGAATGCACGTTTGATCAAAACAAATTTACAGTTAATGGAATAAAATACACAAACAAAATTATAAAATACACAATACAGAATTTTAAAGAAATAAACAGCACAAATTAATCAATCTATAAACCTCTATGATCACGGCCGGGCGCGTGTCGATATAATTTAAAAACAAAATGAAATAAACTTATAAACTAATTTATATACATATAATTTGAATCGATAATTCGGTCCCGTTTAATAAATTTTAAACTTGGAATAAAACAGTACCGTAAAATACGGTCATTAATTAGTTACATTAACGATAACTTCGAAACACTTGTAATTTTTAATTGAAAATTCAAAGCTTTTAACACTTGATCGCGTAAACGTAAATAATATCTTCTCGATTAAATAAATGGTGCAACATAAATACCTTGAATTCGTCGTAACTGCAGGAACGTACTTATGGTTAGATGGTCCGGAATGGCCAAACGAAAAGGTACTCCAAATACTTTCTATGCCGACGGAAGAATTTCTTGGTTAACGCTTAACATAATCCGCACAAATGCGAAGATTGGACACAGTACAACCCAACGATTGAATATCCAACTTGAAACTTGCGTTATAATTATGGACACCGTGAAATTTGCATAATCCGTAAATTACGAAAATTGAAAAGAAGATAAAAATCAAACTTTTCCATCACTACACTACATTTTCACGGTACCAATTTTCTTTTTAACTTCCGCGGTAGGGCATAACGAAACGTACCCTTACCAACCGGTAACCGGTAATTTAAAATTGCCACCAACGATCGATTGTAGATTATTCATCCCCAAAAATCAAAACCTCTCATATTTAACACCTCGTTCCCACCAAATTCTCTTCGCTTGCGCGGTAACATCTACGTAAAAGAAACAACATTGAACAAACGAGAAAAACAAAGACGGCAATTATAATTAGCCACGTGAATTTCCACACGTAGACCTCTACAATATTTCCCACAAGAACGCTGAGACTTGCATTTTCTGCAGGTGGCTCAAGATTGCGCTTAATCTAATCGGATTCAGACTAAACAAGAAAAATGTATCAACTTACATTCCACAAAGGAAGTCGTAAATTATATTGAATTGGTATTCTACGAAGATAACCAAATAAAGTATTAAATTAAACTCAAAATTACGGATCTGTATGCATTTAAAAGAAAATTTCAATAATAATTGAAAACAACTTGAAATATCATTAAACTCAAACCACACAAACAACAAACAAAACGTTCTCGATGCTAATACCGTATCAAACGTCGAAAACAAAACCAAACTACAAAAAAAACGCCAATTCAGCCAGCTAATCTATTTATGGGGCCTGTCATAAAAAGAAAACTGCTGAATCATCAAACGCAGGTCACACTAGATTAGATCCTTGATCACCTAGAAGCCCATCAGGTTGGTTACAACCTCTAATGAACCTACCTCTAGGGTTGTAATGTCACAAATCTGAAAGTATAACACAAAACCAACGCGTCCGCGGTGTGTTTAAAATGCGTTGTTTCATTTAAAATTAAGCAATAATAAACATAAATGACATCTTGGAAATGTAATAGCGAAGGCTTCCACGGCTTTTTCCGGGTTTGGACCGTCTCATTGCTGTAACTAAAGTTGCCAACGTTGCGCCCATTTTTATAAGGTTCTTTATCAGAGCGTTGGAGAAAAATCGAAGAATTCAAATAAGCAACCGAAATCTAACTAAGAATCGCTGAAGTGTTAAGTAATCAACTTGGGAAACAAGCTAGATTCTAAACTCTAAAAAAGTAACAAAGAAAACGATGATCTTGAGGAAGCGACAATTTAACAAAGAACCACTACAAGGTTAGGTAATCAAGTTATCAACCAAGCCAGATTCTAAACTCCATAGAAGTGCTTTAGGAATAAGTCTCCGTATATAAAGAAGTATGAGACTAAACCACATGAACAGGGAATTTGGTATACACCTTGAAAGGAAAGTGTCGGAAACTTGTCCTTGGGGGAAGGAAGAATTTGAGAGATATTGTTTGTTGAGTTGAATATGGGTTTAATACCATTCCTAAAAAGAAGCGTCTCGATTTGATCTGTAACATTATGAATGTAGGGTACAAATGCCAATTTTGGATTGGATTCGGAAGTTTTCGTAGGTACTCCAGCACGTAGATGTAGACCACGATTAATAGCTGCTTGAATATCTCGATTCATAACAGGTGGCGGAGACCTAATAACCACATTTGTAAAAAGCGTGGTTTGAAGTGGGTAGGTGGGGGAAGGTCATTCTGTGGCGCAGTCGGTAGCTTAAGGTGGGAAGTTTAGTTACCATGCCGCGTTGGGGAAGTCAACATCGTGCGTTCGCCGTAGAGGCGTTTTTTCGTAATAATGAATGTTTTGCGGCCACACGTCGCGCCTTCCGGTCACATGTCCGTTGAGGGAAGTCCGCGACGTTCAACGAGACACCGCGCCCAAGCACTTGGAATTTCGCGTCGAAGCCTTCAAACCATTATGAAAAAACATTTAACATTCCATCCCTACAAGATAATAATCGTCCAGAGACTCCTTCCAACTGACAACATTCAACGTTTGCAATTCAGTGAGCGCATGTTGGATATCCTTCAGGACGAATTTGGATTGATAATCACATCGGACGAAGCACATTTTCACTTGGCGGGCTATGTGAATAAACAGAATTGCAGATATTGGGCACCTAACTGTTACCGGGGGAAGCGAAAATATACGTTGTTGTTGTTGTTCGGCTTCGGCAAGCGGTAATTAGCGACGGTCCGGTGGTGGGCCATTTCGATGAATAGGTGGACGATAGAGGGTGAATGATAATATATTACAATGAAGAAATAATGACAATAAATGGACTAGGACTAACTGTACAATAGGCTTAAAAACTACATGTAATCTCTACGATGGTCACTGTCACTACACTCTTGGACGGCGGTGGACCAGCAACGAAAGAAGGCGGCGGTGGCGTCGTCACGGAAACCATAGCGGAGCGTCGTGGCACGGCTGATCGTAGGTTCGCAGCTGCGGCGAAGGAAAGCGGTGGTGGACGGCTACAGCGCGTGCTGCGACGGCAGCGGCGGCCTCGGGGTGCGAACACGGCTGTAGGCGGCGTGCGACGCTGACGGCGGTTCCCGGGCAGGCAACGACTACGCAGAACTGACCAACGGCGGCGCAAATGGCGGTACGTCCGGCGACGTGGACCTGGTTGCGGGCGGCGATGTGGTCGTCACGGGTGTGACGTTGAGGCAGCGGCGAGCAAGGGAAGCGGGAGCTGAACACCCAGTCTCAAGTGTTCATTAAGCAAGTTAGACTTTTGCGGCTCCCGCCTCCTCGCGTAGTCAGCGAGGTGACTTTGACTCTGCTCCAAGAGAGAGTGTTTTTGGTAGCTAGAAAATCTTCTTTTAAATCCTCCAATTTGCTCTCGGGTGTTGTAGATGTAGTGTTGGTAGTAGAGGGACGGTTCTGATTGGTTGAAAATAGCGTGGTAGTGGTGGAATCGTCTAGGAAAGTGGCCACGGTAACATAACAATCCTAGAGAATTGCACGAGCAGCCTCTTTACAGTCAAAAAGTTATAGTGTGGTGTGCTTTGTCAAAAGTTGGGATAATCGGACCTTATCTTTATGAAGATGAGAGAGGGCAGGCGGTGACGGTGAATTCCGAGCGCTACGTGGCTATGCTTCGTGAATTTTTTATTCACTACTTCGAGGAACATGAATGGGACAGTCAGAGCATCTGGTTTTAACAGGACGGAGCCACTGCTCATACCGCGAGAGTTTGAATGAATCTCGTCCGTGAAACATTTCCGGGACGCCTAATTTCCAGAAATGGTGACGTTCCGTGGCTTCCCCTCTCGCCCGACTTCAGCTCCTGCGATTTCTTTTTATAGGGGTACCTCAAGTCGAAAGTACGTTGAGAAACCACGCACTATTCCACAATTAAAAGGAACTTTAAGGACCGTTTGCAGGAATGCGTCACTGTGGAAGGATGGCATTTATCGGACATTATTTATCATAATTAATTTTCTTCTGTATTACAATAAAACTTCCGTTTATTAGCTACAAAGTGTGATTTTTTCATCCCGATAACTCGAAAATTAAAGATATGGTGTCCATTTCAAATTTGGTCATTTGGTCTCCGCCACGCGTTATAACCATTGTTTACCTAGGTTCTAGTAAGATGACGGAGTTCAAAGTCTGGGTTCTCAGGTTGGTAAATAGAAAAAGCGCGGTGAACTAAAGACGATGATTAGACGAAGCAGATTAAGAAAAACGTGTCAACAGAAAAGAAGACTAGCCATAAGAGCAAACAAAAATCTAAGACAAACTCCACCACGTAATAACAACAATACAAACAACTGAGAAATTACTTTCATAGAGCAATTTAAGCAGCCATGAGTAGGGCCTGGATTGAGTTATGCCAAAGGATAGACCATGACTCGTAGAGAGATTAGGACCAAAAAAGGCACGAGGCTCTGATGGTATACCGACTAAAGCCCTAGTCGATGTGGTTACCAGTTATTCTGAAACGCTGGTACTATTACTAAACAAACTCGCAAAAGTTCCCAGCAATTTGGAAACTGGTCATACTCGTTCTGCTAGACAAGGACAAAAACTTCTTTAATGGCCCTGGTTTATATAGACCCCTATGCTTGCTTAACACAACCGCCAAGCTGTGCGAGTTTTTGACCGGTGGGCCAAGAACACCAGAGCAGGTACCAGGAAGACTAGACACCTATGTGCAATAGTACGCTAGATGTTAAGAACGCATTTAATACACTAGCGTGGCCAGTAATTAATGATCTGATGATGATCTCAAAAGCAATTCCCAAGTAATTTATTAACATCAGAAATGACTACTTCAACGCGCGCGACTTACTAATAAATAGTACACAGGGAGCGAAAACTTCTCAGGTGTCTTGCGGTGTTCCACAAGGCTCGGTTCTGGGGCCGACATTGTGGAATATCTCGTTTGATGGGTTAGTACAGACAAACATGGGGGAACACACGCAATTGGTTGCTTTTGCATACGATCTCGTTCTTTTGACCAATGCCAGGACCGAGGACGAACTCATGAAAATTACAAATGCGGCTATTTGCCGGATTGACAATTGACTTAAACTTCACGGTCTGGATATAGCCTCGCACAAGACAGAAGCGGTGGTATTTTCGGGCAGGCGACGCCCTAATAACACTTCGTCTAGGGCGCGGAGCTGCGTCGTGACCCCGGGGAAGAACATCAAATACCTTGGGGTCCACATGGGTAAGTACTTGAAATACGGACATGATGTCGAGTTGGCGGCTGGTAGAACCGCCTCGGCTATCTCACGCGTGATGTCCAACGTGAACGGGTCGCGAATGGCGAAAAGACGGTTAATATAATCAGTGGTCACCTAGTCCAGTATGTACGCAGTATCTATATGGGTTGATGCACCAAAAATGGGGAAATACCAAGGTATAGTCCTCAAAGTAAACAGAAAAAAGAACACTGGTCGAATATCAGTGGCTTGCTGTTCCGAATAATGAAAAATAAAGAGACTGAAGAACACTGGCATGGAAAAAGTCACGAATTTGCAAAGTCTGTCTGAGACTTGTTTTATACAGTGTGACGCGGTTAAGACTTTTACCTTTATGATTTTACTTATATAACATTTTTAATCACATGTTACATGTTGTTTATCATTAGTATACACCCTACACAGTTGTAGGCTTTTTATTAATACGATTTTAATGTATTATTACTTGTTATGTCCGTTTTTTTTGACATCTTAAAAAAGAAGAAGGTTCAACATACCGGTAGACCAAGTTGATGCAAGTTTCCGACCGGATGTCAATCAACGAACGAAGTATTAGCCTGAGAGCAATATAAGTAAAACTTCATTGTATTCCGGTTGCTCTCATGAACACTGAACCAAAAAAAAAAGAATCATGAAGGTATCTGTCTGTATGGGTGTGTTTGCGATAAACAGAATGGCATAGAAGTCCGTCGGGTTTACCATCATACCTAAACCAGACTTTAGGTTTTAATATTGATGATTCTAAAGCAATCGCCTAAAACTTGTTTGTAAAACTTGTTATCAACTGTGGAACCTCTACTACAACGGAGTACTGAAGCTGGCGATATTGGACGGGGTCACGCTGATGACCTAGCAGTGGTAATTCAGGGTAAAACCTTAAATCTGGTAAGAAGGAAAGCAAAACAGGAGGTCTCGCATCGAGGTACTTGGGCGTGTACGCAAGTTGTGTATGCCAGTAAACGTAAAGAGTTTGGTGCGACTCGTACCCAGCGTAGGAAAACTAAGCTCCGATCAGAGAAGAATGTATGTAGGGGTGGTACGCTCTGTTCTACTGTATGGGGCTCCTAGTTGGGGACCCAGACTAGAGTTAAAGCATCATCTCGATAGGCGCAGAGGAGGGCTGTCTTATAGGGTGACTGCGGCCTATAGGACCGTGTCGACGAAAGCCGTTCTAGTGGTGGTCGAGTTACCGCCTATTAGAAAGAGTATACGAATGATAGTAAAGGATTTCGAACATCGTCCAAGACAAGATGATGAAAGGGTGGCAAGAAAGATGAGATAGGGCAAGTGGTCACACGGGCTAATTAGCAAAGTGGATGAAATGAGAAGCGATGGAGTTTAACCACTATGTGATTCAATTTCTAATAGATCACGGGGGTTTGGTTCCTACCTCACAAGAATGAAAAAAAAAGAGAGGCATACGTTTATTGCGACGCTAAACATGTCCTAGAGTGCCCAAAGTGGGAGGGTGTTTTGAATAAGATGGAAATATAATTGCGGAAAGGATTGAGGACAGATAACTTTCGGAAGTTGGCAAAAAAGGGAAAATGGAAATAATCAGCTTAAAGATTTCGGAACAAAGCCTTTCTTATCTGAAGTAATACCCGCCTACCGGGTGAGGAGCAAAGGCAAGAGTGAAAGGAGGTGTACTAAAACCAATAAAATTAAAAAAAGGAAAATTGGGAATTACCTAAGAAATTTGAGATCTCAGAAACAGACATACACACTACACTAAAAAACACAAAACGCCACTTATCCAAGACCAGTAATCTTATTTTGCGACGATAGTAACGAATATCCAACTGACAACCATGCCATGACAGCCTGGCCGTTCTATTCCAAACTTTAAATGCATTGGTGAAAAAAAGATCTGCTCCCAAGTTCTTTGGGATCTATTTAAAAATAAGCTGTTAATGGCGTCTTAGAAATACCAGACCTCTTAACACAAACCTAATCAAACTAGAAGAGTCTATTAACAGACCTTGAGAAGGATGTATGAGGAAATGGATCGTGACAGGGAGCAGAAGAAAGACTGCGTCTAGCCTGGGAACTGTTTCCAAAGCACGGTAACATCGAGTAGAGAAAGATGCCGGCCAATCGGTGGCAATGAGGAGCTAAAATTCTACACCCAGCATTTCGAGTGATTAGGAACGATCTGCTGTCATGCGCCAACAAATGTCTTGGAAGCGGTTCTTTCTCGAGAAACTGGAAAAAGATCGCCTTAGGGCCAGGTGGCTGTACATCGAGAAAAGTGAAAAAATAGAACCCATGGCAGAAGTCACGCAGAGATTGGTCTTAGGGCCGCATCTGTAGAATCTCTACTACGACGAAGTACTGGAGCTGGCGATGCCGGACGGTGTCACGCTGTTGGGATACGTAGACGACTTAGCGGCAGTAATCCATGGTAAAACCACAGAACTGGTAAAAAGGATAGCAGAAGAGGATTTATAGGATAGAGAGCTGGTTGGAAGATCACGGTCTGTGTCTGGCCCCAGATAAAACCAAATTGGTAGCTCTGGTGGGATATAGACGAATGAAGAATTTTTCCATAAGAGTGGGGGTAGGAAAGCCTTGAGGTACTTGGGCGTGTACGTAAGACGTGTATGCGAGCAAGGGGGAAAATCCGCGAAGAGTTTGGATCGACTCGTGCCCAGCGTGGCAGGAGAATCTCCGATCGGAGAAGAATGTATGTAGGGGTGATACACTCCGTTCTCCTGTATTAGGCACCTATTTGGAGATCCAAGCTAAAGTCGAAGCATCACCCCGATATGTTAGAGAAGACGCAGAGAAGGGCGGTCTTGAGGATGACTGCGGCCTATAGGACGGTGTCGACGGAAACCATTCTGGTGATAGCCGAGATACCGGCTATTAGAGAGAGTATAGGAATGAGAGTGAAGGATGTAGAACATCATCGAAGACATCGATCGACGGGATTGACTATGTGGTCCAAGTTCTGACAGGTCATGTGAGTTTTGTTTCCTATCTCACAAAAAATAGATTAGAAAGAAAGACGAACCATTCCAATCTTATACTTCCACACATTTTATCGGGTAAATATAACTTGTCCCGACCTCTGAGTTTAAGCAGACCCTGTACAGACACCACATTTATGAGACTTACGGAAAGTACGTTAAAAATTAAAACAAAACAACTGTAGTGTAAGACTCTGAAAAGAAGATTCCATCCCAAATATGAACTTTGGTAAAAAGTGAAACGACATCAAAACTCACAAGAAGATCTTCGGGTTTAAGTTTTATAGTTTCTATGTTGAGTAAAATTTTCAGAGTTGAGATTGTGAGATGAGGTTTTACCTGTAAATTTTCAAAGAATGTTGGACAAGAACTTGGCTAGCTTGTAGGTAAGAGATTGGATAGTGCTGACGATAGGTCGAAAGAGTATACCTTGTTTGTGAACTTTGTGAAGAACTAATTTGTATAACCGAAAATTTTCGAACTTGGTTCAACCCTAAACACAGAACTTCACGATCCTAGCGGGTCAAACACCCATCGCGTGACGCGCCAACTCTTAACTGTCGATATAATTTACTCTGGAATTATATCAACACTGACTTGATAACAACCACGTTGTCTTATATAAACTAACACACGCTCCGACGTGATCGCATATGATCAAAATGCAACAAACAGAGATGCAAAAAGTATAATGCAATCTGGATTTTATTAACACAAAGGAAATGCTAAGTCGGCGAAAACGGATGTTTTAAAAACTTAAACCATAAGTTAATTCTAAAAAAAAAATCGAAATGACAAAGATGATTTGAAATACGTCATACCAATTATAAGAATTAAAATCTTGACCAAATGCAAACGTCAAATTAAAACGATCGTAGATACGAGGGTTTTGTAATAAAGTAAATTCAAACGCAAGTTGCATTATGACGGATAGGGTTAAACTCCGTTTACACAGCTATATGTGTAGTATACTTAGCAGCAGGTATCGTCTCGTTTTTTCTTTTCTTGAGTGTACATTGAATTTTTGTTGGTTTATACTTTATCTATCTTCTATAGGTGTTACGACTTTTTATTGTTCTGACTTTCTAACCTCTCTTAATATACACTTATTAAGCTTAAGGTCTACCTTTGGTTCATGGTTTCTTATTGTAAATATTTGCAGCAATGCTGTCTAGATTTATTTAATTGTTTGTTTAGTAATAGGTTTCCTTGTCGTTGTGTTCAATATTATTATACGTTGATGTAGGTGTTGGTGCAAATTCATAATGTTTTTTTTTCATGTTTGTAATTTGTAGATTTCTATTGCCATTTTAATTATACGTAATATGATGTTATTACTAAATAATATGTCTCACTACATATGTTTGCATAAATAGATTCTATTACGTCTTGTTATCAAGAAATGTTTAATATTCTCTTTATCTCAATGAAGATAAAAGTTTTAAAAGCTTTTATCGAAATAAATCCCATGTAATTAATCTCTTATCGTACCAAAAACTAGAGTTCCTGTCAAGTAGAAATAGTATCGACGGCAGAATACATTTTGCATTTAATTTTTTTTCTTTTCCTTTCATTGCGCTTGATTTATTATTGGAGGTAACAACCAACTAACTAAAATATTGGTGCTACTTTAGCTGGACACAAAAAGTTTGACGTTCTTATTTCTATTTGGCACGAGCTTTAACATAACGGTGTTCTCGTTTTTACCCACGACCACTCCCGACGAATGCTCGGTTTATTCAAATGTTTATGATTGTGCTAATTACCTTCTGGTGTTTGTTATTAAATCTTGGTTAACAGGGATTATTTTTACCTACCAGGATACTAATCTACACACATTCCTTGATTTACACTTTGGATGATTGAATGATGAAACGAGTAATGTTTTTTTTAACTTCCGAAACTATCGATCTTAATCAATCCTTAGCTTACAAAATTGTATATAAGCAATGAATAAATTGAACTTTGCACTTAATTCTTTGCAAATTACTCACATCATTGTTTTGTCAGTAATGATAACAAGCACACCTGAAACAACTACTATTACGGCACCAAAACATGTTGGTAACGTCAGTTACTTTTCTGTGATTTACTCCTTTTGAATGTATGTTTTTGTATTGATATATTACTTCGTTTCAATTGTCTCAAACGAACAGAACTTGTGCCGCTGATACCGAAACTGTAACGACAAAATTAAACAAAACTTTAGTGCGACGCAGACAGATCATCTGAATCACCACATTCTGCAGTTTATATAAACGGATAATCTTCTAAATTGTTTAAAACATTTATTGTAATTGTCTTTTTCACACTTACAGGTGGAGGAATCAGACACAAAAAAAGAAGTTTCCAGACATCGAACCACATCATCCACAGAAATGACCGAGGAACAACTATACATTTCAATAGCAAGAGTATTAAATTGCTCCTACAAAGAAAATTCCGACAAGAATTTTTATTTGCCAGAAACGTCGGAAGCGCTTAACGAAGGCATTTCGATTTCCACAACCGATTTAATATCGCAATCGCTAATGGAAATCCTATTTCACATTGCCAACGGTAAAAATCCGTTTAAAAACTTATGGTCGAATTCCGACCAAGGCGATACGAGCAGTGTGAATTCGTTTTCGATAAGTCCCACGCAAAACGTAAGCCCGTCGGCAAGTCCAGTTTTTAATTGTCCGGTTCCAACGTTACCATTGATTAACGCCGACTGCGTCGAAACCACGCCCCGAACTCTCGCGTTAAATTATTTAATGGAATCGTACGTTCGCGTATCGGTGGAGGAACGAAACCATCCGAAAAAATCGAGTATACCGCCTTTATCGGATTTACTTAGTGATTTGCGATCTCAAATCATTCTTTACACCGCTTTGATTTTGCAAGGAGTAATCATACCTGTTGAAACTTTCACAGTTAAACAAGCATCATCGCCTTTACTAGGACCATTAATGCAACAAAGTATTCCACGAGGTTTCATTTCTGAGTTAGTGGTGCGCACCAATACGATGCCAAAATTGTTTGCAAAAATATTTGAGCCATTACTACAAGACTTATTTAATTCAATGCAAAATTCTAGTATCGTGGGCAACGAGCATAGACAACCGATTCAAATTTTGAGCGAACTGGCAGAAATTCGTTGCGGACCAACAGGTAATGCGCGACCGATTTGTCGTTTGATTACGCAGCAGATACAATTTTTACCTGAAATATCGACTCAATCTGCTGGTCGCGAATTTACGCGCATTTCTTATTTTGGACCGTTTTTGTCGATATCGGTGTTCGCCGAAGACGAACCGAAAGTTGCCGAAAAGTTCTTTTCCGGTAACACCTCCAGCGACAAGACGCTTAATCAGACTTTGCAACAGGAATTGGAAAACACAAGAATATCGTTGCATAAATTATTCCACGATGTGTTGGCTAATTCTAATAGCCGCGATTCGATGTTGTTGTATCTAAGCACTTTGTTGAAGCAGAACGAAAAGAGGGCTCAAATACAAGCGGCGGGTAGGACGTTGGCCGGGGATGGGTTTATGTTGAATTTGTTAAGTATATTGCAAATGTTAGCGGTTAAAGTTAAGTTAGATAAAATTGACTTCTATTATCCATTCCATCCTAATTCTGTAGTTGATATTAAGAACGATACCCGACTTAAATTTACTTCGCAGGAGGTGACTGATTGGTTAGAAAATTTAGGTGAGTTTGATTGATTCATCTTGTTTGGGATAAGCTTTTGTTTTTATAGAAAAATCGCATACTTGGAGTGAAGCGAAATTTCCTACGCAGTGTTGGTTTTTGACTCTGCACTGTCACCATTTAGCGCTTCTACCAACTTTGCAAAAATATCAACGAAGGCTACGCGTTATGCGTGATATACAAAAATTGTTAGATGAGACGATTGCGGCCGAGCTGCAATGGCGCGATACTCCGTTTGCTCATAGAAACCGGCTGTTTATCAAGCGTTGGAAGCAACAGATAAAGAAGTTGAATAAGTGAGTTATCGTAGTTGTGCGAGAAGAAATTATTTTTGGTTTTTAGGTCTAAAGCCTGCGCAGATGCTGGGCTTTTGGATAAGAATCTCATGCGGCGCTCGCTTATATTTTATACGTCGGTAGCTGAATTTTTATTGAGTTTAATGTCTGATATTCCTCCTGGTGGACCAAGGCCTACGTTGCCATTACCTTCTACAGTACCAGCCGGTTTTTCGTCAATGCCAGAGTGGTACGTGGAAGATATAGCTGAATTTCTACTTTTTGCGTTACAGTAAGTTTTTCGATACTACAGTGTTTTGTTTTGGTTCTCTTGGACCAGTTTCCGAGTCAAAAGTCTTAACAAATAATTTTTAGGTACTGCCCTACGGTAATAGCCGATAACATGGAAGACTCCTTGATCACGTGGATTTTAATCACAATTTGCTCGTCGAATTACATAAAAAATCCGTACCTGGTTGCCAAAATAATCGAGGTGGTGTTCGTTATCAATCCAAATATACAACCAAGAACCGAATTGTTATATTCGCGCTTTATGTCGCACGAAATTTCTCAAGTTGCCCTTCCTAGTTCGTTAATGAAATTTTACACCGACGTAGAAACGACCGGATCGAGTTCCGAATTCTACGACAAGTTCTCGATTCGTTATCACATTAGTTTAATTATCAAAGGTGAGCGTTTGTGTTGCGTCGCGTGTTAAAAATACATTAATGTGTGCGTAGGTATGTGGAATTCTCCAATACATCGTGAATCTTTAATTAAGGAATCTAGAAGCGGTAAACAATTCGTTAAGTTTATAAATATGCTGATGAACGATACAACGTTTTTGTTGGACGAATCCCTCGAAAGTCTTAAACGTATCCACGAAGTACAAGAGTTAATCACCGACGAAGCTAATTGGGCCAAGATGCCTTCGGAGCAACAGCAGAATCGAATGCGACAATTGAGTGCCGACGAAAGACAATGTCGTTCATATCTTACCTTAGCAAGAGAGACTGTCGATATGTTCCATTACTTAACTGTAGATATTAGAGAGCCTTTTTTGAGGCCCGAATTAGTTGATAGGTTAGCATCTATGCTCAATTTTAATTTACAACAATTATGTGGACCCAAATGTAAAAACTTAAAAGTTCGCAATCCTGACAAATACGGCTGGGAACCTAGAAGATTATTAAGTCAACTTGTCGATATTTATTTACACCTCAACTGTGATCAGTTTGCGGGTGCAGTGGCTAACGACGAGGTAATATCGTCATTTATGTTTTGTCTTACTATTAACGAAACGTTTTCAGAGATCGTTTAGAAAAGAACTTTTCGACGATGCTATCGTTCGGTTGGAACGCTCTTTAATAAAAACTCCATCCGAAATCGATCAATTTAAAGCATTCTCGGCGAAAGCAATTCAAATTCGTATCGATAACCAAAAGTCTGAAGATTGGATGGCCGATGCGCCCGACGAGTTCAAGGATCCGCTCATGGATACTTTAATGACGGATCCTGTGCTTTTGCCTAGCGGTCAAGTCATGGATAGGTCTGTTATTATGAGGCATTTGTTAAATAGTAGTACTGATCCGTTCAATCGGCAACCTTTAACCGAGGATATGCTTCAACCAGGTGAGTTAATTAATGTTTAATTTAAATCTTTATTTACTTGCTCTTTGTTTATACCAATGTACCATATACATAGGTGGGATCGTTATATTTTGGTCCTTTACAAATTCTAGTTGGAGTCGTGTTTTGAAGGTGATTGAGTGAGGACGTGTTTAATAGTTTAATAGTAGTACGGAGTTTGGTGTAATTTAAGGTAGTAGTCTGGTAACTTGGGTTCAAAAAATCAAAAATTTTTTTTTTGCTTAATTTGAAAGTACAATGTCTTGAGAATATACTATGAAAATTTCAGACAGAAATTCGAAATATTTCGGGACTCATAACGAGTTTCCTAGAGCGCCTCGGAGTCCAACCAAAACATTGTTTTTCTGGTCGGCCCGGGTCCTAACTTTTTTTCTACTGAACCGATTGCTTTCAAATTTTAACTGGCTGTTCTACACACTTATAGTTCTCGTCGGTACTAACGAAAATTTTTTTCACCCCTAACTTTTTATTTTACAACCCTTTCTTTGCTAAAATAAAAGGACTTTTTTTTTCAAAGTCCGCCATTTTGTTATTTACCCTTGAAATTCAATTTCACTAGTTCCGACCAGAATGACATGTCTATAGATTAAGAATAATCAAGAATATTTGATTTCAAATAACATCAAGAGCCAAAATCACCCGGGCCACCCACGTGCATTTTTTTTGAGGTTCCAACTTTGAGTGACAATAATAATAGTAATAAACTATTAAATTTTTTCAAATAATTTTTTTTTTATATTTTCAATATGTAAATAAAAACACTCTAAATATTCAAGATAATTCATTTTTATTTTCCTATAAAAAACCACTCTCCAAAGAAGTCATGAAAATAGGCATAAGTTACCAGACTACTACCTTAAGGTGATTTACAGCAATTAATTTACGTGTGCGTGTTGAGGAATGTGAAGGTGGCTCAGATAACGTATGCGAAGGCGAGCGGATATCGCGGACTAGACATAGTAACAATAAATTTAAAAAATATTAATAAAGAAAAAAAAATTAAATAAATAACTAAATTTGAAAAAATAAATAAATAAATAATAAATAATAAGTAATAACATAAGGGGGAAAGGGATGAATAAAAGAGAGAGAGAGGAAGAGGAAAAAGAAAGGCAACAAATATTTGAAAGAGGAAAGAAAACAATAAGATCACCAGACGTTAAAAAGATATCGGAGGAGAACGAAGGAAAAACCTCAAGAACAGAAGGAGGAAGGAAAGAAATGGAGGAGTTAAAAGAATTAATGAGAGAAATGATGAAACAGATGGAAGAAAATATGCAAGGAATAAGACAAGAAATCAAAGAAATGAAAAAAGAAAAGGGAGAAAGAGAAAAGAAGTGGGAGAAAGAAAAGAGAAACTGGTGGAGAGAATAGAAAAACTGGAGAAAAAGCGGAAGACGACGAAAGATGGAAAAGAAAAATAATATCGTGATAAAGGGGTGGAGAAGTGAAAAACTACAAAAAGATTTAGCAGTGATGCTGGAAGAAAAATTAAATGTAAAAGTAAAGGTGAAAAAGTGACAGTAATAAACAAAGAGAAGAAAAATGAGATGGTGGTGGCGGAAATCGGAGGATGGGAGGAAAAACAGAAGGTAATGGAGGAGAAGAAGAAATTAAAGAATACAAGAATATATATATAAGTCACGATTTGACATGAGAGGAAAGAAGAGTGCAAAGAGAAATAATGAACATAGCGGTGGAAAAAAGAGCGGAAGGAAAACGAGTATGGGTAGGGTACAGAAAAATGGAGATAGACGGAGGCAGATACATATGGAACGACAAGGATAGGGGACTGTGCAGAGAAAGAGAAGAGAAAGTGGGGAACCAAAAGGCAAAAACTAAAGGGCAAAGGGGGGTGGTAAAGGAGGGAAAGTTGACGAAACAGCAAAGAAAAGGAATAATGAGAGATGGAAATGGAAAAGAAAAAGAAGGGAGAAAAAAAAAGAAAGTGAGGAAGAAGCACGGGGGAGGTGAGTGAGCTGAGAGTATTGTTTTGGAACGTAGCAGGAATAAAAACAAGGAACATGATTTCTGGAAGTACATCAAGGAACAGGATGTAGTGGGATTACAGGAAACATGGATGGAAGAAAAAGAATGGGAGTGGTGGGAAAAAGAGTTGCCGGAGGAATTTGAGTGGGTGGAGCAACATGCAGAAAGAGAAAAGAAAAAATGGAGAGCAAAGGGGGGGATAATAACGGGAATAAGAAAAAAATGGTTGAACCAGGAAAAGAAGGAGAAAGTGCAACAGAGAAGAGGAGTTGTAGAAAGGAACATGCAGTGGGGAAAAACAAAAATAAAAGTAGTGACGGTTTATAGCAGTAGAATGAAAGAGACAAGGAAAAACATAGAAGAGATGATAGAAGAGAGGGAAGAGGGATTGATAATAGTAGGAGGGGACTTCAACGCAAGAATAGGGGAAGAGGGGGGAATACAAGAAAGAAAAGGGACGGGAAAGAGACAAACAAAGGACAAGGTGATAAATAAAGAGGGAGAGGAACTGCTGGAATTGTGCAACGAAAAAGGGTGGGAAACAATGAACGGGAACAGAGAAGAAGATGGAAAGGGGGAATTTACGTACATAGGAGGAAGGGGAGAATCAATAATAGATTTTGTAATGACAAATGAAGAGGACGCAGAAAAGGTAAAGACATTTAAGGTGGGAGAAAGGGTAGAGTCAGACCATCAACCACTGGAATTGGCAATGGAAGGAAGGGAAAGAGAAGAGAGAGAGGAAGAGAAGAAGTACATAACTAAAAAAAAGTGGACAGAAGAGAGTATAAAAAGATATAAAGAGAGAATAAGGAAAACGGTATGGATAGGGAAGGAATTACAAGAAAGTGTGGAGGAAATGAGAGAGATGATGGAGAAAGCAACAGAGAGAGTCAGATTTAGAAAATGGAAGGGGAGAAAACTGGATGGAAGAAATGGTGGGATAAGGAATGCAAGGAAGCAAAGAAAATGCAAGAAGAGCATTAAGACAGTGGAAAAAAGGGAAGAAAGAAAAAGAAGAATACAAAGAAGCAGTAAAAATATACAAAAACATGCGACAGAAAGAAGGAGTAAAACAAAAAGAAACAAGAGGAGCAGATTAAAGGAATAAAAACGGAAGATGTATGGAAGTACCTAAAGAAGCAGAAAAACAGGACGACAAAGGGAATAAAAATTAAAGAATGGGAGATATATTTTCGGAACCTGTTGGGAGGGGAAGAACAAAAGCAGGAAAAAAAAGGAAAGACGTGGTAGTAAGTCAAGAAGAAGGAGATAGGGATAGAATAAGGGAGGAAGAAGTAATAGAGGCGATAAAGAATATAAAAAAAGGAAAGGCGACAGGAGAAGATGGGATACAAGGAGAAGAGTGGATATACGGGGGAGAAAATGTAGCAAAAAGGATGACGGAAGTAATAAACAAAATATGGAAAGGGGAAGGATTCCCAGAGAGATGGAGAGAGGGAATAATATGCCCAATACATAAAAAAGGCGAAAAAAATAAAGTCGATAATAATAGAGGGGTAACATTATTGAGCTCGGCATACAAATTGTACGCGACAATACTGCAAGAAAGATTACAGAAGGAAATAGAGGAAAGAAGTTTGGTACCAGACGGACAAGCGGGATTCAGAAAAGGAAGAAGGGCGATAGACAACATATATAATAATGAAACACTTAGCAAATAAAGAACTAGAAAAAAAAGAGGGAAAATGGTAGCACTATTCGTAGACCTAAAAGCTGCTTTTGACAAAGTGAATAGGGAAAAGCTGTGGGAATATATGAAAAGAAAAAAAATCAATGAAAGATTAATACAAAGAATAGAGGAAATATACGAAGAAACGAGAAGCAAAGTTAAAGTGAATGGGGAAGAGAGTGAGAAATTCATAACAAAGAGAGGGTTGAGGCAGGGATGTCCACTGAGCCCAAGCCTGTTCTCGGTATATACGGGGGATCTGGAAGAGACAATGAGAGGACAACAGACAGGAGGGATAGTGGTAGGGAAAGCTAAGGTATGGTCGTTGGCGTATGCGGATGACATAGTGCTGGTGGCTAAGGAGGAAAAGGAAATGAAAGAGATGATGAAAACGCTAGAGAAATATATGAAAAAAAAAGAAATGGAAGTAAACACGGAGAAAACAAAGATAATGATATTTAGAAAATGAGGGGGAAAAGAAAAGAGAGGAGTGGAGATGGAGTGATGAGAAAGTGCAACAAGTGAAGGAATTTACATACCTGGGCTACACGATGAAACAGGATAATAAAGAGGGAGAACACATAAAGGAAAGGGTGAAGAAAGGAAACAGGCTAATAGGACAAGTCTGGGGTGTGGGGGAAAGAGTATTCAAGATGGATATAACAAAAAGAAAATTGCTGTTCGAAAAATTAATAAAGGCGGTGGTAATGTATGGAGCGGAAATATGGGGCTGGAAGGAGTGGAGGGAGGTAGAGGGGCTACAGGAAAAATACTGGAGATGGGTGTTAGGATTGGACAGGGATACACCGGGGTATATTGTGAGAGAGGAGGTTCAGATAGAAGAAATAAGGATTGAGACAGGAAAAAGAGCAATAAAATACGAGGAAGAAATGAGGGAAAGAACAGATTGCAAAATTCTGCAAGAATGTTGGAAAGAGATAAAGGGAGGGAAAGTGAAGTACGGGCAGGAGGGCAAAGAAGAGTATTACAAAAGAAACGGGTACGCGAGTGAAGAAGTGGAGAGATTAAGAGGAGAGGGGTAGGGACACGAGAAGAAATAATAAGGAGAGATAGAGACATAGAAAAACAAGAAAGATGGACAAAGATAAAAGAGAGCAGATATAATAGGAATTATAAAGATATCAAGGGTGAAGGGGTGCCGGAATATTTAAAAGACAGTGAGATTAAAAGCAACAAAAGGAAAAAAATGGTGGCAAGGTTCAGATGTGGCAACGAGGAGTTAGGGAACAAATATTGAAAAGAAGAACCAGAAAAGTTGTGCAGGCTATGTGGAGAAGAAACGGTAGACCTTAACCACATGAGAAAGAGATGCAGGGAACTAAGAGAAGAGGTGATGAAAATAGTGGATATCTTAGATGCAAACGGAAAAGGAGCGGAATGGATGGAGGAAGTATGGAGCAGGAGGAAAAAGTTAAGGGGGGAGAAGGGATAAGAAAATGTAGTATATATGTATGACAACACGACCAAATTTGTAAGCCAAATGGCAATGAATAAAGTAAAACTTATAAATAGTAGTGTTAAATGTTTATTACAAAAGCTTGTGTAATTATTTAGTTTACATTAACAAATAATTATTTTGGTCCTTCGAACCGACTATGTTATACAAACTTCTTGCTCTTAACTACTCTTATTAGCCTACGTAGATTTTAAACTGAGTGGGTTTTCAAATTTTGAATGAACAAATTCAATTTTTCAATGTTTTGTAAATAATGTCACAGAGTGTTAGAATGAATTATTACAATTAACACAATAATAAACAACACAGTCAATGCTCAGGTTATCACATTCATTGTTTTCTTTTTTTATTACCATCAAGTGTTTTTTGTTATGATTAAATTTATCAATTTATTTTTTGTGCATTAACTGTTATTTTATTTGTTTCAGTTAACGATTTAAAGGAACGAATCAAAGTATGGAAGCTGGAACGTTCCCGTTCGAATCATTAAAATTATGTGATTATTTTCTGATAAAATAAAAAAAAAGTTGTTAATGTTTTAAAGTTATGGACTATAAAAGAGGAAAAAGAAACAATGAAATTTCGCAAAACCACAAATTTATCGATTACGTGCAATTGAAAAATTTTAACTAATCGTTGGCCTTCTTTAGTTGTCAACTCTATTAGAAACCAAAATTTTTGTACTTTTTGTAGAAAAAGATCAACGTAATAAACGGGTGTGCAACTACAAAAGTTAATTAGACGACGAGGAAATTTTGAAACGATCTCAAATATAACTAATTACCTGATTTTCGTTTGCATTTGATTAAGCTTTTACAAATTTACAGTTGCTATAGTACCTAATTCGTAATTTTTTTTAAATGCTACGACTGCCGTTATTGTGTACAATCAGTAACTTATTTTCTCTTCGAACTATGTAAATTTTGTTTTTTTAAGTAAAGAATGTGTTTTGGTGCATATTTAAATTTGTTATTATAATAAAATTGATTCTCGGTACAACTTTTATCTGCGCTATTTTGTTTGAAGTTGTACGGATAATCGAGTACTGTAAGATGTGATTAGGTAATCTTTTTTATAAAAAAATTATATAATTGTTTAAGTGGTGGTGAAGAAATACATTTGGTAGTAATACAGATAGTTTAATTTTTATATGCCCATTTATGTAAACCGCATGTTAGTTTAAGTCACCTGTTACGGCCTACGAATTAGATTAGTTTTGTATTTGTAATCGTTATTACTTAAGTAATTTCAGGAACAGAAGTCGATAGAGAAAGACGTGGACCGATACCGTGTGATCGACAATGCAGTTCTGTAAGTTTTTGTTATTTTGATTTTCTTTTAATATAAGATTTTTTTAAATTGTTTTAATTAAACTTTTGCCCTACATCGTTTTAACAAGAACCGATAAGATTAAACGTATCTTTTGAACAATTTATCCAACTAAACTAATTTGTTGTTTTGATTTTTTTAGTTAATTACATCATTGCTTAGACGAATCATAACTATGGCGTTGGCTTATTAATGCACTTGTAATGATTCGAACCTTAATCTGAAATTTCCGGGCGAAATTAAGGAGTCGCCAGGCAGTATTACTAAGTTACTATAGGAGCTACGGGATGTTTACCAATTCGAATTTTTGAGATGATTAATGAAACACCCTGTATACAGTTATTTGAAAGTACCTAGTCTAAATCATTTAAGATCAAGTAGCCATGAAACAGAAACGTTAATTGTTATCAATTGTTTGAAACTGTCAAATTTGGTTGTTATTGTAGCTTAAATAATTAAACCTTTATTTTATAAAAAGATTTGTTTTGCGAAAGATGTGTCGGGAATTACACCTAATGCATAATAAAAATGAAAGGTTACAGACCAACGATATTTTTTCATGTGGGTCATTGACCTACTATTTTGCGAAACTTCGACCGACTTTGGACAAGTTGCGGAACTATTGGAAAACAGAAATTATGAAGAATTTGAACGAGATTATTATCTAAAAAGTGAGTCTTATTTTTGTGTTAATTTTTTTTAACGATTACATACTCGGTAATTTTTTCTCAAATTCAATATGGCGCTTATAAGGAATAAAATAATTAAATTAATACTTAGGAAAGATCTTATACAGTGTGTTCTATTTAAAAATTTTTTTGTTTGAACTTTAGCAGCTTTGAGAATAAATTATGTAGGTACGCTCAGTTTGTAATGTACTTAATCATTATAAAATTTTATTTCTTAATGTTGGTATCAGAGGTACACTCAACTATACAAAAAACGGGACGCCTTAGTTCGATTGAAATAGTTACCGGTGTAAACTATGCTTATTAGCAAATGCGATCGGCAATCGTTCGCGATGCTATTCTAGAAATACAAATTAGACAAATAATAAACATTGATAATACCAGAAGGTCAAATTGTTTACCCACAACAACTAAAAAATCGATACATTCTTTTTTTTGGATAATTTGGAACAGTAAACTGCATTTGATTTTTATACGAAATATTTTCGTGTGTAAATAAAAGTTCCATATTGAAAAAAACTTTATTAGAGGTTTTTTTTTGAACACATTTTATATTACACCCATGTAACAACATTGTGAATATAAGACTATTCTTATTGCCTTTCTTTGACATTACGATCAAAAAAAGATTAAAAAAACAATTACTTAAAATGTGATTAAAACTTAAGAGTAATAGTTGTTCACAATGTTATTAATATGTTGTTACATGGGTAGTAAGTGATCGTCTTGCTCTTGATATGACTCATGGCGTACAGAGATTTGATCCGTAGTGGAAAGATTTTGAAACGCAAACGCTTTACATGTGTTGATAGCGTTCAATGTTAGAATTGCAGACCAGCGCAATCCCATTATTTGTAACGTTTCGTAACTAGCTTGACTGTCGCGTTAATACCAAAATTAGGTAGGCAAGATACATTGCCATTCTCGAAAGTAATTTTATAATGGCTTCGTGCTGTAAAGACGAGCTGTTCTGGTGGATGTAGTAATTAATAAGTTGTGCAGAAGCATTTGCTGTCAGATTTCTTTACCAATTGTTTATGATCTCGATGTGTAATAAGGTGTAGGTCGTAAATTGATCAAATAACGGATGTGATGAGATTGTGGTCAGTGTAGATGGCAAGGTTCATATTTTTGTTCGGCGAAACTCAGTTTCTGTGAGAAGAAATCCATCAGTTGCCAGATACCTTTGACACATTGTTTAAGAGCAGGGCCAAATGTAAATAAATAAAAATAATATATCTCAAAAAATAAAATCGACTTCGCTTCATTTTTTTCAAATTAAAGCAATCGATTAGTTCTCGTTGCGTCAATTTTGCTAAAACTATCACTTTTCATTGCAATTTTTATAATCACATTATATTCTGTACACTATCGCTTTTATTGTCATTTTTATATAGTTGTCCCATTCTTTTCAATTTAAAGAATCGATTATTTTCGTTGGATCGATTTATTCTCGACTTCGTACGGTTTTTCTCCAAGTTCGTTGAAAATATCGGTTTTCATTGCAATTTTTATAATCGTATTGTGTTCTAAACACGTTTTTACAAAGAGAAACGTAAAAACTAGCAGGCAGTATCTCAATTTTTTTGAAACAATCTATTAGTTCTCGAAGATTTATTGTTAACTTTGTAGGGTTTTTCTAAAGTTTCGCCAAGAATATCGCTTTTATTGCAATTTTTACAATCGAATCTGAATCTACACAAAAATACGCAAAAACCAAAAAGTACTCTCTGATCTCTTCAATTTAAATAATCGTTTGTTTCTCGTTGGGTGGATTTACTTTCGAGTACGACGATTTTTCTCCAAGTTTGGTAAAAATATCGGCTTTCATTGCAACTTTTATAACCGCAATATATTCTAAACACATTTTTACAAAGGGATTAGTAAAAATCAGGAGACATTCTTTTTATTATGTTTTTTTCAAATTAAACAATCTATAAGTTTTCGTTGCGAAATTTATTCTCGACTTTGTAATAGTAATTTTTACAATCGCATTGTATTCTACGCAAAATTTTATACAAAAATACGTAAAAACTGTAAGGTAGCCTCTCGCATTTTTTCAATTTCAACAATCAAGTAGTTCTCGTTGCGTCGATTTTATCTGGAATCTGTTTGGTTTTTCTTGAAATTTTCCTAAAAAGACCATTTATAATTGTAATTTTTATAATAGCATCGTATTGTACACAAAATTTTACATAAAATGTGCAACAACCAGAAGATGTGTCGATTTCTTCTCGGTTTCGTTTCTCGGTTTTTCTTAAATTTTCCTAAATAGATAACCTTTTATTGCAATGTTTGTGATCGGATCGTATTCTACACATAATTTTACACAAAAATATGTAAAAATTACAAGATAACCTGTCACATTTTTTGAATTTAAACAATCAAGTAGTTCTCGTTGCGGTGATTTTCTCTGGAATGTTTGGTTTTTCTTGAAATTTTCTTAAAAAAACCCACCTTTTACTGCAATTTTCATAATCACATTGTATTCTTGACATAATTTTATATAAAAATGTGCAAAAACCAGAACGTAGCCTCTCACCTTTTTTCAATTTAAACAACCGATTAGTTATCGCGTCGATTTACTCTCGACTTCGTTTAGCATTTCTCAAGTTCTCCTAAAAAAGACGACTTTTTATTACAATTTATATAATTGCATTGTATTGTACACACAATTTTACACATTTACGCAAATATAAGGTAACCTATCGAATTTTTTCAATTTAAACAATCGAGTAGTTTTCGTTGCGACGGTTTTTGTCTCCAATACGTTTGGTTTTTCTTGAATTTTTTCTAAAAAGACCATTTCTTATTGCAATTTTTATAATCGCATTATTTTCTTCACCTAATTTTACATAAAAACGTGCAAAAACCAGAAGGTGTTCTCTCACATTTTTTCAATTCAAACAATCGATTAGTTCTCGTGTCGATATACTCTCGGCTTCGTTTGATTTTTCTCTAATCTTCCTAAAAAGATGTCCTTTTATTGTAATTTTTATAATTGCATCGATTTTTACACATAACTTGACACAAAAAATACGCAAAAACTGTACGGTAGTCTCGCATTTTTTCAATTTCAACAATCAAGTAGTTCTCGTTGCGTCGATTTTCTCTGGAATCTGTTTAGTTTTTCTTGAAATTTTCCTAAAAAGACAACGTTTTATTCCAATTTTTATAATCGCACTGCATTCTTCGCCTAATTTTACATAAAAATGGGCAAAAACCAGAAGGTAGTCTGTCACATTTTTTCATATTAAATAATCAATTAGTTCTCGTATCGATTTACTCTACTCCGTTTGATTTTTCTTGAATTCTTTCTAAAAAGACCATTTCTTATTGCAATTTTTATAAAGCATCGTATTCTAAAACCAGAAGGTGGTCTCTCATATTTTTTCAATTTAAACAATTAATCGTTGCTTGTGTCGATTTACTCTTGACTTCGTTTGGTTTTCCTTAAATTTTCCTAAATAGATGACCTTTTATTGCAATTTTTATAATCGCATTGTATTTTACACAAAAATGTGCAAAAACCAGAAGGCAGCCTCTCACGTTTTTTTCAGTTTAAATAATTTATTAGTTATTGCGTCGATTTACTCTCGACGTCGTTTGGTATTTCTCAAGTTTTCCTAAAAAGACTGCTTTTTATAACAAATTTTATAATTGCATTGTATGTATTTTAAACACAATTTTGCACATTTTACGTAAAAATTCAGGGCCGGATTAAGACAGTCATGGGTCCTAGGCTACTTATCATTTGGGGCCGTTTTTTATTCACACGTAGGTACCTACCAGTATTATATTATCTGCATATCAAAACTATACACATCACATACAAATAAATCTTTTAATAAACAAAAAACAATTAGGTATTTATAAAATATAAAATTTAACGTAATAAACACTTAGAAATGAACCTTTCTACATTTCAATAAAGCAAAATCTTCAAGAATATTTTCAAATTCAATAGATTTTAACAAATCTGATTCTATAGATAAAATTGAAAGATTCACTAGTTTTTCATGAGCCAAAGTACTTCTCATAAAATTTTTTACTCTATTGAAGATTGAAAATGATCTTTCTCCTGCACAATTGGTTACAGGTATACTCAAAAATATTCGCAAGACAACGTCTACATTAGGAAACGTTGCAATTACGTTTTCTTTGCGTATTAATTTGAACGTACATCAAAGAAAATATCTTCTACACTGGTTACTGCTTCTATAAAATATTTAAATTGAACACATTCTTCAGGAAAGCTTTCATCTAAGTCGTTGCAATACATGTTTTTTAAATTTGTTGCTTTTTTAATTATTGCTTCTGGTAACATTTCAGTCAGTTTGGATAAAAACTGTCGTACGCACTTTTCCTTTTAGTCAGTTCATTAGTTATTTTATCAATCACAACGTAAAAAATATTAATTTTCATATTTCTTAGTCCATCAAAAACAGTTTCATGTTGAGTTGCATCCCCACTTTGAAGTTTGAGAATTTTTATTCGCTTCGTATTACGTCTGTATACATTGCAGTTTGTCAATTTATTCCCTGCTTTTTCATACATTTCAAAGTTGTTTCTTAATTGTTTTACATAAAATAAAAGAGAATCATACAAACTTACTACATTTAAAACATCAATATCCGTACTTTGCAGAGATTTGCTTGTTTTACAAAATGGTCCATAACTTCACTCCAAAAAGCTACCACTATCCCTATTTCTATTTAAGACATTTTTTAAGGAGTCCTGTTGCTTCTAGTGTTGTCACGGATGATTGTGTAAAGTCGTTTGCTATATGTTGAATGGCATCTTTTATGCAAGTAAATCCGCGATAAAGTGCTTTACAACAATCTTCTCTAGCTGACTATCTTGTTGCTGACAATCTCTTTACAGATATTGCGTGTTCTTTTAGTAGATAATGGTTCATGGTTTGCCATCTACCAGTAGATCTAGAAAAGAAGTTATATATTTGTTCCACAAAGAAGAAAAACGAAGAGGCTTCTTCACAAGACTCTGCTGCGCATGTTCCTACTAAATTTAAGGAATGGGCTGCGTAAGGAACGAAAATAGCTAATTTGTTATGTTGAAGTATTCTCGCTTGTAATCCCGAGTACTTGCCGGACATGTTACTGGCATTGTCATAGGTTTGACCTCTGCAGTCTTGAATATTCAAAGACAATTTTTCTAGAAAATTCAAAATTTCTATTTCCATGTCTGCTCCTTTATGACTTATATTTTCCAAAAAAGTAATAAAACGTTCTACTGGCGTGTTATCTTTTAAAACATATCTTAAAATCAAAGTCAGCTGCTCTGCATGCGACACATCTGGTGTTGAATCGACGCTGATAGAAAAATGTTTAGATTCTTTCACTTGGTTGACTATAAAAGAGTGCACCCTTGTTGCTAATATGGCTATAAACTCGTCGCATATTGTTGATGATAAATAAGACGAGACTTCGTACGTAGGCCTTTGTGGCTGCAGGCCCCTTTGGGCCGCAGGCCCTTAGGCTATAGCCTATGTAGCCTATTGGGTAATACGGAGCTGTAAAAATTATAAGGTAAACTGTCGCATTTTTTCAATTTAAACAATCAAGCAGTTTTCGTTGCGTCCATTTCTTCACGAGTCTGTTTAGTTTTTCTTGAAATTTTCCTAAAAAGCCACCTCTTATTGCAATTTTTTTAATTGCACCGTATTCTTCATATAATTTTACATAAAAATGTGCAAAAACTAGAAGGTATTCTCTCACATTTTTTCAATTTAAACAGTCGATAAGTTATCGCTTCGATTTACTCTCGACTTCGTTTGGCTTTTCTCAAGTTTTCCTAAAAAGACACCTTTTTATTTTTTTTAATCGCATCATATTCTACATATAAGTTTACACAAAAATATGTAAAAATTATAAGGTAACCTGTAGCATTTATTCAATTTAAACAATCATCAAGTAGTTTTCGTTGCGTCGATTTCCTCTCGACTTCGTTTGGTTTTTCTTGATTTTTTTCTAAAAGACCATTTCTTATTGCAATTTTTATAATAGCATCGTATTCTAAACAAAATTTTACATAAAATGTGCAAAAACAAGAAGGTAGTATGTTACATCATTTTAAATAATCAATTAGTTTTCGTGTCGATTTACTCTCGACTGCGTTTGGTTTTTCATGAAATTTTTCTAAAAAGACCATTTATAATTGTAATTTTTGTAATACCATCGTATTCAACACAAAATTTTACATACAATTTGCAAAAACCAGAAGATGATCTCTCATCTTTGTTCGATTTAAACAATCAATTATTTCTTTTGTCGATTTGCTCTCGACTTCGTTTGGTTTTTCTTAAATTTTCTTAAATAGATAACCTTTTATTGCAATGTTTGTGACCGGATCGTATTCTACACATAATTTTACATAACAATGTGCAAAAACCTGACGTAGCATCTCACATTTTTTCAATTTAAACGATTCATTAGTTATCGCGTCGATTTACTCTCGACTTCGTTTGACTTTTCTCAAGTTTTCCTAAAAAGATGGCTTTTTATTGCAAGTTTTGTAACTGTATTGTTTTCGACACAAAATTTCACACAAAAATACGTAAAAATTATAAGGTAACCTGTCACATTTTTTCAATTCAAACAATCAAGTAGTTCTCGTTGCGTCGATTTTCTCTTGAATCGTTTGGTTTTTCTTGAAACCTTCCTAAAAAACCACTTCTATTTACAATTTTTAGAATCGCATCATATTCTATACTTAACTTTTACACAGAAATACGTAAAAATTATAAAGTAACCCGTCGCATTTTTTCAATTTAAACAACCAAGTAGTTCTCGTTGCGTCGATTTTCTCACGAATCTGTTTAGTTTTTCTTGAAATTTTCCTAAAAAGACAACGTTTCATTCCAATTTTTTATAATCGCACTGTATTCTTCACGTAATTTTACATAAAAATGTGCAAAAACCAGAAGGTAGTCTGTCACATTTTTTCATTTTTAATTATCAATTACTTCTCGTGTCGATTTACTCTTGACTTCGTTTTATTTTTCTCGAATTTTCCTAAAAAGGTGACATTTTTATAATTGCATCGTCTTCTACACATAATTTTACACGAAAATACGCAAAACCTATAAGATAGCCTCTCGCATTTTTACAATTTTAACATAAATTAGTTCTAGTTACATCGATTTTCTCTCGATTATATTTGATTTTTCTTGAAATTTTTTAAAAAAGCCACCTTTTACTGCAATTTTCATAATCGCATTGTATTCTACAGATAATTTTAGTCAAAAATGTGCAAAAACCTGACGTAGCCTCTCACATTTTTTCAATTTAAACGATTCATTAGTTATCGCGTCGATTTACTCTCGACTTCGTTTGACTTTTCTCAAGTTTTCCTAAAAAGATGGCTTTTTATTGCAAGTTTTGTAATTGTATTGTGTTCTACACAAAATTTTACACAAAAATACGTAAAAATTATAAGGTAACCTGTCACATTTTTTCAATTTAAACAAACAAGTAGTTCTCGTTGCGTCGATTTACTCTCGAATCTGTTAAGTTTTTCTTGAAATTTTCCTATAAAGACCACGTTTTATTACAATTTTTATAATCGCACTGTATTCTTCACGTAACTTTACATAAAAATGTACGAAAACCAGAAGGTAGTCTGTCACATTTTTTCATTTTAAATAATCAATTAGTTCTCGTGTCGATTTACGCTCGACTTCGTTTGATTTTGCTCGAATTTTCCTATAAAGGTGACATTTTTATAATTGCATCGTTTTCTACACATAATTTTACAGGAAGATACGCAAAAACTATAAAGTGGTCTCTCGCATTTTTTCAATTTCAACATCAATTAGTTCTTGTTACATCGATTTTCTCTCGATTATATTTGTTTTTTTTTTAAATTTTACTGCAATTTTCATAATCGCATTGCAGTCTACACATAATTTTACACAAAAATGTGCAAAAACCTAACGTAGCCTCTTAAATTTTTTCAATTTAAGCAATCGCGTCGATTTACTATCGGATTCGATTAGCTTTTCTAAAGTTTTCTTAAAAAGACTGCTTTCTATTATAATTTTTATAATTGCATTGTATATTACATACAATTTTACACATTTTACGCGAAAATTATAAGGTAATTTATCGCATTTTTTCAATTTAAACAATCAAGTAGTTTTCGTTGCGTCGATTTTCTCTCGAAAACATTTGGTTTTTCTTGAAATTTTCCTGAAAAGACCACTTCATTTTCTAATTTTTATATCATCGTATTCTACACAAAATTTTACACAAAAATGGGCAAAAACTAGAAGGTAGCCTCACACATTTTTTAAATTTTAACAGTCAAGTAGTTTTCGTTGCGTCGATTTTCTCTCGAATCTGTTTGGTTTTTCTTGAAATCTTCCTAAAAAGACCACTTTTTTTACAATTTTTATAATCGTATTCTATACATAATTTTACACAAAAATACGTAGAAATTATAAGTTAACCCCTCGGATTTTTTCAATTTCAACAATCAAGTAGTTCTCGTTGCCTCGATTTCTCTGGAATCTGTTTAGTGTGTCTTGATATTTTCCTAGAAAGACAACGTTTTATTGCAATTTTTATAATTGCACTGTAATCTACACATAATTTTACACAAAAATGTGCAAAAACTTGACGTAGCCTCTCACATTTTTTCCATTTAAACAATCGATTTAGTTCTCGTGTCGATTTACTCTCGTCTTCGTTTGGTTTTTCTCAAGTTTTTCTAAAAAGATTACTATTTATTGCAATTTTTAAATTGCATTGTGTTCTTCACACAATTTTACACAAAATTGCGCAAAAGTTGTAAGGTAACCTGTCGCATTTTTTCATTTTAAACCAGTAAGTAGTTCTCGTTGCGTCGATTTTCTCTGGAATCTGTTTAGTTTTTCTTGAAATTTTCCTAAAAAGACAACGTTTTATTGCAATTTTTATAATCGCACTGCATTCTTCGCCTAATTTTACATAAAAATGGGCAAAAACCAGAAGGTAGTCTGTCACATTTTTTCATATTAAATAATCAATTAATTCGATTTACTCTACTCCGTTTGATTTTTCTTGAATTCTTTCTAAAAAGACCATTTCTTATTGCAATTTTTATAAAGCATCGTATTCTAAAACCAGGAGGTGGTCTCTCATATTTTTTCAATTGAAACAATTAATCATTGCTTGTGTCGATTTACTCTTGACTTCGTTTGGTTTTCCTTAAATTTTCCTAAATAGATGACCTTTTATTGCAATTTTTATAATCGCATTGTATTTTTCACAAAAATGTGCAAAAACTAGAAGGTATTCTCTCACATTTTTTCAATTTAAACAATCGATAAGTTATCGCGTCGATTTACTCTCGACTTCGTTTGGCTTTTCTCAAGTTTTCCTAAAAAGACTGCTTTTTATAACAAATTTTATAAATGCATTGTATGTATTTTAAACACAATTTTGCACATTTTACGTAAAAATTATAAGGTAAACTGTCGCATTTTTTCAATTTAAACAATCAAGTGGTTTTCGTTGCGTCCATTTTTTCACGAGTCTGTTTAGTTTTTCTTGAAATTTTCCTAAAAAGCCACCTCTTATTGCAATTTTCATAATTGCACCGTATTCTTCATATAATTTTGCATAAAAATGTGTAAAAACTAGAAGGTATTCTCTCACATTTTTTCAATTTAAACAATCGATTAGTTCTCGTGTCGATATACTCTTGACTTCGTTTGATTTTTCTCAAATTTTCCTAAAAAGATGTCCGTTTATTATAATTTTTATAATAGCTTCGTATTCTACACGAAATTTTACATAAAATGTGCAAAAACCAGAAGGTAGTCTGTTACATTTTTTCATTTTAAATAAACTGCGTTTAGTTTTTCATGAAATTTTTCTAAAAAGACCATTTATAATTGTAATTTTTATAATACCATCGTATTCAACACAAAATTTTTCATAAAATGTGCAAAAACCAGAAGATGATCTCTCATATTTGTTCGATTTAAACAATCAATTATTTCTTGTGTCGATTTGCCCTCGACTTCGTTTGGTTTTTCTTAAATTTTCTTAAATAGATAACCTTTTATTGCATTGTTTGTGACCGGATCATATTCCACACATAATTTTACACAAAAATACATAAAAATTAGAAGGTAACTTATCACATTTTTTCAATTTAAACAATCAAGTAGTTTTCGTTACGTTGATTTTCTCTCGAATCTGTTTAGTTTTTCTTGAAATCTTCCTAAAAAGGCTACGTTTTATTGCAATTTTTATAATCGCACTGTATTCTTCACCTAATTTTACATAAAAACGTGCAAAAACCAGAAGGTGTTTTCTCACATTTTTTCAATTTAAACAATCAATATATTATCTCGTGTCGATTTACTCTTCACTTCGTTTGGTTTTCCTTAAATTTTCCTAAACCTTTTATTGCAATTTTTATAACTGCATCGTATTCTATACATAATTTTACACTAAAATATTTAAAAAATACTAAATAACCTGTCGCATTTTTTGAATTTAAACAATCAAGTAGTTCTCGTTGCATTGATTTTTTCGGGAATCTCTTTGGTTTTTCTTGAAATTTTCCTATAAAGACCACGTTTTGTTGCAATTTCTATAATCGCATTGTATTCTTCACGTAATTTTACATAAAAATGTGCAAAAACCAGAAGGTAGTGTGTCACATTTTTTTTATTTTAAATAATCAATTAGTTGTCGTGTCGATTTACTCTTGACTTCCTTCTCGAATTTTCCTAAAAAGGTGATATTTTTATAATTGCATCGTCTTCTACACATAATTTTACAGGAATATGCGTAATGCGTTCTACACAAAATTTTACATAAAAATACGTAATAATTATAAGGTAACTTGTCGCATTTTTTCAATTTAAACAACCGAGTAGTTCTCGTTGCGTCGATTTTCTATCGAATCTGTTAAGTTTTTCTTGAAATTTTCCTAAAATGACCACTGTTTATTCCAATTTTTATAATCGCACTGTATTCCTCACGTAATTTTACATACAAATGTGCAAAAACCAGAATGTAGTCTGTCACATTTTTTTATTTTAAAAAATCAATTAGTTCTCGTGTCTATTTACGCTCGACTTCGTTTGATTTTTCTCGAATTTTCCTAAAAAGGTGACATGTTTATAATTGCATCGCAACTATAGAGTAGTCTCTCGCATTTTTTCAATTTCAACATAAATTAGTTCTCGTTACATCGATTTTCTCTCGATTATATTTGTTTTTTAAATTTTCTTAAAAAAAACACCTTTTACTGCAATTTTCATAATCGCATTGTAATCTACACATAAATTTAGTCAAAAATGTGCAAAAACCTGACGTAGCCTCTCACATTTTTTCCATTTAAACAATCGATTAGTTCTCGTGCCCATTTACTCTCGTCTTCGTTTGGTTTTTCTCAAGTTTTTCTAAAACGATGACTATTTATTGCAATTTTTATAATTGCATTGTGTTCTTCACACAATTTTACACAAAATTGCCCAAAAGTTGTAAGGTAACCTATCGCATTTTTTTCATTTTAAACAAGTAAGTAGTTCTCGTTGCGTCGATTTTCTCTGAAATCTGTTTAGTTTGTCTAGAAATTTTCCTAAAAAGACAACGTTTTATTGCAATTTTTATATTCGCACTGTATTCTTCACGTAATTTTACATAAAATGTGCAAAAACCAGAAGGTAGTCTGTCACATTTTTTCATTTTAAATAATCAATTAGTTCTCGTGTCGATTTATTCTTGACTTCGTTTGATTATTTTCTCGAATTTTCTTAAAAATTTGACATTTTTATAATTTCATCTTCTTCTGCACACAATTTTACACGAAAATACGCAAAAACTGTAAAGTACCCTCTCGCATTTTTTCAATTTTAACATACATTAGTTCTCGTTACATCGATTTTCTCTCGATTATATTTGATTTTTCTTGAAATTTTCTTAAAAAACCCACCTTTTACTGCAATTAATAGTCTACACATAATTTTACACAAAAACCTGACGTAGCCTCTCACATATTTTCAATTTAAACAATTCATTAATTATCGCGTCGATTTACTCTCGACTTCGTTTAGCTTTTCTTAAGTTTCCCTAAAAAGACGTCTTTTTATTGGAAGTTTTGTAATTGTATTGTATTCTACACAAAATTTTACATAAAAATACGTAAAAATTATAAGGTAACCTGTCACATTTTTTTAAATTTAAACAAACGAGTAGTTCTCGTTGCGTCGATTTTCTCTTGAATCTGTTTAGTTTTTCTTGAAATCTTCCTAAAAAGACCACGTTTTATTATAATTTTTATAATCGCACTGTATTCTTCACGTAATTTTTACATAAAAATGTGCAAAAACCAGAAGGTAGTCTGTCACATTTTTTTATTTTAAATAATCAATTAGTTCTCGTGTCGATTTATTCTTGACTTCGTTTGATTATTTTCTCGAATTTTCCTAAAAATGTGACATTTTATAATTGCAACGTCTTCTACACATACTTTAAACGAAAATATGCAAAAACTATAAAGTAGCCTCTCGCATTTTTTCAATTTTAACATAAATTAGTTCTCGTTACATCGATTTTCTCTCGTTTAGATTTGTTTTTTTTTTTAATTTTCTTAAAAAACCCACCTTTTACTGCAATTTTCATAATCGCATTGTATTCTACACATAATTTTACACAAAAATGTGCAAAAACCTGACGTAGTCTCTCACATTATTTCAATTTAAACAATTCATTAGTTATCACTTCGATTTACTCTCGACTTCGTTTGACTTTTCTCAAGTTTTCCTAAAAAGATGGCTTTTTATTGCAAGTTTTGTAATTGTATTGTGTTCTACACAAAATTTTACACAAAAATACGTAAAAATTATAAGGTAACCTGTCACATTTTTTCAATTTAAACAAACAAGTAGTTCTCGTTGCGTCGATTTTCTCTCGAATCTGTTAAGTTTTTCTTGAAATTTTCCTAAAAAGACCACGTTTTATTGCAATTTTTATATTCTTCACGTAATTTTACATAAAAATGTGCAAAAACCAGAAGGTAGTCTGTCACATTTTTTTATTTTAAATAATCAATTAGTTCTCGTGTCGATTTACTCTTGATTTCGTTTGATTTTGCTCGAATTTACCTAAAAAGGTGACATTTTTATAATTGCATCGTCTTCTACACATAATTTTACAGGAAGATACGCAAAAACTATAAAGTAGCCTCTCGCAGTTTTTCAATTTCAACATAAATTATTTTTCGTTACATCGATTTTCTCTCGATTATATTTGATTTTTCTTGAAATTTTCTTAAAAAAACACTTTTTACTGCAATTTTCATAATCGCATTGTATTCTACACATAATTTTACACAAAAATGTGCAAAAACCTGACGTCGCCTCTCACAGTTTTTCAATTTAAACAATTCATTAGTTATCGCGTTGATTTACTCTCGACTTCTTTTGACTTTTCTCAAGGTTTCCTAAAAAGATGTTTTTTTATTGCAAGTTTTGTAATTGTATTGTGTTCTACACAAAATTTTACACAAAAATACGTAAAAATTATAAGGTAACCTGTCACATTTATTCAATTTAAACAACCAAGTAGTTCTCGTTGCGTCGATTTTCTCTCGAATCTGTTAAGTTTTTCTTGAAATTTTCCTAAAAAGACCACGTTTTATTGCAATTTTTATAATCGCACTGTATTCTTCACGTAATTTTACATAAAAATGTGCAAAAACCAGAAGGTAGTCTGTCACATTTTTTCATTTTAAATAATCAATTAGTTCTCGTGTCGATTTACTCTTGACTTCGTTTGATTTTTCTCGAATTTTCCTAAAAAGGTGACATTTTTATAATTGCATCGTCTTCTACACATAATTTTACACGAAAATACGCAAAAACTATAAGGTAGCCTCTCGCATTTTTTCAATTTTAACATAAATTAGTTCTCGTTACATCGATTTTCTCTCGATTATATTTGATTTTACTTGAAATTTTCTTATAAAACCCACTTTTTACTGCAATTTTCATAATCGCATTGTATTCTACACATAATTTTACACAAAAGCCTGACGTAGGCTCTCACATTTTTTCAGTTTAAACAATTCATTAGTTATCGCGTCGATTTACTTTCGACTTCGTTTGACTTTTCTCAAGTTTTCCTAAAAAGATGGCTTTTTATTGCAAGTTTTGTAATTGTATTGTGTTCTATACAAAATTTTATATAAAAATACGTAAAAATTATAAGGTAACCTGTTACATTTTTTCAATTTAAACAAACAAGTAGTTCTCGTTGCGTCGATTTACTCTCGAATCTGTTAAGTTTTTCTTGAAATTTTCCTAAAAAAGACCACGTTTTATTGCAATTTTTATAATCGCACTGTATTCTTCACGTAATTTTTACATAAAAATGTGCAAAAACCAGAAGGTAGTCCGTCACATTTTTTCATTTTTATTCATCAATTAGTTTTCGTGTCGATTTACTCTTGACTTCGTTTGATTTTTCTCGAATTTTCCTAAAAAGGTGACATTTTTATAATTGCATCGTCTTCTACACATAATTTTACACGAAAATACGCAAAAACTATAAAGTAGCCTCTCGCATTTTTTCAATTTTAACATAAATTAGTTCTCGTTACATCGATTTTCTCTCGATTATATTTGATTTTTCTTGAAATTTTCTTTAAAAAACCCACCTTTTACTGCAATTTTCATAATCGCATTGTATTCTACACATAATTTTACACAAAAATGGGCAAAAACTAGAAGGTAGCCTCTCACATTTTTTTAATTTCGACAATCAAGTAGTTCTTCTTGCGTCGATTTTTTCTCGATTCTGTTTAGTTTTTCTTGAAAATTTCCTAAAAAGACTACGTTTTATTGCAATTTTTATAATCGCATTGTATTTTTTAGGTAATTTTACATAAAAGTGTGCAAAACCAAAAGGTAGTAAATTTTTTTCATTTTAAATAATCAATTAGTTCTCGTGTCGATTTACTCTCGACTTCGTTTGGTTTTTCTTGAAATTTTTCTAAATACGTGACTTTTTATTGCAATTTTTATAATCACATTGTATTTTTCTCAAAATTTTATATAAAAATACGCAAAAATTATAAGGTAACTTGTCGCATTTTTTCAAGCAATCGAGTAGTTTTTGTTGCGTCGATTTTCTCTAGAATCTGTTTGGTTTTTTTTATATTTTCTTTAAAAACCCACCGTTTACTGCAATTTTCATAAACGCATTGTATTCTACACGTAATTTTACAGCAAAAAATGTGCAAAAACTAGAAGGTATTCTCTCATATTTTTTCAATTAAAGCAATCGATTAGTTCTCGTTGCGTCATTTTTCTCTCGAATCGGTTTGGTTTTTCTTGTAATTTTTCTAAAAAAGACCACATTTTATTATAATTTTTATAATCGCATTGTATTCTACTTGATTCTACACATAAGTTTACACAATTTTACAAAAAGACTTTAAGGTGGCTTCTCGTATTTTTTCAATTTCAACGATTAAGTAGTTCTCATTTTTTGTCTAATCTGTTTCTTGTAATTTTCCGAAAAAGCCACCTCTTATTGCAATTTTTATAATCGCACTATATTCTTTACGTAATTTTACATAAAAATGTGCAAAAACTAGAAGGTATTCTTCACATTTTTTTAATTTAAACACCGATCCAGGAAAATCTAGCAGAGTAATTGAATGTTTAACTGAAACTGAACTTACACAGATCAAATAATATCTGTTTCTAAGATAAAAATTTTCATTAATCTTAGCTACTGTACTGTCGATTTACTCTCGACTTCGTTGAGCTTTTCTCAAGTTTTCCTAAAAAGACAGCTTTTTATTACAATTTTTATAATTGCATTGTATTCTGCATACAATTTTACACATTTTACGCGAAAATTATAAGGTAACTTATCGCATTTTTTTAATTTAAACAATCAAGTAGTTTTCGTTGCGTCGATTTTCTCTCGAAAACATTTGGTTTTTCTTGAAATTTTCCTGAAAAGACCACTTCTTCTATACAAAATTTTACATAAAAATGTGCAAAAACCATGACTACCTGTCTTTCGCGTTTTTTCAATTTAAACAATCGATTAGTTCTCGTGTCGATTTACTCTCAACTTCGTTTGGTGTTTGCATTGTGTTCTAGACACAATTTTACACAAAAATACGCAAAAATTATAAGCCAACTTGTCGCAAAAACTGTAAGGTGGCCTCGCATTTTTTTAATTTCAACAATCCAGTAGTTCTCGTTGCGTAGATTTTCTGTGGAATCTGTTTGGTTTTTCTTGAAATTTTCTTTGCGTCGATTTTCTCTCGAATATCTTTGGTTTTTCTAGAAGATTTCCTGAAAATACCAAGTTTTTTCCAATTTTTTAATTGCATTATATGCTTCACATAATTTTACATAAAAACGTGCAAAAATCAATTTAATCAATCAATATTATCTTGTGTCGATTTACTCTCCACTTCGTTTGGTTTTCCTTAAATTTTCCTAAACAGACATAAAAATATGCAAAAACCAGAAAGCAGTCTGTCACATTTTTTCAATTTAAACAATCTAGTAGTTCTCGTTGCGTCGATTTTTTCTCGAATCTGTTTAGTTTTTGTTGAAAATTTCCTAAAAAGACCACGTTTTATTGCAATTTTTATAATTGGATTCTATTTTTCAGGTAATTTTACATAAAAAGGTGCAAAAAACAGAAGGTAGTTTGTCAATTTTTTTCATTTTAAATAATCAATTAGTTCTCGTGTCGATTTACTCTCGACTTTGGTTTTTCTTGCAATTTTTCTAAACAGATGACTTGTTATTGCAATTTTTATAATCACATTGTATTTTTCACATACCTAATTTTATATAAAAATACGCAAAAATTATGAGGTAACTTGTCGTCAAGTAGTTTTCGTTGCGTCGATGTTTCATTTTTCTTGATATTTTCTTAAAAAAATCTACCTTTTACTGCAGTTTTCATAATCGCATTGTATCCTTCACATAAGGTATCATCTCACATTTTTTCAATTTAAACAATCGATTAGTTCTCGTTGCGTCATTTTTCTCTCGAATCTGTTTGTTTTTTTTTTGTAATTTTTCTAAAAAAGACCACCTTTTGTTATAATTTTTATAATCGCATTGTATTCTATTTGATTTTACACACAAGTTTACACAATTTTACAACAAAACTAAGGTAGCTACTCGCATTTTTTCAATTTCAACAATTAATTAGTTCTCGTTGCGTCATTTTTTTCTCTAACTTGTTTGGTTTTTCTTGTAATTTTCTTAAAAAGCCACCTCTTATTGCAATTTTTATAATTGCATCGTATTCTTCATATAATTTTACATAAAAATTTGCAAAAACTAGAAGGTATTCTTCACATTTTTTCAATTTAAACAATCGATTAGTTCTCGTTGCGTCATTTTTCTCTCGAATCTGTTTGTTTTTTTTCGTAATTTTTCTAAAAAGGACCACCTTTTGTTATAATTTTTATAATCGCATTGTATTCTACTTGATTCTACCTCGATTCTACACATAAGTTTACACAATTTTACAACAAAACTATAAGGTAGCTACTCGCATTTTTTCAACTTCAACAATTAAGTAGTTCTCGTTGCGTCATTTTTTTCTCTAACTTGTTTGGTTTTTCTTGTAATTTTCTTAAAAAGCCACCTCTTATTGCAATTTTTATAATCGCTTCGTATTCTTCATATAATTTTACATAAAAATTTGCAAAAACTAGAAGGTATTCTTCACATTTTCAATTTAAACATCGATCCAGGAAAATCTAGCAAAGTAATTGAATGTTTAATTGAAACTGAACTTATACAGATCAAATAATATCTGTTTCTAAGATAAAAATTTTTCATTAATTTTAACTACTGTACATTAAAAATAATGAAAAATTTTGCGCCAAAAAACCGGAGGCCTTTTTTAATATTCAACAATCAATTAGTTCTCTTTACGTATATTTGCTCTTACCTTTGTAGGGTTTTTCTCAAGCTACAGTAAGAAGATCGCCTTATGCTGCAGTTTTTATAACCACATCGTATTTAATGCTCAATATTACATAAAAATACGCAACAACTAGAATATAGTCTCTCCTATTTTTTTTAAATTTAAACAATCGATTGTTCGTGCTGTTTCTCTCAAAATTCGCTACAAAGATCACCGTTTATTGCATTTTTTATAATCGCATGACATACTACATAGAAAATATGCAAAAACCAGAGGGCACTCTTTTTTTTTTAAACTAATCAATCGATTATTTCTCGTTGCGTCAATTTACTCTCAATTTTGTACGATTTTTCTGAAACTTTGCTAAAAAGAACACTTTTTATTGCGATTTGTATAATCGCATTGTACTCGACACATTTTTACAAAAAAAAAACTTAAAAAAAGGAGGACAGCTTCTCCATTTTTTTTTCAAATTAAACAATCGATTGATTCTCGCTACGTAAATTTTTACTCTTGACATCTTACGGTTTTTCTCAAATTTCGCTAAAAAGATCACATTTTCTTGTAATTTTTATAATCGTATCGTATTCTAAACACAATTCTACATAAAAATACGCAAGAGTCAGGCGGTAGGTTTTCACATTTTTTTAATTTAAAGAATCGATTGTTCGTGCTGTTTCTCTCAAAATTCGCTACAAAGATCACCGTTTATTGCATTTTTTATAATCGCATGACATACTACATACAAAATATGCAAAAACCAGAGGGCACTCTTTTTTTTAAATTGAACAATCGATTATTTCTCGTTGCGTCAATTTACTCTCAATTTTGTACGATTTTTCTGAAACTTTGCTAAAAAGAACACTTTTTATTGCGATTTGTATAATCGCATTGTACTCTACACATTTTTACAAAAAAAAACGTAAAAAAAGGACAGCTTCTCCATTATTTTTCAAATTAAACAATCGATTGATTCTCGCTACGTAAATTTACTCTCGACATCTTACGGTTTTTCTCAAATTTCGCTAAAAAGATCACATTTTCTTGTAATTTTTATAATCGTATCGTATTCTAAATACAATTCGACATAAAATACGCAAGAGTCAGGCGGTAGGTTTTCACATTTTTTTAATTTAAAGAATCGATTGTTCGTGCTGTTTCTCTCAAAATTCGCTACAAAGATCACCGTTTATTGCATTTTTTATAAGCATGACATACTACATAGAAACTATGCAAAAACCAGAGGGCACTCTTTTTTTTTAAATTGAACAATCGATTATTTCTCGTTGCGTCAATTTACTCTCAATTTTGTACGATTTTTCTGAAACTTTGCTAAAAAGAACACTTTTTATTGCGATTTGTATAATCGCATTGTACTCTACACATTTTTACAAAAAAAACGTAAAAAAAGGAGGACAGCTTCTCCATTTTTTTTCAAATTAAACAATCGATTGATTTTCGCTACGTAAATTTACTCTGGACACCTTACGGTTTTTCTCAAATTTCGCTAAAAAGATCACATTTTCTTGTAAATTTTATAATCGTATCGTATTCTAAACACAATTCTAGATAAAAATACGCAAGAGTTAGACGATAGTTTCTCACGTTTTTTCAATTTAAAGAATCGATTAGTTCTCGTGTCGATTTACTTTTGACGTTATACAATTTTTCTCAAGTTTTGCTAAAAACATCAGCACAAATTGCAATTTTTAGAATCGCATCGTATAATTGTACATAAAAAGACGCAAAAACCTGAAGGGGTCTCTCCAATTTTAAGGAATCGATTAATTCTCGTTGTTTGGTTGTACTGGAAACTATTTTTTTCAAATGTTTCCAGTGCCAAATTGCATTTATTTTTCTAAGATTGACTTAATGAGGGCAAATAAATGTTTATATAATCAGTGTCAATTTTGATTTGGAACAAATTACATCATCAATCACCAAGAACAAACATGATACTTTTAATGACAATTTCGATGAAAAAAACTAAACGATTTAGCAATACTGGAATAAAAGTATCAATGAAAAATATGACGTTTTCGGATAAATACAATAATTTTTTGCAGGCTTTTAATTATATTTAATTAAGCAACTGAAATATATGTCGAGATTAATCTATATTTTGTCGAAAACAAAATTACAACATTATAAACTGACGATAACCCAAAAAAACGTTTTGAAAAATTTGTTATGTAATTTATTATTATAAACACATTGCACAATATCGAAATTAAGCAACAAATTTTAAATTGTTTTGTTATAGTAAGATATGTACGGTTTTATTCTTTATATAAGTAACAGCACTAATGCGAAAAATATAAATTCTTTTCACTTACAATCTATTTATATAAGCGCCTAATCTATTCTATTATTGAGCATGTTCAGTTTTGGTATTGTATGTACCTAAGTAAATAGATGCTTGTTGTAATATGCGTTAAAGTAACTAATATACATAACAGACTTAACATTTATTGTCATTACTTAATTCACCGTTTAAACATAATCTAAACCTTCACCCTATGAAGTTTCAGTCAAGGTACAAAATCATTTAGGCCTATACATACTACAATAATTAAATAAATAAATGTCAGTTTACGCTCAAGCCTCTAAACAAATAGCTGCGTAACTTATAAATAATGGATAACTTAGGTGTAGGTACATATTTTTGCATCGTAATGACTCGCAAAAATATCACATTTCGAGATTTTTAATGGAATTGTACAAAACAAAAAGAGAAGAAAAACAGTTTTCAGCTACCGAACACGTTGCATCAAATAAAACCTGATCGTCATTGAATCGTTTAATAACAACAGATACTAAAATAAATATTTAAAAATGGATAAGTAGTTTAAATAAAGGAAACGATTGTCTTCCACGTAGCTGAAAAATAAGCCTTAAGATTCTATATAACACAGATCTGCATCTATCTTTTAATAATATACGGAATATTTGGCACAATACTGCAAGACATAACAAATAAAATACCAAAGAATAAATTTAACTTTGCCGTTTTTCTAGGTATGTCTGCTATGTCTTTCGAACGAAATTGTTTTTCTATTTTGAAGGCGTTCGGTAGCGTCACTAAAGGTAAAATGAACCATTTTGAGTATTTAATGGTCATTATAATGAACATAACATACGGGGTGAAAAGTAAAAATGCGTATAATACGTGCGAACATGTATGACCGATTAAAATTGCTAAAGTTACTATACCCGCTTTTCGATCAACTTCCATGTCACGAGTGTTATTACTATGCAAAATCGCTTCGGTGTTTAAAGCTAAAGGAATTGCATAGTAAATTGTGGCCCACTCTAAGCGACCAGTCTGCGACATAAATGCAAACAGAACGGAGATAGGTCCGAAGATAATTAATATTAAAATATCACCTAATGCGATGTATTTCAATCCAATTCCACCCGTGTATAAAAAGCTCGAGGATAAGCCTCCGAAATATACCAAAGCTAAATGTTCCATTTTTGCTGGCGATATCGCCGTTAACAGAATAAACCCGACACATCCCGCAAAGTACAACAACGCTCCCAAAGACACAACTTCATCTTTAGTTAAAATATGATCGACAAGAGTTCTATCGTCCGATTTACGATTATCGATTCCTTTGACGAAATCGAAGTAGGTGTTGACTAAATTCCCAGCACCATGCACAGAAACACTTATAAATACGGTTAACACTAGAGTAATGTAGTTAAAATCTGTTGCACCCGGATACTTATAAGCTAAGGTGGATCCTAGTAGGGTAGGTATGAGGCTTCCGCTTAGCGACCATGGCCGCATCGCCAAAATGTAACTGGAAAATTTCATAAGTCCAGATCTAGTTTTTATTGGTTTGTTCGAACTTTTTGTGTTTACTTCGGACGTGCCATTTATTATAGGTTTATCTTCTGCTTTAACGCTATCGTCGTTCAACTGCATTTTAGTTTTTTCCAAATAGTAACTAAAAAGTGAGCGTTGATAAGGTTAAGGGGTTATGTTAATTCAACTGTGAAGTTTCACCTTTTCTTCTAAATCGCCAAAACTAAACTGTTTAAGTCATAATTCTTCTTGTTTCTTCTTTAGTTAAATTCACGACACACATACGTGTTTCTACGTGACGTTTATTACAACGTTGCCATTCATCGCGAGTTATTACAATGTGGTCTGAAACTGATACTTTTAAATCAACGATGCATCTATTACATACAGTGTGGTGACAAAGTTTGAATCAAATATTTTTTTGAAACAGTAGTTACTTTATCAGTTTATTGTTTAGAAGCAATTAGTACTATTCTTATTCACATTTGTTTCGAAAATCATAAATATTTTATGCAAATTTGAAAATCTTAGAACGAAAGAATCAATAAAGCTCAAATATTTTATGTATAGACGAATTATTAATGGAAATTAATAAACTTATGCATATTTCAATCAAAAGACAGTTTTATTTTTTAATTTATTAATACGTACATGAGGGGGACATTTTATTTTTTGCTTACATTTGTATTATTACTACAGCTGTAGCCCATTGAGAAGTCTTCATACTGTAACGAATTTTAAAACTAATTTATTTATTCTAAAAATATTGAAACGTTCGAGAAATTATTTGCAAATGCAAGAGCCTTCTAGAAGCTGTTATCCATCTTCTAGAAGATATACCGAAAAATAGGGAACGCTCCAGAAGGATTTCCGTATGTGTATATATACCGACGAGACAGATCGTACGTCAGTTATTGCTGGAATGCGAATACAGCAGTGTTAAGAAGATTATCAAGTTGAAATAAAAAGTCGTTAGCACGCGTGTGAGATAAATCTACCGAGAATAATCGTGTACGTGATTTTTAAGTGTAAACAAGTGTGAAGCTACCCGCGGACGTTATCTTATCTCGTGTTAGTGATAGTGTTATACAACGGTTATACATAAATTAGTGTAAGTGTTTTTATTAAATATTATTAGATTTCATTAGTTCGGTTAATTTACCAGTGTACATATTTCTAGAATAAGTAAACATCGTTTTAGTCGTTTAAATAAATTAGTTTTTAATAAATAAATTCGCAACAGTGGTGTCGGTGTCGGGTTCGCGATTTTTATTAGTGTAAATACCATTAAGTAATCTAATATCGCTACCGTAATAAAAACATTGACTGCGTAAATAACTGTTAGGCTCGCGATACGCGTGTTTATAAAGTATAAAATAGTGTTTATTAAACTTTTTCTTTTAACAAGTGCGTGATCGCGTTATTAATTAAATTCGTTTCCGTACACTAGTGGTTTAATATTAACAAGTGGATCGTTATTAAAATTTTGTGTTATAAAACTGCATTTTAAAAAGTAGTGTATTTAAACTTTATATTTGTGTTATATTTAAATTTATGACGGTAACGCGTTCGCAAGCAGTTAAAATGGATGCAAAACTATTTGAATTTCTTGAATCAATAAAAAATGGTCAAAAATCGATAAATAAAAAAATGGAAGAAAATTCGCAGAAAATAGAAGAAAAGTTTTACGAAAATTCAAAGAAAATTGCATAAAAACTGTCGGACAATTCCAGAAAAATGGAAGAAAATTCAAGAAAAATGGAAGAAAAACTCTCCGAACATTCTCAGAAAATGGAAGAAAATTCTAGAAAGATGGAAGAAAAGTTGTTGGAAAATTCTAGAAGTTTAAAAGAAGAAATACGAACGAACATAGAAAATCAAATTAAAATTGTTCAAGAGGAAACACAAGCAGACATGTTAAACTTAAAAGAAGAAATTTGCGAATCTGTGAATGACAAAATAGAAGAAGTAGAGGACAAATTAGAACAAAAGCTAGAAAAAAAATTGAGGGAAAGAATACAACTGCTTGAAGAGAGAATGAACCAAATGAATTGTCACGGTGAAGGAAGCGTCAAGAGTGAAGATTTAATAATGGACCATCGAGAAGAAAACACTCACAAGTTCAAAGTTGTACTACCGAATTTTGATGGTAAAGTTCCATGGTCAACCTACTACAAGCAGTTTGAAGCCGCAGCTACTGCTGATGGTTGGAGCAACAAGCAGAAAGCGACGTCTTTAATAGTGTCCTTACGTGGAGAAGCGCTTGGAATTTTACAAACTGTTCCGGAGCACCTGCAAGAAAATTACGAACTCTTAATATCACGATTAGAAATGAGATATGGAGATGCTCATCTTCAACAAGTATACCAGGCTCAAATTAAAAGTCGGGTTCAAAAAGCTGCCGAAAGTCTTCAAGAGTTTGAGGCTGACATCGCCAGATTAACACGGCTTGCGTATCCTACAGCACCAGATACCTTCTTGGAGCAGTTGGCTATACAAACCTTTGTAGACGGCCTCCGAGACAACGAAACGCAGCAGACTCTACGGTTAGCACGACCGAAAACGTTGGATGACGCTTTAACCCACGCTTTGGAGTTCGAAGCGGCAAAACAAGCGTCACACCGAAGCAGCCATAAGCTCCGTTGTGCTACAGAAATACCCTCGAACTCAGAAGAAAGCATTGAAGACATAGTGCGACGTATATTTCGGGAACAAGTAGCTCGAGGCAGAGAAATGACGTGCTGGAACTGCGGGAAAGTGGGCCACGTACGACGACGTTGTACTAAGCCCAAAAGAACACCAGAAGAGCGTCCGGAAAATTAGAACAGGTCGACCGAATGGGGCGAAAGTCGACCTCAACGAGCCATGCCCCGGAGATTACCATCCAAATGGCATCGCCTAGGGAGCAATTGCATAGCATTTATCTCGATGGCAAGATCAATGAGAAAAGCGTCCGGTTACTGGTTGACACGGGAGCGACGAAGACCATCATTCGTCCTGACATGTTATTGGAAAACGAGAAGACATCACCAGTAACAGCACGACTTCGAACAGCGACGGGCGACGAAATACCTACTCACGGACAAGTCAAAGTAACCATTGGTTTGGGAAATGGAGTACTCGACCATCAAGTACTGGTAGCCGACATCACGGAAGAAGTTATCCTGGGAATGGACGTGATAAAGAAGTATGGGTTCCATTTGGATATGAAGAACGATGCCCTGAAGATCAGCAATGAAGAAATTCCTTTTCATTCGTCAGAGAAGGCAGCCGTGCGAGTCTTATTGAGTGAAGACGTGATTCTGCCTGCAAGAACGGAAAGTGTGGTGATGGCACGCCTGGATGGAAGTCTCCGGGAAGGCTACATACGCGCGATTGAACTAATGGATGGCGGCTTAGTTGAAAAGGGATTACTCGTTGGCAGAACTTTAGTACGAGTAAAGAACACGATGCCAGTAAGGATCTTAAACATCAACTCAGATCCTGTAACGTTGAAAAAGAAGACCGTGGTAGGCCAATGCACGCCAGTATCACAAATTGTGAGATGCGTGAAGTCTAACGAAGCTACGTCGACGAAGAAGTGTCCACAACATCTATTGGACATTCTTACCACCAAATGCCAAAACCTCAGCCAAGACCAGCTGGCTAAAGTTAACGTGTTGATCCAAGAGTACCAAGATGTGTTCGCGCTAGAGAGTGGCTCTAAACGAAGAACTAACGTGGTGAAACATAAAATTAATACGCTCGGCCGATACGACAACATCCACACAGACTTCCTTTGGCGAAAAGAGAAGAAGCCGAACAAATAATTACGGATATGGAGAGAGAAGGCGTGATTGAACCTTCAAGTAGCCCATTGGCATCCCCAGTGGTACTCGTAAAGAAGAAGGATGGATCAACGAGGTTTTGCGTAGACTACAGGCAGCTAAACGACGTGACCAAAAAAAACAGCTACCCTTTACACAGAATTGACGATACGCTAGACACCCTGTCAGGATCCCAGTGGTTTTCTACGTTAGATTTAAAGAGTGGATACTGGCAGGTAGAATTAGAACCCAAGGATCGTGAAAAAACAGCTTTTACGATCGGAACTGGTTTGTGGCAGTTCACTGTAATGCCCTTCGGCCTGTGTAACGCTCCTGCAACGTTCGAGCGTTTGATGGAGACCATCTTGCGCGGATTGTCTTGGAAGACGTGCTTGGTTTACTTGGACGACGTGATCGTGGTTGGAAGGTCGTTTGAAGAGCACTTGAACAACTAGAAGGAAGTGTTCCAGTGATTACGTGGGGCTAACCTCAAACTGAGCCCAAAGAAGTGCCACGTATTTAAGAAGGAAGTCCAATACCTTAGCCACGTCGTATCTAGAGATGGAGTAAGGGCTGATCCAGACAAAATCCGAGCAGTGCAAGCATGGCCAAGACCGATCGACAAACATCAGGTCCGAAGTTTCCTTGGGTCGTGCACTTATTATAGGAGATTTGTACCCGGATTTGCCAATATTGCCAAACCATTGACAAAATTAACCGAAGAAAAAGCAGAATTTAGATGGAATGAAGACTGCGAAAATTCTTTTAATCAACTAAAACAGGCCCTAGTCACTTCGCCGATTTTGAGTTATCCAAGACAAGATGGAAAGTTTGTTTTGGATACTGACGCAAGCAATCTGGCCATAGGCGCGGTCCTTTCGCAGGTTCAAGATGGACAAGAAAAAGTTATCGCGTACTTTAGTAAGGTTTTGTCCAGGCCAGAAAGGAATTATTGCGTGACTAGGAGGGAGCTGTTAGCAGTCGTTAAGTCCATCGAACATTTCTACAAGTATTTGTATGGACGAAAATTTTTACTGAGAACAGACCACGCCGCTTTAAAATGGCTACTGCAGTTCCGTAACCCAGAAGGACAAGTAGCAAGATGGATCGAGAGACTGCAAGAGTATGACTATGACGCAGAACACCGTGCCGGAAGCAGTCATCGGAACGCTGATGCCTTGTCCAGAACACCATGTCCGGCGGACTGCAGCCATTGTTCGCGACTGGAAGAAAAAGTCGAATGCCTCCGGAGAACTGCTATGGTTGATGATGAGTGGGAACCTGACCAGTTACGTCGCGAACAAGAAGACGATCCTGAAATAAGACTACTCCTGGACTGGAAAGAAAGCGGCCGATGACCAACCTGGGAAAAAAGTGAGTGCTTTGGGCAGAAATATCAAAGCGTACTGGGCGCAGTGGGACTCCTTGATAGTAGAAGACGGTCTTCTTAAGCGATCCCTAGAAAGTGCCAAAGGCACGGGAAACAGACTACGACTGGTAGTGCCGAAGAGAAGGGTGACAGAAGTGTTGAAGCATCTCCACGATGGGACATCAGGAGGACACTTTGGCATTAAGAAGACGTTGGGTAAAGTGCGAGAACGATTCTACTGGATGAACTGCAAAGAAGACGTCATGAAATGGTGCCGTAAATGCATAGTCTGCGCATCAGGAAATGGTCCAGCGAAAAAGCGCAAAGCACCCATGAAACAATACAACGTAGGAAGCCCTTTGGAAAGAGTTGCGATTGACATCGCAGGGCCGTTCCCAGAATCCGATTCGGGAAATAAATACATCCTGGTGGCGATGGATTATTTGACGAAATGGACGGAGGCTTACGCCATACCCAATCAGGAAGCAGCTACAGTCGCAGACGTATTAGTAAAGGAGTTTTTCTGCCGGTTCGGTGTTCCGTTGGAATTACACTCCCATCAAGGCCGCAATTTTGAGTCTGGGCTGTTTCAAGAAGTTTGCCGACTGTTAGGAATTAAGAAGACTAGGACAACGCCTCTCCATCCTCAATCTGATGGCATGGTTGAACGGATGAATCGAACAATGGGCAAGTACTTAGCCAAGGTAGTGTCCGAACACCAAAGAGACTGGGATCAGTACTTGCACCTTTTCTTAATGGCATACCGATCATCCGTTCACAAAAGCACAGGCCAAACACCATCCTGTGTCATGCTCGGTCGTGAAATACGATTACCATGCGATCTTCAATTTGGACAAAGACCGGAAGAAGAAGTTGCTGGAGAAGATTACTTCAGCAAGCTGGCCAAGAGGCTAGACGAAGTACATGAAGAGGTCCGTAAAAACACACAAATTGCCAGCGACAGGATGAAAACAAGATATGACGTCAAGGCGCAAAATGGTGGGTTTCAACCTGGCGATATGGTCTGGTTGTATAATCCTCAAAGGAGACGTGGTTTGCCGCCAAAGCTGCAAAGGCAATGGGAGGGCCTCTATGAAGTCGTGCAGCGTATTAACGGCGTCATATATCGCATCCGAAAACCGCCCAGAGGCAAGCCAAAAGTGGTTCACGTTCACGCCCCGTTTGCTGGCGATAACCACAATACGCAAGTACAGCTCCGAACCAGAGTAATAAGTAGCAGAACCAGGAATCCAATCGAAGAAATGGAGTTCGAGAAGTTTATGAACTTATACGGAGGTTCTGGAAAAGCTAGGTTCGGAGTTACCACCAAGGAACAACAAGACCTGTTCCAGACACCAAAAGATTACGCCATCGCACATTTCGTGAGCGAGGATCTTGACATGTCCAGAGGGGTTGCAGTCGTGTTTAAAAAGAAGTTTGGGCAGCTAGATGAATTACGAAGACAGCAACCGGCAGTCGGAAAAGTTTTAGGACTACGTGGTGACGGACGCTTTGTTTATTATTTGATCACTAAGGAATACTCACGTGTCAAGCCGTTATACAAAGATCTGTGGCGAACATTATGGAGTCTCAAGAGAGAAATGGAGTTCCATCATGTTAAGAAATTGGCAGTACCCAAGCTTGATTGTGGCTTAGATCAACTGAATTGGAGGACAGTTCGAAACATGTTGGAGGTCGTCTTCCGAGGAACAGGCATTCAAGTGTTGGTCTGTAGTTACCAACCGAGGAGAATATTGGGTCAGGAAAAATCCATTGACTGTTACTTTTATGGTCAAGGAAGTTGCAGAAATGGAGGAAGGTACCGCTATCGCCACGATCCCTTTTACCGGTGTCGCATCCAGTCTCCTGTTCTGGGACAGAACAGTCCTAAGAAGGGGGCAGTGAAACGTTCGAGAAATTATTTGCAAATGCAAGAGCCTTCTAGAAGCTGTTATCCATCTTCTAGAAGATATACCGAAAAATAGGGAACGCTCCAGAAGGATTTCCGTATGTGTATATATACCGACGAGACAGATCGTATGTCAGTTATTGCTGGAATGCGAATACAGCAGTGTTAAGAAGATTATCAAGTTGAAATAAATAAGTCGTTAGCACGCGTGTGAGATAAACCTAATAATCGTGTACGTGATTTTTAGTGTAAACAAGTGTAAAGCTACCCGCGGACGTTATCTTATCTCGTGTGATAGTGTTATACAACGGTTATACATAAATTAGTGTAAGTGTTTTTATTAAATATTATTAGATTTCATATTAGTTCGGTTAATTTACAAGTGTACATATTTCTAGAATAAGTAAACATCGTTTTAGTCGTTTAAATAAATTAGTTTTTAATAATAAATTCGTAACAATATTTACACGTTTATAACTAACCGAAAGTAATTAAATCTAAGGATATTTAAGAAACACTTAAACTAATTTATATAGAAAGATATGTCGGCGGATAACTTCACACACTTGTTTACATTATAGTCACGTACTCCGTGTATTTATCTCGACACGCGTTAATCACTTATTTATTTAAACTTGAATAATTTTCTTAACACTGCCGGTTTGGAATTACTGAAATAACTGACCTATGATTTGTTTGTACTGCATTTATACATTTCTGCAAACATTCGAGAATCCTCTATATTCTTTCGTCAATTAACGTTCTAGATGTGGATAAAAAGTACGGGAACGTTCTCGAAATTTACAAAAACTTTGCGAATGTTTGAATGCCTCATTATTAAGACTGTTCTGTCTCAGAACAGGAAGCTGGATGTGACTCCGGTAGAAATGATGGTGGCATCAATCACTTATTTATTTAAACATCTTCTTAACACCGTTTTTATATATTTCCGTTATCTATCCCGGTATTTTTATACAGCCTTCCTAAACGTTCTGGAAGTGCATAAAAAGTTTGTAAACGCTCTCGAAGCTGAACGTTTTACTGCTTACTTCTTAAGACTGTTCAGTCCCAGAACAGGAAGCTGGATGTGACTCCGGAAAAAAATTGTGGCGATAGCGGCAGCTCTCCATTTCGGTAACTTTCTGGACCATAAAAGTAACAGTTAATGGACTTTTCCTGACCCGATATTGTTACCGGGAGGGGTCGTTCGATTACAATCCCGTTCGTGCACAACACGCTTCCACGGCACTCGCGTCTACAACTTAACCGTAATGCTTAAAATTTAAAAAAAGGGAACGGATTATAAACAATTTATTACTTCCACTTAACTCTAAACAATGAATAAAAGCGATAAAAGAAACTAACACTATAACGGATTAACAACTTAGAATTAACTACATGTACATAGGTTCTTATGTAACTTAAGCTAAATCGATGGGTGAATGTTTATAAGTTCTAATACACGCACTACCACTAGCACTACTACAGGAAACGGAACGGCACGGGCCGGTGGCGTCAATTATAGCGACGAAGTGCGAACGTAGTAATGCACTTAGTTATCCGGACACCCACTCGCAGCTGCGCATTAAGCAAAGGTAGACTTATTGCAGCTAAACAAACGACTGTAGTCGCAATGGTGTCGCAGTCAGTGGATACTCAGAACTTAAGCCGGACACCCAGTCTCAGGTGTCCATTAAGTAATGTAGACTTTTGCGGCTCATGTTTCCTCGACTAGTCAGCGAGGTGACTTTGACACTCCTCCAAAAGAGAGTGATTTCTTTAGTTCGGGAGGCTTTTTTTAAATCCTCTAATTGCCCTCAGGTGTTGTAAAGATAGTAGCGATAGTAGGGCGACGGTTTTGAAAGCTGAAGTAAGCGTAGGTAGTGGTATAATCGTCTGGAGTAGTGGCAATGGTAACAATATTCTTCTTGTTTGGTAACTACAGACCAACACTTGAACGCCTGTTCCTCGAAAGACAACCTCCCAACACATTTCGAATTGTTCTCCAATTCAGTTGATCTAAACCACAACTAAGCTTGGGTACTGCCAATTTCTTAATATTGTGGAACTCTATTTCTCTCTTGAGATTCCATAATGTTCGCCACAGATTTTTAACGGCTTGGTACGTGAGTATTTCTTGGTGACCAGATAGAAAACGAAGCGTCTGTCAACACGTAGTTTTAAAACTTCTCCGACTGCCGGTTGCTGTCTTCGTAGTTCACCTAGCCTCCTAAACTTTTTTTTAAATACGACTGCAACCCCTCTGGACATGTCAAGATCTTCGTTCACGCAATGTGCGATGGTGTAATCTTTTCGTGTTTGGAACAGGTCTTGTTGTTCCTCAGTTGTGACTCCGAACCTAGCTTTTCCGTATAAGCTCATAAACTTATCGAACGATTTCATTTCTGGTTCTGCTAGTTATTATTCTGGTTCGGACCTGAACTTGCGTATTGTAATTATCGCTAGCAAGCGGGACTAGACAATCGATGTGGACTAATTTTTTCTTACCTCTGGGTGGTTTTCGAATGTGATATATGACGTCATTAATACGCTGCCCTCCCATTGCCTCTGCAACTTCGGCGATAAACCGCGCTCTTTTGGGGATTATACAACTATACCATGTTGCCAGGTTGAAACCCATCATTTTGTGCCTTGACGTCATATTTGTCTTTATTTTGTCGCTGGCAATTTCTGTGTTCCTCCTCATGTACTTCGTTGAGCCTCTTGGTCAGCTTCTCCAGCAACTTGGCGGTCGTATTTCGCGACGGAACGTGATACAGGATGGTGTTTGGCCTGTGCGTTCGTAAACGGATGATGGGTATGCCATTAGGAAAAGGTGCAAGTACTGATCCCAGTCTCTTTGGTGTTCGGACACTACTTTGGCTAAGTATTTTTTCATTGTGCGTTTTATCTGGTCAACCATGCCATCAGAATAAGGATGGATAGGCGTCGTCTTTGTTTTCTAAATTCCCAATAGTCGGCAAACTTTTTGAAACAGCCCAGACTCAAAGTTATGGCCTTGATCGGAGTGTAATTCCAACTGTACTCCAAACCGGCAGAAAAATTCTTTTACTAATGCGTCTGCGACTGTAGCTGTTTTTTGGTTGGGTATGGTGTAAGCCTTCGTCCATTTCGTGAAATAATCCATCGCCACCAGGATGTATTTGTTTCCCGAATCAGATTCTGGGAACGGCCTTGCGATGTCAATCGCTACTCTTTCCAAAGTGCTTCTTACGTTGTATTGCTTCATCGGTGCTTTGCGCTTTCTCGTTGGACTATTGCGCAGAACGTGCATTACGGCACCATTTAATGACGTCCTCTTTGCAGTTCACCCAGTAGAACCTTTCTTGAATTTTTCCCAATATCTTCTTCATGCCAAGGTCTCCTTCTGATGTACCATCGTGGAGATGCTTCAACATTTCTGACACCCGGTTCTTTGGCACTACCAACTGTAGTCTGTTTCCCGTGCGCTCGACACTTGCTAGCGATCGCTTAAGAAGACCGTCTTCTACTATTAAAGAGTCTCGCTGCGCCTAGTACGCTTTGATGTTTCTACTCAAAGCGCTCACTTCTTCCCAGGTTGGTCGTCGGCCATTTTCTTTTCAGTCCAGGAGTAGTCTTATTTCAGGATCGTTCTCTTGTTCGCGGCGCAACTGCTTAAGTTCCCAATCGTCGTCAACCATAGCAGTTCTCCGGAGTCATTCGACTTTTTTTTGAAGTCGCGAACAATGGCTGCAGTCCCCCAGACATGATCTTCTGGATAAGGCACCAGCGTTCCGGTGACTGCTTCCGGCACGGTATTCTGTGTCATAGTCATACGCTTGCAGTCTCTCGATCCAATTTGCCACTTGTTTTTCCTGGTTACGGAACTGCAATAGCCATTTTAATGCGGCGTGGTTCGTTCTCAGTAACAATTTTCGTCCATACAAATATTTGTAGAAATGTTCTATGGTCTTGAGACTGTTAACAGCTCCCTCCTAGTTACGCAATAATTCCTTGCTGCCTTGGACAAAGCCTTGCTAAAATACGCGATAACTTTTTCTTGTCCATCTTGAACTTGCGAAAGGACCGTGCTTATGGCGAGATTACTTGCATCGGTCTCCAAAACAAGTTTTCCATCTTCTCTTGGATAACTCAAAATCGACGAAGTGATTAGGCCCTGTTTTAGTTGATAGAAAGCATTTTTGCAGTCTTGATTCCATCTAAATTCAGCTTTTTCTTAATTCGGTCAATTTCGTCAAGGTTTGGCAATATTGGCAAATCCGAGTACAAATGGACTACTTGAAGGGTCAATCACGTCTTCTTTCTCCGTATCCGTAATTATTTGTTTGGCTTCTTTTCTTTTTGCCAAAGGTAGTCTGCATGGATGTTGTTGTATCGGCCGAACGTCTCCGATATTAATTTTATGTTTCATTACGTTAGTTCTTCCTTTGGAACCACTCTCCAGCGTGACCACATACTGTTGGATCAACACTTTAACTTTAGCCAGCTGGTCTTGGCTGAGGTTTTGGCATTTGGAGGTAAGAATGTCCAATAAATGTGTGGGCACTTCTTCGGCGACGTATTTTCATTAGACTTCACGCATCTCACAATTTGAGATACTGGCGTGCATTTACCTACCACGGTCTTCTTTTTCCACGTTACAGGATCTGAGTTGAAGTTTAAGATCCTTACTGGCATCGTGTTTTTCACTCATACTAAAATTCTGCCAACGAGTAGTCCCTTTTGAATTAAGTCGTCCTCCATTGGTTCAATCGCGCGAATGTAGCTTTTCCGGAGAATTCCATCCAGTTCTCTTCCTCGAGCTACTCGTTACCGAAATATACGTCGCACAATTTCTTGAACGCTTTCTTCTGTGTGCGAGGGTATTTTTGCAGCACAAATGATGTTATGGCTGCCTCGGTGCGACGCTTATTTCACCGTTGCATGGGTTAAGGCGTCATCCAACGTCTTCTGTCGAGCTAATCGGAGAGTCTGCTGCGTTTCGTTGTCTCGGAGGCCTGCTGTATGATACGCAAGTCGTGTTAGTCTGGCGATGCCAGCCTCCAAATCTTGAGGACTTTCGGCAGTTTTCTGAACCCGACTTTTAATTTGAGCTTGGTACACTTGTTAAAGATGAGCATCTCCATATCTCATTTCTAAATGTGAAATTAAGAGTTCTTAATTTTCTTGCAGATGGTCAGGAACAGCCTGTAAAATTCCAAGCGCTTTTCCACGTAAGGACACTATTAAAGACGTCGCTTCAAACTGCTTGTAGTAGGTTGACCATGGAACCTTGCCATCAAAATTTGGAGGTACAACTTTAAACTTGTGAGTGGTTTCTTCGCTATGGTCTATTATGAAATATTCACTCGTGACGCTTGCTGCGCCGTGACAATTCATTCAATTTATTTTTTCTTCAAGCAGTTGTATTCTTTCTTTAAATTTTTGCTCTAGCTTGTCTTCTATTTTTTCTATTTTCTCATTGAAAGATTCGCAAATTTCTTCTTTTAAATTTAACATATCTGCTTGGGTTTGCTCTTGAACAATTTTAATTTGATTTTCTATGCTTGTTCGTATTTCTTCTCGTAAACTTCTAGAATTTTCCAACAGTTTTTCTTCTATTTTTTTAGGATTTTCTTCAATTTTTTGCGAATTTTCGTAAAACTTTTATTGGATATTTTTATTAATCGATTCTTGACTGTTTTTTATTGATTCAAGAAACTCAAATAGTGTTCCATCCATTTTGGTTTGATAACGGTTTTTGGTGAACGTTCTGAAAATGGATAAAAACTTCGTGGAGGCTCTCGAACTTCAGAATAATTCCTCGAACGTTTCCTGCAATCATCTTGGCATCTATGCACTTAAGCGTTCGAGATAGTCGACTTTAATTGTCTCTTAGGAATTTTCGATTGCTGCAATTAATTCTTCCTGATTTTGCTTGATAAAAATTACTTCTTGTTGATCTTCAATATTTTAGTAAATTAAAAAACCTCTCCGCTTCTCTAACTGAATGTAAATCAAACAACCATAGTTTATAGTTATCCCAAATTTAAATCATTTAAACGGGTGCACAGATGTGATAACAAGTTTAAATCCCAACACGGGCACAATATATTAAACTGTAGAAGAATTAGTTAACCAACTGTAAGTACTGGAGTTCTAGTTATGGAAGCAATCCCGCTATTAGTTGAGTGGTCGGGACAAACAAACAAAGACAAAATTACACATATATAATAAACACCCAATAATAAATCAAACAAAAGTTATAAAGATGTGTAGGGTCCATCCATTTAGATTTAAATTTAAACTGGATCATCTCAATACAACGATTTTATGCCACAGTTAAAAACTACCTCGTTCTAGATCTATAGAAAAACCCAAAAATAATTGCCACTTATACTATGAAATAAAACTTTAGATGAAAGTTCCCATTTTGTGGGTGTTTAATGAACTACAGTTTAAGCTATGTTTGTGTTCAGTTACACTTTTACATTTGCAGTGTCATATAATAAAATACTTACCAAATTCTTAAAATTTATTTTGTTACTATAATGTCTTTTAATGACACTAAAAGTAGAAAATGTGACGTTGAAATCACGTCTATTTTTTGTGGAAAATTGACGGGTGACGTGTTACACCATAGATCGACGTGATTAATACGTTAAATGAACTCATCTCTGAAACATTTGTTTTTTATGGCTTATTACAAGAATTTTTAAATTGGAATTGTATTTTAGAGTCAATGTGTGTTATTTACTTAATTACTTTATTGTTGGTTTTAATAGTCGCATGACTTTATCAAAATACAAATAAAGTACAGAGCGCCGGAGCAAACATTACCCCCGGAAAATATGTGAACTAAATTTAAAAATTCCTAGTGGCAAAACAATCGACCAATCACAATTATGGAATCATAGCAAGTACCTTCCCTAACAAAATTTTTAATTTGTACTCGTTTTGACGTTTACAAGTTGTGTTCTTAATTTTTCATATTTGGGTCTTATTCATCTTTATTAAATAGTTTTTTTCAAAACTCTTACTGTTGTGGATTTTTTGATAAATCGGTAAGTACATAATACCAAATATAACAGCATATGACACTTATTCTAAATTATTGCAATCTTAAAGATAGATTTATGTAAACCAATTTAATATTTATCATTTAACATTTAAGCAGTTAAACAACGGATTCCTAATTAACTAAATTTTAAATTTAATTCACATTGCGCCTTACATTATCTTTGCATTGCGCATTCTCACACGCAACTCGAAGTATGTGCGCTAAAACTTCCGTAATTTGTTATTAAACACTAAAATGTAACGAATTTAACTATATCAACCAAAATATCAACATATATGTGCTAAATGTTAAATTGATCTGCATAAATACACCTTTACATAACCTCATAATCAAAACTGTGTTTTTACCCTAAGGGTTTTTACGCTTATTTCGTTTAATACATTAACGCCAATCATGATTCAATTTGAATAATATTTATTAGTTTAAAGATTATCACTTAGTTATAGCTTTTTGTTTTTTAGAATAACATGGAAAGTAAATCAAGGAAAACCGTTCATGCCGAAGCTCGAAATATTATTAGAACTGTTGTACAGTTCTTCGACAAGCAAAAAGCAGCAGGTGTGTGGTCATTTCCTTTAGACAAAGCTACTGAATTAGCTGCAGCAGCCACTGGGAAATCACCGAAGTTTATAAAACAAATAAGGTAAGTTTATAAATATTTAAAATATGTAAATAAAAAATGTTTTCATTAGGAGTGAAGTTTTGCAAACTGAGCATGGAGTACTAAAATCTCCCTCAAAAAAAACAAAGAAGTGGTGGTTCCAATAAAATTGTTTTGGACAATGCTGATTTAGGCATCTTAAAAAGAAGCATTCATGAAACTTATACCGTAGACAAAAAGGTTCCGACGTTGAAGATTTTAGTTCAGAAAATGCAGGAGAAAGTTGACTACTGTGGTGGAACAGATACTCTAAGAAAATCGTTACATCAAATTGGGTTTAAATACAGAAAATGTCACGATAAAAGGAAATTGGTAATGGAACGTCATGACATTGTAGCTTGGAGATGCCGCTATTTAAGAAAGTTACGAGAAAACGATGCTCTAGGAGAAAAGAAAAAACCTATTACGTACTTAGATGAAACATACATACATCCGTCATATGGGGTTAGTAAATGCTGGCAATCAGAAAACGAACCTGGTGTGTATCACACAGGCAAAGCTGGACAAAGATACATAATTGTTCATGCAGGTGGATCTTATGGATTTGTGAAGAATGGACTATTAATTTTTAAATCAAAAAGTAAATCTAGCGACTACCATGATGATATGAACCATAATAACTTTATACAATGGATGGAAACGCAGCTAATTCCAAATTTGCCTCCTAACGGTATTGTTGTTATGGATAACGCACCATATCATAGCTGCATAAGTAAACAAACCACCAAATCAAGGTACAAAAAAAATGGACATTAGAGAATGGTTGGAATCTAACGGTATATCAACTATTAATGATATAAGAAAAGCTGAATTACTATGTTTGGTGAAACAATGTAACATCACAAAATCTTATGTAGTTGATGAATTACTAAAGAAACATGGACACACTGTGTTACGTTTGCCACCTTATCATTGTGACCTGAATCCTATTGAATTAATTTGGAGTTTGGTAAAACATAAAGTGGCAATGAACAATGTTACTCAAAGTAATGCAGAAATAGAAAATTTTGTAAGAAATGCATTTTCTGAAGTTACTCAATCTGATTGGAGTAAACATGTTCAACATGTTAACCGTTTAGCTGACGAAATGTGGGAACGTGATGGCCTGTTGGAGGAAACGGTGGAAAGCATGTCTTTTAGAGTGAACACTGGTTCATCAGATGAAGACAGTAGTGATGAAGAAGATCACAGCAGTTAACCTTTATTTAATTAGTTTTTAATTTTTGAATCCATAAATATTTTTGAGGTGGTCAAAGAGAAAAAATCGCATAGTCTTGCAGTAGAATAGTTAAACTGTAACAATTAATTGATATTAACATAACATTTATCTTGTTATTTATTATAATCCAATGCTTAATTTCGGTATAATACTGTTAATATTTTAAATATGTAATATTGGTAAGTATAACGTAGGCAACTGCCAAAGTTTTGTGTCGGGATAATTACTGCCTAAGAATTTATTGTTTTTCTAATAACATCTATGTTCTGTTTTAACGTAATACATAATTGTCTTATAATTATTGGTAAAATCTCGTAATTTTTTTTAAGTATAACTAAGCAAATTGTTCAAGTTTTGTAGCACTGTATATAAGGATCAACTGTTTTTGTAATACTACAATGAAATTAATATCAAAATAAATAAAAACACGAAAACTTCATTATTAAGTATGTTTTAAGTCTGTTGTTACTAATTTTAAAAAAAACTGGGAATGTTTGAATCGCTAAATTTCTATTTATGTCTTTAGATTCTTTAGGAAGTCGAAAGCAGCATGATTAATGTTTTGTTACTCCAAATAGTAGGTTTAAGCAATCTAAAAATGTGATTTCATTCTTATAGATTGTGTAAAATAATAGGTAAGTAACATAAGTTCTTATATCTGAAATTTCTGAGCAGTGGTATTTAAATAGAAACTTCTTATAATGCATATTATGTAATTTAAATTATTTAAAATTGCCGCCGAAATACTTTTTACTTTGAATGTACTGTCAAAATTAAAGCGCCCTCAATCACGCCCCTTCGCGTCACTTGTTTGCTTATGTCAACTGTAAATACAGTAATAATAGTAATAAAGTAATACAGTAAAATACATATTTTTTTGAAAATGTTTATTTATTGTAAGTTTGAAAAACACTTTTTTGTATTTAAAAAATAGTATCATTTCTAGCGCTTCATTTTATCTAAATAATAACAATCTGTAAAAAACATATTATTAACAATTTAGTCAAAAATTATTTAAATTTGGTTTAAATATAGAATGATGAACGATTAATTTACGATTTGGCAACGTTGGAAAAGCGCCCTCTGCCGAGTATTATATAAAATACGTCTGACATCAAAGTTTAGTGTTTAGTGAAAGCAATTTGTGTTCACTAATTTGCAGTTATTTCTCAAAGCCAAAATTAAACAACCGTTATTTTAATAATGTCTTTGTTTGGCTCTTTAATGGGCGATATGGAGAACGATCCAATTTTTGGGCAAGTAACAGTAACATAAATAATTAATGTTAAATGGACCGCCATGCTGAACTGTTCTAGAATATTTTATTCTTGTTTTTAGGAGTCACATGCGTACGATGCGGCACATGAATACCATGATGAGTTCGTTATTCGGCGATCCTTTCGATTGTATGGGATTTCGGGATTATGGACCTCCAGCTTTGACGTTTGGCGGTCGAGCTACGTCGCAAAATTCCCTTTTGCCCTATGGTGCCAGTTATCCGGCAATGCCAAACATAAATAGATTAATCAGTAATTCGTTAGACTCTCTTGGAAACGCACATTGTTATAGTTCGAGCACAGTTGTTAGCATGACTTCTGCCGGACCAGACGGTCGTCCACATGTTTACAAAGCCACGTCGAGCACACGTAGTGCACCTGGCGGTGTACGTGAAACACAGAAAACTGTCTGCGACTCACGCTCTGGCACAAAGAAAATGTCGATTGGTCATCATATAGGCGAACGGGCACACATAATTGAACGTGAACATAATCTACATTCAGGAGATCAAGAGGAAAGACAGGATTTTATTAATCTCGACGAAGATGATGCGGATGACTTTAACAGGGAATGGGCGACTAGGACTCATCGCAACCGTCCAGAGATTCCACGTATAACTGGTGGTGCTAGTATACGCAACCGTCATGGATATGGTGCCCGCGAACATAGCGGTGTGCCTGCAATCACGGCTGGTACCAGGTGAGTTTTTTTTTGTTTTCAATTACGCACATATGTATGCTAAGTGCTGCAACTTAGATGTTATTTCTTGCATGTAGTAGCCGTCGATCTAGAGATAGACATGTTATTACGAATCCAATGGTTACAAGCAGACGTGGTGTTAGGTCTAATGCTCTTTCTTCGTCTAGTACAAGGTATGAATAATCATTTAATCATCTCAGAGCATCATTAGTGCAATCGAAAATTTCTTTTTAACTCAATAAGGTAGCATGGAATTTTATTGTTTCTTATCAAAGATGTTTTAAATTCCATGTTATTTTGTTTAGAAACTAAAGCTTACGTTTAAATACCTTTTCGTATACATTGCAGGTATTCGCGAAAACATTAGAAAGTATAAATATTAACAAATTGCAACCATTTTATTCAGTAAGTACATATCTTTTAGTAACTGCATATATATACTTCATTCGATGTGCGTTTATTATTATGATTATCATATATCGATTACTGTACGTTTGTGTTTACTAGTAAATTGTTGGAATTTAATAAACTTAGACTTTTTTATTTTGTCTTACAAAACTGATTGGAAGTAAGACAGATTGGGTGTTCTTGTCAGCGTCGTAGCTATGGGCTGACCGCAGGGGCACCAGCCTTAAGGGGGAGCACTCAGACTGCGGGTCGTTATTTTATTGTTCCTCTTTCTATAAAATATGTTTTGGAGAACGCAAATTTTAAATCTTGCCCTTATGGCTTTAGCTACGACGTTGATTTTTGTTTTATGATTCGGTCAGTACATGTCAAATCAATACAAGGATTTTTTTCACCATCTCAGATTTGGTTGAAAAATATTCACCCGTTTAGGATTTAGAGCTATGTAAATTTCTCAAAAAACGCAAACAAATGCTCGTCCGACTTTTTTGTAGCTCTCCTAGTTGACTTAAAGAGATGGGAGTTGCGTCATTTTTTTTCTTTTAAGCAAAGTATCCTGTGATTCTAATGGATTCACTTGAATTTAAATTGTATTGTGAACCCAGTTTTGACGAAAATGCACATTTTTTTTTAAATCTGATCTGCAATCAGTCTGAATGACTATAAGCGGATCTGTTGTGTGCTACATGTATTTTAGGACAGATGAAGCCGTTGCTTCAATTTCCCACTTCAAGTACAGACTTCTTTTTCAGTGTTTTCACTGCATAGGATTGGTTCAGCAAGTCAGTGGCCAATAGGTTGGAGTGACGTGCGAGACGATCAGTGTATTTTTGTTTATAAATTTCTTTCTACAGTCGGTATGTTCAGGTACTCGTGAATTTCATCATTCCTGGTGAACCATGGAGCGTTCGCTATAGTGCGTAGTATATTGTTTTGTACTCGTTGTAGGCAAAGTTTATTACTTTTGCTGGCCGTGCTCCACAGTTGAACACCATAGGTCCATATAGGTTTCAGTATCGAGTTGTAGATGAGCAATTTATTATCAACTGATAGCACTGATTTTCTGCCAATGAGCCAGTACAGATTTTTGAACTTCTGGTTAATTTAATCTCTTTTTTTTTTAATATGGGTTCTCCAAGTTAATCTCCTGTCTAGATGGAAACCCAAGTACTTTACACAGTTTGAGTGTGGCAAAACATTGTGACCTAGTTTTACTGGTGGGCAGTCTTCTTTCCTTAAGGTGAATGTGATGTGGCTGGATTTCTCGTTGCTAATAAGGATGCGCCATTTTTATTTGTCTCGTCTAACAAATGCTGTATTTTGTCACTAGCCTTCTGGAGGGATGCTGTCGGTTGCCAAATAGGCTATGTCGTCTGCATAGGTAGCAACAGTGGTCCCATCTGATATAGGGAGATCAAATGTAAATATGTTATACAACGTAGGGCCAAGTATTATACCTTGTGGAACCCCTGCTTCTCTTGTGTACAGAGACGATCTAGGCCTCCCATATTTCACTTGGAATAGTTTATCAGCCAGATAAGATTTAATTATAAGGAAGAATGGATATGGCAGCTTCTCCTTAACCTTGCATAGAAGACCCTTATGCCATACTTTGTCAAAAGCCTGTTTTACATGTAGAAAGACCAAATAATCGCGTTTTTCTACCTTTCCTTTTCAAAAAGTTGTTTTGTACTTTGCAAAACATGCATAAAAAGATCGAAGATACCATCTTTATTCTTGTTTCGACACAGTTTTTTTATACGTCGGATAAACAAATGAAGAAGTCACGTAATGCCGTAATCACTAGATTTTGTTTTTAAAAGAAAGTTTTCGTTTTATATTTTTCTGAGCGCATCATTTATTTCTACCGATTAAATTCTATGTTAGTGTCAAAAGATCTAAGAGATGTAGGCCGTTTATTGCCCTGAACTACTCAGTTAAAGTAGCTAAACTCACAACTTGTCTTAAAGCATTAAGGCGATTGTGTCAGCAATCAGATAATGCCAAAACTCATAATAACAAGAACGCTTTCGAACGATCATCAAAACTTTTTTGAAGATCTACACTCGTTAAACGTACCACCCCATAAACACAACAAAAATCAAATTGTCAAAAGTGATGCAGGTGACTTGGCTAATCATTTTATAGAGCACCAAGCATAACTGAATTTGTGCAAAAATTTGCTTTCATATTTTTAGCTAAAGAATTTCAGCAGTTCTCTGACATGTAAGTTCTTCTCACTCCAATAATTTTGGCCCCATCTCCGGGAACAACTGTGTTAGCCGTCGTTAACTTTTTTTTGTTACACGAAAACCAGCGTAACAAATTTGGCGCCCAACCTGGGGCTAATATAGTATAACCAGTAAGTGGGTAAAGTGTCAGCGTTTCCTCGTCGATCTTCTCGTTAGTTAGTGGTTCAAGGTTTTCTGTGGAAACGAATACGGGTTTCTCCTGACAATACGCATTTGTGAAAGCTGGTCGTTCTGAACGGCCAACGTAAGCCAATTATTCACGATCATCACGTCCACTTCACTTCTGGTCATTGTAGTGTTGCCAAGACGTTACCTTTTCTTCGGTGTTGTTTTTATTGGCCTCATACAGGGCCTAAAGTAGCGGAGTACGTTCGCTATTGCCCGTTTTGTCGGTCGCAGAAAGCGCTTGATTTAGATCAACGATGGGATCCTGTTACTGCTAGCTCTACATCGTCTATTCCTTCTGTACTAGCTCGACAAACTTTTGCGAATCTTTCTAAAATTCGTAGTCGTCGTCGCTTCTTAAACTCAGTACTTCCGCTTAGTCGGGATTTTTGATGTTGTCAGTGCTCGTTAAGGTATTTCTTTTCTTTGGGTTTTTTTGATTCTAATCCGTTCTTCGGCATTTCCGTTCCAACGTGACATTCCAACACAACGAGCACTAATCCACGATGTTCGATTAGCAAGTGAAGCTTCTTGTTCTTTCTTATTTACACTGGCTTCTTTTTTTTCTATCTTTCTATTTCTTTCTTTCGGTTTCATTTTGGGTTATGCGGTTTGGATTTTTTCTTGGATTGATATTTGTGGTTACGACTCTGGGATTACTGATTTTTTTCTCTGCCTTGTAGGTAGTCCGACTTGTGTCTTCTAATCAAAATCTTTTTTTTTGCTTGAGATTTCTTCGTTGGTCTTTCTTGATCAGATCTTTAGAGTCTGTTTGGGTTTTTTGATGAAAGAATCTCATATCGTCTGTTGACGACTTTTTGGGCACAACTGTCCTAGTTTTTCTTTTTGAATTTTTTTCTTCTAAATCCGCATATCACAATCCAAGATCTACTAGATAATGATACTTGGTTTTTCTTTTTCAGTTTGGTTAGCTTTGGGGACTTATATTTAGGGTTGAATTTGTATCTCTGGGTCGTCCTACTGATAAATCTAAATTCTGTGTTATCACTTCTGTCGTGTTATTTGTTCTTTTTCAGCTGCGAGTAGATTTAAACGGTGTCTCCCTAATTTAGTCTTGCATCGTTTTGACGCCTTTTTAGATTTAGTTTATAATCTTGCATCATAAAGGCTGCGATCCCATCTCCGGAAACAACTACGTTAGCCGTTGCTTACCTTTTTTTGTTACACGAAAACGAACGTAACAAATTTGGCACCCAACGTAGGGCCAATGGTATAACCAGTTAGTGGGTAAAGTGTCAGCGTCGAACTTCTCGTTGGTTAGTGGTTCAAGGTTTTCTGTGGAAACAAATACGGGTTTCTCTTGACGATAAGCATTTGTGGAAACCAATTATTCACAATCATCACGTCAAATTTACTTCTGGTCAGAACAGTATTGTCTTTGTCATTTGGTGTATGTGGTGTGTTTGTTCTACGGTGGAGTGAGATTTTTGAAATCCAAATTGGTGTGCTGGAACTATGTCGCAATCATCCATACTTGATCTTAGTCTGGTTGAAAATATTTTTTCCCATAACTTAGATAGTACAGGTGTTAGGCTGATTGGCCTGTAGGAAGAAGTCTCATGAGCAGGTTTTCCTGGCTTCTGAATCATTATTATCTGAGAAACTTCCCAGATGCGTTGGAAATAAGATATTCGGATAATTGCATTGAATAGGCAAGCCAAATGAGATATGCTTTTTCTTGGGAGCTCTTTTAGGATTTTAGGGGTGATCAAGTCGAAGCCGGGTGCTATATTAACATCTAACGACTTGATTTCTCTTAGAATTTCTTTGGGAGATGTAGGTGTGATTGGTGAGCCCATTTGCATGTCTCATCCTAATATTCCCAAACAGCAATGTAAGCTTGTATCAAGATTGCAGCAAACTTGTCGTGACAGCTATAAAACTTGCAGCAATATTATCGTGACAAGTTTGGAGACTTGCAGCAAGTTTGCTGCCAGTTGACTAAGGAAGCAATAACAAGCTTGTGACAACCTTGTCGCGACAAACTTGCAGCAATATTGTCATGACAAGTTTGGAGACTTGCAGCAAGTTTGCTGCAAGTTTCCACAATATTGTTACATCTTGGCATGACAAGATTTGAATTTGTAGAAATGTTACAGTCCCCTGTCATCGCAAAGTTTAAAATTTGTAAAAATGCTATTGAAACATGTAATCGCAAGACTTACTTACTTACAGACATATTAAAGTTGCTTGGAAATGCAAATTTGTCAAACTTTCAGTAATATCGCTGTACTTGGAAGAAAGGTACAAAGAAAAACAAAACATTATTTTGCTTACTGATATTGTAATTAAATAAAGACTTGTTTCTACAAACTAGTTACAACTTCATTAGGTATTATATATTTGTTTTAATTGTGTTCCATTTCCACCTGTTCTATTCATCGCTAGGTTTGTTGACCTGAAACATAAAATTAAGAATAACCTTATTTGCTCATTTGATGGTAATGTTAAATAAGCTACACACATGCAAAACAACAACAAATTTAAAATCATATCATTACATAATACACAGCATACATTAATGGTCTCAAACTTGGTTACTAATGTTTGCAAAATTATTTAAAATTTTTAAACGAATAAGTATACAAACCTAAGATGCAAACCAATAAGTGCACTAAAATGCAATAATACTCCCCTAAAAAGTCTACGATGAGTAAACACAGAACTAAATAATAATGTGTTAGAATACAAACACCATGTAAATGACAGACATGACTTTTATTAACATGAAAACGCCGAGATATGCGCCGGTATTTATGCGTTTACGCCGGCGTACTGTAAATTTGAAAAAGAAAATTTTCTACAAGTTTGCAGCAGCTACTCAAATTTCTCAAGCGTGTGTCGTCAAAGTTGCCAATATTACCAATATTGCCGCAAACTTGCAGCAAGATTCGTAAACTTGGCAAGGAAAAAGCAAGCTGAAAGCAAACTTGCTGTAAGTTTACATGCTATCTGGGTCTGTTTTATCATCGGGATGTCTTGATTGTTGCCATGTTTGTCTTAGACGGCGCTTTTCTTTGATTTTGTTCTTGATTGCCCAAGGATATAAGACATTCGCTCATTTTGGTTTTACATTTGGTGTATTCATCAGACTGCAACTTGGATCAGGTTGGTTATGTATACACAGAAGTCTTCAATGTTCTCGGATGTCTTTATAGAACTTTAGGCTCTAAATGTTCTTCTTTTATGATTGTACAAGGATTCCACTTGCTCTTGGCTATTTGGAGTAGTAGTCACGGTGATTATTACTGGGGTGTGATCAGAGCTACTGTCAAGGTTGGCTTCTACTGTCGAGTACAGGTGTCCTAATCCTTTTAAAATGCACAAATAATTGGGTTTTTAATCAAAACATACAGTTTTTTTTTTATAAAACTAATGGTAAAAAATTTGAAAGCAATTCAAACAAGCTTAAATAAGTTTTCATATACTAATATAAAATATAATATTAAACTTAGGTTAAGAATATACCTTACTTTTTACTGAAGTTTGTATACAATTATTTCACGTTATTGAACTAATTACCTGAAGTTTCAGATTTTCTTAATACCTCGAATAAATTGTATGAAATTTAGTTAGGATCTTAGTCCTTAAAAATAACAGCAAAACATTTGAATAAGCAGCATTTAATAATATTACTTGCATTAGTCTTGTTTAAGTAAGCAGTACTAATCAAGTTATTATTTGTCTAACTGCTTCAAGGCTTCATTTGATTTTGCCGTGTCTTCAGAAAGTTTGTATATTACTCCTGGGGGAGTAGTAGGGTCAACTGTACACAAAATATCATTTGAAGATGTCCACAAAATGCCAGATTTCCCACTTGGATATGAAAAAGATGGGGAAGGACCAGCTGGGTGCAAAACTGTAACCTTCACTTCATCTTCATTTTTATCTAATCTAATCTAATAATAAAAAACGTTGACTTTGATTTGGGTCATGTTGTCTTAGATTGGTAAAAAAGTATGGAACTGTTGAGTTCCTTTTATGGTCTGTGCTTTTTCAAACAGGTTACTCAAAAACTTTTTAGTTTATATGTACTCTTCTTGCTTGACAAGCTCAAAGGTAACAGTTTTAATATTTTGGATCGATCAATTAAAAAGTATTGACGCGTGCGGATTTGATTTTCATAAGGTCTCTGTAAACTCGCCCTTGCAGCCAACCTTTTAACTGTACCATTAACTCCGTCACACGACCCTTTGCCATGAGCTGTAGCCGAAAAGTGCCACTATGCTTCTATTCCACAATCTTGGTTATGGAAACAGATTAGAAAAATTCTTTTTATTTTTATATTGAGCTGCACTTCCATCGGAAAAGTAATATATTTTCTCAACACCAAACGGAAAGTAACTTTTCAAAAAGTGCATGAGCTTTTTTTAAAAGCAGTACACAGCTGTTGTATTATGCTCCAGAGATTCAGATATAATAACATAGCTGACATGTTTTACTTTATAATCTTGTTTATAATAAACTACAAAAGAGTGTATTGTTACATAGTCACTTGACCAGTGGTAGCTTTGGGCTTTGTCTTGAACTACAAAAGTATAGTTTTCTGAGACTGCACATTCATTTTCTTTCAATGTTTTTTTACTTCATTCATAAACGAGCTTTGTTGTTTCTCTATAAAATCATGGCGAACTAACTAACCACGTTTGTCACATAGCATCTCAAGGAACTCAGTTGAGTTTTTTTGTGTTGTCTCAAGATTACACCGATCCACTACAATCCATTGCTGAAAAGTTATATTTTCAATCATATTTTCTTCAAAAACATTCTATAGTTTCTGTTGTTTGATTAGTTCTTTGGCAAGAATGGCTGTTTTCCATGATACCATCAGTGGAAGGAGGCTTGCATAACATTTGAGACAGAAAATGTTTGTACGTTGCAACGTTGGTTTCTTGAAAGGATAATTGCAGAACCTGGAGCAGACTGTTCGTCTTCTGGAACCAAAACGTCTTGATCAGGGTTCCTGTCAGGAGTACGTTTGTTTCTTGAAGAAATGGAAAAATCTGGAGCAGACTGTTGGTCGTCGGGTAAACAAATTGTTAACTGAGTACACACATTCATGTCATGGGCTAAATTTTGTATACCTGATGGATCAATTGTAGGTGACTCTATCGTAGCATATTGTGCTACTAGATTGGTAGGATTCTGTAAAATTACAGGCCATTTAAAGTTAGAATTAAGTACTCTTATACTGATTTTTTATTTTCTCGATGCAGATTTTTACTTACCTCCTGTCCCATTTTTGTTTTCTAGAGTGTCCATAGATCAAATCAAGATTTGTCCTCAGTTGCCCCAGCCCATTCGCCTTCGTTCTTCAGGAAATAAGCAAGTTTTTCCTTTCCAATCTCTCGTTCAAATATGACGAAGAAATGTTTTTCCTCGGTTCTTAATGCTTTAGGCTGTTCTACATGTTTTGGTTGACTCTCACTTCTGCTAGATTCCATGGAAATAGATCGCATTTTCTGAAGCCATTGGATATTGTTTTTTCAGTAATAGATGGAAGGACTTGTTTAAGCAATTTGGTAAAGTCTTGTTTCTTAAGTTGTTCTCCGTTGTGCTCCATTCTCCAGTCATGGACTTTCTGCCTCCACGCTGTTTTCAACACATGAAAGACAGCCACATCCATTGGCTGTAGAATGTGTGTGGCATTTGGATACAATGCTACCAACTCTATTCCATTTTCCTTGCACAACTGGCTTAGAGGTAACGATAGGTGAGACACATGACCATCTAAGAAAAAGACAATGGGCAGTTGAATGCCTTGTTTTTTAATCCAGGGAAGGAAAATATTTGCAATGTATTCAAAAAACAACTCGTGCGTCATCCAACCATTCTGAGATTTTTCCATAGACCAGTCATGAGGAAAAACCTCGGCAATGTGCTAAGGTATCCTGCTATAATGATACACTAGCATAGGAGGCGCAATTTGTCCAACAGCATTGGCAGTGAGCACGGTTGTAATATTGAGTTTTTCATCATTTCCTGAAACGGTATATACACTCTTACAGCCTTTTGGCGCCAACACCTTGCCAGGTTTGGGATTTAAAAAGAACGCCGTTTCATCGGCATTGAATATCCTTTCATTTCTTTTAAATAAGAGGAAACTTGTTCAAACCAGTAGTTTATATTTTCTTGAGTGACAGCTCACCTCATCTTTGTCAAATTTTGACTAACTCTAAAACTCAGCTCAGGGTGTCTTTTCTGAAATAGGTCCAACAATTTCCTACCAGGTACAGCATTTTCCTTGAAATCCACTTTTAATTCTTTTGCTAACTTTCCAACGCTATGGATGAACGTATCTTTTGTTACAGGAAAGCCCGATTTTGCCATAGATTTTATCCATTCAGTAAGTATTTCTTCTTGTTCAGGACTGAATGTACCTGAAGGCCCCATTTTTCTCTTAAGCGGCACACGCCCCTTATGTTTGTTCATAAGGGTTATCCTAGGCACACTCTGTTTCTTTGCGGCCCCCTTATAGGACATCCCTTTATTAACATCTTCAATAGCTGCGAGGAACGTTTCAGCTCGGAAGTGAGACGGACATAAAAACACGAACGTATTAAAGCATCACCTACTATCCCTGGGTCAAAAGCAAAAAGAAAGTTGCACCGAGAAAATAGAAATAATTTTTTTTATAAACTTACCTCTTAACAAAGTAAGCACAAGTCACAAAAACTGCGAAAATAGCACGTGTTCTCTTTACAATGGAATGTTTCGGAAATGTACGCGTCTATCAGCGTACGGCTGCGCCGGGGTACTGGCGGGGATTGAACAGTGTTGCCATTACGTGTAGTTTGCGGAAATGTTGCCGGCAATTTTTGTTTTATAAGATTAAATTTGGGGTGTTGAGAATAGGTACTGTGTCGATTACTGATACCTTTACCTTAGTCCATGTAGTACAGACATAAGGGTTCGCTACAACTTAAAAAATTCAAAGCACTTCCATCTGCTGGGAAAATCATGATTACCTTTGGAACGTTACTGTACTATGAACTCCGAAGGATCTGTTAACACCTTAACAAATCCAAATCGAAGGGTTCATGCAATGCCAATTCTGCTTCATGAGAACGCTTGGCCTCACAGAAGTCAAAGAACGCGTTTAGCACTGGAAAAGCTTGGGTTTCATGAAGTGTTACCTCATCCACCTTATAGCCTAGATCTTGCGCTTTTTTTCTCTTTTCGAAGCTTAAGGAACATCTCAGGGGTAAGCGATTCTCTTTGGATGCAGAGGTCAAAACGAAGGTGTGGAATTGGTGCCGTGGGAAATTTTCAGGCGTTTTTCGTGGTGGATTTGCAAAAAAGTACGTTAGAGTAAATGTATTACTGTCAGTGAGGACTATGTGAAAAAGTGAATGTATCAGTGCGTATAGGATAATTTATACTATTATTTCACATTTATATGTAAACCATATATCTATTACTAATAGTCATTATATGGAGGTATTAGTTTTCAATATGCCCTCGTATAGTTATAATTATATATAACACAGTGGGATTTATAAATCTGTAGCGCTCTGATTCTAGTATAGTTTAATACGCCACCACTTCTCATGAATGTTTCAGCGCTTGTTGGGGGGCGCTACTGCAATCGCCAGGAATCTGATTTATCAAAACTAACAGTAAATGAGATGTATCAGCTAAGGAAAGACTATAAATAACTGAAGTCGATGGGTATATAACCAATGATTGGCAAAAAACATCAACATACTCAGCAACATATTTCTCTTGGCCCAAAAGACCTGACACGTATTGTGAACCGAATAGGTTGGAATGGAAAGGTCTAAACTTCCTGAAACTGTCTTGATTAACGCGCGTATATTACGAAATTACATTGAAATTTGTTTAAAAACCGAATTTTGAAACATACCCGAAACGAAACGATCGCAACGAAATTTCGCCATCTCATACCGATCTTACCCGAGTGATCTAGAACCGGTCCTACTATACTACTACTTTTATAAAGTATTAACTTGCGACTTACTTACAAATGTTGGAGATTAAAATAACATTATTTTAGAAACAGGTCAATATGTTTTAATTTAAGCTCAGTCTTATAAAAAGCTCAAATTTAATTAACAATTATTTATTATTCTTTTTTATACATAAAACCTTTCTTGTAGGATATAATGAGAAACAAACAACGTGTAGGCTTTTTCAGGCGGGTGTTGAAGCTTTATTTATTTAATATAAAATCGATAATTAAATTTAACAAAGCGCACAGTATAAATATCCCACTCGTATTTTTATGCTACTCGGAAATGTTTCAATTAAAACTTTCTGGGAATACAAAACAATTTATTATTAGACTGTATCAGAATTATTTACAAATTACTTTTTTGTTTGAAAACAAGAAAAAAATATTTTATCGGATATCTATTTTTTCGCGATCCTATCGTACATAGATTTCATAATTTTTTATGTTGACATTTCTCATTTTCTTCTATATGAGAAATGAGGGTATGGGTTGGTTCGCTGCTGTTAATTTCGATTCTGTATACATGGAAAAAACCAACTTTTGCAATAACCGGACATTTAATTCTTTACTGGTACACTCGAGAAAAGAAAAAACGAGACACACCAGTTATAAACAGAATTTAACCCTATCCATTACAACTTTACTCAGCATTATTTCAAACTCTAAAAAATTATTTTCTTCGTTTGTTATTATGTTTAAGTTTGCAATGCAGTTGCGTTAAACAGCAATTTAGTCGGTTACGATTATAACAAAATTTGTTTATAATTTTGTGTTGTAGGGGTTAGGAGGAAAACCTGTCCACACAACTAAAGCAGATAGTGTCTCGTTTTTTTCCTCTAGTGTACGTTCTTCTTCTTCTGATTCTACCACCAAGAGGTGGGAAAATCAAGCAGTTTCTGTCACCGAATGAGTGTCGGTGATACCCTTTTGTCATTCTTAGACTAGTAAGTTTTTGTCGGTGGTTGATTTTGGTTAAATCTAACTAAAGATTATTATTCTAGAATATTTTATTAATCTAAAACATATATTTATTATTTTTATTATTTAATTTATATATAATATATTTAATTATTTTTCTTATATGTACACTCAACTTAACAAAAAACGGGACACTTCGGTTAGTTCGATTGGAATAGTTATCGGTGTACACTAGGCTTGTTAGCGAATGCTATCGGCAATCATTCGAACTAAGGGGTCCCGTTTTTTGTTTAGTTGAGTGTACCTTGTTACTCAATTCTGAAGTAGGCCATTGTGAGCCCCTCTCCGCGCATTATCTTTCCACTATTAATGTTATTAACATGTTATCAAAAAAAAAGAAAATAATGTGTTTGGCGACCTCTTAGCATACTCTTCTACACGTCTGGTCATCGACAAAATGAGATGGTCAATGTCTGCTTGTGGTAGACTTTGTCGATTTTCTCGTGAACATGACGTCAGTATTTCGCGTATATAGTAACTATTAATTGTACGTACTTACTTACTTGAAAATAATATTCACAATTTAAATCAGAGACACAAGCACAAACAAAATACAATAACAACGACCAACTGGCGACTGCCGTTTTTAGTTTGAGTACTTAAACGTGTCACACCTGATTACCGAACGAATTTTTGTACACTGCGTAATGTGACGTCATGTTCATAACAAAACCGAAGAAGTATACCTCGTTCCAAGCAATTTGAACTTCGTGGATTAACTGTGTCCAGGCTCTGTGTAGGATGGTACAAAGTGTCTCTTCCCAATCACATTCCACACATGTTCGATGGGATTTTGAACGGAGTGTACACGGCAAAACGTTAACGCCTGCTTCTTGGAGGAAGTCTATAGTTCGACGAGTAATATGGGGACGTGCGTTGTCTTGCTGAAATAGGACGTATGGACGGCCATCTAGATAAGACAGTAAAATGGTTTGTAGGACATCATCAACATAACTCGCAGCTGTCATACTGCCTCGAATAAAGTCAAGTTCTATGTACAAGCCTCTCAACAGCTAATCTAATATCACGTCGCTCTCTACGGCGGCGTCTTACCCTTCTACGGTCATCGTGCATACCTAGACAGAATCGCGATTCGTCGCTGAAGACGACGTGTCATTCTGTCTCCCAATGATGCCGTTCTCTGCACTAGTTCAAACCTTGACTACAATTAACACGGCGACCAGTTTTGCGATAGGATGAATCAATATCTCTATAGGCAACATTTCCACCCTTGTCAAAGTCGCTAACATGGTGATAATTTTGACGTCTTTTGGTTTTGGAGTTCATATACCATTACAACCGCTGGCTGGCAATTTTTTCGTAAAAATGTTTTTTTTGTAGAATTTTACGTTTCAAGGTCTCCTGAATCAGAAAAATGTATTTTTGACAAAAAAATTTATGGGTGTCTGTGTGTATGTGTGTAACGATGTACCTACGATAACTCTCGAACCAAAAGTCCTAGTAGTAGTGGAATTTTTTGGTGATTTAAATTTAATTTAATTAATATTTCGTTAAGTCATAAAATACGTGGTTTTGTTTTTGTTTTTATTTTTTCGGTGATTTAATATAATTAACATTTCGTTATTCAAAAATGGCAGACAGTTAATTAGTGTAAAGTTTAGAGGAGAAGGGAAATTATGTCGGATTCCGAGGAAGGGTGGTCAGAAGGAAAAAGAAAAAGGCAAGCTACGGTGGAGGAGGTGTTCAGGAAGAGCACCAAAGTAAGGAAATCACCGATAGCGGAAGGAAAAGAGAGGAAAGATGGGGAGGTAGTGGAAATGTGTAAATAGCTGTTAAAGGAGGTAAAGAGTATAAGAGAGGAACAAATTAAGATGGGTAAGAAGTTGGAAGAGAATAATAAAGAGGTAAAGGAGATAAAAGAAGAAGTAAGAAAGTCAAATGAAGAATGGAAAAGGAAGTGTGAAGAAATGGGTGAAAAGTATAGAAAGTTAGAGGCCAGATTGGAGAAGATAGAAAGAAGCTGGGAAAAAAACAAAAAAGAAAAAGGGAGAACAAACATAATCATAAGAGGTATGGAAGTGAAAGATGGAAAGAAGGAGTAAAAGGAGCAAGTGGAAAATTGGATGAAGAAGGATTTAAATATTGAGAAAACAGTGGTAGAAACTAGAAAATTAGCAGAGCGTGTAATGTTAGTAAGGATAGGGTAGGGTACATTTGAGGATAAGTTAGATGTATGGAAGCAAAAAAGAAGGTTAAGAGATACGAGCATTTATTTAGACGATGACACGACGAGAAGGGAAATAGATATACAAAAGAAGATAAGATATGAGGCGAGTAAGATGAAGGAAGAGGGGAAAAGGATGAAAATAGGATTCTTGAAAGTGTGGGTGGAAGGTGAAGAAAGATTTTGGGATGAGGAGAGGGGAACTCTAGTGAAGAAGGGGGCAAAAAACTAAGAGTTGGGGGAGGAAAGGATGGATCAAATGATGTTGGATTAGCAAGTTTTAAGGAAAAAGAGATGGAAAAGCAGAATCAAATGAAATTATTGTTTTGGAATGTGGCAGGCATAAAAAATAAGGGAAAGGATTTCTGGAGATACGTAGAGGGTTTCGATATGATGGGAATGTCGGAAACATGGTTGGAGGAAAAAGACTGGGAAGTATGGAAGGAAAAATTACCAGAGGGTTATAGTTGGAAGGTGGAATTTGCAACTAGAAGAGAAAGTAAGGGTAGAGCAAGGGGAGGGATACTAACGGGCATAAAAAGGAACTGGTCGGTTGAAGAAGAGGAGGGAAACGAGAAGCAAGGGAAAGGGATTGTAAAAAATTATGTGGCCAGAGAAGGAAAGGAAAAATATATAGTGTTAACAGTTTATGGGCGGGATATGAGGATGATAAGTGAACAGATTGAGAAAATGGTACAGGGGGAGGAAAAGGAAAAGATTATTATAGGGGGTGATTTTAACGCGAGAACAGGGGAAAAGGGAGAAGTGATTATAGGAGGGGAAGTAAAGAGAAGAGTTAGCATGGATAAGACAGTTAATAGGAATGAGAAAATGTTAGTGATTTTAAAAGGAAAGGAGCAGGGAATTAAGGAGAAACAGAGGGGATGGGTAGTAAAAAAGGTGTGGACTGAGGAAAGCATAGAAAGATATAAGATGAAGTTGGAGCAAGTGATTTGGGGAGATGTAGGGTGGGAAGAAGGACTAAAGGAGTTGACTGCAGAAATGGAGAAGGCAGTAGAAAAGAAAAGGTTTGAGAGAAGACAAGGAAAAAAGAGGAACGAAAATAGGTGGTGGAATAGAGACTGTAGAGAGGCAAAAACAGAGATGAGAAATGCTAGAAGAAGATGGAAGAAAGGTAGAATAGATGTGCAGGACTATAAGGAGACGAAAGTGAATTTTAAAAAGGTATGTTCGGAGAGAAAGGTGTTGTATAAAGTGGAAATGGAGAAACAAGTAAAGGAAATAAAGAAAGAAGAAGTATGGGAATTTCTAAACAAGGAGAGAAGAAGAGATAAGAGGAGAGGAGGTTTAACGGATATAAAGGTGTGGCTGGGTTATTGTATGGAGCGTTTGGAGGGAACAATAGAAGGACTAGGGCAGGTGATATTGCAAGGGGTAAATACAATACAGGAGGGGTGGGAGATAACGAAAGAGGAAATGGAGGAAGCAATAAATAGACTAAAATTAAGAAAGACGGCAGGAACGGACGGTACGCAAGGAGAACAATGGAAATATGTAGGGGAGAGAGTGAGGGGATATATAAGAAAATTTTTTAATACAATATGGAAAGGGGAGGAATTGCCAGGGAGTTGGAAAGAAAGTTTAATTCTGCCGGTTTATAAGGGAGGGGATAGGAAGGAGGTAAAGAATTATAGAGGGATTAGTGTCACTAATGTAAGTTATAAATTGTATGCCATGATTATACAAAGGAGGCTGGAAAAGGAAGTGGAAGAAAAAAGTCTATTACCAGATTGGCAGATGGGATTTAGAGTGGGAAGAAGGGCAATAGACAATGTTTATATATTGAAACAGTTAGTGAATGGAGAACTAGATAAGAAAAGGGGTAAGGTATACGCGTTCTTTATAGACATAAAAGCTGCGTTTGATAATGTGAATAGGGAAAAGCTATGGAGGGTGTTAAGGAAAAAGGGAATAGAAGAACTACTAGTGAGGAAACTGGAAGGGATATATAAAGAGACTAAGAATAGGGTAAAAATAGGGGATAGTGTTAGTGACGTGTTTTGGACGAGGAAAGGGCTAAGGCAGGGGTGTCCTCTTAGCCCTATTTTGTTTGCACTGTATATAAGGGACATAGAAGAAGTGTTGAAGGGACGTCAGTGTGGTGGGGTTGTCATGGAGGGAGGGATTAAAGTGTGGGTGTTGGCATATGCAGACGATATGATCATGGTGGCAAAAAATGAGTTGGAGATGAAAGGTATGATAAATACGATAAAGAGGTATCTAGAAAGGAAAGACTTGGGTTTAAATGTGAGAAAATCTGAGATGGTAGTTTTTCAAAAAGGGAGAGGAGGGAAGAAAAAGGAGGAGTTAGTTGGGGAGAACAGAAGATAGAGACAGTGAATGAAGTGACATATTTGGGATTTAGGCTAAGGTATGATAATAAAGATGATGCGCATATAAGGGAGTTAGCAAAGAAGGGTAACAGGGTATTAGGGCAGGTATGGAGTTTTGGGGAAAGAGTATTTAGGAAGGAGATCGAGAAGAGAAGATGGCGGAAAAATTGATTAAAAGTGTGATGATGTACGGGGTGGAGGTATGGGGTTGGCAAGAATGGAACCTATAGGAAAGGGTACAAATAAAATATTGGAAATGGATACTAGGTTTAGACAGGGAGACGCCAGGGTACATAATAGAGGAGGAGGGGGAAGTTAGAGAAGATTAGAATAGAAGCAGGAAAAAGGACGATGGGTTATGAAGAGAAAACGAAGGAAAGGATAGAATGTTAAATTTTGCAATGTTGCTGGAGGACGGTAAAAGAAAGCAAAAACATAAATGGACAGGAAGAAAGGAAACTGTACTATCAACGAGGAGGTTTCGCAAGAGAAGAGGTGGAAAGGAGAGAGGAAGGGAGGTTAAATACGGGGGAGATAGTAAGAAGAGATAAAGATTCGCAGGTGCAAGAGAGGGAAGGAAAGTATAACGTAAGGTATGGGAATATAGTGTCCAGGGGGGTTCCTAAATATCTGATGGGGAGGAGAATCTTAGGAGAGAAACGACTTATAGCCAGGTTTAGATCCGGAAATGAGGAGAATTTAAATAAGTATTGGAAGGAGGATGTAATGAAGAGATGTAGATTATGTGGGGAAGGATGGGAGGACATAGAGCACTTGAGTGAGGAGTGTGGCGAGCTAAGGGAAGAAATGAGGGGGAGGAAGGCTTTGCTTGGGGAGGGATTGGATTGGATGAAAGCAGTAAAGGAAAGAAGGATAAGAGGGGAGGGTTAGGTCTAAAGTATTAGAATAGTTAGATGGTGATGGGAAGATTTTAAGGGAGAAAGTTGTTTAGTTTTTTAAATTTCTGTACAAATTATATTATTATGATAAGAGAATGATGTAGGGGTAACGTAACCTATTGTAAGGCCGAATGGCAAAACAATTAACAATAAATATAATAATAAGTCCTAGTAACTTAAAATTTGGTATGGAGCTGGCTTTTTAAATTCTCGGTTCTATCAAAAGATGGGTCTGATAAAGAAACCGAAAGTGGGTGTATCCCCCATTTTTAACGGTTTTTCTTATATAATTTTGTACGTATGTAAATCATAATTCCAAATATAGTCTAGGTTCAAACCCTGCCTGCGGCGATTTTTTTTAGAAAAAATTCCAGATTTTGAAAGTATTGTGGCGCACAAATATAGGGGTTAGTCGATATGACATATGTTGTCATATCGACTAACCCCTATATTTGTGCGCCTCAATTTACCATATTTCGGTTATATTTTAACCTCTTAAAGGGCGCGCGTTTGGTCACCACTACGCAGTGGTGGCAGTTTGCGACCGCATGCGAGTATATACGTCTTATCCATTGCAATTTTGTACGTCATGGCCATTACGTTGGTACTATGTGGTTACATTATTACTGAGCCTACAAAATCCTAAAAATCGTTTTTTTTTTTTAAGGAAAAATAAACTGGAATTGAATATAAAAAATTCTTGTGTAATATATTTTGAAGTACGGTGCAGGACACAGTCCAGCCTGACATTCGATACACCAATATCTGGATGCCTTCCTTTTTCCATTCTCATAACATACAACGCAGCGCTTTGTAGGTTTCTGTTTGGTAGTCGGAGGAATGATATCGCGGAAGTGGCGTTCTATCAGCCTTGAATGTCTTGGAAGTTGGAGTTCTTGATTTCTGATCTTTTGGATTCCGTGTGATTGCATATTTTTCAACAAGCCTTTCTCTAAGTTCCATCATGAAATTTAGTCACATTTTTGTTCCACCTAGTTTCTTGTAGATGAGGAACCAGTTCAATGCAGTCAAGTCTAGGAAGTGGCGAAATATTTTCATCTCATATTTTTTCATTTGGCTTCTGGCGGTTGAATAGAAATGTAGGTGGTTATCCGCTAGACTTACTTCACCTATATGTTTATTATTACTATTATTTTTGGTTTTTCCACCTCGTTTCCTCCTCGAATTCTCACCAGTTGCATGGTGTTGTCATGAGTTGAGCTGATCATAGTGATGTCCTCCTTCTTACCACGCCACTTCAACACTATGAGCTTCCTTCTAAATATTGCGACAGATCATCGCAAAAAAAAACTTTTAAGCAGTTCCAGTATGTTCTCAGAGGTAATATTCTGCAATTTGATACCCGAATTTCCGGTGAAGGGAGGGAGGTCTCGGACAATTATTGATTGTCCATGGAATATTGGCAAACAGTTCGATGTCATCTGAATCGGATTCTGACCTTGTACTGCAGCTGTCGGATTCGTTAGATTCGGATTCAGACTCGACAGAACGGCCAGTGTCTACAAATTCACCTTCTGCTTCGTCTGCTTCAGAGCTGTCATGCCACTTTCGTTTGTCCAAGAAACAAACGTAATTTCGGCCGAAAAAGCGTCGCAAATAACCTATACAGAAATACTTGCTCGGGGCATGTAAATATGACAGTATCTTTAGATGCTAATTCTAGAAAGGCGTGTGCTACACTGATCTAATAGAACATGAGCTAATGAATATATACATCACCGCAGGCAGACAAATACGTCATATACATTTTGTTCAGCCAATTTTCTACAATGCGGATATATACGTCATAAGCACTACGAAAGTCGATTGCCCATGACGAATATATACGGCATAAGCGCTTAAGAGGAATGAAATCGAGGAGAAAAATCTCTAAAAAATGCTAGGAAGTCAATACAAATGTGTTCATATCCTTTTATTTTAATAAAATGTTGAACATCTTGATTTTTTAAATTTTATTTTGTCTAAGTTTATTTAAATTCGAAAGTCTTTCAGAATTGGATTGTGTCGATGTTAGAACTGAACCAGACAACGTATTGTTGAAAACCATGTTCTTTTTTTTGGTTCTGATTGGTTACGTATGAAAGTGAACGAAACGTTGGCAACGTCAGTTACGACATTGATGCGGTCTAATCCCGAAAGATGTACGCGCCTAGAAAACGAAATTTGTTTTGAATGAAGTATATAAAATCACTTTAACTTTCATCATCTATGCATTAAAAAAAACCATCAAATATTGTGAACTGTTTTACTCGATGCATCTCTCGCTTCTTGTTGCATTTATCGTGCATGCATTTTTATAGTATTGACAAAAATGTAAAGGGACATTATCTTTGTAGCTCACTTTCGGCTACCAGACATCCATACAGTCCAACTGGACACTCTCAATTGAAGAAACCTAAAAACATAAAGACTGTTTCTGGCTCACCACCGGACGATATGTAAGTTGACACCGGATTATTCGCAAAATCTTTTGGAGGTAGAAGTCGTCGGATTTATATAAATAAAAGCTTTTTGCTTGAATTTCAATTCTGTTTAGATTAGTGTACGATTTTTCGATAATAAAATAGCAAATACCTTAATAACAACGGCTTTTAATTGCAGAATTGAAATTTGTTGTTGTTGTCAATTTGTAATGTTTGCCTGAAATGTAAGTGTAGTCTTGCGTACGGATCGAGGTTTTAAACAAAAATGTATTATACATGTGGGTGTCTTGGTGTCTCATTTGTATTATAAATCGATTCTAACTCATTTTATTATAATGGTAGACTTTAAAAATTACTTTAGGTGATAATCATGTTAAGATGTGTATTATATTATTCCTTAGAAACTTTTTTTCGTCTGATGTCTTGAAGAGTTTCTATAAATAGGCTTAGTCAAGTGAATAATTTATGATTTGGTAATCAGGTTTTTTGCACGTATTCAATCAATAAATTGGACTAAACTTATTTGTTTATTTATACCTATTTTGCTTATCCTGTTCTGTAAATACGTGTGTACCAAGTGATCAAAAAGTCTATAAAATCTATAATTATTTTATAAGAGTAGCCACGTATGTTTCGGGTGGAGCTTAATACGCTCTTTGTTATGCAGCGTGCGGATTGGATATAATCTAAAATAGATACTAAATCCCAACACATATAAACATGTGCACAGACATCATTATGTTAAATAAAGGAAGAGTTAGTTAACTGACGGCTTGCCAGTAGGTACTGAGGTCCTGGTTACCCTATTAGTTGAAAGGTCGGTATAAACCAACAAGAGCCAAACATACGCACAATATATAAAAATGTAAGGTTTAGATCAGGAAGCAACCTACTGACAATTGTTCATAAAATAAATACAAGTTGCACTATTACACAGAATATACAAGCAGGGTTCATTATCAGGAAGCAACCTGTGATACCACAAAAGTATCGTTCCTTTCATCTACTTTCCGCGATGGGTAATATTTTGCAAAATGCAGAGCAAAGTGATTACGAGGAACAATTTAATTTTAGTAGTCTCACGCCACCAAGGTTTGTGACAAGAAACAATATACTAGAGGTACTTCAGTAATGGTAAATTCGAGATCTTTAAAACGATTGTCGATTGCCATAAATTTTCTGTCAAGCAAGTACACAAAGTACATCTGCACAATGTCTTTTCCAATTTTAATAATGTTCAAATGTAAGTATAAAAGGTTAATTATTGCGGTTACATTTCCGACTAATTGCATTGTTCAAATTGTTAAAGAATTTATGACGATGTAAGAACTTCATTGTGCATGTTGCTAATTTAAATAGAATAAGATAAGGATTGCTAATCAATTATGTCAGTTTTGCTAACCAATCATTACGTCAATTGTTTTTATACTGGAAGAATTTGTCTGTAAGGGAACTGGAAACGGCGTAACGTTTGTGATTACTCACAGGGTAATTCAAACCCAGATACGATATCTCACTCCTACGCTTGACGTCAAGTACTACGGGTAGATTTTGATTTTTAATAAGGTATCGCGAACGCGTTTAGTTTTAGTACTACCGTCTTTACTTACTTGAGGCGGTGCATTAAGCTAGGGACGAATGCTTTCAAGGCTACAATATCTTTTTTTTTTGTTTCTATATAACGATATTGCTGGAGTGTAGCGATAACTACATTGTAATTGAAACTTTACCTCGTATTCTCTCTCTCTTCTTCTTTAAGATCAATTGTGCAGTTTTGATATTGAAATAAACGAAACTTTCTGTCTGTGATGAAAGAAAAAGTGGCGCGAGAGCATGGCTGACCCAAAAAATTTTAGTTACTGACAATCCGACTCACGACCATCTGCGAAGGAAGCTAGCATAGCGGTAAGCCGAATATTTATAATTTTTTTTTCCAGTTAAGCTACTCAGCGGTATTGAATGATTAAAATTTCAAAACAGGGAGAAGACAATTTTAATAATGTTTTGATCTTTTCCATCCTTCCTGATTGGTTTCACATTTCCTCACTCTTCGTAGCATCGATTCTAGCAGGTGGTCCATTTCCTTTTGAGTTATTGTATCACAAGCGACTTAAAATTCATCTCGGAGAGCTTTTTGTGTGTGGAGAAGTTCCTCGGTTTTCTACTTATAATGTCTCACACGTGTTCAATAGGCGGGAGATCATAACAAGAGATTAACATTGGCTTCTTTGAATCGGTCCATAGAAGTCTTGCTATGTGGGATCGTGCACAATTGTACTGGAAAATTCCTGCTTTTTCTCTTCTATTTTTTTATCATTTCCAGAATCCCATGACCGATTTCTTCCATTTCCTCTTCATTACCAATTTTCCAAAATTATTCGATCTCAGTCTTTTTCCAAATTTTATTTCTATCTTACTTTCGTCGATTCGTCGATTAATAAGTAATGTCACAGTCTTAGATCGATGTAGGCACTTTCGTTTAGGCAACACACCGTACAACTAATTATATTCAACTACCTCGTCTACTACGCAGTCACAAAATAAGTCGACAATGATAATAATGAATCGCAAAAAACTAAAATATATGAGCACAAAAACTTACGCAACCGACATTTTTTCGTCATCAGTAGCTACTTTCACTACTTTTTATCTGATTTAAAAACGAAAATATGCGTGGTATATAAGCTTTTATGTACGACGGTTAATGTCATCTTGCCTTTGGCTATGACGGCGTTCAAATGATCGAAAAAACTTGACGAATATTACGTCAACGTAAATAAGGTCACATATAATATAAAGTTTGTGACTGAAAGTAAATTTGAGTCAGTATGATCTACGTTATGATTACATGGAATAAATTATATGCTGAAAGCTGACGGTTAGTAGCAAGCAAAAGTATACGATACTAAGAAGTAGCACGTACAAGGTTGACATAAATAAAGTAGTAAACATAACTGCGAGAAGGTATACGGTATACTAAGTAATGTGCATAAAGTACAGTACAGTACAGGTTACATATTCTGAAAACAGTCGGATACATAGACAGCATAGCAATTTCTTCAAACGTCGCGTAACGAAACCAATCGCCGAATTCGACTAATACCTGGAGTACTTGTACTAATTAAATCAGCAACAGGAACCATGGAATATTTACGAGTACTGATTGATCCCGGATCGCAATCATCATTCATGACAGAAAGAGCAGCGCAATCATTGGGGCTACCAAGAGAGAAGATAAGAGCCGAAATAACAGGTCTGGGAGCAGGAGATCCAAAAATAGCAACCGCAAAAATTCAAGCTGAGGTACACCCACGTTTTCCAAGCAACTTCATACTACCTGTCAAGTTTCTGGTGATGTCAAAATTAACACAATCGTTACCAAGCTCTGAGATAGAATACCAACTACAGAACTACGTTCTTGCAGACCCCACTTACAACAAACCCGACCCAATTAATGCCATCCTGGGGGCCGAAGAATTTAGAAAAATAATTCAGCATGGCATTGAGAAAACAAAAGATGGGTTACTAGGTCAACAGACGGAACTAGGTTGAATATTATCAGGAATTGCAAAAGAATATCAACACGATGATATCAAAATTATCAGCATGATTAACCGCACCGAAGAAGACCAACAGTTAACAAAGTTTTGGAATCTCGAAGAATTGTCAAAAAAAATCATTTCTCCAGACGACGCAGCATGTGAAAAACATTACACAGAGACGACTTAAAGAAACTCTGATGGAAGTTATACAGTCCAAACACCGTTCAAAGAAGAATTCCCACCTGAATTAGGATATTCCAAAACTAATGCCATTGCAAGATTACTACAACTCGAGAAAAGGTTGCAAAAGGATAACCAGTTGGCTGACCAATACCACAAACCAAGTCAAGTACCACTACAAAACTAAGAGTAGTATTTGACGCATTATTCAAAGCATCCAATGGAGTGAGTCTCAACGAACTAATGTACGCCGGACCAAGATTGCAACAAGAACTCTCCGACATACTACTACGTTGGAGAAAGCATCAAATTGAATTCAGCGCCGATATTGAGTAAATGTACCGTCAAATTAAAATATCTGAAGAAGACCAAAAATTCCACCGGATCTTGTCTTTGCCTCACGATTGTCACGTATGGGACAACTTCTGCACCGTTTCTTGCAATAAGAACTCTTCAGCAATTGGCTGAAGACGAAAAAGTATCATACCCAAAAGCATCTAAAGTCATCATAAAAGACTTTTATGTCAACGATGTTTTGTCTGGAGCGGATAACATTGAAGAGGCCATTCAGCTACAATCGGAAATCACTAAATTGCTAAAATCAGGAGGATTCACTTTACGCAAATGGTCCAGTGATAAGCCTCAAATATTAGAAGCATTAACTGAAGAAATAAAGGATCAAGCCTCATTGGAAATAAAACAAGAAAAAACGCAGAAATCCATTGGGCACCGATTGAAGACAGTTTTTGTTTCGAAATAAGCACAACTCATCATCAGAGTGTTTCAAAACGAATCATATTATCACAAATTGCTAAATTATTCGACCCATTGGGATGTTTGGCTCCGGTGATAATAAAGGCCAAATTATTAATCCAAGAACTCTGGGTAGCAGATTTAGATTGGGACCAACCTGTTCCTGAAGATATTAAAGCGAAGTGGATCAACTTCAACGACCAACTCAAATGTATAGAAGACATTAGGGTACCACGATGGATAAAGTACATCAATGGCATGGATATACAATTACATGGTTTCTGTGATGCCTCAGAAAGGGCATATGGTGCAGTAATATATGCTAGAACCATCAACAAAACAAGCGAAGTTACCACCACACTTCTAACAGCAAAATTTAAGGTTGCCCCAGTTAAAGAAAAAACAACAATTCCATGACTAGAGTTGTGTGCCGCTGTCTTACTTGCCAAATTATTGAAGAGGACCATCACTGCCTTAGATATTCAGAAAACATCAGTCTATGCATGGACCGACTCAATGATAACCTTAGCTTGGGTCAAAGGAGAAGCATCAAGATGGAAAACATTTATAGCCAATCGAGTCGCAGAAATAAATAATCTGTTATGCTCTCTATGTTGGCAACACGTACCTTCAGAAGAAAACCCGGCGGATATGATATCCCGAGGAATGGACAATAGCAAGATAAAAAACTGTACGCTCTGGTGGAATGGTCCAAAATGGCTGCTAAACGAAGTCGAATGGCCCAAACAAGTTAAATCGTTCCAAACAAAAAAAGAAATCAAGCTCTGTCACATAATTGCCGTACTTTCCCTAGAAAATCCAATTAGCACAAAATTTTCATCGTTAACAAGAATGGTTCGAGTTATGTCTTATTGCAGAAGATTCATCAACCACGCTAAAAAATGGGTAAAACAAACTGGACGTCTGTTGGTTCAAGAATTGGATGCCACACTACTACAACTAGTCAAACAAACTCAACAAGAAACAATGCACAGAGAGCTCAGGACATTGCATTTGAAAAATCCGCTTGAGAAAAATAGCAACATCTTTAACCTGGATCCATTTATCGACAACAATGACATTATTCGAGTAGGGGGGAGATTAAGGAATTCTCCACTTCCATATGAACAAAAGCATCCAACTATACTGCCGTTCCACTGCCACCTGTCACAATTAATAGTCCAGGACGCTCATCTACAAACACTACATGGAAGAAATCAAGTTACACTAGGTTACGTTCGAAGAAAATTTTGGATAATTAATGGGAAGAAAACAATTCGTTCTATCATCAACAAATGCATCAAATGCATTCGCTACAAGGCCCAGACGGCAAATCAAATAATGGGAGACTTGCCCACCCATAGAGTTACACCATCGACACCATTTCTTCATTCTGCAGTAGACAGTAGACTATGTCGGGCTCATCTCGATAAGAGCAAGCAAAGGGAGAAGATATAAATCATACAAAGGTTACATAGCCATTTTTGTATGCTTCTCAACAAAGGCCATCCACTTAGAAGTCGTAAGCAATATGACTACGGACGCATTCCTGGCAGCATTTGGAAGATTTACCGCTAGAAGAGGTCGATGTGCTCATATGTACAGCGACATTTTATTCCCCCGGCAGCTCCCCATTTCGGAGGATTATGGGAAGCAGGAGTTAAATTAATTAAGTATCATTTTAAACGCATAATTGGAAACTCAACGTTAACTTATGAAAAATTAACAGCACCAAATGGAAGCCTGCCTAAACTCAAAACCATTGAGTCCATTAACCAACAACGTCGATGATATAGACGTCCTAACACCAGGACACTTCTTTATTGGAAGAGCAATTGTGTCTCCACCCAACCCTGTAACAAATACCATCAATACAAATATATCCTCGAGATGGCAGCTAGTCCATAAGATGAAGAAGGACTTTTGGAAACGTTTGGTCTTTAGATTACCTCAATCGACTTCAACAAAGATATAAATGGAAAACCCGCCAGGACAACTTAAAATTGGGAGATCTAGTGCTATCTAAAGAAGATACTATAAATCCAAGTCGTTGGCCGTTAGCCCAAATTGCAGAAGCTCACCCAGTCAAAGATGGTACCCTCCGAGTCGTCACACTCAAGAAGCCAGATGGAAACACCTTTAAACGAAGTATCCACAACATAATTCCTTTACCAGAAAATCAGTCGGCTACCGACACAAATAAGACTGAAACTAAAGTACTAGCAACCAACGCAAACATGGCAATCATAGCTAAACCACAAACGAGCAAACAACCTACATCTATCAGTGTCAGTTTACTACTCATGGTGTTAGGAGGAGGATGGAGGAGGAGGAGGATGTGAACCCACCAAACCACCCGAACTGGCTTGGTACAAGTCCGCCACAAAAAGGATAGGTAAGAGTATGGAAAAGTGTCGTTAAAAGGAAAGTCTAGTTAGACACGCTAATGCGCTTTAGATGGCAACGAAATCCGCCGTGTGAAGACAGGATTTGGACGGCCTCTCGTCCAGGGACGTGGGGCATTCTGACCCAGGTAAGGATATTCGGGATAATAGAATAGGCATTACGCCCTTTATGGGAAGTGTCCCACAGCTGCTGCCATTCACCCAAGATCAAGACCTTTAAGTGACGCTTGGCCGCTGAAAAGGACGTAAAATCGTCGTTTGAAACGTGCTGGTCAAGGAAATTGCACGAGCCAGCCTTGCGAAGAACTTTGGTGCAGTAGATTTCCTGCAATAGGAGATGTAGGGGAGGATGTTTAGAAATAACACAGAGGATATCGACGGGAACGGTACGATACGCCCCTAGGATAGTTCTCAGGAATAAGGATTGGAGCAAGGCCAGTTTCCTAACCACGTGGGAATGTCGAAGTCTATGGTACCAAATGTCTAAGCCATAGGTGAGCATGGGAATGACTGCATTGTCGAAGATATTCGCAAGATGTTTTTTGTGTAGGTTTCATTTCATTTCATGATTATTTGTAGAACAAGTGCAAGACACTCTTACACTTGTCAACCACGAAAGCGCAATGTTTTACAAAACTCAGCTTGTCGTCGAGCAATAGTCCGAGGTACTTGAATTCGAAAACCCTACGGACAGGAATATCGTGGAGGCGCAGTGAAGGATCTCGTCTTAGTGTAGGGCCAAAAACCATGTACTTAGTCTTGTCTGCAGAGATTCTTAGTTTATTGCTGCCAGCCCAGCTAGTCACAATATTTAGGCACGTGTTGGATTTTGCCTCCAAGTCTCGTCTGGAATTTACGGATACCGTGACTGTTATGTCATCCGCATAAGCGAAAATGTCGCAGTCTGCTGGTACGTCTTTGTCTAGGAGATCGTTTACAACCAAGTTCCACAAGGTCGGCCCAAAAACCGACCCTTGTGGACAGCCCTTCGTCAGTCGTTTGGTGAAGGTTGAACGTGAAACGTTCGCAGAGTAAGTTATCGATCTATTCGACAAATAGCTACGAATGACGCGCGTAGCGTCAGCAGGTACTCTCTTAACGAGGAGAGCTTCGATTATAGAGGGCCACCATACGTTATTGAACGCTCCAGAAATGTCTATGAAAATAGCTAGTCTGTACTTGGAAACGTTCGATTGTACAATAGTCATTAATCGACGGGCGGCGTCAGTCGTCGTTTTGCCAGGAACGAAGCCATATTGACTAGGATGGAATAATATATTTGGCGGAATGTCGTCGTGTATCTTTTTCAAAAGTGTCCTTTCGAAGAGTTTACCTAGTTCTGATAACAAAGTTATCGGACGATACGAGTTAGGGTTGACGAGATCCTTCTTTCCGGGCTTGAGAATAGTGATCAGCTAACCAATTTTTATGCACGAGTTGAACAGGTCAACGATCGTTGATAAGAGAGAATCTAGAACAACCGTTCGCAAAACGTTACCGTGTATTCCGTCAAGTCCAGGAGCTTTGTTCTTAGGGATTTTGCTAGCCACCGCGGCTAAATCGTCGCTTGTGACCACCCAGTCCTGTCGGGAATTACTTAGTAATAGAGTTCTGGATCCTATGTGGGAATGATAGGCGTTGTCCGTCGATGGATCGTCGTCTGGAAATAATGTGGAAACTATAACTTTAATCGTGTCCAGTTCTGAAATAGTGTATCTGTCGCAGTCTTTAACGTTTGAGCACGGTTGGATCGACAGGAACTTTCGGGAGGATAACCTGTAAACTAACCTCCAAGGACTCGTCGCCAGGCTTTTTTCAACAAAACTTTGCCAAGAGCTATACTTCGCTGTCTTCACTGCCAGTTTGTACCGGTGAAGGGCGGCCTTATATGAGGCAAGCCATTGAGGTTTTACGTCGGGGGCTTTTTGGTGGTGTTTTCGCAAACAACGCACCCGCTCGCTTTAGCCTATCTAACTTAGGACTCCACCACGGTACACCAGCTCTAGATTTTAGGCGTATACTATTCAAGCCATTTTGACAAGAGTAGAGGATCATCCTGGTCAACTTATCAATGAGAGCGTCTACAGATTTTCGATCGTGGCACAAAGCACCACGTGGAAGATATGAAGGAATTGCTTTAGTGATAGCCTTATTCAGGCGAACGGGATCTATGCGTTTAAAGTCAAGGATTCTTTTAGGGATAGGTACTAGGTTCGGGACATTGACGGTTAACTCGAACCGTATCAGTCGGTGATCACTTTCTATAACATCAGGTATAACTCGCCAGTCTACTATTTTCCTGGCTAACCCAGGAGAAGCTAAAGTGACATCTATATTCGTTGAGCTTAAATGGCTAGCGAAAGTGGATGGTTGATTAGGTTCGTTAACAACACAAAGGACGCGTTCACTCACGAGGTTCTCCACACATCGTCCTCGTTCGTCGGTCGCCGGGGAGTGCCAAAGCGGCGATTTCGAATTGAAGTCACCTGCTATGATAATGGGAGTGCCTCTTAGTTCGTCAAGAATTTTATCTAAGTGTTGGAGATGAATACGAACATCCTCACTCGGCGGCCAATAAACGCCGACGATTGCCAAGGAGGTGTTTTCAACCGTTACCATGGTTACTGCATTGCAGTCGTTAGTTAAGTGGCTGAGTGTTACCACTCCGACGGGCTTCGAACTATTGAAAACAATAGCCGAGTAGTACCGCATAGAAGAGGATGCGGCAATCCTGTTGAAGGGTACAGTTGCACCAGCGAGCTTGTACCTTGAACCTGAGCTAAACACGTAAGGCTCTTGAGTCAGTAGTATGTCTATATTGTTGTCAGAGGAGAAACTCATTGCTTCGAAAGTCGCAACACGTGAATTGCGAAGGTTCACTTGCGCAAACCTCAAAGTTAATTGAGTGTCCTTAAAGTCCATAATCGGTATTTGAGATTTTGGCGTCGAGCCTTTTCAGGTAGGCTGGGCAGGTGTTGGAAATGGCTTTGTGTCAGACGATGTCTCCTTTGTGGCCAAAGCGAACGCAGTTAGCACATGTAGGATCTCTTTCCAAGTTAGGGCATGCCTTTGTGTCGTGCTTTTCAGCACAGTGGCCGCACTGTATCTCGCTTTTACAGTCGGAAGAATGATGGCCATATTTTTGACAGTTGAAACAGCGAGTAACTCGGATATGGTCATTGACCCTACACGCATTCCACGCTATGTACACGCGACGCGATGCCAAAAGGTATCGCCGAACATCGGCATGGACCTCAACGATCCAATTGCCGTTGGGTTGGTCTCTAGGACTGAAACGGAATAGTGCTTTGAGATGTTGGTTGGCCAGGTGGAGTACCTCATCAGAGGCGTCATGAAAATTCTGGGAAATTATCGCCTCTTTCACCTGCTCAGGAGAGAGGTTAGTCGGAACGTTTATGAAGGAAAGTCTAGGTAACGATTTGCCTTGGGGCTTAACCACAAGACCGGCTTTGTCGAGGATATCGGAAGGTATTTTAGTTAGGTCCGTTTTCTCGGATTCGAGACGTATCGAGCTTTTGCCCGTTTTGGTAACTCGGTCAAGTCTGAGGCCATACTTTTGCGGGTCTAGGACTTTCATTAAAGTCGTCTTCGTTTCGTCGGCAGTTTTAAGGGGGGAGTCGGGTTTGGGAACAATGACTACAGTCGATCGAGAAATAGGAGAGACGGATTTTCTGGAAGGTACTTTGACCTTCTCAACAAGTTTGGAACGTGCCGCTTGGGCATAGGATAGCTGGGCAGGAGGGGCAGCAATGGCAGTTGTGGAAAGCTTGGCTGTAACGTTATGCAAAGCTGTTTGGACCTCAGCCAAGGTACTGGCGATGTCAGCAGTTTGCTGCGAGACGCGACGGGAAATGATGGATTTTCGAAAAGTCGCTTGAAGCCTGTTGACAATGTCAATCATCTCTGATTGACGGGAAATCGTAATCTTACAGGCGGAGATTACTTTCGTCAGACGAAGGATGTCGGCGTCGAATGAGGATTCCATACTGTCAGGCGAGGTATCAGACAGGATTTCGTCATCGTCGTCTTCACGACGACGCTTGGATGAGGCAGATTCAGCCTCCATGGCGGAGGAGGCTGAAGGAGTAGGGGAGGTAGAGCGCGACGCTCGTGGAGTGTCGGCTGTAGAAACAAACTGTTACCTGATCCCTTTTAGCCGTACACAGGAGCTTATTGCCAGAAACGGTTGGACTTATAGCCTGTGCGTCGTTGCCCACCTTTAACCTCGTGGAGGTAAGGGTCTAAAGCACCGTCGAAAGGAACTACTTTATCACACGAAATAACAACGCTATTATAACAAATTACAAAATTACTTGTCGGCCTTAATAATCCGACTTCGCTTGATTTGCTCACAAAATGAATTAATCAAAGTCCTTTTGCTTTAGCTAAAGGCGAAAGATTTATTCGCATATTGAAGAGAAACCAGAGTTATGGTGTTAGGATTTATCCTCAGCACCATACCTAAATCCACTCAAGCCAGCTACACGCTAAAATTTCCACAACCAGGACTATGCATCGAACACATCGGCCACGCAAGAATAGAACTAGGAATATTCAGAGTAGAAGTAAAATACAACAAGGCCAGAATAGAAGAAGATTCAAACTCCGTTTCCAATGTCGTCAAGGAGTTTCAAAGGTTATGCGAAGAAACGCAATCACTTTCAGACGAAACACAATGCACTGCGTTAATTCATCACCAGACAGACTAAAAACAACAAGCTTCGCCAGAGCCGCCAGAATGTTTCAATTACAATTTAAACATGAAATTGGGTTATTGAAACATTTATAATTTTAAAAGTTAATAATTAACAACTTGAGAAACGGTAAACATATTTAGTGATTACTCCGCATTATAAAACAATCCACTTTAGACTTCCGGTAGATCAGCAAATTACTAAGGTTACCAGGAGGTGGAAACACCATTTGTCATTTTAATAAATTATATTCTTATGTAAATAAACATAAGGAACAAAATGTAAGAAATGTATTTAGCATAACTCTACAGGACAACACTGTGGGTACGGCAACGCATAATTTGTGGGCGACATATAACATCCTTGGCGTGGTTTCCTATACGCGCAACTGCAATTATCAAATTTAGATGAGTTACAAAAAACAAGAACTTACATAAACCCAGATTGCTGATTAGTCGCAGAATCTTCGCACGTTACTTGCATGCACTGTCCAGGCACCGAGATGCTTTGCCCTACTCGAAAACTGATACCGTTTTTGGTACACGCTTTAAATATACTAAGTATTATTACTTAACTTTTAATAGGAAAACACACACTTTACCAGCATTTGCTAGAGTAATTACAACAAAAACAACTACGAAAAACGTTATTATTTTTACCAGGCACATGTTAACGACTACACCTGTCCTACCTGTATCTAAACGTAGCTCTTTATATACCACGTTAATTTAAGATTACAATTTACGCTAATAAGTCAATTAAACAAAGTTATTTTTCCAGTTATATTTCTTATTTAAGATAACAAATTGGAGGTTTTTCCCAATATCGGAAAACTACTATGTGTAATTTATTTAAATGAAAGTTAACATTAAGGAGGTTTTTAACAAATTTCTACGGGACAACATTGCGGATACGGTAATGCGTAGTTCGTAGAAGACCAACGACATCCTGGACGTGGTTGGGCGTAAGCGCATCTGGAATTAAGTCACTAGGACCATATTTGCAAAATATTCAAACTTACATAATTCCAGATTGTCCATTAGTTGCAGCATCTTCGCATGTTATTTTCATGCATTGTCCTGGCACAGAGATGCTTTGACCTTGTTGGAAGCGTATGCCATCTTTGACGCAGACTATAATAATAATGACGTTAGCAAAAAATTATCGTCTATATTAATTTTGGCACCTGCATTAGTCGAGGAAATAATGAGGCAAATAACTAATACTTTTACACAAAACATATTTACTATTGTTAACTAATATTAACGCTACACTTTATATACAACGTTGGTATTAATTAAATTTACATTAAAATAAACTTATTTAATGAAATCGATACCAGGAAACTATAAATTACATTTATTATTATTTACAAGAAATTGAGTTTAATTTTTTGTGTTTTTAGAATTTTTAATATTTTGTGTTATAGGTTTTTCCTAATGTTGACAAATAAACGCAAAAACTTAATAGTTGTATGTGTCGATGAAGCACGTGCCTACAACCAAACTTTATTAAAAAAAGAAATTAATACAAGACGAAAAAAATAATGCCAAATATCTATAAAAGTCATAACATCAAAAGCAAAAAAAGCTTGAGATGGTCCTGTTTGAACTCAAATTTAGAGGAAGCGCCAAAATTTAAAAAAGATGCCGGGTGCGAAATAGCGCATGTAGTTCTTAGAGGGGTGAGAGGCTTTAAAAAGCGAGAGTCCGGAAGCGGTCGGCATCTTATTGTGAATCTTGTTCGAGATAACAATACGGTTTTAAAATTTAAACGTTTTTGTCTTTTATCATTCGTGCTTTGTTTAATTTTTTTTTGTTTTGTAAACCTTTGTAACATTCTATCTTCCCCACATATCGAGAGTAAGCAGTGTATAACGAATTTAATACAACGTAGAAGAGGGGGAGGTAGCTAGGCGATAACACAACGCGGGTTTTAATTTTCAAACGTGAGTGGGTTACATCACAGATTTTGATGCCGGGACCAGGATACACTGTTATATGAAATCGATGCGAAAGGCTATTAAGTTTATTAAATTGTTTTAAATGTGTTCGTATACTTGGTTAGTTAACGTTCTAGGTGTGGATACCCCGTTAACTAGCGCCATGGGTAACTCGGTCGCTCAACCGACCTAAGTACCAGAAGGAGGAGGAGGAAGATGTAGACCCACCAAACCACCCGAACTTGCTTGGTACAAATTCGCCACAAATAGGATAGATAAGAGATAGAAAATGTTTCATTTAAAAGAACAAGTCTGGTTAGACTCAGTTCGATGGGCTAGGTAACCGAACGTGCTTTGAGAGCACGCGGGTCAGCGAGGCACCTACCTTTCGGCTTATCCTCGCTTCTAAGGCATAAAAACAAGTAGGTGGGAAAGAGGACTTAGAAAATTGTGCAGGAACTAAGAGAGACATAGTTAAGTAGCTACAGCGAAAAACAAACTAAACGGGTTATTCAAAATAAAAATACTGAAATAAATGATTCTAAAATAAAATTCATGCTGTTAATGATAATTAAAAACTATATAACTATCTTACCATAGCGTACTTGTAAGAAAATAAACAAAACCATGCAAAATACGTTAGAAAAATACAACTTTAATCGTATTATAGACTCTGGTCTCTCTTTGCGATTGGTCTATATACGTTGACATCAAGCACCAGTTCGAGGATGGCCTGAGGGGAATCGGGACATAAACTGAGAATGGATAACAGGCACGCCGATCCACATCAAATTTGCGACAAACGAGAATCCGATGCGCCGGAGTGTCAGAAACGCCACACCACAGACACCTGTCGTCATCCAAAACGCTAATGCGCTTTAAGTGACAACAAAATTTGCTGTGTGATGACAGGATTTAGACGGCCTCTCGACCAGGGACGTGAGGCATTCTGACCCAGATAAGGATATCCGGGATAAGAAAATAGGCATTACGCCTTTTATAGGAAGTGTCCCACAGCCGCTGCCATTCACCCAAGATCAAGACCTTTAAGTGACGCTTGGCCGCTGAAAAAGACGGAAAATCGTCGTTTGAAATGTGCTGGTCAAGGAAATTGCACGAGCCAGCCTTGCGAAGAACTTTGGTGCAGTAGATTTTCTGCAATAGGAGATGTAGGGGAGGATGTTTAGAAATAACGCAGAGGGTATCTACGGGAACGGTGCGATACGCCTCTAGGATAGTTCTCAAGAACAAAGATTGAAGTGAGGCCAGTTTCCTGACCACGTGGGAATGTCGAAGTCTGTGGTACCAAATGTCTAAGCCATAAGTGAGCATGGGAATTACTGCATTGCCGAAGATATTCGCAAGATGCTTTTTGTGAAGGTTCAATTTCAGAGGTGAGTATTTGTAGAACAAATGCAAGACACTCTTACACTTGTCAACCACGAAAGCGCAATGTTTTACAAAACTCAGCTTGTCGTCGAGCAATAGTCCGAGGTACTTGAATTCGAAGATCCTACGGACAGGAGTATCGTGGAAGCGCAGTGAAAGATCTCGTCTTAGCGTAGAGCCAAAAACCATGTACTTAGTCTTGCCTGCAGAATTACTTAGTTTATTGCTGCCAGCCCAGCTAGTCACAATATTTAGGCACGTGTTAGAATTTGTCTCCAAGTCTCGTCAGGAATTTGCGGACATTGTGACGGTTATGTCGTCCGCATAAGCAAAAGTGTCGCAATCTGCTGGTAAGTCTTTGTCTAGGAGATCATTTACAACCAAGTTCCACAGAGTCGGCTCAAACCGAACGTTGTGGACAGCCCTTAGTAGTTTAGTGAATGTTGAACGTAAAACGTTCGCAGAGTATGTGACCAATCTATTCGACAAATAGCTACGAATGACGCGCGTAGCGTCTGCAGGTATTCTCTTAACGACAAGAGCTTCGATTATAGAGGGCCACCATACGTTGTTGAACACTCCAGAGATGTCTATTAAATATCTAGTCTATACTTGGAAACGTTCGATTGTACAATTGTCATTGATCGACGGACGGCGTCAGTCGTCGTTTTGCCAGGAACGAAGCCATATTGACTAGGATGGAATAAAACGTTGGGCGGAATGTCGTCGTATATCTTTTTCAGAAGTGTCCTTTCGAAAAGTTTACCTAGTTCCGATAACAAAGTTATCGGACGGTACGAGTTAGGGTGGCGAGATCCTTCTTTCCGGGCTTGAGAATAGTGATTAGCTTACCAGCTCTGTTGAAGAGGTCAACAATCGTTGATGAGAGACAATCTATAACAACCGTTCTCAAAACGTTACAATGTATTGCGTCAAGTTTAGGAGCTTTATTTTTAGAAATTTTACTAGCCACCGCGGCTAAATCGTCGCTAATGACTACTCAGTTTTGTCGGGAATTACTTTGCAAAAGAGATCGGGATCTTATTTGGGCATGATAGGCATTGTCCGTCGAGGGATCGTCATCTGGAAATAATGTGGAAACTATTACTTTCATTGTGTCTAATTCTGAGATTGTGTATCTGTCGCCGTCTTTAACATTGGAACACGGTTGGATCGACCTGAACTTGCGGGAGGATAACCTGTAAACTAACCCCCAAGGATTTATTGCCAGGCGTTTTTCCACAAAACTTTGCCGTGAGCAATATTTCGCTGTCTTCACTGCCAGTTTGTACCGGTGACGCGCGGCTCTATACGAGGCAAACCATTGATGTTTTACATCTGCAGGGGCATTGCGGCAATCCTGTTGAAGGGTACAGCCGCACCAGCGAGCTTGTACCCTCAAAGTTAATTGAGTGTCCTCAAAGTTTATAATCGGTATTTGAGATCTTGGCGTCGAGCCTTTGCAGATACGCCTGGCAGGTGTTAGAGGTTGCCTTATGCTTGACGACGTCTCCTTAGTAGCTAAAGTAAACGCAGTTAGCACATGTCGGGTCTCGATCCGGATTGGGGCATGCTTTTGTTTTGTGCTTTTTAGCACAATGGCCGCACTATAAGTCGCTTTTACAGTCGTTGGAGTGATGGTCATATTTTTGGCAGTTAAAAGAACGTGTAACCCGGATATGGTCATTGACCCGGCATGCATTCCAGGCGACATAAACTTGACGCGATGCCAAACGATATTCCGGGTGAACTTCCAGGATCCAATTACAATTTGCTCCGTCTCTAGGACTGAAGCTAAATAGTACCTTTAGGCACTCATTAGCGAGATGAAGCACTTGGTCTGACGCATCGTGGAAGTTCTGCGAGACGATAGCCTCTTTCACCTGCTCAGGGGACAGGTTTCTGGGAACGTCTAAGACAGTAATTCGTGGGAACGATTTGCCTTGGGGCTTAATCACAAGACCGGTTTGTTCAAAGATGGTCGCAGATATTTTTGTCGAATATGGTTTCTCAGATTCCAGTCTGATAGAACTCTTGCCCGTTTTCATCACTCGGTCCAGTCTGAGGCCATATTTTTGTGGATCCAATACTTGGTTTGGAAAGGATATAACTACTGTCGACCTGGGAACAAGCGCGACGAATTTGCCAGAAAGTACTGTGACTTTTTCAACTAGTTTAGTACGCTTGAGCATAAGAAATAGGGACAGGATGTGCAGCATCGGTGATGGAGAGTTTGGCTGTTACAGATTGCAAGGCTGTTTGGACATCAGCCAAAGCGGTTGCAATGTCAGAAGTTTGCTGCGAAACACGACGGTTGGTTAGGGATTTTCTGAAAGTCGCTTGAAGCCCGCGACTATGTCAATCATTTCTGATTGACGAGAAGTGGTAATCTTGCAGGCAGAGATTACCTTCATAAGACGAGTAATATCTGCATCAAAGGAAGCTTCCCTGCTGTCGAGGTCTCATCAGGAAGGATAACAACGTCGTCACCGTCTTCACGGCGACGCTTAGAAGAGGCAGATTCAGCCTCCATGACGGAGAAGGCTGAGGGAGTAGGAGAGGTAGAGCGCGACGCTCGTGGAGTGTCGGCTGGAGAAATGAACTGTTACTTGATACTACCCTTTTAGCCGTTCACAGGAGCTTATTGCCAGAAGCGGTTGGATTTATAGCCTGTGAGTTGTTGCCTACCTTTAATCTCGTGGAAGTAAGAATCTAAAGTACTGTAGAAAGGAACAACTTTATCACAACATAACAACGCTATACCAACAAATATTACGAAGTTACTGTCGGCCTTAATTATCCGACTTCGTTTGATTTGCTCACAAATTGAATAATCAAAGTTCTTTCGCTTTAGCTAAAGGTGAAAGATTTATTCGCATATTGAAAAGAAACCAGAGTCGACGGAAATACCAGGTGGAAGCAGTCGTGTTGTAAGGAGCCCCGACGGAGAAGTTCAGTGCTTAAAGCGTTGGTCGCCTATATGGAGAGTCAGCGATCGGTTAACGACTCTGCTCGCTTCAGTAGCCCGCAAAGTTGTATCGGAACCATCTCCCCGACGAGAAGACAGACCGTCCAACGTGCAGGTAATACAGATACGAGCTACCACTTCTTCTACCCCGGTCGTCTCCTTATCCGACTCGGTTACTTACGCTTTGTCTTCCTCGTAGGTGTGCCCACTTCAACCCCGGAACTCGATGTGTCTTGGAAAACTGTTGCTTTAAGCTTGTCGAACCAGTCATCGTTTCGGGCCACCATCGACAAACCTATTTATCATCCTAAGAAATGCCATCCTAAGGTTTTCTTACTCCGCTTCGATCGTTTTGTCAGCGCTTTGGGGCCCCACTAACTGAAAAGTTGAGTTGAGAAAGAATGTTTTCGTGGCAGTGCTTCTGACTGGGCCAACATGAAGAAGTCTACATGGACAAATTTTGGTTGCTTTGAGGATGATTTTATAGCGCAGCACCGGTCCGCGGACAAACAATATCTAGAGATACAGCGTTTAAGTAGTATGGACCGTGCACTATGGACGAGTATTTTCTTAAACAAGTAAAAGTCTACAAACTGTTTGATCCTACTGTTTCAAAGGCTGTTATAGTGTCTGAGGTGATGAAGCAGTTCCCTTCGGCTACTCAATCGTTATGGACTGTGGTGGCCGACCGCACCTTGTCGAGTTGCTTAGAGTTTTTAGAACGTCAGAAGATCCCGACTACCAAACGCTCACGCCTGCCAACTTTGCACGGCGTAGCTACGTTCCCACGGTTGTTTAACGTTCCTCCGTCTGCTTTACCTTTCGCATCGTCGGAAAACTACCGCAGGGGACAATAAAGAGGTCATGTTTTCCTGGAATGTTTCAAAATTCCTCCACTAAATCTTTATGGCCACTGATCGAGTTCGTTCGCTAGGATGATGTTTGTGTAGATTAGGTTCACGGACCTGGAGTACCCAAACCAATTTTGCAGTTCGTTCATGGTACCGCGTTGCAGTCGAATGATTTTTTGAAGCTGTACCTTAGGGGCGTGAATTTGTTAAAGAAGATGAGTTGGAAATACGACGATACTTTAGCCCACCAGAGTCCCCTTGAATGCAACCGTTATCCGTACGTGACGTATTTTTGCGATGGGGCGTTTCTATTCCGGAGTTTGCTATTTTTCAGGGTGATGTTCCTGATCCGAGACAACGAAAGGGACGATTATTACCACATAATATATATTATATCTATAGTGTGTGACAAATTGTCTTTGTTAAGTTTAGTGGATTCCGGTTATGAATTGAGTTGTATAAATGAAGAGCATTTTGAAAAACTTAATAGTTCAGACCGGTTTTCTACGCTTGCTGCGTGCACACCTTCGTGGAGTAACTGGCCCTAGAAGTCTGCGAGTCAAGATTCAGGTTTCGAATTTCAAATGTTGTAGATACTTTTTCGCATTGTTTTCTGGTTGTCAAAAGACCGGTTATCTTGGGAATCGATTGGTTAGGTAGTGTGAATGCCAGGATTTATTTTAAGGGATATTGTTTGCGTTCCTTTTAATTTAAAAGTACGTTGTCTGATGGACGAGGGGCATGATAGTCTCCAAGCTAATATATTGTTTAATGAAGGGGCGTCTCCTGTGCCGTGGAACCCCACCGTGTACCCGCATCCTAAGGAAGTTCTCGCTACTGATGAGGAGCTGTTGTCAAAGGTGCAGATTGCTAGTCAAGAGGAGGAAGTACGCAGGCTCTTGTTCGATCTGCTTGTTCGGTTTCGTAGTCTGTTTAGCAAATTTCCTGGTAGGACCGATAAGTACATCCAAACGATACAGATGTTTGATGAAGAACCGTTCGTCAAGTGACCTTACCCGGTACCATTTAGCCAACGACCAGCTGTCGAAGTCATCTTACAAGAGATGTTGGCCTTGGGCATCGTTAAGAGAAGGGATTCTTCGTATGTTAGTCCTATGATCACAGTTAAAAAGAAAGATGGCTCAGTACGTGTGTGTTTCGACGCAAAAACCTTAAACTCTCTCATGGTTTCGGATAATGAAGCACCAACATGTGTTTGTCTGCCCGTGTGTTTTCTACCATATATTTGAGGTCGTAGTATTGGCAGATTCCTTTAAGTTTTAGCAGTACTCAGTATACAGCTTTTTTGTGCGACGGAAAAACTTACACTTATTAGGTACTACCTTTTGGTCTGAAAACTGCTGTGGTATCCTTTACGAGAGCTATCGATATTACCTTGGGACCAGAAATACAACAGTTTGTCCTCAACTATTTCGATGACCTTTTGGTGATCTCTTCGGTCCCATACCAGCTCTTTTCTATCTCGAGCGGTTGTTTTGTTACATGCAAAAGATGGAACTATGTCACTGCCTGAAATGAGGTAACACAAATGATGTTGTGCCGCTGCTCAGTGGAGACGGGGTGGGTTATATTTTAAAATTCCGTGATAACTTGGAAACGAGATTGACATAAAATCGAAATAAAACGGTAAAAACTCAAAATCGGTTAGGGCGCCAATCAAGGACACGATGATTGTAGCTTCCGGACCCCTGATAATCCAAAAGCTCATCTGGTTGGTTACAACCCCCGAACTTACCTCGAGTTGTAACTGGCCAAATTCTGAAATGTTCTTAAAAATTTTCGTACGCGGCAGCTGAATGAATAAAAGCTCTTTACAGTTTAACAATTTAACATTTATTGATTGAATAATATCAAAAATAAACAAAAAAAAATAATGAATATCCAACAAATTTGAATCAAAATAATAAATGAAATAATCATAAGCAAGACAAAGGTTTACAAACTGAATACAAAATTAATATATATAAAAAAAATAATAGTAGCGTTAACTCGTTTTTCAATACAACACAATAAAAAAAAAAAAAATTCAAGGCCTTGACCGCATACTTAATCCGCAAACAACAAACAAAAATACTAAAAATACAAAAGTCATAAAATATACGTCCGAAACTTTGCTTCGAACTAAACGTTCAAACAAATTATAGTTTACATATCGTTACATTATCTTTTATGCATGAATAAGATTTACTTTTACATACACACAAAACAAAATTAATTAATTAAATCGAACTTCACGCAAACACCATCAAGTGTTTCTTGAAGTAATTAAGGTTAACCGTAATTCAATCGGCTCAAATCAAAGCTTTTAAATCATATCGATCGCGGTTCACTTCACGGTAATAACAAATTCGATAAATACCTTTACTCAATTGTTTACTACAGATAAACTGTCGGCCACAGCGGTTCCAGAAGCTACGAAGTTAGATTGAACTCGGGTCGGTCTAGGTGTACAGTAGTCAAATACAAGCTCGGTGGGACCCCCAAACAATAGAATACCGGCGGAAGATTTATTTCACTATTTAATTGAAATCTGCACAAAAGCGAAGACAGGATTTTTCACACAAAACATCGAAAATAAATCCAACTCGAACGTGAGTTTTATTATGGATACCATGAAGTTCCTTAAACCGTAAAATTACGAATTTGGAAAATTACTATTTCCCATCACACCACTCAATTTTCACGGCACCATTTTTTTAACTTCCGCGGTATTGTCTAACGGTAGGGTAAAAACACCCCGAACACTTGACTATATTCCGGTACCCGGTATTCTTAATTGCGACCAAAGATTGATCCCCAAAAAACCAAACTTTACCCCTTATAACACCTCGTGATCCCACTTAATTCACAAACTTGCGCCGTAAAATCTTTGACAAAGATAGAACACTAAACAACGTAAATTAACAAAGATGAAAACTATAATTGCCACGTGCGTTTTGTCACGTAGACCTTTGAAAGAAACAAAGTCTTCCCACAGAAAACGCTCACTTCGCTAAATTATCAGGTGGTTCGCAATCGCGCTCGTAAAAGAACTCAACATAAACAAAAGTATAGATACCAAGAAAAATTGATCAAATTACATTCCGAAAAGGAAGTCGTAAATTATATAGAGTTGTTTTTCTAATGAGATAACCAGAAGTACAAACACTAAATCAAAATCAAAACCACGGAACTTTATGCATTCAAAAAAAAATACCAGTAATAATTGTGAAATAACTATGAAATACAAATAAACTTAAATCCAACATAATAAAATAACGAGTAAAACGTTTTCGATGCTAACATCGAACTAATCAATCGAAAAAAAAACAGAAAACCGCAAATTCAGCCAGATGAATCTAATTACGGGGTCTTACATAAAAGATTCACTGCTAAAATCCAACGCAGGTTACAGTTTTGTAAGTTATCTTTGGCTAGAATGACTTTGAATCTTGAGAAAACAGAGTTCTTTCCCAAAGAAGTTAAGTTTTTAGGTCATATTCTAAGCAGCAACGGTATCTCCACCGACCCAGAGAAAACTGAAGCGATACAAAACGTTCCACGCCCGTCTACTATAAAACAATTGCGCGCTGTTCTGTGTTTACCGACGATTTAATAGGGACTATAGCAATGTTGCTAAACCTTTGACCGGCTTTTTGCCTAAGGATTGTTACGGTAATTTTCTTTACGTACGCCTTTGTTGTTACGGTCGAAATTTTCACTAGGTACGCCTATGTGTTGTCGACGTGAAATTAGATTCGAGTTTTGACACCCGCTAACGATCCTTTGCGCATTAGATGTCATTTGGTAGAAAGGCGTCACAATGTGGAATTTGTAAATGGTCTGTAACTAGTGAATATTAATATATCCGTTACCATCGGGGAACTAATGGAAAACCATTTATAATTATTTAATTTCTTAGTTTCGTTAAGACGTTACAGGGTAAGCTAAAGTCATCTTTTAATATAAACTCGTTTGTAATTCGTTTTCCTTTTGACAGCCATTTTGCGTCCCTTCATGTTATAACTGTTATATTCTCGATAAATGGATATCGTAACTATTATTAACTAAGGCATCACGTTGCCGGACTCGAGCGCTAGCAGAAGGCGATTTCAAGCCGCGCAATTGAAGTCTTACGGAGACGTCCTGGGCTAACTTTTTCTTTATAAGACTTCTGGTTATCACGAATTAAATCAACGACAAAGGGGTACCACAGCATTTAACAACCGGTTTATAGTCTTTATACTTGTTTGTATCTTAAGTAATAATGGTTATAGATGTGATTTCGTGAGGCATTAGCTTGACACGATTTGCGATTCAAATTGTTTACAGGGTTATGTGTCGGGGGAACGTACGTTCTTCACACCAAAGGAAATTCCTGTATTTATTGGTAAGTGATCTTATTTGTTTTATTACGTAGTCAAACGGGTCACTCACGAAACTTTTGTTATTAATTCTATAATTATCACTATCGTTGTTTACGAGTTAAGTAATAAATTTTACTCATGTCAAGTTGTGCATGCTGTGTAATACCGATTGATTAACGTTGATGCTATATTAAGTTTATACGCTGTGTTATGATAAGTTAACATTAGCGTAGTACTGTCTTATTTCTGTATTTAATTGTCAGTAATGCCATTCTACTAATTATGTAAACGTTATTTACTACAAACTATTCTTCGCTATAGATTCTTATGGTAGTTTACTTATGTACGGTGTGTTGCCTATGCTACTGACATTTTTTTTGTATTTAAAAGTCATTATATTCTGTGATAAACCTCAGCGGTTCTACATTAAAATTGTTATTGTGGTTAGCTATTCTTTTATGACAATATACCTGTTTCCTATGACTATCGTATTAACTAATTGCTTCTGACTACTCGAACAGCTGAGTAGAGGAATTACGGACCTAACATCGTGTTACAAGTATCCTGTTCTGTCCTGAGCAAGATAGACAATTACTTTGGGATAAGCTCTGGCGCCCTTATATATCTCTTCAATTTATGTATCTAGGAACCCCCCTCTCTCCCCTCTTGAGAGTTGGCCGTGCAGGTTCGTAAAACCACCAAAAACTTGTAACAGGATTGTTGTTGAAAATGGGAAGTCCAAGAAAAACAAGCTTCCGAGCCAATGAAGCACTATTTGTCTGCGATTTTTTGATTTTAGTAAAACCTTTTACTTTGACTGATGCTTCGAGTGTCGCTTTAGATATAGAGCTGTATCACCTTGACGAACAAAGACAGCATCTAGTAATCGGGTTTGCTAGTAAAGACATTTCGTGGTCCGGAACTCTTGTATACCGTCACCGAGAAGAAACTCCTTGCTTTTATTTTTGGTTTAAAAAAGTTTCAAGCTCTTATTTTAGAACATGCATTGGTAATACGTACAGATCACCATGCTTTGAAAATTTTAGGTCAATTTGGTCTACTGAACGATAGTCTAACTCGATGGGTTTTATATTTAAGTGAATTTGATTTTAAAGTGGAATATATGAAGGGCATATAAGATAATGCCGTAGCTGACGTGTTGTCACGATTTCCGCCAAGTTTAGGTGAGACTTCTTTTGTTGCAGAGCGGGACCCTACTGTAACACATTCCTCGCAGATCGTAGAAGTTAGTTTGTTTCATCTTGACGGTTTGCGAGACGGGGCGGATGTTCGACGGTATTAGAGAGTTGCAGCTAGATGATCGTTTATTTGGGGCCATTTTCAAATACTTGCTTGGGCAGTCTATCACCCTCAACGTTGCACAGTGTCGCTTGTCTCATAATTGCAAAGTTCACAATAACGTCTTCGTTTATTGCAATCAAGAAAATGCGAACCCAAAGCTTGCCATTCCAGCATGTTTGACAACTAGGATTATCATTTCATAAACAGTTTCGTCATTTTGGTGTAAGTAAACTGTAAACTCTACTTTATTTGAAAGGAAATTTGTACTTTCAGAATATGCGAAGGCTAGATCTTTTTTTTGTTCGCGGGTCGTAATTTTCAAACGTGAGTGGGTTACATCACAAGCTATATAATAGGAGACTTTAATGATGGAGTAGAAGAGTGCCATAAACAATAACAGATGTGCAATAACTGTTATACATATATATAGTCTCTTGCTGTAGAACGATATTAAGAAACAATAACAGAATACATTTCTACAATATTGTGCAGACAAAACAAATCAAAAAATATAGTTAAGTTAAGAAATAAAAAATTAAATGAAAGCTAGAAAATCATTTATAAAAGATCGTGGTTTATTTTTTTATAACACACGTAAGTTTATCTTTCTGCGCTATATACTAAAAAGTTACTATTTTTTGCTGTTTTGCGTCATTTTTATTTTTTTATAATATTTGACACTCCCTCCGTTTTTCAAATTTAAAAAATACAAATTTATTTAAACTATGGAGTTTTTAGGTCAAATGAACTACCACTGATTAGATAATTTAATCGGCAGGAAACATAACCTAAATTTCTTCCGCGTCAAACTATATATTTTTAATTTTAAATTACGACAGAAAAGCCAAAGAGAATGAAAATTAACGAAAAAAATTTATGTTCGTTTGCCGTATCGGCCACACCAATCGACAAAGAAGGTTACCTTAACAAAAAAGGCGAAGTTAACAAAACCTTTCAAAAGCGTTATTTTGTATTGAAAGGTAACCTGTTGTTTTATTTTGACAAGAAAGGCGACCGGGAGCCTATCGGCGTTATAATTTTAGAAGGATGCACAATCGGTAAGTTTTCAAAGCGAAACGAGCGTACATCAAACGATTATGTTGGTAACTAGAATTGGACGAAGACGACGAGCAGTTCAGTTTCAAAATCGAATTTCACGGTACTAACAATCGTAGCTACATACTTGCCGCTGAATCTCAAGAATCGATGGAGCAGTGGATGAAAGCGTTAGCATGTGCTAGTTATGATTACATGAAATTAATGGTTGCCGAGTTACAACGCCAGTTAGATGACATTGAAGGTAATCCTTAATACCTATGATAATAGATTAGATATGTAATCTACGTTCGAACAAATAATTGCTATTAGTACTTTTTGTATAAACATGGTATGGTTCAAAAGCATGCACAATATCAAAACTAGTACTTGGTATGTTTCTTTAGAAGCACCCGTACCACTGGCACAAGCAGTAGGATCACCGGTACCACCACCTCGTCAGCGGCACAATCCTTTTAATAAACCCGAAAATAACCCACACCAAAGATCTCACAGTATGCGTTCGGCACCGGGTAAACTAATTAATTGTAAAAACGAAAAATCGTTATTGCTTTCGTAGGTCGAATCGACGACAATGTACGACACAGCGATACCAAAGCCAGTATTTCATTTTGGGAGTTGCACAACTCTTACGGAAGACCTATCTTAAGTGATTTTAATTCGTGGAAACATGCACAACGGTTGCAGAAGGAACGGGCCGAAGCCACCGGAAATCTCATTAATTTATAAATTCGTTTTTTTTTATATAAAAATTTGTAGTTGTATAATTTATTAACCGATCGTTTCGCGTTGTTTGAGTGGCGTGAGTCATTGATTTGAACGAATAATTCTCATTGTATATATGGTAAGAGTGCAATAAAGGTTCTTCCGATAATTTATTAGTTGTCATGTTGAATGTGTATTGTACTGATGCAATTGCAGGTCTACTACCTGAAATGCTTACCGAGGTGTTCTAACTTGGCTTTAATCCAAATGGTTGGTGCTTGTTACCTGCAACTCGTCGTCTTGTGTATTTTTGTATCATTACAACAAAACCGAACATATTCTGTATTAAACTTTAATAAAACAAGTTAACAGAAACCAGTCAGTGAAGTTGCATTATTAATTAAATTTATTTTTACTAAATCCTGAAATTGACATTGTAACTACTTTTACATGAAGAGGTTGAGGAAGTACGACTTTCTGGTATATTTTCAACAATGGTAAGTACACAGTGGGAGAAGTAATAAATGCTCATTTTCTATAAGCCCTTGAGGGCTACATGCAAAGGGCGCTTGTTTTTTATAAGCCTTTAACGGCTAACTTACAATGTGCCTTCGTTTTTTTATAAGCTTTTAAAGGCTAATCTACACTTGAGATCATTTTTTTATAAACTACATGCGCGCCTAATTTCTTATAAGCCCTTAAAAATGCGCTTAAATGTGCGCAGAATATTTTATAAGCTCTTATTAAAAGTTAACCTACATGAGAAGTCGTTTTTTTATAAGCTTCAAGGGCTTGCCTACATGCGCGTTCAATATTTTATAAATCCTTGAAGACGAATCTACATGTGCGCTCAATTTTTATAAACTCTTAAGAGCTTACCTACATTCGCGCTTAAGAGTTAATCTACACGAGCACTGAATATTTTTTATAAACTTTAAGGGCTCGCATACATGCGCGCTCAATGTTTTATTAGCTTTTAACGGCTATGTGCGCTCGTTTTTTTTTTTTATAAACTACATGCGCGCATAATATTTTATAAGCCCTTACGGACTCGCCTATATTCGCACTCAATATTTAAAAGCCCTTCACCTACATACGCACTTTATATTTCATAAACATTTAAAAAATCGCCTAGGTCTGCGCTCTATATTTTATAAGCCTTTAAGGGCTAATCTACACTTGAGATCATTTATTTATAAACTACAGGCGCGCCTAATTTTTTATAAGCCCTTAAAAACGCGCTTAAATTTGCGCACAATATTTTATAAGCGCTTAAGAGTTAACCTACATGAGAAGTTTTTTTTATAAGCTTCAAGAGCTTGTCTATATGCGCGTTCAATCTATATATATAAAAATGTTATGTTGGTTTGTGTACGCTTCAAAAACTCAAAAAGTTCTGCACCGATTGAGTTGAAATTTTAACATGATATAAAATGCGCATCAAGGATTGTTTTTATCTATTTTTTGCATCAGTCACATATCTGCGACCGCGAGAAAATAATTTTTTTTAACGATCAGCTGTTTACCAGTGACCGCGCCATCTGCCGTAAGCTAGGAAAACTCTCGCTGACAACCGAAATAATAATGACGCAGTCACATGAGAAACAATTTCGTTCCCAATTACATTGTTTATTTACAAAAAAATTTGCATCTGATTCTGATTATTATACAATCTGAATTAAATATTCACTTAAATGTGTAATAGTGTTGTGATCGAACTGCGCCTTTCACCAAATCGTAAGTAGAGGTTATATTTTATATCAAAGATGGACAGTAAAAATATTATTAACTGACAGGCAAAATAAAAGGACTTATTATAATTCAAGTGAATTTCTAACAGAAGTGAGTGGTTATATCTTTTTTATTACATCTAACACGTGGACGTAATTATAGTATTTAGTAATTATATTATTTATTTTGGATTAACCTCACTTTTAATTTATATAAATATAATTACATTAAATGTCAACCATTCAATCACAATGTGCCACTGCGAGGCGTGGCAGGGTACAGCTAGTATTTTATAATCCTTGAAGACGAAACACGAGCACTGAATATTTTTTTTAAACTTTAAGGGCTCGCATACATGCACGCTCAATGTTTTATTAGCCTTTAACGGCTAACCTACATGTGCGCTCGTTTTTTTTATAAACTACATGCGCGCTTAATTTTTTTATAAGCCTCCCGCCTATATTCGGACTCAATATTTTATAAGCGCTTAAGGGTTTACCTACACGATCACTCGATATTTTTTAAATTAAAATTTAAAGGCTCGCATACATGCGCACTCAATATTTTATATACCCTTAAGGGCTAATTTACACGTGCACTCGATTTTATCTATAAAGCTTTAACGCACTCAATATTTTATTTGCTCTTAAGGATTAACTTACATGCGCACTCAATCTTTTCATAAACTTTTCAAAACTCGCCTAGGTGTGCGCTCAATATTTTATAAGCCTTTAAAGGCTAATCTATACTTGAGATCATTTCTTATAAAGTACATGCGCGCTTAATTTCTTATAAGCTCTTAAAAATGCGCTTACATTCGCGCAGAATATTTAATAAGCGCTTAAAAATTAACCTACACGAGCACTCGATTTTTTTTATAGACTTCAAGGTCTTGTCTACATGCGCGTTCAATATTTTATAAGTCCTTAAAGACGAATCTACATATGCGCTCAATTTTTATAAGCCCTTAAGAGCTCGTCTACATTCGCACTTAATATTTTATAAGCCTTTAACGGCTAACCTACATGCACGCTCAAATTTTCTAAACTCTTAACAGCTCGTCTACACTATTGCTCAATATTTTATAACCTCTTCAGCCTACATGGCCACTCGCTTTTTTTTCAGAAACCTTTAAAGGCTCGTCTAAGTGCGCTGAAAATTTTATAAACTCTTAAGGCTGATCTACACGTGCCTCTTGTTTCTTTTATAAGCTACATGCGCGCTTAATTTTTTATAAACTCCTAAGATCTCGCTTACATTCGCGCTCAATATTTTATAAGCGTTTAGGGGTAATCCACGCGTGCGCTAATTTTTTCTTATAAACTACATGCGCGCTCAATTTTTTACAAGCTTTTAAGGGTCATCAACATTTGCGCTGAATATTTTATAAGCTTTTAAGGGTTAATCAACATGCGATTTTTTACATAAATTTTTAAGGACTCGCTTTGGTGCGTGCTCAATATTTTAGAAGCTCTTAAGGGTTAATCTACATGTACGCTCGTTTTTTTATAAACCCTACATGTGCGCTTAATTTTTATAAACTCTTAAGAGCTCGCCTACATTCGCGCTTAATTTCTTTTAAAAACGCGCTATATTCTATAAGCGCTTAAAAGTCAACCTACACGAGCACTCGATTTTTTTGATAAACTTCAAAGGCTTGCCTACATGCGCGCTCAATATTTTATAAGCCCTTAAAGACGAATCTACATGTGCGCTCGTTGTTTTATAAACCTTACATGTGCGCTAAATTTTTATAAGCCCTTAAGAGCTCGCCAACATTCGCGCTCAATATTTTATAAGCCCTTAACCTACATGCACACTTGATTTTATTTTAAGAGCTCGTCTACATATTCGCACTCAATATTTTATAAACCTTTAACGGCTAACCACGCTCGATTTTTTATAAGCTCTTAAGAGTTCGCCTATATGATTGCTCAATATTCTTCAGGGTTAATCTATATATATTATATATAATGCGCTCGTTTTTTTATAAACTACATGCGCAGTCTCTTAAGGGTTAACCTACATGCGCACTGGTTTTTTCTTCAGAAACCTTTAAAGGCTCGTCTGTGCGCTCAATTTTTATAAGCCCTTAAGAGCTTACCTACATTCGCGCTCAATATTTTAAAAACGTTTAAGAGTTAACCTACACGAGCACTAAATATTTTTTTATAAACTTTAAAGGCTCGCATACATGCGCGCTCAATATTTTATTAGCCTTTAACGGCTAACCTACATGTGTGCTCTTTTTTTTTAAATCTACATGCGCGCTTAATTTTTTTATAAGCACTTAAGGACTCGCCTACATTCGCCCTCAATATTGTATAAGCGTTTAAGAATTTACCTACACAAGCACTCGATTTTTTTAACTAAAATTTAAACGCTCGCATACATGCGCGCTTAATATTTATTTATATACCCTTAGCGGCTAATCGACACGTGCACTCGATTTTATCTATAAATCTTTAACGGCTCGCCTTAATATTTTATAAGCCCTTAAGGACGAATCTACATGTACGCTCGTTTTTTTATAAACCCTACATGTGCGCTTAATTTTTATAAACTCTTAAGAGCTCGCCTACATTCGCGCTTAATTTCTTTTAAAAACGCGCTATATTCTATAAGCGCTTAAAAGTCAACCTACACGAGCACTCGATTTTTTTGATAAACTTTTCTAAGCTCACCTAGGTGTGCGCTCTATATTTTATAAGCCTTTAAAGGCTAATCTACAGTTGAGATCATTTTTTATAAACTACATGCGCGCTTAATTTCTTATAAGCCCTTAAAAATGCGCTTACATTCGCGCACAATATTCTATAAGCGCTTAAGAGTTAACCTACACGAGGACTCGATTTTTTTATAAACTTTAAGGATTTGTCTACATGCGCGTTCATTATTTTATAAGTCCTTAAAGACGAATCTACATGTGCGCTCGTTTTTTTCATAAACCGTACATGTGCGCTCAATTTTTATAAGCCCTTAAGAGCTCGCCTACATTCGTGCTCAATATTTTATAAGCTCTTAAGGATTAATCTACATGCGCACTCGAATTTTTTATAATTTTTTCAAAGCTCGCCTAGGTGTGCGCTCTATATTTTATAAGCCTTCAAGGGCTAATTTACACTTGAGATCATTTTTTATAAACTACATGTGCGCTTAACTTCTTATAAGCCCTTAAAAATGCGCTTACATTCGCGCACAATATTCTATAAGCGCTTAAGAGTTAACCTACACGAGCATTCGATTTTTTTAATAAACTTTAAAGGTTAACCTACATGCACACTCGATTTTATTTTATAAATCTTTAAAGGCTCGTCCTACATTCGCGCTCAATATTTTATAAGCGCTTAAGAGTTTACCTACGCAAGCATTCCATTTTTTTAAATTTAAACGCTCGCATACTTGCGCGCTCAATATTTTATATACCCTTAAGGGCTAATCTACACGTGCACTCGATTTTATCTATAAATCACCTACATTTGCACTCAGTATTTTATAAACTCTTAAGGATTAACCTACATGCGTACTCGAATTTTTTCATAAACTTTCCAAAGCTCGCCTAGGTGTGCGCTCTATATTTTTTAAGCCTTTAAGAGCTAATCTACACTTGAGATCATTTTTCATAAACTACATGCGCGCTTAATTTTTTACAAGCCCTTAAAAATGCGCTTACATTCGCGCAGAATATTTTATAAGTGCTTAAGAGTTAACCTACACGAGCACTCGATTTTTTATAAACTTCAAGGGTTTGGCTACATGCGCGTTTAATATTTTATAAGTCTCTAAAGATGAATCTAAATGTGCGCTCGTTTTTTTTATAAAACCTACATGTGCGCTCAATTTTTATAAGCCTTTAAGAGCTCATCTACACGAGCACTCGATTTTTTTAAATAAAATTTAAACGCTCTTATGCATGCGCGCTCAATATTTTATATACTCTCAAGGGCTAATCTACAGGTGGACTCAATTTTATCTATAAATCTTTAACGGCTCGCCTACATTCGCACTCAATATTTTATAAGCTCTTAAAGACGAATCTACATGTGCGCTCGTTTTTTTATAAACCCTACATGTGTGCTCAATTTTTATAAACCCTTAAGAGCTCGCCTACATTCGCGCTCAATATTTTATAAGCGCTTAAGAGTTTACCTACACGAGCACTCGATTTTTTTAAATTTAAACGCTCGCCTACATGCGCGCTCAATATTTTATAAGCTTTTAACGGCTAACCTACATATGCGCTCTTTTTTTTATAAACTACATGCGCGCCTAATTTCTTATAAACGCGCTTAAATTTGCGCAGAATATTTTATAAGCGCTTAAGGGTTAACCTACAAGAGAACCCGTTTTTTTTAAACTTCAAGGGCTTGCCTACATGCGCGTTCAATATTTTATAAATCCTTAAAGACGAATCTACATGTGCGTTCATCTTTTATAAACCCTAAATGCGCGCTCAATATTTTATATACCTTTAATGGCTAATCTACACGTGCACTCGATTTTATCTATAAATTTTTAACGGCTCGCCTACATTCGCACTCAATATTTTATAAGCTCTTAAGGATTAACCTACATGCCCACTCGATTTCTTTCATAAACTTTTCAAAGTTCGCCTAGGTGTGCGCTCTATATTTTATAAGCCTTTACAAGCTAATCTACACTTGAGATCATTTTTTTATACACTACATGCGCACTTAATTTCTTATAAGCGCTTACATTCGCGCAGAATATTTTATAAGCGCTTAAGAGTTAACCTACACGAGCACTCAAATTTTTTTATAAACTTCAAGGTCTTGCCTACAGGCGCGTTCAATATTTTATAAGTCTTTAAAAACCAATCTACTTGTGCGCTCGTTTTTTTTTATAAACCGTACATGTGCGCTCAATTTTTATAAGCTCTTAAGAGCTCGCCTACATTTGCGCTCAATACTTTAAAAGCGCTTAAGAGTTAACCTACACGAGCACTCGATTTTTTTATAAACTTCAAGAGTTTCCCTACATGCGCGTTCAATATTTTATGAGTCCTTAAAAACGAATTTACATGTGCGCTCATTTTTTTTTTATAAACTCTACATGTGCGCTCAATTTTTATAAGCCCTTAAGAGCTCTATATTCGCGCTCAATATTTTATAAGCCATTACGGGTTAAACAACGTGCACGCTTGATTTTTGGTAAGCCCTTAAGAGCTCGCCTACATGATTGCTCAATATTTTATAAGTTCTTCAGGGTTAATCTATATGTGCACTCGTTTTTTTATAAACTACATTCCCATCAGGCTCTTAAAGGTTAACCTACATGCGCAGTCGTTCTTTTTCAGAAACCTTTAAGAGCTCGTCTAAGTACGCTTTCAATATTTTATAAGCCCTGAAGAGCTAATCTACACCTGAGCTAGTTTGTTGTGCGCGCTTAATTTCTTATAAGCCTTTAAGAAAGCGCTTAGATTTGCGCTCAATATTTCATAAGCTCTTACGGGTTAACCAACATGCACTCTAGATTTTTGCTTTATAAATGTTTAAGGGCTCGCCTACACGAGCGCTGAAAATTTTATAAACTCTTAGGGCTGATCTACATTTGCACTCAATATTTTATAAGCCATTACGGATTAGCCTACAAGCACATTCAATTTTTTTATTATAAATCTTTGAAGACTCGCCTATATGCGCGCTCAAAATTTTATAAGCCTTTAGGGCTAATTCATGCGTGCGCTCATTTTTTCTTATAAACTACATGCGCGTTCAATTTTTTAAAAGCCCTTAAGGGTCGCCATCATTTGCGCTCAATATTTTATAAGCTTTTAAGGATTAATCTACACGTGCGCTAATAATTTTATAAACTGCATGCGCGCCTAATTTCTTATAAGCTTTTAAAGGCTCGCCTACATGCGTGCTAAAAATTTTATAAGTCCTTAGAGACTAATGTGCATGTGCGCTTGTTTTTTTTCTATAAAGTCTTCATACGCGATAAATTTTTTTTAAGCCCTTAAGGGCTCGCCAACATTTGCGCTCAATATTTTATAAGTTCTTACGAATGAACCTACATGCACACTCGATTTATCTTTATAAATTTTTAAGAACTCGGCTACACGCACGCTCAATATTTTATAAGCCCTTAAGGACGAATCTACATGTGCGCTCATTTTTTTATATACTACATGCGCGCTTGATTTTTTATAAACCCTTAAGAAAACGTCTACATTCGCGTTCAATATTTTATAAGCCCTTACGGGTTAAACTACATGCACACTCAATATTTTATAAGCACTTAATGGTTTATTCATATGCGCACTCGATTTTTTAATAAACTCTACATGCGCGTTTAATTTTTTATAAGCCATTAAGGACTCGCCTATATTCGGGCTCAATATTTTATAAGCTCTTCAGGGTTAAAATACATACGCACCTCACTTTTTTTTATAAACATTTAAGGGTTCGCTTATCTGCGCGCTCAATATTGTATGAGCCCTTAAAGACGAATGTACATGTACGCTCGTTTTTTTCTCTGTGAGCTCAATTTTTATAAACCCTTAAGAGTTCGTTTACATTCCCGCTAAATATTTTATAAGCGCTTAAGAGTTAACCTACACGAGCACTCGATTTTTTTTAAATTTAAATGCTCGCATACATGCGCGCTCAATATTTTATATACCTTTAATGGCTAATCTACACGTGCACTCGATTTTATTTATAAATTTTTAACGGCTGGCCTACATTCGCACTCAATATTTTATTAGCACTTAAGGATTAACCTACATGCGCACTCGATTTTTTTCATAAAGTTTTCAAAGCTCGCTTACGTGTGCGCTCTTTATTTTATAACCCTTTAAAGGCTAATCTACACTTAAGATCATTTTTTTATAAACTACATACGCACTTAATTTCTTATAAGCGCTTACATTCGCGCAGAATATTTTATAAGCGCTTAAGAGTTAACCTACACGAGCACTCGAATTTTTTAATTTTTATACTTCAAGGTCATGCCTACAGGCGCGTTCAATATATTATAAGTCTTTAAAAACAAATCTACATGTGCGCTCGTTTTTTTTTATAAACCGTACATGTACGCTCAATTTTTATAAGCTCTTAAGAGCTCGCCTACATTTGCGCTTAATACTTTAAAAGCGCTCAAGAGTTAACCTACACAAGCACTCAATTTTTTAATAAACTTTAAGGGCTTGCATACATGCGCACTCAATATTTTGTTAGCCTTTAACGACTAACCTACATGTGCGCTCGTTTTTTTTATAAACTACATGCGCGCTTAATTTTTTATAAGCCGTTAAGGACTCGCCTATATTCGGGCTCAATATTTTATAAGTTCTACAGGGTTAAACTACATACGCACTCGATTTTTTTCATAAACCTTTAAGGGTTCGCCTTCATGCGCGCTCAATACTTTATAATAAGCTCTTAAAGACGAATCTACAAGTGCGCTCGTTTTTTTATAAACCCTAAGTGCGTTCAATTTTTATAATCCCTTAAAAGCTCTCCAACATTTGTGCTCAATATTTTATAAACGCTAAGGGTTTACCTACACGAGCACTCGATTTTTTTGAATAAAATTTAAACGCTCGCATACATGTGCGCTCAATATTTTATAAGCCCTTAAAGACGAATCTACATATGCGCTCGTTTTTTTTATAAACCCTACAAGTGCGTTCTTTTTTTATAATCCCTTAAATGCTCGCCTACATTCGTGCTTAATATTTTATAAGCGCTTAAGGGTTTACCTACGCAAGCATTCCATTTTTTTTAATTTAAACGCTCGCATACTTGCGCGCTCAATATTTTATATACCCTTAAGGGCTAATCTACACGTGCACTCGATTTTATCTATAAATCTTTAACGGCTCGCCTACATTCGCAGTCAATATTTTATAAGCTCTTAAGAATTAATCTACATGCGCACTCGAATTTTTTATCAACTTTTTAAAGCTCGCCTAGGTGTGCGTTCTATATTTTATAAGCCTTCAAAGGCTAATTTACACTTGAGATCATTTTTTATAAACTACATGCGCGCTTAACTTCTTATAAGCCCTTAAAAATGCGCTTACATTCGCGCACAATATTCTATAAGCGCTTATTAAGAGTTAACCTACACGAGCACTCGATTTTTTTAATAAACTTTAAAGGTTAACCTACATGCACACTCGATTTTATTTTATAAATCTTTAAAGGCTCGTTATACATTCGCGCTCAATATTTTATAAGCGTTTAAGAGTTTACCTACGCAAGCATTCCATTTTTTTAAAATTTAAACGCTCGCATACTTGCGCGCTCAATATTTTATATACCCTTAAGGGCTAATGTACACGTGCACCGATTTTATCTATAAATCTTTAACGGCTCACCTACATTTGCACTCAGTATTTTATAAGCTCTTAAGGATTAATCTACATGAGCACTCAATTTTTTTATAAAGTTTTTAAAACTCGCCTAGGTGTGCGCTCTATATTTTTTTAGGCCTTTAAGGGCTAATCTACACTTGAGATCATTTTTCATAAACTATATGCGCGCTTAATTTCTTACAAGCCCTTAAAAATGCGCTTACTTTCGCGCAGAATATTTTATAAGTGCTTAAGAGTTAACCTACACGAGCACTCGATTTTTTTAATAAACTTTAAGGGCTCGCATACATGCGCACTCAATATTTTATAAGTCCTTAAAAACGATTCTACATGTGCGCCCGTTTTTTTTTTATAAATCCTACATGTGCGCTCAATTTTTATAAGCTTTTAAGAGCTCGCTTACATTTGCGCTCAATATTTTATAAGCCTTTAACGGCTAACCTCGATTTTTTGTAAGCTCTTAAGAGCTCGCCTACATGATTGCTCAATATTTTATAAGCTCTTCAGGGTTAATCTATACGTGCGCTCGTTTTTTTATAAACTACATGCGCAGGTTCTTAATGGTTAACCTACATGCGCACTCGCTTTTTATTCAGAAACCTTTAAGGGCTCGTCTAAGCGCGCTCCCAATATTTTATAACCCCTGAAGGTCTAATCTACACCTGAGCTACTTTTTTGTGCGCGTTTAATTTCTTATAAGCCCTTAAGAAAACGCTTAGATTTGCGCTCAATATTTCATCTCTAAACTACATGCGCGCTTAATTTTTTATAAACTCTTAAGATCTCGCTTACATTTGCGCTCAATATTTTATAAGTCATTACGGATTAGCACATTTAATTTTTTAATTATAAATCTTTAAAGGCTCGCCTACGCGCGCTTAAAATATTATAAGCCTTTAGGGCTAATTTACGCGTGCGCTAATTTTTTCTTATAAACTACATGCGCGTTCAATTTTTTAAAAGCCCTTAAGGGTCGCCAACATTTGTGCTGAATATTTTATGAGCTTTTAAGGGTTAACCAGCATGCGATTTTTTTCATACATTTTTAAGGACTCGCTTTGGTGCGTGCTCAATATTTTAGAAGCTCTTAAGGGTTAATCTACACGTGCGCTCGTTTTTTTATAAACTGCAGTCGCGCCTAATTTCTTATAAGCTTTTAACGGCTCGCCTACATGCGTGCTTAGAGACTAATCTACATGCGCGCTCGTTTTTTTCTATAAAGTCTTCATGCGCGCAAAATTTTTTTTAAGCCCTTAAAGGCTCGCCAACATTTGTGCTCAATATTTTATAAGTTCTTACGAATGAACCTACATGCACACTCGATTTATCTTTATAAATTTTTAAGAACTCGGCTACGCGCACGCTCAATATTTTATAAGCCCTTAAGGGCGAATCTACATGTGCGCTCATTTTTTTATATACTACATGCGCGCTTGATTTTTTAGAAACCCTTAAGAGAACGCTTACATTCGCGCTCAATATTTTATAAGCCCTTACAGGTTAAACTACATGCAACCTCAATATTTTATAAGCACTTAATGGTTTATTCATATGCGCACTCGATTCGTTTATAAACTCCACATGCGCGTTTAATTTTTTATAAGCCATTAAGGACCCGCCTATATTCGGGCTCAATATTTTATAAGCTCTTCAGGGTTAAACTACATACGCACCTGACTTTTTTTATAAACATTTAAGGGTACGCTTATCTGCGCGCTCAATATTGTATAAGCCCTTAAAGACGAATCTACATGTACGCTCGTTTTTTTCTCTGTGAGCTCAATTTTTATAAACCCTTAAGAGTTCGTTTACATTCCCGCTAAATATTTTATAAGCGCTTAAGAGTTAACCTACACGTGCACTCGATTTTATATATAAATTTTTAACGGCTCGCCTACATTCGCACTCAATATTTTATAAGCTCTTAAGCATTAACCTACATGCGCACTCAATTTTTTCATAAACTTTTCAAAACTCGCCTAGGTGTGCGCTTTATATTTTTTAAGCCTTTAAGGACTAATCTACACTTGAGATCATTTTTTTTATAAACTACATGCGCACTTAATTTCTTATAAGCGCTTACATTCGCGCAGAATATTTTATAAGCGCCTAAAAGTTAACATACACGAGCACTCGAATTTTTTTATAAACTTCAAGATCTTGCCTACAGGCGCCTTCAATATTTTATAAGTCCTTAAAAACAAATCTACATGTGCACTCGTTTTTTTATAAACCGTACATGTGCGCTCAGTTTTTATAAGCCCTTAAGAGCTCGCCTACATTTACGCTCAATATTTTAAAAGCGCTTAAGAGTTAACCTACACGAGCACTCAATTTTTTTAATGAACTTTAAGGGCTCGCATACATGCGCACTCAATATTTTATTAGCCTTTAACGGCTAACCTACACGTGCGCTCGTTTTTTTATAAAGTAAATGCGCGCATAATTTTTTATAGGCCCTTAAGAACTCGCCTGTATTCGCACTCAATGTTTTATAAGACATTCAGGTTTAACTTACATACGCACTCTATTTTTTCATAAACATTTAAAAAATCGCTTATGTGTGCGCTCTATACTTGATAAGCCTTTAAAGGCTAATCTACACTTGAGATTTTTTTTATAAGCTACTTGCGCGCCTAATTTCTTATAAACACTTAAAAACGCGCATAAATTTGTACCGAATATTTTATAAGCGCTTAAGGGTTAACCTACATGAGAACTCGGTTTTTTTATAAACTTCAAGGGCTTGCCTACATGCGCGTTCAGTATTTTATAAATCCTTAAAGACGAATCTACATGTGCGCTCGTTTTTTATAAACCCTAAATGTGCGCTCAATTGTTATAAGCCCTTAAGAGCTCACCTACATTCGCGCTTAAGAGTTAACCTACACGAGCACTGATTTTTTTTAATAAACTTTAAGGGCTCGCATAATTAATTTTTTTATAAGCCCTTAAGGACTCTCTTATATTCAGACTAAATATTTTATAAGCTCTTAAGGGTTAAACTACATACGCACTCGATTTTTTTAATAAACCTTCGCCTTATTGCGCGCTCAATACTTTATAAGCTCTTAAAGACGAATCTACATGTGCGCTCGTTTTTTTATAAACCTTACATGTGCGTTCAATTTTTTTAATCCCTTAAAATCTCGCTAACATTCGTGCTCAATATTTTATAAACGCTTAAGAGTTAACCTACACGAGCACTCGATTTTTTTATAAACTTCAAGGGTATGCCTACACGCGCGTTTAATATTTTAAAAGTCCTTAAAGATGAATCTAAATGTGCGCTCGTTTTTTTTTATAAACCCTACATGTGCGCTCAATTTTTATAAGCCTTTAAGAGCTCATCTACAAGAGCACTCAATTTTTTTTTATAAAATTTAAACGCTCGCATACATGCGCGCTTAATATTTTATATACTCTTAAGGGCTAATCTACAGGTGGACTCGATTTTATCTATAAATCTTTAACGGTTCACCTTTTAAGGATTAATCTACACACACATTCGATTTTTTTTCATAAACCTTTAAGGTTTCGCCTTCATGCGTGCTCAATATTTTATAAGCTTTTAAGACAAATCTACATGTGCGTTTGTTTTTTTATAAACCCTACATGTGTGCTCAATTTATATAAACCCTCAAGAGCTCGCCTACATTTCCGCTCAATATTTTAAAAGCGCTTAAGAGTTAACCTACACGAGCACTCAATTTTTTTAATAAACTTTAAGGGCTCGCATACATGCGCACTCAATATTTTATTAGCCTTTAACGGCTAACCTACATGTGCGCTCTTTTTTTTATAAACTACATGCGCGCATAATTTTTTTAAAGCCCTTAAGAACTAGCCTATATTCGCACTCAATATTTTATAAGCCATTTAGGGTGAACCTTTAAAGGCTAATCTACACTTGAGATTTTTTTTTTATAAACTACATGCGCGCCTAATTTCTTATAAACACTTAAAAACGCGCTTAAATTTGCGCAGAATATTTTATAAGCGATTAAGAGTTAACCTACAAGAGAACTCGTTTTTTTATAAACCTCAAGGGCTTGGCTACATGCGAGTTCAATTTTTTATAAATCCTTAAAGACGAATGTACATGTGCGGTCGTTTATTATAAACTCTAAATGTGCGCTCAATTTTTATAAGCCCTTAAGAGCCCACCTACATTTGCGCTTAAGAGTTAACCTACACGAGCACTGAGTATATTTTATAAACTTTAAGGGCTCACTTAACGGCTAACCTACATGTGCGCTCGTTTTTTTTTAGAAACTACATGCGCGCTTAATTCTTTTATAAGCCTCTCGCCTATATTCGGACTCAATATTTTATAAGCGCTTAAGTATTTATCTACACGAGCACTCAATTTTTTTTTAATTTATACGCTCGCATACATGCGCGCTCAATATTTTATAAATCTTTAACGGCTCGCCTACATTCGGACTCAATATTTTATAAGCTCTTAAGGATTAACCTACATGCGCACTCGATTTTTTTCATAAACTTTTCAAAGCTCGCCTAGGTGTGCGCTCTATATTTTATAAGCCTTTAAAGGCTAATCTACACTTGAGATCATTTTTTATAAACTACATGCGCGCTTAATTTCTTATAAGCCCTTAAAAATGCGCTTACATTCGCGCAGAATATTTTATAAGCGCTTAAGAGTTAACCTACACGAGCACTCAATTTTTTTTATAAACTTCAAGCTCTTGCCTACATGCGCGTTCCTTATTTTATAAGTCCTTAAAGACGAATCTACATGTGCGCTCGTTTTTTTCATAAACCCTGCATGTGCGCTCAATTTTTATAAGCCCTTAAGAGCTCGCCTACATTTGCGCTCAATATTTTAAAAGCGCTTAAGAGTTAACCTACACGAGCACTCAATTTTTTTTATAAACTTTAAGGGCTCGCATACATGCGCGCTCAATATTTTATTAGCCTTTAACGGCTAACCTATATGTGCGCTCGTTTTATTTATAAACTACATGCGCGCTTAATTTTTTATAAGCCCTTAAGAGCTCTCCTACATTTGCGCTCAATATTTTATAAGCCTTTAACGGCTAACCTACATGCACGCTCGATTTTTGTAAGCTCTTAAGAGCTCGCCTACATGATTGCTCAATATTTTACAAGCTCTTCAGGGTTAATCGTTTTTTTTTTATAAACTACATGCGCAGGCTCTTAAGACCTTAATATTTTATAACCTCTTCAGGGCTAATCTATATGTACGCTCGTTTTTTTATAAACTTTTTTTTCAGAAACCTTTAAGGGCTCGCTTAAGGGCGTTCTCAATATTTTATAAGCCCTGATAGGCTAATCTACACCTGAGCTAGTTTTTTGTGCGCGCTTAATTTCTATTTAATATGCAACCACGCATATATAACAATAAGCTGTTAAGAACGCGCTTAGATTTGCTCTCAATATTTTATAAGCTCGTACGGATTAAGCTACAAGCACATTCGCATACATGCGCGCTTAAAATTTGATAAACTTTTAAGGCTGATCTACACGTGCGCTTGTTTGTTTTATAAACTACATGCGCGCTTAATTTTTTATAAACTCTTAAGATCCCGCCTACATTCGCGCTCAATATTTATAAGCAATTACGGATTAGCCTACAAGCACATTCAATTTTTTATTATAAATCTTTAACATGCGCATTCAAAATTTTATAAGCCGTTAGGACTAATCCTCGCGTGCGCTCATTTTTCCTATAAACTACATGCGCGCTTTTTTTTAATAAGCCCTTAAGGACTCGCCTATGTTCGGACTCGATATCTTTAAAAGCTCGCCTAGGTATGTGCGCTCTATATTTTATAAGCATTTAAAGGCTAATCTACACTTGAGATCATTATTTATAAACTACATGCGCGTATAATTTCTTATAACCCTTAAAAACGCGCTCAGATTCGCGCACAATATTCTATATGCGCTTAAGAGAAACTACATGATTTTTTTAATAAACTTCATGGGTTTGCCTACATGCGCGCTCAATATTTTATAAGCCCTTATGGGTTAACCTACATGCACACTCAATTTTATTTATTTTTAAAGGCTCGTCTACATTCGCACTCATTATTTTCTAAGCCTTTAACGGCTAACCTACATGCACTCTCGATTTTTTGTAAGCTCTTAAAAGCTCGTCTACATGATTGCTCAATATTTTATAAGCTTTTCAGGGTGAATCTATATGTGCGCTCGTTTTTTTATATTCTACATGCGCAGGCTCTTAAGGGTTAACCTACATGCCCCTCGTTTTTAAATCTTGAAAGGCTCGCTCAAAATTTTATAAGCCTTTAGTAATCCACGCGTGCGCTCATTTTTTCTTATAAACTACATGCGCGCTCAATTTTTTTATAAGCCCTTAAGGGTCGCCATTTGCGCTCAATGTTTTATAAGCTTTTAAGGGTAAACCAACAAGCGTTTTTTTTCCATAAATTTTTAAGGACTCGCTTTGGTGCGTGCTCAATATTTTAGAAGCTCTTAAGGGTTAATCTACACGTGCACTCGTTTTTTTTATAAACTGCATGCGCACATAATTTTTTATAAGCTTTTAAGGGCTCGCCTACATGCGCGCTCAATCTTTTATTAGCCTTTAGAGGCTAATCTACATGTGCACTCGTTTTTTTCTATAGTCTTCATGGGCGCTCATTTTTTTTTAAGCCCTTAAAGGCTCGCCAACATTTGCGCTCATACGAATTAATCTACATGCACACTCGATTTATTTTTATAAATCTTTAAGAGTCGCCTACATGCACGCTCAATATTTTATAAGCACTTAAGGGTTTGTCTATATGCGCACTCGATTTTTTTTATAAACATGAAGGGTTCGCCTACATGCACGCTCAATATTTTATAAGCCCTTAAAGACGAATCTACATGTGCGCTCATTTTTTTATATACTACATGCGCGCTTGATTTTTTATAAACCCTTAAGAGAACGCCTACATTCGCGTATTTTACAAGCCCTTACGGGTTAAACTACATCCACACTAGATTTTATTTTATAAATCTTGAAGGGCTCGTCTACATTCGCACTGAATATTTTATAAGCCTTTAACGGCTAACATACATGCACGCTCGCTTTTATAAGCTCTTAAGAGCTCGCCTACATGATTGCTCAATATTTTATAAGCTCTTCAAGGTTAATCTATAAGTGCGCTCGTTTTTTTATAAACTATATGCGCTGACTCTTAATGGTTAACCTACATGCGCACTCGCTTTTTTTTCAGAAACCTGTAAGGGCTCGTCTAAGTGCGCTCTCAATATTTTATAAGCCCTGAAGGTCTAATCTACACCTGAGCTAGTTTTCTGTGCGCGTTTAATTTCTTATAAACCCTTAGATTTGCGCTCAATATTTCATAAGCTCTTACGAATTAACCTACATGCACACTAGATTTATTTTTATAAATCTTTAAGAGCTCGCCTACATGTGCGCTCATTTTTTATATACTACATGCGCGCTTGATTTTTTATAAGCCATTCCCGGGCAGCACACTGACGTTATATGACGACATTAACACGTCTTAACGACGTCTCTTACGTAACTTTGACGTCAATAAAACGTAATGTGCTGCCTGGGTTAAGGGCTCGCCTACATTCGCGCTCAATATTTTATAATTCTTTAACGACTAACATATATGTGCGCTCGATTTTACAACCCCTTAAAGCCTTATCTAATTCCTAGATGTGCGCTCAATTTTTAGAAGCCCTTAAGAGCTCGCCTACATTCAGGCTCAATATTTGTAAGCGTGTAAGTTAACATGCGCACTCGATTCCTTTGTAAACCTTTTTAAGGGCTCGCCTATATGCGCGTTAAATATCTTATAAGCCCTTAATTCTACTTGTGCGCTCATTTTTTCATAAATTTCATGCGCGCTCAATAATTTATTAACCCTTAAAAGTTAACCTACATGGGTCACCGCTTTTTTTATCAACCTTTAAGGACTATAACCTACAATTTTTTATAAGCGCTTAAGGGATAACCTACATGCATGCTTTTAAGGCCATTTCTTTCAGTTCCAGGCGCAAAAAACATTTTAACTAATCCAGTTGCCAGCAACAATTAAGTCCTACTACATATGATTGTTGCATAGGCCACACACACCACAAAACGAATGTTAAGGGGTGCGGAATAAGGGTTAAATCTTAAGGCAGTATAAAATGTAACCTCTATGAATAATCATCTCATATGTAAACGTTACACTAATAAACTAAAATAAAGTGTTCCAAATTATAAATAAATTATTACTTAACAACACATAACAATGATGGTCAAGCTCGCTTTGAAAATATTCAGTTAGCAATAAAAGCTTGCCATGACAAGGATATAAGCTTGTAACAAGCTTGCTTACCTAGGTAAACGTGCAAGCTTATGCAAGCTTGAATTGAGCTATTACACAAGCTTGTAAGGTGCTTATTTTGCAAGTTGACAACAAAGCGTTATTCTAAAAGTTTTTAACAAATGCGAAATATTTAAGAACAATTGAAGTGTAATCCTCATTACACTTACTTGAATTGTTTTTTAAAATACGGATAAACTGTAAAGTAACTGCCACACTAAAGCTAAACAAAGTTTATAGCATATGTTCATCTTTTCACCATAAAATTATAAATAGCACTGCGAGCCATCCAAACCTTCGTTTCCTTCACTATTTTCCACCACTTCTTCCTGTACATGGTTACTTCTCTTTAATTGTTTTCCATTTTATTCAAATTATTATATATTTTTATTTTATTTATACTTTTTCACGACCTGTTTCATTTTCTTTAATGCCGAATGAATCCTTGTAATGAATGTACTTCAAAGTAACAAATCTCTGACGAGATACCACTCTAAAGGTGTAACAATCATATACCATCGACACTAAAAAATATTATTTTATTATACTATAAAAAAAAATACAATTAGTTCACAAGCAATCAAAACGTACAAAGGTTACAAATTAATTCACTTTTATTTATATTGCTCGTTAATCCCGGTTACCTCATTGCTAGAAAATATTAAATCAGCGGTACCTATAATGTACTAAACAGTTACCAATAAAACCTAGTTAAAGAAGATACAGGATTCAGTACCAATAGCAATTTTCTCTGCATTAGCATAGCAGTTAATGTGGGAATACAGTGTCAAAGTTGTCCTTGAAAAAAAAATGTAAAGTGCGTCTCTTAATTAATTTTATCACATTAATTCAACAAAAACAATACTATCTCTGTCTGATAGTACACGGTTCAATAATTTGCTTTTGAACCTAGCAATTAGTTACATTGGAACCTCAAATTCAAGCGTACGTAAACGAAACGTTACAAAGATGGGGGACATTGATGGAAATAACGTACTGGCACGTGCACTACAGGAGCAAGTAAGAAAATTGCTTTGTTTATATCGTTTCACGCCATAAATCGATTTAAATCACTTAATTATAAACGTATTTAAAAATATTAGGTTATGTACACTGTTGCCACTAGTTCTAAAATTTCTTCAACTTATGCGGTGTTTTTAGTTTATTCTTAAGGCAGAATACGAAATTTTTTTTGTTTTAATAAATAAATTTGTTAGAGAAAAAAGTAATTTAGAAAAATGAGAATTTAAATTTATAAAAATGGCGCGCAAACACGTGACGTCATCATCCATATAAACAAAGTCTCTAAAAATTAAAACCAATAATTTTTTCTGTAAGGGCATCGAATATGTATTTGGCATTGCTGGATTTCCTGTGATCCAATTGAGCATGTGTTTCCAAAGTTACGGGATTCATTACATTGGTATGAGGAATGAGCAAGCTGCTTGTTACGCGGCCCAAGCGATCGGGTACCTAACCGGCACACCCGGTGTTTGCATGGTGGTTTCCGGACCCGGTCTTCTCCATTGCATCGGTGGAATGGCTAACGCGCAAGTGAATTGTTGGCCATTACTCATCATCGGTGGTTCGGCGCCGCAAGATCACGAAGGCATCGGCGGATTCCAAGAATGTAATCAAGTCGAATTATCCAGACCTTACTGCAAATACTCCGCTAGACCGCCGAGCGTTTCTTTAATACCACAACACGTGGAAAAAGCGGTGCGCTTGGCTAAATCCGGCCGACCGGGTGTTTGTTACTTAGATTTTCCGGGTAATTTATTAGAGCACGCGGTGTCGGAAGAATCGATTCCACCTAGTTACTTTATCGAAAATTTGCCGGTGATTTTTCCGGATCCGAAAGATATTCAAAACGCTTTGGCGATTTTATTCAACGCGGAAAAACCTTTAGTGGTTGTGGGGAAAGGTGCTGCTTATGCTCGCGCGGAAAAGGAACTTAGGGAACTGATTTCAGAAACGGATTTGCCATTTTTAGCGACTCCTATGGGTAAAGGAGTCGTTTCTGATCACAGCGCTAACAGCGTAGCTCGTGCTCGATCTTTGGCGTTATCAAAAGCTGATGTTATATTATTGGTCGGTGCCAGGTTAAACTGGATGTTGCATTTTGGGCGCTCGCCTAGGTTCGCGCCTAATGTGAAGATAATTCAGATAGAAGTCTGTGCCGAGGAGCTTCACAACAGCGTTAAATCGGCCGTTGCCATTCAGAGCGATGTCAAACCAGCAGTGCAACAATTAGTCGATGGTGTAAAGAAGCGGGGATACCGATTCGATAAATCGAAAGAATGGTGGAACATTTTGAGAGCCACGTGTGAGAAGAACAGGCTTGCGGTTAAGGTAGTTTCGAAACGAATTTGGTAACCGGTTTAAGTTGTGAGTTTCAGGCACTGGCTGAAAATACTTCAGTTCCTTTAAATTACTACACGGTGTTCCATCACATCAACGAGTTGTTGCCACCGAATTGTTTGATAGTCAGCGAAGGTGCCAATACTATGGATATAGGCAGGGCGATGTTACCCAACGACTTGCCGAGGCATCGGTTAGACGCAGGCACTTTCGGGACTATGGGAGTTGGGCTTGGGTTTGCAATCGCCGCGGCGTTGTGGTGCCAAAAATACCAACCGAATAAAAGGGTTGTGTGTGTTGAAGGCGACTCGGCGTTTGGGTTTTCAGGTATGGAGATGGAAACTATGGAACGGTACAAGTTACCGATTGTTGTTATCGTCGTTAACAATTCTGGGATTTACGGCGGAGTGGATAAGGAAACTTTTGGCGATTTGCGTGAGGGAGATAACTTAAGTCAGAGGTTTGTGTTGTTTATGTTTCGGGTCGTACACTTAAAGTAAGGGTTTTAGTTTACCATCGACTGTGTTAGGTTTCGCGACCAAATACGAATCCTTGATGCATATGTTTGGAAAATCAGGTTATTTCTGCGAAACAATACCCGATGTGCAAAAGGCGGTTAAGGCGTGTTTGCAAGTTAAGGATGGACCAAGTTTGATTAACGTTATTATCAATCCGAGGGCCGATCGAAAAGAGCAAACGTTTAACTGGTTAACCGAGTCGAAATTATAAAATCTCTTATAAACACAATTTTATTCTTACACTTAATTACCAACAATAATCAACCAAACAAAATTCACTTCCACAATATTAATTATTATACTATGTGTTGTTTAAATAAAGTCTTATTTCGTACAAGTTTCAGACAACACAAGTAAAACATTGGACGACAAAACATTGCAACGATAACAAACACGAGTCAAACAAATGAAGGCAACATTGATGTTTTAGCGACTGGTATAGTCGTATACAAATTAACTCGAGTTTTTTTTAAATTTAATTACTAAGACTCGTATTCATTTGGATAGGACGTAAGTTGAGCAGTCGGGTTTTGGATCAAAACCGTCACTAAAACTGTTACCTTTCGAACCAGTCTTATAACATAACGACCAATAAGCACAAATCAACATTGATCTTAAACAACTAAAATCACTCGCCTTTTTGTTTTGTTGATAAAAGCTTTACGCGTTTTACCTGAATCAATAATAACAAACTCGAAAAAACGATAACAAAAAAATCTTATCATTAAATTAATAGCTACCGACTAATGACTCTAAGGTTTAATAAGTACCGCTATATCTAATACGCCGGTACCTATACAAGAATTATTTATACTAAATTGCACACCCCCGGCTCGACTAGACTTCACCAACGAAAATTCGAAATTAAAACAAAAAAAAAGCAATTTATATTATGGTAGAGAATTTTCTTTATCAAAATTTGACTCCTCGACAATTTATCACTAATGCGTTGGAGTTTATTTTACTATCGGAAGTATTTTATGGGTTCGAACAAAATGAAATTGGGTCTAAGAGTGATTACTCACCCTGTATGTATTTACACATAGTCGCAACGACAACTCTTACAAATAGAGCTAAAGCACGCCTAATTGAACACAGTTCTTTAAATCGCCTATCGATGATGTGATTATACAGGGCGTTTGTTTTCCCTGCGTACTTAAACTTGACACGGTACCGTTGGCGTTTCAGCTAAAGTAAGTTTAACTACGGTGATTTCTTTTCGTCAAGCGGCCGTAGTTCCACTATTACAAGATACGACAGGTACTGTTTGACATGCCATAGTAGCCATGTTGTTGCTGACAGAGTTCGTAATACCGCACGATTTTAATTCCGTAAAAATTTCGGTGAAATAACCGGGTTCCGCGTTAATGCGTAGCATATTCGACGATAGTTTATTCACTATATCTAAACACCGATCCCAAAACTTTTCTTTCGAGTCTTCTACCAAAAACGGCTTCAGCGGGTATGAAATTTCGTTGCCCATGTACGAATACGAAAGATAAAGGCATGTCAGAACGACAGCTTGAAGATCTTGCTCGCATTCGACGTTGTCTTCCACAAGATCCCTGACTAACATGTAAACGAAAACTACATTAGCCGGGTTTATGAAAGCCACATCCTGAAACAAACAAAAACGTAAATTCTTCAATTGAAAATTGCGTAGGGGGCGTTCGTTAATCTTTACGAACGAAAACATTAAAGCGTAAAGGGGTAAAAAAAAGTAGACGGGTACGTCTAGCGGCAAACGTCGGGCGACGCGTAGCTAGAAATCGATCCTGGCAAAATGCAGCGGCCCAATTCATTTGTGGTCTCGGTCACTTCCAAACGATAACTTTAAATCGCTTCGTCAAATGGACGATTCCACGTTGCATTCGAACGATTTAATATCGAAATACCTTGACGCGTCGAATTCCGTCACTATCAAATTATGAAAAAAAAACCTTGACCCTAATCAATTAGCGATGACGCGTAATTACGCTGGTCCTTCGAGACTCACCTGCCATCCTTGTAGTAAAAGACTCCTATCGACAGTCCGCAACCACATGACAGCATCCCCAGCTTGGAAATCTCTTAATCTATAGCATTTAGAATGCAGATACATTCCCAAGCATTTAAGTAGCTCTGAGGTGGAAGCTTGAATAACAGTTTTCTTCGGTACCGAAGTAGGAACCACTTGGTTTTGGTTGTTAACGGAATTATGAGCGAGTAACGTTTGTTTATTAGTGACTTTTTCGCAATTAACGTGATGATTAGCGTTGTTATTCACGTTGTTTACCCTAACGATGTCCAACGCCAACGCCGACGTGCCTATACTTTTCGAATTCGAATAATACGAACCCTGTCTATTCTGCTGAATATTCTTATTTTTATCTATGACCGGATGAATGTTATCGACTAAAGGTTGTCGAAAAACGGTGACATTTTTATTTTTGTTATCTAACTTTTTTTTATTATTATTGGCAGTGGAGAATCTTTTCCAAGATAGAGCGTTAATAAACAACGAATGTTTTTTCAAATTTTTTTCCAGCGCATTCTTTTCCGAAATGATTCTTGCGTTGTCGTTGTTGTTTATGTTGTTGCAATTGTTATTGTGTAGATTGTGATTCGAGTTTGAGTTCGTTAAATTAGCGTTGGATTTGTTTTCACGATTTTTCACATTATTTAGTTGCTCGTACGAGAAATTATTAAGGGTGAAGTCTGCGGTCGAAGTACTAGTATAGACCGGACGGCGTTCGCGCGGAGAAAAACTCAACACGGTGCCCATTTTAACAATTATTCTATTCTCGAATTTAACACATTTTAATACACACTGCGTATCATCGGGTTGGGCTACCGGACGACACCGTTACGAAGGGTGGCCCAGGGGTCGATCCTTGGCAAATAAAGGCGCCGGCGCCAAGCACCCTAGCAACCTGGTGATGTCATAAGAAATCAATATACTCCTACATCCCTTAAGATAGACCGTTAGGGGTTGCTATTATATTTACTATCACGCAACTCGACTTGAAACCTTCAGATTACTTTTTCACGCAACGATCTAACACTAAAAACACGCAAATTTTCCTCGCCGCAAAGTTTCATCGAACAGGACCTCAGCTTCCGGTCGCAACAACCGCAATCCTTATTTACGAATTATTTAACGTCCTACGCGTGCACGCCGACCTTATCGACGCAAAAATGCCAAACTTTGACATTTGCACCGAAAAGACCTTTGTCGTATAAGATAAAGTTGGCCTAGGTTTAATTTTGAAAGTTTAAGGTTGTGTTAATGTAAGTGGGGTTACAAATAATTCACACCACTTTACTGATTGCTTAACCTTTCTCAACTGCCACACATTTATTATTATCTTATTGACGTATTTTTTTTTGTCGAAACGTTCACATTATAACAGTTTCTATAACACATTAGAATTTGGCGGTTATTGTAGTCCAATTGATCCCAAAAGCCTTTATGTTAATAACCCAAACATCGATTTACTGTAGACTATTACATAACTTCAGATTGTTTTTAAATTGGTCAAATGGTGGTATTGATTACATATTTGTTCCAACAATTTTTAGTTCCAAGTTATATTAATCAGAGTTAGCCTAGGTTAGAGTGTAATACTAATACATAATTTACTGACGTATTGCAAACGTTTTAATAGAAACTTCTCAATTGGTTTTCAAAAACCTTCTAAATCGAGCAAATTTATTTTCTATTTGTAAACAAACTTCATATTTCAGAGAGTAGTAGTAGGCGGTGTTAAGTCTCTTCAAGTGAAAGTGCAACACCAGCACAGCATGTTTTCTGATTTAATTTCAATTGACTGTGATTATCCACTCTAAACGTGCGAAATCTATATATATAAAAATGTTATGTTGGTTTGCGTACGCTTCAAAAACTCAAAAAGTTCTGCACCGATTGAGTTGAAATTTTAACATGATATAAAATCCGCATCAAGGATTGTTTTTATCTATTTTTTGCATCAGTCACATATCTGCGACCGCAAGAAAACAATTTTTTTAACGATCAGCTGTGTACCAGTGACCGCGCCATCTGCCATAAGCGAGGAAAACATTCGCTGACAACCGCAATAGTAATGACGCAGTCAAATGAGAAACAATTTCGTTCCCAATTACATTGTTTATTTACAAAAAAATTTGCATCTGATTCTGAATTAAATATTCACTTAAATCAAGAATTTTTGGTGTGATAGTGTTGTGATCAAACTGCGCCTTTCACCAAATCGTAAGTAGAGGTTATATTTTATATCAAAGATGGACAGTAAAAATATTATTAACTGACAGGCAAAATAAAAGGACTTATTATAATTCAAGTGAATTTCTAACAGAAGTGAGTGGTTATATCTTTTTTATTATATCTAACACGTGGACGTAATTATATTATTTAGTAATTATATTATTTATTTTGGATTAACCTCACTTTTAATGTATATAAATATAATTACATTAAATGTCAACAATTCAATCACAATGTGCCACTGCAAAGCGTGGCAGGGTACAGCTAGTATTTTATAATTTCAAAAGAACAATCGGGCCTAATCTTGACTTTTTAAAATGGTTATTTTTCATAGAAAGTATCACCATCAAACTTTCCCTTCACTTTGATTACACTGTTGTTCCATCGGAATTTAGGTTAGAATAGATTTTTTCAATCAATCAGTTTCAGTGTCAATAAAAATATTTGCAATTTCTGAAACCGGTTATCGCTTGTGAAAAGCGAGATACTCGAATCCTAATATTAAATAATAGTTTGGGTTAGTGTAATATAATTCATAGTTCTGTTTTTTAAGTGAATGTAAAGTAACCAGCATCAATCGTAACCGGTATCGACGAAAGAAACGAAACCTGCCAGGTTACATAATCAGGAATCAAGTTGTTTGTAGAAAAACTGACCAAAATCGATTTCCTCCATACGTTTTAGGTTAGAATAGTCTATGAATCCTGTTTTTTAGCAATTTATAATCGTAACCGGTAAAAACACGTTATACAACAAAAACCGTAAAGTTAAACCATCAACAAAGATTATCAAAACCAGTTTCGGTTATAACTAGTTCTTTATTTTTTTTAGCAGCGAATTTCTAACAATTTAAAAAATATTAACGTCTAGAACGACAAAATACTCGAACGGAAAAAAGTAAGACAGATTTGTAATATTCCACAGCTAACAAGATCAAGCTAAACCACCAACCAAAATTATTTGACGCGCTTATCAAAACCGATTTCGGTTATAACAAGTTTTTTAGTCTTTGTCACAGTGAATTTCCAACAATTTAAAAAATATATTTATTTAAAACAACGAAAAAAGTAAGACAGATTTGTATAACCTTCCACGACTTACAAGAATAAGAGAATACGGTAATCAAAACCGGTTTCGGTTACACAAAATGTAATATACTTTTTGTCCAAATGGGTTTTTAAGAATAATTAAAGATAACAGAAATAAAAATAATTTCCGCTTTACCGTTTTTCGATGCCAATAAAAAACTTTTGCAATTTCCGAAACCGGTTATCGTCAGAATCATGAAGTTTGAGAAAAGCAATATACTCGATTTTAATATTAATTAATAAATTTGGTTAGTGTAGTGCAATCATTTCAATATTTCTTTTGTGATTAAATTGAATAATGCTTGGGCCCAATCACAAAATGCAAGAGAAAACTTGGATAAGACTTAGAGGTTGTTTATCTATGGAACAATTGGCCAAAATCGATTCCTTCAATATATTTTAGGTTGGAATAGTCTATGATCCTACTTTTTTTAGCATTTTCTAATTCAAACCAGCACAGGAAAGCTAGACAACAAAAACCGTCAAGCTAAACCAACCAAAATTATTCGACGCGCTTATCAAAACCGATTTCGGTTAGAACAAATTTTTTAGTCTTTGTCACAGTGAGTTTCCAACAATTTAAAAAATATACTCATTTAAAACAACGAAAAAAGTAAGACAGATTTGTATAACCTTTCACGACGTACAAGAATAAGAGAACACGGTAATCAAAACCGGTTTCGGTTACACAAAATGTAATATATTTTTTATCGAAATGGGTTTTTAAGAATAATTAAAGATAACAGAAATAAAAATAATTTCCGCTTTACCGTTTTTCGATGCCAATAAAAAACTTTTGCAATTTCCGAAACCGGTTATCGTTAAAATGATTAGGTTTGAGAAAAGCAATATACTCAACTTTTAATATTAATTAATAAATTTGGTTAGTGTAGTGCAATCATTTGAATATTTTTTTTGTGATTAAATTGAATAATGTTTAGGCCCAATCACAAAATGCAAGAGAAAACTTGGATAAGACTTACAGGTTGTTTATCTATGGAACAATTGGTTAAAATCGATCCCTTCCATATATTTTAGGTTGGAATAGTCTATGATCCTACTTTTCTTTAGCATTTTCTAATTCAAACCGGCACAGGAAAGCTAGACAACAAAAACCGTCAAGCTAAACCACCAACCAAAATTATTTGACGCGCTTATCAAAACCGATTTCGGTTATAACAAGTTTTTTAGTCTTTGTCACAGTGAATTTCCAACAATTTAAAAAATATACTCATTTAAAACAACGAAAAAAGTAAGACAGATTTGTATAACCTTCCACGACGTACAAGAATAAGAGAATACGGTAATCAAAACCGGTTTCGGTTAAACAAAATGTAATATATTTTTTGTCCAAATGGGTTTTTAAGAATAATTAAAGATAACAGAAATAAAAATGATTATCCGCTTTACCGTTTTTCGATGCCAATAAGAAACTTTTGCAATTTCCGAAACCGGTTATCGTTAAAATTATTAGGTTTGAGAAAAGCAATATACTCTACTTTTAATATTAATTAATAATTTTGGTTAGTGTAGTGCAATCATTTGAATATTTTTTTTTGTGATTAAATTGAATAATGCTTGGGCCCAATCACAAAATGCAAGAGAAAACTTGCATAAGACTTAGCATTTTCTAATTCAAACCGGCACAGGAAAGCTAGACAACAAAAACCGTCAAGCTGAACCACCAACAAAAATTATTCAACGCGCTTATCAAAACCGGTTTCGGTTATAACAAGTTTTTTAGTCTTTGTCACAGTGAATTTCCAACAATTTAAAAAATATACTCATTTAAAACAACGAAAAAAGTAAGACAGATTTGTATAACCTTCCACGACTTACAAGAATAAGAGAATACGGTAATCAAAACCGGTTTCGGTTACACAAAATGTAATATATTTTTTGTCCAAATGGGTTTTTAAGAATAATTAAAGATAACAGAAATAAAAATGATTATTCGCTTTACCGTTTTTCGATGCCAATAAAAAACTTTTGCAACTTCCGAAACCGGTTATCGTTAAAATGATTAGGTTTGAGAAAAGCAATATACTCGACTTTTAATATTAATTAATAAATTTGGTTAATGTAGTGCAATTATTTGAATATTTTTTTGTAATTAAATTGAATAATGCTTGGGCCCAATCACAAAATGCAAGAGAAAACTTGCATAAGACTTACAGGTTGTTTATCTGTGGAACAATTGGTTAAAATCGATCCCTTTCCATATATTTTAGGTTGGATTAGTCTATGATCCTACTTTTTTTTTAGCATTTTCTAATTCAAACCGGCACAGGAAAGCTAGACAACAAAAACCGTCAAGCTAAACCACCAACCAAAATTATTTGACGCGCTTATCAAAACCGATTTCGGTTATAACAAGTTTTTTAGTCTTTGTCACAGTGAATTTCCAACAATTTAAAAAATATACTCATTTAAAACAACGAAAAAAGTAAGACAGATTTGTATAACCTTCCACGACTTAAAAGAATAAGAGAATACGGTAATCAAAACCGGTTTCGGTTACACAAAATGTAATATATTTTTTGTCCAAATGAGTTTTTAAGAATAATTAAAGATAACAAAAATAAAAATGATTATCCGCTTTACCGTTTTTCGATGCCAATAAAAAACTTTTGCAATTTCCGAAACCGGTTATCGTTAAAATGATTAGGTTTGAGAAAAGCAATAAACTCGACTTTTAATATTAATTAATAAATTTGGTTAGTGTAGTGCAATCATTTGAATATTTTTTTTGTGATTAAATTGAATAATGCTTGGGCCCAATCACAAAATGCAAGAGAAAACTTGGATAAGACTTACAGGTTGTTTATCTGTGGAACAATTGGCCAAAACCGATTCCGTCCATATATTTAGGGTTAGAATAGTCTATGATCCTGTTTTGTTTAGGATTTTTTAATTGAAACCGGCACAAACAAGCTAGACAACAAAAACCGTCAAGCTAAACCACCAACAAAAATTATTTGACGCGCTTATCAAAACCGGTTTCGGTTAGAACAAGTTTTTTAGTCTTTGTCACAGTGAATTTCCAACAATTTAAAAAATATACTCATTTAAAACAACGAAAAAAGTAAGACAGATTTGTATAACCTTCCACGACTTACAAGAATAAGAAAATACGGTAATCAAAACCGGTTTCGGTTACACAAAATGTAATATATTTTTTGTCCAAATGGGTTTTTAAGAGTAATTAAAGATAACAGAAATAAAAATGATTATCCGCTTTACCGTTTTTCGATGCCAATAAAAAACTTTTGCAATTTCCGAAACCGGTTATCGTTAAAATGATTAGGTTTGAGAAAAGCAATATAGGTACTCGACTTTTAATATTAATTAATAAATTTGGTTAGTGTAGTGCAATCATTTGAATATTTTTTTTGTGATTAAATTGAATAATGCTTGGGCCCAATCACAAAATGCAAGAGAAAACTTGGATAAGACTTACAGGTTGTTTATCTATGGAACAATTGGCCAAAATCGATCCCTTCAATATATTTTAGGTTGGAATAGCCTATGATCCTACTTTTTTTTAGCATTTTCTACTTCAAACCGGCACAGGAAAGCTGGACAACAAAAAACCGTCAAGCTAAACCACCAACCAAAATTATTTGACGCGCTTATCAAAACCGATTTCGGTTATAACAAGTTTTTTAGTCTTTGGCATAGCGAATTTCTAACAATTTAAAAAATATACTTATTTAAAACAACGAAAAAAGTAAAACAGATTTGTATAACCTTCCACGACTTACAAGAATAAGAGAATACGGTAATCAAAACCGGTTTCGGTTACACAAAATGTAATATATTTTTTGTCGAAATGGGTTTTTAAGAATAATTAAAGATAACAGAAATAAAAATGATTATCCGCTTTACCGTTTTTCGATGCCAATAAAAAACTTTTGCAATTTCCGAAACCGGTTATCGTTAAAATGATTAGGTTTGAGAAAAGCAATATACTCGACTTTTAATATTAATTAATAAATTTGGTTAGTGTAGTGCGATCATTTGAATATTTTTTTTGTGATTAAATTGAATAATGCTTGGGCCTAATCACAAAATGCAAGAGAAAACTTGCATAAGACTTACAGGTTGTTTATCTGTGGAACAATTGGTTAAAATCGATCCCTTCAATATATTTTAGGTTTGAATAGTCTATGATCCTATTTTTTTTTAGCATTTTCTATTTCAAACCTGCACAGGAAAGCTAGACAACAAAAACCGTCAAGCTAAACCACCAACCAAAATTATTTGACGCGCTTATCAAAACCGATTTCGGTTAGAACAAGTTTTTTAGACTTTGTCACAGTGAATCTCCAACAATTTAAAAAATATACTTATTTAAAACAACGAAAAAAGTAAGACAGATTTGTATAACCTTCCACGACTTACAAGAATAAGAGAACACGGTAATCAAAACCGGTTTCGGTTACACAAAATGTAATATATTTTTTGTCGAAATGGGTTTTTAAGAATAATTAAAGATAACAGAAATAAAAATGATTATCCGCTTTACCGTTTTTCGATGCCAATAAAAAACTTTTGCAATTTCCGAAACCGGTTATCGTTAAAATGATTAGGTTTGAGAAAAGCAATATACTCGACTTTTAATATTAATTAATAAATTTGGTTAGTGTAGTGCGATCATTTGAATATTTTTTTTGTGATTAAATTGAATAATGCTTGGGCCTAATCACAAAATGCAAGAGAAAACTTGCATAAGACTTACAGGTTGTTTATCTGTGGAACAATTGGTTAAAATCGATCCCTTCAATATATTTTAGGTTTGAATAGTCTATGATCCTATTTTTTTTTAGCATTTTCTATTTCAAACCTGCACAGGAAAGCTAGACAACAAAAACCGTCAAGCTAAACCACCAACCAAAATTATTTGACGCGCTTATCAAAACCGATTTCGGTTAGAACAAGTTTTTTAGACTTTGTCACAGTGAATCTCCAACAATTTAAAAAATATACTTATTTAAAACAACGAAAAAAGTAAGACAGATTTGTATAACCTTCCACGACTTACAAGAATAAGAGAACACGGTAATCAAAACCGGTTTCGGTTACACAAAATGTAATATATTTTTTGTCGACATGGGTTTTAAGAATAATTAAAGATAACAGAAATAAAAATTACTTCCGCTTTACCATTTTTCGATGCCAATAAAAAACTTTTGCAATTTCCGAAACCGGTTATCGTTAAAATGATTAGGTTTGAGAAAAGCAATATACTCGACTTTTAATATTAATTAATAATTTTGGTTAGTGTAGTGCAATCAGTTGAATATTTTTTTTGTGATTAAATTGAATAATGCTTGGGCCCAATCACAAAATGCAAGAGAAAACTTGGATAAGACTTACAAGTTGTTTATCTGTGGAACAATTGGTTAAAATCGATCCCTTCCATATATTTTAGGTTGGAACAGTCTATGATCCTACTTTTTTTTAGCATTTTCTAATTCAAACCGGCACAGGAAAGCTGGACAACAAAAACCGTCAAGCTAAACCACCAACCAAAATTATTTGACGCGCTTATCAAAACCGATTTCGGTTAGAACAAGTTTTTTAGTCTTTGTCACAGTGAATTTCCAACAATTTAAAAAATATACTCATTTAAAACAACGAAAAAGTAAGACAGATTTGTATAACCTTCCACGACTTAAAAGAATAAGAGAATACGGTAATCAAAACCGGTTTCGGTTACACAAAATGTAATATATTTTTTGTCGAAATGAGTTTTTAAGAATAATTAAAGATAACAGAAATAAAAATGATTTCCGCTTTTACCGCTTTTCGATGCCAATAAAAAACTTTTGCAATTTACGAAACCGGTTATCGTTAAGATGATTAGGTTTGAGAAAAGCAGTAAACTCGACTTTTAATATTAATTAATAATTTTGGTTAGTGTAGTGCAATAATTCCAATATTTTTTTTTGTGATTAAATTGAATAATGCTTGGGCCCAATCACAAAATGCAAGAGAAAACTTGGATAAGACTTACCGGTTGTGTATCTGTGGAACAATTGGCCAAAATCGATCCCTTCAATATATTTTAGGTTGGAATAGTCTATGATCCTACTTTTTTTTAGCATTTTCTAATTCAAACCGGCACAGGAAAGCTGGACAACAAAAACCGTCAAGCTAAACCACTAACCAAAATTATTTGATGCGCTTATCAAAACCGATTTCGGTTATAACGAGTTTTTTAGTCTTTGTCACAGTGAATTTCCAACAATTTAAAAAATATACTCATTTAAAACAACGAAAAAAGTAAGACAGATTTTTATAACCTTCCACGACTTACAAGAATAAGAGAACACGGTAATCAAAACCGGTTTCGGTTACACAAAATGTAATATATTTTTTGTCGAAATGGGTTTTTAAGAATAATTAAAGATAACAGAAATAAAAATTATTTCCGCTTTACTGCTTTTCGATGCCAATAAAAAACTTTTGCAATTTGCGAAACTGGTTATCGTCAGAATCATGAAGTTTGAGAAAAGCAATATACTCGACTTTTAATATTAATTAATAATTTTGGTTAGTGTAGTGCAATCAGTTGAATATTTTTTTTGTGATTAAATTGAATAATGCTTGGGCCCAATCACAAAATGCAAGAGAAAACTTGGATAAGACTTACAAGTTGTTTATCTGTGGAACAATTGGTTAAAATCGATCCCTTCCATATATTTTAGGTTGGAACAGTCTATGATCCTACTTTTTTTTAGCATTTTCTAATTCAAACCGGCACAGGAAAGCTGGACAACAAAAACCGTCAAGCTAAACCACCAACCAAAATTATTTGACGCGCTTATCAAAACCGATTTCGGTTAGAACAAGTTTTTTAGTCTTTGTCACAGTGAATTTCCAACAATTTAAAAAATATACTCATTTAAAACAACGAAAAAAGTAAGACAGATTTGTATAACCTTCCACGACTTAAAAGAATAAGAGAATACGGTAATCAAAACCGGTTTCGGTTACACAAAATGTAATATATTTTTTGTCGAAATGAGTTTTTAAGAATAATTAAAGATAACAGAAATAAAAATGATTTCCGCTTTACCGCTTTTCGATGCCAATAAAAAACTTTTGCAATTTACGAAACCGGTTATCGTTAAGATGATTAGGTTTGAGAAAAGCAGTAAACTCGACTTTTAATATTAATTAATAATTTTGGTTAGTGTAGTGCAATAATTCCAATATTTTTTTTTGTGATTAAATTGAATAATGCTTGGGCCCAATCACAAAATGCAAGAGAAAACTTGGATAAGACTTACCGGTTGTGTATCTGTGGAACAATTGGCCAAAATCGATCCCTTCAATATATTTTAGGTTGGAATAGTCTATGATCCTACTTTTTTTTAGCATTTTCTAATTCAAACCGGCACAGGAAAGCTGGACAACAAAAACCGTCAAGCTAAACCACTAACCAAAATTATTTGATGCGCTTATCAAAACCGATTTCGGTTAGAACAAGTTTTTTAGTCTTTTTCACAGTGAATTTCCAACAATTTAAAAAATATACTCATTTAAAACAACGTAAAAAGTAAGACAGATTTCTATAACCTTCCACGACTTACAAGAATAAGAGAATACGATAATCAAAACCGGTTTCGGTTACACAAAATGTAATATATTTTTTGTCCAAATGGGTTTTTACGAATAATTAAAGATAACAGAAATAAAAATGATTATCCGCTTTACCGTTTTTCGATGCCAATAAAAACTTTTGCAACTTCCGAAACCGGTTATCGCTAAAATGATTAGGTTTGAGAAAAGCAATATACTCGACTTTTAATATTAATTAATAAATTTGGTTAGTGTAGTGCGATCATTTGAATATTTTTTTTGTGATTAAATTGAATAATGCTTGGGCCCAATCACAAGATGCAAGAGAAAACTTGGATAAGACTTACAGGTTGTTTATCTGTGGAACAATTGGTTAAAATCGATACCTTCCATATATTTTAGGTTAGAATAGTCTATGATCCTACTTTTTTTTAGCATTTTCTAATTCAAACCGGCACAGGAAAGCTAGACAACAAAAACCGTCAAGCTAAACCACCAACCAAAATTTTTTGACGGATTTATCAAAACCGATTTCGGTTATAAGTTTTTTAGTCTTTGTCACAGTGAATCTCCAACAATTTAAAAAATATACTCATTTAAAACAACGAAAAAAGTAAGACAGATTTGTATAACCTTCCACGACTTACAAGAATAAGAGAACACGGTAATCAAAACCGGTTTCGGTTACACAAAATGTAATATATTTTTTGTCGAAATGGGTTTTTAAGAATAATTAAAGATAACAGAAATAAAAATGATTTCCGCTTTACTGCTTTTCGATGCCAATAAAAAACTTTTGCAATTTGCGAAACTGGTTATCGTCAGAATCATGAAGTTTGAGAAAAGCAATATAGGTACTCGACTTTTAATATTAATTAATAATTTTGATCAGTGTAGTGCAATCATTTGAATATTTTTTTGTGATTAAATTGAATAATGCTTGGGCCCAAAAATGCAAGAGAAAACTTGGATAAGACATACAAGTTGTTTATTTGGGGAACAATTGATCAATACCGATTCCGTCCATATATTTAGGGTTAGAATAGTCTACGATCCTGTTTTGTTTAGCATTTTCTAATTCAAACCGGCACAGGAAAGCTAGACAACAAAAACCGTCAAGCTAAACCACCAACCAAAATTATTGGACGCGCTTATCAAAACCGATTTCGGTTATAACAAGTTTTTTAGTCTTTGTCACAGTGATTTTCCAACAATTTAAAAAATATACTCATTTAAAACAACGAAAAAAGTAAGACAGATTTGTATAACCTTCCACGACTTACAAGAATAAGACAATACGATAATCAAAACCGGTTTCGGTTACACAAAATGTAATATATTTTTTATCCAAATGGGTTTTTAAGAATAATTAAAGATAACAGAAATAAAAATGATTTCCGCTTTACCATTTTTCGATGCCAATAAAAAAAGTTTTGCGATTTCCGAAACTGGTTATCGTCACATTAGAATTTGGCGGTTATTGTAGTCCAATTGATCCCAAAAGCCTTTATGTTAATAACCCAAACATCGATTTACTGTAGACTATTACATAACTTCAGATTGTTTTTAAATTGGTCAAATGGTGGTATTGATTACATATTTGTTCCAACAATTTTTTGTTCCAAGTTATATTAATCAGAGTTAGCCTAGGTTAGAGTGTAATACTAATACATCATTTACTGACGTATTGAAAACGTTTTAATAGAAACTTCTCAATTGGTTTTCAAAAACCTTCTAAATCGAGCAAATTTATTTACTATTTGTAAACAAACTTTTATTATTGCGAACGTCATAATATCGTGGACAAATTTCGTGCAAAGTTCACATTCCAGAGAGTAGTAGTAGGCGGTGTTATGTCTCTTCAAGTGAAAGTGCAACACCAGCACAGCATGTTTTCCCATTTAATTTAAATAAGTTGACTGTGATTATCCACTCGAACCTTGCGAAATATTTTATAATTTTAAAAGAACGATCGGGCCTAATCTGGCATTCTTAAATTGGTTAGTTTTCGTAGGAAGTATCACCATCAATCGGAATTCATTCACTTTAAATATTTATCCCTACATACATTTATACAAGCCGCTGTTCTTTGATTTTTATGCATTTTTTTGCTGCTAGGGAAAAATTTTATTCAAAATAACATGTCGGTAAGTATTCGCTACCCAGGCAGCACACTAACGTCACATGACGACATTGATACGTCTTAATGACGTTTAGGACGTACTTTTGATGTCAATAAAACGTAATGTGCTGCAGTATGTGATTTCAAGAGTTCTATCGAATATAATAAAAATAATTTGTAGAAAACGAGTGAAATTGACGGTTTTCTATTGTACTTTTAATGAATCTTTTTTAGAAGGTTTCTCATTCGAATAATTTGTGGTTTTTAACTTTTTTTTATAGTCTTTGTAGTTATTTTACAGTGTTGCCAAAATATATTTTTTTAAGTAGTTCCTGAAGACATACGAAGCATAACAAAACATACTAAGATAAGAATATCTTCCGGGTTTGGACCGTGTCATTGTTGTTGGCAACGTTTCGCCCACTTTTGTAAGGGGCTTCATCAGGGCGTGAGATAAATCGCAAAACTCAAACAAGCAACCGTAATCTAAGTAAGAACTTCTCAAACGTTAGGTTATTAACTTGTGAAAAAATCCATAATCTAAACTCTGAAAAGGTAAGAAAGAAAACGATAACTTGAAAAAGCAAACGAAAATCATTATTTATGCATTTTCTAAAACTAATAATTCTAATTAAAATTCACGACGCCACTGATTGCGGCCTTCACTGTTTGCAAAATGTTTAAATACTTTCCTATAAGGTAAGTATAGCAATCGCAATTTTTTTTCAAAAAAAATTTTTTGGAGAATTTTACGTTTCAAGGTCTCCTGAATCAGAAAAACGTATTTTTGACAAAAAAATTTTGGATGTCTGTGTGTGTGTGTGTGTAACGTTGTACCCACGATAACTCTCGAACCAAAAGTTCTAGTAACTTGAAATTTGGTATGGAGCTGGTTTTTCATATTTTCTCGGTTCTATCAAAAGATGGGTCTGATAAAGAAACCGGAAGTAGGTGTATCTGCCATTTTGAACAGTTTTTCTTATATAATTTTGTACATATGTAAATTATTCATATTATTTTTACAGTTTCTTATAGAGTTAATTCTTTTTAACAATTTATTCAAATAAAAAATTTTTCTAACATAAGCAGTTTATTAGATATTTGATTCCTAGGTTCGAACCCAGCCTACGACAATTTTTTTTTAGAAAAAATTTTATATCTTGAAAGAAAAGCAAGATACGTTAAAAAATAATTTTTCTCTAAATTCTTTTGACTTTATATACGGAGTGCTGCATCTTATTTAAATTATCTTTGGATGTACCCACGATAACTCTCGAACCAAAAGTCCTAATTACTTGAAGTTTGGTATGAAGCTGGCTTTTCATATTCTCTCGGCTCTATCAAAAGATGTGTTTGATAAAGAAACCGGAATTGGATGTATCCGCCATTTTTAACAGTTTTTCTTATATAATTTTATACGTATGTAAATTATTCGAATTATTTTAACAGTTTCTTATAAAGAGATAATTCTTCCTAACAATTTATTTAAATAAAAAAAATTCTAACATTAACAGTTTATCAGATATTTAGTTTGTAATTTAAAATGAATTCACAAATATAATATAGTTTCGAATCCTGCCTGCGACGATTTTTTAAATTGATTTACTAAAGGGGTAAGCTAGAAAATCAATACAAACGTGTACATATCACTTCAAAATGGTTTTATGACAGCATAACAAAATATTTAAATATTCCTTCATCATTTCTTATAGGAAAGTCGTGTGGAGACCACACCAGTTTTTTTTTATTTGACATTTACGGGAGGGAATCGCGAACGGGACGCACTTTCACTTACATTCTTTAAGCCGCTGTGAACGGTCGCTTTTGTTAAGACTCTATCCGCTAAATTGTATGTAATTCTTCTTCCTATTTAATTTGGCTCGTTTAACCGCGTGCTCCCAAAGCACGTTCCGTCACCTAGCCCATCCAACTGAGTCTAACCAGACTTGTCCTTCTAAATGGAGCATTTCTTTTGCTTACTTATGTTTTTGTGCGTCCACATCCTCCTCCTATTTAATTTTTATCGTCTGTTAATTCTATTACGCTTGTGGCAATTATGCTGTTGAGGAATTGTTTAGTTAGTAGCAGGATTAAGGGATTGGCGTTCGTACGGATAATTTAAAATGGCGTCGACCATGTTGCTTTTAATACGTTTTAATTTGTTTTAGTTTCCTGGGGTTTCGAAACGACTTTCCTAGTGTTATTAAAGTGTGAGAATCATAATTTACTCCGTAAATGGTGATACTTGTCCAGTAACTTTCAAAAGCCGTATTATTGGAGTCAATGGTTCACACCTGTGGATCCCATTTATGGTAATAGACGACTCGAGCCTCATTCTACATTGTACTTGACGTATTGCATAGTGAACGTTCTTAATTGTAGTCAATTTAATAATTATCTAGCCAGGCTTAAGCATGTTGTTAATTTGAATTCACCGTATCACTTATTCTTATTTGTAACTATCAAGAATCTAATTGTAGATCAGAATAAATCATTTTACTTTTAGTCGTAAATTTAAAGCATCTTTAACTTTATGTAATGTCGTTTGTCTTGAATACGCCGACGTTGTACCATTCAAATTTCTTGACTCTTTGAACGTAATGAAGGCCAAATTTACTATTTGTTACAAAGAACTTCGGTGGGGTAAGTTTTTTTACTACTCATTTTAATCATTGTTATTAATTGTTGCGGCTGCATGTAAACATAATAGTTGATCGATTACGTTTAGAGTTAAGGGGATTATTAATGATTCTATTTGCTATTTAATTCTTTAAATTTGGAAGTAGTACATGTTGTTGGATAGAATTATATACGCTTGTTACGTTGTTTTATCCTATACGCTTTGTAGTGAGTTCAGACCTACCCTTGGTGTCTCCGAGCCGAGGTTCTTATTAGTTCAAATAGCGGCTACTAGTTTCTCTCTTTCTTTAATTATAGTTTCTCAACCACGCCCACTCACCGACATCTTAGTTTAGTAACCTACTACTAAAATTTTTAACCTAAAGTTAATACCCTGATGTTTTCTTCTTGTTGTTCCTTCTTTATTACCAGTTTATTCTTCACAACCTGTCTAGTTTCGATTGACGGTGAGATTATCGCTCCATTTCTTTCGTGGTGTTCCTGTACTTCTTTTCCATATAAGTGATTCGTCACGTGCTGTTCTTTGTTGGTCCCTTCGATTTATATGTTCATGCCACTTCTCGTTTCTACCTAACACCCAATCGTTAATATTGTTCACTACACGTTCGTCTTATGTTGTTACTTCGTTCTCTGTCTAGTAAAGTGCTTTGTTTGTTTGTTGTTTACTTCCGACTCTACATAACTTGCTCATGAACAAGTTTGCATTTGAGAGATATTTTAAATGTTGTCAAGCTTTTTGTTTTGGAGGCAGAAATAACCATGTTCAGGGTCTTGGCAACACAGTTAAAGCGATACAACAATCTTCGTCTTAGTTTTTCGCAATACCCAGATTTAAGCTTGTTAATATGTCCGCCGATGTAGGATCAGAAAAATAGAAACTCATTCAGATTTTGAGTGTTTCTTAACAATCCTTTTTTCATTTTTGGCAAACTGAACGTTTATAAATAGAATACAGAATTATTGTCTGGATAGATCATCGCCCTCTGGTCTTTTGTGCCGTCATTCGTGGTGCGCAGTTCTCGGGTCATTGTTAGGTAGGCTGGTTTGAAACTTGTAGTTTGGTTTCTGGTAATGTTCGTTATGAATATGATACGTGCTAGATTGCAGAGGGTCTTTATGTTGGTCTCCAACTAAAATGGCTAGTTGCGGCTTTAAGTCTCGATCTGTGAGTGATATACCGGAACGAGAGATTGCTTAACATCAAGACAGTAGATTACGTGTTGCATAATGTTGCTAACAAATTGGGATCCATTATCACTGATTATTTGGCGTGGTGTGCCACATCGATAGAAAAGTGGTCCAAATAGGTCTATCTCTGTGCTGGTACTGGTGCCTATAGAAATCCTGCTAATTTGAGAATGGTGGCTTTATAAGGTATGGCATCACCGGCAGTTACATACTCGAAAATGCATTTTCTCATACCGGTTCAAAAATAATGTGACGCTATGCGTTGATAGGTTCGGTCACCTCCATAGTGTCCAGCTATTAGGCTGTCGTGGTATTCGTTTAGTATTTCGCCCTTTTTCGTTCCGCGAACCACTAACTGGGGTTCTTTAGTGTCTCAGGATCAAATCTATAGAGGATTCCTTGCGACATCAGCTACCACCGGTCGGTCCACTGATGATAATCGATGCTCTCCAGATTTACTGTGCAAACGTTGCATTCAGAATCGTTTTGTGGGGTGAATGTCGCCCTGGATAAGGTATCTGCTTGGTGAATCTTCCTGTTAGTGATTTAAGAGTTAGTAACCATTAGAGAGGTTGATGGTCAGTCGATAGACGCATGGACTCCCCTGCTACATACCATCTAAATTTAGCTGAGAGCCATACAACGGCCAAGGCTTCCCTTTCTGTTGTAGAGTAATTTCGTTATGCCGGTGTTAGAAGGTTGGCGTATTCGACTGGATGCTCTTGAGTGCCGTCTCATTTTAGTAACACGGCGTGTTGACTGACATCAATTCGTATGATGAAAAGTAATTCTGGGTCAACTTGCCGTAAAATAGAGGCTGTTGTCAACAATGTTTTTAACTGCTCAAACGCTGTTTGCTAGCTTTCTTTCCATTCCCTTTTAGAATCTTTTTTAGGAGTTTTGACAACGGCCTGGCGACTTCAGTTAAGTTTGAGACAAACCTTCGGTACCAGGAGCATGTTTGAATAAAAGACATCATGTGTCTGATATTTCTTGGTGCTGCTAGTTCCTTGGTTGCGATTTTTTTTGTCCGTCTGTTTCTATCCATTTCGGTGTCAACACGTGACCCAGGTACTTAAAGTGTTGGAAAACGAAGTGACACTTAGAGCGGCGCGCCTGTATTAGAATACCTTGTAGAGATCTGCGATGTGCACGTTTCGCCTTAAATCAGTCTATCAGCTTTTGAAAGGTGACGAGGGCATTACGTAGTTCGAAAGGCATTCTCTTGAAGCGATACAGATCCTGGGGTGACATTGACCGCAATCTGCCAGTATCCAGTCTGTCATACATGGTTTTTGGCTCCCCGTTGTCAAGAGATCTCCCACTTCAACTAAACGATATCCCAGCCCCAAGGGTTTTCGAATACCTTGGACTTTTGCTTAATCACAAACTCAGCTTCGTTAAACACTGTTCCTACGTGGTTAACAAGTGTAAGAGTGTCTTGCACTTCTTTTACAAGTACTCTCGTCGTAAATTAGATCCTACATAAAAAATCATTAGTGACCATTTTAAACAGTGCAGTCATCCCCATGCACACATATGGCTTAGACATTTGGTACCATAGACTAAAACATACCCATATTGCCAGGAAACTGGCATCCTTATAGTCCTTATTCCTTCGTACGATTCTCGGGGCATAATCGTACAGTTCCTATTGATTCCTTATGAATCGTGGCAAAACAACCTCCTCTACACCTCTTATGGTAGGAAACATACTGCATCAAAGTTCTTTCAAGGGCTGGCACTTGTACTTTTTTAGACCAGCAAGTTTCAAATCGCAGATTTTCCTTCCTTTTCGGCCGTCAAGCGTCATCTCAAAACTTTGATCTTGCAGGAATCGCAGCGGCTGTGGGATATATCCCATAAAGGGCGTAACGCCTATTTCATGATACCCAATATCCTAAACTGGATCCGGGACGAGCAGCCGTCCAAATTCTCACATCGCACGGCGGGTTCCGTTGCCATCTGAAACGCATCAGCGTTTCAGATGACGACCGATGCCTGTCGTCTGGTGTTCCTGATACTCCGGCATTTAGAATTCTCGCTTGTCGGGAGTTCGATGATGATCGGAGTATCCTAAAAACCAGAGTGAATTCGTTTCCCAATTCCCCCGTGTCCATCCTTAGACGTTAATGAACTCATATTCGCTAGAAGAGACCAGAGTCAAACGTAAAACCACAGTCTGACTTAATTTATGTTGCATGGGATTATGATTTATTTATACAGTCAGCTACGACGAAGTAGGGTATTTATTTAGTTATTTAACTTCATGAGGGCTTATTATTAGTTTAGAGTATTTTATTTTGATTATTTTAGTTCACTAACATTTTTTAGTTTCTTTTTTAGCTGTAGCTGACTTGAGTAACTGGCTTCATCCTGTCAATTACAATAACGTTTCCTTTTCCCGCCTACTTGGTTAACCTAAGAAGCGAGGATAAACCGAAAGGTAGGTGCCTCGCGGAACCTCTCTTAGCACGAACCCGTAACATAACCCATCCAACTCGTCAAAACAGACGATCCTTCATATCGAAATTTATATCCTCAATCGTTCAATCCTCTATGTGGCAAACTTGAACCAAGCAAGTTCGGGTAGTTGATGAGTCCACTTCCTCCTCTTGCCTGTTACTCCTTGATAGTCGGTAGCTGTCAGCTATCGTGATACAAATTGTATTGTTCCGTCTGGTTTTGGTACCATCAGCACCGGAGCGTCCCATGGTGATTGTGTCGATCTCGATTTAAAATGGCACTCGGTACTGTGGCATTGATACAGGTTGGCAAACTGTTGAGTAAATAGCGTTGACCATATATGGTGTTAGCTCTCCCATTGAAAAAAACATTTCCCTGTGTTTTCTGAGCGTTTCGTTGAAGCCAACCTTGTTGTGTAGACAGGTATGTGGCTCCAGTTGGGCGTAATTCTACTTCCCCCACATGCACCATACAGATAGTGATGCTTTTCGGCCGTTTTCGTATTGGCAAATGGGGAAATAATTCTCGTGACGTTCGCGGAATTAGGTTTTCTACCGGATCTTCAGATATGGTATCGACAAAAGCGTTTAAATCTCTCGATCGATGTTCGGCAACCAGGTTGCGATTTCTTCTTCCTTTGTTTCTGCATCAGCGTGATTGACATTGTCACCGAAAAGCAGCTTGTTCAGGTATAGTATGAGACGTGGTCAGTTGATGGAAATCTCTGCTGTGTAAAGATACTGTTGTGTCGGTATCGACACTTGATGTGGCGTGAAACGTGAGAAAAACGTCGTGAATTCAACAGTGTGTACTTTTTTATCTCCTCACGGCAACCAATGGAAGTTCTTATTTTTTGAGGATAATTTAAAATGTAGCAGTTTGACTAACCCAAAAACGCTAAAGTAAACGAATTTTATATAAATATAAAACATTAATATAAAATGAAACAGTGTTCAGTTCATTAAAACTGGCAGAGTCCCAGAAACATTTTACTTTTTCATCAATAAATAAAATTAATTAGCAAAGAAGTTTCACTTCTTCCACGAGCTTATGTGGATGAGGCTTCCGTTTAATTTTTTTACTTGTTTATTTATCTTCGCCTTATACAGCTCATTTTTGCTTATCAAGATTTTCTCATTGTCTGAGCCGTTGGACATTTGTCTCACTGTTATACCAATCATTTTTCTATTTTCTTGTCAAATGATTCTCTAACCGTTATTTTCATTTCTTACCAGCTTGTCTCTATATCACGCGTTCTTCTATTTTTGGATTTTGATTCTGTTCCTATATTTCTTTGGTATTTTTTGTAGTTTTAATTTGAAGGGCGTGTACAAAAATGTATTTCATGATATTAGACTTATGAATCTGCTTTGTTCTCAAACTTTTTCTGTCTTTTAAACATAAGAAATATCATGATCTTATAATTAAGACATTGTGCATTAGTCCACATACATCCGTATGGATAAATTCACCAATCATAACTGTAAAGAAGCTATAACGGCGGTAAACGTTGTAAGTTGATTTTAGACCCTTGTAATTCAAAATAGTTTTGAATAAAAATGCGGGATAAAACCACAACGCAAAGAGCATTGGGGGGTTAAGCAATGTCCTTAAGGTTGTAGTTTTATTCAAAACTATTTTGAATTACATGGGTGTAAAATCAAGTTACCACGTTTATCGCCGTTATAACTTATTTATAGTTCTCTTTTATACATAGTAACTTATACTATGAGATGGCGCTCCCATCAAACGTTGCTAATGGTTCATCTTTTTTGCTTTTCTAATACACCCACCATCACAGAAATGTTTAGTTGGAGCTGGTGCTTCTATTCCATAATTTTTTAGAACAGTCTTTTGGTAACATTTGGTTTTTGGAGCCACCAATGCTACAGGCTCTTCATGCTTCTAAGGTAAACACATTTCTATAAGTTGCAACTGTTCCAATAACTACTTGATTCCAACACACTCAAACCCAAATGGTAGAATTGACATTATAACGTTCATAAAGGTCAGAAATCTTTTGTAAACTTCCAACATAGGTTATGTTGACGATTTCATTCTTGGCTATTTCCTTTTCCTTCAAGTGGTCGCTTCCTTGACCTGATGTCTGCTCATATATAAGTTTAACTTTATTTGTTGCCTAGGCTTACAAATTTGTTCGTGCTTTAAAATTACTACCTTACATTCTATATTTACATTTTTTTTAAATACATTTCATTATTCCCTCCTCTCCTCTTAACTTTCTCCTGCTTCTCCATACTTCTTCCATCCACTCTGCTCCATTTCCGTTTTCGTCTAAGATTTCCTCTATTTTCATAACCTCTTCTCTTAATTCACTGCAGTAGTATAGTAATGTTGGTTCTGGCTCAAATTTTCGCGCGTTTTTTTAAAAATTTGAATTTCGTGTAAGTTCGGTTGAGATCGTATTTTCTTCAACTGTGTTCGTGTAAGTTCGTGTGGGCTCGTAATTTTTAGACCGGTTTCAAATTTCAATTTCCGGTGTCAGATTTCAATTTCCGGTGTCAAATTTCAACTTCCAGTGTCGAATTACAACTTCCGGTGTCGAATTACAGCTTCCGGTGTCAAATTACAACTTCCGGTGTCAAATTTCAACTACATGTGTCGAATTACAGCTTCCGGTGTCGAATTACAGCTTCCAGTGCCAAATTACAAATTCCGGTGTCGAATTACAGCTTTCGGTGTCAGATTACAACTTCCGGTGTAAAATTACAACTTCCGGTGTCGAATTACTGTTTGCAGATGATTGAACTTAAGCGGAAACAAAGTAGACACCGTAAGTTCATTATAGAAAATTTGTTGATTCATCATAGCTAATGAACTCGAAAAAATTTACTAACAATGCACAGCAATGAAATTTGAAACCGCCAGCTGAAATTTGATACCAAAATTTGTAATTTGACACCGGAAGTTGTAATCTGACACCGAAAGTTGTAATTCGACGCAGGTAGTTGAAATTTGACACCGGAAGTTGTAATTAGACACCGGAAGCTGTAACCCGACACAGGAAGTTGTAATTCGACACCGGAAATTGTAATTCGACACAGGAAGTTGAAATTTGACACCGGAAATTGAAATTTGACACCGGTCTGAAAATTACGAGCGCACACGAACTTACACCAACACAGTTGAAGAAAATACGATCTCAACCGAACTTACACGAAATTTAAATTTTTAAAAAAACGCGCGAAAATTTGAGCCAGAACCAACATCACTATACTACTCACTGCATTTCTGTCTCGTGGTTAAGGTCCTCCGTCTCTTCTCCACATAGTCTGAATATCTTTTCTTCTTTTTTTTTCCAGTATTTGTTACCTAACTCCTCGGTCCCACATCTGAACCGTGCTATCATTTTTTTCTTTTTGTTGCTTTTATTCTCTATATCCTTTAAACATTCTGACACCCCTTCACCCGTAATATTCTTATAATTCCTATTGTATCTGCCCTCTTTCTTGTTTTTCGATGTCCCTATCTCCCCTATTTCTTCCCTTACCCCTACTCCCTCTTCTCTTAATCTCTCCACTTCTTCTCTCGCGTACCCGTTTCTTTTGTAATACTCTTCTCTGCCCGTACTTCACTTTTCCTTCCTTTATCTCTTTCCAGCATTCTTACAGTATTTTGCATTCTGTTCTTTCCCTCAGTTCTTCCTCGTATTTTATGGCCATTTTTCCTATCTGTACTCTTATTTTTGCTACCTGTACCTCTTCTCTCACAATATACCCCGGTGTATCTCTGTCCAGTCCTAAAACCCAGTATTTTTCCTGTAGCCCCTCTACCTCCCTTCACTCCTTCCAGCCCCATATTTCCGCTCCATACATTACCACCCCCTTTATTAACTTTCCAAACAACAACTTTCTTTTTTCTATATCCATCTCGAATACTCTTTCCCCCACACTTGTCCTATTAACCTGTTTCCTTTCCACACTCTTTTCTTTATGTGTTCTCCCTCCTTATTATCCTGCTTCATCGTGTAGCCCAGGTATGTGAATTCCTTCACTTGTTGCACTTCCTCATCCCTCCACTTCCACTCATCTCTTTTTATTTTCCCTCCTTTTCTAAATACCATTACTTTTGTTTTCTCCGTGTTTACTTCCATTTCTTTTTCCAACGTTTTCATCATCTCTTTCATTTCCTTTTCCTCCTTAGCCACCAACACTATGTCATCCGCATACGCCAACGACCATACCTTCGCTTTCTCTACCACTATCCCTCCTGTCTGTTGTCCTCTCATTGTCTCTTCCAGATCCCCCGTATATACTGAGAACAGGCTTGGGCTCAGTGGACATCCCTGTCTCAACCCTCTTTTTGTGATGAATTTCTCGCTCTCTTCCCCATTCACTTTAACCCTGCCCCTCGTTTCTTCGTAGATTTCCTCTATTCTTTCTAATAATCTTTCATTGATTTTTTTCTCTTCATGTATTACCAGTTTTTCCCTGTTCATTTTGTCAAAAACGGCTTTTAGATCTACCAATCGTGTCACCATTTTCCATCTTTTTTTTCTAGCTCTCTATTCGCCAAGTGTTTCAGTATATATATGTTGTCTATCATTTTTCTTCCTTTTCTGGATCTGGCTTGTCCGTCTGGTACCAAACTTCTTTCCTCTATTTCCTTCTGTAGTCTTCTTTGTAGTACTGTTGCATATAATTTGTATGCAGTGCTTAATAATGTTACCCCTCTGTAATTCTTGACTTTATTTTTTTCGCCTTTTTTATGGATTGGGCATATTATTCCCTCTCTCCATCTCTCTGGAAATCCTTCTCCTTTCCATATTTTGTTTAGTATTTCCGTCATCCTTTTTGCTACACTTTCTCCCCCGTATATCCACTCTTCTCCTTGTATCCCATCTTCTCCTGTCGCCTTTCCTTTTTTTATATTCTTTGTCGCCTCTATTACTTCTTCTTCACTTATTCTATCCCTATCTCCTTCTTCCTGTCTTACTACCGCTTCTTTTCTTTTTCTTTTTCTGCTTTTGCTCTTCCCTCCCAACAAGTTCCGAAAATATATCTCCCATTCTTTAATTTTTATTCCCTTTGTCGTCATGTTTTTTTTCCTCTGTTTCTTTAGGTACTTCCATACATCTTCTTCCGTTTTTATTCCTTTGATCTGCTCCTCTTGTTTCTTTTTGTTTTCTTCCTTCTTTCTGTCGCATGTATTTTTGTATATTTTTACTGCTTCTTTGTAATCTTCTTTTTCTTTCCTCCCTTTTTTCCACTGTCTCAATGCTCTTCTTGCATTTTTCTTTGCTTCCTTGCATTCCTTATCCCACCATTTCTTCCATCCTGTTTTCTCCCCTTCCATTTTCTAAATCTGACTCTCTCTGTTGCTTTCTCCATCATCTCTCTCATTTCCTCTACACTTTCTTGTAATTCCTTCCCTATCCATACCGTTTTCCCTATTCTCTCTTTATATCTTTTTATACCCTCTTCTGTCCACTTTTTTTAAATTATGTACTTCTCCTCTTCCTCTCTCTCTTCTCTTTCCCTTCCTTCCATTGTCAATTCCAGTGGTTGATGGTCTGACTCTACCCTTTCTCCCACCTTAAATGTTTTTACCTTTTCTGCGGCTTCTTCATTTGTCATTACAAAATCTATTATTGATTCTCTCCTTCCTCCTATGTACGTAAATTCCCCCTTTCCATCTTCTTCTCTGTTCCCGTTCATTATTTCCCACCCTTTTTCGTTGCACAATTCCAGCAGTTCTTCTCCCTCTTTATTTATCACCTTGTCCTTTGTTTGTCTCTTTCTCGTCCCTTTTCTTTCTTGTATTCCCCCCTCTTCCCCTATTCTTGCGTTGAAGTCCCCTCCTACTATTATCAATCCCTCTTCCCTCTCTTCTATCATCTCTTCTATGTTTTTCCTTGTCTCTTTCATTCTACTGCTATAAACCGTCACTACTTTTATTTTTGTTTTTCCCCACTGTATGTTCCTTTCTACAACTCCTCTTCTCTGTTACACTTTCTCTTTCTTTTCCTGACTTAACCATTTTTTTCTTATTCCCGTTATTATACCCCCTTTGCTCCCCTTCTTTTCTTTTCTCTTCCTGCATGTTGCACCACCCACTCAAATCCCTCCGGCAACTCATTTTCCCACCACTCCCATTCTTTTTCTTCCATCCATGTTTCCTGTAATCCCACTACATCCTGTTCCTTGATGTACTTCTAGAAATCATGTTCCTTGTTTTTTATTCCCGCTACGTTCCAAAACAATACTCTCAGCTCACTCCACCTCCCCTGTGCTTCTTCCTTACTTTCTTTTTTCTTCCTTCTTTTTCTTTTCCATTTCCATCTCTCATTATTCCTTTTCTTTGCCATTTCGTCAACTTTCTCTCCTTTACCACCCCCTTTGCCCTTTAGTTTTTGCCTTTTGGTTCCCCAATTTCTCTCCCCTTTCTCTGCTCAGTCCCCTATCCTTGTCCTTCCATATGTATCTGTCTCCGTCTATCTCCATTTTTCTGTACCCTACCCCCATACTCTTTTTCCTTCCGCTCTTTTTTCCACCGCTACGTTCATTATTTCTCTTTGCACTCTTCTTTCCTCCCATGTCAAATCGTGACTTATATATATATTCTTGTATTCTTTAATTTCTTCTTCTCCGCCATTACCTTCTGTTTTTCCTCCCATCCTCCGATTTCCGCCACCACCATCTCATTTTTCTTCTTTTTGTTTATCTGTCACTTTTTTCACCTCTACTTTTACATTTAATTTTTCTTCCAGCATCACTGCTAAATCTTTTTGTGGTTTTTCCCTTCTCCACCCCTTTATCACGATATTATTCTTTCTTTTCCATCTTTCCTCGTCTTCCGCTTTTTCTCCAGTTTTTCTATTCTCTCCACCAGTTTCTCTTTTTCTTTCTCCCATTTCTTTTTCATTTCTTTGATTTCTTGTCTTATTCCTTGCATATTTTCTTCCATCTGTTTCATCATTTCTCTCATTAATTCTTTTAACTCCTCCATTTCTTTCCTTCCTAATTCTGTTCTTGAGGTTTTTCCTTCGCTCTCCTCCGATATCTTTTTAATGTCTGGTGATCTTATTGTTTTCTTTCCTCTTTCAAATATTTGTTGCCTTTCTTTTTCCTCTTCCTCTCTCTCTTTTTTATTCATCCCTTTCCCCCTTTTTTTATTACTTATTTATTTATTATTTTTTCATTTAGTTATTATTTTTTTTATAGATTGGGCATATTATTCCCTCTCTCCATCTCTCTGGGAATTCTTCCCCTTTCCGTATTTTGTTTAGTATTTCCGTCATCCTTTTTGCCACATTTTCTTCCCCGTATACCAACTCTTCGCCTTGTATCCCATAGTCTCCTGCCGCCTTTCCTTTTTTTATCTTCTTTATTGCCTCTATTACTTCTTCATTTATTCTATACCTGTCTCCTTCTTCCCGTCTTACTACTGCGTCTTTTCTTTTTTCTGAATTTGTTCTTCCCCTCTCAGCAAGTTCCTAAAATATATCTCCCATTCTTTAATTTGTATTCCCTTTGTCGTTATGTTTTTTTTTCTTTCTTTAGGTACTTCCATACATCTTCAGTTTTTATTCCTTTGATCTGCTCCTCTTGTTTCTTCCTTCTTTCTCTCACATGTTTTCTTGTATATTTTTATATTTTTAATTCTAAATTAAGTACACCAATAATGAAATTGTGTGAGCACCCTAGTCTCTTTTGGTTTAAAAAGCTTCCTTTATAACAATAAACATGAAGGAAACTACAAAAAGATCAATAATTTTTGCACTAACCTTATGACCACGTGGTGACTTGCAACAAAAAGACAATTTTTTATTTACTATGAATCTAGGTCCATAATCTGATACAAATCGGTTTTTATTGGGGACGGAATCACACAATTTATTCATTTTAATTTTATCAGATCAAACTTCATTTTTATTTATATGGCGGTTACCAGTAGTTACATCACATCTAAGGTGGTGTCTCCATTACCGCCATACATGTATAGTATGTTACATAACACTTTTTAGCGTAACATACGTTCCAGAAAGCTTTCAAGTGTTTGATGCAAGAGATTTTTTAAGGTATTTGCGTCATTTTGTCCCAGTGTAGAAAATACCACCTCACAGTTACAAAATAAATTAAATTGCAATTATTACTTTAACAAAATAAAACTGTTGCAAGTAAAGAACATGATCAACGTGTTTGTGTTTATAATTAATTTAACCAAAGTTAATTAACAGACAGATAAAAGATTGTGCAACTTCCGCGGCGATACGAGGTGGAACGCAGACATGTTGAATACCATAAAGGACGCGTATTTTACGTTTATTACAATAACATTATTGTATAGAAAAACAACTGAAGAAAAATACATGTAATGAAAATAATTAAAGACTCACCTATCAAATTAATTATAACCGAATATTTTGCACTTATTGATACGCGTTCATACGATCGACGCCAACTAAAATATGATTAAACTACAATCTAAAACTTACACAATGATAAAGATAAGTTTTGAAAAACTCGCACCTACAACTTGTTTGTGTTGACGTGACCCAAATTACTACTACTTGGTTTTTTCTTTTATAAAAATGTGTCTTTTGAAATCAACCGATAAAATAATTTAAATTTGAAGAGAATTGAAATAGGAATGTAAATTAAGCGTAAAATTAAAACCAAAAACGATTTTTTTAAATAAATTCTATATAGATAAAAATAAACAAACTACAATGATTTGTATGAATTTTAGTAGAATGTTGGTAGAGCATTAAAAAATACAACGCTCGTACTCTATAAATAAAGTAGGCATTGGAAGTTCGACAAAAGCGAAAAAGAACTCAAATTCGTTTAATAAAGCCAATCAATCTAATGGTGTAGCGTCAAACAGTTGAGCCCCTTTAAAAATACTGATGGTCTTCTACCTGGTCAAATATACAAGTGATATTATTAGTACCAGAACCAATCAAAACAGTCAATTTGTTTTTAGCAATTTATCGAAACCATAGCCTACTACAAAAAAACAAAAAAACGGTGACCACGAATAAAATGATACAGCAATACATAAAACACAATGTATTTTCGAGCTTTATTTTTATATTATAATGATACATCAAGTAACTTAACATACGCCTGGACAATTTTTTCGATGATGGAACAAAAAGAGAAATAAACAATTTCTTTTTCAATGTAAAGTATCCAGGCCGACTACAAGTTGCTGTTTTTTTAATTATTTTTTTTAAATGTAAACCTATGAGACTCAGAGTCTCTCAGCCCATATCTACAAAGTGAAGACTCACGTTCACATTTTGCTACACATACAAAAGTTACAATAAAAACTTGAACAAAGAAAAAAATTTTTTCATGTGTAAAAGAAAAAAATCCGTTAACAAATAATAACAGCGTCAATTAAAAAAATGTTTGGCCATACTACATTTACTTCATGTGTTGTCTTATTATCAATTAACAAAAAAAAATTAATTACAAAAAAAAGTTACTTACAAACTAAGGACATGACCACCACAACACAAACATGCACAATTTGGGTTTTTCAACAACGAAAATATATTTTACTAAGATTCCTCTTTGTAGACGTTCGATAATAAAACGAAATTCCATTTTATCCGTAGTAACTGGCACTTAACTAAATATTTACAAAAATAAGTCTAATATCCTTAAAACATACATGTAGTTACATTGGTGTAACGCCTGAGCACTTACATTATTCTATTTGTAAAACAATCCGGAATGTGTGTACGACCCGCCACTGCACCTCTCTCTCACCGTACAATAATACTTAACTAAATCGGAGGATTTTTTTTCTTAAAAAAAACGCACACCCTTCCATGGAGAGTATCTGGGCTAATTGTGGCGAAGATGCCAGCATCGGAGAATACACACATCCACACTACCTGTAAAGCTATAATCAGGAAGCTGTGCTACGAGAATACGTGGTTAGAAGACTGAGTTACAATATTATATACAGCTTATGGCATTTTCACAAAAAAAAAATGGCAGCGATCTTTTAAAAAAAACTTCGTTCAGCCACTTCTGCCTTTCTTCGAGATCAACATTTGACGTTAAGTCACGTTTCAAACATGACGACGAAAGCCACCCAAATTTTCATCGATCGAAGACTCAACAACAATGCTACCACTCAAGTTTTGTCTGTACTTTTTTTTTAATCCGGGTAAAACAAACCAGTTCGTTTTTGTCCTTTCATTCATCAAACACTTTTTAATATTTGGTAATTTTTTCCTACTAGACAGCAAAATATTAATTAAAAAAGTTGTTTATATGTCACTATCACTGCACAAATAAAACTGTCCCGTGTCGTATTATCTGCGATCTCTATATAAAAGATACGTTTGCAGCGGCTGCGGAAGATTCAAACTTGAGACTCTTTCTTCTATATTCGCTTTTCCTATACGTTGTCGAATTATGCGTCTACAGAGGTCTGTTAATGGAAGAGGTTCGGCTAAAACATAAATAAGTATTACGAAACGCAAAACGAAAACACCACCAATCGCTCGCGTTTACATTTTTGGTCCATCGAGCCGGGAACAATCGCTTATATAATTAAGACCGAGTAACGAAATCGCCCATCCCCGGTTATTATTTTCGTTAAAACAATCAACAACCTTCGGAGACTTCTTCAAGGTTCGAATCCCTACTTTTTGCGTAAAAACCCCCTGAAGCAATAACACGATGATTTAAATCGTTAAAGCAATTGGCGGTGATTGTATAACTTAGAATAACTTATAGATGAGGAAAATACTTACGATCAAGGCCTCCTATGTATTTCATAGTAATTTCGCAATGACCCCAAACTGCGCTGACTATTGGATATAATTTACGACCCTTGAGTCCACGGAATGCAACTCCTAAGTATTGGCCATCGACCATGAAACTTAACGTGCCTTCGTCCATGTCTAACACAACTACAAATTTATCTGGTACCATGAAAGTTTCATCCGGTTTTAAAAGTGCTGGATATGTGACTCCGGCGTAATTTTTCGAATCGTGGTAAAGTTTATTTCGACCTAAATCCCATCCCCACGAACTATCAGTGCTGCCAACTAAGCTTTGGTAACCTACAGAATGAAGAGGTGCTTCGGAAGTTGCGACACCTACTACAGCGTGCGTGCCTCTTTGTCTCGTAGACCAAGACACTTCCCACGCGTGTAAACCTTTTGTAAATCCTATTTTTCCTCTAATGCAGTCTGTACTCTGTGCAACGGGATGTCTATGGAAGGTTAATTTGTCGTCTTCTTTTACGAAAATATTTAACGAACGATCGTCGGCATTCCAACTATATTTCAATTGCGTTTCCCTGAGTGCTGGTGGCATGTCCAGTAGCATGTCGAGCCGCGCCGGCCGCTGAAATTCCTACACATCAAAAAAACTCAGAAGATGCTTCTACTACTACAATATTCACACAAAACTATTCCTCTTTTTTTTCCCGAATTGAATCGCCTCTAATTGACTTGTCTCAAAACTTACCTGCGCAAGTTCCCGCGGAATGACGGGCTTGTATGGTGCGGCTGCATCACGACTCACTGACTTAACTCCTCCAGAAACTTTCTGGCCCATGCTCATACCACGGGCCCTTCGGCGGCCCGTCTTGCACGGCACCACGGCTGCCTTATATGCTCGCCGCACTTCACACAAACGACCGCTTCCTGTCCCACTAGTACTCCTTACTGTGCTACTGCGAAAACCACTCCTATACCTGCAAAAAAATCACAATTACTTAGGCGAATACCAAAGCGCAAAACAAAATCAAACTAACCGGCGTAATCAAAAATGTGTATTAAAGATATATGTTCGTACACGTGCCTTCCCAGTAGGAGACGCCATATGTACAAACACTCACACCCCTCTTTAAACCCTTTCAACCATATAGACATATGTGGAGTTCCAGCAATCAGCTGTTTGAATGAATAAGTAGAAAATATTTCATAGACAAAGAACGTGAATATTGCATAATCGCGCACCGTGAACTTGGCCTTGTTGAAGTCAACACCATGACGACATATACGTTCAAAGAATAGTGGAGAATCCTGACATTCTCTTTTAGTAAAGAAAAAACGCCATTCGGCGAACTACGTAGATGGTAGTAGTCATAGTTACAACGAACTGACGATTATTCATGGCAACCGAAGTGAGTAATGAGGTTTTTTTAAGCGCAAAGAAAATTTGGAAATTTTTAGCGCACAATCGCAACTTTGCAAAGCTGCAATGTGTGCCAGAGACGATAAACGAAATTTGAATGCGTGCAAAAGATAACCACAAACGATAATAGTCTTTATGTCAATTGTTTTTACGTTAAAAATGGAAAAAAACGAACAAAATGGCGGGTCGTGGCATATTTGATTTTAAATATTGCGAATTCGTACTAATGTTTTAAATTAATCCACGCGTAGATAAAAAGAGAAAAGGAATAGCAAAACAAACGGACGCCACCTGTCAAAAACGCGCGCGCGCATACGGTACAAAAATAATCTAATTTTTACATTTACGGGCGTTAAACACTTAAAAATATTACATAGTCTTAAAGCGACGCTTAAAAACACTTACTTTCGCCTAGCGATCTCCATAGTATAAACAAATATCACTAAAATATTGCACAGATTTAACCAACACGAAATACAATCAACCAAGCGAGAGCCGCGCCAACTCCGACTGTGTCTCCAGTGTGACGTCTGAGCACGTGTATCGAACAAAGAATTCCTACTAGTGGCGCCCCCTAGCGATTTCTAACCCTACTCGCCCAATCAAAAATGTTAAAATACTGCACTTTCGGCGCGGTCAAAAAAAAGACGATTTGTTGACACTGATAAGCGTCGAGAAAATACCAAAACTAACTTCTAGAAGCAACCCCCGAGAGAATACTAATAGTTTCAACACAAACTTCGGGTGTTACTAAGGTCTTAGGGGTGACTAGGGGTTTCTAAAGCAACCGAGTCTTCTTTACAAATACCAAAAATTTTTGGATCAGCTGCTTTCTCTTCAATACTATCGATTTAAAGAGAAAATTATTTTAAAAAAATAGCCAGCTGCGACGCTAATTATTATGAGCGCGAAATCATCAACCGTGAAAGAAGTTTCTTACCTCCGCGTTTTAACGTCCACCAACATTTTCGTTCAAAATCTGACTGAATCTGAGAAAATTTTCAGCTTTTACCTGGACTTTGCGTGTCCTTTAACCCTAAGGCTACTTTCTAATATTTGCTCTATATGTACTTCGTACTCTAGGTAAGAAATTACATTTATTTGCACCGTTAGGTTTAAAGGTTTATGTCTTTAGAAACATTTTTCAAAGGGTTGTTTCATCCAACGACTTATGGAAAACCGGTTTATGATAAAAATGCATGGGAAACTTAAAGGGTTAAAAATGTCTGCGATCAAAACCCAAACCTACCTAAATACCAATTCAGGTACCCACGTTAATTATTTTTAAACTAAAATTAACAGTTTGTCGTATAGGAAATTGTCGACGTCATACCCGCATATAATATCAAACGGAAAGCATAGAGTGCTTTGACACGGCCGAAGCCATACTAGAAAAAAAAATCTATTAAAACCGACAACATCCTATGGAACGCGTTCGCATCAACTTTTGAAAAAATGCACATAGTCACGGTGCGTGTACTTAAACAAAGAGGAAACGCTGCGGTTTTTCCGTCATATTTTTTCGATTGCGTTTCGATATCAAATACCGTGCGTCCGTAAAACGTTTTACAAGGGGAAAGTTTTATCTACGCATCCCTTTAAATAAAACGACAGATGTGAAACGTTTCAAAATCATCATCAAGAATTGTCACTAAAACTAGTTACACAACGCCCAAAAACTGATTTTTTTTCCACATTTTCAGTTGTACGAGCGAAAGTTTTTTCGCAGCACTCGTATCAAATATACACAATGGCGAGCAATTATATTTTGTCATTGAAACATGCTTATTGTTTTCTGCTTTTTACGGCGCTTGACACACTTCTCGACAGATTTCGCTATGTTAATTATGTAATGCAAAGAAAAAAAACTTTATCCGATTTTTATGTATCAAGGTTCGTATTACTAAAGCGTTTCAGTTAAAATTGTGACACAGCCATAATCGTTTACTTAAAAAAGAAAAAACTAGTAAGTAGGCAGTGAACGAAAAATTAAACAATCGCGTGCGCGAAGAAATTATTTTTGCAAAAAAAATGTTTTGTAGAATGCTAAACTAAACAATTACTGTTTGATTCAACTGTTTATTTTCGGCCATTATTTTTGTTTTCCTTTAATCGCATCCAATTTGGTATTATTGAGATCTTTTCCACACTGTGAATTTTCCTCGAAACTAAGCTTTAGAATGTTTTTTCAGTTCTACAATACACCTCCACATTTATTGATCCTTCTGTACTATATACTTCGAAAAGTTTCTTACCCTACTCTGCGTGTCTCATCTTATGCATAACTAACAATACTTCTTCCTCTTTGTTTACTTTTTTCCCTTTAGTTTAACTTTTATGATTCACAACTGCTCGTAGAAAAATATAAGTTTTAGTTTTGAAGATAATCTAGTTGCCTAGGATCTCATTTTTGTACTTATTTTGTTTTTCCTACGCCTACTTATAACAGTCAGTCATTTTTAAATAAAAGATTATTTTTCTTCCTCTTCTTTATGTTTCCCCCTAAGAGTTGTTTCTTTTTTCCCTAAATCAGACTTCGCCGTCATTTTCTCTCTGATTTCATCAGTCAACGCCATTTTTTCGATTCCAATGGTTCTTTCTAGATATGATATCTTTGATATGCGTTCCACCAGTATATACCTAATGTTTCCTAGCCTCTTTGTAACAGAGGACCTTTTCTTCTTTTCTGGCATATTTTGCAGTTTCTTTTTATTAATATGTGCTTCGAGTTCTTTACGTTCTTCGCTTACTTGGGCCTTTTCGGTAAGAAATAAATCCCCGATTTCCTAATCACTTGGTAATAGGTTTATATTCGACATTTTCATATCCCATTCTTGGTTTTCTCGTTCTAATACATCCTATGTATTGTCATGTTTTTTACATGTCATACTACGTATGTATCCCAAGTTTTTTTTAGAACTCGCAGAGCAATGTTTTAGTTGCTTGTATATCTTTTTCTTACCTCGATCGTCTCTAATAGACTCAAGTTGTTTAAATATTTCTATACTCAAAACGTCTTCTCAACGTTTCGTAAAACGGTTGCTTCATCCGAACGCGAAAAAATCATCGAACTTTAAAAAGCAATAAATGTATTGCAATATAAAGAAAAAACATAGTTTCCTCGTTTACTAAAAAAGTAAGTTGGCGGTAAAAAAAAACAAAAAACCACAAAACAGTAAAATAAAAACCATAGCTTGCTGTTATTTTTGAGAAACAAAATCAAAATGGTTTGGTAAAATATTAAACTAAGTTAAATTTTAACTTATAGATAAATTAGATATTTTAATTCTCTTCAATAGCATTCGATTCGAATTTTTCTTTTCTTCAGTACAGTTCTGTAATACTTCTTCCCTTGCCCTTCTACCAAACCATTTGTTTTTGTAGATTAGATTTTCTAATTCGTCACTTTATCTCAGTAACCTTGGATTTTTATAAACAATCGAGTGGAGAAACTAAAAATATGGCACGTTCAAAGTTAGATAGATAAAAGAAAATTAAAAAGCAACGCTTCCTATTATCTTTGAAAATTCAATAATTTTCTGCAACATCGCTCCCACATATAATTGTTTAATAAATTTTAATATTTGGATTTCTAGGAACCTAGTCCACAGTTTCTCCAGACCAGTGTTTCTCAAACTGTGCTCTGTAAAATAAATCTCCGTAAGCAAGTAGTAAATGTTTAAAATAAAAAAAAATTATTAAACATCTACAGCTGCGAAATAAAATAGTGCTCCACGACTGAGAACCTCTGCTCTATAGTATTTATCAATTCTTCTGTGCTGTCTACTGTTACCTTCCCTACTCTACCTCTTATTGCTATTATATTATACTATTATTTATCACATTTGTTTTATCATTGGTTTATAATTCCATAATAACATTGTTTTAGTCACCTTGGATCATTGTTATGTTTTGTTTTAAACAATTTTCCCAAGCCTATTGTTGTATTTAGCTCCTATGCTTACTACAAATAGTTATGACAAGTACCTATGACAAATCTTGATTTTTTTGTCCTGCTTCTGTTTGTTTTAACGTCTACTTTGCTTTCTTCTTCTTCTTTACCTTTGCCTCAAGAGTTTCCTTCCACAAAGTCATTTATTTGCTACTGGATTTCCATCCGACAATACCAATTTTATATCAGTTTTCCATTACAGTGCTAATCTTTTGGACTTCCATTTATGATAGTGTGCCATCCTAAAATTATTTTTGACCATCTCTACACTGGAATGAGCTTCAGTTGCTGATACTGCTGAACAGTCGTAGTTTCCAGCTTCGTTGAGACGAAGTAAACAAAAAGTGCATATAAATTTAGTTACAAACATGAATATGATTCAATTCCAAAAGACTCACACATGGTAGCGTACGCCCTTAGGAAAAATATGTAAATTTGTTTTGAAAAATAATCTTTAGTTTACTTTCAATTCTTTTTCTTCTTCATCTTTTTCCGTACACTGAACGTATCTTCTTTTTTCTTTGGTGCTTTTTAAAACCTCTCAATTCTTCCCTTTTACTGATTCTTCAGAGCCGTCTACTGTTGTCTCAACATGCCTTGTACTTTTTCGTGTCTTCTTTCTCCGGGTACTTTACTTTGCTTACCTCTGATTGTAAAAAATGTTAAATTTTGAACAAAATTCTAGTGTCCCAGTTACTTCTCACTTCTTTTCTTTTACTTTAAACAGTTTTCCCATTCATCGTTGACTTAAGACTGCTGAACTCTTTCTTCTTCTTCTTTACCTTTGCCTCAAGAGTTTCCTTCCAAAGTCATTTCCATCCGACATTACCAATTTTATATCAGTTTCCCATTACCGTGTTAATCTTTTGGACCTTCTTTTATGATAGTGTGCCATCTTAAAATTATTTTTGGCCATTTCTACACTGGCAGGAGCTTCAGTTGCTGATGCTGCTGAACGGTCATAGTTTCCATCTTCGTTGAGACGAATAAAGTTAAAGTAAACAAAAAGTGCATATACAGCTAGTTACAAATATGAATATGGTTCAATTCCAAAAGACTCACACGTGGTAGCGTACGCCCTTAGGAAAAATATGCAGATTTTTTTTTGAAAAATAATTCTTTTTCTTCTTCATCTTTTTCCGTACGCTGAACATATCTTCGTTTTTCTTGGGTAATTCTTCCCTTTTACTGATTCTCCAGAGCCGTCTACTGTTGTCTCAACATGCCTTGTACTTTTTCGTGTCTTCTTTCTCCGGGTACTTTACTTTGCTTACCTCTGATTGTGAAAAATATTTAATTCTGAACAAAATTCCTAGTGTCCCAGTTACTTCACACTTTTCTTTTCTTTAACTTTAAACAGTTTTCCTATTCATGGTTGACTTAGACTGCTGAACTCTTCCCGCCTTTTGCCTATGTTTCAAATACTACTTTTTCTCATATTCCTTTACTTTCGATTCTCTTTTCAGAGTGGTAAATGTCACTAACATTGAGATGAAGATGCAAACTGCAATGTCTTGAGAAACGTCAGTTTATTTGGGTTCACGAACGACAATACGGTAAAGGCCAAGTTCTACTTCTTGTTTTGGTTCTCAAGAAGAGACTAGGACCAAGCCTAAGTCTGGGTGTTTAACTACGACGCGGTCTAAGCCGAAAGTCGCTTATAATCATATTGTCATATTTTTCACGTCATACCACGTATCCCAACTTTTTTTTAGAACTCGCAGAGCAATGTTTTAGTTGCTTGTGTATCTTTTTTTACCTCCATCGTCTATAATTGACTCAAATGTTTAAATATTTCTATAATTAAAACGTCTTCTCAACATTTCGTAAAACGCTTGCTTCGTCGAAACAAAAAAAATTATTGAACTTAAAAACCAATAAATGTAATGCAGTATAAAGAAAAAACATAGTTTGCCTTTACTAAAAAAAGTAAGTTGGCGGTGAACAAAAACAAAACAAAACAGTAAAATAAAAACCATAGCTGTTATTTTTGAGAAACAAAAAAAAATAAGTTGGACATTTTAATTCCAACCTAACTTTTGAGAAGTTCTTAGTTAGATTTCGATTGCTTGTTTGAGATTTGCGATTTATCTCACGCCCTGATGAAGCCCCTTACGAAAGTGGGCGAAACGTTGGCAGCTTCGGTTGCAAATATGACACGGTCCAAACCCGGAAGACATTCTAATGTAAGTATTTTAATTCTCTTCAATAGCATCCGATTCGAATGTTTTTTTCTTCAGTACGGTTCTATGATACTTCTTCCCTTGCCCTTCTACGAAACCATTTATTTTTTTAGATTACATTTTCTAATTCGTCACTTTGTCTAACTAACCTTGCATTTTTATATTTCTCGTGTTCATCTTAAAATTATTTTTGGCCATGTCTATACCATTTATCTTATCCCTATACTTCTTCTTGCTGAAAACAATCGAGTGGAGAGAAACTAAAAATGTGGCATATTCTAAGTTAGATGAACGATAATCAAAAACAACGCTTGCTATTATCTTTGAATATTAATTAATTTTCTGCAACATCGCTTCCACATATAATTGTTTTGATAAATTTTAACACTTGTATTTCTAGCAACCTACTCTAGAGTTCCTCCAGACCAGTGTTTCTCAAACTGTGCTCTGCAAAATAATTCTCCGTAAGCAAGTAGAAAATTATTAAACATCTACAGCTGCGAAATAAAATAGTGCTCCACGACTGAAAAAGTTTGAGAACCACTGCTCTATAGTATTTATCAATTCTTCTGTACTGTCTACTGTTACCTGCCCTACTCTACCTCCTATTGCTATTATATTATACTATTCTTTATCACATTTATTTTATAATTCTTTAATGATCGTAGACATTGTTCCAGCCTTGGATCATTTTTAAGTTTTGTTTTAAACAATTTTCCCAAGCCTATTGTTGTCTTTAGCTCCTATTCTTACTACAAAATAGTTATGACAAATGCCTATGACAAAACTTGACTATTTGTTCTGCTTCTGTTTGTTTTAACGTCTACTTTGCTTTCTTCTTTTTTACCTTTGCCTCAAGAGTTTCCTTCCACAAAGTCATTTGGTACTGGATTTCCATCCGATATTACCAATTTTATATCAGTTTCCCATTACCGTGTTAATCTTTTGGACCTTCTTTTATGATAGTGTGCCATCCTAAAATTTTTTTTGACCATTTCTACACTGACATGAGCTTCAGTTGCTGATACTGCTGAATAGTCCTAGTTTCCAGCTTCGTTCAGACGAAGAAGGTTAAAGTAAACAAAAAGTGCATATACAGTTAGTTTCAACATGAACATGGTTCAATTCCAAAAGACTCACACGTGGTAGCGTATGCAGATTTTTTTTTGAAAAATAATCTTTAGTAGAATACTGAGCTTACTCTCAATTCTTTTTCATCTTCATCTTTTTCCTTCGGTAATTTTTAAAACCTCTCAATTCTTTCCTTCTACTAATTCTTCAGAGCCGTCTACTGTTGTCTCAACATGCCTTGCACTTTTTCGTGTCTTCTTTCTCCAGGTACTTGCCTCTGATTGTGAAAAATGTTTAATTCTGAACAAGATTCCTAGTATCCCAGTTACTTCTCACTTTTCTTTTCTTTTAGTTTAAACAGTTTTCCCATCCTTGTTGACTTAGACTCTTGAACTATTTTTATGTTCGACCTTTTATTTATATTTCAAATACTACTTTTTCTCACATTCCTTTGCTTCAATTACTTTCGATTCTCTTTCTTCTTTAACTTGAAACCTAAGAGTTAGTTTCCGTAAGCCTCTGGTTTCCAAGCCACTTTACACAAAGTTTCTATCCGACATTGAGATTTTTATGTGAGAATTCATCTCGATTTAACATACCACTGTTCTAGCCACTCTACGTCTTATCTATATTTAACTATAGATTTTTTTTTCTATTTCCTCCCCTCGTTTATTTTCTTTCTCAGTGTATCTTACTTAGTATCGTTGTCCATATTAGTTTAGCTTTTGTCATTCACCACGTAGAACAGCTTAACAAATGTCGTTTGCAGTTATGAATTATACGACAACTTAACGTCTCTGAGCAAGACCTTACGATTGCAAAGAATCTACAATTGTACGTATCCACCGAGTTCACGGAAACGTCCAGAAATAAGAGAGATAACAAGCGAATTCTTAATAGCACCTTCAGTAAAAAGTGAAATAGCATCAAAACTGACAAGAAAATCCTAGAGTTTGAGGTTTGTAGATTACAATTAATAAACAATATGGTGACAATTGAGAATGTGGGTTCTTGTTTCTAATTCGCTAAGGATATTGGACAGGAATAAATAAAGCTGGTTGGCATATGACCCTGTCCTTGATTAAAGATTTTCCAAAGTAATCAGTTTGGTTCAAACAGTGTTCGACTAAGAGAACGATAATATCAAGATTACGATGACTTTTCAAAGCTAATTCTTGATTTCGAAGCATTAGGTAGACGATTCAAGAACATTGCCAGCGAAGATACACTCTGAAATGAGACAAAAAGAATAGAAGATTCCATAGTGCACACAAATCTACTTTGGTAGAACAACTAAATTCAAAACTTTGTGTAGTACCAAAACTTGTTCTGCAGTATGTGTCAGACTAAATTGACGACTGTTTCGGAAAAATCAGTTGTACAAAAACCATTTGATTCTTGGAAATCAATAAGTAACGGAGTTTTTGACAAATGATTAGTAGTTAAAATTGGTGTAATTGTATACTACTAAGATTGTCATCAGAACATAAATTGTCCAAGTTAAGATAAAAGTTTCTTAAAAGAGTGTGCAAAAGTTCTTCATCTTCCAGGATTAATTCAAAAAACCTACTAGTTTCAGCATATTCTTTTTTCTACTTCTTATCACCAGCAAATTCTAAAAAGCGAATGAATCTAACAAGACAAAAATCGTTTTAATAAGTATAAAATAATAACTATTTATAAGATTTTGTAAATCAATTTCTTCTCGTATACCATACTGAGGCAGCTAGGACTTTCTCGTCCAAAAAATTTAAAAAAAAATAGAAATGTTTCCACAAAATTATAATACAAAAACGCATTTTTACATCGATGTTAAACAGTTAAAAAACGCGATGACCTAATAGAAAAAAGCACTTTCTTTTTACATTTAGCCATCTGCTAGCATTCGCCGTCTCATTTCAAGGCACACGAAACTCTTTCTAACGATTTTATCCCCCAAATTCATTCATAATCCTCTCCCTATTGTACATTATCCTTACAGCAGCAGAGTACACACGTTTATCTAATAGATATCCACGTTCATAATTAACGTGACGCCTAAAGAGTTGGCCGCAAATCCAAGTATCGATCCGAACTAAAACCAGACGCCAAATATAGCATTTTAAGTAGGATGAGCACATATGTTGCATGTTTACTTATTAAACCAAAATCACATTCGAAAGAGTGGCATGCAAAACGTGGAAAATTGTACAGTTGTTGTGACCATTCGTTGTCGCAATTTTTTCTTTTTTCATCCTTCAATAACGCACTTTCATAGAATCATATATCTCCAGGTTGTTTCTTAATCGCACCGCCATGCAATTGTTTTTGCAAGTTTTCCTTGAACGCGAAAAATACATGTACGTGTAAAAGGTTAACTTCCTCTTAGCAATTTAATTTAACAAAAAGTGTCTTTATTTGACAATTGGAGCAAACATATTTGTACTTTCACTTTATTGTGCTTGCGGGGAGAAAGTAAAAGCGTAGAAAGTTCCCTTTTTAGTAAAATTAAACTACAACAACAAAATGGCTGTTATAGCCACAAATGGTTGTTTTTAAAACGAGGAGACGTTATTGCTTTTTTTCTTGTGGTGGAAGGCCCCGACCAGACCCACAGACAAAGGCCTCGAACGCAAAGACCCAAAAGAATTACGAACGTACGTAGGGGAATTCATTTTTAAAACATGTGAACAACTATTCTGGGTTTCTGTAGGACCAATGTAGCTAGACTAGTAGGGGATATAATTTCTTCAAGCGGATTCTGCAATGGAATTCTGTCTATTTCCGATTTATTATTTTTTTCTCACCGATTTTTTTCCTGCAGTAGTGATAGGAGATTCACCTCTACGTGTGGTACATATTTAGAACTCCCACCGACATTTTAAAATAGGTCGATAAACTTACAGAAAATCCGTATACAACAGGAAATTTTAAAATTTAATGTAATACGAAGGTCAAAAGAGATTGTAAGACGTTTGCGGAGAATTATGACCAAGCCAAGTTGAAGGTTATCTGAATAAACATAAACGAAAGGAAGGGGACGCGGACTCGACGATAACACGATAATAACGTAGAAAAGAATTGAAATTTTCGGTCACAAAACCAAACAATGCGGCGTTTTCCCTATTCTTCAATAAACTTCGTTTAAAACAACGATCGTTTCTAAACAAGAACAAAAAACAAGACGAAATTCGCGCAGATTGCTTTATCCTTAAAAATTATATGTCAATGTCACAAGGTTTATTTGTTTATTTCCATGCGCGTTGTTTTTCATCATAAACAAAAACATAGCACGAGAAAAAAGAATCTTAAAAAAAAATAGAATTTTGTCAATAAATAGATAGTTATGCAGTCAAAAAAACCTAGTTTTTTTGCACATTTAACTTGCTAAAGTTACTAGTTTTTTTGGTGTGGTTAATTAAAGGACAAAGATTGTTGAACTGCCCAACTGTGAGCACCATGTTAAAATTGTACTTTCCATGGCCGTTTCGATTAAAAAAAGAAGGTAAAAAACATTTAAGTCTGCAATGAGATCACCGCGAAACAAATGTAAAATAATGTTCCCACAACGGCCTAGTTAAATATTAAAAAAGTCATTTCTGAAAGTAAAAAAATCTCAAAGTACTTTTTACTAAAAACGAAAATACAGATGAAAGCAAACGAGTTAAAAACCAATACAATAACTAAAAAATGTATTAAATGCACAAAAAAATTTAAAAATTTAGTCTCAAAAAACTGAAAAAGCTATTAACATTGGGCAATTAAAGTTAATCGATAATAAGAAAAAGCCAGAGTCAGCCATTAAGTTTTCCTTAAGTAAATTTGAATCACTCTTTATTATTTTGACGTTTTTACAGATATTTATTCTCAATAAGTCAAAATCAGAATAAATAAAATGGAAACAAAAATTTTACTAAAAAAATCAAAAACTTTTTAGAAAAAAGAGAATTGCGATTGTGCACAAAATTACATTTGTATAGAAAAACATATAGAGAAAAAAAACTACAAGAAAGATTAACGCTATAAGTATCAAAATAAAAAAAATTAAAAAATGGAATAAGTAGATATTTACAAAACGACAAGAAAAAATAAATAAAATGAATACGTACTACAAAAAATGCATAAAAAACAAAAATTAAAAGATACTTAATAAAAACAATGAATTTAACAACATAAATCGTCAAAAAATATTTTTTAAAATAACAATTATTAATATGTCGAAAATAAATTCAACTAAAAATTAAAAAATTAACCCTTTTGGTACAGCACACAAAAATTAAAAAAACGAAATCAATATAGTATAAAAATGGATAAAAAAACAAAATAATAGCATAAAAGAATCACAATTATAAAATAAATTTAAAGAATTTAATTCATGTCGAGCCAGTAATAGACAAAATTGTTTAATAAAATAAATATTGTTTTAAAAATGACAAAAAATACCCGTTGTAAGAAAGTAAACAAAGAAAATCAAATAAATAATTTAAAATATAACCACAATGAATTAATGAAATATGTTTAAACTTTAAACAAAAAATTATAAAGAGAAAAATTTAAAAATAGTACAAAATTGTAAGACTACAAAGAATAATTCAAAACCAATAATAAAAAAAACATTTTTAATAAAAAACGACCCAAAAAAGAACACAAGACAACAAAATTACAAGAAGTATAAAAAAACATGAACGCAGTAAAAACTTAAAATTTAAAAAAAAACGAACAAGATAATAATTTTTTTCGATTTCCATTACACGAAATTGTTGCTAATAGAAAAATGAAAAAATTACAAAAAGCGTGAACGCCATAAACAATAAAATTTATCATTAAAAAATTGTATATAAATGAACAGTAAATTTCAAACATAAAAAAAATCATACCACTTAAAAAACTACAATAAATAGAGACGAATCAAAAAACAAAACGTTTGTATCAAACAAATCAACTAAAAACACGAATTAAAAAAGAAAGAAGAGTAAAAACAAAAATAAAAAGGAAAAACTGGAAAATTAATATCAGAATTAATTTTTTTAAAAACATTTATACCAACAAAAAAGAAGCACAAACTTGAAAAAATATAAAAAGCAAGCAAACAAGCAACAAAAAAACAAAAGTAAAACAAAAATTAACGAAAATATTAGAGAAAAATCAAGAACTTTTAATATAAAGCAAAAAACCCTAAAAATTGTAAATCAAAAAAATTATATATAAAAAATGATTAAAAGAATAAAATAAAAATTAGTAACATATTTAAAATAAACTACGGCATTCAAAAAATTTTAAAAATCAAAGTCAAAAAAACATCGACAGTAATAACAAAAATTATAAAAATCTAATAAAGAAACAACAAATTCAAATTAAAAAATATTATGAAATGCTTATACGAAATAAAGAAACCAAGAAATAAGTTAATAACATTTTTTTCTAAAATCACTTCCAAAAAAACCAAACGAAATCAAATAAATTAAAATAACACGTTAAAAGAAAAAAATCTTCTAATAAACAAAGCCATAATTAGTCACGTAAAACCATACTTTAAATAAAAAGCAAAAAACATTTAAGAAAATAAGTTGAATACTAAAAATCAAAATTTATTTATTTAAAAAAACATTTCCAATAACAAGAAAAAAGCATAAAGCTAAAAAATATTAAAAAAAAAATTACTAAAAGAATAAAATAAAGATTTAAAAAATATAGAATAAATAGAATCCAATCAAAAAATTTAAAAAATTGCGACAAAAATGTGTTTACTAGAATCCTCAAAAAATGTAAAAAACAAAACGTTTATAATATACATCCAATCAACTAGTAACACAACTTTTAAAAAAAAAGTTAAAAAACATTCCATGAAAAAAAACTTGATTATTAAAAACTTTATTTACAAACAAAATTCTAATAAAAAAATAGAAGTTTAAATTGAAAAAAATCAAAAACAAAATGAAAACAAAAATAATAGAGATAAATAAGACGCTGTTAATATAAAAAAACACTATACATTTGTAATTGAAAAAAAAATATAATATAGAAAAAATGATTAAAAGAATAAAATAAAAATTTAAACAATACTTTAATATATTCAAAAAAATCTAACAAAACATTCACAGTAATAACTAAAATTGTAAAAAAATCTAATAAACAAAATTATAATAGTCTCGTGTATACTGTGATCAATGTAACAACAGACAACACGGAATCTTGAAAGTGGTACGAGGTACAAGATTTGCTACATTTAAACAGAGTTTTTTAATTTAAAAAACATTTTTATTTTTGACTTAGTTTGTTTTTAATTTATTTTATTTATTAGCAGTTATTTCTTATGCATATTTTAATAATCTTTGATGTAAAAACGTTACTCTTCTTTCCGACGTTTCGTCCTCGTATAATTACCATTAATTTAATTTATTTAAATACGGATCTGTAGTTGATCTTAATGGTGTATTTGTATAAAAAAAATCATTTTAGTTTAAGAGTTGTAGCAAAAAAAAAATTAAAAACCTGACGAGGAAATCAAAATTTAAAAAAAATATAAACTAAGCAAGACTAGTCACGTAAAACCAAACTTGAAACAAAAAGTGAAAAACATGTCAAGAAAAAACTTAAATATTAAAAATCAAAATATATGTATTTAAAAAAAATATTTATAAAAAACATGAAAAAAGTACAACTTAAAAAAATAAAAAAAACAAGCAAGCAAAAAATCTAAATAATTAAATTAAAATTAACAAAAGTCATAGAGAAACAATTCACTTTTAGGGTAAAGCAAACCCTAAGATTTATAATTTAAAGAAATTTGTATTTAGAAAAAATGAATAAAAGAATAAAATACAGATAAAGTATAAATAGAAACCAATCAAAAAAACAAAATCTTTCTAAACATTTATTTAAAAAAATGTGTACTTTAATCCTCAAAAAATATAAAAAAAGAAAACGTTTATAATATACACTAGTAACACAAATTAAAAAAAAAAAAGAGTAAAAACTTCAAAAAGTAAGAAACATTCCAAAAAAAAAGTCAATTATAATTATATTTATTTAAAAAAAATCTAATAAAAGTACTATCTTAAAAAAATAAAAATCAAAATAAAACTAAAACAAAAATGATAGAGAAAAATAAGAAGCTTTATAATAAAGCAAAATACACTAAAATTATAATATAGAAAAATTTGACTAAAAGAAAAAAATAAAAATTTAAAAAACAAAGTACGATATTCAAAAAATAAGTAAAAAAAAACTAACAAAACATTGACAGTAAAAACTAAAATTATAAAAAAAAAATCTAATAAACAAGATTACGATAGTCGCTTATTGACTGTGTTCGATGTAACAATAGAACAAGGAATCTTGTAAAGGGTACGAGGTATAGAATTCGTTAAATTTAAACAGGCTGATTCAATTTATTTGAATACAGACATGTATTTTCTTAATGATGTATTCGTATAAAAAGAAACTTCAAAAATATAGGCTTTAAACATACATAATTTAAAGAAACAAATCTTTTGAAAAAGTTGTGACAATAAAAATAAAAAACCTGACCTGATTAAAAAAAAAATTAAAACAGAAATCGTTTTGAATGCAACAAAATTGAATTAAAAAATATTTTGAAATGATTATATAAAATTTAAAAAATGGCTTCCAAAACACGCAACAAAATCAAATAAATATAAAATACAATGGCGCGTTAAAAACAAAGAATTTTCTAATAAACAAAGCAATAACAGTCACGTAAAAGCTAACTTGAAACAAAAAATAAAAAGATTTTAGGAAAAACCTGAATATTAAAAATCAAAATTTATGGCAGTTACAAACATTTATAAAAACAAAAAGTACAAACTTAAAAAAAAATTAAAAAACAAGCAACCAAAAAAATCGAAATAAATAAAATTAAAACAAAAATAAATGAAAAAAATAGAGCACACTTTTAATATAAAGCAAAAAAACCTAAAAATCGTAATTGAAAAAAATTATATTACAGAAAAAAAGACTAATAGAATAAAATAATAATTTTAAAAATATATAAAATAAAATACCATATTCAAAAAAGCTAAAAAACATTAGCAGTAAAAACGAAGATCATAAAAAATCTAATAAACAAAATTATATAGACTGTGTTCATTGTAACAATAGACAACATGTTGAATCTTGAACGTGGTACGAGTTATGGAATTCGTTAAATGACAAAAACGTTGCGCAGCTTGGTGATTATTTAAACAATTTTTTTTAAATTTTATTTATTTGCAGTTATTTCTATTCTATTAATTTTTTATTGGTGTTCAATTATATACAATATTTTAATAATCTTTTGTGTAAAAACGTTACTCTTCTTCTCCGACGTTTCGTTCTCGTAGAATTACCATAACGTACAAAGAATTGTCTAATAAACAAAGCAATAATGGTTACGTAAAACTTAACTTGAACCAAAAAGTAAGAAACATTTCAGGAAAAAACTTGAATATTAAAAATCAACGTTTGTTTGAATGTATTAAACAATGTTGCTTGATGCGAAGTAATAACATTCTGCTGAACTTTCATTGTTTATTATTTTGAAATGAATATACACAACGTTTCGATTGCTGTGGTATCTGCATCGTACAGTATTCACCTGATGACGATTGCAGATACCACAGCAATCGAAACGTTGTGTATATTCATTTCAAAATAATAAACAATGAAAGTTCAGCAGAATGTTATTACTTCGCATTAAAAATCAAAATTTATGTATTTAAAAAAACAAAGAAAGAAGTACAAAAATAAAAAAATAACAAAACCAACAATTAAAAAATGAAGATAAATAAAATTAAAATAAAAATTAACAAAAAAATAGAAATAAACTTTTAATAGAAAGCAAAAAACCCTAAAAATTGCAATTGAAAAAAATTATGTTATAGAAAAAATTAAATAAAAATTTTTAAAGCTAAAAAACAATGACTGCAAAAACGAAAATTATAAAAAATCAATGTAACAATAGACAGCACGAAATCTTGATAGTGGTACGAGTTCGTTGCGCAGCTTGGTGATTATTTAAACAGATATTTTTTTAAATTAATTTTATTTATTAGCAGTTATTTCTATTCTATTATTTTTTATTGATGTTCAATTACATATGTATAATATTTTAATAATCTTTTGTGTAAAAACGTTACTCTTCTTCTCCGACGTTTCGTTCTCGTAGAATTACCATTCAGTATTCAATTTTTTAAATACGGACCTGTGTTTGTTTTTAATGACTACGAATAAATGCAAAATACAATGGCACGTTAAATACAAAAAATCTTCTAATAAACAAAACAATAATAGTCACGTAAAACCTAACTTGAAGCAAAAAATAAAACATATTTCAGGAAAAAGCTTGATTAAAAATCAAAATAAATAAAATTAACAAAACCAGAAAAAAATTATACACTTTTAATATAAATCAAAAAACCGTAACTGAAAAAATTTATATAATAGAAAAAATGATAAAGAATAAAATAAAAATTTTAAAAATATATATAATAAAGTACGGTATTCAAAATAAAAAATAATCAAAAGCAAAAAAAAAACTATTGACTTTAAAAGCAAAACTATAATAAAATCTAATAAACAAAACTATAATAATCGCGTACCTATATAGACTGTGTTCAATGTGACAATAGACAACACGGAATGTTAAAATGGTACGAAGTATAGAATTGGTTAAATTTAAATTTTTTTTTGGTAATATATTATTTATTAGAAGATATTTCTATTGCAAGTTTTAATAATATTTTATGTAAAAACGCTACTCTCTTCTCTCCGACGTTTCGTCATCGTAAAATATCCATTGATTCAATGTTTTTGAATACGGACCTGTATTTATCTTAATGATATATTTGTATAAAACAAAATTTTTTAAAATATATTTTTAATTCGCAAAAAATAAGAAATCGTTTTTAACGTAAAAAACAAATTCAAATTAAAAAATATTTTGAAATGATTATACGAAATAAAAAAGACGACAAAAAAACTATCAGTTTTTCTCAAATCACTTCGAAAAAACACAAAAAAATCAAATAGTTATAAAATACAATGCATCGTTACCAACAGAGAATCTTCTAATAAACAAATTAACAAAAGCCACGTAAAACCAAACTTTATTATTCGAAAAACAAAAATTTATTAAGACAAAAACACGAACGTGTAAAAATAACAGCAAATTTTAAATACATTAATTAAAATTTGAAGCGAAAAAATAAAGAATACGCAAACAAAATTTTAAAAACAGCAGGTCAACAACAAACAAAAAACTAAATTTAATTAAATTACATAAAAAATCTCAATAAAATTAAATGACGTCAAAATAATAGAATAAAAAAAGTAAATCGTATACGAAATAGTAAAAAAAAAACAGGTAGTGTAAAAAGAAAATAAATAGAAACAGAAGTGTAAAATCAACTTTACTTTTACCATAAAGTAAAAAATACATTTAAGTTGAACGAAAACAAATTTTAATTTTCAGAAAAGAAAATCTGATCAAATAGAGTTCGTTTGTGTTCAACAAATGAAAATCGGTGCCATTTTGTAAGTCAATACACCCCGTTGACGTTTACCTGTATACCTGAAAAATTAAACACAAAATCCCAACGTTGCCAAAGTAGAACAAAAATAACCACTTCAATGAAACGAAACAGAATTAAAATAGATTAGACAAAACCGCAGGACACGTAATGCAAAATCCGGATGATTTCAGAGTCTACAAATTTAGGCTTCGCGTAAGTGTAACAAAACTTTTTATGAATGAGCGCCAGTTACTAAAAAGCAACGTTGTCGCGTTTCTATTATTAAAAAAAAAACAAACGCCGATTACACAGCTGTAAAATCTGTTATCTAATAATTGATATGTGTAAAAAAAAAGGAAGATTTGGCAACGCAGAAATGTGCTTTGCAACGTTGCCAAAACAGTAAAATGACGATATAAGCTAAAACTTGCATAATTACTAAGCTTTCCTAGAATGAATGAGTACGAACACGAATTCTTAAACGTAGCCAACTTCGTAATTTAAGCAAAAATCAATATTGTAAACTACAAATAAAGTCTCGGTATCTCAATATCAACGCACACGTTTAATTTTAAAAAGCCCTACAGCGTTGTCGGATTGATACGAAAAAAATTGTAGTACTTTCCAGCGTTGGTAAAACACGCCCATTGCGTATTATTCATAATATTTTTGACTAGAAAGTGCCTAATCCCACTCCCGCTATGTAATATTCAGGTACACAATCACCTTTTTATATTTTTCGCAATATTAAGTAAGCGTCGACTACTTTCAACTGTTTTTAATTTAACGACCGATCGGCAACGTCGCCAAAAGCGTAAAATTTTCGACATTTCATTTTTTTTAACAGAAAAAGTAACATCTGAAAGTTGCCAGTTGAATTTCGAAAGGACGCAATAACGAACACTTCCTTTTACCGTTCAGCGAGCGTGGGAAGTGAAAAGAAAAGTCTCACGTAGTAGCGAAAATTAAATTCGAACATAGGAAGAAGTGAAAAAAAAACGCTTTAATTATCGAATCGATAAATCATAATTATAATTTAAACACACGCAGACATGTCGTCAGGGTAAACGACAACATTAAATTACGATTACTATTCGTACCCAGATTTTTTCATCACTTCCCTGTACATTCTCTCCAAAGTAAACGTCCTTATGGTTAGTTTATAAAAATAGCGTACGTGGTACGAATTTGAATGGAATCGCTTATAATAGCAATAAAGACATCACAACAAAGGAAGTTAATCCTTTCTTTGTTTAACAGTTTTAACTTTAGTCAGGGTCAAAAAAATTTCATCTTCACGGTAAATGCACATAAATAAAAAAAGGAAGTGAAAAAGAGAGGATTTTTTGGAAGACGTACAACGCCCAGTTCTGCTTGGCGAGATTAAAAAAATAGCTTTCGATCGTAATTGCTACCACAGCGGCAACGACGCCTTTGCGCTTTGAAATTTAACAAAAAATTTACCTAGTTTCCATTGTAAATGAATGAGAGGGTTGAAAAATTGCGATACTATTCCAAAATCCGACATACGGAGCCGATTGCACGTGTCCAAATGTTAAAAAGCACTGATTGTTCCACACTAATTGTCCCAATAACTTATTATGAACACTAAGTACACTGAAATTATTAGGCAGCCAACAGACGCCAAACAGTGGAGTAGTTATCATGACCGCTGCCGACCAGCACTGAGGATACGACGGCCAAATCTTGGCTGCGCTCCTGCGAAGTACCGATACTCCATTGGCTCATTCAGCCCTCACCAACTTATTCAACGAATAACATCGCACGTTTTCGCCGCAAACTTTCGAATTTAATTTTTTTAAAAGCAAATACGTAATTGTCGGAAAAATTTGTTGTAAATTAAAAAAAAATGTTTACGAAAAGGGTGTGCGACGTGAAACAATCCGTCGCACGGAATGAAAAGGGATGTCGTAGCTCGTCTCGACTCGTACGAGGGTACGTAAGCCGCCACACTATTGGCTGCGACTCCGTAATGACTAAAACCAATAGTATACGGTATTGATCCTAATATTTTCGAGCAAAAATGCGCCTTAAGCGCGCCATATAAAAAGCGGATTTTCCGTTGCCAACGGCGGGAGTCCTTTTCAGCCGAGCAAGCTTTTTCAGAAATTTTCTGTCTTCAACATCGTTGGATAACTGTAACTTATACTAACTTTTGCAAACACGTCCACATTCCGCTATACACAATAAAAGATAAACATACAAGATGTAGGAAAAAAAAGGCGAAAAATTCGAGGATTTACCAACCTTCGCAAAACTCCCACTTGGTACTACCATTCATTTACAATTACAAACGCATTACCTAACTGCAATGACCATATGTCATTACAGGGTCATATTTAATTACACACGCTTTTTTCCGCACAACAAATTCTGTGGAAATTTCTACGATTCAAAATTGAATACGTATAATTTGCAATCAACTGTACATACATACATGCGATGGGGGTTGATTCAGGGGTTAGTGTACCCTCGGAAAAAAGTATCGACACTACTGTACACATGTACCAACCTACACCGCTTCAGCAACAAATTCCGAAAAGAAAAATTATAAAAAAATTAAGTTAAAAAAAACAAGTCGCGTGTATCGTCTGCTTAAGGGTGTGTACAGTTCGAGAAGAACCGCGCCACTTTTTTTTTTTAATTCAAGCAAATCAATTCATCACAAACGGGTTCGATAAAAACTTTTTTCTTAAAAATAATAACTTACCTATTATTTCAGTCTTGTCATTTTGGGACGTGTCCATTATTCCTGCAACAAAACGAAACCGTTAGAAATCGTAAACTTTAACCGCCCTTAAAGTACCCAAAAAATGAATGATTTTGGCAAAAAAACGCATCTAAAAAACCTTGGTTAATACCACAACAATAAAAACATATCAAACACTTCTTACAAGAAAGTTTGTTTTTTTTTCATTGAGAAAAAAGTGGTTGAACGTTTTTTTTATCTTAGTATTAAACAAAACTCATGGTTGTTTCAGAGACATGAAACAAGAATACCTCTAACAATCATTATTGGTTTTTACGTCATAAGCACCATACAACAAAACTGTATCCGTAGGGTATAAGACTGTTACTCAAAAACTAATAGTACACTCACAACGAGTAGTTCCAGTGACAAATTCTAAGATATGATAACGGAATACCTCACATGTTCTCTTCCATAAACACCACTAGAGCGAAACCATGATTTGTCAAATTCCGTTGAAACATCAGTCAGGTTCTAGTTTAAAAAAGGCATAACTGAAATTGTTAGACGTGGAACAAGAATACCTCAAATGCTCGTTCTTGGTTTTCACTGTCCATAACTGCTTGCATAAGTACCATTTCAGTAAGGCTGTATCACAAATGTACAAAAGACTCTCTACTCTAAAAACTAATCTAATAACGCACACACAAGAAAAATTTTAAGATGTGACATCCAAATACCTCCAAATGTATAGGTATAACGTTCTACTTTAAAAAATGCATAAGTAAAATTCTTAGACTTTCCTATAGTACCTACCATTATATCAAAACTGTGTCACCAGTGTATAAAAGACTCTCTTATACAAAAACTAATAGTACACATACACAAAGACCAGTTCCAGTGAAAAAGTTTAAGATGCGATAGGGAATACCTCAAATGTTCTCTTCCATAAACACTACTACAAGGAAACCAGGCTTTCTTAAGATATGCTGAAAATATCAGCAGTGTATATACGATTCTACTTTAAAAATGCATAAGTAAAATTGTCAGACATGGAACAAGAATACCTCAAATTAACTGCCATTAGTTCTTTTTCCATAAGTACCATTATAGCCACACTGTGTCAGCAGAGTATAAAAGACTATTACTCAAAAACTAATAGTATCAAACATGAATAACGAGTAGTTCCAGTGAAAAAGTCTAAGATGTGATAACGGAATACCTCAAATGTTCTCTTCCATTCACACCACTTGAACATGCTTTGTCAAACTGTTGAAAACATTAGTAGTGGATATAACACTCAACGCATAACTGAAATTGTTAAACGTGAAACAAGAATACCTCAAATCCTCGTTCCTTATTTTTACTATCTATAACTGCTTGCCTAAGTACCATTTCAGTAAGGCTGTGTCACAAATGTACAAAAGACACTCTTACACAAAAACTAATAAAATAACGCACACACAACGAGTAAGTACAAGAAAAAAAATGTGACATCGGAATACCTCAAATGTTGTCTTCCATAAACACCACTTGAGCAAAACCATGATTTCTCCTGAAAATATCAGTAGTGTACATAACGTTATACTTTAAAAAACGGATAAACAAAATTCTTAGACTTTCCTAAAGTACCATTATATCAAAACTGTATCAGCAGAGTATAAGACTATTACTCAAAAAACTAATAGTCTAATACATCCACGAAAAGTTCCAGTGAAAAGTTTAAGATATGATTTCGGAATACCTCAAATATACTCTTGCAGAAGCACCGCTTGAATGAAACTGTCAGTAGTGTATAAACGTTCTACTCACGCACAACTAAAATTCTTAGACGTGGAACTAGAATATCTGAAATGCTCGTTATTGGTAGTACCATTGAGTAAAACTATGTCAACAGTGTATGAAAGACTTTTATACAAAACTAATAGTACACATACACAACGACAAGTTCCAGTAAAAAAGTTTAAGATGCGATAGGGAATACCTCAAATGTTCTCTTCCATAAACACTACTTCAAGGAAACCAAGCTTGTCAAACTATGCTGAAAATATCAGCAGTATACATACGGTTCTACTTTAAAAATGCATAAGTAAAATTGTCAGACATAAAGCAAGAATACCTCAAATGCTCGTTATTGGAATTAATTGTCATTAGCTTTTCTTCCATAAGTACCATTATAGCCAAACTATGTCAGCAGAGTATAAAATACTATTACTCAAAATGTCGTATTTAATGACGTATATGCGCGAATGTGTTACGTCATGTTCATAACAAAACCGAAGACTTCTATTTAGTATTTAAAAAATTTCATGGTTTTAGAGGGACTGAAATTGTTAAACAAGAATACCTCTAACGATCATTATTAGTTTAAACTGTCCTAAATACCATTACAGCAAAACTGTGACAGCAAGGTATAAAAGACTCCTACTCAAAAACTAATAGTATAACACACATACACAAATAGTTCCAGTAAAAAAATTTGAGATGTGACTGGGAATACCTCAAACGCTCTCTTCCATAAACACAACTTGAGCAAAACCAAAACAAAAAAAAACCTTCTATAAACATCACTTAAGCGAAACTACGCTTTGTCAGACTCCGCTAAAATATCAGCAGTAGATATAAAGTTTTACTTTAAAAAACGCATTGTTAGACGTGGAACTAGAATACCTCAAATGCTCGTTATTGGTAGTACCATTTCAATAAAACTATGTCACCAGTGTATGAAAGATTCTCTTACACAAAAACTAATAGTATACATACACAAAGACCAGTTCCAGTGAAAAAGTTTAAGATGCGATAGGGAACACCTCAAATGTTCTCTTCCATAAAAACTACTTCAAGGAAACCAGGCTTTGTCAAACTATGCTTAAAATATCAGCAGTGTATTTACGGTTCTACTTTAAAAATGCATAAGTAAAATTGTCAGACATAGAACAAGAATACCTCAAATGCTCGTTATTGGTATTAACTGTCATTAGCTTTTTTTCTATAAGTACCATTATAGCCAAACTGTGTCAGCAGAGTATAAAATACTATTACTCAAAAACTAATAGTATAATACATCCACAACGACTACCTAGTTCCAGTGAAAAAGTTTAAGATATGATATCAGAATACCTCAAATGTTCGCTTCCATAAACACTACTTGAAAATATCAGCAATGTATAAACGTCCTACTTTAGACGTGAACGAAAATTCTTCAAATACTCTTTATTGGTATTATTATTCAGTAAAACTGTGTCGCCAGTGTAAAGGCTGAATATTTTGGACATGACGTCAGATTGTGCAGTGCACAAAAATGCTTATGTCTGTTATACAAAACAACCTAACAATGTTGTCACTGTAACAATTTAAAATTTTGGATTTCCTACATAACTAATGTTTTTGGGTTTAATTTACACCATGTCGTATAGAATGACGTATATGCGCGAATGTGTTACGTCATGATCAGAACAAAACCGAAGACTTCTATTTAGTATTAAAAAAATTTCATGGTTGTTTTAGAGGGACTGAAATTGTTAAACAAGAATACCTCTAACGATAATTATTAGTTTAAACTGTCATAAATACCATTACAGCAAAACTGTGACAGCAAGGTATAAAAGACTCTTACTCAAAAACTAATAGCATAACACACATACACAAATAATTCCAGTAAAAAAAATTGAGATGTGACTGGGAATACCTCAAACGCCCTCTTCCATAAACACAACTTGAACAAAACCAAAACATAAAAAAACCTCTTCTATAAACATCACTTGAGCGAAACTACACTTTGTCAAACTCCGCTAAAATATCAGCAGTAGATATAAAATTTTATTTTAAAAAACGCACAACTAAAATTGTTAGACGTGGAATTAGAATACCTGAAATGCTCGTTATTGGTAGTACCATTTCAGTAAAACTATGTCACCAGTGTATAAAAGACTCTCTTATACAAAACTAATAGTACACATACACAAAGACAAGTTCCAGTAAAAAAGTTTAAGATGCAATAGGGAATACCTCAAATGTTCTCTTCCATAAACACTACTTCAAGGAAACCAAGCTTTGTCAAACTATGCTGAAAATATCAGCAGTATACATACGGTTCTACTTTAAAAATGTATAAGAAAAATTGTCAGACATAAAGCAAGAATACCTCAAATGCTCGTTATTGGAATTAATTGTCATTAGCTTTTCTTCCATAAGTACCATTATAGCCAAACTATGTCAGCAGAGTATAAAATACTATTACTCAAAAACTAATAGTATAATACATCCACAATGACTACCTAGTTCCAGTGAAAATTTTAAGATATAATATCGGAATACCTCAAATGTTCACTTGAAAATATCAGCAATGTATAAACGTCCTACTTTAGACGTGAACAAAAATTCTTCAAATACTCTTTATTGGTATTACCATTTCAGTATAACTGTGTCGCCAGTGTAAAGGCTGAATATTTTGGACCTGACGTCACATTGCGCAATGCACAAAAATGCTTATGTCCGTTATACAAAACAACCTAACCAAACCAAAAATTTAGCATGTCCTACATAACTAATGTTTTTAGGTTTAATTTATACTATGTTGTATGGAAAGACGTATATGCGCGAATGTGTTACGTACCGCAGACCTCTATTTAGTATTAAAAAAATTTCATGGTTTTAGAGGGACTGAAATTGTTAAACAAGAATACCTCTAACGATCATTATGAGTTTAAACTGTCCTAAATACCATTACAGCAAAGTATAAAAGACTCTTACTTAAAAACTAATAGTATAACACACATACACAAATAGTTCCAGTAAAAAAGTTTGAGATGTGACTGGGAATACCTCAAACCTCGCTTCCATAAACACAACTTGAGCAAAACCAAAACAGAAAAAACCTTCTCTTCTATTAACATCACTTGAGTGAAACTACGCTTTGTCAAACTACGATAAAATATCAGCAGTGGATATAAAATTTTACTTTAAAAAACGCACAACTAAAATCGTTAGACGTGGAACTAGAATACCTCAAATGCTCGTTATTGGTAGTACCATTTTAGTAAAATTATGTCACCAGTGTATGAAATATTGTCTTACACAAAAACTAATAGTATACATACACAACGACCAGTTCCAGTGAAAAAGTTTAAGATGCAATAGAGAATACCTCAAATGTTCTCTTCCATAAACACTACTACAAGGAAACCAGGCTTTGTCAAACTATGCTGAAAATATCAGCAGTGTATATACGGTTACTTTAAAAATGCATAAGTAAAATTGTCAGATATAGAACAAGAATACCTCAAATGCTCGTTATTGATATTAACTGTAATTAGCTTTTTTTCCATAAGTACCATTATAGCCAAACTGTGTCAGCAAAGTATAAAATACTATTACTCAAAAACTAATAATATAATACATCCACAACGACTACCTGGTTCCAGTGAAAAAGTTTAAGATATGATATCGGAATACCTCAAATGTTCTCTTCCATAAACACCACTTGAAAATATTAGCAATGTATAAACGTCCTACTGTAGACGTGAACGAAAATCCTTCAAATACTCGTTATTGGTATTACCATATCAGTAAAACTGTGTCAGCACTGTAAAGGCTGAATATTTTGGACGTGACGTCACATTGCGCATTGTACAAAAATGCTTACGTCCGTTATACAAAACAACTAAAATCGTTAGACGTGGAACTAGAATACCTCAAATGCTCGTTATTGATATTAACTGTAATTAGCTTTTTTTCCATAAGTACCATTATAGCCAAACTGTGTCAGCAAAGTATAAAATACTATTACTCAAAAACTAATAATATAATACATCCACAACGACTACCTGGTTCCAGTGAAAAAGTTTAAGATATGATATCGGAATACCTCAAATGTTCTCTTCCATAAACACCACTTGAAAATATTAGCAATGTATAAACGTCCTACTGTAGACGTGAACGAAAATCCTTCAAATACTCGTTATTGGTATTACCATATCAGTAAAACTGTGTCAGCACTGTAAAGGCTGAATATTTTGGACGTGACGTCACATTGCGCATTGTACAAAAATGCTTACGTCCGTTATACAAAACAACTAAAATCGTTAGACGTGGAACTAGAATACCTCAAATGCTCGTTATTGGTAGTTACCATTTTAGTAAAACTATGTCACCAGTGTATGAAAGATTCTCTCACACAAAAACTAATAGTATCCATATACAACGACCAGTTTCAGTAAATAAGTTTAAGATGCGATAGGGAATACCTCAAACGTTCTCTTTCAGAAAAATCACTTCAAGGAAACCAGGCTTTGTCAAACTATGCTGAAAATATCAGCAGTGTATATACGGTTCTACTTTAAAAATACATAAGTAAAATTGTCAGACATGGAACAAGAATACCTCAAATGCTCGTTATTAGTATTAACTGTCATTAGCTTTTTTCCATAAGTACCATTATAGCTGTGTCAGCAGAGTATAAAATACTATTACTCAAAAACTAATAGTATAATACATCCACAACGACTACCTAGTTCCAGTGAAAAAGTTTCAGATATGATATCGGAACACCTCAAATGTTCTCTTCCATAAACACCACTTAAAAATATCAGCAATGTATAAACGTCCTACTTTAGACGTGAACGGAAATTCTTCAAATACTCTTTATTGGTATTACCATTTCAGTAAAACTGTGTCGCCAGTGTAAAGGCTGAATATTTTGAACATGACCTCACATTGCGCAGTGTACAAAAATGCTTATGTCCGTTATACGAAACAACCTAAAAATGTTGTCATTGTAACAATTTAAAATTTAGCATTTCCTACATAACTAATGTTTTTGGGTTTAATTTATACCATGTCGTATAGAATGACGTATATGCGCGAATGTGTTACGTCATGATCATAACAAAACCGAAGACCTCTATTTAGTATTAAAAAAATTTCATGGTTTTAGAGGAACTGAAATTGTTAAACAAGAATACCTCTAACGATCATTATTAGTTTAAACTGTCATAAATACCATTACAGCAAAACTGTGACAGCAAGGTATAAAAGACTCTTACTCAAAAACTAATAGTATAACACACATACACAAATAGTTCCAGTAAAAAAGTTTGAGATGTGACTGGGAATACCTCAAACGCTCACTTGCATAAACACAACTTGAGCAAAACCAAAACAAAAAAAACCTCTTCTATTAACATCACTTGAGCGAAACTACGCTTTGTCAAACTCCGCTAAAAAATCAGCAGTGAACATAAAATTTTACTTTAAAAAACGCACAACTATAATTGTTAGACGTGGAACTAGAATACCTCAAATGCTCGTTATTGGTAGTACCATTTCAATAAAACTATGTCACCAGTGTATGAAAGATTCTCTTACACAAAAACTAATAGTATACATACACAACGACCGGTTTTAGTAAAAAAAGTTTAAGATGCGATAGGGAATACCTCTAATGTTCTCTTCCATAAAAACTACTTCAAGGAAACCAGCCTTTGTCAAACTATGCTTAAAATATCCACAGTGTATATACGGTTCTACTTTAAAAAACGCATAAGTAAAATTGACAGATATGGAACAAGAATACCTCAAATGCTCGTTATTGGTATTAACTGTCATTAGCTTTTCTTCCATAAATACCATTATAGCCAAACTGTGTCAGCAGAGTATAAATTACTATTACTCAAAAACTAATAGTATAATACATCCACAACGACTACCTAGTTCCAGTGAAAAAGTTTAAGATATGATATCGGAATACCTCAAATGTTCTCTTCCATAAACACCACTTGAAAATATCAGCAATGTATAAACGTCCTACTTTAGACATGAACGAAAATTCTTCAAATACTCTTTATTTCAGTAAAACAGTGTCAGCAGTGTAAAGGCTGAATATTTTGGACATGACGTCACATTGCCCAGTGTACAAAAATGCTTATGTCCGTTATACAAAACAACCTAAAAATGTTGTCATTGTAACAATTTAAAATTTAGCATTTCCTGCATAACTAATGTTTTTGAGTTTAATTTATACTATGTCGTATGGAATGACGTATATGCTCAATTGTGTTACGTCATGTTCATAACAAAACCGAAGACCTCTATTTGGTATCATGGTTATTTTAGAGGGACTGAAATTGTTAAACAAGAATACCTCTAACGATCATTATTAGTTTAAACAGTCATAAAAACCATTACAGCAAGGTATAAAAGACTCTTACTCAAAAACTAATAGTATAACACACATACACAAATAGTTCCAGTAAAAAAGTTTGAGATGTGACTGGGAATACCTCAAACGCTCTCTACAATAAACACAACTTGAGCAAAACCAAAACAAAAAAAACCTTTTCTTCTATAAACATCACTTGAACGAAACTACGATAAAATATCAGCAGTAGATATAAAATTTTACTTTAAAAAACGCACAACTATAATTGTTAGACGTGGAACTAGAATACCTCAAATGCTCGTTATTGGTAGTACCATTTCAATAAAACTATGTCACCAGTGTATGAAAGATTCTCTTACACAAAAACTAATAGTATACATACACAACGACCAGTTTCAGTAAAAAAAAGTTTAAGATGCGATAGGGAATACCTCTAATGTTCTCTTCCATAAAAATTACTTCAAGGAAACCAGCCTTTGTCAAACTATGCTTAAAATATCAGCAGTGTATATACGGTTCTACTTTAAAAATGCATAAGTAAAATTGTCAGACGTGGAACAAGAATACCTCAAATGCTCGTTATTGGTATTAACTGTCACTAGCTTTTTTTCCATAAGTACCATTATAGCCAAACTGTGTCATCAGAGTATAAATTACTATTACTCAAAAACTAATAGTATAATACATCCACAACGACTACCTAGTTCCAGTGAAAAAGTTTAAGATATGATATCGGAATACCTCAAATGTTCTCTTCCATAAACACCACTTGAAAATATCAGCAATGTATAAACGTCCTACTGTAGACGTGAAGGAAAATTCTTCAAATACTCGTTATTGGTATTACCATTTCAGTAAAACCGTGTCAGCAGTGTAAAGGTTGAATATTTTGGACATGACGTCACATTGCGCATTGTACAAAAATGCTTACGTCCGTTATACAAAACAACTCAAATCGTTAGACGTGGAACTAGAATACCTCAAATGCTCGTTATTGGTAGTTACCATTTTAGTAAAACTATGTCACCAGTGTATGAAAGATTCTCTTACACAAAAACTAATAGTATCCATATACAACGACCAGTTTCAGTAAATAAGTTTAAGATGCGATAGGGAATACCTCAAACGCTCTCTTTCATAAACACCACTTCAAGGAAACCTGCTTTGTCAAAGCGCTGAAAATATCAGCAGTGTATATAACGCTGTACTTTAAAAAACGTGCAAGTAAAACTGTTAGAGTGGAACAAGAATACCTCAAATGCCCGTGTATGCAAGACTCTCTTACTCAAAAACTAATAGTATAACACACATCCACAACAAGCAATTCCAGTGAAAAAGTTTTTCATATTAGTGGGAATACCTAAAACGTTTTCTTCCATAAACACCACGTGAGCGAAACTATAATTTGTCAAACTCTGCTGTAAATATAAGCAGTGTATATACGGTTCTACTTTAAAAATGCATAAGTAAAATTGTCAGACATGGAACAAGAATACCTCAAATGGTCGTTATTGGTATTAACTGTCATTAGCTTTTTTTCCATAAGTACCATTATAGCTAAACAGTAAGCAGAATATAAAAGACTATTACTCAAAAACTAATAGTATAATAAATCCACGAGTACCTAGTCCAGTGAAAAAGTTTAAGATATGATATCGGAATACCTCAAATGTTCTCTTCTATAAACACCACCAGAGAGAAACCAATATTTGTAAAACTATGCTGACAATATCCGTAGAGTATATAGAATTCTACTTTAAAAAACGAATAACTGAAATATTGTTAGACGTGGAAAAAAATACCTCAAATGCACGTTATTATTTTAACTTTAATTAGCTTTCTTCAATCAGTACGACTTTAGTAAACCCGTACCAGCCATGTATAAGACTTTCTTACTCAAAAAAAAAACGTTATAGCACACCCACAACGGGTAGTTCCAGTAAAAAAGTTTAACATGTTACATCGGAATACCTCAAATGTTCTCAACAGTATAACACTTACGCAACGAGTGATTCCAATGAAAAACTCTAATATGTGACATCCCAATACCTAAAACTCTCTCTTCCATTAACGCCGCTTGATCAAAACCACGCTGTCAAACTTTGCCGAAAATACCAGCAGTCTATGTTCTTCTATGTTTAGAATACGCATAACTGAAATTGTTAGACGTGGAACTAGAATTCAAATGCTTGTTATTGGTAGTACCATTTCAGAAAAACTCTGTTATCGGGTAATAAAAGACTGTTACACAAAAACTAAAATATAATACACATCAACTGAAAAAGTTTGAGATGTGACTGGGAATACCTCAAAAGTTTTCTTTCATAAATACAACTTGAGCAAAACCACGCTTTGTCAAGCTCTCCTGAAAAATATTAGCAGAGTATATCACATTGTTCCATTTTAAAAAAATCCATAACTGAAATTGTTAGACGTAAAATGGGAATACCTTAAATGTTCGTTATTGGTATTAACCGTCCTTACCTTTTTTCTATTAGTACATTTCAGTAAAAATGTGTCGCCAATGTTAAGACTCTCTTAATCAAAAAACCAACGGTATAGCACACCCACAACGGGTAGTTCCAGTGAAAAAGTGTGACATCGGAATACCTCAAATGCTTGTTTATGGTTTTAACTGAGATTAGATTTTTTCCATAAGTACTATTTCTGTAAACTGTTGAAACCGTGTATTAAAGATTATCTTGCTCAGAACCAACGGAATAGTACACCCACAACGGATAGCTACAGTGAAAAAGTCTAAGATTGACTTCAGAATACCTCAAATGTTCTCTTCTATATACCACGCTTTGTTAACTTCTATTGAACATATCAGCAGTGCATATATAACGTTCTTGTTCTTTGCTGAAACTATCAGTTCTCCTACTTAAAAAACACTACTTGTAACAAAGATTTTTTCTGCTAGGATGTCAATAAATAATTTTAACGCCACCTGTTGAGATCTCTATTCACTAGGTATTATTTTCAGCAATTCAAAATAAATTTGACAGAAGCATGTGCCAAGTAATCTCTATAAACACCACTTTGTCAAGTTCTTGACCCCACAAACAACAACCATTAAAGTTCTTGTAACGTATGTCGACACTTCAAACACGATCTAGTGACTTGTGATTATATCTAACCAAACTGGTCGAAATCACTATTGAACATTATTATTTCCAAACCAGTTTCTGAACTTTTTATCGTAGTTTCGGTAAAATTAGAAATATGTAAAACATGACACAAGTGTTTGTTAACTGTCTTTGGTAAGCACTATTTGAGTAAAACGAAGTTTGATAAATTTCTGCTGAGAGTCCGTGACATTCTTCTATTAACAATACAACGATACAAACGCATCTTTATTTGTTGCTCTTTCTAGCTATGCCATATCAGTTTGTGACTATCACCAACCTGTCATTTGCTTTCATAAAACCTTGTTTGTGATGACTTTCTGTTCCAGTTTCAGCAGTACTAAAACCATAAGACATGATGAAGCAACAATTGAGCAAAACTATGCTTTGGGCTTTTTCGTATGACAATACCATGAAACATCGATTTTGGTCCTTCGATATCACTAATTGAAATGATCTAGAAGCATGCAGGTAAATCAAAATAATCAGGCAACTACACGAGTCTAGTTTTACAAAAACACCAAAAAATTAAGGCACTTTTAACTTAATGTAGTTTATCTAGAAGTAGTGGCAAATATCTTATTTTTACAAAATATCACACTAAACGAAGATTCGTATAATTTGAGAAGAATAAATCTTCGTATATGGATTTGTTCCCAAATTTTTGGAAAAAACGTAGAAGAGCGAGTTAAACATTTCGTCATAAACAGTTCAGCCAACTTATTCTGCCGATTGTACAAAGAGAAAACAAAAATCGAATAAGACCAATTTTTTGGTCCTTCGATAACTCATCATTTTAGAAAAACTTTTAAGTTTAAGCAGGAGGTTTACAAAAACAATCTGCATCGTGAAGAATTTTAGAAATGAAAAAATGAATAATCGTTACCAGTTCCAAAAACTTTTACCGTTAATTTCTTTTTACTCTAATTCTTATGCAAAACTCTTACTCACTTCGCTTAAATATTCTATTGAGTCACCTCGAAGACATTTGCCAGTTATTACTTATTTTTTAAAGTAAATTTTATTTTATAATATTCTTCCAAAAATTCTTAAGTTCAGTAGGGCAGTGTCCCACAAACACATTTTACGTTAACAATGCCAAATATTTGAAAAAAGCCTTGGTTCCTATCCTACTTGTACCATCCTAAACAAAAATTTCTCTTTTGTGCTACGTGTAACAAAGAAATGAAGTTGTTTGAATGTACCAACAGAAAAAATACATTTTCTATTATTTGCAAAATAAACGCACAATACAAAATCGTTATTCGCCCACAGATGCTTTCCTTCGTACAACTACCAAAAGAAACACTGGTTAATTGTTTTGGTGGTTTTAAAAATTCGATTTAACCAATAAATCGTTGAACCAACGCAAAACGTCTAAAAAAGAAATTGCCCGAAACCAACATTCAGCAACATTTTGTCTTTTTATTAACCCACCGCGACATTGTAAAAGCGCAAAACAAAAAACTGTCAATGTAGACAACAATGCACTTTTGTTTTATTTTCATGGTCGCCTTGATACCTCTATTCCACAAATCAAAACAATTTGACAACAAAATGGCGTATGTCTCTGATAGAAGAACGTTTGTTATAAAATGCAATTAACGAAATAACACAATATTGAAGTAATGAGGTAGTTGACCCCTATCTATTTAAAACCATTATTTTCGCCCCCCTATGCCTGTTTCTGATTCATCTACCACCCCAGTCGGTCTTTTATAATAAAGATCGATTTTATTATTACATCGCAGTAACTAATCGAATTTTCAATCAGCGCTTGGCAACACTGCCGATGCTACATAATTTTTTTAAACAAAAAACATCTAGGAAGTGCAGGGTTGTAATTACAAACTTCGAAGTGAGTCATGGAAATACTGAGTAAAATAAAAACATTTGCGAAAAAAATACCGGTGTAAATACCTGTTTTAGGAATGATCTAAGAAAACAAAATAGGATTGTCAGCTGTTTTTGAAAGTAATGTCGATAAACTTGCCAAGGTCATTTTTATTATAAAAGTTCACAAAGTTAAAACATTTTCATTTTTATACGTTGTTATACCTGAGCGAAACGATGAAAAAGAGCAAACGGGGCCTTAGAAAAATATTCTTTGTCCGAAAGCGAGACATCTGTTAACATGGCTGGATGAATATCGAAGACGACCCTCTTCTACAAAAATCTTTTTCCTTTTTGGTTCTTAGGGGGGTTTCGTTCGTCCTATTCTCATATATGATCGTACCTCGCGGTGTCTAATGATACAGAACCACCTGAGTTCAGGTAGTTTTAGGTAAAAATCTAGTCAGGTAAAAAGCTTGTGGCACTTCCTGAAATCATCAAAAGTTTAATGTTATTTATTTTCCTCCGCGTTTGTGTGATTCTTTTTAATAGTGGAAGGTAGACTGAAGTCAGACGCACCCGAGGCACACATGAGCACAGGTATACCAACCTTGGAAGCGGTCATCGTGCACCTCCCGACGTACAAGCAATCGACCAGTTGTGTTTAATCCATGGTCTTAAGAAGCGAATCGAAGAAACGCGTTCGTCTCACGACGCGAGTACTTTTAGAAGGGACTATATTTGAGAATCGACGTTTTTGGAACGTACTGTACTTCGCTATAAGAAAGATGAGTTGAAGGACGGACAATTTTGTTTTATTTAATGTAAAAACAATCTCAGTTACGCTTAGTTAGTACAAAAAAGAATTACGAGGCGTTGACTTTGTAACAAAGAAGCCTTAGTAGGAGAGGAAAAAACGGAACTACGGGTAAAAAACAAACGCAAATTGGTCATTTTGAAATTGAAAGTAAATATCATCCTTTCACTGACTAAATACAGCAAAGGTCAAATAATGGAGCAAGAAGGTAACGACCATTTCAGGGTTACAGCCATAGACCACAAACGCATAAAGCCGATCTTATTATTTAAAATAATTATGCGGGGTTGCCAAAATAAAGCTACACAAAACATTTTGATGTGGGTATTCTGAATGCTCTTAAAATTTTAAAGAGCATTCCGAACATCAGCCCTCGATTATAAGGGTCCACTTTCATCGGATGCCGACAAATCGATACTTTCCAAGGGAGGCGAAATAAAAACCGTAAATTAAACTCCAACCGTTAGATTGCCCGTATTTTCTTCAATTACTTTACCTAAAAAAACTAAATTCAAAGTGCAATCGTTGTAAGGGCGTAATTATTTTCAATTCGAAAAAGGACGAGTCGAGCGACACCTATCGACGAACGCGCGTGGTGCGCGTTTGTGGGAATCGCCGTCAGAGGCGTAACTAACACCGACGTCGAGGAAAATAAAGAACGAAAAACGTGTTACATCAAATATAAATAAAAGGCGACCTTGTTGGAAATATTTTTTTAGCCAAGGTTGGAAATGAAGACAGGTCAGTATGTCACGTTGTTCAATTTAATCGTCAAGGTTTAATAAACACACCTCGGACTTTTACTTATTAAAATTGAAATATAATAATTTTGTAATTTGCCAAAAAGTGTCGGGAGAAGACCAAGGGCGGCGTATTTATTAAACATTCTGGCAACGTAAATATAAAAGGACGCGTTTAAATTTTTTAATGGAATTTTAATGCGCTTACGTCAAAGTAGGCTATGGAAGAGTGTTCTTGAAACATTTGCATTCGTCTATGGATTATGACGTCCCAAATACTTAATACATCCTATTTTATTATAAATTGTCACATATTTCCTCCAAATATGATCCATATGATCTGAGCAACATGCTAAATCTAAATACTCGCCAGCCTAGACCTACATCGAGGAGAAAGAGGACAATCCGTCAGACCTTTCCTTTCTTGACTAATCAACGTTTTCTTCATGTTAAATAACAATAAATTTTTCGTTACACTCGACCGATTAAGACTAATACACTATTCTCGTTTTCATTTTGCAAAACCCAAACACTGTTTCACTTCACAACCACTTCGACATGGATCAAAAACACAATGTAGCGAAAACACGCACCTCTCACTTAAACTAAAAAAATCAAATTGATAAACATCCGAGCAATCGTTGCAACAAAATCACGAAATTCACAAGCAATGGATGTCAATGTCAAATATTTGCATTGCAAAGTTGTCCCAAGAACGATTTTTCAAAACCTAAAACCAAAAAAAGAACTACTTACTTGTAGTCACATTTTTGCCAAAGCACACGTTGATGTATGTGGTGTTCAAAAAAATTCTTCTACGCGAAAAAAAGAACGCATGCGTTTCTCGATTCTGTAATGAGCACAATGTGTCAACTTAGTCTTTCAAAACATTTTTCAACTGTGTAACACATTATCAGTAAACAAAATTTAATGGAAAGTTAAATCATTTAACGGTTAGTGAACGCCTGTTTACGTAAATCAAAAGTTAGAAAGGTAATTTGTTAAAAGCGAGTGAAAAAAAAAAGTTTTAAGGACATGCACAACTCGTGTTGTCAATGACCGTAAATTGTCGGTTATATATTGGTCATTGCTTCCAAACTCGAAAAAAAACCATTTCACGATGTACGAGGCTGTCTCGAAAAGTATCTTTGTGTTTGTATTTTGACCCAAACTTGAACCCAACTACTGGCAACACCAACAGGAAGCGATCCTTTGTTCGTTGTGATTAACGCGCCGTGTAATTCTACTTAAGACATAAAAAATAGCGCTGGCATTAATTCTCCCTTCAATTGTCTACGAAATAATCACAGCAGCAAGTTTTGCATATCAATTGTATTGAACTTCCAACAATTTTCTTCACTAAGTGTCGTTTTAATTAAAACTCCATTCGTAAAGACATTAACCTGATTTCCTTCCTAATCAAATTTCATATACCTGCACATAAAGTCGCTCGATAAATTTCATACCCAATCAACGGTTGAGCAATTTTTTGCGATAAGAAAAAATTTGTTATTCAAATTACAGTTGGAAACACGAAATGTACTGTTTGTGACGTCCTTAAAAATTTCATACTTAAGATTTTCTTTGTTACGCAATACTAAATTTAATTAATGTTCGAAATTCGTGCTACACAACAGCGGCTCGAAGGACCCAAAAAACCATCGATTTAGCGTTGTTTTACAAATTAAGACAACTTAAATGTTGGGTAGCGACTAGTAGACATCGGAACTAATCGAATTATAAGTCGTTGACTAAAGGGGATTATACTTTTCATTAGAATCTTGTACGACTTTGCTTTAGAATTCAAACCCCAACTTAAAACATAAATGGGTCACTTACTTGCTTTTAGCTAAATTGCAACATGTATGTAGAAAACGTACTAGTAAATCAATAACTTCACTGACCTATAGAAACAAAATTCTCGTCACCAAAATCAAGTATAGCCTTAGACAGATTCCTTTACAACACAGAAAAACGTTTAATATTACAGATAACACAAGACAATTTATCTATCGACAACATTAAACTTTAAAGGTCCAAGGTGAATCGTTGATGTGCGCTAATCTGAAGATACACAATATGGCGATTAAAAAAACAAAACCAGAAAAATAATACAACCATCGTTTTTAGAAATATACGCTAAAAGAACCTTTTTACTATGGTTAATTAATAAATTGCCAAAATGACGATTAAATTTTGAAAAAAAAAACCCTGTTAATCGATTACTTGATAAAACCATTTTTATTGCCAGCACTCGAAAGATGTTCAGTAGTATCGCCAAAACTCTTTCCGAATCCCAATAACAAAACACCGTTCCATGACACTTCTTCGTCATATCTAGAGCGATGGTCTTCTATTGTCTACAAGATCATTTTAGTGAATAGATTGTAAGCAACCTAATCGGTTTAAATCTTGTTGAAACTTGAGAAGTTGTCGATTGGCGACACTTCTCCATCATTCGACAATTCAGTAAGGAAGTAAACGACAATAACGTCACGTTGCAAAATCTCTAGGTTAGTCGTAAGCCTTGTTGAAACATGGCAAATAAATTGCAGTTGTCAAGTAGATGAACAATGTCCAAAAGTTAACTGGTTGTCCTCTTGACGAAACCCGATAAAAAAAAATCGAAAAAGTAACCGTCGCCAAATCACTGAAATGCATGATCTTCAACGTGACAAAAAAGAAACTATCACTCCCTTAATGTCACTTCATTTAGTTACATTAACAAAGATACTATTTGACAGTCGAAGAATCAACTAGTAATCTTGCTAAAACCTAGCAAAAAAGAAACCAATCAGTGTCACGTAACTCTCATTTCTTCAGATGATCCTCAAGAGTGTCGCAGAAAGTATTTACAGATCACAGATGAGATGATACAGAATATTGCCGCAGAAACTCTCAACTGACCGATTAGTACAGAAGTAAAAAAATGTTTAGCTTTCCACTATTAATCTTGCAAAAATCTAACAAACAAGAACCGATCAGTATCACTTATCATTTTTTCAGATGATTTTCAACAATGTCGCAGAAACTATCTAGAGATCACTAGATCAGTGATATTCAAAAGTACCCCAGAAACTTTGAATTAATGGATCTAGCTGAAATCTAGCAAAGAAATTAATCAGTCACGTTGTTGTTATTTCAAGAACAGACGTTCTTCAACAACTTCCAAGAACCTTTTAATAAATAGATTACAAAGCTAACTGGTTATGTGTTGCCTAAATTTGGTACAGAAAAAGTTGAGACTTTTTGACAGTGTAAAAAAATGTTTAACTAGATAAAATAAAGTTATCCGCTTGTACTCTTGCTGACATCTAACAAAAAAGAAACCAATCAGTGTCACGTAACTGCCATTTTTTCAGATGATTCTCAAGAGTGTCGCAGAAAGTATTTGCAGATCACAGATGAGATGATATAGAATATTGCCGCAGAAACTCTCAATTAATCGATTAGTACAGAAGTAAAAAAATGTTTAGCTTTCCGCTTGTTATCTTGCACAAACGTAACAAACAAGAACCGATGAACATTACTTATCATTTTTTCAGATGATTTTCAACAATGTCGCAAAAACTATTTCGAGATCACTAGATCAGTGATATTCAAAAGTACCCCAGAAACTTTGATTTAATGGATTACAACTCTAGTTGAAATCTGACAAAGAAATTAATCAGTCACGTTGTTGTTATTTCAAGAACAGACGTTCTTCAACAACTTCCAAGAACCTTTCAATAAATAGATTATAAAGCTAACTGGTTGTATGTTGCCTAAAACTGGTACAGAAAAAACTGAGAGACTTTTGACAGTGTAAAAAAATGTTTAACTGGATAAAACAAGGTTATCAGCTTGTACTCTTGCTGGCATCTAACAAAAAAGAAACGAATCAGTGTCACGTAACTGCCATTTTTTCAGATGATTCTCAAGAGTGTCGCAGAAAGTATTTGCAGATCACAGATGAGATGATATAGAATATTGCCGCAAAAACTCTCAATTGATCAATTAGTACAGAAGTAAAAAAATGTTTAGCTTTCCGCTTGTAATCTTGCAGAAACCTAACAAACAAGAACCGATGAGTATCACTTATCATTTTTTCAGATGATTTTCAACAATGTCGCAAAAACTATTTAGAGATCACTAGATCAATGATATTCAAAAGTACCCCAGAAACTTTGATTTAATTGATTACAACTCTAGCTGAAATCTAGCAAAGAAATTAATCAGTCACGTTGTTGTTATTTCAAGAACAGACGTTCTTCAACAACTTCCAAGAACCTTTCAATAAATAGATTACAAAGCTAACTGGTTGTATGTTGTCTAAAACTGGTACAGAAAAAATTGAGACTTTTTGAGAGTGTAAAAAAATGTTTAACTGGATAAAACAAGGTTATCCGCTTGTACTCTTGCCGACATCTAGCAAAAAAGAAACCAATCAGTGTCACGTAACTTTCATTTTTTCAGATGATCCTCAAGAGTGCCGCAGAAAGTATTTACAGATCACAGATGAGATGATATAGAATATTTCCGCAGAAACTCTCAATTGGTCGATTAGTACAGAAGTAAAAAAATGTTTAGCTTTCCGCTAATAATCTTGCAGAAACCTAACAAACAAGAACCGATGAGTATCACTTATCATTTTCTCAGATGATTTTCAACAATGTCGCAGAAACTATTTAAAGATCACTAGATCAGTGATATTCAAAAGTACCACAAAGACTTTGAATTAATAGATTACAACTCTAGCTGAAATCTAGCAAATAAATTAATCAGTCACGTTGTTGTTATTTCAAGAACAGACGTTCTTCAACAACTTCCAAGAACCTTTCAATAAATAGATTACAAAGCTAACTGGTTGTATGTTGTCTAAAACTGGTACAGAAAAAATTGAAACTTTTTGACAGTGTAAAAAAATGTTTAACTGGATAAAACAAGGTTATACGCTTGTACTTTTGCTGACATCTAGCAAAAAGAAACCATACAGTGTCACGTAACTCCCATTTTTTCAGATGATCCTCAAGAGTGCAGCAGAAAGTATTTACAGATCACAGATGAGATGATACAGAATATTGCCGCAGAAACTCTCAATTGATCGATTAGTACAGAAGTAAAAATATGTTTAGCTTTCCACTATTAATCTTGCAGAAATCTAACAAACAAGAACCGATGAGTATCACTTATCATTTTTTCAGATGATTTTCAACAATGTCGCAGAAACTATTTAGAGATCACTAGATCAGTGATATTCAAAAGTACACCAGAAACTTTGATTTAATGGATTACAAATCTAGCTGAAATCTAGCAAAGAAATTAATCAGTCACGTTGTTGTTATTTCAAGAACAGACGTTCTTCAACAACTTCCAAGAACCTTTCAATGAATATATTACAAAGCTAACTGGTTATATGTTGCCTAAAACTGGTACAGAAAAAATTGAAACTTTTTGACAGTGTAAAAAAATGTTTAACTGGATAAAACAAGGTTATACGCTTGTACTTTTGCTGACATCTAGCAAAAAGAAACCATACAGTGTCACGTAACTCCCATTTTTTCAGATGATCCTCAAGAGTGCAGCAGAAAGTATTTACAGATCACAGATGAGATGATACAGAATATTGCCGCAGAAACTCTCAATTGATCGATTAGTACAGAAGTAAAAATATGTTTAGCTTTCCACTATTAATCTTGCAGAAATCTAACAAACAAGAACCGATGAGTATCACTTATCATTTTTTCAGATGATTTTCAACAATGTCGCAGAAACTATTTAGAGATCACTAGATCAGTGATATTCAAAAGTACACCAGAAACTTTGATTTAATGGATTACAAATCTAGCTGAAATCTAGCAAAGAAATTAATCAGTCACGTTGTTGTTATTTCAAGAACAGACGTTCTTCAACAACTTCCAAGAACCTTTCAATGAATATATTACAAAGCTAACTGGTTATATGTTGCCTAAAACTGGTACAGAAAAAATTGAGAGACTTTTTGACAGTGTAAAAAAATGTTTAACTGGATAAAACAAGGTTATCCGCTTGTACTTTTGCTGACATCTAGCAAAAAGAAACCATACAGTGTCACGTAACTCCCATTTTTTCAGATGATCCTCAAGAGTGTCGCAGAAAGTATTTACAGATCACAGATGAGATGATACAGAATATTGCCGCAGAAACTCTCAATTGATCGATTAGTACAGAAGTAAAAAAATGTTTAGCTCTTCGTTTGTAATCTTGTACAAACCTAACAAACAAGAACCGATGAGTATTACTTATCATTTTTTCAGATGATTTTCAACAATGTCGCAGAAACTATTTCGAGATCACTAGATCAGTGATATTCAAAAGTATCCCAGAAACTATGAATTAATGGATTACAACTCTAGCTGAAATCTAGCAAAGAAATTAATCAGTCACGTTGTTGTTATTTCAAGAACAGACGTTCTCCAACAACTTCCAAGAACCTTTCAATAAATAGATTACAAAGCTAACTGGTTGTATGTTGCCTAAAACTGGTACAGAAAAAATTGAGAGACTTTTTGACAGTGTAAAAAAATGTTTAACCAATCAGTGTCACGTAACTTTCATTTTTTCAGATGATCCTAAAGAGTGTCGCAGAAAGTATTTGCAGATCACAGATGAGATGATATAGAATATTCCCGCAGAAACTCTCAATTGATCAATTAGTACAGAAGTAAAAAAATGTTTAGCTTTCCGCTTGTAATCTTGCTGAAACCTAGCAAACAAAAACCGATCAGTATCATTTATAATTTTTTCAGATGATTTTCAACAGTATTGCAGAAACTATTTACAGATCACTACATCAGTGATATCCAATAGTACCCCAAAACTTTCAATTAATCGATTACAATTCTAGTTGAAACCTAGTAAAGAAATTAATCAGTCACGTAGTTATTTCAAGAACAAACGTTCTTCAACAACTACCAAGAACCTTTCAATAAATAGATTACAAAGTTAACTGCTTGTATGTTGCCTAAAACCAGTACAGAAAAAATTGAGACTTTTTGAGAGTGTAAAAAAATGTTTAACTGGATAAAACAAGGTTATCCGCTTGTACTCTTGCCGACATCTAGCAAAAAAGAAACCAATCAGTGTCACGTAACTTTCATTTTTTCAGATGATCCTCAAGAGTGTCGCAGAAAGTATTTACAGATCACAGATGAGATGATATAGAATATTGCCGCAGAAACTCTCAATTGATCGATTAGTACAGAAGTAAAAAAATGTTTAGCTCTTCGCTTGTAATCTTGTACAAACCTAACAAACAAGAACCGATGAGTATTACTTATCATTTTTTCAGATGATTTTCAACAATGTCGCAGAAACTATTTAAAGATCACTAGATCAGTGATATTCAAAAGTATCCCAGAAACTATGAATTAATCGATTACAATTCTAGCTGAAATCTAGCAAAGAAATTGATCAGTCACGTTATTTCAAGAACAGATGTGCTTCAACAACTTCCAAGAACCTGTCAATAAAAAAATTACAAAGCTAACTGGTTGTATGTTGTCTAAAACTGGTACAGAAAAAATTGAGACTTTTTGACAGTGTAAACAAATGTTTAACTGGATAAAATAAAGTTATCCGCTTGTACTCTTGCTGACATCTAACAAAAAAGAAACCAATCAGTGTCACGTAACTCCCATTTTTTCAGATGATCTTCAAGAGTGTCGTAGAAAGTATTTATAGATTACAGATGAGATGATATAGAATATTGCTGCAGAAACTCTCAATTGATCGATTAGTACAGAAGTAAAAAAATGTTTAGCTCTTCGTTTGTAATCTTGTACAAACCTAACAAACAAGAACCGATGAGTATTACTTATCATTTTTTCAGATGATTTTCAACAATGTCGCAGAAACTATTTCGAGATCACTAGATCAGTGATATTCAAAAGTATCCCAGAAACTATGAATTAATGGATTACAACTCTAGCTGAAATCTAGCAAAGAAATTAATCAGTCACGTTGTTGTTATTTCAAGAACAGACGTTCTCCAACAACTTCCAAGAACCTTTCAATAAATAGATTACAAAGCTAACTGGTTGTATGTTGCCTAAAACTGGTACAGAAAAAATTGAGAGACTTTTTGACAGTGTAAAAAAATGTTTAACTGGATAAAACAAGGTTATCCGCTTGTACTCTTGCTGACATCTAACAAAAAAGAAACGAATCAGTGTCACGTAACTGCCATTTTTTCAGATGATTCTCAAGAGTATCGCAGAGAGTATTTGCAAATCACAGATGAGATGATATAGAATATTGCCGCAGAAACTCTCAATTGATCTATTAGTACAGAAGTAAAAAAATGTTTAGCTTTCCGCTTGTAATCTTGCAGAAACCTAACAAACAAGAACCGATGAGTATCACTTATCATTTTTTCAGATGACTTTCAACAAGGTCGCAGAAACTATTTAAAGATCAGTAGATCAGTGATATTCAAAAGTACCCCAGAAACTTTGATTTAATGGATTACAACTCTAGCTGAAATCTAGCAAAGAAATTAATCAGTCACGTTGTTATTTCAAGAACAGACGTTCTTCAACAACTTCCAAGAACCTTTCAATAAATAGATTACAAAGCTAACTGGTTGTATGTTGTCTAAAACTGGTACAGAAAAAATTGAGACTTTTTGAGAGTGTAAAAAAATAAAGTTTACTGGATAAAACAAAGTTATCCGCTTGTATTCTTGCTGAAATCTAGCAAACAAGATCCCATCAGTGTCACTTATCTACCAATTCTTCAGATGGTCTTCAACAGTGTCGCAGAAACTATTTACAGATCACTAGATGAGATGATATAGAATATTTCCTCAGAAATTCTCAATTGATCGATTAGTACAGAAGTAAAAAAATGTTTAGCTCTTCGCTTGTAATCTTGTACAAACCTAACAAACAAGAACCGATGAGTATTACTTATCATTTTTTCAGATGATTTTCAACAATGTCGCAGAAACTATTTAAAGATCACTAGATCAGTGATATTCAAAAGTATCCCAGAAACTATGAATTAATGGATTACAACTCTAACTGAAATCTAGCAAAGAAATTAATCAGTCACGTTGTTGTTATTTCAAGAACAGATGTTCTTCAACAACTTCCAAGAACCTTTCAATAAATAGATTACAAAGCTAACTGGTTGTATGTTGTCTAAAACTGGTACAGAAAAAATTGAGACTTTTTGACAGTGTAAACAAATGTTTAACTGGATAAAATAAAGTTATCCGCTTGTACTCTTGCTGACATCTAACAAAAAAGAAACCAATCAGTGTCACGTAACTCCCATTTTTTCAGATGATCTTCAAGAGTGTCGTAGAAAGTATTTATAGATTACAGATGAGATGATATAGAATATTGCTGCAGAAACTCTCAATTGATCGATTAGTACAGAAGTAAAAAAATGTTTAGCTCTTCGTTTGTAATCTTGTACAAACCTAACAAACAAGAACCGATGAGTATTACTTATCATTTTTTCAGATGATTTTCAACAATGTCGCAGAAACTATTTCGAGATCACTAGATCAGTGATATTCAAAAGTATCCCAGAAACTATGAATTAATGGATTACAACTCTAGCTGAAATCTAGCAAAGAAATTAATCAGTCACGTTGTTGTTATTTCAAGAACAGACGTTCTCCAACAACTTCCAAGAACCTTTCAATAAATAGATTACAAAGCTAACTGGTTGTATGTTGCCTAAAACTGGTACAGAAAAAATTGAGAGACTTTTTGACAGTGTAAAAAAATGTTTAACTGGATAAAACAAGGTTATCCGCTTGTACTCTTGCTGACATCTAACAAAAAAGAAACGAATCAGTGTCACGTAACTGCCATTTTTTCAGATGATTCTCAAGAGTATCGCAGAGAGTATTTGCAAATCACAGATGAGATGATATAGAATATTGCCGCAGAAACTCTCAATTGATCTATTAGTACAGAAGTAAAAAAATGTTTAGCTTTCCGCTTGTAATCTTGCAGAAACCTAACAAACAAGAACCGATGAGTATCACTTATCATTTTTTCAGATGACTTTCAACAAGGTCGCAGAAACTATTTAAAGATCAGTAGATCAGTGATATTCAAAAGTACCCCAAAAACTTTGAATTAATAAATTACAACTCGAGCTGAAATCTAGCAAAGAAATTAATCAGTAACGTTGTTGTTATTTCAAGAACAGACGTTCTTCAACAACTTCCAAGAACCTTTCAATAAATAGATTATAAAGCTAACTGGTTGTATGTTGGCTAAAACTAGCACAGAAAAAATTGAGAGACTTATTGACAGTGTAAAAAAAATGTTTAACTGGATAAAACTAGGTTATCCGCTTGTACTCTTGCTGACATCTAGCAAAAAAGAAACCCATCAGTGTCATTTATTTCCCATTTTTTTAGATGATCTTCAACAGTATTTACAGATCACTAGAGCAGATGCTTTCAATAGTGCCGTAGAAACACTCAATTGAGCGATTACAACTCTTGCTAAATTTAGCAAAGAAACTGATCAGTCGCGTTATTTCAAGAACTAATGTTCTTCAACAACCTTCAGCAAATAGTTTACAAATCTAACTGGTTGATTTTGCATAAAACTAGCTCAAGAAGAAATTCAGATACTCTCTGACTGTGTAAAAAAGAATGTTTACTAGATAAAATGCAGTTATCTGCTTGTAATCATGCTGACACCTACCAAATAAGAACCGATCAGTGTCACTTATCTCCCAATTCTTCAGATGGTCTTCAACAGTGTCGCAACAACTATTTACAGATCCCTAGAGCAGATGATATTTAATAATTCCGCAGAAATTCTCAATTAATCGATTACAACTCTTGCTGAAATCCAGGATCAGTCACGTTATCTCAAAAACAGATGTGCTCCAACAATGCCCAAAAAGAAACAGAGAGATATTTTGACAGTATCAAAAAGAATGTTTACTAGACAACACTAAGTATTCTGCTTGCAATCTTGCTGAAACCTAACAAACAAGAAGCGATCAGTGTCACAGAAACTATTTACAGATCACTACATCAGATGGAATTTAATAGTGTCGCAGATTACAATTCTTGCTAAAATCTAGCAAAGAAACTGATCTGTCCCGTTCTTGTTATTTCAAGAACCGATGTTTTTCAACAACGCCTAAAAACCTTTTAATAAATAAATTACACTCGCCCAAGAAGAAACTGAGATACTGTTTGACAGTGTAAAGCATTGTTGCTAAAACTTTGCAAAAAAAACAGTGTCACTTATCTCTCATTTTTGTAATGATCATCAACGGTGTCGCAGAAACTTTCAATTAATCGATTACAACTCTTGCTGAAATCTAGCAAAGAAACTGATCAGTCTCGTTATTTCAAGAACAGATGTTCCTCAACAATGCCTAAGTACCTTTCAATAAATAAATTACAAAGCTAACTAGTTGTATTTTACATAAAACTGGCTCAAGAAGAAACTGAGATGCTCTTTGACAGTGTAAAAAAGAACGTGTACTGGATAAAATGAAGTTATCTACTTGTAATCTTGCTGAAACCTAGCAAATAAGAACCGATAAGTATCACTGATCGCCCATTTTTTTCAGATGAACTTCAACAGTATCGCAACAACTATTTACAGATCACTAGAGCAGATGGTATGCAATAATACAGCAGAAACTCTCAATCGATTACAACTCTTGCTGAAATCCAGTAAAAAAACTGATCAATCACGTTCTTATTTCAAGAACAGACGTTTTTCAACAACTTCTAAAAACCTTCCAATAAATATATTACAAAGCTAACTGGTTGTATTTTGCATAAAACCCGGTCAAGAAGCAACTGGGAGACTCTTTGACAGTGTAAAAAAATCTTTACTGTATAAAACGAAGTTATCCACTTGTAAACTTGCTGAAACCTAGCAAAAAAGAAACCGACCAGTGTCTCTGATCTTCCATTTTTTCAGATGATCTTCAACAGTGTCACAGAAACTGATGAGTCACATCGTTGTTATTTCAAGAACAGATGATCTTCAACAATATCCAAAAACCATTCAATAATTTTTTTTTACTGAATCAATATACACGAAGATTTATTTCCCATTTTTTCAGTTGATCTTCAAGAGTGTCACAGAAACTGTTTACAGATCATTCGAACAGACGATTTTTAATAGTGACGCAGAAACCCTCAATTGATCAATTATAACTCTTGCTAAAATGGAGCAAAAATAAACGATCACAAAAATTATAGACCAGGGTTTGTTCTCTGGCATCGAAACAAATTACTGAAACAGATGATGGTCAATATCATAGCAAAAACCATCAATGTCTATATTACAAACGATAAAAAAAAATGATAAACCAAACCAGCGTCATTGCTCTGCCGCTTGAACAATCCGTCACTTCCTTGCTGTTTCTTCTTCTTTAAATACTCAAATCATTACTATCACTAGTCTATTTTGTCATGATCCATGCTGTCGCCATTCCATAAAAGCTACTGAAAACAGATTGAATCTATATATTCTGGTTCTACGATGTAAATCCATGTCTCTGTTGCATAATACGTTCTTCATTTTATTGAATCTTGTCCTGGCTTGTCCGATCCTTGACTTAATTGTGGCAATTGTTCCTAAGTACGCATATTTTATCCCCTTTGCAATTTCTCTCTAATACATGCTATAATTGCTTACTATAGTGTTTTTGTAACCGTTATGAATTTGATATTTATCAGGCGTTTTTCTTCACTGGCTTCTACTCCTTGATCGAATATTTTCTAGAGATTCTGCAATAAGTACAGTGTCATATGTATATTTAATGTCATTTATACATTCCCCATTTATTTTTATACCGATTGGTGTTTTTCCAGAGCTTTCTCAGTTATTTCTTCTGAATATAGATTCAAGAACAGTCAGTAGTACTCATCCTTGTTCTTGTATTTCTTCTAATAACTCATTGTTTACTTTTACAAATCAAATATTTTATTCATCAATTCAAACATCTCCCCTTCGAACGGAGAGCCAGTAACTCCAAAATATATTACTGTTGGTTCTGTCAGAAATATTCATCTAGATCTCCAATGCAGTAGTTTCCCATTGCTTTCTTCATCTCCAATGATCACATTGTTGGTTCATACGTCTTTAGGAAAGATTTCTTCTTCCATGGACAAGAAGTTTTCTTACCTCTCGTGAGTTCTACCAGAAGTTGTTACCTCAGTTGAAGTAATTAATCGTAGTCTAGCTGAACCCGCCAAAGAAGTGTCTATAATCTGTACAGATCAATAAAACGACTCATTCCCTCAGTGTCGCAGTGTTTTAAGGCATAGAGGGCATACTTTGACTGACACCCATCAAACGATCTTAAACAGTGTCGTAGACATACTAACAATATGAAATGTTTACACCATAGGGTCCATGTCAAATCAGCACATGGATTTTTTTCACCATCTCAGATTTGGTTGTAGTCTTTGTCAAAACTAAGAAAAATACAAAATTTTGTAAAAAAATATGTACCCGTTTATAATTTAGAGCTATGTAAAGTTTTCAAAAAACACAAAAAAAAGCTCGGCCGACTTTTTTAAAATTAAAATTGCAGCTCTCCTCGCAAAACTCACAAGCAACCAAAATCTTACTAAGAATTTCTCAAAAGTTAGGTTATCAAGTTGTGAAACAAGCCCTAATCTAAATGAGAAGGTAAGAAAGAAAACGACAATTGTTTGAGTTTTGCGATTTATCTCACGCCCTGATGAAGCCCCTTACAAAGTGGGCGAAACGTTGGCAACTTCGGTTACAACAACAATAACACGGTCCAAACCCAGAAGACATTCTTATCTTAGTATAAATTCCGGCCGTGGAAGCCTTCGCTATTACATTAACAATCCCTACGGGGAAAATATTTCTTCTAAAACCTCCGTATTTTCCAAACTTGGCCACAAACTCGTCAAACTTTTGTGCAATTTAACCTTTTTTAGTCGCTGTCTTGACCACAACATCATTCCTGCATTCCTCACAATCAAGTTCCACATTCAGACACGTTCTTCTAAAAACATCCTATACCGTGCTAGTATAGCGTTGATACGCGAACGGATTAAGCAAACTAGGCGAGAGTTAGACACCATTTCGAAACAACTCTTTTATCTTCATCTTGAGTTGGCCAACACTCTATCACCGGATGATTGGTATCTCTTCGACAACATTACTTACCAGCAGTCTGATACCACTCTACCACTAACTACTGAAGGTCATCTCAAAAAGTTTCATCCGCTACTAACTCCTTAAAGACGGTTGTCAATTTATCTAGGTTGGTCCTCACCTCAGAACAGGAATCGATGCTCTCTAAGGGTTTGAATTTTGCGGTTGCTCCCAAAGGTATTCCTAAAGAAGATATTTTATGTGCTGTTGAGTCTGCTATAAGACATCTTCCTCGCCAAATCTCAGATCCCATTCGTATTAACATTGGCAAAATCCTTGAATCATCTAAAATTTCTAAATCCAACATTTCTAAGTCGGAAGAGTCAGCTCTAAAAAGTCTTTGTAAGAACCCTGATATTATTGTTCTTCCAGGCGACAAAGGCAACGCTACTGTAGTTTTGAGCAAATTGATTATGTTGCGAAAATCAATTCTATTTTGTCTGAGGAAACTTACGTGAAGTTTTAGATTTTCTCAATACCAATACGCACAATTAATAACCACAACCATGTGCACTATCCCAGGACAACTGATCAATGATGTCTAAGCAAGCCAAGACAAAGTCAGACAGGTAAATTTTGCACTGACTTGTCATGACATGAAACTCAAGAGTCTCGACTATTGTTGGCTTTCTAATCTGAGTCTACTGTTCCAGTTGTGACATGAAAATGTGCAAGCCTTCTTTTAAACAGACACCCAATTCACTAAAATAATTGTTTTTCCTACAGGGTGCATTAAAAGTTAAGAATAATCTAAAACAATAGGCTTAGATATTTTAATTAATAAAATGAAATAGTTGTAGACCAACTTAATTGTGGAGTTGTAGGTCTCCCATCGAACGCGTCCCCAGGTGGTGGATAGAGGAACGCCCCCCAGACATAGGAGGCACTAGAGAAATCAAATACTTAGCGCGAACCAAAACCTTCAGGCAAGGACGTGCCTTTAGTCTCGTAAGACATCGACAAATTGGATATCGTTCTAATTTCTGAATCACATTGCACACCCAGAAGTTCGTTCCAAATAAAAGGATACAATATATGTTTTACCCCACACCAGGATAGAAGAGCTCATGCTGGTTCAGCATTAATAATCAGGTCAAATTTAAAATACTTCCTAGTGGAAAATTACACCTCACACTACATCCAAGCAACCACAGTACAGATAGAAGACCGCACTTGTCCCATCAAATTATCTGCATGATACTCCCCCCCCAAGCATGTAATATCTGAGGAAATGTTTGGGGACTACTTTCAGACTCTTGGAAACAAATTCATATCAGGAGGTGACTGGAACGCTAAACATACATTCTGGAGATCCCGTACTACCTTACCGCGAGGTCGTACATTGAAATCCTGCTTAGAAGGAAACCACCTACAACCGTTAACAACAGGGAAACCTACATACTGACCATCCCATCCCAAGAAACTTCCTGATTTGCTCGATTGCTTTGTTACTAAAGAATTAGGACACCTGTACTCGACAGTAGAAGCCAACCTTGACGGTAGCTCTGATCACATCCCAGTAATAATCACCGTGACTACTACCCCAAATAGCCAAGAGCGAGTGGAATCCTTGTACAATCATAAAACAGATTGGGAGGGCTTCTGTAGTTATCTTGAAGAACATTTAGAGCCTAACGTTCCATTAAAGACATCCGAGAACATTGAAGACTTCTGTGTATACATAACTAACCTGATCCAAGTTGCAGTCTAGATAAATACACCAAATGTAAAACCAAAATCATCTAGTGTCTCATATTCTTGGGAAATCAAGAATAAAATCAAAGAGAAGCGCCGTCTAAGACGAACATGGCAACAATCAAGACATCCCGATGATAAAACTGAGTACCGGAAAGCCGCAAAAGAACTAAAAGCAGTCCTCGGAACATCTTCAAATCTTTCCCTAAAAAGAAAGCTAGAAAACATGACTCCCTATGGTAAACATGAATACTCCCTATGGAAAGCTACCAAAATATCTAGCAAACCGCAGCAATGTCCCCCCTCCCCATAAGATCATCTACAGCTTGGGCAAGGACTGACACGGAAAAATTGGAGACATTTGCTAAGCATCTGGTCTCAGTATTTAGATCAAACGAAACTCTAACGATAAAATCGACTTTTAGGTGGAAACATTCCAAAGAGGTTAATCTTTTCAGTATAGTCACCACGCAGCATGTCAACAACGAATTCCCACCCATCCCTGTCGCTGCTGCCTATTACCTATCTGTCTCCGCGTGCCGTCATTCGTCTTTTTGTGCTCGACGAGTGAAGACCTGTGTCTCTGTGCAGTGCAATACACGTGATACAATATAGAAAGCAACGGTTTTTCATTCATGGTGAGTATAAATTACCGTTTAATCGTCAAAACTTATTTTTTGTCATGGGAAAATTAAAAAGAAATCGACACAAGTCTTCTAGTATGTAATATATTATTATAGTACTATTTTTTTTAGATCATTGATCATCAAGATGTCTAAACGTATTACATTGCAAGCGTCAACGTTTACCTATTTTACAAAGGCTCAAAAGACGAACACTGCAAGTGAGTCATCTACATCTGCTAGACCTATTGTCTCTGAGGCAAGCACATCGTCTTCTTTTTCTACGTGTACTGAGATCAGCGATGTAAGACATGAAGAAAGCTACTTACTAATTCACCACTTTGATTTGGGAAACGATGTAGGTAACCAATTAGATGATGACTTAAAATTTAAGTTGCCGAGTACTCCGTGGACGCCAGAGAAAGATTTCAAATTTCCAATAAGCGTAAGTGGGAAGAAAAACCTTCAATTTTAAAAGCAGTGGCTTGATAGGTACCCGTGGCTCGTTTATACGAAAAATGACGGCGCACTGTGCAAATGTGTAATTTTTTCACATCACACCGTAGGAAAAGGAGGCAATCAGGCTTCCAAATCTCTTGTGACAGTTTCGTATAAGAAATGGAAACACGCAATCGAAGACTTCGAATCCCATCAATCGAAATAATACCATCACAAAGCTGTGGTTAAGCGCTCCAACTTTTTGAAAACTATGCAAAACCAACACTTGGATATCAGGAACGTTATTGACTCAGGGAGAAGAAAGCAAGTAGAAGAAAATAGAGAAAAATTATTTTCAATTGTGGAAACTATAAAGTTTTGTGGGCGTCAAGAACTGGCTTTGAGAGGAACAAACGATTCTGGCCCTGTTTCTGTGACTGATGAGGAGCCAGTCACAAATCACGGCAATTTCAGAGCCATCTTAAGAATAAGGATGAAATGTGGTGATACAAAATTGCTCAAACATTGCTCTGAACGCGACATACATATATGAGCGCTAAGGTCCAAAATAATCTGATATCAATTTGCGGGGAAATAATTCAGAAAGAAATTGTAAAATGTTTAAATGAAGCGAAAGTGTTCTCCGTTTTAGTAGACGAAACTTCTGATATTTCGGGACACGAACAACTTTCACTATGTGTTAGATACACAAAAATGATCGAAACTTGTTATGTGGTAAAAGAAGATTTTCTCGGATTTGTAAAGGTCGATAATACAACTGCACAACCATTGGCTGACACGATCATAGCTTCCCTGAAAAACCTTGACATTGACTGCAAAAATATGGTGGGACAGGGGTACGATGGTGCAGCTGTGATGAAAGGTGCTTTTAATGGCGTTCAAGCAATAATACGGAAATCATTTCCTTGAGCTCTGTTTGTCCATTGCAGCTCTCATTCTTTAAACTTGGCGCTTCTATAAGAAATTGTATAGGAACTGTGAAAGCAATCGGAAATTTTTTGAGAGCATCTCCAAAGCGAACAAGCTTCCTTCAGGCACACATTAGGGCCAACTTTCCTGATGCAACATGGCAGAAATTAACACCAATGTGTGAAACGCGGTGGGTGGAAAATCACAACGGCTTGTGAAAATTTAAACAAATTTTTAAATCTATTATTGAGACTTTAGAACAATTCAGCACGGACCTGTATATGGAGACCTCAACCAAAGCTTCTTCTTTTCTGAGATCTGCTCTTGCCAGCGAATTCGTGGTATCACTCTGTTTTTTATCGAAGGTATTTGCAGCAACATTAACAGTATGCGAAGTCCTACAGTCACCTCTGTGTGACTTAATAACAGCTGTCGACCATAATGAGAACGTAATATCGCACTTTCAAGATATTCGATCCAATATTGAAAAAGAATTTTTAAATTCATTTACAGAAGCAGAAGCAAAGGATTTATTGGCCGATGTCAATGAAGAGATCAAGCTTCCAAGGTTGACATCAGTACAAAAGCATCGCGCTAATCCAAATACTAGTAACCCCGAACAGTATTACCGCATAACTGTTGCCAATACCCCTAGGTATTAAAAGACTTAACTTCCCAGCTCAAAATAAGATTTACTGACCACAAGAAAGTGATTGCTGCTATGTACATTCTTATACCAACAGTCCTAGTGATGTACGAGGACCTGGTGGAACTAGACGAGGCACAAGGCGAATTTCAACTATGGAAATTGTTGTGGCAGGGCAAAAGCCCTTCGGACCGGCCTTCTTGCGCCATTGAAGCTGTCGGAGAGTGCAACAGACAATTGTATCCCAACATTTATATGTTGTTGAATATGTTGTCGATTCTACCAGTAACCACGTGCACCCCGGAAAGGTCATTTTCCACACTTAGGCGCCTAAAAACCTACCTACGGAATTCTTGTGGACAAGAGAGGCTAACCGGGTTGGCCCTAATGGCAATTCACAGAGATGTCATCATCCCAACTGATGTTATAACCGAATTTGCTCATAAAAAGTCTAGAAGGCTTGATTTTGTATTGTGAATTCACTGAACTGGAAATTTGAGGTTTTTAGTTTTAAGAACGAATATTTTAGTACAGTTTTTTCAGTGGCAGGCTTTTCCCGTGCCAATGAAATGCTAATTAATTAAATTTGAATTAGCAGATCTTTTTTGAGACCCCCTCCGAAATAAAAATCTGGACACGGCGATGACACACCGCATATACCAAATGGCAAGACAGGGCCTTGAACAAAGACAATACTGTTCTGCGGTCTTTCTAGATGTGAAACAAGCTTTTGACAAAGTATGGCATAAGGGTCTTCTATGCAAGGTTAAGGAGAAGCTGCCATATCCATTCTTCCTTATAATTAAATCCTATCTGGCTGATAGACTATTCCAAGTGAAACATGGGGAGGCTAGATCGTCTCTGTACACAATAGAAGCAGAGGTTCCACAAGGTACAATACTTGGCCCTATGTTGTATAACATATTTACATTTGATCTACCTATATCAGATGGGACCACTGTTGCTACCTATGCAGACGACATATTTTTTATAAAAAACCTTTTTTTTTAATTTGAAAATAAAATTTTCAATTCGAATTTGAAAAAATATTTTCTTCTTAATATATATTGTGTTGCATATCAAATTACAAGACATAAAAAAGCAACAAAATGGCATTACTCCCATCTCTCTAAGTCAACTAGAAAAGCTACAATTATAATTTTTAAAAAAGTCGGCCGAGCATTTTTTTACCTTTTTTGAGAACTTTATATAGATCTAAATTCTAAACGGATACAATGCAATTTTGTATTTTTATTAGTTTGGCAAAGACTAAAAGTGTGCCAAATTTCAATCAAATCTGAGATGGTGATGGAAAAAAATTAATAAAACCGTGTTGATTTGAGATGGACTGACCCCATGACGTGAAGTTAGAAACATGTTACATGACCATAGTGTGTAATTACTTCTTGCAGCGCATTGAAGTTAGGTTATGTACCTAACTTCAGTATGAAAATAGTTTTTCCACACATAAATTAACGATCTCGCAGTATTAATAAAACACAACCACGTTAAAAACTTACTCTAAGTCTAAGGTTTACATGTCAGTTTTACCCACATGCCTATTAGCTGCAATCAAGTAGAAAAATGTCAATTAAGCAGCGGAATTAGCTTAAATATAGAAAATGAAAATAACTACGACCTAAGAACTAAGCATGGAGAAGATTTTGAATTATTTAGGAGTGTAAAGAAATCTCTCTGGCACTACAGATCTATTGTACTTCCTTCTTTCTTAGTCTCTCGGAAGCCATCCCATTTTGGTCAGAAAACAAAACAACAGCAGGGGATTGGGTATGATTCTGACCATGTCAAAATTAAAAGTGCTTTGATTCAGTTTTTAGAGATCTTCTATACAGCTTGGCGTAACTAGTAAACTATAGTCTATTTTTATTATTCTTCTTAAACTGCAGTGACGTTACAATATGTATTTTTGAAATACGTTAATTCAAGCACCGCCTACATCACGTGTAAATGTTTATGTGCACTTGAAATTGAATAGACTATAGTAAGATAGTTGCTATTATAGCATTTTTGTCATCTAAAAAGTAATTTATACCTAAAAACCATATATTCGAACCCTTATAGCTGTTTTTATAACAGTTTTCTCTGTGAATAGATCTAAAGAACTTTCTAAAGTCTCCATAGTAGGCAATTAAACATAAAAGAGCTTAAGTATGTAAACGAAAAATGGAACAAGGTTTGGATTATAAAAAAACAACGACGACATAAACAGATACTTTATGAAGATGCATTATATGGAATCTTTCTGAAGTTTTAGTTTCGAGAACAAAGTTTGCTTGATAACCGAACACTGGAAAAAAATTGTTAGGAAATTAATCGATTAGATGTGTGGCAAAACACAATCAAAAAATCGTTGCAACAGTTTTAAATGCACAAAGTCTAAGCTAAATTACGAAAGCACACACTCATCAAGACCTTAATTGTAATTAAGACAATTCAACAAATTTAGCCTTGTGAGTCACTCAAACTTGAAATACTCACCACTTTTGTCTACGATCCTATTTAAGCCAAAGTACATAAAAACAAAAACGAAACTCATTTACGAAATCAAAGTCTTAACTGATAAGAACAGTTTCGAGCTCACTTTTATTTAGTTAACCTCGTATGCAACTGCAGCATTGTTATAAGTTTTAAAAAACAGACACACTATGCACACTCGTGGTTAACTTCAATGTCGTAAAGGAAACGTGAAACTTATAGTTATGGTAGTCTCATTAATTACAAAATAAAACTATTTATAAAACGTTATCTGTCAGTTTCCAAATAAAGATAAATGTTTCCACATTTTTAGTTGTAAACAATGAGACTTTTGAATATTTACTCGAGGCATCCTCGACGAATGAGATTGAAACGAATTTGTGCACATTAATGTTTGTACCGATTTTAAGGTCAGATTATTTTAAAACTGGTATACAAGGTTGAACTCAATGATAATTATTGTTGCTGAAGTGTCAATTATTGTAATATCATTAAATCGTGAAGGGGGTCCTTAAGAGGATCCTAACCTCTAATTTATAAACAATCATAGAACAACGACCTTAAATTCGCACAATGCTTGGAACGAGCTGTTTGAAATTATTTTTTTTGTGAATGGAAATTTTGAAGTATGGCGCCGTTAGTGGTTGGAACCCCCTCGTAGATAAGGGTTGGTAATTAAAACCTTTTCGAACGAACTTAGTCATGTCTTGCGTACGAAAGCGATTTATTTTGAGTGTTTATTTGTTTTGATGGGCAAATACGCAGGTTTTAAACACCCTTCACTCATAAAAATAAAAATAGACACAAGCTGTGTGTTGAATTTTGGGAAGCGTTAAATGTACAATAAAGAGACTTACCCTTTGATCAAATCGTGTTGAATTTTGCACTTTCGTCTAATTTCGCATTATATTAAATAAATTAACTAAATAAAAAACGATTTCGTGTGGTTTTCTCATCAATGATTACCATTTTAGTTCCATACACATCGATGTTTTTATTGTGGCGCTGTCGAAGCTGTCACGTGTAGTTTTTCTGTCGGTAATGACAAAACCTTTAAGCAGTTAGGCTGAAGCCGCGAGGTGTCGCCACTTACAATAAGGATTATTGATATATTTTTCTTGTGCTCATTTTTCCAAGTCCAATTTAAATGTTTTCGACTTGTTTACGTACTTCAACAAAAATACGAATTATTTCCAACACAAATTTCTTCACTTTATTAGTTACTGTTACTGTTACACTTCTTTTTCAAAAAGTTTAAACGAATACATTTTTATATATTTATTTGCTGTTAATGCTTTAGTTAAACAAACAATTACTTACTTGAGATATTTTTATAAACAACAACACAACAAGAAAATAGATAGTGTTATTACTAATAACTTTTTCCAGGTTTCGCTGTATGTCTAAACTTGCGTTCAACGTTTTGTTGTCTATACTGCCATCCTCTTCAGGATGATTGACTGATATGTGTTCTGTTTCCTTTAAGTAATTCTCTTCTCCATTGTTCTTCCTGCTTGTCTGAATAGCACTGTCCGCACTGGCACGACGTTATCTTATCTTCTGTTCTTGTTTTTGCTAGCTTGTTTTTCGCTGTTGGTAAATATCAGGGCCGGGCTGGCTACCTGTTGGCCCCGGTGGGGACAAAATCTTAATGGTCACCGCACTACGCCCTTCTCTCGGGAAAAAGAAACGCATTAGGACTTTACACATACGCCTAACTTTGATATTGTTTTTAATTTTTGTTAAAACAAAAAGTTAACCAAGACAAAACTGTTTGATTACATTATAATTATACTGTGTGTACAAGTGTAAAGTAATGTAACTTGTTACATGTTACAATTTTAGAAGTCTAGTTAGTTCCGCAGAACTAGATGCTACATCATCTATGATTTTCTCGTAATCAAATTGAAAATCTCTTTCTACATAAAACAAAACAAAATCATCCAGTAATTCTTGTCCCAAAGAAGATCTCAAGCGATTCTTGATTATTTTCAACACTGAGAAAACTCGCTCGCAAGATGCTTGAGTACACGATAAAGTTAAAACAAACTTGTAGACTATGTACTACAAAGTCGTATAGAATTCGCCATGTGTATTTAACTCCTGCAATCGTTCTAGCGCGCAAACTAGACAATGTTTACATTTCTCCTTTGCGTCGCAATGTTCCAATTCTTCAATCATTTCATCTTTATGTAAAACAGCCATCTGATCTTCCTCCTCATGGTCGCTGGATGATAGGGCGGAAGTAGCTGCGGTTGCTAATGGCGTTTTCTGCTTCGGATTGTAAGCTTCATAATAAATTGAGAATTGGCGTAACTCTCGGAAAAGTTTGTCACGGTTGGTGTTACTGAGTTCAGACAGTTTTCTCAAGACAAGTTCATCGCGGCTCATTTCCAAGGTTTTGACTTTCGCGAAATTTCTGGGGTCAAGCAAAGCGATGTCATTCATCAGTTCATCATTGCATATGAAGCGCCTTTGAATTTGTTGCTGTGCAGTATCGATGATGACATTGAAGACTCCGAATTCGAAAGCTTTTGTCGGAGATTCCCGGAGTTGTCTTGACTCATCGGCAGATATCTCTCCAGGAAGTCTCTTAGCAATTGGAACACGTTTCTGTGAAAGCTCTTGTTCAATTGTGATGTCACACACTTTTAGCAATATGCGTTCCTGTACATTAGCAACTAACTCGGAAGTTGCACGGTGTAGTACTGTGAAGTTCTTACGTTTTTTACAGATCTGGGCATGCAATGTTTTAATCAAATTGCTCGCTTTCAAGCAATCGAGACCATCAGTTTGAAGATATTTGAAAACTGGCGTAGATACGTTGAACAAGTCACGATACACAAAAGCAATGAGTATGTTTTCAAATTTGCACGAGTTGTCAAGGGGAGACTTTGGCTTGAATGAGACGTCAGATGCAAAGTCATCACCAATTGCAATAGTATGAAGACAAATGAGCAGCGTCCAGAACTTTTTACAGTCCTTCAACGGAACATTCGGATCATCAATAAAACTTTGTAGTGCTTTATCTTTACTCCACCAACGAGTTGCATTTACTTTCTGTAGCCGATGGAGTAGTTGATGACCCTTACCTGACTCTTTATTAATCGTTGTCCACACAAGCATCCTTTTATGAGATTCAGAAATGAAGACTGCCGTGCTTTGTAGCAGACCAAGGAAATCTTTTGCAGACTTACAACTTTCTGTGGAGTTTGTCATCACCAAGTTGAGAGCATGTGCATAACAATGTACATAAACTAGTGACGGACTGTCCTTCTTTAGTTGAGCTTGAAGATCGTTATACTACCCACTCATACTTGCTGTGCCATCAAAGGAACATCTGCTTGGTGGACAATTGAAACTTATCCAGTTCCAATTTGATCTGCAGATAGAGTGCTTCTCCTGTTGTTTTTTAGCTACAATCATTTTCAGTAACCGCCCATTCAGTACATATCTCACAAATAATGCCAGCTGATCCATAACTGCAATATCCTAAGTTGAATCAACTTCTATACTAAATATCATTGCTTGGCGAACCTCATTGGCAATGTTTAGCTGAATTTGAATGGCCATATATTTGATGAGCTTATTGATAAAAGACTTTGAGAGGAAGGTCAAAAAAGCACCTCTTCCTTTAAGTCCAGGAGATTTCGCCTTTCGGTCTTGGCTATTTTTAATGGCCTGATCAACATGATTTTTTAAGACTTGATCATAATTAGTTAAAAGTAAGACTAACTCTAAGAAGTTTCCATGATTTATTTGCTTGTTGTTCAGATCGGCTGCTGCTTCAAATTTTGCTCTATAAGCCAAGCCTTGCTTGTCAATAAACAAAACGATGTCAATTAGGCGGTGCAATATTTGTCGTCTGACTTAGATGTCACTTTTCCGTTTTGTTACCATTTCCATGTTTATCAATGATTCAATGTCTTTTTTTGAGCTTACGTGCAGATATGCTCTTGCAGCATTGACATGAGCGGTTGAACTCTCGTGTTTTTCCAGTTTCCCATATAGATGCTTCAAGTTCACTTCAATTCCTTTAATAGAAGAGGAAGAGATTTCTCTGTCCGTAAATTCGAAAGAAAATGACATACAGATAACACAATATATCTTCCGTGTTTCAGAGCAATACGATAGCCATTTACGAGGTTCAGTTGACATATCCGATAATGTGCGCTGATAGATTTTTCTTGTCTTAAATCGAAGGTTTGTATCTATGTCACTGGGCTGGATAGGATGGTGTTTCATGAAGGCTAGTTTCTCATTGCTGTCGGCGTGATAGTGTGGTGGAATAAATTTCCAAAGGTCTGAATGACGAGAATGTGCTTCGTTGATATCTTCTGATAGTGATTTCTCAGCATCAGATACCTCTCGTTGGGGTTGAGATTGATGAACTGAAGGGGGTTCACCGTCGGCGTCTTGGTTTGTGTTTGGGCTGAATGATTTTGGATTTGGACTTGCAGTTGCGGAGGTTGTTGCTCCTGGCGATCCATCTTCATTATACTGTTTTTCAGATTCAGCATCAGTAGGACGTTTTTCAAAGTCAGATGGTATCGATTCTCCTGATGACGTCGCTTCAGATATCGATGCTGTTGTTCCAGCTACATCAGGCTGCCTCTCAAAAGAGCATTTAGGGGATACTTGTTTGTCAAACAGTTTCCTCTGTTTTGGATCAGCAGCTATTTTTTCGAATTCACGTTTCCTCTTCTCATCACGCTTTAGTGTTCCAGACTTATATTGCCGTTTCGGGTTAGATATCTTGTCGCTCATTTCAACTGCTCTGAGCCTGTAAGTAAAACGATATTTCCAATCCTCCGGAGGGGTGCTTATTTGTAATTATACTAGCTGCTGCTGCTAAAATTCATTGCTTCTATCGTTCTATCAACGTACTACTACTGAACAGGAGAGAAACGTAAGATTCAAAAGAGTCAAAACACGCACATGAAACGAGGCATCAAATGAATTTCGACAACGTAAAAGTGATAGCTACCACTAAGAACTAATCAAGGAATCCATAGAAATTGTCGTTTGCTTCTTAAAGTTTATCGATTTCATTATAGTTAGGTGTCGATTGCTTGCTGACAACATTAACACGGTCAAAACCAGGAAGAACTTCTTATTTAGTTTTCTAGCTTGAGATAATTCAGTTTCAATTTAAATCTAATTAAAAACGCTCGAATTTTCTAAGCATCGTCATCTGGCACGTTATGGGTTGAACGTCAAAAGCAGGAGAAGAATTCCGACCTGTGGTACAATCAGCATTGATAATACTAAATGTCTAATGTTTGGTTTTCTTTGTGTTTTGTGAAATTTTATCGATATGTAACTAAAGGTATTAGTTAGCTAACATAAAGAGTTGCAATCTATCGCATTACTAAAGCTAATCCTAGCTTCTGGTCCTTGCACCTCGGGTTTGATACAAACTAGAACAGCTGGCAAACAATAGTTGGAAAAACATGAAAATGAAGGACGTAGATACTATGCCAAGTGTGCAATCAAAGCCAGAAAACCCATAATAATGTACGACCACGAAATTTAAAGAAAAAAGATGGCAGATCCCAGAGTTAGACAAATCCTCGATTTATTAACGAGACCGGTATTGCTGCGAATAACCAAACCATACAAAACGACGCCTACCAGGACATTAAAAGTAATAGCCGGAATAAGCCCGATCTAGGTCAAAATAACAGCAATGCGAGAACTACAGGAAGTAGAACGTTCCAGTAGAGGCAAAACTGCTCATTCATCCAGCATAAAGAGTCGCCGTCTTTAAGAAAGAACGACGTTAAAGTAACATCAGTGGCGCTAATAGAAAGAGAAAAACATGGGGTGATTAAAATCATTGAGCGAAGACTACCCGAAAATAGCAGAAGCGATATGGTAAGCACGATGCACGGATCCTTCCATGCATATTATAAGAGATTGAACTTAAGAAGTAGGGAAAGAACGTACCAGTGCGAAAAGGTACCGAACATATACTATATAAATGTAAAGAACCCAGAAGAATGACAACAAGAATAAACCTGATATACAAACTCAGCAACATAAAAGTCCGTTAATACAAAAAAAACCTAGAAAACCCAAAGGAAAAGATTAGAATACTGGACGAAGCGCTACTTTTATTCATCTTAGACAAGAAATATTAAAAAAAGTAAATGAATAGACATAAGACAAACTGATTCAAGGCAGCGAAAAGCTGACCAAGAAGAACGCACACATACCAAGTAGTAGACGAGAACTAAGAGGAAGCGGGCGGCAAATTAGTCATCTCCATCACATCACGACTTAAATGAGCACGTGAAGCTCTAACGCGGATGTGACCTAACCGGGCTCAAAGTTTGGGATACGAAACGGCTAATCAATATAATATGATACGTCTCTGAGCAGGACACCAAAGCTCGGTTTTCCAGAAATCTGTAAATTAAAAAAAAATAAGAAACAAAACAAAACACTACAGGAAGGGTTCTTTGTGGCTACAATTTGTTGCTGCATAGAAGGTAAAGAAAGCCGAATACCTAAAAATGCGACAAATTTTTTTTCAAATTGAATCAGTGTCAAAAATATTGACCTCAAGACGTGCAAAATTTCATCTAGAAATCGGCGCAAGCTGCTTTGTAAGCATAGTGCTATCAACGCTGTCTTAGATAAAGAATAGTTTTTTAATGCTTAAGATCAATGTAAAGACGCAAAAACAACAAGGCATCAGGATTTAGATGACTGTAAGCTCTGCAAAGTATTCATCAGCACCAGATACCTTCTTGAAGCAACTGGCTATTCAAACCTTATAGACGGTTTCTGAGACCGCGAAACATAGCAGACTCTACGGTTAGCTCGACCTAAGACGTAGGATTACGCTTTAAAGTTTGATGCAATAAAACAGGCGTCGTTCCAAAACAACCATAAGCTCTGCTGTGCTGCAGAAGTATGCGCGCACCCACAACAAAACATCGAAGAAATAGTGCGACGTGTGTTCCGCAAACTAATAGCTCGTGGAAGAAAAGCAACGTGCTGGAACTAAAGAGAAGTGAGTCACGTACGACGACGCTGTACTAAACCCAAAAGAAGGCTAGAAAAGCGTCCGGAAAACTAAAACAGGTCTAACGAATGAGGCAAAAGAAGACGTGACTGAAAGTGTGGTAACGATACGTTTGGATGGAAATCTCCGGAAATGCTACATTCGCGCTATTAAACCAATGGAGGAAGACTTGGTTAAAAAGGGAACACGGCTCCAGTAAGGATTCTAAATGTCAACTCGGATCCTGTAACATTGAAAAAGACCGTAGTAGGCCAATGTACGCCAGCTTCTCAAATTGTAAGATGGGTGGATTCTAGTGACGCTGCGGCGCCGAAAAAGGCTCCACAACGTCTATTAGACATTTTTACCTCCAAGTGTCAAAATCAGCTGGCTAAAGTTAAAAGGTTGATCCAGCAGTATCAAGATGTGTTTGCACTGGAGAGTAATTCCAAAAGAAGAACTGACGTGGTGAAGCACAAAATTAATACCGGAAATGCTCGGTCGATACGACAACATCCACGCCAACTTTTTTTTGGCAAACAAACAATTACAGATATGGAGAGAAAAGGTGTGGTTGAACCTTCAAAAAGTCTATAAGCGTGCCTAGTAGTACTAGTAAAGAAGAAAGATGAATCAATGAGGCAATAGAAGAATTACTGTGTGACTAAGAGAGAGCTAGTAGAAGTCGTCAAGTCAAGTTCATAAGACAAATATTTGTATGGGCGAAAAGAGAGATGGCAAGAATATGACTATGACATAGAAAGCAAAAGAGTCATCGGAACGCTGATGCCTTGCCCAGAAGACCATGTCCGCCAGACTGCAACCATTGTTCTCGACTTAAAGAAAAGGTTGAGTATATCTGAAGAACTGCTTGGTAGATAACAAGTGGGAACCTGGACAGTTGCGTCGCGAACCCGAAATAAGAGCGTTCTTAAACTAAAAATCAAACGGACGACGACCAACTTAGGAAGGAGTAAGTGCTTTGAACATAAACGTTAAAGCATACTTGGAGCAGTGGGACTCTTTGAGAAGAGAAGACGGTCTTCTTAAGCGATCCCTAAAGACTGTCGAGGACACGGAATACGGATCTAAGTTGGTACTGCCGAAGAGCCAAGTGTCAGATGTGTCGCAGCATTTGCACGATCGTACATCAAAAGGACACTTTGGTGTGAAAAAGACATCAGGATAAGATCGAGAAAGATTCTACTAGGTGAACTACAAAAAAGACGAACAGTGGCGTAAGTACATGGTCAGTCCATCAGGAAATGGTCTAGCAAGAAAGCGCAAAGCACTAATGAACAATATAACATGAAAATCCCGTTAGAAAGAGTGGGTCATTCCCAGAATCTGATTCCGGGAACAAATACATCTTGGTGGCGATGAAATATTACACAAAATAGGAAAAACAAGAAGCAGCTACTGTCGCAGATGTTTTAATGAAAGGGTTCCGATTCTGCGCTGTTTCAAGAAGTTTTCCGACTGTTGTTTCAACCAGGCGACATAGTGTGGTTGTATAATCTGCAACAAAGACGTGGTTTGTCGTAGTATTTAAGAAGAAGTTCGAACGACCAGATGAACTACGAAGACAGTAACCAGCGATCGACAAAGTCTTAAAACTACGTGATGACTGAGAAGTAGTCACATGCAAAGCCTTTATACGGAAATCTGTGCCGAGCATTAAGGAATCTTAAGAGAGAAACGGAGTTCCAAGAAATTGGCAGTACCCAAGCTTGGTTGCGGCGTAGATCAGCTGGATTGGAGGACAGTTCGAAATATGTTGAAGCACAAGTGTTGATTTGCAGTTACCATACAAGTAGGACATCGGATCAAAAAAAGTACACTGACTGGTGCTTTTATGCTCAAGAAAGTGGCCAAAATAGAGAGAGCTGCCGATATCGCCACGACTCTTTCTATCGGTGCCGCGTCCAGTTTCCTGTGTTGAGAATAAACAGACTTAAGAAGGAGACGGTAAAATACATAGAAACATCAAGATTATTCAAGATGATTAGAAGTGATTACCAGAATATTCTCGAAGCTGATAATGCAAGTCCACCTTGTCTTAGTCCCTCCTTAGTTGTGAACTCTTCCGATTGTTAATTACCTATTCTCACATAGTTTCTTGTGTTGTCGTACAGGTTTTTTTATACATCTTCGTCAGTTTACCATTTACTCCTCTTCTTTTTAGACTACCCCACATTGCTTTCCTTAGGATACTATCAAATGCCTTTTCTAGATCAATTAAGGCTATTATACCGTCGTGTCCAGCTGATTTACATTTATTTAACTTCTTCAAAGCCTCTATTCCTTCGTCTCAAGTTTATGTTCTTCAATGTTTTCTGTACTATTTTTTCTCTTATATGTGTATGTGCTTTTCTCTTACGCAACGATCTTAGTATCCTATAGTATAGTTTTTAGTTTCCCAATCTGTCCCGTACCATCTTCTCACCAAATTCTTTGCACGATTTTATTTTTCCTTGACGTTTTTTCTTTGTTCTTTATTTTTCATTAGTTCTATTTCTTAAATATTCTTTTCATACTTTTTTTTAATTTTTTATCTACGTTCTTAATCCTTCATTACACCAACTTGTTTGTTTCTGTCCTTTAATGCTTTTTGTAATTCCGCATACTTATTCTTCTATCTTTTAATATTTTTTTAATACTTTTCCATGTTTCTTCCAGGGTTAAGTTATCTATATATTATAGCAGATTTTAGTCATGTCTTCTTGAATTCTTGTATTATATCTTCATGTTGTCTCTTGCTCTTCCAATTTATGTGTTTTGATTTTTACCTTATTTATTTTTGACCTTTATTCGTTTTGGTATACTGCCTCTATTTTGTAGTTTGGAATCGGATTTTACTCTCGTATCCTTGATTTCTTTTCTTAATGTTCTATTTATTATTAATCAATATAATCAATTTTTCTTTCCTACTTATTACTCCCCTTGTATATTTTTGGATTTCTTTATGTGTACTCCCTGACTCTTCATTCTTCTTCCCCATGCTTCCATTTATGTTTGCTATTATTATAATTCTTCTATTACTTTCTTCAATTGTTTCTGTTAATTGTTCCCAAAATTCGTCTTTTTTCTGTACTGTCCCATCCTCATTTGGTCCATAGGCCGCTACCAAAGTTGTATTTGTTTGTCTTTCCATTTTTATCTCTATTTTCAATATCCTTTTAGATAACGCCTTCCATTTATTTATATATTTTATTTTCTCCCTTTTAAATATGCAGCCCACACCACACCTTCTTTTGCTCTTTGTGTAATATTTACCGCTACCATGTATCCATAAATGTCCTCCTTCCATTACCTCTTCTCCCGTTCCTTTCTTTTGGTTTTTGATAAACTCAATATGTCCAAATCTGCTTGATCAAGTTCCTTAACCAGTTTCTTCTCTTGCGACTTCTTATATTCCAAGTACCTATTTTCTAGATTTCTGTTTTTTGCTTATCCTTAATGTTATTTTTTTGGTTAGTCAGTCTTTTTTCCGCATTCGTAATCTTTGCCATGTTCGTAATCTTGGTTTGCGTTCTTTTATTAACTTCTAGTGTTTTCAATTATTGCTTATTGGTGTATCTTCCTCTTTCATCTCTTCTAGCATGCCTCTTACCTTGTTGCACTTCCATTATCTTCCTTAAATGCTTAACTTTTGATATCCTTTTTCCCTTTTTTCTGATTTGACTATCTATGTCCCCTCTTAAATTTCTTAATTTATTTATATTCCTCGTTACCTCTATTTTTTCCTCAAAGCTTTTTAGTTCGATTAGATTTGTTTTTGGGCCCATTTTGTAGGCTGTTTTAATTCGCAAGTCTACCTTCAGTCATTTCTCATTAATGTTTCCATTTATTTCTTTATTTCCATTGAATTAATTTCAATTTAGTGTGAAAATCAGCGAGACGAAACGAAGCGTCACATAATGTTAGTGTAAATTAGCTTTAGTATAACCATAGTTGCTCGAAGAAGAAATCGGAAAACGTCGACTAAATAGTATCAGAGAGACTTATGGAAATTCTAACAAATTCAAGCTACTAGAACCTACAATAACGTCTCCAAGTGCAATAGAGTACCAAAAGTTTGCTTATAATTATTATTTTAAATTTTCTTCCACATAACAATCGCAACACCTCAATCAATAGTTGACTTTTCCACTATTACCGCAGTCTAATAATAACTAGGTAGAAATATATGGAACCAAGCACCATGGAAGGCAATTTTTGCTGACTTTGGGTAAATATGCGTTTGCTTTTCAAACTAAAATTGCTGCTATTAACTGGTGTGTCAGAAACACGATCAACTCAAAATCATACGCAAATGGTCAACTTGCCAATCAGTGCAGCTCATCTAGACACCATAAAACCAGATTGTAACGAGAAAGCTAATGACGGACGTACTAAGTAAAAAGGGCACAAAGACATATATCGGACATAAAGCCATTTTCAAAATCGCTTACGAGACCAAAAAAAACAATTTGCAACATACTTGCAGCGGAGCATAAAAAACCATGGAAAAACTCTTCTGTTATGAAGCACACAAAACTCTTCCTTACAGAGCCATAAACACTCAAACTGCAAGGTACTTCTCATTCAACAATATTGTATACGAACAAATTAAAAGAAACGCATTTGGACTTTACACATACGCCTAACTTCGATATTGTTTTTACTTTTTGTTAAAACAAAAAATTAACCAAGACAACATTGTTTGATTACATTATAATTATACTGTGTGTACAAATGTAAAGTAATGTAACTTGTTACATGTTACAATTTTAGAAGTCTAGTTAGTTCCGCAGAACTAGATGCTACATCATCAATGATTTTCTCGTAATCAAATTGAAAATCTCTTTCTACATAAAACAAAACAAAATCCTCCAATAATTCTTGTCCCAAAGAAGATCTCAAGCGATTCTTGATTATTTTCAACACTGAGAAAACTCGCTCGCAAGATGCTTGAGTACACGATAAAGTTAAAACAAACTTGTAGACTATGTACAAAGTCGTATAGAATTCGCCATGTGTATTTAACTCCTGCAATCGTTCTAGCGCGCAAACTAGACAATGTTTACATTTCTCCTCTGCGTCGCAATGTTCCAATTCTTCAATCATTTCATCTTGTTCAGCGACTTTATGTAAAACAGCCATCTGATCTTCCTCCTCATGGTCGCTGGATGATAGGGCGGAAGTAGCTGCGGTTGCTAATGGCGTTTTCTGCTTCGGATTGTAAGTTTCATAATAAATTGAGAATTGGCGTAACTCTCGGAAAAGTTTGTCACGGTTGGTGTTACTGAGTTCAGACAGTTTTCTCAAGACAAGTTCATCGCGGCTCATTTCCAAGGTTTTGACTTCCGCGAAATTTTTGGGGTCAAGCAAAGCGATGTCATTCATCAGTTCATCATTGCATATGAAGCGCCGTTGAATTTGTTGCTGTGCAGTAGCGATGATGACATTGACAACTCCGAATTCGAAAGCTTTTGTCGGAGATTCCCGGAGTTGTCTTGACTCAGGAAGTCTCTTAGCAATTGGAACACGTTTCTGTGAAAGCTCTTGTTCAATTGTGATGTCACACTCTTTTAGCAATATGCGTTCCTGTACATTAGCAACGAACTCGGAAGTTGCACGGTGTAGTACTGTGAAGTTCTTACGTTTTTCACAGATCTGGGCATGCAATGTTTTAATCAAATTGCTCGCTTTCAAGCAATCGAGACCATCAGTTTGAAGATATTTGCAAATTAACGTAGATAGGTTAAACAAGTCACGATACACAAAAGCAATGAGTATGTTTTCAATTTTGCACCAGTTGTCAAGGGAGGACTTTGCCTTGAATGAGACGTCAGATGCAAAGTCATCGCCAATTGCAGTAGTATGAAGACAAATGAGCAGCGTCCAGAACTTTTTACAGTCCTTCAACGGAACATTCGGATCATCAATAAAACTTTGTAGTGCTTTATCTTTACTCCGCCAACGAGTTGCATTTACTTTCTGTAGCTGATTAAGTAGTTGATGACCCTTACCTGACTCTTTAATAATCGTTGTCCACACAAGCATCCTTTTATGAGATTCAAAAATGAAGACTCCCGTGCTTTGTAGCAAACCAAGGAAAGCTTTTGCAGACTTACAACTTTCTGTGGAGTTTGTCATCACCAAGTTGAGAGCATGTGCATAACAATGTACATAAACTAGTGACGGACTGTCCCTCTTTAGTTGAGCTTGAAGACCGTTATACTGCCCACTCATATTAGCTGCGCCATCAAAGGAACATCCGACTATCTGCTTGGTGGCCAATTGAAACTTATCCAGTTTCGATTTGATCTGCAAATAGAGTGCTTCTTCAGTTGTTTTTTAGCTACAATCATTTTCAGTAACCGCACACGTCCGCGCCTATTCAGTACATATCTCACAAATAATGCCAGCTGATCCATAACTGCAATATCCTGAGTTGAATCAACTTCTATACTAAATATCATTGCTTGGCAAACCTCATTGGCAATGTCCAGCTGAATTTGAATGGCCATATATTTGATGAGCTTATTGATAAAAGACTTTGAGAGGAAGGTCAAAAAAGCACCTCTTCCTTTAAGTCCATGAGATTTCGCCTTTCGGTCTTGGCTATTTTTAATGGCCTGATCAACATGACTTTTTAGAACTTAATCATAATTAGCTAAAAGTAAGACTAACTCTAAGAAGTTTCCATGATTTATTTGCTTGTTGTTCAGATCGGCTGCTGCTTCAAATTTTGCTTTATAAGGCAAGCCTTGCTTGCCAATAAACAAAACGATGTCAATTAGACGGTGCAATATTTGTCGTCTGATTTGGATGTCACTTTTCCGTTTTGTTACCATTTCCATGTTTATCAATGATTCAATGTCTTTTTTTGAGCTTAAGTGCAGATATGCTCTTGCAGCATTGACATGAGCGGTTGAACTCTCGTGTTTTTCCAGTTTTCCATATAAATGCTTCAAGTTCACTTCAATTCCTTTAATAGAAGAGGAAGAGATTTCTCTGTCCGTAAATTCTGAAGAAAATGACATACAGATAGCACAATATACCTTCCGTGTTTCAGAGCAATACGATAGCCATTTACGAGGTTCAGTTGACATATCAGGTAATGTGCGCTGATAGGTTTTTCTTGCCTTAAATGGAAGGTCTGTATCTATGTCACTTGGCTGGATAGGATGGTGTTTCATGAAGGCTAGTTTCTCATTGCTGTCGGCGTGATAGTGTGGTGGAATAAATTTCCAAAGGTCTGAATGACGAGAATGTGCTTCGTTGATATCTTCTGATAGTAATTTCTCAGTATCAGATACCTCTCGTTGGGGTTGAGATTGATAAACTGAAGGGGGTTCACCGTCGGCGTCTTGGTTTGTGTTTGGGCTGATTGATTTTGGATTTGGACTTGCAGTTGCGGAGGTTGTTGCTCCTGACAATCCATCTTCATTACACTGTTTTTCAGATTCAGCATCAGTAAGACGTTTTTCAAAGTCAGATGGTATCGATTCTCCTGATGACGTCGCTTCAGATATCGAGGCTGTTGTTCCAGCTACATCAGGCTGCCTCTCGAAAGAGCATTTAGGGGATACTTGTTTGTCAAACAGTTTCCTTTGTTTTGGATCAGCAGCTATTTTTTCGAATTCACGTTTCCTCTTCTCGTCACGCTTTAGTGTTCCAGACTTATATTGCCGTTTCGGGTTAGATATCTTGTCACTCATTCCAACTGCTCTGAGCCTGTAAGTAAAACGATATTTCCAAATTGGGTATACACCACACAGTACTACCCTAATACGCAATGAGGACCGGAGCCCGGAGGGGTGCTTATTTGTAATTATACTGGCTGCTGCTGCTAAAATTCATTGCTTCTATCGTTCTATCAACGTACTACTACTGCAAAACGGTTCCAACAAGGAAAGCATCTTCGTTAGTATTTAAACTAAACTTTATTTCGTGTATACTTTATAAACTTTATATTCTACGGTATACCAGCAATTTAGGTACGTACCTACGGTAGTATTAAAGTGACTAAAAGTGACAACTGGAAGTTAAAACTTCCCGACGATCCGATTAGATCTTTAAATAAAATTGCCAGAGAGTATCGAAATTTACGCTAAGCACTTTCTAATCTTGTAGTTTCAATTGATGTATGAATAGGCTAAAAGGTCACTCAACTCAATTACTAAGTACAAAGTCCAGAAAGCTACCATCTCGGCTAAAACGTGCACAAACAGCCGCGCAATGACTCATAAAAGTGTTTATGAAATATGGTAGATATTGTTAGAATGGCGTAGTGGTGCCGAAGCGTACTTGTATATTTTGTTTCCTTAGGATTTTTCCTATTCTCTCGGTGACTTCCGATATGTATGTTGCTTTCTCGGGGTTCGCTTTATGTCTATGTCTATGTACCCATTCTTCTTGAGTGTTTTGTTGATGTACCTACATCTTCTCACTGGCTAGATGTAGGTCATCACTAGCGGTTTCGACTCTGAATAGTAGTGCATTTATAATATAATATCTACACGCTAGATCTCACCATCATCCAATACAAAAGTCTTATAAACGCACTCCTATCCAAAGCCAAAACTATCAATGATGACCTACATAGACATAGACATAAAAAGAGCCACGAGAAAATGAACGAAGTAGCAAACAGAAACGGAACCAACGAAAGGGATAGCATCGATACCATGTTTACCGTACATAGCGGAAGAGAGAGAATCCGAGAGAAACAGAACACATAAGTACGCTTCGGCATCACCACGTCAATCCAACGATATCTACCAACAGCAAAAGACAGGCTAAAAAGAACAAGGGCAAAAGGTATCTCTAGAAAACATTTCAGAAGAACAAACAAGAAGAACAGTGAAGAAATTAATTAAAGAACACCGGAGAAACGTAAAATTTATAAGAGTTGAAACGCACCATAAAACGGGACATAAAATGAATTTCGACAACGTAGAAGTGAGCTACCACGAAGAACTAACCAGGGAAGCCATAGAGATAGAAAAGAACAAGACCGGCAACAGAGAAGATGGCTATTACCTCAGCCTTCTCTCCAAAATCACATCAAAATTGGCCCCTCCCCTAAACAAAATCCTGTATACGCGTCTACTCCCCTCAAAGTGTATAACGAATCTTCGTTTATGTGGTTTATGTTTTATAGATGAAACTGGTTATTCCGTCATACGTTGCTCGTCTATCGAAAACACGCCCCTTTTTGATCGTAACCTAATCAGAGTTGCGCTCAGCCAACTTCTTCATAAGTAATTTCTATAGTCTATAACCTGGCTTGGTTCACAAGTTGATCACCTTTTGCTTCTTAAAGTTTATCGATTTCATTATAGTTAGGTTTCGGTTGCTTGCTGACAATATTAACACGGTCGAAACTTGGATTTCGTTTTATAGCTTGAGATGATTCAGTTTAAAACGCTAGAAGTTGTGGGGTTAAACGTTAAAAGCCAAAGAAGGCTTCCAACTAGTGATACAATCAGCATTGATAATACAAAATGTGTAATGTTTGGTTTTCTTTGTGTTTTGTGAAATTTTATCGGTACATTACTAAAGCAAATCCTAGCTTCTGGTCCTCGCACCTCGGGTTTGATACAAACTGGAACAGCTGGCAAACAAACTTTTTGCAATAGCGGGAAAAACATGGAGATGAAAGACGTAGATACTGTGCAACGAAGCCATAAAACACATAATGTACGGTCACGAAATTTAGGAGATATTAAAGAAAGTAAATGAATCAACATAAGACAAACTGATTTAAGGCAGAGAAAAGCTGACCAAGGAGAAGTAGTAGACATGATCTAAGAGCAAGCGGGCGGCAAATTAGTCATCTCCATCACATTACGACTTAAAAGAGCATGTGAAGCTCCACCGCGGATGTGGCCTCACCGAGCTCAAAGGTTGGAATACGAAACTGCTAATCAATAACAATACGATACGTCTCTGAGCAGGACACCAAAGCTCGATTTTCCAGAAATCTGTAAATTAAAAACAAAATACTACAGGAAGCAAGCGTTACAAGGAAGATTAGGACAAGTCAGCTTCCCCGCTCATTTTTAGGACGGCGGAGGTGGAAGGGTTCTTTATGGGTACATTTTGTTGCTGCATAGAAAGTAAAGAAAACCGAATAACCGAGACAATTTTTTTTCAAATTAAATCACTGTCAAAAATATTGACCTCAAGGTATGTGCTCTTTACAAAATTTCATCTAGAAATCTGCGCAAGCTGCTTTGTAAACCTAGCGCTATCAACGCCGTCTTAGAAAAAGCCTAAAATCAATGTAAATACGCAAAAACAACAGTAAAGCATCAAGCTGTAGATGACTGCAAGCTCCAGATACCTTCCTGAAGCAACTGGCTATTCAAACGTTTATAGACGCTTTCTGAGACAGCGAAACATAGCAGACTCTACGGTTAGCTCGACCTAAGACGTCGGATTACGCTTTAACCCATACCTTAAAGTTTAAGGCAATAAAATAGGCGTCGCACCAAGACAACCATAAGCTCTGCTGTGCTGCAGAAGTACGCGCGCAACCACAAAAAAGCACCGAGCAAATAGTGGAACGTGTGTTCCGCAAACAAGTAGCTCGTGGAAGAGAAGTAACATGCTGGACTAAAGAGAAGTGAGTCACGTACGACGACGCTGTACTAAACCCAAAAGAAGACTAGAAAAGCGTTCAGAAAACTTGAACAGGTCGACCGAATAGGGCAAGGGAAGACGTTACTGAAAGTGTGGGGACGGTACGCTTGGATGGATATCTCCGGAAATGCTACATTCGCGCTATTGAATCAATGGATGAAGACTTGGTTAAAAAGGGAACACGGCTCCAGTAAAGATCCTAAATGTCAACTCGGATCCTGTAACATTGAAAAAGGCCGTAGTAGGCCAATGTACGCCAGCTTCTCAAATTGTAAGATGGGTGGATTCTAGTCGCCGAAGAAGTGTCCACAACGTCTATTAGACTACCTCCAAGTGTCAAAACCTCAGCCAAGACCAGCTGGCTAAAGTTAAAACGTTGATCCAGCAGTATCAAGATGTGTTTGCACTGGAGAGTAATTCCAAAAGAAGAACTGACGTAGTAAAGCACAAAATTAATACCGGAAATGCTCGGTCGATACGACAACATTTTTTTGGCAAACAAACAATTACAGATATGGAGAGAAAAGGTGTGGTTGAACCTTCAAAAAGTCCATAAGCGTGCCTAGTAGTACTAGTAAAGAAGAAAGATGAATAAACGAGGCAAGAGAAGAATTACTGTGTGACTAGGAGAGAGCTATTAGAAGTCGTCAAGTTCATAAGACAAAGATTTGTATGGACGAAAAGAGAGATTACAAGAATATGACTATGACATAGAAAGCAAAAGAGTCATCGGAACGCTGATGCCTTGCCCAGAAGACCATGTCCGGCAGACTGCAACCATTGTTCCCGACTTAAAGAAAAGATTACATCTGAAGAACTGCTTGGTAGATAACAAGTGGGAACCTGAACAGTTGCGTCGCGAACCCGAAATAAGAGCGTTCTTAAACTAAAAAGCAAACGGACGACGACCAACTTAGGAAGGAGTAAGTGCTTTGAACATAAACGTTAAAGCATACTTGGAGCAGTGGGACTCTTTGAGAAGAGAAGACGGTCTTTTTAAGCGATCCCTAAAGATTGTCGAGGACACGGAATACGGATCTAAGTTGGTACTGCCGAAGAGCCGAGTGTCAGATGTGTCGCAGCATTTGCACGATCGTACATCAGAAGGACACTTGGGCGTGAAAAAGACATGAGGACAAGATCGAGAAAGATTCTACTAGGTGAAGTGCAAAAAAGTCGTCACAGAATAGTGGCGTAAGTCAGTCCATCAGGAAATGGTCTAGCAAAAAATCGCAAAGCACTAATAAAAAATATAACGTGAAAATCCCATTAGAAAGATTGTGATTGATATCGCAGGGTCATTCCCAGAATCTGATTCCGGGAACAAATACGATGGAATATTTCACAAAATAGGAAAAACAAGAAGCAGCTACTGTCGCAGACGTTTTAATGATAGGGTTCCGTTAGAATTACATTACGATTCTGCGCTGTTTCAAGAAGTGTTCCGACTGTTGTTTCAACCGGGCGACATAGTGTGGTTGTATAATCTGCAACAAAGACGTGGTTTGTCGTAGTATTTAAGAAGAAGTTCGAACGACCAGATGAACTACGAAGACAGTAACCGGCGATCGGCAAAGTCTTAAAACTACGTGATGACTGAGAAGTAGTCACATGCATAGCCTTTATACGGAAATCTGTGCCAAGCCTTATGGAATCCTAAGAGAGAAACGGAGTTCCAAGAAATTGGCAGTACCCAAGCTTGTTTGCGGCGTAGATCAGCTGGATTGGAGGACAGTTCGAAATATGTTGAAACACAAGTGTTGATTTGCAGTTACCATACAAGTAGGACATCGGATCAAAAAAAGGACACTGACTGGTGCTTTTATGCTCAAGAAAGTTGCCAAAATAGAGAGAACTGCCGATATCGCCACGACTCTTTCTATCGGTGCCGCGTCCAATTTCCTGTGTTGAGAATAAACGGACTTAAGAAGGAGACGGTAAAATACATAGAAACATCAAGATTATTCAAGATGATTAGAAGTGATTACCAGAATATTCTTGAAGCTGATAATGCAAGTTCACCTTGTCTTAGTCCCTCCTTAGTTGTGAACTCTTCCGATTGTTGATTACCTATTCTCGCATAGTTTCTTGTGTTGTCGTACATGTTTTTTTATACATCTTGTCAGTTTACCATTTACTCCTCTTCTTTTTAGACTACCCCACATTGCTTTCCTTAGGATACTATCAAATGCCTTTTCTAGATCAATTAAGGCTATTATACCGTCGTGTCCAGCTGATTTACATTTATTTAACTTCTTCAAAGCCTCTATTCCTTCGTCTCAAGTTTATGTTCTTCAATGTTTTCTGTACTATTTTTTCTCTTATATGTGTATGTGCTTTTCTCTTACGCAACGATCTTAGTATCCTATAGTATAGTTTTTAGTTTCCCAATCTGTCCCGTACCATCTTCTCACCAAATTCTTTACACGATTTTATTTTTCCTTGACGTTTTTCTCTGTTCTTTATTTTTCATCAGTTCTATTTCTTAAATAATCTTTCCATACATTTTTTTTATTTTTTATCTCTGTTCTTAATCCTTCATTACACCAACTTGTTTGTTCCTGTTCTTTAATGCTTTTTGTAATTCCGCATACTTCTTTAGTCTTTTAATATTTTTTAATACTTTTCCATGTTTCTTCTAGTGTTAAATTATATATATATTATAGCAGATTTTAGTCATGTCTTCTTGAATTCTTGTATTATGTCTTCATGTTGTCTCTTGCTCTCCCAATTTATGTGTTTTGATTTTTACCTTATTTATTTTTGACCTTTATTCGTTTTGGTATACTGCCTCTATTTTGTAGTTTGGAATCGGATTTTTTGTCTTTCCATTTTTATCTCTATTTTCAATATCCATTTAGATATCGTCTGCCATTTATTTATATATTTTATTTTCTCCCTTTTAAATATGCAGCCCACACCACACCTTCTTTTGCTCTTTCTTCTCTCGTCTCCCGTTCCTTTCTTTTGGTTTTTGATAAACTCAATATGTCCAAATCTGCTTGATCAAGTTCCTTAACCAGTTTCTTCTTATATTCCAAGTACCTATTTTCTAGATTTCTGTTTTTTGCTTATCCTTAATGTTAGTTTTTTGGTTAGTCAGTCTTTTTTCCGCATTCGTAATCTTTGCCATGTTCGTCATCATGGTTTGCGTTCTTTTATTAACTTCTAGTGTTTTCAATGATTATTGGTGTATCTTCCTCTTTCATCTCTTCTAGCATGCCTCTTACCTTGTTGCACTTCCATTATCTACCTTAAATGCTTAACTTTTGATATCCTTTTTCCGTTTTTTCTTCTCTTTTTCTGATTTGACTATCTATGTCCCCTCTTAAATTTCTTAATTTATTTATATTCTTCGTTACTTCTATTTTTTCTTCAAAGCTTTTTAGTTCGATTAGACTTGTTTTTGGGTCCATTTTGTAGGCTGTTTTAATTCGCAAGTCTACCTTCAGTTATTTCTCATTAATGTTTCCATTTATTTCTTCATTTCCATTGAATTAATTTCAATTTAGTGTGTAAATCAGCGAGACGAAACGAAGCGTCACATAATGTTAGTGTAAATTAGCTTTAGTATTAGCATAGTTGCTTGAAGAGGAAATCGGAAAACGTCGACTAAATAGTATCAGAGAGACTTATGGAAATGCTAACAAACTCAAGCTACTAGAACCTACAATAACGTCTCCAAGTGCAATAGAGTACCAAAAGTTTGCCTATAATTATTATTTTAAATTTTCTTCCACATAACAATCGCAACACCTCAATCAATAGTTGACTTTTCCACTATTACCGCAGTCTAATAGTAACTAGGTAAAAATATATGGAAGCAAACACAATGGAAGGCAATTTTTGCTGACTTTGGGTAAATATGCGTTTGCTTTTCAAACTAAAATTGCTGCTATTAACTGGTGTGTCAGAAACACGATCAACTCAAAATCATACGCAAATGGTCAACTTGCCAATCAGTGCAGCTCATCTAGACACCATAAAACCAGATTGTAACGAGAAAGCTAATGGCGGACGTACTAAGTAAAAAGGACACAAAGACATATATCGGACATAAAGCCATTTTCGGAATCGCTTACGAGACCAAAAAAAAACAATTTGCAACAGACTTGCAGCGGAGCATAAAAAACTATGGAAAAACTCTTCAGTTATGAAGCACACAAAACTCTTCCTTACAGAGTCACAAACACTCAAACTGCAAGGTACTTCTCATTCAACAATATTGTATACGAACAAATTAAAAGAAACGCATTTAGACTTTACACATACGCCTAACTTCGATATTGTTTTTACTTTTTGTTAAAACAAAACATTAACCAAAAGAAAACTGTTTGATTACATTATAATTATACTGTGTGTACAAGTGTAAAGTAATGTAACTTGTTACATGTTACAATTTTAGAAGTCTAGTTAGTTCCGCAGAACTAGATGCTACATCATCTATGATTTTCTCGTAATCAAATTGAAAATCGCTTTCTACATAAAACAAAAAAAAATTCTCCAATAATTCTTGTCCCAAAGAAGATCTCAAGCAATTCTTGATTATTTTCAACACTAAGAAAACTCGCTCGCAAGATACTTGAGTACACGATAAAGTTAAAACAAACTTGTAGACTATGTACAAAGTCGTATAGAATTCGCCATGGGTATTTAACTCCTGCAATAGTTCTAGCGCGCAAAGACAATGTTTACATTTCTCCTCTGTGTCGCAATGTTCCAATTCTTCAATCATTTCATCTTGTTCAGCGACTTTATGTAAAACAGCCATCTGATCTTACTCCTCATGATCGCTAGATGATAGAGCGGAAGTAGCTGCGGTTGCTAATGGCGTTTTCTGCTTCGGATTGTAAGCTTCATAATAAATTGAGAATTGGCGTAACTCTCGGAAAAGTTTGTCACGGTTGGTGTTACCGAGTTCAGACAGTTTTCTCAAGACAAGTTCATCGCGGCTCATTTCCAAGGTTTTGACTTTCGCGAAATTTCTGGGGTCAAGCAAAGCGATGTCATTCATCAGTTCATCATTGCATATGAAGCGCGTTTGAATTTGTTGCTGTGCAGTATCGATGATGACATTGAAAACTCCGAATTCGAAAGCTTTTGTCGGAGATTCCCGGAGTTGTCTTGACTCATCGGCAGATATCTCTCCAGGAAGTCTCTTCGCAATTGGAACACGTTTTTGTGGAAGCTTTTGTTCAATTGTGATGTCACACTCTTTTGGCAATATGCGTTCCTGTACATTAGCAACGAACTCGGAAGTTGCACGGTGTAGTACTGTGAAGTTCTTACGTTTTTCACAGATCTGAGTTTTAATCAAATTGCTCGCTTTCAAGCAATCGAGACCATCAGTTTGAAAACTGGCGTAGATACGTTGAACAAGTCACGATACACAAAAGCAATGAGTATGTTTTCATATTTGCACCAGTTGTCAAGGGAGGACTTTGACTTGAATGAGACGTCAGATGCAAAGTCATCGCCAATTGCAATAGTATGAAGACAAATGAGCAGCGTCAAGAACTTTTTACAGTGCTTCAACAGAACATTCGGATCATCAATAAAACTTTGTAGTGCTTTATCTTTACTCCACCAACGAGTTGCATTTACTTTCTGTAGCCGATGGAGTAGTTGATGACCCTTACCTGACTCTTTATTAATCGTTGTCCACACAAGCATCCTTTTATGAGATTCAGAAATGAAGACTGCCGTGCTTTGTAGCAGACCAAGGAAATCTTTTGCATACTTACAACTTTCTGTGGAATTTGTCATCACCAAGTTGAGAGCATGTGCATAACAATGTACATAAACTAGTGACGGACTGTCCTTCTTTAGTTGACCGTTATACTACCCACTCATACTTGCTGCGCCATCAAAGGAACATCCGACTATCTGCTTGGTGGACAATTGAAACTTATCCAGTTCGGATTTGATCTGCAGATAGAGTGCTTCTCCTTTTGTTTTTTTAGTTTCAATCATTTTCAGTAACCGCACACGTACATATCTCACAAATAATGCCAGCTGATCCATAACTGCAATATCCTGAGTTGAATCAACTTCTATACTAAATATCATTGGTTGGCGAACTTCATTGGCAATGTCCAGCTGAATTTGAATGACCATATATTTGATGCGCTTATTGATAGAGGACTTTGAGAGGAAGGTCAAAAAAGCACCTCTTCCGTTAAGTCCAGGAGATTTCGCCTTTCGGTCTTGGCTATTTTTAATGGCCTGATCAACATGATTTTTTAAGACTTGATCATAATTAGCTAAAAGTAAGACTAACTCTAAGAAATTTCCATGATTTATTTGCTTGTTGTTCAAATCGGCTGCTACTTCAAATTTTGCTCTATAAGGCAAGCCTTGCTGGCCAATAAACAAAACGATGTCAATTAGGCGGTGCAATATTTGTCGTCTGACTTGGATGTCACTTTTCCGTTTTGTTACCATTTCCATGTTTATCAATGATTCAATGTCTTTTTTTGAGCTTACGTGCAGATATGCTCTTGCAGCATTGACATGAGCGGTTGAACTCTCGTGTTTTTCCAGTTTCTCATATAGATGCTTCAAGTTCACTTTAATTCCTTTAATAGAAGAGGAAGAGATTTCTCTGTCCGTAAATTCTGAAGAAAATGACATACAGATAGCACAATATACATTCCGTGTTTCAGAGCAATACGATAGCCATTTACGAGGTTCAGTTGACATATCAGGTAATGTGCGCTGATAGGTTTTTCTTGCCTTAAATGGAAGGTCTGTATCTATGTCACTTGGCTGCATAGGATGGTGTTTCATGAAGGCTAGTTTCTCATTGCTGTCGGCGTGATAGTGTGGTGGAATAAATTTCCAAAGATCTGCATGACGAGAATGTGCTTCATTGATATCTTCTGATAGTGATTTCTCAACATCAGATACCTCTCGTTGGGGTTGAGATTGATGAACTGAAGGGGGTTCACCGTCGGCGTCTTGGTTTGTGTTTGGGCTGAATGATTTTGGATTTGGACTTGCAGTTGCGGAGGTTGTTGCTCCTGACAATCCATCTTCATTACACTGTTTTTCAGATTCAGCATCAGTAGGACGTTTTTCAAAGTCAGATGGTATCGATTCTCCTGATGACGTCGCTTCAGATATCGAGGCTGTTGTTCCAGCTACATCAGGCTGCCTCTCGAAAGAGCATTTAGGGGATACTTGTTTGTCAAACAGTTTCCTCTGTTTTGGATCAGCAGCTATTTTTTCGAATTCACGTTTCCTCTTCTCGTCACGCTTTAATGTTCCAGACTTATATTGCCGTTTCGGGTTAGATATCTTGTCGCTCATTCCAACTGCTCTGAGCCTGTAAGTAAAACGATATTTCCAAATTGGGTATACACTACACAGCACTACCCTAATACGCAATGAGGATCGGAGCCCGGAGGGGTGCTTATTTGTAATTATACTGGCTGCTGCTGCTAAAATTCATTGCTTCTATTGTTCTATCAACGTACTACTACTGCAAAACGGTTCCAACAAGGAAAGCATCTTCGTTAGTATTTAAACTAAACTTTATTTCGTGTATACTTTATAAACTTTATATTCTACGGTATACCAGCAATTTAGGTACGTACCTACGGTAGTATTAAAGTGACTAAAAGGGACAACTGGAAGTTAAAACTTACCGACGATCCGATTAGATCTTTAAATAAAATTGCCAGAGAGTATCGAAATTTACACTAAGGACTTTCTAATCTTGTAGTTTCTATTGATGTATGAATAGGCTAAAAGGTCACTCAACTCAATTACTAAGTACAAAGTCCAGAAAGCTACCGTCTCGGATAAAACGTGCACAAACAGCCGCGCAATGACTCATAAAAATGTTTATGAAATATGGTAGATATTGTTAGAATGGCGTAGTGGTGCCGAAGCGTACTTGTATATTTTGTTTCCTTAAGATTTTTCTTATTCTCTCGGTGACTTCCGATATGTATGTTGCTTTCTCGAGGTTCGCTTTATGTCTATGTCTATGTACCCATTCTTCTTGAGTGTTTTGTTGATGTACCTACATCTTCTCACTGGCTAGATGTAGGTCATCACTAGCGGTTTCGACTCTGAATAGTAGTGCATTTATAATATAATATCTACACGCTAGATCTCACCATCATCCAATACAAAAGTCTTATAAACGCACTCCTATCCAGAGCCAAAACTATCAATGATGACCTACATAGACATAGACATAAAAAGAGCCACGAGAAAATGAACGAAGTAGCAAACAGAAACGGAACCAACGAAAGGGATAGCATCGATAGCATGTTTACCGTACATAGCGGAAGTCGCTGAGAGAATAGGAAGAATCCGAGAGAAACAGAAGATACAAGTACGCTTCGGCATCACCACGCCAATCCAACAATATCTACCAACAGCAAAAGACAGGCTAAAAAGAACAAGGACAAAAGGTATCTCTAGAAAACATTTCAGTGCGAAGATTGCTATGTCGAACAAACAAGAAGAACAGTGAAGAAATTAATTAAAAAGCACGAGAAAAACGTAAAATTTATAAGAGTTAAAACGCACCATAAAACGGGACATAAAATGAATTTCGACAACATAGAAGTGAGCTACCACGAAGAACTAATCAGGAAAGCCATAGAGATAGAAAAAAACAATACCGGCAACGGAGAAGAAGGCCTCCTCTCCCCTAAACAATGTAAACAAAATCACATCAAAACTGGTCCCTCCCCTAAACAAAATCCTGTATACGCGTCTATTCCCCTCAAGGTGTATAACGAATCCTTGTTCATGTGGTTTATGTTTTATAGATGAAACTAGTTATTCCGTCATACGTTGCTCGTCTATCGAAAACATAGCTTGAGATGATTCAGTTTAAATTTAAATCCAATTTAAAACGCTAGAAGATGTGGGGTTAAACGTTAAAAGCAGAAGAAGAGTTCCAACCAGTGGTACAATCAGCATTGATAATACAAAATGTGTAATGTTTGGTTTTCTTTGTGTTTTGTGAAATTTTATCGGTACATTACTAAAGCAAATTCTAGCTTCTGGTCCTTGCACCTCGGGTTTGATACAAACTGGAACAGCTGGCAAACAAGCTTTTTGCAATAGCGGGGAAAACATAGAGATGAAAGACGTAGATACTGTGCAACCAAGCCATAAAACACAATAATGTACGGTCACGAAATTTAGGAGATATTAAAGAAAGTAAATGAATCAACATAAGACAAACTGATTCAAGGCAGAGAAAAGCTGACCAAGAAGAAGTAGTAGACAAGATCTAAGAGCAAGCGGGCGGCAAATTAGTCATCTCCATCACATCACGACTTAAAAGAGCATGTGAAGCTCCACCGCGGATGTGGCCTCACCGAGCTCAAAGGTTGGGATACGAAACTGCTAATCAATACAATACGATACGTCTCTGAGCAGGACACCAAAGCTCGATTTTCCAGAAATCTGTAAATTAAAAACAAAACACTACAGGAAGCAAGTGTGCAAGGAAGATTAAGACAAGTCAACTTCCCCGCTCATTTTTAGGACGGCGGAGGTGGAAGGGTTCTTTATGGGTACAATTTGTTGCTGCATAGAAGGTAAAGAAAGCCGAATACCGAAAAGTGGAAAAACCGAGACAAATTTTTTTTTCAAATTAAATCACTGTCTAAAATATTGTCCTCAAGGTATGTGCTCTTTACAAAATTTCACCTAGAAATCTGCGCAAGCTGCTTTGTAAACCTAGCGCTATCAACGCCGTCTTAGAAAAAGCCTAAAATCAATGTAAATACGCAAAAACAACAGTAAGGCATCAAGCTGTAGATGACTGCAAGCTCCAGATACCTTCTTGAAGCAACTGGCTATTCAAACCTTTATAGACGTTTCTGAGACAGCGAAACATAGCAGACTCTGCGGTTAGCTCGACCTAAGACGTCGGATTACGCTTTAACCCATGCCTTAGAGTTTAAGGCAATAAAATAGGCGTCGCACCAAGACAACCATAAGCTCTGCTGTGCTGCAGGAGTACGCGCGCAACCACAAAAAAGCATCGAGCAAATAGTGCGACGTGTGTTCCGCAAACAAGTAGTTCGTGGAAGAGAAGTAACATGCTGGACTAAAGAGAAGTGAGTCACGTACGACGACGCTGTACTAAACCCAAAAGAAGACTAGAAAAGCGTCCAGAAAACTTGAACAGGTCGACCGAATGGGGCAAGAGAAGACGTGACTGAAAGTGTGGGGACGGTACGCTTGGATGGATATCTCCGGAAATGCTACATTCGCGCTATTAAATCAATGGATGAAGACTTGGTTAAAAAGGGAACACAGCTCCAGTAAGGATCCTAAATGTCAACTCGGATCCTGTAACATTGAAAAAGACCGTAGTAGGCCAATGTACGCCAGCTTCTCAAATTGTAAGATGGGTGGATTGTAGCCGCCGAAGAAGTGTCCACAACGTCTGGCTAAAGTTAAAACGTTGATCCAGCAGTATCAAGATGTGTGCACTGGAGAGTAATTCCAAAAGAAGAACTGACGTAGTGAAGCACAAAATTAATATCGGAAACGCTCGGTTGATACGACAACATCCACGCCAACTTTCTTTGGCAAACAAACAATTACAGATATGGAGAGAAAAGGTGTGATTGAACCTTCAAAAAGTCCATAAGCGTGCCTAGTAGTACTAGTAAAGAAGAAAGATGAATAAACGAGGCAACAGAAGAATTACTGTGTAAGTAGGAGAGGGCTATTAGAAGTCGTCAAGTTCATAAGACAAATATTTGTATGGACGAAAAGAGAGATTGCAAGAATATGACTATGACATAAAAAGCAAAAGAGTCATCGGAACGCTGATGCCTTGCCCAGAAGACCATGTCCGGCAGACTGCAACCATTGTTCCCGTCTTAACGAAAAGACAGTTGCGTCGCGAACCCGAAATAAGAGCGTTCTTAAACTAAAAAGCAAACGGACGACGACCAACTTAGGAAGGAGTAAGTGCTTAGAACATAAACGTTCGAGCATACTAGAAGCAGTTGGACTCTTTGAGAAGAGAAGACGGTCTTCTTAAGCGATCCCTAAAGATTGTCCAGGACACGGAATACGGATCTAAGTTGGTACTGCCGAAGAGCCGAGTGTCAGATGTGTCGCAGCATTTGCACGATCGTACATCAGAAGGACACTTGGGCGTGAAAAAGACATCAAGATAAGATCGAGAAAGATTCTACTAGGTGAACTGCAAAAAAAAACGAACAGTGGCGTAAGTACATGGTCAGTCCATCAGGAAATGGTCTAGCAAGAAAGTGCAAAGCACTAATAAACAATATAACATGAAAATCCCGTTAGAAAGAGTGGGTCATTCCCAGAATCTGATTCCGGGAACAAATACATCTTGGTGGCGATGAAATATTACACAAAATAGGAAAAACAAGAAGCAGCTACTGTCGCAGATGTTTTAATAAAAGGGTTCCGATTCTGCGCTGTTTCAAGAAGTTTTCCGACTGTTGCTTCAACCAGGCGACATAGTTGTAAAATCTGCAACAAAAACGTGGTTTGTCGTAGTATTTAAGAAGAAGTTTGAACGACCAGATGAACTACGAAGACAGTAACCGGCGATCGACAAAGTCTTAAAACTACGTGATGACTGAGAAGTAGTCAAATGCAAAGCCTTTATACGGAAATCTGTGCCGAGCCTTATGGAATCTTAAGAGAGAAACGGAGTTCCAAGAAATTGGCAGTACCCAAGCTTGGTTGCGGCGTAGATCAGCTGGATTGGAGGACAGTTCGAAATATGTTGAAGCACAAGTGTTGATCTGCAGTTACCATACAAGTAGGACATCGGATCAAAAAAAGTACACTGACTGCTGCTTTTATGCTCAAGTTGCCAAAATAGAGAGAGCTGCCGATATCGCCACGACTCTTTCTATCGGTGCCGCGTCCAGCTTCCTGTGTTGAGAATAAACAGACTTAAGAAGGAGACAGTAAAACACATAGAAACATCAAAATTATTCAAGATGATTAGAAGTGATTACCGGAATATTCTCGAAGCTGATAATGCAAGTCCACCTTGTCTTAGTCCCTCCTTAGTTGTAAACTCTTCCGATTGTTGATTACCTATTCTCGCATAGTTTCTTGTGTTGTCGTACAGGTTTTTTATACAACTTGTCAGTTTACCATTTACTCCTCTTCTTTTTAGACTACCCCACATTGCTTTCCTTAGGATACTATCAAATGCCTTTCCTAGATCAATTAAGGCTATGATCCGCCCTTATACCGTCGTGTCCAGCTGATTTACATCTATTTAACTTCTTCAAAGCCTCTATTCCTTCGTCTCATGTTTATGTTCTTCAATGTTTTCTGTACTATTTTTTCTCTTATATGTATATGTACTTTTCTCTTACGCAACGATCTTAGTATCCTATAGTATAGTTTTTAGTTTCCCAATCTGTCCCGTACCATCTTCTCACCAAATTCTTTACACGATTTTATTTTTCCGTAACGTTATTTCTTTGTTCTTTATTTTTTATCAGTTCTATTTCTTAAATATTCTTTCCCTACTTTTTTTTAAGTTTTTATCTCCGTTCTTAATCCTTCATTACACCGACTTGTTTGTTTCTGTCCTTTAATGCTTTTTGTAATTCCGCATACTTCTTCTTCTGTCTTTTAATATTTTTTAATACTTTTCCATGTTTCTTCTAGTGTTAAATTATCTATATTATAGCAGATTTTAGTCATGTCTTCTTGAATTCTTGTATTATATCTTCATGTTGTCTCTTGCTCTCCCAATTTATGTGTTTTGATTTTTACCTTATTTATTTTTGAACCTGTATTCGTTTTGGTATTTTGTAGTTTGGAATCGGATTTTACTCTCGTATCCTTGATTTCCTTTCTAAATGTTCTATTTATTATTATATAGTTTATAATCAATTTTTCCTTCCTACTTATTACTCCTCTTGTATATTTATGTATTTCCTTATGAGCGAAGAAGGTGTTTCTTCTTCCCCATGTTTCCATTTATGTCTGCTATTATTATAATTCTTCTATTGTTTCTGTTAATTGTTCCCAAAATCCATAGTCCATAGACCGCTACCAAAGTTGTATTTGTTTGTCTTTCCATTTTTATCTCTATTTTCAATATCCTTTTAGATATCGCCTGCCATTTATTTATATATTTTATTTTCTCCCTTTTAAATATGCAGCGCACACTCTTATTATCTCTTCTCCCGTTCCTTTCTATTGGTTTCTGATAAACTCAATATGTCCAAATCTGCTTGATTAAGTTCCTTAACCAGTTTCTTCTCTTGCGACTTAGTCCTTTTTCCGCATCCGTAATCTTTGTCATGTTCGTCATCATGGTTATTATGTTATTAACTTCTAGTGTTTTCAATGATTGCTTATTGGTGTATCTTCCTCTTTCATCTCTTCTAGCATGCCTCTTACCTTGTTGCACTTCCATTATCTTCCTTAAATGCTTAACTTTTGATATCCTTTTCTGTTTTTTCTTCTCTTTTTCTGATTTGACTATCTATGTCCCCTCTTAAATTTCTTAATTTATTTATACTCCTCGTTACCTCTATTTTTTCCTCAAAGCTTTTTAGTTCGATTCGACTTGTTTTTGGGTCCATTTTGTAGGCTGTTTTAATTCGCAAGTCTACCTTCAGTTATTTCTCATTAATGTTTCCATTTATTTCTTCATTTCCATTGAATTAATTTCAATTTAGTGTGAAAATCAGCGAGACGAAACAAAGCGTCACATAATGTTAGTGTAAATTAGCTTTAGTATTAGCATAGTTGCTTAAGGAGGAAATCGGAAAACGTCGACTGAATAGTATCAGAGAGACTTATGGAAATGCTAACAAACTCAAGCTACTGAAACCTACAATAACGTCTCCAAGTGCAGTAGAGTACCAAAAGTTTGCCTATAATTATTTAAAAAAATCCCGTTTAAATTTCAACGCGGAAAGACCTCCGATAACGCAAGTAAAACGCAAAAGCTTTATGGCTTTTCTAAAACGTTTCGGAGCATCGTAGAGATCATTTCACGACTAAAGAACCGTGAGGTGCGCGTCGGATAAATACGGAATTTAACGATCATGCAAAATAAATTCTAACTAAAAACATCATCTGTAAACATTAACGGTAATGGTTTACCTTTAATTGAACTAAAAGGTGAATGCATACAAGACGATGAATATAATATAAAAAAAATATAAAACACAAAGATAAAAAAGAGTTTGTAACAACTTGTAGAATAAATGTGGACACTTCAAACGCCGTATGAAAAGTGCAAACGTTTTTTGGTTAGCTAGTGTATTGACATTCGGAACAAAATTGGTTTCTGCGCAGCGGTTCTTTAGTCTTGAAATGAACTCTAACACCTGCAGCTATTTATGTTGACGCCAAAGCAACTGCATAAGCGCAACAATATCCTGGCAATTTTCTTCCACACAACAATCGCAACACCTTAATCAATAGTTGACTTTTCCACTATTACCGCAGTCTAATAGCAAGCACCATGGAAGGCAATTTTTGCTGACTTTGGGTAAATATGCGTTTGCTTTTCAAACTAAAATTGCTGCTATTAACTGGTGTGTCAGAAACACGATCAACTCAAAATCATACGCAAATGGTCAATTTGCCAATCAGTGCAGCTCATCTAGACACCATAAAACCAGATTGTAACGAGAAAGCTAATGACGGACGTACTAAGTAAAAAGGACACAAAGACATATATCGGACATAAAGCCATTTTCGGAATCGCTTACAAGACCAAAAAAAAACAATTTGCAACCGACTTGCAGCGGAGCATAAAAAACTATGGAAAAACTCTTCAGTTATGAAGCACACAAAACTCTTCCTTACAGAGTCATAAACACTCAAACTGCAAGGTACTTCTCATTCAACAATATTGTATACGAACAAATTAAAAGAGCAGCCATGGTATCACCACTTTCTCCACTCATGGTCAATATATTTATGAAGGATTTGGAAGAAAGAGCATTAGAAACCGCTACCTTCAAACTCAAATGCTGGCTACGTTATGTGGACGACACATTTGTAATTTGGTCTCATGGAGCAGAAACATTACACAACTTTCTGGATCACATCAACTAGTTAGATTCCAACATCAAATTCACCATGGAAACGGAAACAAACAAAAGCATTCCGTTCTTGGACGTACTGGTCACTCAAAAGATGGACAATATATTGGGACATCAAGTATACAGAAAACCGACACATACGGACAGATACCTCAACGCCGAATCACATCATCATCCAGCTCAGAAGTTTTCAGTTCTAAAATTTTAGTACACAGGACCAAGACGATCAGTGAACCGAACATGTTAAAGACCGAGCTAGGTTACCAAACGAGCGCTTTAATAAAAAACGGTTTCAAAAAAGCAGACATATATCCAGCAATTAATAAACACAGTAAAGAAAAATCAAACAGGAAGACCCCGTCGCAACTTCTTTCCTTCCTTACATAAAAGGCTGCACGGATAAAATAGCCAGGGTACTTAGAGGAAAAAACATCAAAGTGACCTTCACTGCAATAAAATAGCCAATTTCTCCAAATTGAAGGAAACAAAAGCATCACTCGAGGAACCAGGAGTCTACCACATACCTTGTTCGTGTGGGCTGGCTCATATAGGACAAACGGGACGCAACATAGCTACCATATTAAAAGAACATAAGGCGGAGACAAAGAAACACAATACAAGATTTGCTTTTGCGGAACATTTCTTAGACTCCGGTCACACAATCAAATTTGAAGAGGCAACAATGTTGGCTAAATCCCAAAACTTATGTCCTAGACTATACAAGAAAGTCATCGACATCCAGAAGTACGACAATTTCAATAGAATGGAATCGATCTAGCATCAGTATGGAAAAACATGTTCCGGAAGACTAATGAATCGAAACTGTCACCAACCACTGACCCGAACGGCGTAATATAAAGGGTTGCCAGGTCCCTATACATTCAGTTTCAGTTTTTCTGAAGAAGACAGCGAGATGACTGTCGAAATGTCAAATATTGTAAGTTTTTCAAAGTTTGTAAGCTTTCTAACTTTTATGAATTTCGTGCAAAGTGTAAATATGGAACGCGGTTCAAAACCCGAAAGTATTTATTTGTTAAAAAATCATGGCCGCAAAAGCCTTAAAAATAAAAATAATACAATGCTGAGAGTTGAGGATGTAAGAGATGTGAGGGTAGCTTATAGGTAGGAGATTGGATAGTACTGACGATAGGTCGAAAGGGTATACTTTGTTTGTGAACTTTGAGAAGTTCGTATAGACGAGTTGGTTTAGGATCTGAAGGGGTAAGTTGACATTTAGTTTCAGGAAATAGATTTGAAGATTTGGCTGACCACACGTTCAATCCTCGAAGTGGGATTACGAGTTAAAAGAGAGAGAGAATACGTTTCCTCAGACAAAATAGAATGGATTTTCGCAACATAATCAATTTGGTTCAAAACGACAGTAGCGTTGTCGACTAGAAGAACAATAATATTGTTGCGTATTTATTTATTAAAAACTAATTTATTTAAAACGACTAAGAATACGTTTACTTATTCTAGAAATATCGAAATATGTACACTCTTTAAATTAACCGAACTAATTAAATGTAGTAATATTTAATAAAAACACTTACACTATAATTTATATCACTTACAAGAAGATAAGATAACGTCCTCGGATAGCCTCACACTTGTTTACACTAATAATAACGTACACGATTATTCTCGGTATATTTATGTAGACACACGCGTGCTAACGATTTATTTATTTCCACTTTAATAACCTTCTTAACACTGCTGTATTCGCATTTCAGCAATAACTGACCTACGATTTCCATCTTCGGCATTTATAGACATCGGCGAATCCTTCTAGAGCGTTCCCTACTTTTCGCTATATCTTCTAGACAGCTTCTAGAAGGCTCTTGCATTTGTAAATAATTTCTCGAACGTTTCACTGCCCCTTCTTAGGACTGTTCTGTCCCAGAACAGGAGACTGGATATGACACCGGTAAAAGGGATCGTGACGATTGCGGCAGCTTCCTCCATTTAGGCAACTTCCTTGACCATAAAAGTAACAGTCAATGGACCCAATATTCTCCTTGGTTGGTAACTACAGACCAACACTTGAATGCCTGTTCCTCGGAAGACGACCTCCAACATGTTTGGAACTGTCCTCCAATTCAGTTGATCTAAGCCACAACCAATCTTGGGTACTGCCAATTTCTTAACATGATGGATCTCCATTTCTCTCTTGAGAGTCCATAATGTTCGCCACAGATCTTTGTATAACGGCTTGACACGTGAGTATTTCTTGGTGACCAAACAGAAAACGAAGCGTCCGTCACCACGTAGTCCTAAAACTTTTCCGACTGCCGGTTGCTGTCTTCGTAATTCATTTAGCTGCCCAAACTTCTTTTTAAACACGACTGCAACCCCTCTGGACATGTCAAGATCCTCGCCCACGCAATGGGCGATGGCGTAATCTTTTTGTGTCTGAAATAGGTCTTGTTGTTCTTCGGTGGTAACTCCGAACCTAGCTTTTCCAGAACCTCCGTATAAGTTTATAAACTTCTCGAACTCCATTTCTTCGATTGGATTCCTGGTTCTGCTACTTATTACTCTGGTTCGAACCTGGACTTGCGTATTGTGGTTATCGCCAGCAAACGGGGCTAGACGATCGACGTGGACCACTTTTGGCTTGCCTCTGGGCGACTTTCGGATGCGGTATATGACGTCGTTAATACGTTGCACGACTTCATAGGGGCCCTCCCATTGCCTTTGCAGCTTCGGCGACAAACCACGTCTCCTTTGGGGGTTATACAACCAGACCATATCGCCAGGTTGAAACCCACCATTTTGTGCCTTGACGTCATATTTGGTTTTCATCCTGTCGCTGACAATTTGTGTGTTTTTACGAACCTCTTCATGTACTTCGTCTAGCCTCTTTGCCAGCTTGCTGACGTAATCTTCTCCAGCGACTTCTTCTTCCGGTCTTCGGCCAAATTGAAGGTCGCATGGCAATCGTATTTCACGACCGAGCATTACACAGGATGGTGTTTGGCCTGTGCTTTCGTGAACGGATGATCGGTATGCCATTAAGAAAAGGTGCAAGTACTGATCCCAGTCTCTTTGGTGTTCGGACACTACCTTGGCTAAGTACTTGCCCATTGTTCGATTCATCCGTTCAACCATGCCGTCAGATTGAGGATGGAGAGGCGTGGTCCTAGTCTTCTTAATTCCTAACAGTCGGCAAACTTCTTGAAACAGCCCAGACTCAAAATTGCGGCCTTGATCCGAGTGTAATTCCAACGGAACTCCAAACCGGCAGAAAAACTCCTTTACTAATACGTCTGCGACTGTAGCTGCTTCCTGGTTGGGTATGGCGTAAGCCTCCGTCCATTTCGTAAAATAATCCATCACCACCAGGATGTATTTATTTCCCGAATCGGATTCTGGGAACGGCCCTGCGATGTCAATCGCTACTCTTTCCAAAGGGCTTCCTACGTTGTATTGTTTCATGGGTGCTTTGCGCTTTCTCGCTGGACCATTTCCTGAAGCGCATACTATGCATTTACGGCACCATTTCATGACGTCCTCTTTGCAATTCATCCAGTAGAATCGTTCTCGCACTTTACCCAACGTCTTCTTAATGCCAAAGTGTCCCTCCTGATGTCCCATCGTGGAGATGCTTCAACACTTCTGTTACCCTGCTCTTCAGCACTACCAACTGTAGTCTGTTTCCCGTGCCCTCGGCACTTTCTAGGGATCGCTTAAGAATACCGTCTTCTACTATCAAGGAGTCCCACTGCGCCCAGTACGCTTTGATATTTCTGCCCAAAGCACTCACTTCCTCCCAGGTTGGTCGTCGGCCGCTTTCTTTCCAGTCGAGGAGTTGTCTTATTTCAGGATCGTCTTCTTGTTCGCGACGTAACTGCTCAGGTTCCCACTCATCATCAACCATAGCAGTTCTCCGGAGACATTCGACTTTTTCTTCCAGTCGCGAACAATAGCTGCAGTCCGCCAGACATGGTCTTCTGGACAAGGCATCAGCGTTTCGATGACTGCTTCCGGCACGGTGTTCTGTGTTATAGTCATACTCTTGCAGTCTCTCGATCCATCTTGCTACTTGTCCTTCTGGGTTACGGCCATTTTAAGGCGGCGTGGTTTGTTCTCAGTAAGAATTTTCGTCCATACAAATACTTGTAGAAATGTTCGATGGACTTAACGACTGCTAACAGCTCCCTCCTAGTCACGCAATAATTCCTTTCTGGCCTAGACAAAACCTTGCTAAAGTACGCGATAACCTTTTCTTGTCCATCTTGAACCTGCGAAAGGACCGCGCCTATTGGCCATATTGCTTGCGTCGGTATCCAAAACAAACTTTCCATCTTCTCGTGGATAACTCAAAATCGGCGAAGTGACTAGGGCCTGTTTTAGTTGATTAAAAGAATTTTCGCAGTCTTCATTCCATCTAAATTCTGCTTTTTCTTCGGTTAGTTTTGCCAATGGTTTGGCAATATTGGCAAATCCGGGGACAAATCTTCTATAATAAGTGCACAACCCAAGGAAACTTCGGACCTGATGTTTGTCGATGGGTCTTGGACATGCTTGCACTGCTCGGATTTTGTCTGGGTCAGCCCTTACTCCATCTCTAGATACGACGTGGCCAGGGTATTGCACTTCCTTCTTAAATACGTGACACTTCTTTGGGCTCAGTTTAAGGTTAGCCCCACGTAATCGCTGGACAACTTCCTTCAAGTTGTTCAAGTGTTCTTCAAACGACCTTCCAACCACGATCACGTCGTCCAGGTAAACCAAGCACGTCTTCCAAGACCATCCGCGCAAGATGGTCTCCATCAAACGCTCGAACGTTGAAGGAGCGTTACACAGGCCGAAGGGCATTACAGTGAACTGCCACAAACCAGTTCCGATCGTAAAAGCTGTTTTTTCACGATCCTTGGGTTCTAATTCTACCTGCCAGTATCCACTCTTTAAATCTAACGTAGAAAACCACTGGGATCCTGACAGGGTGTCTAGCGTATCGTCAATTCTGGGTAAAGGGTAGCTGTCCTTTTTGGTCACTTCGTTTAGCTGCCTGTAGTCTACGCAAAACCTCGTTGATCCATCCTTCTTCTTTACGAGTACCACTGGGGATGCCCATGTGCTACTTGAAGGTTCAATCACGCCTTCCCTCTCCATATCCGTAATTATTTGTTCGGCTTCTTCTCTCTTCGCCAAAGGAAGTCTGCGTGGATGTTGTCGTATCGGCCGAGCGTCTCTGGTATTAATTTTATGTTTCACCACGTTAGTTCTTCCTTTGGAACCACTCTCCAGCGCGAACACATCTTGGTACTCTTGGATCAACACTTTAACTTTAGCCAGCTGGTCTTGGCTGAGGTTTTCGCATTTGGTGGTAAGAATGTCCAATAGATGTTGTGGACACTTCTTCGGCGACGTATCTTCGTTCGACTTCACGCATCTCACAATTTGTGATACTGGCGTGCATTGGCCTACCACGGTCTTCTTTTTCAACGTTACAGGATCTGAGTTGATGTTTAAGATCCTTACTGGCATCGTGTTCTTCACTCGTACTAAAGTTCTGCCAACGAGTAGTCCCTTTTCAACTAAGCTGCCCTCCATTGGTTCAATCGCGCGTATGTAGCCTTCTCGAAGACTTCCATCCAGGCGTGCCATCACCACACTTTCAGTCCTTGCAGGCAGGGTCACGTCTTCACTCAATAAGACTCGCACGGCTGCCTTCTCTGACGAATGGAAAGGAATTTCTTCATTGTCGATCTTCAGGACATCGTTCTTCATATCCAAATGGAACCCATACTTCTTTATCACGTCCATTCCCAGGATAACTTCTTCCGTGATGTCGGCTACCAGTACTTGATGGTCGAGTACTCTATTTCCCAAACCAATGGTTACTTTGACATGTCCGTGAGTAGGTATTTCTTCGCCCGTCGCCGTTCGAAGTCGTACTGTTACTGATGATGTCTTCTCGTTTTCCAATAAGATGTCAGGACGAATGATGGTCTTCGTCGCTCCCGTGTCAACCAGTAACTGGACGCTTCTTCCATTGATCTTGCCATCGAGATAAATGCTATGCAATTGTTTTCTAGGCGACGCCATTTGAATGGTAATTTCCGGGGCATGGCTCGTTGAGGTCGACTTTCGCCCCATTCGGTCGACCTGTTTTAGTTTTCCGGACGCTCTTCTGGTCTTCTTTTGGGCTTAGTACAACGGCGTCGTACGTGGCCCACTTCTCCGCAGTTCCAACACGTCACTTCTCTTCCTCGAGCTACTTGTTCCCGAAATACACGTCGCACTATGTCTTCGATGCTTATGCTACTTCGGTGCGACGCTTGTTTCGCCGCCTCGAACTCCAAAGCATGGGTTAAAGCGTCATCCAACGCCTTCGGTCGAGCTAACCGAAGAGTCTGCTGCGTTTCGTTGTCCCGGAGGCCGTCTACAAAAGTTTGTATCGCCAACTGCTTCAAGAAAGTGTCTGGTGCTGTAGGATACGCAAGCCGTGTTAGTCTGGCGATGTCAGCCTCAAACTCTTGAAGACTTTCGGCAGCTTTTTGAATCTGACTTTTAATTTGAGCTTGATAGACTTGTTGAAGATGAGCATCTCCATATCTCATTTCTAACCGTGAAATTAAACGTTCGTAATTTTCTTGTAGGTGGTCAGGAACAGTTTGTAAAATTCCAAGCGCTTCTCCACGTAAGGACACTATTAAAGACGTCGCTTTCTGCTTGTTGATCCAACCATTAGCAGTAGCTGCGGCTTCAAACTGCTTGTAGTAGGTTGACCATGGAACTTTACCATCAAAATTCGGTGGTACAACTTTAAACTTGTGTGTGGTTTCTTCCCGATGGTCCATTATTAAATCTTCACTCGTGACGCTTTCTTCACCGTGGCAATTCATTTGCTTCATTTTTTCTTCAATCAGTTTTATTCTGTCTTCTAATTTGTCCTCTATTGCTTCTATTTTCTCATTCACAGATTCGCAAATTTTTTCTTTCAAATTTAGCATATCTGCTTGAGTTTCTTCTTGAACAATTTTAATTTGATTTACTATGCTCGTTCGTATTTCTTCTTTTAAACTTCTAGAATTTTCTTCCATTTTCTGGGAATTTTCGTGAAACTTTTCTTCCATTTTTCTATTCATCGATTGTTGACCATTTTTTATCGATTCAAGAAATTCAAATAGTTTTGCATCCATTTTAACTGCTTGCGAACGCGTCACCGGCATAAATTTAATATAACACGAAAGTTTAAGTTCACTACTTTTTAAAATACAGTTTTTGTATAACACAAAATTTTAATAACGATCCACTTGTTAATAATAAACGGAAACGAATTTAATTAATATCGCGATCACGCACTTGTTAAAAGAAAAAGTTTAATAAACACTATTTTATACTTTATAAATAAACGCGCGTATCGCGAACAGTTAATTCAATGTTCTTTATTACGGGAGCGATATTAAATTACTTAATGGTATTTACGCGAACCGTTTGTTTTATTCGATACCCCACACCTGACACCACTGTTGCGTATTTATTTATTATAAACTAATTTATTTAAAACGACTAAGAATACATTTACTTATTCTAGAAATATGTACACTCTTTAAATTAACCGAACTAATTAAATGTAGTTATATTTAATAAAAACACTTACACTATAATTTATATCACTTACAAGAAGATAAGATAACGTCCTCGGATAGCCTCATACTTGTTTACACTAATAATCACGTACACGATTATTCTCGGTATATTTATGTAGACACACGCGTGCTAACGATTTATTTACACTTGATAATCTTCTTAACACTGCTGCATTCACATTCCAGCAATAACTGACCTACGATTTCCATCTTCGGCATTTATAGACATCGGCGAATCCTTCTAGAGCGTTCCCTACTTTTCGCTATATCTTCTAGACAGCTTCTAGAAGGCTCTTGCATTTGTAAATAATTTCTCGAACGTTTCAATATCAAGGTTCCTACAAAGACTTTTTGGGGGTAACTCTTCCGACTTAGAAGTGTTGGATTTAAGAATTTTAGATGATTCAAGGATTTTGCCAGTCTGAGATGTGGCGAGTAAGATGTCTTATAGAAGACTTGGCAGCACATAAAATACCTTCTTTAAGAATACGTTTAGGAGCAACAGCAAAACTCAAACCCTTTGAGAGACCGATTTCTGTTCTGAATTGAGAGCCAAATTAGATAAATTGACAACCGTCTTTAATAAGTTAGTAGTGGATGAAACTTTACGATTTTAGATTCCAATAATTGAAACTTTTTGAGATGGTTAGTCGTAGAGTGGTATTATACTGCTGGTAAGTAATGCTGTCAAAGAGATTCCAATCATTCGGGGATAGAGTGTTCGCCCACTCAAGATAAAGATAAAAGAGTTGTTTCGAAACGGTGTCTAACTCTCGCCTAGTTTGCTCAATCCGTTCGCGTATCAAGCTAGACTAGCACGGTGTAAGATCTTTTTAGAAGAACGTGTTTGAATGTAGAACATGATTTTGAGGAATGCAAGAATGATGTGGTCACGACAGCGACTAAGAACGGTTAAAGTGCACAAAAGTTTGACGAGTTTGTAGCAAAGTTTGGAAAATACGGAGATTGTTAATTTAATAGCAAAGGCTTCCAGGGTCAGAGTCTATACTAAAATGAGAACGTCTTCCTATATAATTGTTCTTCCACTACTGTCGTTTTGAATCAAACTGATTATGTTGAGAAATCCATTTTATTTTGTCTGAGGAAACGTACGCTCTTCTAACTCGTAATCCCACTTCGAGGATTAAACGTCTTCTTCTTCTCTAGTCGTTCTCTATCCTCTGGATATATGCCTCTCTCAAATCTTTCCAGGCATCTCTATTCGTACCATCGTTGTTGGGGTCTTCCTATGCTTCTTTTTTCTCTCCAAGATTTCCATCTAGTCACTTTTCCACTCCAGTTATTACTGCTGTTTCTTGCTACGTGACCAGCCCAGTTCTATTTAAGGGTACATATTCTTTGTGTTATATCTTGGACCTTTGTGGTGTTCCTTATCCATTCGTTGGTTTTATGGTCCGCTAGCAAAACACCTAGCATGTTTATTTGAATTGCTCTCTGATAAACTTGCAATTTATTTAATATCCTCTTGGTTAGACTCCAAGCTTCACATCCGTAGGTTGCCACCGGAAGAATACATTATAAATTTTGGTTTTTAACTTCAAAGGTAGTTTGGATTTAAAAATGTGTCGCATTTTCCCGTAAGCTGTCCATTCCAATCGTATTCTTCGGTTTATCTCGAATATGTTCGACAGTGCTGTAGCTCTTTCTAAAACCTGCTTGTTCTTTGGGCTGATAGTCGTCAATTTTTTTCTCTAGACGGTTTATTATTTTCATAAACAGTTTATATACCTGAGATAGGAGCTTATGGGTCTATAGTTTTCCAGATTCGACCCCCTTGTTTATATATCAGAACCACAACGGCTCCCAGTCATGTGGTATCTCTCCTTCTGCAAGACATTTATTAAAAAGTGTTGGTAGTTGTTCAGCAAAATATTCTCCTGATCCTTTCAGCATTTCTGACAGTATGTCATCTTCTCCTGCAGTTTTTCAACTAGTTAAGTGCCTTAGTAATATCTTCTTTTCCTATGTCAGGAAGGTCTTCTGAGCCGACATTAAAAATTTTACCGTCTTCGTTTTTATTTTCTATATTAGCGTCTATCTCTGTTCTTATATCATACAGCTCTTTGTAGTAGTTCTTCGTTATGCGCAGTAAATCTTCTCTGTCTTCTGCGATGTTTCCTTGCTTGTCAGTTAGCCATCTTTCTGACTGTTTTATTAATATTTCTGTATTCTTCTGTATCTCTTTCGCCCCTGTTAATCAAGCTCTCTCCTTTTACCATCATTTGTTTTGTTTCTATGCTCAGCTTTTCAGGTTTGTCCCTTGGTTTCAAGATATTATTTGACGTTTCTTTCAATGCTTTTGTTAACCGTTTGTTTATTTGATTTATGCCTTCAAAAGGTTTTATCGGCTCCTTCTTTATTCGATGGGTTGTTTTGGTTATGAATTCTGGTTTTTGTGTCTTTAGGGTACTTGCATCTAGATTCTTTTTGGAAGTATTTTCCGTTCATAAATATTTTACACCTAACGATTCTATGGTCGCTACCTGTCGTGAACGAGCTAAGAACATCTGCGTTTTTAATTATGTGCTTCTGTTGTGTCAGCATGAAGTCTATTTTATTTTTTGTGGTTCCATTTGGACTTACCCATGTCCATTTTTTATTTGGTCTTTTTTTCGTAGAAAGTGTTAATTGCGTATAGTTGTTCTTTTTCTAAAAAGTTTATTAGTATATTGCCTCTTTCATTTCTTGTTCCATAGCCAAACTTGCCTATATATCTTGAGTATGTGCCATCATTTTGCATTAAAGTCTCCAATGACCCGTGTGTATTTTGTTTTGTTCTCATTTAGGCATTGTGTTATTTCATCATAGTGTACTTCCACCTCTTGGTCTTCATGGTTACTAGTTGGTATTTGTATAATTTTTATGGTTATATTCGCATTAATTTTTAATATGATATATATCACCCGGTCAGTTTTCGCCATAAGTATTTGCAAGTATGGGACCATTCTTTTGTACACTGGAACTCCAACGCCGCCAATGCTACAGTTAAACGTGAAGTCAGCCAAATCTTCCAATCTTCCAATCTACCACCTGAAACTAAACGTCGACTTACCCCTTCAGATTTTAAACCACCTCGTCTATACGGACATCCCAAAGTTCACAAACAAGGTATTCCATTTCGACCTACTGTCAGTACTAACCAGTCTCCTACCTACAAGCTAGCCAAGTTCTTGTTCAACATGCTTTGCAAATTTACAAGTAAAACCTCTTCTCGTATCCTACACTCTCAGCATTTTATTCAACGTTTAGAAACTATAAAACTTGAACTCCAAGATCTTCTTGTGAGCTTTGATGTCACTTCACTTTTTACTAAAGTTCCTATTAAAAATTCGCTTATTATCATCGAACTGATTCTGTCTGTCAACATGGCAAGGACTTGAGTTTGATTCTTCTTATTGATAAGTGTTTATCCTCCACTTATTGACACATGTTCACACTCAATAAACAACAATACGTTCTAAAGTTCTACAGTAACTAAAATATGCTTTTTTTATACAACAGTCATGTTTCACCAATGTAGATTAAATCACATTAACATCGAATTTAGTATACACCTTGAGATAAAACTGTAAAATTTTGGAGAAGGAAAAAAAATCGGAGAGATTTTACCTATCGAATTGAATGTAATATACGTCAGATTTTTCTATCTGAGTTACTGTAACCTTATAAATGTATGGTAGAAATGCCAATTTGAAAGCAAAGTGATCGGGCAAGGTTGGCAAAAGATTTAAGAACAGAACAAGCAGTACCTGAACGTTATTTTTATGAATTATTTACACAAGTAAGAACATCTGCGTTATACCTAATCTCGAAATGAATATAAACTTATCAACGGTCGGTAATGATTTGCCGCTGTCGGTAATATCATTGTATTTATAAAATATAAAAACAATGGTAATATTGAGAGTTTGATAACATTGGCTGCTTTGCTTCTCAATCGACAAAAGCCTGCCGCTGAACACAACTTTTCTGTAGAGGTCGTCATAAAATTCGGACGAAAACAATACCTACAAGGGGAATTGCTAAAATTGACAAACATTGCATCGAAGTACAAGATTTAGTCGTTCGAATCTAAGAATAATGATAGATCGCACTACTTTAATCTTTACCTCTAAACAAAACGCGTAATTCAATATCTACATCTTTATGTACCTACATTTATTTTCTTCACGAATTCGTGGTTGACTTTCAACCAAATTATTCATAAATTATCATTACGTAAGTATAGAAAGAAATATGAGTTCAAATTAAAAATTAATTTAATACGTACGAAAACGATAATTATTACTTAATTTAACAGATATTTGATTAAATCAGAAAGATGCGGAAGAAAAACAGATGATCTCGAAATTGCCCAAGGTGACCAAATACTTCTCATCACCAACAGTTCGAGAATCTGCAGCTCCGATTCCGACAGATAGTGCAGCTCCAATTCCGACAGATTCCGACAAAGAGTTGCTCAAGAAGATGCAACTCCATCGACTTCAACAGATACTGCCGCTCCCACAGTTCTTCGTCGTGACTGTGAAGAGTTGCAACAACCTCAAACTGGAGACCTACAGGAAACTCATCAGACAGTAACACCAATTTCTAACGACCCTGCAAACTGGTTGCAATTCACAGAGGATGATCGCTCTATATGGATTAGTAAAGGACCTGAATTTTTCCAGAACAGAAAATGCGATTATTTTGATTCGGCCAGAAGTTATACGGAACACGATGGAAAAGTAAAAGTTCGGTGTCTGAACCCATCGGTTTTTTCTCAAAAACTGCAAAACGGCAAGACGGTTGACAGATCTTGGCTTTTATACTCTCCAACACAGAAAGTTTTGTTCTGCTTTCCGTGTCACCTTTTCTCACCCGCGTGTACCGCCTTCTGTTCTTCAAAAGGCTTCAACGATTGGAAACGTTCCGGGATTTCCATTTTGGAACACGAGAACAGTTTGGGACACAGACAAGCCATCTTGACTTATTCGTCACAAAAGAAGAGCGTTGGTCTTCTAAGTGACCGTCTCGCTACTCAACTGAACGACGAAATGATTTACTGGAAACGGGTGTTGAGAAGGATTATCGAGTTCATAAAATTCTTGGCATCACGAGGTCTAGCGTTCCGCGGGGACAATCAAGTCATCGGATAGCAACATAATGGAAATTATTTGGGCGTGCTGGAGCTGCTGAGCTCCATTTTTTGCTGATCATTTGCATAATTATGCAAACAAACGTAAAGGACACGTTTCCTACTTGTCAGCTTCTATTTGCAATGAGTTCATAGCTATAATGGGACAGCAAGTATTGAGCAAAATTATTTTGGAACTGAAGGAAGCGAAGTACTACTCGATAAGCGTCAATTCTACCCCTGATATCTCTCACGTCGATCAGCTCACTTTCGTCGTACGGTACATGTAGGAATGTTCCTCAGTAGAACGTTTCCTGGACTTCATACCAATAGAACGGCACGGAGCAGCGTACTTGTCCAATACCGTTGTATCTTTTCTTGAAGAAAAAGGTATAAGTTTACAGGACTGTCGTGGGCAAACGTACGACAACGCACCAAACATGGCAGGACAGTAGAATGGGTTGCAAGCGAAACTGTACATGCGCTCTTTTCGTTCCATGTCTGGCGCACAGTTTGAACCTTGTCGTCGGGCAGGCCGCAGGATGCGTCATGGAGGCAACAGACTACTTCCAGTTCCTGCAAAAACTATACTTTTTTCGCAAGTTCTACTCATCGTTGGAACGTGTTGAAAGAGTCTCTCGGGCCAGGCATAGTAGTGAAACGTCTTTCGGATACCAGATGGTCTGCACGCGCGGATGCTGTATCCGCGTTGCAAAAGAGTTACCCAAGCATCATCGAGGCTCTGAGGACTATGGATGACCAACAAGAACTGCCAGAAACATAAAACGAAGCTCGGGGCATTTTGAAGAAAATGCAAATGTTGGACACTGTTATGCTGATCGAGATGTGGAGTAACATTTTAGTCAGGTGCAACGAGACGTCGAAGAGTCTACAAAGTTCCAGCCTTCTTCTCGATGTAGCGCTCAAGTTGGTGGACTTGCTAACTGTGTTTGTGAAGGATCAACGCGACATGTATGAAACTACTTCAAAAGAGATCTACCCGGACTTCGAATACAAAACTAATACAACCCGTTCAAGACAAAGGAGCTCCCGTTTGACTTTCTTCGATGGAGCTACAGAAGATACCCAGTTCCAGGGCCGCGAGAAATTCAGAACTGAGGTCTATATTCCAATCATCGACACATTGATCGCTCAACTGCAACAACGTTCGAAGGCTTACGATCAATTACTCAATTTGTTCGGGTTCTTTTCCAGATTGAGTGTTTTGCGAACAGAAGAACTGGAAATTCATTGTCAGACTTTTACAGAGTTTTATGTAAACGATATGTTAATAAAAAAGAACTGCTTGTGGAATGTGAGCATTTTCAGCATTATTTGTTTCAAGAAAAAATGCTTGGTGATCACATACCTATCTACGATATGTATAACCTTCTAAAAAGTAACAATCTTGTTGAGACGTTTCCCAACGTAGAAATCGCGTTTAAGATTTTCTTGTCTTTAATGGTTACTAACGCCAGTGGCAAAAGATCATTTTCAAAACTCAAACTGATCAAAAATGAACTGCGAAACAGTATGTGTCAGGAGCGATTAAAATGTTTATCTCTGATGAGCAATGAAAATGAATGAAATTGATTTTAACGATGTGATCGAAGATTTTGCGTCACAAAAGTCCCGAAAAAACCGGTCTAATAACACTGGTCTGCAAAAAAATATTTTTTATCGAGCCCTGACACTATTCCGGGTGATTCTTATGTAAAATGACGTTCTGAATCCAAATATGTCTTCCGTTTTCTTCCATCACCCACCATTTTCGAGGGAGCCCCAAATCTCTAATTTTACCACTTTTCGATAAATTTATTTATCGAACGATAATAATAATTATAATAATTATTATAATAATAAATATATGGACATGAATTTAATTTAAATGGGAAAAAGAACTATTTTAGCTATAAACAGTAATAAATAAAAAGATATTCATCGTTACTTGGTGCTTGCTTTCCTTTTATACCCTGAGGTACAGCTCTCTCGTTTCAAAAACCAGCAGTACTCCGCCAACATGCTTTCATTCCACTTCCCTGAAAATCTCTTCTCCAGCTTAGCGATGTCTTGATGGAACCGTGCCCCGTGTTCATCCGAGACTGCTCCTAAATTTTCAGGGAAAAAGTCCAGATGCGAGTGAAGGAAGTGAACTTTAAGAGACATGTTACATCCTATGTTCTTGTACGCTAAAAGCAGTTCCTCGACGTGAGCGACATAATCTTCACTTTTGTGGTTACCCAGGAAGTTCTTACAAACGTTTTGAAATGCAAAGCTCGTTTTTCTTTTCGATTTAGGTGTTCAATAAACGTCGAATCTTGGAAGAGTTGTCTAATCTGGGGACCAACAAAAACGCCTTCTTTGATTTTAGCTTCACTAAGACGAGAAAATTTAGTTTTCAAAAATTGAAATGCGCCACCTGTCTTGTCCACTGCTTTCACAAACTGCTTGATCAATCCAAGTTTGATGTGTAAAGGTGGTAAGTAAATATTTTCCTTCGGAACCAAAGGATTGTGAGCGACATCTTTCTGACCAGGAATAAGATTTTCTTGCAGAGGCCAGTCCCGTACGATGTAATGTTTATCTCGGACTCGGTTATCCGATTCACAAAGGAAGCAGCAATATTTTGTAAATCCTGATTGCAGGCCCGTGAGTAGAGCAACAACTTTTAAGTCAGCGCAAAGTTTCCACTTATAATCATGATAACTAATTTTATCAAGGATTCTGAAGATGTTTTTGTACGTTTCCTTCATATCAACAAAGTATGAAACTGGAACTGATGGGAAGTCATTTCCATTTGCCAACAGGACAACTTTTAAGCTTGTTTTTGATGAGTCTATAAACAGTCTCCATTTGTCTGGGTCACATGGCATCTGTAGCTCTGTCATCAATAAATTTGCATTAGGGCAGAACACTAAACATTTATCTTCTGAGAAAAGACATTTCAGGGTTGCTTGTCTGGTCCTGTAAGAAGATATTTTTACTCCCTTTTCTAAGAGATTCCACTGTTGAAGTTGCGATCCTGGGAGCTGAGATTTAGTCTTGGGTAACTGCAAATCCCTGACAAGATCATTTAATTCCGATTGAGTGAGGACGTGAGGTTGCCGAGAAACTAAATCTGCGGAATACTCTTCATCATCATTGAACGTATCATTCGAAGCTCCAGGTTGTGGCTCAGAGTCTTTTAAATCAATTTCCGGCTCTAGCGTACAAGTGTTTGGGGGCTCTGGGATTGGCAAAGTATCGTTATGAGGAACAGGTCTTAGAGCTGACGGAATATTGGGATACTGAATTGTATGCTTACTTTTGCTCGAAAACCCGACGGTGGAAGTCATACAAAAGTAACAATCTGTAAGATGACAGCGAGGTTCACGCCAAACCATGGGCACAGCAAATGGCATTGATTTACGAGTACCTTTGAGCCATTTGGTCAAACTACTGTAACAAGTCGTACAGCAAACTGATGGAGCCCAAGTCTTGTCCTGGTCGCCAACTTGACAATCAAAGTACAATTTATAAGCTGTTTTAACAAGGGGTTTTCGTTGCGCTTTTAAAGTTAATTCCCCGCAGACATAGCAGAAGCTATCGGGATGATTTTTACACTCGCGTGGCATAATTAAACAGTAATTCAACGCCCGACAATAACCACAAATCACACTTAGTCACTTGAAAAAATTCGGAGTAAAAGCAGTTTTACTGTTTCACACAAATGAACAAAAATGAACACAAAATCCAGCACGTTTAAAACGTCGATAAGTTAACTCTGCAACAGCTATAGATGTGCTGATCGAAGCAGTTAAGCAAACAATGTAATATACTGTAATGAGAAGAGTAATGCAAGTTCAAGCCTGTCGAAAATTCCTGTTCAAACCTGCATGTGGTATTGAGATCGCCAGCGTCGTGCAGTGAATCTTCCTAACTGTTTATTGATATTTTTTTACTGTTCTTATATATTTGTATTTTATTGTTGTTTCTATATACATTTTATAGCAAAACTTTTGCCATATACTTTGGTATAAATTTTATTACCTGCTTTGGGATTTTTAACGGCTATAAGTTAAAATTCTAAAAAAAATGCAAAAAATAAAATAAAAACGAGGTCCCCCCAAAATAGGTAGGCGATGGGTAAAAACGGAGCTCATTTTTGGATTCAGGAGGTCATTTTACATAAGGATCGTCAAGAATGGTATCAGGGGCGATTTTCATGCAGACCAGTGGAATCTAAACATAAACATAAACTTTATATAATATAGATTATTTCTTAGATAAGTGTTTTTATATTTATCTTTATGTTATAAATAAGTATAATAAACCTATAAAATACTTATCTGTTTTTTTTTTTTTAAAATTTATAGGGGGGAAAGGGCCCCCAATTACGAATGGCCCAGGGCCCCCAAAATCTTAAAAACGGCACTGAGAACAAGCATGTAGGTCTATTCGTATGCATAGTCAAAAAATGAATTAGAACAATTATGTTCGATTTGTCTGGCGTATTTGATTCGTTTAAATGATCAAAGAAGTTAACTCAAAACTTGTTCGTAAAAATTGTTATTAAATTTTAAATAAATGGAGACTAAACACACAAATAGAATGCGACTGTCATTACAAAAAGATCTCCTAGTCCAACCTGTATACTTTGTAAACGTTGAACAAAATGATGAGTGAATAATGTGAAAGAGAACAAAAATTTGACCAGGAATCTAAGACAGTTAATCCATGATTAGTTTTAGAATGTGAATTGGAAGATTTGATGATTTTTACTTTAGATCCAATCTTAGAAGTGCGTGTTCTTACCAAGACTTTTCAAGACTAAGTCAGTCGATTTTGACATATTGTGGATCTGAAATGTGGCAAGGAGAATATAAAATAAAAAATTATCGTTTTGAACCAAATTCTTTTCGTCATCTTTTAATCTCTCTCTACTAAACTATAGAACCTTTTTTTTAAATTTTCATTAACTATTCACTAATTGTCGTTATATTTCGTGAGTTCTTTAACCCTCTATGGTATAGTGTATGATAGCATATACAAATTTTCAATAATTTTTACGTTGAACTATATAAAGTTTGAGTCGTTAACGCTTTTTGTATATCAGAATATACATTCGTTTGTGTACATGTAGGTGCGTTTACGCACTTGAAAAATACTAATATGAGTTCTAATCGCCACATGTGAGTTTATGTTATGTTTCTAAAGGTGTTATTTGGACGTGTGTTTTGCTGATAAGAAGTTGATATAAAAATAAAATTCATCTTCATTATCTATGTAAGTATATCTATGTGCATTTACAAACTGTAAATTATAATAACTAACATTGCTGTTGGCCATTTTGTACCTGTATCTTCAAATATACATTGCACATCTGTGTAATAATAGTAAGCAATGGATCCCAAAACGTTTTATAGAAAAAGCAAATGTGTAAAAACGGTTTTACCGCCAGAACAAAGTGATGAAGATTTTAGTGAAGACGATAGTATTGCAGACGAGACCTACATACCATACCAGATGTGTTTCCAAGTTTTTACAATGTTTGTGTTAGTCTTGGTTTCTTCAAATTTGATAATAGATTCTTCTGAATCTGATGATAATTTCGATAATGATGGAGGGGATCACTACAGTTTGCAATCTTCAGAAGTTTTTCCGTTCACAAGTACAACTACCATTTCTAAGAAGCGTAATGATAGATAACAATAATACCAGTGGACTGAATACACAAGCAGGTATTTTTGAATATATTCCGCTGTTTACCTAATTTTAAAACATAAATTTTACAGAATCAGTGAGAAGTAATGATTACAGTGACAATGAAGACTACGAAAGTGATGATGGCAGAGAACAACCTGTAGGAGCCAATGTGAGCGCAGAAAAAGCTTCTAAAACCAAGACCAAAGACATAATTCATCTAAATTGGAGGAAATCGGGAAAAAAGCCAAACACCACAGTGGAATGGTTACATACCTCCAGAAGACCAAGTAAAGTCACCATTATCCTATTTTCGCAAACTAGTCGATGAATCACTTTCAGAAAAAAATGTAGGTGAAACTAATTTGTACGCAATCTTTCACACTGATGTGAAGAAAATAGAACAATTTTTAGGCATCTTCTTTTATATGTCACTGATTACGGTACCTGGTACGCGAAGGTACTGGTGCGTAAAATGTGGTATACCTTAAGTTGCGTAGATGGGAACAAATAAAAAAATATCTACACTTTGCCGATAACTCAAAATTCCCTACTGACCCACCAGATCGTTTTTTCAAAATAAGAGAACTTATTGAAGGCATAAGAAAGAATTTGAAAACAATTCCACTTGAGCAACCCCTCTATAGACGAACAAATTGTTCCTTATAAAGGAAGAAGTGGCCTAAAGCAGTATAATCCAAAGAAACCCAAGAAATGGGGATACAAAATATTTTGCCTGGCTGGTGGAAGCGGTATCGTTTACGACTTTGAGGTATATTCAGGTCTAGTACATCAACCTGATCATCTACCAGATATAAGTACCAGTTCAAACGTTGTTCTAAGGCTAGCTGAACGGATTCCTGAAAATCAAAATATCTGTTATTTTATGACAACTGGTTTTGCGGTCCCGCTTTGCAAATCGAATTAGCGCGTAAAGGTGTCCATAACTTGGGTACTGTTCGGCCAAATCGCGTAGGAGAGAAAGCGGGGAGCATTGGGCCACGGGGAGCATTCATCCAGGGTAGATATTTTTAATGTGATTCAAATTTCCCGCTCAATAGAGCTGCCTTTAGATTGCCTATCGTTAGATCTTCGTCTAGGTAAATACTAACACGTGTGTTGCGGTTTAATCAAATTTTAAAGAAAAAAGTTTAAAAGTGCTCCTGAAAGTAAGTGTTTTTGATTCATATATTTGATGTTTATTTTATTGAAAAATTTGCTTTTTGTTTTTTGCGCATAATATCTTCAGATACTGTAGAATTCATAAGCATTTTCAATCCTAACCTACAAATTCAAACACTTTCTGTATATAATCGCATTTCACTCGCTTCGTGAGGTGGGGAGCATTCATCCACCCACATTGTGTGTGCATTCGACCATGGCCGAATGCACCCTACAGTCTTTTGAAATATTTGTTTTTCTTGCAGATATGCCTCGAAAACGAATTTTAAAAACTAATAGGAATCAAATAGATGAAAATAGCATCAAACAAGCAATTATAGGCTGTTTCAATGGTACCTTCTCCGTAAGAGAGGGCGCCAGGATACACGGTATAAAAAGATCTACATTACAAAGTCGAATATTACAGAAGAGGTTCAAAGAAGAATATTTGCGTCAAAATTTTTAAAACTTAGAAGACTCTGGTAATGAAAGTGATCAAGAACCGCCCAAATATGCAAACAAATAGACAAGTATTTACAACGGAACAAGAGTCTGAACTAGAAGCGTGTATTAAAAGATGTTCTGATTTAAATTATGGACTGACATATGTTCAAATCGAAAAGCTAGCTTTCGAATATGCTTCTGTTTTGCCAAACTGTCAAATTCCTCCAGAGTGGCATCAAAAACGGCAAACAAAGGACGGATGGCGCCGAGGGTTTATGTCACGTCATCCGAGACTCTCTTTAAGAAAACCAGAAAGCACGAACTTGGGTAGAAGCACCGGTTTTAATAAGTTTAAGGCGGGTCAATTTTTCGAAAACCTAAAAAATGTACTGGAGCGTTACAAATTTACTCCGGAAAGAATATTTAATCTCGATGAGACGGGAGTCACAACGGTGATGAAACCAGTGAAAATTGTTTCTACTACTGGAAAGAAACAAGTTTCTCAAGCTGACTTAGCTGAAAGAGGTGAATTGGCGACTTTTGTGGGAATTATTAGTGAATCTGGACAAGGCCTGCCTCCTGATTATGTTTTTCCTCGGATCAGAAACATAGAGGACTTTTCAGCTGATGCTCCAGTTTCGAGTCTAGCACTGGGAAACAAGTCTGGTTGGATGACTAACTAACTAGTTGTTTCCTTCTGTATTGAAGCATATAGTTAAACATACGTCCTGTAGCAATCCAATTTTGTTGTTAGTCGATAACCACGAGTCACACGTTAGCCTTACATGCGTCCAATACTGTAGGGAAAATGGAATTGTCTTACTAAGTTTCGCTCCCCATACAACCCACCGAATGCAGCCACAAGACGTCGGAGTTTTTGGGCCTTTTAAAAATTTTCGTAATATTGCATTTAATGAATGGATGGTGTCCAATCCCGGTAAAACCATAACGGTTAGGAATATTCCAGAACTAACCCATCGTGCATATTTGAGAGCATCACCAATGAAAATATTGTGAGTAGTTTTAAGACCACAGGAATTTGGCCAATGAACCGCTTGGTGTTTAGTGATGTAGATTTCACTCCGAGTGCCGTTACCGATCAACCTTTACGAAATGTAGATAATTCGAACAATATTTCAAAACGTACTACAGTTATAGAGGATGAAAATGGCAATATCGGTAATATAAATGAGAAAGATGGAGAAGAACGTAACAAAAACAGTGATTTTATTAAGGAAAAAAATGAAGGGTTGACGGGAAATAACAAGATAATTGTTTTAAGTGACATAACAATTTTGCAAAATACACCATCTTGCAGTCGTTATAAAAATGACATAAAACATCCCACTAAAGTGACACCTCAGTTAGACCTTTTCCGAAGGCAATTAGAAAAAAAACTAAAACAAAACGGACGCCGGGGACTTCAAGGGTTTGTACTGACACCCCAGAGAAGGAATGACTGGAACAAATTGAAAATGAAAAAGACAAAAAAAAGAAGGGCTTTAAAAAAGACATTTTCACTAAGCTAGAAAAACAAGTAGACAACCAACGTAGAACGAAAATTCCGTCGGATTCATCGTCTTCCGAAAGTGATGGATTATCAATTTATGATAATTCTGATGAAGAAATAAGTGACGAAATGGAAGATATTGAGGAGAATTGTAGAGAAGATTTAAATGATAGGGATTTTGTTTTAGTAAGATTCAAAGCTAAAACTAAATTGGCGCATTTTATTGGCCAGATATTAAAATATTCGAAAGATACAACTACCTTGAAGTTTTTGAGAAGAAAAGGTCTATTAACAACTTTTTATTTTTCAGCAATTGACGACATATGTGAGGTTGAAAATGATGATATAACAAAATTGAAAGCTCCTCCAACAAGTGGCACTACAAGAACAGCATCATATTTTCGTTTCTGTTATGACTTTAATATTTTGGTCGTAAATTAATTTTTTCAATTTTTTTGTTCTATGACAGCTATGTGAAGAATTTTTTATAAATAAATATTTTTTTATGTGTTTTAGAGTAATTTCTTATACGTGGCTGAAGGCTCCCCATCTTCTGGCCAAATGCTCCCTAGGTATGGGGAGCTTTCGGCCTTTAGAGAACAAATGTTCAGCATATTTTTTTTGTATTTAGGAAACATATTTTTTATTTTTTGTGCAACCATTACATGAAGAAAGTAACTAAAACTAGAATAAATTTGTTTTTTTTCATATTTGTTCAACTTAAAAAATATTTACAATCAAATAAACTTCGGACAAGATCCTAAAACAATCCGGAAGAGGAGCTTTTGAAGAAAGAGAGGCATCATTTAAAGGAACTGTTTTGAGAATTGTAATTCGTAAATCTACTAAGAACTTTTACAGGCGCCTATCCAGAAACTTTTGTCAAACGTTATGACAGAAAGTATAAAAAAGAGATTGATGTCAAATGTCCCAGTATTGTTATATATTACAACAAGTTTATGGGTGGCGTTGATCTAATAGACTCTCTGCTGGTCTTGTATAGGACGAAAACATATTGAAACGTTCGAGAAATTATTTACAAATGCAAGAGCCTTCTAGAAGCTGTTATCCATTTTCTAGAAGATATAGCGAAAAGTAGGGAACGCTCGAGAAATATTCACCGATGTCTATAAATACCGAAGAAAGAAATCGTAGGTCAGTTATTGTCGTAACGCGAATGCAGCTGTATTAAGAAGATTATTCAAGTGAAGATAAATAAGTGATTAGCACGTGCGAAGTTTTAAATAAATAACAGTGTACACCGAATCGAGTGAACGTGACTTATAGTGTAAACAAACAAGTTAGTAGCTTTATCTTATCGTCGCGTAAGTGATAACATATTATTGTTTTATATAAATTTCTGTAAGTTTTTATCCTTAGATATTTAAATTTAATTAGTTCGGTCAATTTAAAAGTGTACATATTTCTAGAATAAGTAAACATAATTTTTAATCGTTTAAATAAATTTGTTTTTAATAAATAAATACGCAACAGTGGTGTAAGGCGTGGAGTTCGTGATTTTTTTAAGTGTAAATACCATTAAGTAATCTAATATCGCTCCCGTAATAAAAACATTCATTGCGTAAATATCTGTTAAGATTTGTGATAAGCGTGTTTATTTATAAAGTTAATATAGTGTTTATTATACTTTTTCTTTTAACAAGTGCGTGATCGCGATATTAATTAAATTCGTTTTCGTGGTTTAATATTAACAAGTGGATCGTTATTAAAATTTTGTGTTATACAAAAACTGCATTTTAAAAAGTAGTGTATTTAAACTTTATATTCGTGTTATATTTAAATTTATGCCGGTGACGCGTTTGCAAAAAGAGAAAATGGATTCAAAAATATTTGAAATTCTCGAATCGATGAATAAGAATATGGAAGAAAATAATAAGAAAATGGGCGAAAATTCTCAGAAAATCGAAGCAAAACTGTCCGGAAATTCTAAAAAAATGGAAGAAAAGTTTCACGAAAATTCACAGAAAATTGAAGAAAAACTGACGGAAAATTCCAGAAAAATGGAAGAAAAACTCTTCGAACATTCTCAGAAAATGGAGGAAAGTTCTAGAAGTTTAAAAGAAGAAATACGAACGAGCATAGAAAATCAAATCAAAATTGTTCAAGAGGAAACTCAAGCAGACATGTTAAATTTAAGAGAAGAAATTTGCGAATCTATGAATGAGAAAATGGAAGCAATAGAGGACAAACTAGAAGACAGAATGAAACTGCTTGAAGAAAGAATAACTCGATTGAATTGTCACGGCGAAGGAAGCGTCACGAGTGAAGATTTAATAATCCATGGTCAACCTACTACAAGCAGTTTGAACCCGCAGCTACTGCTAATGGTTGGAGCAACAAGCAGAAAGCAACGTCTTTAATAGTGTCCTTACGTGGAGAAGCGCTAGGAATTTTACAAACTGTTCCGGACCACCTGCAAGAAAATTACGAACTTTTAATATCACGATTAGAAATGAGATATGGATATGCCCATCTTCAACAAGTCTATCAAGCTCAAATTAAAAGTCGGATTCAGAAAGCTGCCGAAAGTCTTCAAGAGTTTGAGGCTGACATCGCTAGATTAACACGGCTTGCGTATCCTACAGCACCAGATACCTTCTTGGAGCAGTTAGTTATTCAAACCTTTGTAGACGGCCTCCGAGACAGCGAAACACAGCAGACTCTCCGGTTAGCTCGACCGAAGACGTTGGATGACGCATTAACCCATGCTTTGGAGTTCGAGGCGGCGAAACAAGCGTCGCACCGAGGCAGCCATAAGCTCCGTTGTGCTGCAGAAGCATCCTCGCACACAGAAGAAAGCATTGAAGACATAGTGCGACGGGTATTTCGGGAACGAGAAGCTCGAGGAAGAGAACTGACATGCTGGAACTGCGGAGAAGTGGGCCACGTACGACGCCGTTGTACTAAGCCCAAAAGAAGACCAGAAGAGCGTCCGGAAAACTAGAACGGGTCGACCGAATGGGGCGAAAGTCGACCTCAACTAGCCATGCCCCGGAGATTACCATTCAAATGGCATCGCCTAGGGAGCAGTTGCATAGCATTTATCTCGATGGCAAGATCAATGGGAGAAGCGTTCAGTTACTGGTTGACACGGGAGCGACGAAGACCATCATTCGTCCTGACATGTTATTGGAAAACGAGAAGACATCACCAGTAACAGTACGACTTCGAACGGCGACGGGCGAAGAAATACCTACTCACGGACAAGTCAACGTAGGTAACCATTAGTTTGGGAAATGGAGTATTCGACCATCACGTACTGGTAGCCGACATCACGGAAGAAGTTATCCTGGGAATGGAAGTGATAACGAAGTATGGGTTCCATTTGGATATGAAGAACGATGTCCTGAAAATCGACAATCAAGAAATTCCTTTTCATTCGTCAGAGAAGGCAGCCGTGCGAGTCTTATTCAGTGAAGACGTGACTCTGCCTGCAAGGACTGAAAGTGTGGTGATGGCACGCCTGGATGGAAGTCTCCGGGAAGGCTACATACGCGCGATTGAACCAATGGAAGGCGGCTTAGTTGAAAAGGGACTACTCGTTGCCAGAACCTTAGTACGAGTAAAGAACACGATGCCAGTAAGGATCTTAAACATCAACTCAGATCCTGTAACGTTGAAAAAGAAGACCGTGGTAGGCCAATGCACGCCAGTATCACAAATTGTGAGATGCGTGAAGACGAACGAAGATACGCCGCCGAAGAAGTGTCCACAACATCTATTGGACATTCTTACCACCAAATGCCAAAACCTCAGCCAAGACCAGCTGGCTAAAGTTAAAGTGTTGATCCAAAAGTACCAAGACGTGTTCGCGCTGGAGAGTGGTTCCAAAGGAAGAACTAACGTGGTGAAACATAAAATTAATACGGGAGACGCTCGGCCGATACGACAACATCCACGCAGACTTCCTTTGGCGAAAAGAGAAGAAGCCGAACAAATAATTACGGATATGGAGAGAGAAGGCGTGATTGAACCTTCAAGTAGTCCATGAGCATCCCCAGTGGTACTCGTGAAGAAGAAGGATGAATCAACGAGGTTTTGCGTAGACTACAGACAGCTAAACGACGTGACCAAATGGCGGACAGCTACCCTTTACCCAGAATTGACGATACGCTAGACACCCTATCAGGATCACAGTGGTTTTCTACGTTAGATTTAAAGAGTGGATACTGGCAGGTAGAATTAGAACCCAGGGATCGTGAAAAAACAGCTTTTACGATCGGAACTGGTTTGTGGCAGTTCACTGTAATGCCCTTCGGCCCATTGTAACGCTCCTGCAACGTTCGAGCGTTTGATGGAGACCATCTTACGCGGATTGTCTTGGAAGACGTGCTTGGTTTACCTGGACGACGTGATCGTGGTTGGAAGGTCGTTTGAAGAACACTTGAACAACACTTGAACAACTTGAAAGAAGTGTTCCAGCGATTACGTGGGGCTAACCTTAAACTGAGCCCAAGGAAGTGCCACGTATTTAAGAAGGAAGTGCAATACCTTGGCCACGTCGTATCTACAGATGGAGTAAGAGCTGACCCAGACAAAATCCAAGCAGTGCAAGCATGGCCAAGACCAATCGACAAACATCAGGTCCAAAGTTTCCTTGGGTTGTGCACGTATTATAGAAGATTTGTACCCGGATTTGCCAATATTGCCAAACCATTGACAAAATTAACCGAAGAAAAAGCAGAATTTAGATGGAATGAAGACTGCGAAAATTCTTTTAATCAACTAAAACAGGCCCTAGTCACTACGCCGATTTTGAGTTATCCAAGAGAAGGTGGAAAGTTTGTTTTGGATACTGACGCAAGCAATCTGGCCATAGGCGCGGTCCTTTCGCAAGTTCAAGATGGGCAAGAAAAAGTTATCGCGTATTTTAGCAAGGTTTTGTCCAGGCCAGAAAGGAATTATTGCGTGACTAGGAGAGAGCTGTTAGCAGTCGTTAAGTCCATCGAACATTTCTACAAGTATTTGTATGGACGAAAATTTTTACTGAGAACAGACCACGCCGCTTTAAAATGGCTTCTGCAGTTCCGTAACCCAGAAGGACAAGTGGCAAGATGGATCGAGAGACTGCAAGAGTATGACTATGACACAGAACACCGTGCCGGAAGCAGTCATCGAAACGCTGATGCCTTGTCCAGAAGACCATGTCCGGCAGACTGCAGCCATTGTTCGCGACTGGAAGAAAAAGTCGAATGTCTCCGGAGAACTGCTATGGTTGATGATGAGTGAGAACCTGAGCAGTTACGTCGCGAACAAGAAGACGATCCTGAAATAAGACAACTCCTCGACTGGAAAGAAAGCGGCCGACGACCAACCTGGGAAGAAGTGAGTGCTTTGGGCAGAAATATCAAAGCGTACTGGGCGCAGTGGGACTCCTTGATAGTAGAAGACGGTCTTCTTAAGCGATCCCTAGAAAGTGCCGAGGGCACGGAAAACAGACTACAGCTGGTAGTGCCGAAGAGCAGGGTGACAGAAGTGTTGAAGCATCTCCACGATGGGACATCAGGAGGACACTTTGGCATTAAGAAGACGTTGGGTAAAGTGCGAGAACGATTCTACTGGATGAACTGCAAAGAGGACGTCATGAAATGGTGCCGTAAATGCATAGTCTGCGCTTCAGAAAATGGTCCAGCGAAAAACCGCAAAGCACCCATGAAACAATAGAACGTAGGAAGCCCTTTGGAAAGAGTAGCGATTGACATCGCAGGGCCGTTCCCAGAATCCGATTCGGGAAATAAATACATCCTGGTGGCGATGGATTATTTCACGAAATGGACGGAGGCTTACGCCATACCCAATCAGGAAGCAGCTACAGTCGCAGACGTATTAGTAAAGCAGTTTTTCTGCCGGTTTGGAGTTCCGTTGGAATTACACTCCGATCAAGGCCGCAATTTTGAGTCTGGGCTGTTTCAAGAAGTTTGCCGACTGTTAGGAATTAAAAAGACTAGGACAACGCCTCTCCATCCTCAGTCTGATGGCATGGTTGAACGGATGAATCGAACAATGGGCAAGTACTTAGCCAAGGTAGTGTCCGAACACCAAAGGCACTGGGATCAGTACTTGCACCTTTTCTTAATGGCATACCGATCATCCGTTCACGAAAGCACAGACCAAACACCATCTTGTGTCATGCTCGGTCGTGAGATAAGATTACCATGCGATCTTCAATTTGGGCGAAGACCGGAAGAAGAAGTTGCTGGAGAAGATTACGTCAGCAAGCTGGCCAAGAGGTTAGACGAAGTACATGAAGAGGTCCGTAAAAACACACAAATTGCCAGCGACAGGATGAAAACAAGATATGACGTCAAGGCGCAAAATGGTGGGTTTCAACCTGGCGATATGGTCTGGTTGTATAACCCTCAAAGGAGACGTGGTTTGTCGCCGAAGCTGCAAAGGCAATGGGAGGGCCCTTACAAAGTCGTGCAGCGTATTAACGACGTTATATACCGCATCCAAAAACCGCCCAGAGGCAAGCCAAAAGTGGTCCACGTCGATCGTCTAGCCCCGTTTGCTGGCGATAACCACAATGCGCAAGTTCAGGTCCGAACCAGAGTAATAAGTAGCAGAACCAGGAATCCAATCGAAGAAATGGAGTTCGAGAAGTTTATGAACTTATACGGAGGTTCTGGAAAAGCTAGGTTCGGAGTTACCACCGAGGAACAGCAAGACCTGTTCCAGACACAAAAAGATTACGCCATCGCACATTGCGTGAGCGAGGACCTTGACATGTCCAAAGGGGTTGCAGTCGTGTTTAAAAAGAAGTTTGGGCAGCTAGATGAATTACGAAGACAGCAACCGGCAGTCAGAAAAGTTTTAGGACTACGTGGTGACGGACGCTTCGTTTTCTATCTGGTCATCAAGAAATACTCACGTGTCAAGCCGTTATACAAAGATCTGTGGCGAACATTATGGAGTCTCAAGAGACAAATGGAGTTCCATCATGTTAAGAAATTGGCAGTACCCAAGCTTGGTTGTGGCTTAGATCAACTGAATTGGAGGACAGTTCGAAACATGTTGGAGGTCGTCTTCCGAGGAACAGGCATTCAAGTGTTGGTCTGTAGTTACCAATCAAGGAGAATATTGGGTCAGGAAAAGTCCATTGACTGTTACTTTTATGGTCAAGGAAGTTGCCGAAATGGAGGAAGCTGCCGCTATCGCCACGATCCCTTTTACCGGTGTCGCATCCAGTCTCCTGTTCTGGGACAGAACAGTCCTAAGAAGGGGGCAGTGAAACGTTCGAGAAATTATTTACAAATGCAAGAGCCTTCTAGAAGTTGTTATCCATTTTCTAGAAGATATAGCGAAAAGTAGGGAACCCTCGAGAAAGATTCGCCGATGTCTATAAATACCGAAGAAAGAAATCGTAGGTCAGTTATTGTCGTAACGCGAATGCAGCTGTATTAAGAAGATTATTCAAGTGAAGATAAATAGGTGATTAGCACGTGCGAAGTTTTAAATAAATAACAGTGTACACCAAATCGAGTGAACGTGACCTATAGTGTAAACAAACAAGTTAGTGGCTTTATCTTATCGTCGCGTAAGTGATAGCATATTATTGTTTTATATAAATTTCTGTAAGTTTTTATCCTTAGATATTTAAATTTAATTAGTTCGGTTAATTTAAAAGTGTACATATTTCTAGAGTAAGTAAACATAATTTTTAATCGTTTAAATAAATTAGTTTTTAATAAATAAATACGCAACAATATATTTTTTAACGTTTCTTCTTTCACCTAATGTACATGTGCGTGGTAATTAGTTGGTTATTGTATAGGAGAGCATGCAATGATTGTGGTGTACCCAAAAATAATCAACTGTCCTTATACGATTTCAAGATAGACATTGCCGAATCCTTATGTTGGGCTGGAAAAATAAATAAAAGAGGTCGCCTTTTAAATGAAAAACAGCCAAAAAAGGAAGCCCGAGCCCGTACATACCAAAAACCAAACGTCGACTGCAGAACGGATAAAATCGACCATTGGCCCGAATACGACACTAAAACAAGACGCTGCAAAAACTAATGTGTCAAAAAATCACGAAGGTACGATGCAGCAAACGTAAATGCTACCATGTTTTGTTCCAAACTGAAATTGTTTTTATCTATTCCACAATTAGATTTAGTTTTTGTAACAAGATATGAATTTGTTATGCTTCCAAAGAATGTAATATTTTTTTGTATTTTGATAAATAAAACCGTTTTTCACATTTACCGAATTCACTGCTTTTGTATATTGAAAAATACTTTTACCAATAATGGGTATTGAAATTTTGATCCATTAGTGGGACGGTGTTTGCTTTAGTATACAACGTATTTTTTTCAAAATGAGATGCAAATAAAGAAAATCAAATAGTTGCACTACTCAATACTGATAGTAACAAAGCCAAAACAACGAAAAAAATTTTTATTTTTTAACGAACAAACTGTTGCGCCGTAGAGGGTTAAACTATTGATCCGCCTTTAAAAGTTTCTGTTCTATAAAATCATTATCAACTCATCATTCATTTTTTAGCTCACGTAATTTATAATTTTATTCCTACTAATTATTTAGAAGCAATCAAATAGAGAACGACATTTTTAGAAATACTTTTTGCATGCACAGACGTATTCTGTGTTGCCTAACTAAACAATTACAATTTAAATTTTATTAATACATAATCTTCATATTTAATTGTAATATTTAAAATAGTTTTTATTACTGTAATTTTGAGTAATTAATTATTTCTTTTTTATTAACATTAACAATAAAATAAAACACGCTTGTAGTCTGACATCTAGCGTGGTTTTTCAAAGGCAACGTTTTTGAATAAAGATTATCTTTAAACGCAATCAGTTTTTAGTTAAAGGCATTACTAGTGTATAAATTCGAATTACTTATCAGCATATTTATTACCCTTTTGCGTATATCATAATTGACTATATTTCAAAACAACATCAGCAACTGTTAAAACTATTAAAACAAACGCATTGAATGCGATTTTTAAAAACTCGTAAATACGACTTTGGCATTACAATAATAAAGATTAAATCTAATCGACGTCGTAAAACGCTAAAGCCGAGTACACATATAAAATTAAAGATGAAGCGATAACGGTCGATAGATGGCAGCACCTTTTCGGCAAAGTGGACGAGGAAATAAAATTGTTGTGTCCAAACACATTTAGGCGAGCGACATGCAACTCGATAAAAATATTTTTCGGGTCAGCTTTCGATTCGGGCTTTAATTAAATCAAAGAATAACGATAAAAACCGCTGACCTTTTAAATATAAATAATAAACGCAAAAGAAAATTAACGAGTCGAAACAAAAAAGGCAAGGACGTTGCGTGATCATTTTCCAAGCTTGATGTTAGGTTGGCTTCTGATTGATCTAATTACTTGCTCGAGCATATTTCATATTGGACATAATCTATATCGCGTAGTCATTTATTATAATATAAAAGTATTTTTTTGTACTTAAAGAAAAAAGAGGTCGTTCGAGCGGATAGATAAGACATTGGTAGAAACTAGAAAGGCAAGCGGTTGTAAAATAACGACGAAAACCTTTGCTATATCTGTACATAAGAACGACATTAAGTTAAGTATAATGCGGAAGTGCGTGATTCGCGACACACGGACAACTCTAATCTTCCGGTAGTCGCGTGAGTCCTCTTGTCGATATTCTATGTAATCTTTTTGTATATCTATGAGTATATAAGTAGTAGACGACAGTGATTGCACTTAATACGTTTTATTATCACACACACTCGCGCAAAAACGTTAGTGGCAAAAGCAAATTTAATTTGCATCGCAATTAATTTAATTGTTAATTACCAATTCGTGACAATACATCTTGAGTAATAATACACACAAACCACAATTAATATAACATAATTTCAAGTTTGAAAAATTTTTTAACAACTTTTATTCGGTTGCATTTGTTAAAAACGTTTTGCGATTTTTTTCAACCTAATCCACCATTTTGTTACAGCAACCATTTTACACGTCAAGATTCTCGTGTCTAAAAATAGGTACCTGCAGAAAAACCTCTTCAAGTCATCACCTCTTTAAATCTTTTTTCCCATTTTTTTCTCCTCTACTTACTACTCACAAATTTTCCGTAAATTTCCTTTTTTATTAGCTTCCTCTGATCGTTCTGACAGTTTTGATGCTTTGGAATCATCAATATTAAAACCTAAAGTTTGGTTTAGGTATGTTCTCATGGTCATCTCAAATGGTCGAAGTTTCTTGATCATGTAAACAATCAACACATAGATATCAAATTTACTATGGAAATCGAAACTAATGGCTCTCCCATTTCTGGTAACTTATAAACCCAACGGACTGTTAATCGCAAACCCACCCATTCGGACAGATATCTTCATGCTTCGTCTCATCATCATTTTGCACATAAACGTTTTGTTAATGAATTTTTGGTTCATTGCGCTTTTTCTATTTATTATTATCAAATAGGAAAACTGCTTCGTAAAAACGGTTTTAAACCCATATTCAACTCGGCAGGCAAAATCTTTCAGATTCTTCTTTATTCTAAAGACAAATTTCATACAGTTTCATTTCAAGGTGTATACCAAATTCTTTGTTCATGTGGTTTAGCCTACATTGAGGAAACCGGTCGTTCCGTCATTACACGCATTTCCAAACATAATCGTTGTAGAAGATAAAGGTATATTTCTAAGTCTGCGGTTGCTGAACATCATTTTACTACAGGTCACAAGATAGATTTTGATAACGTTTCGGTAATTGCAAAATCTCCATTCTTCTTCAATAGGAAGGCCCGATGGCAGGCTAGTTGTGTACCAGAATCCACGTTTTCCACAGCTCTTCTTTGTTCTTTATAGTTTCTGTGAGGAAGCTGTTTATTTCAATCCATGTCGATTCGCTACTTAGCATTGGCTTAACAATGTTGTCCTTGCGAAGTAATAACATTCTGCTGAACTTTCATTGTTTATTATTTTGAAACGAATATACACAACGTTTCGATTGCTGTGGTATCTGCAATCGTCATCAGGTGAATACTAACAAACTTAGAAACTACTGGAGCTTATATACTAAAGACATGTTCGATGAAGCGTTCAAGCGTACAAAATCAACTTAGCGTAACAGATTAATTAACAAAATTACTTAGTAAAGTTTAAGTTGTTTTAGAGATTCGAGTAGTGGTTTCCATATGTTGCTTATCTCGACTCGGCTGAAAATGTCTTTGTTGTTGTTGATGAATGCCGCTTCTTTAAATTTCCGTTTGTACCAATGTTCCTCTCTGTGTATGATTTTTGCTTCCGACCATTTCATTTGATGTTGGTTATCCCACGAATGTTGCGCGATGCCGGATTTAGAAGTCTCTCCTCTCTGTGTGTGCGTCTGATGTTCTTTCAGTCTGATGTCAAGTGGTCTTTTGGTTTTCCCTACGTATGATTTGCCAGATTCACATGGAACTTGGTAAATACAGTTTTGGGAATCTCGACTTGTTTGTGGCTTTGTGTTGGAAATTATACTCCTAATGGTGGTCGATGATTTGAACACTGTATTTAAGTTGTAGCTTTTCCCTATACGTTTTATTGATTCTGATAAACCTTTGACATATGGAATGCTCAGCAGTGAATTGGGCAGTTCTTCTGTTTTAAGTTGTTCCTTGGTGTTCAATTGCTTTTTCTGCAAAAGCTCTCCTACAATCTTTTCTGGATAACCATTCTGCCTTAGATCGTTTTTAATGTTTTTGATTTCTTCTCGTAGCCTTTTCTCTGTGTTGCACAACCTGTACGCTCTGTCGATTAGAGATTTTACTACTCCCCTCTTCGTAGATATGAAATAATTAGATTCAAAGTTAAGATATCGACCGATGTGTGTCGGTTTCCTGTAGACTGTCGTTTCCATAATTCCCTTGTTCTTCGTTACGTAAACGTCTAAAAAAAGAAGTGAGTTCTCTTTTTCCTTTTCCATAGTGAATTTGATGGATGGTTTGATGTTGTTTAGATGTTGTAGAAAAAGGTTTAGTTGCCGATTACTGTAGTTCCAAATTATGAAGGTATCGTCAACATATCTAAGCCATGTTTTGAGTTTGAATTTTGATTTCCCTATGACCTGGGATTCAAACCAGTTCATGTAGATGTTGGCGACTACTGGTGATAGAGATGAACCCATTGGTAGTCCTTCGTCTTAAGTGAAGAATCTGTCTTTCTCCTGAAAGTACGAGTTCTTGAGCCAACATTCTAGAAGCTTGATTATTCCTTCTGCCGGCAGCGTGGTTCTTTCCTGGAGTTTTTCATCTTCTCGGAGCTGTGTTTGGATGATTTTCAATGCTTCTTCAACTGGCACATTAGTATAAAGACTTTCTAAGTCGAAGCTGACTAATTGATCCCGTGGTTGTAGCTCTATTGTTTTCAGAATCTCAACGAAATGTTGAGACACACATTAAATTGTTACGGAGGGCAAGAGACAACCAAGTGCTCTAGAGAAGAAAAGAAAACAACACACCAACATCACTAAACATGAGGAAAAAGCTCTCACAAATTTACAGAAGAACAAATGCATTAAAATACTTCCAGCCGACAAAGGGGCCGCAACTGTTATCATGGATGCCACCACCTACGACAAAAAAATTGAAGACGTCTTAAATCAAAGGAGTTACCGTAGACTGAAGAAAGATCCGACAGCAAGCTTGGAGAGCAAGATCTATCAAATCCTAAAACTCTACGAAAGACATCTAACACCAAGGATGAGAACGATGCTAACACCACACTACAGCAAACCGCCGCATCTATATGGACTACCGAAGATACATAAAAACAACATGCCGCTTCGACCGATAACCAGCTCTCGTAATGGACCCACATACCAGCTATCCAAATTTCTACTACCAATTGTGCAACCACTACAGAAGAACAGCTCATGTTAGTAGTATAGATTCGCCGGTTCTGCGCCACTCCCCCCTCTCTTACTTTTCTTATGGGAAATTAACATGTAAACTCCTCCCTCCACTGTTCCTGTTTTAAACCAAAGACTCCAAACATTTCGTTGAGATTCTGAAAACAATAGAGCTACAACCACGGGATCAATAAGTCAGCTTCGACTTAAAAAGTCTTTATACTAATGTGCTAGTTGAAGAAGCATTGAAAATCATCCAAACGAAGCTCCGAGAAGATGAAAAACTCCAGGAAAGAACCACGCTGCCGGTAGAAGGAATAATGAAGCTCCTAGAATGTTGTCTCAAGAACTCGTACTTTCAGGAGAAAGACAGATTCTTCACTCAAGACGAAGGACTACCAATGGGTTCATCTCTATCACCAGTAGTTGCCAACATCTACATGAACTCGTTTGAATCTCAGGCCATAGAGAAATCAAAATTCAAACCCAAAACATGGCTTAGATATGTTGACGATACCTTCATAATTTGGAACCACAGTAATCGGCAACTAGACCTTTTTCTACAACATCTGAACAACATCAAACCATTCATCAAATTCACTATGGAAAAGGCAAAGGAGAACTCACTTCCTTTTTTAAACGTTTACGTAACGAAGAACAAGCAAATTATGGAAACGACTGTCTACAGGAAACCGACACACATCGGTCGATATCTTAACTTTGAATCTAATTATTTCATATCTACGAAGAGGGGAGTAGTAAAATCTCTAATCGACAGAGCGTACAGGTTGTGCAACACAGAGAAAGGGCTACGAGAAGAAATCAAAAACATTAGAAACGATCTAAGGCAGAATGGTTATCCAGAAAAGATTGTAGGAGAGCTTTTACGGAAAAAGCAATTGAACACCATGGGACAACCTAAAACAGAAGAACTGCCCAATTCACTGCTGAGCATCCCATATGTCAAAGGTTTATCAGAATCAATAAAACGTATAGGGAAAAGCTACAACTTAAATACAGTGTTCAAATCATCGACCACCATTAGGAGTATAATTTCCAACACAAAGCCACAAACAAGTCGAGATTCCCAAAACTGTATTTACCAAGTTCCATGTGAATGTGGCAAGTCATACGTGGGGGAAACCAAAAGACCACTTGACATCAGACTGAAAGAACATCAGACGCACACACAGAGAGGAGAGACTTTTAAATCCGGCATCGCGCAACATTCGTGGGATAACCAACATCGAATGAAATGGTCGGAAGCAAAAATCATACACAGAGAGGAACATTGGTACAAACGGAAATTTAAAGAAGCGGCATTCATCAACAACAACAAAATTTTCAGCCAGCCAAGTGTCGAGATAAGCAACATATGGAAACCACTAATCGAACCTCTAAAACAACTTAAACTTTACTAAGTAATTTTGTTAATTAATCTGTTACGCTAAATTGATTTTGTACGCTTGAACGCTTCATCGAACATGTCTTTAGTATATAAGCTCCAGTAGTTTCTAAGTTTGTTAGTATTCACCTGATGACGATTGCAGATACCACAGCAATCGAAACGTTGTGTATATTCGTTTCAAAATAATAAACAATGAAAGTTCAGCAGAATGTTATTACTTCGCATCAAGCAACATTGTTTAATACATTCAAACAAATGTTGTCCTTCTTAAGATTGTGTTTATCGATTAAAAGCTTCCTTCCTTTATACCATTGTCTACATTCAAAAACCGTGTGGTTGGCATCATCGTTAGATTCTTCACACAGGAAGCACGATAGGTCTTCCTTTTTTTTAATAGTTAAACGTTCGAGAAATTATTCTCAAGAGCCTTCTTGAAGTTGTACATATTTTTAGTGAAAATACATTAGTAGTAATAATAAACGTTACAGTGGTGTCAGGTGTGGAGTTCGGTTGAAATTACACTCCGATCAAGGCCGCAACTATGAGTCTGGGCTGTTTCAAGAAGTTTGCCGACTGTTGAGAATTAAGAAAACTAGGACTACACCTCTCCATCCTCAATCTGATAGCATGGTTAAGCGGATTAATCAAACAATGGGAAAAGTAGTGTCCCAACACCAAAGAGATTGGGATCCGTATTTGCACCTTTTCCTAATGCCATACCAATCATCCGTTCACGAAGCCACAGGCTAAACACCAGCAGGTGTCATGCTCGGTCGCAAAATACGACTGCTATGCGATCTCCAGTTTGGACGAAGACCGGAAAAAGTTGCTGGAGAAGATTACGTCAGCGTGCTGACCAAGAAGGTAGACGAAGTACATGAGGAGGTCCGTAAAAACACACAAGTTGCCAACGACAAGATGAAGACTAGATATGGCGTCAAGGCACAAAATGGTGGGTTGCAACCTGGCGACATGGTATGGTTTTATAATCCTCTAATTAGACGGGAGGGCCCCAAGGGCGTAGCTACCCTGGAGCATTTGGAGCAAATGACTCAGAGCGCACCAATTTTTTATATTATACTAGCTGTACCCTGCCACGCTTTGCAGTGGCACATTGTGATTGAATGGTTGACATTTAATGTAATTATATTTATATACATTAAAAGTGAGGTTAATCCAAAATAAATAATATAATTACGTTCATAAATAATATAATTACGTCCACGTGTTAGATGTAATAAAAAAGATATAACCACTCACTTCTGTTAGAAATTCACTTGAATTATAATAAGTGCTTTTATTTTGCCTGTCAGTTAATAATATTTTTACTGCCCATCTTTGATATAAAATATAACCTCTACTTACGATTTGGTGAAAGGCGCAGTTCGATCACAACACTATCACACCAAAAATTCTTGATTTAAGTGAATATTTAATTCAGATTGTATAATAATCAAAATCAAATGCAAATTTTTTTTTTGTAAATAAACAATGTAATTAGGAACGAAATTGTTTCTCATGTGACTGCGTCGTTACTATTGCGGTTGTCACCGAGTGTTTTCCTCGCTTATGGCAGATGGCGCGGTCACTGGTACACAGCTGATCGTTAAAAAAACTCTTTTCTCGCGGTCGCAGATATGTGACTGATGCAAAAAATAGATAAAAACAATCCTTGATGCGGATTTTATATCATGTTAAAATTTCAACTCAATCGGTGCAGAACTTTTTGAGTTTTTGAAGCGTACACAAACCAACATAACATTTTTATATATATAGATGCACAAAATTGGACAACACTTAATGAATGTTGTGTCCGCTATGCGACTACTTAAAAGCTGAAATGTATTGCAATCGTACTTCTAGTATTAGTTTTTCGAAACCGCTCTTTGAAGTTATATGTACACGTTTTTATTGACTTCCTAGCACGCTATGATTTTTTTCCTCGATTTCATTAAAATATTACCGAAATATGGTAAATTGAGGTTATGTTGTCATATCGACTAACACCTATATTTGTGCGCCTCGATGTTGCTTTCCCCTTTAGTAAATCAATTTAAAAAAAAAAGTCGCAGACAGGATTCGAACATAGATAATATTTTGAATTCATTTTAAATTATAAATCAAATATCTAATAAACTGTTAATGTTAGAAATTTTTTTGTTTGAGTGAATCGTTACAAAGAATTATCTCTATAAAAAACTGTAAAAATAATTCAAATAATTTACATACGTACAAAATTATATAAGAAAAACTGTTAAAAATGGCGGATACACTCACTTCCGGTTTCTTTATCAAGCTCATCTTTTGATAGAGCCTAGAGAATATGAAAAGTCAGCTTCATACAAAGTTTCAAGCTACTTAAGTTTTTTGGTTCGAGAGTTTTCGTAGGTACATCGTTACACACAGACACCCAAATTTTTTTGTCAAAAATACATTTTTTGGATTCAGATCTTGAAGCGTAAAATTCTGCAAAAAAAATGTTTTGCAAAAAATTGCTATACTTTCCTTATAGTAAAGTCAAAATAAAGACTAAAATATCTAGTATTTTGTTGGAACATTTATGAAGGGAGCGCACAGATCTTATTTGCTCCAGGGTGCTGAATATGTAGCTACACCTCTAGAGGGCCTCTATGAAGTCGTGCAGCGTATTATTGACGTCATATATCGCATCCGAAAACCACCCAGAGGCAAGCCAAAAATGGTCCACGTCGATCGTCTAGCCTCGTTTGCTGGCGATAACCACAATACACAAGTTCAGATCTGAACCAGAGTAATAAGCAGCAGAACCAGGAATCAAATCGAAGGAATGGAGTTCGAAAAGTTTATGAGCTTATACGGAGGTTCTGGAAAAGCTAGGTTCGGAGTTACCACCGAGGAACAACAAAGCCTGTTCCAAGCACAAAAAGATTACGCTATCGCACATTGCGTGAGCAAAGATCTTGATTTCAGTCGAATTAAAAAACAAGTTTGGGCAGTTAGATAAAGTACGAACACAGCAACCGGCAGTCGGAAACGTTTTAGAGTACGCGGTGACAGACGCTTCGTTTTCTATCTGATCACCAAGAAATACTCACGTAGCAAACCGTTATACGAAAATCTCTGATGATCATTATGGAATCTCAAGAGAGAAATGGAGTTCCACCATGTTAAGAAATTGGCAGTACCCAAGCTTGGTTGTGGCTCAGATCAACTGAATTTGAGGAGTTCGAAACATGTTGGAGGTGGTCTTCCGAGAAACAGGCGTTCAAGTGTAGGACTGTAGTTACCAACCAAGAAGAATATCGGGTCAGGAAAATTCCATTGACTGTTACTTTTATGGTCAAGGAAGTTGCCAAAATAGAGGAAGCTGCCGCTATCGCCACGATCCTTTCTACCGGTGTCGGATCCAGTCTCCTGTTCTGGGACAGAACAGTGCTATGAAGAGGGCAGTGAAACGTTCCAGAAATTATTCTCAAGAGCCTTCTCAAAGTTGTTACCCATTTCCTAGAACGTTCACCGAAGGATGTGGAACATTCGCGAACGTTTCGCCAAAATGTATAAATACGGTGCAAACAAATCATAGAGCAGTTATTCCCGTAATATCAAGACGGCAGTGTTAAGAAGATTATTCAAGTTTAAATAAATAAGTAATTAACGCGTGCTTTTGAGATAAATATACGGAGTATAACCTTGTACGTAACTTTAAAGTAAACAAATGTAAGTGTTTAGATAAATAGAAGTTATCCGCGGACTTTATCTTCGTGTAAATGATAGTGCGATATAAATTAGTGTAAGTGTTTTTATTAAATATCCTTAGATTTAATTGATTCGCTTAGTTATAAACGTGTACATATTTTAGTATAAATAAATTAGTTAGTAGTAATAATAAACGTTACAATACTATTTAGATAATTCCCCAAACACCCATGACTGGTGAATGCCTGCGTGCTGTGGAAGTTACGCAATCCGTGCTTTCGAGTTACGGGTCCACTGCTTTAGGGTACGATTCCCATCTTGCCTGCCATTTTAGTACAGACTCCGCTTTCCTGACGGACCTTGGAACCCCTTGGCTTGCGTTGCCCCTTTCCTTCGCATGGAAACGCAGACTGTTAGGACTCTAGCAGCATCCAGAGACACCGTCTTATAAGCGGCGGTAATCCTGAGGGTCACTTTAAGCTGTTTTTTTTCTGCCATAGTCTTGTATCTCCCGATCTTTAGATCAGAATGCCATATAGGAGCCACGTAGAAGAAGGTTGACATAACCTCCTTTTGACCGCACGAGGTCCTTTCATGTTTGGCATTAGTTTGGCCACTGGCTACTGTCTGCTTTGACAGCAACTTGCTAAACATGCCGTCCAAAGTTCAGGTTTTTGTCTAGCATCACCCCCAAGTATTTCATAATATCTCTTGTTGAAATTTTGACTCCTTTATGCGTGAAACTAATTGGCTCCAGAATTCGTCTGAATGTGAAAGCGATCGCCTCGGTTTTGTCAGCCGCAACCGTGATGTTGTTGCTCTCGGGCCAATAGTCCATCAGTTTTAAACTATGGTTAATGACTAATTTTAAGGATTGTGTGTTGGATTCCTGCCCAAAGATCACCAAGTCATCAGTCAAAGGCCGTGAGTTGAATTTCCCCGTGGAGGTTAAGTTTTAACAGGCCATTATAGAATATGTTCCATGGTGTGGGGCCTAGGATGGAACTCTGTGGAACCCCACACGTCATCTGGTGTTTTAGCGATTAATTTTTGTTTTCGAAGTACATTATTGACATTTCTGACAAATAATCTGCAACAATCTTAATTAGGTGTGAGTTGGTGTTCATTCTTTTCATTGTCTTGATTAGGGATTCCCAGGAGAATGCCTTCCTTTGCTTCCAAGGCCAAGTCTCGTATACGGTTTAATGCATCCACAGTAAATCTATTTTTCCTAAACCCGAATTGGTGTGTCGAAAGATCGCCCTGTCTCTCGATATCTTCTGTTATTCTTTTTAACAAAAGCCTTTCGTAGAGCTTTCTCAAATTGTTTATATTGCCCTGTAACTTTTTTTTTTGGGATCAGTACCACATATGCCGTCTTGCATGTTTTTGGAAAAGTGTCTTTGTAAAGTTCTTCGTTGATTAGTTTTAAGATTGTTTCATTGTAAACCGTGGCAACAACCTTGATGACCTCGTTAGGGATGCCATAAGATCCGGGAGCTTTTTTTGATCCCCTTTTTGGAAAGCACTTTCCGTAGTTCCTCAAAGTTAAAAGAAGAAAGAGGAATTGTCTCTTCAAAATGCCATGTAATTTTGGAATGTGTAGGAAACAAATTCCCAATAATTTCTTTTGCTTCGGTTACCGATGAGACAGGCTAATTTTTTCCTAGGTTAAATTTTTTAGAAACGAGTTTATAAGTTGTGCCTTACGGGTTGTCCAGTTCCCTGCAAACATCCCCCCACGCTTTATTTTTGGCTCTTTCGACAGCATCTTTATAATTGACCTTGTTTTGTCTTAGTTCGAAGACAGTTAGTGACACACCTACCTTCCTACTCCGAGACGCCTTCCTGCGATTATCTAAACAGATCTTTTTAAGGCGCTCTAATTCTTCGGACCACCAATAGAATACATTATGTTTTATTCCTGTGCTTGTTTACGACATACTTTCATTGCAAGCGTGGGTTATAGAGTTAACCATAGCCTTTAAATTGTTGGGGGCCTCTTGCGAGAACCTGGCTTCCATTGCACTGAAGAATTTATGTGGGTGTAACTCGTTAATGTTCCAGCGTGGTCTCTGTCAGCAGTTATTTGCTGGGTTACGCCTAACTTGTATTTCATACTGAATATAGCGATTATTACTAGGGCTTTCTTCCTCGCTAACCTTCCAGGAGCTAACCCTCGGAGCCACCTCTGCCGAGCAGATCTATATGTGACTTTTTATTGCTACAGTCGAACGTTGGGGTATTTCCGGAGTTGAAGATTATAAGATCGTCGGCTGCGATTCATTCCAAAAAAATATCAACTTTGGAGTTGTTCTTAGCCGATCCCCATTCCGTGACTTTGCCGTTGACATCGCCACCAAAAACCGCTGGTCCCTTATTTGGCTCGTTCTTCGTTAATTTCTTCTATAAGTCATTTAAGGTCGTAGACGCCTGAGTTTGGTGAAACGTAACAGTTAAAAAAAGAGATGTTTTGGAGTTGAAGCATAGTAAAGGCGTCTTTGACTATAGTTTTGGCTCCTGACTCTGTTGGGTTCCTAATGTAGATAGCTCTGTTCAGCTTTTGGTCGATAACAATTTTTTTTATTACCCTTTTTAAGTCACTTCTATAGAGTTTAGAATCTGGCTCGGTTCACAAGTTGATTACCTAACTCGGTAGTGGTTAGATTTTCGTTTGATTTTTCAAGTTATCGTTTTCTTTCTCACTTTTTCAGAGTTTATAAGCCCCTTACGAAAGTGGGCGAAACGTTGGCAACTTCGGTTACAAGAATGATACGGTCCAAACCCGGATTACAATTTTAAACACAATCAAAAAGAGCTTATCCAGTGGATAAACTAAGAAAGATTATTACAAGTATTTTATAGTAAAACAAAAATTACCGTGTCAAAATACACCTCTGTTACCAGTGAACAGAATACGACACACTTTTTCTACGCCTTCTTTCTAAGTCGTCGTTACTTATCCAGCATTTTTCCAAACTCTTCATTTTGCACAAACTTTCTGAACTCTATGAAAACTCTTCACTGACTTTCTGTTAGCTTTATACACTATTTACACTATTCACTAACTTTTTCATCCTTTACAAAGAATATGGAACAACGAAATTGCGCAAATCGGTATTAACTCCGATGATATCTGTAAAATACGCAATAATTCTTTAGATCAAAAAATCATAGTCTATTGTGTTCAAATGAAAATTCAAATTGGTTTTTTTATTTACCGTCAGATTTGTAAACTTTCAATCAACTACACCGCACGCCGCTTATTGGAATCACTATAAAGAACGGACCGGATCATAATTTTAGTTTATGTTATCAATTTTCTTTTCAAGTTTGTTTTTATACATGAATAATAACCTATTTTGCATTAATTTTTTAGCACAATTTTCACAATACGCTTGTTTAGAGTGAAAAATTTAATCATTGCATGGTAAAAATTGCATATTTAGCTTTATTTTAGCAGTGTTATTTATTTATTAAAGTATTTTGACTGACCTACGTAACATTACATCATTTAAACCTCTGTAAATTCGTTATTTTTGAGAATTAACTTGGAAAGCATGTGCATTCTTAGAATAATAGAATAACAACTTAATTTAACTACGTCTTATGTGATAACGTTCCTTTGTATTTATTTTTAGTATTGGCAAATTACTGAGAAGAAATGGGTAGTTTTAGAACGGCATTAACAAACTATTTAATGCAACAGATCCGTATTTTCGATTTATTTTGATTTTTTTAAAACGTTTTATGAAAATTTTTAAATTGACATTTTTAGCCTGTATTGATACTGTGTGTTCACCTTCTAAATTAACAACCTGATAATCAGATACACGCTGTATCTATTTACTGCTTTCTATAACCAATAAACATTTATTATTTTTTCAATTTCGAATATTCTTATCATTCGGTTGTTGTTATCAAAAACCCCAAGTTCCAACGTGATTCTATTAAACGGCGAGCACTGTAGTAACATCTTTATCAACTTTTCAAATTTGTTGTCATCTTTCTAAAACTTACAAATTAAACATTTTCTCCAACAACTTTCCAGTTTTCTTAACTATCGGTGTATTCTAAATTCATGGTGAATTTAATTCGCTCTCTAAACTATGCGTCAGCTCTCACAATATTTCACATTTTTTTAATATATTTGATGTATTTTTAAAATCTACGGGAATAATAGTAACTGATAACTTTAAAGACTCCAAAACTCTAAAACTTCATAATCTTCAGTCAGTTTTTCTAACATTTTTAGATTTTTATATCAACTTTTCAAACTATTTTTGGCAACTCTAAGATTGTCCTACGTTTTATAATTTTTCTACTAACTTTCCAAATTTTTCGACTGTCAGCTGTAATAACTTACTAAACTTTTTTTCAACTTTTTCCAAATTTAACCGTATAAGGTCAGTTTTCTAAACTTTCAATTAATTTTCCAAATTTGTTGGGACTTTTTAAAACTTACTAATTATGTAAGATTGTCGCCAACAACTTTTCTAAACTCAAAATCAATTTTTTAAATGTTTTGTCTGTTTTCTAAACTCTGCGTCTGTTCTCATAATATTTGGCACTTCTTTAAAATATTTGATGTATTTTTAAAATATACGGAAATAATAGTAACCGATAAGTTTAAAAACTTTCCAAAACTCTATAACTTCATAATTTACCGCCAGTTTTCCAAAAATTTTTTAATTTGTTTATCAGCTTTTCAAACTATTTTTGACAAAATTCTAAACGCTCACCCAGTTCTCTAAGCTTGTCCTACGTATTATAATTTTTTTAAAAAATGTTTAAACTTTAAGTCTACTTTTTACAATTTCAATCATATACGTTCAGTTTTCTAAGCTTTCAATGGACTATTTAAACTCCTTATCAACTTTCCAAATGCAAATATGTATTTTATTTGTCGGGAGAGTTTGAACTAGGGTGAAGTGGTGACAGTAAAGGCGAGAGAGATACAAACCCTTCTGGCGCCCAGTATTTTTTTGAAAAATCGAAAAAACGAGCATTTCTTAAAACGTGTGAACAAGAATTCTGTTCATTTTGCTTGCAAGAAAAGGTAAAGTTAATAGCAGCAGCAGTTCACCGTGGAGAAACAGATGTGAAAGCAAAAGATCAGTACAAGATCAGTGACAGAAAAATTTAATTTTAGAAAACATTGTTTTTATGCGGAAATTATTACAGAACAGTTGATCAAAATTGAGAAGAGAATAAATGCAGCAAAAAGAAATGAGAGCATGTTGAGAACAACAGAAAAACGAGATGAGTGGGCCTTAAAAATTAAAGATTGTATTTCTGATGACACTGACTTAGTAGCAGTAGACGCAAATTATCACCAATTTTGTCAAAAAAACTCTACTTGCCCCAACACAAGAACGTGTGTAGAGGAAAGGTCGTAAACACACCACGATTGAGGGTGCCATGGAACAAATTTTTGCATATGGCCAAGATATCAAATTGGATATCAAATTCATTATGGAAATCGAAAGTAATGGTTTCTTGACGTTCTTGTGACTCGTAAGCCCGACGGACTTCTGGGCCATTCTGTTTATCGCAAATCCACCCATACTGATAGCTATCTTCATGCTTTGTCTCATCATCATTCTGCACAACAACGTTTTTGATTCATCGTGCCTTTTCTATTTGCCAACCTGAGAATCTAGACTCGGAACTCCGTCATCTTACTAGAACCTTAGTGAACAATGGTTATATGAAGCAAGATATTTTTAGAGTTATTAATCGTCGCCTACATCTACGTACTCGATTACCTAAGGACATTTCTACTTCCGAATCCAATTTGAAATTGGCCTTTTTACCCTACATTCACAAGGTTACAGATCAAATAGGGAAATTTCTTTGTAAGAATGGTATTAAACCCATATTCAACTCAACAGGCAAAATCTCTTCGATTCTACCTTCTCTCAAAGACAAATTTCCTACACTTTCATCTCAAGGTGTATACCAAATTCCTTGTTCATGTGGTTTAGTCTACATTGGTCAGACCGGTCATTCCGTCATTACTCGCATTTCAGAACATGATCGTTGTATAAGGGAAAACCATATTTCTAAGTCTGCGGTTGTTGAACATCATTTCACTACAAGTCATAAGATAGATTTTGATAATGTTTCGTTGATTGCCAAATCTTCATTCTTTTTTAACAGAAAATAGAGCATAGAAATCATCAAATACCCCAATACCTTCAATCGTGATCATAGCTTCAAGCTATCCCCTTTGAAAAATTAGCATTGTAACATTTGACCAACCATTGTACACCAAAGCCAAAGACATTATTAAGAACTGCTCCGATACTGATTTGTGCAACGTAGTGGTAAGCTTGAGTGGTTTTCACTTGCTCATGTCATTCATGGGTACAATTAGCGTGATCATGGGAGGAAGTGAACTAAAGAAACTGCTTTCAAATATTTATGTAGAAAAAAGCAGTATCAAGATGATGTCTGGCTACGCTTATGCTAGAGCAGTGAGGGTCCACATTTTGGTCCAACTAACCTTACTACACGAAGTTGTAAAAACAATGCTGTTGGCAAGAGACGATGAAAGTATCGTTGAAAACTGTTGATAAATTTTAACAGTAATTCTGACTTCCAAGGACAATGAACAGTTTAAAGCAGTTAGCGCAACATTTGCAAGTGCTCTTCAACAACTTCAAAGCAACAGTCCTACTGTCCACTTGTGGGTTCAATATTTTGAAATGGTGACGCTGATAAAACAATTCATCGAAGCAGACAGAACAAGAAACTGGGATTTACATTTGAGTACCACGAAGCAAATCCTACCGTTTTTCCACGCTGCAAGTCAACTATTTTATGCTAAATGTGCTCACTTGTATGTTCAGAACACGTTGACTTTGAAAGAAAGAATAGATACTTGTGAATATCAACGTTTTACAACAGAGGGATACTTTACAATCCGACGCTCTGAAAAATGTTGGGCTGACATCTGGTCTGATATGTGTATAGAGCAGGTGCTCATGAAATCCATGAAGTGCTATGGAGAGCTCGTAGAATTACTCCCAGTGTTCAGACTCGATGAACTTTGGGGATGGTTTATCTCCAGAACATCTGCAAAGGTTTACTGTGGTATTGACTCATCAACAACAAGTGAGCAGTACGTAGACCTACGCCATTCTCGTGTCTTCAGAGATGTAACGAATACTAAAAAACTGTATCACTAGTTTTCCCAGCATCCACCATTCCCTACGACTGAATTTAGTATTCCTATAAGCACTGAAATGGTTGTTAACTTCCGTATGGCTCTTCAGATTAGTCAGGAATCTTTGTTACGAGTAGTTAGACAAAACTTCTATTATGTCAAATTTACAGCTACCCGACTGAGGCTGCACAGAAAGGCACGAAGACAGCAGTACAATTGCTCTAGTGTCTCAAAGAAATTTTCTATCCAATGAAAACAATAAAATTCGTTTCATCGACTTCTTGAAGACACAAATGGAGAAACACAATATTTCAACATTAGAGACTACAGACTGATAATATCAACCGCGATCTTTTTATCCACTACTTGCAATGTCTTATTGTTGCTGACGATGTGGACTTGCTAGTCTTGCTCGCAGGCATCACTACACAAAACCGTCGTAATATGTTTTTTTAGAAAATGTAGGCGGCAAGATCAACGTGATGTAATCTACCACAACACTTCTTTTAAATATTAAAAAACTTTGACTAGTGTTGCCACAGACGGTCAGCACAATATCTTACAAATATTTTATTACTCACTGGCTCATTTTACAAGGATTTTTATTGAAGTTAATTTTTTTAATTATGTTTGATATGCTGACAAAGTGAATATGTAAATTATTGATATATTAACTTTAAATTTTATTATAACACGCAACGAAACGTATAAGAACAGATTATCACGTCAAAATATTTGTGTTGCATGACAACATCGCTATAACGTAAAATCGAAATTCTGCAGTAAGCTACAACAATTAGCAAAATGGTTAGAAAATATGCTAACCAAAAAATGGCACGAAATACGTCGTAAGGTTCTTTATCTTCCAGTAAATACTACAATCAACGGTTTATGTCTGTTAACTATTTTTTTTCCAACCTAAACTCTTAGTAAATTCTTAAATTTGTCTTCAGCATTATCTATTTTGACAACTTTCTAAATTTATCATCGGTCAGTTCTTTTACCGTTTCAATAACTATCTTAACTTTAAATCAACTACACCAACTTTCATAATTTCTAAGCTTTTGCTGTACTCTCTAAATATTTTATCCACTTAAGTATATTTTATAACAATTTTTTGTCACCTCTTTCAAATTTACAAAAAATTGGCAATCTTATTATAAACTTTCTTATCATTTTGTTAGTGCTTCTAACCTTTCTATCATCTTTTTATTGTTTTTGTGGCACTACCACAATTTTTCTCAACTCAGTAAACTTTCTCAATTTGTCATCAGTTCCAACTTTCCGCTATTTTTGTCAGTTTAATAAAATTTCTGTCAATTTTCTAATTCTTTTATCCATTCTTCGTCAATTTATTTCGTTAATTTTCCATAGAGATGACCAAAATCGGTCTTGGTCTTGCAGTGTGGTCTTGCAAAACTAAGGCTATAACCGAGATCTCGACGCCATTAGCAAGACCAAGACTAAGATTTGCAAGACCAAGACTTTTGCAAAACCACGTCTGCAAGATTTTGGCAAGACCAAGACCAAATTGCAAGTTACTTGCAATTTTCAGATTTTTTTAATTGTTTTGGATGAAAAGGAATATATTTGTAATTAACACATTTTGTGGATTTATCTCCATGAACAATAACTATAATGCTTTTGTTATATTATTTCCATAGCACTAACGAAATAGCCTTTTTAATATTTTTTGAAATAAAAATTAGAATTTTTGTTAAAGTAAATTTTTTAGTTATGTTTGATATGCTGACGAAGTGAATATGTTTTACTACAAACCTTGATAACGCAACGAGACGTATAAGCCACGTTAAAATATCTGAAATGTTGATCAGCTCCCTCTGTTTTCTTTTTATTTTAATTTGTTGAAAGTAAACGTTCCATCAACTCTTTAGTAACTTTTTTATTGTCAATCAACTTTCTAAGCTTTTCTTCAATTTAACCAGGTTTTTCGCCAATTTTCTAAGTTTTTCCCCAACTTCATTGTTTTGACAACTTTTCAAATAATCATGTTTTAATGAAATTTCTTTTTCTAAACTTTTTTTAAATTTCTTCGAACGGTTTTTTTATTTTTCTCATGATTGTAAAAATTCTGCGAACTCTTGCAGATTCACTTTTACAACTTTTCATCGTCCTTTTAATATACTAAAATTCGTGCCATCCTTGTACTAACTTTAATATTAGTTCTCTACACTTTCTGTCAACTCTCTCATTTCTTTACCAACTAAAATGATAAACCACAAGTTTTTTTGGAATTTAAGACAACGTAAGCAATATATGTGATTGTAATTAAAAACTATTTTAGAATTCTTTTGTCTTAGATGAAGTATCTAAAGCTTATTACATAAACTTTCGAAAGATCGCTAAAATCACATAAATCCTTTAGCTTTGTGAAGAAGCAACATTGCTTCATATAGAACTTGTCTAAGTATAGCATAGATTGAAAAAGTGCTTTACAATAGCTCTAAATTTATAGCAAGTCAATGGCAAAAAAAAACAGAATGCTGCAATACCGATTCGAGCGTAAAATACGTGATTCGAGTATTACTCGAAACGGTCTAAAATGATTCGTTTTATAATTTCAAAATTTTACTACCGCGCGAAAGATTTATTTTTGATAAAATTACATGGAAGTTTAAACTTTAGTAGTTTAATGGGTTAATTAAAGTTGGCAGCAACTTAAATTAGAACCTAATCAAAGTTGGCTTTGCAAAACAAAAGAAAAGTGCGTAAAACCGTCGAACGCGGTTCAGCGCCCACTCGAAATATTTAAATAAAACAAATACACAACGTGGAAGTTTTTCTTGGCGCAATTTCCATCTTTTATATTTCTTCTTTGTCTTACAAAAGACAATGCCGGCGAGATTCAACAAGTATGAATATTTAAATACGCTTTTTGCATTCATTAAGCCGCTTTCCCTTTTGAACCGTTGTTACAAATCTGATTGTGGCGCTTTTGTGGTGATAACCTAATAAGTTTTTTTTTTAAATAAACGTTTTTTGTTCGGTTACTAATTATAAAGTTTGTTGTCGTAGTTCTAATGCAACACCGGCATAACGAGTTCGGCCAAAAGCAATAAAATTGTTAATCTTATCTATTACACAAAAATACAAAAAGCTGAAATCGATGTTGCTAGCGGATGCGGCTCTGACGTCAGAAGTCTGAACGAGCGGTTGTTATGGAAACGGGTGAGAGAAGAGTTGGAGGCCTCATCTCCCGGATCCTCCCAACGGGAAAACTGAAAAAGGTCAAGAAAACACAAAGTTTTCTTTTTAAAAGGGAGGAATTATGTGTGTTCCTGGAAGTTTCTTCTCATATCGTAGAGGAAGAGAAAAGGGCGATGTTGTCGATATTTCACATAAAAATACGAACCGAAAGGGTATATAACAGTTTAGACGTATCCTGGTAGAAAGTTTGGTGAATTTATGACCGCAATAGAGTTACACCATCTGCTCGAAACCTATAAAACAGTCTACGGACATCTAGGAAAAGTTTAATAAGCCCTTCGGTTATGGCCACAACGACCAGATATAAAGACGTGTATTATTAACACTTTTTGTAATAATAACTTTTTCTGTTATGTGTACGGGACAAAGTCGGCTCAATAAATCTTCGTAATAAATTAGCGGAAAATTCAGCATACATCCTCTTGAGCCACAGAATATTAAATAGCAACGAAGAGAATCGAATTTAGCAAATGTTGCGTATCCGTGAAACAGATGTTGACTTTGTCGCATTCAGATTTCAAATTTCACAGTTCGTTTGTTTTGGTCAGTTAGCCGCCGTCAAGAGAAAAGCTGGAAAAACGCCATTTTATTTTGAAGAAGGCGTTCCGGATGCGCCGCTATCTATGCTCATCCCCACAATTCCGAGTGTATCTCTATCCACGAATCGCGGTAGGCTATGAATTCTTGTTAACACATGCGCGTTTTATCAATTGTTTCGTCAATTTCCTAAATTGAACCCGTTAACGATGATTAAAAGTAATTAAGTGCGTAAGAATATATATCGATCTTGAAACAAAACAAACAGAGAAAATACTCTATCATTATCCTTACAGGATAATTACGCCCGACAAATAAGACAGTTTACCCTATTTGTTTAGGAATTAAACAACCATCAATGAATTATGAAAGCGATTATAACGATCGCTAGGCGAGCGCGATCGTCGATTGTTATTTACACGTTTGTTTGTTTTTTCGTCCAACGCTTACTTAGATCTCTCGATACTATTTTAAGAATAAACGAAAATAGCATAAAATTTGTACTGCAGACGACGAGATTGGTTATAAAACGCAACCTTTTGACATCATAACTCCCCGATCATAAAACATGACATTAAAAATATGCTCTCCTATATTTCAATCCCTACGTATAGCAGTCCAAGTCTGTTTTCGCCATTATTTACGTAATTCTCATTTCTGATTTACGATGGACGGATGTTTTTTCTTCTGTAGACATGAGCGAGATTCATCGAAGCGCGTACTGCATTTTAACCACTTATCCACTTACACGTCCTCCTACTCGCCATCAAACAAACCCCACGAAATGGCGTTTTCAAATGTTAATTTGCTTATTTATAAATATTACTCTCAAAATTTTTTTCCGAACACAACTCGTCACATTTTTTTCTCTATTGCAAATCGTGTAATTAAAGGCATGTAGGTCAAACAAGCTGCAATACTCGTGAAACGTTCGTTTGTTTGTATATAAGTAAACGCTATCTTGATTTTTATACACCTGTTAATTTTTCGAGAGTCTCACTATATAATAACAAAGCTCCTTATCAAAATTATTTAAAAAAGAGAAATTGTGTTAGTAGTAAATGCTATTGATTTCGAATGCATCGTTAACGCACTTACCGTTTATAGGTGTATTGCTTACGCAAGAATTCTTGCTCTACGATTTTTCTTCTTTCTCTCGGCAATTTTTAGTCTTGATTCATATAAAAATTACACTCGAGAATCAATTTTGATGCGTGTTTGTATCTTTTTCAGTTTCGAAATGTAACCAAAAACTTAAACCACGCCCTAATAACAAAAATAAGAGGGAATGGTTTAGTATACTTCGATCCCAGTTTTATTTCATATTACCAAGCACATATTTGTATTCGTTTTAAGCATAAAATCTCTTTGTAATTTAAGGAAAAAATTAGAGGTGGTCCTTCGATCCGAATTATCTATACCTATTAGAAAAATGTTAGTTTTTAATTTTGATTATAAGCCTACTTCTAAAATCTACACCTACACACTTTATAAAGCATTGGTCCTTCGAACCGCACCCTAGAATATTCGATTAAATGACAGATTTTTAACACAGTGGTTGGAATTTTTTAGTTTAATGTTAAAATTAGTTTAATATTACATTTTTTTGTTATTCCAGCCGCTTTACTTCAATCATTAAACTGTAATAGTTTTCAAATCAAAATTACACACTCGCTTAGTCTTCAAAAGATTTTATAGGTACCTACGCATAGGTAATTAAAAAAATAAACGTAAACACAAAGTGAGGTTAGATTAGGTACATTACATTACATGATAACATGTTATTAACATTAGAAACGCCGTAGTTTCAATTGTTTTGCGAATATAAATATAAAAATAAAAAAGGCAAACATTACAATTTGTGGTCCTTCGAACCAGTTCACGTTAAATAAACATTTTGCATCGCATCAAATATTATTTTGTGAAAATTACGTTTCTAAACATAATGATTTAATTCAGACTCAATTTTATTGATATGTCAACATATTAAAATTCCTGGTCCATCGAACCAATTCGAGATCAATACAAAATACGTAATCGTAAAAGACAACATTACTTAATAAAATTTAAACTTTTGAACATATTTATTTAATTAAGACTATAGCTTGTAAAAATAAAAAAATAATAAAGTTTTTGGTCCTTCGAACCAGATCGTAATCAATAATAAAAAAATTTATATGGTTGACAAAAACATACATTAAATATTGATTTTGTAACTTTTTATTCTTCAAACAATCTTGCAACAAATTAACAATTTACATTATATAATACAATAGAAAAGAAAACATTGCAATTTGTGGTCCTTTGAACCAGTTCACTTTAAATAAACGTTTCGCATCGCATCAAATATTGTTTTGTGAAAATTACGTTTCTAAACATAATGACTTAATTCAGACTCAATTTTATTAATATGTCAACATATTAAAATTTCTGGTCTATCGAACCAATTCGAGATCAATAAAAAATACGTAATCGTAAAAGACATTACTTAATAAAATTTAATGTTTTAAGATATTTATTTAATTAAGACTACAGTGTGTAAAAATAAAAAATTATAAAGTTTTTGGTCCTTCGAACCAGATCGTAAAAAAATTTATATGATTGAAAAAACATACATTAAATATTGATTTTGTAACTTTTTATTCTTCAAACAATCTTGCAACAAATTAACAATTTACATTATATAATACAATAGAAAAGAAAACATTGCAATTTGTGGTCCTTCGAACCAGCTCACAATAAATAAACATTTCCCATCGCATCAAATAATAGTTTTTAGATTACGTTTCTAAACATAGTGATTTATTTAAAACTCGACTTTGTCATATTGTCAACATACTAACATTTCTGGTTCATCGAACCAGTTTGAGAGGAGTAAAAAACTATGTAATTGTAAAAAGCAAAATTACTTAATACAACTTAAGCGTTTTAACATATTTATATAGCCAATACTATGGTTTTTAAAAATAATAAAATTTTTGGTCCTTCGAACCAGCTCGCAACCTAAAAACTTACGTGATTACGAAAGCCGTACATTAAATATTTTTTTTGTAAAATAAATTTTTTTAACACAGGTACATTTAATCGATACTAAAGATTGTTAAAAGAAAACAAATATAAAAATTAAAAAAACAAACATTACAATTTGTGGTCCTTCGAACCAGTTCACATTAAGTAAACGTTTCGCATCGCATCAAATATTGCTTTTTGAGAATTACGTTTCTAAACATAATGACTTAATTGAGACTCAATTTTATTGATATGTCAACATATTAAAAATTCTGGTCCATCGAACCAGTTCGAGATGAGTAAAAAACTAGGTAATCGTAAAAGACATGACTTAATAACATTTAAACCTTTTAATATATTTATTTAATTAAGACTATAGTTTGTAAAAATAAAAAATAATAAAGTTTTTGGTCCTTCGAACCAGCTCGTAACCAATAATAAAAAACTTACGTGATTGCAAAAACCGTACGATAAATATTGTTTTTGTAAAATGAATGCTTTTAACACGTTTATTTAATCGATATTAAAGTTTGTTAAAAGAAAACTAATAGGTAAATCTGTGATCCTTTTACTAAATATAATCAGAAAAAAATAATTGCGCAAACTATACACTAATTTTCTTAATCAGGTTGATTAACACAGTGATTTTGTTGAAAGTAAAGTTAGTTCAGATACTAACCTCATATTGAAAGTTTTATTCTCCAAACTTGCAACAAATAAGTCATTTACATTATTGCAATAAAAAAACCACTACAATGTGTGGTCCTTCGAACCAGTTCACAATAAATAAACATTTCGCATCGCATCAAATATTGTTTTTTAAAGATTACGTTTCTAACATAATTAATTAACTGAGACTCGACATATTGATATTAATATATCAAGATACTATAATTTTTGGTCCATCGAACCAATTCGAGATGAGTAAAAAACTACTCAATCATAAAATACATTACTTAATAAAATTTAAGCTTTTTAACATATTGATTTAACTAAGGCTATAATAATTCGTAAAAATAAAAAAAATAATAAAGTTTTGGTCCTTCGAACCAGATCACAACCAATAATAAAATACTTATGTGATACCGAAAGCCGTGAATTGAATCCTATTTTTGTAAAATAAATGTTTTAACACATACATTTAATCGATACTAAAGTTTGTTAAAAGAAAACAAATATATAAATCAATAAAAAAATAAACAATACAATTTGTGGTCCTTCGAACCAGTTCACAGTAAATAACGTTTCGTTTCCTGTTTTTTTCCGTTTCACTGATTTTGTTAAAAGTAAAGTTAGTTCATATAACCACATGTTAAAACATTTTATTCCAAATAAACAATTTACATTATTACAATACAAAAAAAACATTACAAAATGTGGTTCTTCGAACCAGTTCACAATAAATCAACGTTTCCAATCGCATCAAATATTGTTTTTTGAAGATTACGTTTCTAAACATAATGACTTAATTGAGATTTAACTTTGTTAATATGTCAAGATACTAAAATTTTTGGTCCATCGAACGAGTTCGCGATGCGTAAAAAACTACTTAAAAATAAAAAACATTATTTAAACAAATTCAAGGTTTTTAACATATTAATTGACCTAAGACTATATAGTCCAAAAAAATAAAAAAATTATAAAGTTTTTGGCCCTTCAAAGCACGTCGCAACCAATAATAAAATACTGTGATATGAGAGCCATGAATTGAATCTTATTTTTGTAAAATAAATGTTTTAACGCGTAAATTTAATCGATAACTAATGTTGGTTAAAAGAAAACAAATATATAAATCAATAAACATTACAATTTGTGGTCCTTCGAACCACTTCACAGTAAATAAACGTTTGGTTTTTTCGTTTTTTTTTCGTTTCACTGATTTTGTTGAAAGTGAAGTTAGTTCGTATAACCACATATTAAATCTTTTTATTCCAAATAAACAATTTACATTATTACAATAAAAAAACCGTTACAATTTGTGGTCCTTCGAACCAGTTCACAATAAATCAACATTTCGCATCGCATCAAATATTGTTTTTTAAAGATTACGTTTCTAAACATAGTGACTTAATTGAGATTTAACTTTGTTAATATGTCAAGATACTAAAATTTTTGGTCCATCGAACGAGTTCGCGATGCGTAAAAAAATAGTTAATCATAAAAAACATTATTTAAAAAAATTCAAGCTTTTTAACATATTGATTAAACTAAGACTATATAGTCCGTAAAAATAAAAAAATTATAAAGTTTTTGGTTCTACGAACCACGTCGCAACCAATAATAAAATACGTATGTGATATCGAAAGCCATTAATTGAATCTTATTTTTGTAAAATAAATGTTTTAACACATACATTTAATCGATACTAAAGTTTGTTAAAAGAAAACAAATATATAAATCAATAAAAAAATAAACATTACAATTTGTGGTCCTTCGAACCACTTCACAGTAAATAAACGTTTCGTTTTTTGTTTTTTTTCCATTCACTGATTTTGTTAAAAGTGAAGTTAGTTTGTACAACTACATATTGAATCTTTTTATTCCAAAAAACAATGCACATTATTACAATAAAAAAAACGTTACAATTTGTGGTCCTTCGAATCAGTTCACAATAAATCAACATATCGCATCGCATCAAATATTATTTTTTGAAGATTACGTTTCTAAACATAGTTACTTAATTCAGATTTAAGTTTGTTAATATGTCAAGATATTAAAATTTTTGGTCCATCGAACGAGTTCGCGATGCGTAAAAGGCTACTTAATCGTAAAAAACATTATTTAATAAAATTCAAACTTTATAACATATTGATTAAAAATTTGTAAAAATAATAAAGTTTTTGGTTCTTCGAACCAGGTCGCAATAAATCAATATTTCGCATCGCATCGCATCGAATATTGTTTTTGAAGATTACGTTTGTAAACATAGTTACTTAATTAAGACTCAACTTTGTTAACATGTCAACATATTAAAATTTTTATTTTTTTGAACCAGTTTTCAACAAATATATCACTCACGTGTTCGCAAAACATCGTTTCCTTACATTGACATTTGTGAACACACTAAACACACTAAAATCTCTAGGCATTCAAAGTGACGTAACAGCTGTAAAAGTACATTTTACATTGCTATATAAAAATTGTTTTCCACTACAATTACTTAATGACTTAATGCAATAAATGTTAAAATTTTTAGTATCTCTAAGCACGCATGTCAAACAATATGAAATTTAAGTGAGCTTTACATTATACTGCAAAAATTACTCGATGTCAAATTTTCTGGTCCTTCGAACCAATTTGAGAATAAATAAGAACAACGTGTTCTACTTTATTTTTAACAGATTCACCTAATCACAACTAAAGATTGTGAAAGCAACGAAATATGTATTAACATTTTTGGTCCTTCAAACCAATACCCCTAATAAACAGAAAGTTTAGGTAACAGAAAAGCTACATGTACATTGATTTATCAAAGTTAGTTCTTAACACACTCACGTAATTAACATTGAGGTTGTTAAAACAACAAAATAATATTTCTGGTCCTTCTAGCGAATTCGAAAGATACTACATATTTTATATTTTATACCGATTAACGACAAATAAGAACGAAATATGTATTATCATTTTTGGTCCTTCAAACCAATACGAATAATAGCAGAAGGTTTCGGTGACATAAAAGCAACATGTACATTGATGTATGAAAGTTAGTTCTTAACACACTCACGTAATGAACACTCAAGTTTGTTAAAGCAACAAAATAATATTTTTGGTCCTTCTAGCGAATTCGAAATATATTACATATTTTAATATTTTAAACCGATTGACGACAAATAAGAAACTTTTTTTATATGATTTTATGTAAATCGTGATTTTCTAACCCTAATTCCTAATTTATGAAACCGGTACGTACCACAGTAATTTATAAAATTTAATTCTCTCAACATACTTAATATGATAAGTTTTATTTCTTCGAACTAATTTGCTTTGTAATGACTTTATAAAACGTAACTTTCAGAACATATCCGCTTATTTAAAACTTATATTTATTAAAATAACAAAATATTAGAATTTTTGGTCCTTCGAACTAGGTAATAAAACATGTACGTTATTACAAAAGCTCGAATAATGTAGAAAGACATATGTATGATTTATCAACAAACAAGAAAGTCCACAATAAAAGATTTGTAGTGAGATTGCGTTACTTTTTGTTTCATATAAAGCAACTAATCGAACAATAAGTTAACTACTAGTTTTTTTAGTTAGAGAGCAGGTTATTTTTGGGAATCAAACTAGGCCAGTGAGTAGATTACAAATCCAGTTCAAAACCGAGGTTAGATTGAATATGTTTAAAAAGTAGAAGTAAAAACATGTCAAAAACTTACTATTGCAGTCAAGTTGTTTTGGTCCTTCGTTCCGCGTCGTTGATGCAATAATGCATAAGGCTAATCGAATTTGTACATTTGCTAGTGTATATAAACGTTTTTAAAAATAACGTTTTAAAAGATTGGTCCTTCGAGCCGGTTCATTTGGAATAATAAGTAATAAAAGTATATAAACGGTAATGAAAGTTATACGTCGATCATTATTTTATGAACATTACGCTTCATAAACGATTAGAATTTGATACCTACGTTTTACCGTTAAATATATAAATAAGAGAAAGAATTTGTACGGTATCTTTACGAGTGTATATAAATATGACATTTCCATGCACGAGGTCACCGAAAGCGTTCGTGAGCTTTTAGATAAGAGAACCAAAGCAGGCAGCTAACGCAAACCGACAGAAGCTTTTTGAACGAAGGAACTTTGTTTATCTCACGAACATTTTATATGTATATGTTCATTTTATGGTCACTTTCTCGTCGGGGTCTCTCTTTCCGCGACAAATGCGAAACGGTGTAAACAATAAAGACACAAGAGTAACGTGGGAGGTTTTCGTTTCGTTTTATTTTTCCAAGTACAAAAGTTAATTAGGCGAACGAGTCCGCACGTCAAACGTTCTCTCGTATAATATTCATAGACAATAAAAATGTCATGCCACGATCGACTTTATGCTGACCCACTTCGAACCGGGAATATTCGCCCTTAAACTTAATTTAAATTAAGGAATACATTTGCCCGTAATCTGTTATGTAAATTAAAGCGGTTAAAAATCACGACACGACAAAAATATGATGCACGGTAGGCCGCGTTTATCTACGATCTACCCCTTCGTATCTAACCGAGTGGACAGTGGATATAATGCGTGGTCTCTTGATAACAAACGCGATACCAAAAATCATAATCACGAAGTTGATATTCACCTTTGACTTTTTTTTCGCGTGAATTATGACACGTGTCATAAGCACCCTCTGTTTTTGTAATTTTAAAACCTACGCATACAATAACTAGCGTCTAAATGTGCACACTTTTACTTTTAATACAATTTTCTTTTACAAAATTTAATATAAATGTAAGTATTTAATGATGCTATTGCACTTAGCCACGCCCTTTTACTTACGAACTAGACAATTACCCAATTAAAACAGCGCGTGCACATACGTCATTTTTTGTTTCCAAAACAACTGATTAAACCGCGTAATCTGTACTAACAAAAACTACATTTTAGCTATAATGTAAGAAGTTGATTATTTTTTTCGAAACAATTTCCTGTGTAGTACATAAATTGCGCGAAATTGTTTAAAATGCCAACAACATCAATAGAGGAGATTGCGGCCGTGTGGTAGCACGTGTAAGTAGAATGTAATAAGAAGCAAGTGAACCTATATTTAGACACAAAGGCATGTCTAAATTCAATCTCAGAAGTCGATGTCGTGAAGTCCGCTACGGTCTGCTTTGACGATCAGGGGTTGAGCACGTACCCAATTTATAGCGGGCACAACCGCTGTCCGCAACAACCCAAATAACAAACATTTTAGCTACTTTTCCTTCTTTCTATATCTGGCAATAAAATGACAGAAACGCTTTCTTTCCCTTTTTATTTCTCTTTTGTTTTAATACGATTTCGCTCACTTTTAAATATGCAAAAATATTTTCGCGAATCCGAGTAGGCGTAGGTGAAATGTTTTTGTTTGTTTCCACAACAAAATGTTTATACATACTCTTATTTCTATTGCAACGTTACATACTCATTTTAAATTAGCATGTAATAATGGTTAATATAACCGTTTAAAAAACTATCAGAAAATACTTAGGGGTCTAGGTTTGATCCTACAAGCCTAAGTCTTATAGGTTAGAACATAAGTTTGTGTAAAGTTTATTAATTTGTTGTTCAAAAAGATAATACCTACAATTTCGACATGGTCCTTTGATCCGGATCATTATAGGTCAGAACAAAAGCTCCTTCTTTGAAGATTTTATGGTACGATAATGCTAAAGGTGTTTATAATTTCATAATTAAATATTATTATTATTATTATTATTTATTCTTAATTGTTTGGCCATTCGGCCTTACAATGGGTTACGTTACATTTATCTCTTACATAATAATATAATTTGTACAGAAATTTAAAAAACTAAAAACAAGAACTTTCTCCCCTAAAATCTTCCCATCACCATCTTACTATTCTGATACTTTAGATCTAACCCCTCCCCTCTTATCCTTCTTTCCTTTACTACTTTCATCCAATCCACTCCCTCCCCCTCCTCCCCAAGCAAAACCTTCCTCTCCCTCATTTCTTCCCTTAGCTCGCCACACTCCTCACTCATGTGCTCTATGTCCTCCCATCCCTCCCCACATAATCTACATCTCCTCATTACATCCTCCTTCCAATACTTATTTAAATTCTCCTCATTTCCGCATCTAAACCTGGCTATTAGTCGTGTTTCTCCTAAGTTTCTCTTCCCCATCAGATACTTAGGAACCCCCCTGAACACTATATTCCCATACCTTACATTATACTTTCGTTCCCTTATCTTTTCTTCCCTCTTTTGCATCTGCGAATCTTTATCTCTTCTTACTATCTCCTCCATATTTAACCTCCCTTCCTCTCTCCTTCTTTCCACTTCTTCTCTTGCGAAACCTCCTCGATGATAGTACAGTTTTCTTTCTTCCTGCCCATATATGTTTTTACTATCCTTTACCGTCCTCCAGCAACATTGCAAAATTTTACGTTCTCTCCTTTTCTTCATTTTCTCTTCATAACCCATCGCCCTTTTCCCTGCTTCTATTCTGATCTTCTTTAACTTCCCCTCCTCCTCTATTATGTTCTCTGGCGTCTCCCTGTCTAAACCTAGTATCCATTTCCAATATTTTATTTGTACCTTTTCCAATAGGTTCTTTCCAACCCCATACTTCCACCCCGTACATCATCACACTTTTAATCCATTTTTCAAACAGCCATCTTCTCTTTTCGATCTCCTTCCCAAATACTCTTTTTCCTAAACTCCATACCTGCTCTAATACCCTGTTACCCTTCTTTGCTAACTCCCTTATGTGCGCATCATCTTTATTATCATACCTTAGCCTATATCCCAAATATGTCACTTCATTCACTGCCTCTATCTTCTGTTCTCCCCAACTTAACTCCTCCTTTTTCTTCCCTTCTCTCCCTTTTTGAAAAACTACCATCTTAGACTTTCTCACATTTAAACCCAAGTCTTTCCTTTGCAGATACCTCTTTATCGTATTTATCATACCTTTCATCTCCAACTCATTTTTTGCCACCATGACCATATCGTCTGCATATGCCAACACCCACACTTTAATCCCTCCCTCTATGACAATCCCACCACACTGACCTCCCTTCAACACTTCTTCTATGTCCCCTATATACAGTGCAAATAAAATAGGGCTAAGAGGACACCCCTGCCTTATCCCCTTTCTCGTCCAAAACACGTCACTAACACTATCCCCTATTTTTACCCTATTCTTAGTCTCTTTATATATCTCTTCCAGTTTCCTCACTAGTTGTTCCTCTATTCCCTTTTTCCTTAACACCCTCCATAGCTTTTCCCTATTCAAATTATCAAACGCAGCTTCTATGTCCATAAAGAACGCGTATACCTTACCCCTTTTCTTATCTAGCTCTCCATTCACTAACTGTTTTAATATATAAACATTGTCTATTGCCCTTCTTCCCACTCTAAATCCCATCTGCCAATCTGGTAATAGTCTTTTTTCTTCCACTTCCTTTTCCAACCTCCTTTGTATAATCATGGCATACAATTTATAACTTACATTAATGAGACTAATCCCTCTATAATTCTTTACCTCCTTCCTATTACCTCCCTTATAAACCGGCAGAATTAAACTTTCTTTCCAACTCCCTGGCAATTCCTCCCCTTTCCATATTGTATTAAAAATTTTCCTTATATTTCCTCTCACTCTCTCCCCTACATATTTCCATTGTTCTCCTTGTGTACCGTCCGTTCCTGCCGTCTTCCTTAATTTTATTTATTGCTTTCTCCATTTCCTCTTTCGTTATCTCCCACCCCTCCTGTATTGTATTTACCCCTTGCAATATCACCTGCCATGGTCCTTCTATTGTTCCCTCCAAACGCTCTATACAATAACCCAGCCACACCTTTATATCCGTTAAACCTCCTCTCCTCTTATCTCTTCTTCTCTCCTTGTTTAGAAATTCCCACACTTCTCCTTCTTTCTTTATTTCCTTTACTTGTTTCTCAATTTCCTCTTTATACGACACCTTTCTCTTTGAACATACATTTTTAAACTTCAATTTCTTCTTCTTATACTCCTGCACATCTATTCTACCTTTCTTCCATCTTCTTCTAGCATTTCTCATCTCTGTTTTTGCCTCTCTACATTCTCTATTCCACCACTTATTTTCGTTCCTCTTTTTTCCTTTGTTTTCTCTCAAACCTTTTCTTTTCTACTGCCTTCTCCATTTCTGCAGTCAACTCCCTTAGTCCTTCTTCCCCCCCTACATCTCCTCAAATCACTTGCTCCAACTTCATCTGATATCTTTCTATGCTTTCTTCAGTCCACACTCTTTTTTACTCTCCATCCCCTCTGTTCCTCCTTAATTCCCTGCTCCTTTCCTTTTAAAATCACTTCCAGTGGCTGATGATCCAATTCCTCTTCATCCCCCACTTTAAAACTTTCTATGTCCTCCCACATCTCTCCACTCACCATCACGTAATCGATCACCGATTCCCCCCTCCCTCCCATATAAATATAGTCACCTCTGTCCCCCTCCTCTATATTTCCATTAAGGATTGACCATCCTTTTTCCTCACACATCTCCACTAACATTTTCCCATTCTTATTAACTGTCTTATCCATGCTAACTCTTCTCTTTACTTCCCCTCCTATAATTACTCCTCCCTTTTCCCTGTTCTCGCGTTAAAATCACCCCCTATAATAATCTTTTCCTTTTCCTCCCCCTGTACCATATTCTCAATCTGTTCACTTATCATCCTCATATCCCGCCCATATAAAGAAATGTTGCCTGATTTAGCAAACCGAAATAATTAAATAGAAAAGACATTTTGTTTTGAAACGTAACAAAAACCAAGTTTTTTAAAACAAACAATTATAGGTAATAAAAAGTAAGAAACGCAGATCGTCAAAAAATCAACAAAATGAGTAAGCGTTAACCACATTAAACCTGGCATACAAAAAAAAAACGCTTTGCATCTATAGTGGAAAGGCAATGTATACTAAAAGCTACTTCAACACCACCAATCATCAACACTAGAGCACGGTCCTCAAACAGATCGATTGAAAGCAGTGGTTGGTCAAAATCAAACTAAAAAAGTGTTTTTTATTAGAACAATATCAGATTTCACGTTTTTTTGCAGATCTAACAAACACTAACACAGTTTGGTTTGGTTTGGTCCATCGAGCCCAACCTCTATATCTAAGTTAGAAGAAAGTTACCAAATTAAGTCTCAATGGAACTACTTTTCTAAAAACTCACAAAAACCAGCAGATCTAATTCAATGTACAAAATCATTGTAGTGTGATAAGATTTTCGTTTAGATTTGGTCCTTCAATCCAGATAGTAGGTAATCTTCTTCTCGACAAAATACTCCAAGAATTACCTCCTGTAAAAACCTTTAATCTAAATAGTATAACAGTAAAATTTAGTTTAGCATGTTCATAAGTTAACACAAATACTTCGACAATACTACACAAATTGTATCAAAATTTAGAAAATTGAACAATAAAAACGTCACATTGTTAAAACTAATTCTATTCTTAAATAAATGCCGCTTTGTGGAAGAATAAAATTGAGTTAAAAATTGGTCCTTCGATCCCAATTCTCAAAGGTAAGAACAATACATATTTATGCTTTAAAAATAAAAAGTTACGACAACCTGCTGTTGAAATTAAATTAAAACATACTAAGCACACTAAAACCAACATGTATATTAGAAAAATTTTAAAACCATCACCTAACGTAAAAAAAGTTTGCGTGAAATAGATCTGATTTGATTTTGTTTTGATTGCCACATATTTATGTTTTAACTCTTTATTCAAAAAGATAACAAATTCTAAACGAAACAAAGTGTTTAGATTTGGTCCTTCGATCCGGATTCCTAAAAGTTAGAATTAAGGTTGGTAGTCTAGAGATCTAATGATTCGATAAGCGTACAGTTATCTATGATAAATCAAGTTAAATATTTGAAAATACAAAATCAACAAATACAAAATTTTGTCTTAATACATAACAAAAACTACATTTAAAAGATTCCCATAGATAATGAAAAATAATCTGTTGATTACAATATAAACATATACAATCCTTTAGAAAAACCACAAAATGCGATAACGTTATTTTTTCTTAAGAACAGTACCACATTCTAGAATAAAAAACATCGTTTAGACTTGGTCCTTCGATCCGATTACAGGTTAAAACAAATGTTTGTGTTTTAAAAATGTTTTGGTTGGAAAAACCTACAACTGTTAATAAACCGCATAAATTCGGTCCCAAAAAAAGTAAAATTTAGCTTTTCTTTGGTCCTTCGGTCCAGGTCCATATAAGAAAAAACATGACAATAACAGTTAGATTTGGTCCTTTGATCCAGATTCCTAGAAAATTTAAATTAATGCAAACGTAAATTGTTCTTTAATAAATCAAATTAAACATTTAGAACTTTATAATAAACGAATACACAATTTTGTCTTATAACATAACAAAAACTATACTTAAAAAAACTACCATATTGATAATAAAAAATAAATTGTTTATTACAATAAACAGATAGAAATTGTAAAAAAAACCCAAAACACAATGTTATTTTTTATTAAAAAATATAACAAACTTTGGAATAAAAAATATACTTTAGACTTGGTCCTTCGATCCGATTACACGTTACAACAAAAGTTAGTGGTTTAAAAATCCTTTGGTTGAAAAAATCTACAAATATGGTTAATAAAAACCATAAATTTGCTTAATTCCAAAAAAAATTTGCTTTTCTTTGGTGCTTCGGTGCAAGTCCTTATAAAACATGACAATCCTAAAGTACTAATCCTAAAAAACTTCAACAAAATAGAATGTCACATATTTATGTTTCAACATTAAGAATCGTACTTCCTAAAAACCTGCAAAATTCAATTAACCTCACTCTTTATTTAAAAAGATAAACTGTAAACAAAAAATGTGTTTAGATTTGGTCCTTCGATCCAGACTCCTACAAGATTAGATTAGATGCAAGATCTAATGCTTTAACAAGCGTAAACTGTTTTATAATAAATCAAATTAAATATTTGAAAATATCTAAAGTTTTGTCTCAATACATAACAAAAACTACATTAAAAAAATTCCGTAGATAATGAAAAATAAACTGTTTATTACAATATAAACATATATAATCCTTTAAAAAAACAATAAAATGCAATAACGTTATTTTTTCTTAAGAACAGTACCACATTCTAGAATAAAAAACATCGTTTAGACTTGGTCCTTCGATCCGATTACATATTAAAACAAACGTTTGTGTTTTAAAAATACATACATTTGGTTAATTTCCAAAAAAATAAAATTTAGCTTTTCTTTGGTCCTTCGGGTCATATAAGATAAAACATGACAGTCCTAAAGTTGTTCAAAATTTCAACTAAACAGTTAGATTTGGTCATTCGATCCAGATTCCTACAAAATTCGATTAAATGCAAACGTAAATTGTTCTATAATAAATCAAATTAAACATTTTTAACTTTATAATAAACGAATACACAATTTTGTCTTATAACATAACAGAAACTATACTTAAAAAAACTACCATATTGATAATAAAAAATAAATAGTTTATTACAGTAAACAGAACGAAATTGTAAAAAAACACAAAATACAATGTTATTTTTTATTAAAAAACATAATAAATTTTGGAATAAAAAATATAGTTTAGACTTGGTCCTTCGATCCGATTACACGTTAGAACAAATAACCAAATTAAATCTCAATGGAACTACTTTTCTAAAAACTCACAAAAACCAGCAGATCTAATTCAATGTACCCTTGTAGTGTGATAAGAGTTTCGTTTAGATTTGGTCCTTCAATACAGATTACCTACTACTTCTTCTCGACAAAATACTCTAAGAATTACATCGTGTAAAAACCTTTAATCTAAATAGTATAACAGTAAAATTTAGTTTAGCTTGGTCCTTCGATCCGCATGTTCATAAATTAACACAATAAATGTATGTTTTAAAAATACTTCGACAATACTACACGAATTGTTTTAAAATATCAATAAATCAAAATTGAACAATAAAAACGTCACATTGTTAAAACGAATTCTATTCTTAAATAAATGCCGCATTGTAGAAGAAAGAAATTGAGTTAAAATTTGGTCCTTCGATCCCAGTCCTCAAAGGTAAGAACAATACATATTTATGCTTTAAAAATACAAAGTTACGACAACCTGCTGTTAAAGTTAAATTAAAACATACTAAGCACACTAAAACCAACATGTATACAAATATTAGAAAAATTTTAAAATCGTCACGTAACGTAAAAAAAACTTGCGTGAAATTGATCTGATTTGATTTTGTTTTCTAGATTCCCACATATTTATGGTTTAACTCTTTATTCAAAAAGATAACAAATTCTAAACAAAAAAAGTGTTTAGATTTGGTCCTTCGATCCAGATTTCAACAAGATTAGATTAGATGCAAGATCTAATGCTCCGACAAGCATAAAGTGTTCTACAATGAATCAAATTTGTGTTTTAGAAATCTTTTTGTTGGAAAATCCTACAACTATTACTAATAAACATAAATTTGCTTATTTCTAAAAAATAATATTTATTTTTTATTTGATCTTTCGATCCGGGTTGTTATATACAATCCTGAAGTTGTTAAAAAATCCCAACAAACTTGAAAAGCTTTATAGTAGAAATGATTTCTTTAATCCCAACAAAAGATTATGAACAAGTAATTTATAATAACATAAAACAAAGTAGACTTTTAGAAAAACTACATAATAAGTAATCTATCTGTGTAGGTATTTAGATTTGGTCCATCGATCCCAGCGCCTATAGGTTAAAACAAGGTTACCAAATTAAGTCTCACTAGAACAACTTTTCTAAAAATCCATAAAAACATTGTTAAAAAAGATGCTGGAGTAATAGAGTTTAGTTTCGATTTGGTCCTTCAATCCGGATTTTTATAGGGCAGAAAAATGTAATTTAGATGTCTTATAATTAATCATCAAGTGAAAGAGAGAGAGATTCTATGTAAAAACATCGGTGATATAAATCCAAAAAAATAAATTTGAAAAGCATAATGCACTGAGAGCTCCCTTAATAGCTATAATAATCAAAAACTGAATTTGGAACACCGTTTATAAATAGAAGTAAAAAATGTTTTCTATCCACGCTTTTGTGTTTGTATTTTTGCATTATCTACTTCTTCTTAACAAAATACTCTTAAACACTTTATTTTGTAAGTACTTTTACAAACCAATTAATAGAATAGGTCCTTCGATCCGGATCTTTATAAGTTAACACAAAAAATCTTCTAAAAGTCCAGTACTTTAACATTTCTACATGAATTGTATCTAAATTTAGATAAATCAAAATTGAACGGAGTCGTTCTTTCTTAAAAAAAACAAATTTAGAAAAAATACATATTTAGAAAAATTACGAAATCATAGAGGTAACCATAATAAACACCAAACTGTAACTAAAGAAAGCAAAAATTGTGTATTTAGAGATAATTAGAAATCATCTAATACTAATTGCTTTTTTAAACAACCAGTTCTTTACAGGTCAAAACAAGTAAGTATAAAACAAATGCCGATTTTTGAAAAAATTAAATTATTGCTACTTTAAATTTGGTCCTTCGATCCGGATCGTTATAAAAGTTTAGACAACCTGCTGTTGAAATTAAATCATAACATATTAAACACACTAAAACCAACATGTATCCAAATGTTAGAAAAATTTGAAAGTCATCACGTATAAGAGCTCCTTTGATACAACCAGATGTTGAGTTTAGAATACTTTTTTGAAATAGTCGGTAAAAAACAAAGTGAAAAAGTGTTTTCTATCAAAACAATTCCATATACCTAATGTAATTTTACTATAGAATACCAATTAAGTAAAAAAATTAGTCCTTCGATCCGGAAAAAATGGTAAATTTATAGAAAAATGGAAAAAAATAATTTCAAATATAACTTATTTAAATAAATAATCATGTGCGATGAAAAACAAAGCGTCTATAACAAAGTAAATCGTTAGAAAACTCGCCCATAACGACGCTAAAAACTGATAAGGTTGGAGGACCAACTTCTATAAAAGATGCGTCAGATTATTACTCTCAAATAACAGCCACGATCTAGAAGAACAAAGAAGAGTTAAAATTTGGTCCTTCGATCCAAATCGTTATAGGCAAGACAAATGTTTATGCTTTAAAGATCCATAGTTTAGACAACCTGCTATTGAATTCAAATCGAAACATTTTGAGATATTTAAGATATTTAGAGATAATTAAAAATCATTTAAACTAAAGGCTTTTTCAGACAACCAGATTCTTACAAGTCGAAACAAGTATTTGTATTCTGAAGATTCGATGTTTTGGCAAACCTGTAATTGTGTTATATTAAATTAGAATAAAGTTTAAGAACTTCGTACTTAAGTTATAAAACAATTGCAGATTTTAAAAAATAATTGAACTTATTGTTAGTTTAAATGTGGTCCTTCGATCCGGATTATAAGTTTAAACGAATCAACAGTTTTTGAAGTTAAATCGTGAAACGAAATAGTGAAATGAAAAAAAACATTTTATTTAAATAAATAATCATGTGTGATAAAAAACATAGCGTCTATCACAAAGTAAATCTTTAGAAAACTCGCCTATGACGACACTAAAAATTGATAAAGTTGGAGGAGCCACTTCTACCAAAGCAACGTCACGTTATTACTCTCAAATAAATGCCAAAATCTAAAAGAACAAAGATGAGTTAAAATTTGGTCCTTCGATCCAAATCCTTATAGGCAAAACAATTGTTTACGCTTTAAAAATGCAATGTTTCTGAAATTAAATCAATAATTAAAGCACACTAAAACCAAAATGTATCCAAACTTTACAGAAACTTGAAAATCATCACGTATAAAAGCTCTTGATACATACCAAATGTTGAATAGAATGCTGTTTTTAGATAGTTGGTAAGAAACAAAGTTCAATCAAAACCACTCTATGTGTCAAATTTAACTTTATTGTACGGTACCAATTAAATAAAAAAAGATTAATTTAGATTTGGTCCTTCGATCCAGGTATGCTTGGATCGGACAAACGTTTATGTTCTCAAGATTCTACATTTTGCTAGAATAACACTGCCTCATATGATTTTTTGTCTCCCTTCGACGGTTTTTTGAATTTATCGCAATAATTTAATCAAATGATGTGAAATTTATCTCACTTGATTTTGTGATCTCTAGATGACCACATATATTTGTGCAGTTCTTGAAAACCGGTAAAATCCATTTAGTTCAAAAAGAGGACAAACTCCAAACACAAAAAATGTATATAGATGGTCCTTCGCTCCGGACTATAAAATAAAAAAGTTTAGTTTAGATTTGGTCTTTCGATCCGGTTACAGGTTAAACAAAAGCTTGTGTTTTAGAAATCCTATGCTTAATTCCAGAAAATAAAATTTTGAATTTGTTTTAAAAATAAACCAAACGGAACAATATATGTACAATAGTATAAACATATATAATCCTTTAGAAAATCAACAAAATGCGATAACGTTATTCTTTCTTAAGAACAGTACCACATTCTAGAAAAAAAACATCGTTTAGACTTGGTCCTTTGATCCGATTACAGGTTAAAACAAACGTTTGTATATTAAAAACCTTTTGGTTGGAAAAACCTACAACTGTTAACAAACCGCATAAATTTGGTTAATTCCAAAAAATTAAAATTTAGCTTTTCTTTGGTCCTTCGGTCCAGGTCCATATAAGATAAAACATGACAATCCTAAACTTGTAAAAAAATTTCAACGAAACAGTTAGATTTGGTCATTCGATCCAGATTCCTACAAAATTCGATTAAATGCAAACGTAAATTGTTCTATAATAAATCAAATTAAACATTTGGAACTTTATAATAAACGAATACACAATTTTGTCTTATAACATAACAAAAACTATACTTAAAAAAACTACCATTGATAATAAAAAATAAATTGTTTATTACAATAAACAGAATTGTCAAAAAAACACCAAATACCATAATGTTATTATTTTGTATTAAAAAATATAATAAATTTTTAAATAAAAAATATAGTTTAGACTTGGTCCTTCGATCCGATTACACGTTAGAACAAAAGTTATTGCTTTAGAAATCTTTTGGTTGGAAAAATCAACAATTGTTGTTAATAAAAAGCATAAATTCGCTTAATTCCAGAAAAAAAATTAGCTTTCCTTTGGTGCTTCGGTCCAAGTCCTTATAAAACATGACAATCCTAAAGTACTAATCCTAAAAAACTTCAACAAAATAGAATATTACATACTTATGTTTCAACATTAAGAATTCAACTTCCTAAAAACCTGCAAAATTCAATTAACCTCATTCTTTATTTAAAAAGATAAACTGTAAACAAAAAATCTGTTTAGATTTGGTCCTTCGATCTAGTTTTTTACAAGATTATATTAGATGCAAGATCTAATGCTCCAACAAGCGTAAAGTATTCTAAAATAAATCAAATTAAATATTTGGATTCATAATAAACGAATACAAAATTTTGTTTTAATACATAACAAAAACTGGACTAAAAAAACTACCATAGATAATAAACATAAATTGTTTATTACAACAGAAAGAAATTGAAAAAAAAGATAGAATACGATAATGTTATTTTTTATTAAAAAATGTAATAAATTCTGGAATAAAAAATATAGTTTAGGCTTGGTCCTTCGATCCGATTACAGGTTAGAACAAAAGTTAGTGCTTTAGAAATCTTTTGGTTGGAAAAATCTAGAACTATTGTTAATAAACCGCATAAATTTGCTTAATTCCAAAAAATAAAATTTAGCTTTTCTTTGGTCCTTCCCTCCAGGTTCTTATGAGATAAAAAATGACAATGCTAAAGTTGTAAAAATACTTCAACAAAATAGATTGCCATATATTTATGTTTCAACATCAAGAGCCGTACTTTCTAAAAACCTGCAAAATTCATTTAACCTCATTCTTGATTTAAAAGATAAACTGCAAACAAAAAAATGTGTTTAGATTTGGTCCTTCGATCCAGATTCCTACAAGATTAGATTAGATGCAAGATCTAATGCTCCAACAAGCGTAAAGTGTTCTATAATAAATCAAATTAAATATTTAGAACTTCATAATAAACGAATACAAAATTTTGTCTCAATACATAACAAAAACTACACTTAAAAAAACTAACATAGATATTAAAAAATAAACTCTTTATTACAATAAACAGAAAAAAATTGTAAAAAAACTACAAAATACAATAACGTTATTTTTTTTAAATATACTAAATTCTGGAATAAAAAATATAGTTTAGACTTGGTCCTTCGATCCGATTACACGTTAGAATAAAAGTTATTGCTTTAGAAATCTTTAGGTTAGAAAAATCTACAACTGTTGTTCATATACCGCATAAATTTCCTTAATTCTAGAAAAATAAGATTTAGCTTTTCTTTGGTCCTTCGGTCCAGGTCCTCATAAGATAACACATGACAATCCTAAAGTTAAAAATGTTAACAAAATAGAATGTCACATATTTCTGTTTCAACATTAAGAATCGTACTTTCTAAAAACCTGCAAAATTGAATTAACCTTATTCTTGATTTAAAAAGATAAACTGTAAACAAAAAATGTGTTTAGATTTGGTCCTTCGATCCAGATTCCTACAAGATTAAATTAGATGCAAGACCTAATCCTCCAAATGCGTAAACTGTTCTATAACAAATCAAATTAAATATTTGGAACTTCATAATAAACAAATACAAAATTTTGTCTTAATACGTAACAAAAAATACACTTAAAAAAATTACCACAGATAAAAAAAAAATTGTTTATTACAATAAACAGAAAGAAATTGTAAAAAAACCGCAAAATAGGACAACGTTATTTTTTATTGAAAAAATACAAAATTCTAGAATAAAATATACAGTTTAGACTTGGTCCTTCGATCCGATTACAGGTTAGAAAAAAAGTGAGTGCTTTAGAAATTTCTTGGTTAGAAAAATCTACAACTGTTGTTAATAAGCCGTATAAATTTGCTTAATTTTCAAAAAATTAAATTAAATTTTTGTTTGGTCCTTCGATCCAGGTCGTTATATACACAATCCTGAAGTTGTTAAAAAAATCCCAACAAACTTGAAAAACTTTATAGTAGAAATGATTTCTTTAATCGTATGAAAAGATTATGAACAAGTAATTTATAATAACCTACAACAAAGTAGACTTTTAGAAAAACTACATAATCTATTGATGTAGGTATTTAGATTTGATTTATCGATCCCAGAGTCTATAAGTTAAAAGAAAGTTACCCAGTTAAGTCTCGATAGAACAACTTTTCTAAAAATCCTTAAAAACCAGCAGATCTAATTCAATGCTCAAAAAGATGCTGGAGTCACGCAGTTTAGTTTCGATTTGGTCCTTCAATCCGGATTTTTATAGGACAAAACAATGTCATTTAAGTATCTTATAATTAATCATAAGCGACATATCTTCATTTTACAACAAAGTGGTGCAAAAAGAAATTTTAAAAAACGTACAAATGTAGTTACCGCTAACCACAATAAAACGAGCGTGTATGTAGAGAAATCGGTGATGTATATCTAAAGAAAAAACTCGAAAAGTATAATGCACTAAGAGCTCCCTAAATACTTATAATAATCAAATATTGAATTTGGAGCACTGTTTTTAAATAGACTAATTGAAATCAGTCATAGGACAGAAACTAAGTAAAAAATGTTTTCTATCCACGCCGGATAACATCCATGTTTGCAAATCTGACAAAAATTAACACAATCTGGGAGACTTATACTTCCTTTGTCTTTGTATTTTTACATTACTTACAGTTGCTATTTGACAAAATACTCTTAAGCACTATATTTTGTAAGAACTTTTACAAAAAAATTAATAAAATCGGTCCTTCGATCCGGATCTTTATAAAAAATCTTTTAAAAGTAAATTTAAAACTGTAACTAAAGAAAGCGCAAATTGTGTATTCAGAGATAATTAGAAATCATCTAATACCAAATGCTTTTTTAAACAACCAGATCTGTACAGGTCAATACAAGTATTTGTGTTCTGAAGATTCAATACTTTGGCAAACTTGTAATTGTGTTATATTAAATCAGAATAAAGTTTAAGAACTTTGTACTTAAGTTATAAAACAATTGCAGATTTTAAAAAATAATTGAACTTATTGTTAGTTTAAATGTGGTCCTTCGATCCGGATCATTATAATTAAAGCTGATGTTTGTGCTCTTAAGATCCTAAGTTTAAACGAATCAACAGTTTTTGAAGTTAAATCGTTAAACGAAATAGTGAAATAAAAAAACTTTTTATTTAAATAATTAATCATGTGGGATAAAAAACAGAGCGTCTATAACAAAGTAAATCTTTAGAAAACGACGACACTAAAAATTGTTAAAGTTGAAGGAGCAGCTTCTACCAAAGCAACGTCACATTTAATTTTATTGTAAGGTACCAATTAAATAAAAAAAAAAAAATTAGATTTGGTCCTTCGATCGAGGTCTGCTTGGATCAGAAAAACGTTTATGTTCTCAAGATTCTACATTTTGCTAGAATAACACTGCCTCACCTGATTTTTTGTCTCTCTTTAACGGTTTTTTGAATTTATCGCAATAATTTAATCAACTGATGTGAAATTTATCTCACTTGATTTTGTGATCTTTAAATGACCACATATATTTGTACAGTTCTTGAGAACCGGTAAAATCCATTTAGTTCAAAAAGAGGACAAACTCCAAACAAAAAAAAGGTATATAGATGGTCCTTCGCTACAGACTATAGAATAAAAAAATCTGGTTCAGATTTGGTCTTTCGACCCGGTTACAGGTTGAACAAAAGCGTGTGCTTTAGAAATCCTATGCTTAAAAATATCTACAACTCTTGCAAATAAACCGTATAAATTTGCTTAATTCCAGAAAATTTTGAATTTAAACAAAAAAACCAAACGGAAAAACTTTATAATGAAAACGTATTCTGTAATCATAATAACGTAAGACAAAGTTGATCAATTTCCGTAAACTACACTATAAACCAGTGTCTGAAAAAGACAAAATTGTGCATCTAAAGAAATTGAAGAAACGTCACGTAGGTAGTAAGACATGTTTTGATAGAACCAGATTTCAAAATTGATGATGTTTTTAATTGGTCTGGTTAAAAGCAATGATCAACCATAGACGAACGAAAAAATATTTTTTATAAAAACAACACCCCACCACACGTATTTGCAGATCCAGATGTAAATAATTCAATTTACCTTGCTTCGATATGTTTTTGTTTCTATGGAACTATAGTACCAAGTTTTTTTTAATTGAGTCAAGATTTGGTCCTTCCATCCGGATACTTATTACAACAAAGCAAGAGAATAGTTGGTCATGAATCGGAACAAAACAGAATCACTTATCTAGGTAAATTTTTGAAGATTGTGGTCCTTTTAACCGGTAGGTATACTTGTACGTTAGATAAAAAAAGTTTTTAGAATGTAATTAGACTAAAAAGAAAGAGCAAGTGTAGGCTTGTGAAGATTACGTTTTGTTTTGAAACGAGTAGTACATAGGATGGCAATCTTCGACAACGTCATATGTTTACTTTGTAGTAACTCTTGACACACTGTGTACAATTTACAATTTGTTTAAACGTAGCCTGAAAAAAATTTCGAAATATAGCAAAAACGTAGGTATACATAAGAAAAAATAGTTGACTGTGTAAATAACGACGCTTACTGAAAACAATTGACTGTTTTCGATCGAGTATTACCGACACTGTCCTCATATAATAAACAAAACTGACACTAATAAGAGAGTAGAATAAAAAACAACGTCGGCATTGAATAAACAATTTTTTTACACTCAAATATTTGCGTTTATAATTATAATCGGAAAAGCGTGTAATATTAGTCTTTTGTGTATGTGTTTTTTTCCTGTGTAACCAAACTAATATCGTCTTTATTTTTGTTTAATTGCGACCGACAAGATTTTTTGCATTTATTCGTTTGTAACATTGTATGGAAGTGGTCGTGTTTGAGTTTTTTGATTTTAACTAGCGTTAAATTTTTTGACGCGGCGCCTACTTCGATTTAGAAAATAATTAAAAACAAACGACTTGTACGAGTATAAAATCACAGACATATGACAAATAACAGTTGACCCATAAACAATGTATAATTTGAGATCGGAGCGCGCCAAGATAGGGGGCGAGTGTCACGCAACGGGGCAGATACGCCGTTATGACTGATGACCGCCATCCACGCCCTCTGCCGTGACAATCTCGATTTTTATTTATACGTGTATTCGAAGAAAATAACAAAAGAACGATGGTTAATTTGAAGTCGAAACAATTAAGCGGAGTTGAACCGCAAACAATCCACTTGCGGTTTTCTAAAGAGGGGGCGAAAGCAAACATCGAGTAGTGTATAAACACATTTTATATGCATCAAAATCCTCTCTCGTTTTGGGCATTGTACTAACATGCCTCGAGGTTTTGGAATCCGGGATGAGAGAATCCGGGAATATCCTGGAGTATCGACCGTGATGCTCTTATCTCGCCACCACTGGCGGGGCATCTCGCGAGGCGGAGCAATGCGCAAACAATTGCGCCAGCACGCGAGACGTACGTAGCATCGCGACTCGGATTTATATGCGTCCAAACGAGACGGTCTTATACGGACGTCGACTAGTTAAATCGAGAGCGATATACAGCGTAGGTGTATGATAATATCGGTAACAAAACCGCGATTCAAATCAAAAATTACAGCACAGTCGCCTCGAAGAAGTGATAAAACATGACAGAGAATGGTGGCTTGTGATTGGTCTGAATGTGCATGAAAAAAGACGATCGCGCTTCTCATTGTCTCCGTCCACAGCCGTCTTGACTTTGCTTCGGGTAGTGCTCTCATCAGGATATGACGGCGAGTTTTGAGCCAATAGTGTTAACATCTCAAAGTTTTTGAGTTTACGATGCGATCCAAATCGGTTGCCAGAAGAGTCACGGCTCAAGGTAGGGGATTTTTTTGCACTTTTCCGCAATTTAATTTTTTGCGTTTTTTTTGTAAATTTCGATCAATGCTTAAGAGACATTTCTTCGGCCAATCCGACGCCGCTACAATTACCGATGATTGCATGCACTCGCTCGCGCAATTTGCATAATTTCAAAATTGAAGCCAGCCCTTTCCTCTTTAAACCAAAGAGAAAACTTCACTGTCGTCTATCATGCAACCCAATTATAGATAGTTAAGTGCCAATTTTTTTTTGGTACTGCGCTTCAATTTTACCAGCAACGAATTATTCACGATTGGCAATTTTTTTATCTGTGCATGTAATTAGTTGAGAATTTCTTACGATAAAAGTATGTATGTGTGTGTATACACGTATGTGATCGCCGCTACTAATTAACGAGAATTTTTTTTAACGATAACTAGTGACACGTTCGCAAAACGCTAATCTAACCACTGTACGATCCCGTTTACAGAATCAACTTCCTCCTACAATAATTTCAAAAAAAATTTTTTTTTAATTGCCTTAGACTTAATGATAATTCACCGATAACATCGAACCCAAGTTGTTGATAAATGCAAAAGGAATTGATTTATCTACAGCACCTGTAATGACATCATTCCAGATGAATAATTTTCAATCTACATACGCGGTGACCAAGCAATTAATCGCATATTTTCAATTCATAGATAACACTTAAAAAACAAAAAACAATCGGACACAGCCTACTTTATCAAAACAAAACAACCCCGAAAGACTAAAACGCATCTGATCAAATCGTCGCTCACCATTTTTAAAAACAATTGCGCTTGGTACTATCGCGAAATTTTATTAGAATAAAAAAAATTATGTCGGTTTCTAATAATTTTACGTTTTACACTGTAATCGCCGTCCGAGTTTGCCGCGAATTCAAATGTTTACTTTTGGTTTCAAATTCGATTGATTTGGTTCACTAAAAAGTTTACGGAAAACTTTTGACGAAGCTACTTCACTTTCATGTACCTTTTATATGTAATTTCTTTTAATTATTGAAAATACTTACGTTTTTAGCATTAGCGCAGTAGGCCGTGTAGTATATCAAGAAACACCGTAGCCGTGTTTTCATTTTTTTCTAAGTAAATGCTTCTACGATCAAATAAAAAAAAAACAAATAAGTAGTAAAGTCAAAATAACAATCAAAGTTTGTCTTTGTTTTGAGGATTTTAAATGTTTAAGTACTCAAAGATTGCACATTTGATTGATTAACGTTGACGCTTCTAGAAAAATTTTAATTTTCCGATACTCAAATAAAAGCAATTGCGTTTATAAAGCTAACACTGTTATTCCGTTGTTTTTGCTAAGTAACTTGATCACGTATTTCGGATTTTGTGTATCACCTATCATAGTTTTTTAATTTTTTTTGCGTTTAGGTATATTTTGTACTTACATTCTTTTAAATTTATTTAAAAAAACTGTTAAATTTGCAAGGGTTTTTTTTAAATTACGATGATGTACCTGCATTCGATTTTATATAAGTAGGCTACGACTTTTTTTTAACATTTTGCTGACTAGTAGCATGTAGTACTAAAGTAACGAATGAATGATGAATTAACAAGTGAATGTTTAAAAACGCATTAGTTGCATTTGTTTTTTTTAAGTAATTTTCAAGGCGTTTAACATCTGCTCAAAGCCAAAACATTTTTGAAATACAAGCTAGGCTTTTTGCACTCGAATTTTTTTTAATAAAAAAATTAATGTTAATCAAGCAAGCCAGATTTAAGAAAACAAATGTAAAACCAACTCTTTTGATATTAAAATCAAAATCATTCTAAACTCAGAAATAATTACAAAATCGCTAATTTTTTAGCAAAGTTCAGTCCCAAAAAAACTTGACTCGGTTGCAGATACAATATTTGGACCGATACTGTTTCGGTTAGAATAAAAAAAAATCTTAAAAAACTGAACCTCAATCAAGTAGGTTTTGTAAAAAGAAAAACAAACGATTGCGTCACTTTTTTTTGACACGGTAAAAACTTTTCTAAAGTATGAAATATATAAAAAAAACTTTCTTTTTTAATCTATGAGACCTCAGAGATTAGAACAAAATTCATAAACAGTAAATGAACTTTAATTTATTAATCTGTGCATCAAAAAATGTCAAAAAATCGATGTAGTATTAAATAATTTTAGTTCTAGTGACCATAGATGACTCCTATGAAACTATCTGAACCTATAACAATGTTAAGATTAAAGTTTTAAATAAAAAAAATGTATTGCAAAATTACCAAAGTGGGCTTATTCAAAAAAACAAATAATCATTACTTTTTTTATCACTACCAAAGCTGTTCCAAACCTTGAAATCTCATTAGTAAACAGTTGATAAACAGCAAAAAAATGGCGACTTTTGTAAAATTCAATATATGAATGTATGTACAGAGCAAATGAATGTATAAAAAACAAAAATAAAAGTACGTGTGGATCAAAAGCTTTAATTTAATGAAAACTTCACAGAAATTGAAGTTTCAATTTCAAAAATTTTAAAAAATATATACAATATTGAGACAATTGCCAGTTTTTAATTCAAAATACTAATTTTAAGAGAAAATCAAAGTTCAATATACTTCAGAAAACGAAACAAATCATATAGTCACTTTTTTTTAACATAATCCAAGCTGTCCGACAAATACCACAAGGCGTTGCAATTGTTTAAGTTATAAAATTAGAAACAAAACAACTTAGAATCACAATTTTATTAAAAAAGCTGAAACCAATTGAGGTTTAATCAAATTAACTTAGTTTGCCAACAGTTGGTCATGATTCAATCACAGCAAAAAAAAATACAAATACTTTAATTAAAGACACCTTTTTTAGGAAACAATTGAAACTCAATCAAGTCGACTTGGTTCAGGCAAACAAACGTAATAACTGTAACGCTGTGGTGTTTATAATTTGATGTTGAATACAAAAAAGTAGTATATTTCAAATAATTTAATAACGTGGATCTTAGCCATAAAAAGAATTCTAAAAAGAAATTTGTGATACAAAAGGCAAAATTTTAAGTAAAACTCGAAAAGTAAAGTAAAGAATGCGATTGATTAAAAAGTCTTAACTTATTCAAACTACTAAAACTTAAAAATTAAAATAAAGTTGGCCATGATACAACCGCAGCAAATAAAAACAAAAATATCAAATACTTCAATTAAAGACCCTTTTTTTTGGAAAACAATTGAAACTCAATCAAGTCGACTTGGTTCAGATAAACAAACGTAGTGACTATGACGCTATGGTGTTTAGAAGTTGATATTCAATACCAAAAGTAGTATATTTTGCATAATTTAGTTAGTTCTTAGATCTTAGACAGTCATAAAAAAATCCAAAAAGCAACTTAATGCTGCAAAAAGCAATTTTTAAACAAGAAGCTCAGTTTAAACTAGAAAACAAAAATAAATAATACGTTTGATTAAAAATTATGATCTTAATCAAACTACTAAAGCTTAAAATAACAAAAACTGGCAAACAGTGAGTAAGTGTTCCAAATTCAAACTAACACCAAAATGACATTATGCTGTAACAGTTGGCCATGACGCAATCGCAGCAAATAAAAAAAAATGAAAAATTTCAATTAAAAACACTTGTTTTCTGGAGTTCAAGAAAACAAACTTAGTGACTATGACGCTGTGATGTTTATAATTTGATGTTCAATACAAAAAAAGTAGTCTATTTCAAATAATTTAATTACTAGGATCTTAGACAGCCATAAAAAAATTACCAAGAAGAAATCAATGCTACAAAAGGCAACTTTTAGACAAAAATCCCAGTTTAAACTCAAAAACAAAAGCAAAGAACGCGTTTGAAATTATTGAAACTACTAAAACTTAAAAATAAGAAAAACTGGTAAATAGTGAGTAAGTTCTAAATTCAAACTAACGCCAAAATGACATGATGCAATCGCAGCAAATAAAAAGAAAAATATCAAAAATTTCAATTAGAAACACTTGTTTTCTGGAGTTCAAGAAAACAAACTTAGTAACTATGACACTGCGATGTTTATAATTTGATGTTCAATACAAAAAAAGCAGTCTATTTTAAATAATTTAATAACTAGGATATAGCCATAAAAAAATTACCAAGAAGAAATCAATGCTACACAAAGCAACTTTTAGACAAAAATCCCAGTTTAAACTCAAAAACCAAAGTAAAGAATGCGTTTCAAATTATTGAAATTACTAAAACTTTAAAATAAGAAAAACTGGTAAATAGTGAGTAAGTGTTCCAAATTCAAACTAATGCCAAAATAAAATGGTGTAACAGTTGGCCATCACGCAATCGCAGCAAATTAAAAGAAAAATATCAAAAATTTCAATTAAAAACGCTTGTTTTCTGGAGTTCAAGAAAACAAACTTAGTAACTATGACACTGCGATGTTTATAATTTGATGTTCAATACAAAAAAATTAGTCTATTTCAAATAGTTTAATTACTAGGATCTTAGACAGCCATAAAAAAATTATAATGAAGAAATCAATGCTACAAAAGGCAACTTTTAGACAAAAATCCTAGTTTGAACTCAAAAACAAAAGTAAAGAATGCGTGTGAAATTATTGAAACTACTAAAGCTAAAAAATAAGAAAAACTGGTAAATAGTGAGTAAGTGTTCTAAATTCAAACTAACGCCAAAATGACATTATGCTGTAACAGTTGGCCATGATGCAATCGCAGCAAAGAAAAAGAAAAATATCAAAAATTTCAATTAAAAACACTTGTTTTCTGAAGTTCAAGAAAACAAACTTAGTGACTATGACGCTGTGATGTTTATAATTTGATGTTCAATACAAAAAAATTAGTCTATTTCAAATAATTTAATTACTAAGATCTTAGACAGCCATAAAAAAAATTACCAAAAAGAAATCAATACTACAAAAGACAACTTTTAGAGAAAAATCCCAGTTTAAACTCAAAAACACAAGCAAAGAACGCGTTTGAAATTATTGAAACTACTAAAACCTAAAAATTACAAAAATTGGTAAATAGTAAGTAAGTGTTCCAAATTCAAACTAATGCCCAGATGACATTGTGTCGTGACAGTTGGCTATGATTCAATCGCAGCAAATAAAAACAAAAATAGCAAATATTTCAATTAAAGTCATGTTTTTTGGGAAACAATTGAAACTGAATCAAGTCGACTTGGTTCAGAGAAACAAAGTTAGTGACTGTGACGTTGTGGTGTTTATAATTTGATGTTCAATATAAAAAAGTATTCTATTTCACATAATTTAGTTACTTGGATCTTAGACAGCCATAAAAAAAGTTTCCAAAAACAAATTCGTGATGTAAAATGCAAGTTTTAGATAAAAATCTTAGTTTAAACTAGAAAACAAAAATAAATAATACGTTTGATTAAAAATTCTGATCTTATTCAAACTATTAAAGCTTAAAATAAGAAAAACTGGCAAATAGTGAGTAAGTGTTCCAAATTCAAACTAACGCCAAAATGACATTATGTTGTAACAGTTGGCCATGATGCAATCGCAGCAAAGAAAATGAAAATTATCAAAATTTCAATTAAAAACACTTGTTTTCTGGAGTTCAAGAAAACAAACTTAGTGACTATGACGCTGTGGTGTTTATAATTTGATGTTCAATACAAAAAGAGTAGTGTATTTTAAATAATTTAATTACTAAGATCTTAGACAGCCATAAAAAAATTATCAAGAAGAAATCAATGCTACAAAAGGCAACTTTTAGACAAAAATCCCAGTTTGAACTCAAAAACAAAAGTAAAGAATGCGTGTGAAATTATTGAAACTACTAAAGGTTAAAAATAAGAAAAACTGGTAAATAGTGAGTAAGTGTTCCAAATTCAAACTAATGCCAAAATGACATTGTGTTGTGACAGTTGGCTATGGTTCAATGGCAGCAAATAAAAACAAAAATACCAAATCTTTCACTTAAAGTAATGTTTTTTTGGGAAACAATTGAAACTAAATCAAGTCGACTTGGTTCAGGAAAACAAAGTTAGTGACTGTGACTTTGTGGTGTTTATAATTTGATGTTCTATATAAAAAAGTATTCTATTTCACATAATTTAGTTACTTGGATCTTAGACAGCCATAAAAAAAGTTTCCAAAAACAAATTAGTGCTGTAAACAGCAACTTTTAGATAAAAATCTTAGTTTAAACTAGAAAACAAAAATAAATAATACGTTTGATTAAAAATTATGATCTTATTCAAACTACTAAAACTTAAAATAAGGAAAACTGGCAAATAGGGAGTAAGTGTTTCAAATTCAAACTAACGTCAAAATGACATTATGATGTAACAGTTGGCCATGATGCAATCGCAGCAAAGAAAAAGAAAAATATCAAAAATTTCAATTAAAAACATTTGTTTTCTGGAGTTCAAGAAAACAAACTTAGTGACTATGACGCTGTGATGTTTATAATTTGATGTTCAATACAAAATTTAGTCTATTTCAAATAATTTAATTACTAGGATCTTAGACAGCTATAAAAAAATTACCAAAAAAAATCAATGCTACAAAAGGCAACTTTAAGACAAAGATCCCAGTGTGTACTCAAAAACAAAAGTAAAGAGTGCGTTTCAAATTATTGAAACTACTAAAGCTTGAAAATAAGAAAAACTGGTAATTATTGAGTAAGTGCTCCAAATTCAAACTAATGCCCAAATGACATTGCGTCGTGACAGTTGGCTATGATTCAATCGCAGCATATAAAAACAAAAATACCAAATATTTCAACTAAAGTCATTTTTTTTGGAAAACAATTGAAACTCAATCAATTTGACTTGATTCAGGAAAATAAGCTTAGTGACTGTGACTTTGTGGTGTTTATAATTTGATGTTCAATATAAAAAAGTATTCTATTTCACATAATTTAGTTACTTGGATCTTAGACAGCCATAAAAAAAGTTTCCAAACACAAATTAGTGCTGTAAAAAGCAACTTTTAGACAAAAATTCCAGTTTAAGCTCGAAAACAAAAATAAATAATACGTTTGATTAAAAAATCTGATCTTATTCAAACTACTAAAGCTTAAAATAAGAAAAACTGGGAAATAGTGAGTAAGTGTTCCAAATTCAAACTATTGCCAAAATGACATTATGATGTAACAGTTGGCCATGATGCAATCGCAGCAAAGAAAAAGATAAATATCAAAAATTTCAATTAAAAACACTTGTTTTTGGGAAACAATTGAAACTCAATCAAGTCGACTCGGTTCAAGAAAACAAACTTAGTGACTATGACGCTGTGATGTTTATAATTTGATGTTCAATACAAAATTTAGTCTATTTCAAATAATTTAATTAATAGGATCTTAGACAGCCATAAAAAATTATCAAGAAGAAATCAATGCTACAAAAGGCAACTTTTAGACAAAAATTCCAGTTTAAACTCAAAAACACAAGCAAAGAACGCGTTTGAAATTATTGAAACTACTAAAACCTAAAAGTAAGAAAAATTGGTAAATAGTAAGTAAGTGTTCCAAATTCAAACTAATGCCCAGATGACATTGTGTCGTGACAGTTGGCTATGATTCAGTCGCAGCAAATAAAAACAAAAATAGCAAATATTTCAATTAAAGTCATGTTTTTTGGGAAACAATTGAAACGGAATCAAGTCGACTTGGTTCAGGAAAACAAAGTTAGTGACTGTGACGTTGTGGTGTTTATAATTTGATGTTCAATATAAAAAAAGTATTCTATTTCACATAATTTAGTTACTTGGATTTTAGACAGCCATAAAAAAAATTTCCAAAAACAAATTAGGGGTGTAAAATGCAAGTTTTAGATAAAAATTGTAGTTTAAAGTAGAAAACACAAATAAATAATACGTTTGATTAAAAATTATGATCTTATTCAAACTACTAAAACTTAAAATAAGAAAAACTGGCAAATAGTGAGTAAGTGTTCCAAATTCAAACTATTGCCAAAATGTCATTGTGGTGTAACAGTTGGCCATGATGTAATCGCAGCAAATAAAAAGAAAATTATCAAAAATTTCAATTAAAAACACTTGTTTTTCGGAAACAATTGAAACTCAATCAAGTCGACTCGGTTCAAGAAAACAAACTTAGTGACTATGACGCTGTGATGTTTATAATTTGATGTTCAATACAAAATTTAGTCTATTTCAAATAATTTAATTACTAGGATCTTAGACAGCTATAAAAAAATTACGAAGAAGTAATCAATGCTACAAAAGGCAACTTTTAGACAAAAATCCCAGTTTGAACTCAAAAACAAAAGTAAAGAATGCGTTTCAAATTATTGAAACTACTAAAACTTAAAAATAAGAAAAACTGGTAAATAGTGAGTAAGTGTTCCAGATTCAAACTAATGCCAAGATGACATTGTGTTGTGACAGTTGGCTATGATTCAATCACAGCAAATAAAAACAAAAATAGCAAATATTTCAATTAAAGTCATGTTTTTTGGGAAACAATTGAAACTGAATCAAGTCGACTTGGTTCAGAGAAACAAAGTTAGTGACTGTGACGTTGTGGTGTTTATAATTTGATGTTCAATATAAAAAAGTATTCTATTTCACATAATTTAGTTACTTGAATCTTAGACAGCCATAAAAAAAGTTTCCAAAAACAAACTAGTGCTGTAAAAAGCAACTTTTAGATAAAAATCTTAGTTTAAACTAGAAAACAAAAATAAATAATACGTTTGATTAAAAATTCTGATCTTATTCAAACTACTAAAGCTTAAAATAAAAAAAACTGGCAAATAGTGAGTAAGTGTTCCAAATTCAAACTAACGTTAAAATGACATTATGTTGTAACAGTTGGCCATGATGCAATCGCAGCAAATAAAAAGAAAAATATCAAAAGTTTCAATTAATACACTTGTTTTTGGAGTTCAAGAAAACAAACTTAGTAACTATGACGCTGTGGTGTTTATAATTTGATGTTCAATACAAAAAGAGTAGTGTATTTTAAATAATTTAATTACTAAGATCTTAGACAGCCATAAAAAAATTATCAAGAAGAAATCAATGCTACAAAAGGCAACTTTTAGACAAAAATCCCAGTGTGAACTCAAAAACAAAAGTAAAGAGTGCGTTTCCAATTATTGAAACTACTAAATCTTGAAAATAAAAAAAGACTGGCAATTATTGAGTAAGTGTTCCAAATTCAAACCAATGCCCAAATGTCATTGTATAGTGACAGTTGGCTATGATTCAATCGCAGAAAATAAAAACAAAAATACCAAATATTTAAATTAAAGTCATGCTTTTTGAGAAACAACTGAAACTGAATCAAGTCGACTTGGTTCAGGAAAACAAAGTTAGTGACTGTGACGCTGTGGTGTTTATAATTTGATGTTCAATACAAAAATTATTCTATTTCACATAATTTTGTTACTTGGATCTTAGACAGCCATAAAAAAGTTTCCTAAAACAAATTAGTGGTGTAAAAAGCAACTTTTAGATAAAAATGTTAGTTTAAACTAGAAAACAAAAATAAATAATACGTTTGATTAAAAATTATGATCTTATTCAAACTACTAAAGCTTAAAATAAGAAAAACTGGGAAATAGTGAGTAAGTGTTCCAAATTCAAACTAACGCCAAAATGACATTATGTTGTAACAGTTGGCCATGATGCAATCGCAGCAAATAAAAAGAAAAATATCAAAAATTTCAATTAGAAACACTTGTTTTCTGGAGTTCAAGAAAACAAACTTAGTGACTATGACGCAGTGATGTTTATAATTTGATGTTCAATACAAAAAAAGTAGTCAAATTTCAAATAATTTAATTACTAGGATCTTAGACAGCTATAAAAAAATTACCAAGAAGAAATCAATGCTACAAAAGGCAACTTTAGACAAAAATCCTAGTTTAAGCTCAATAACAAAAGCAAAGAACGCGTTTGAAATTATTGAAACTACTAAAACTTAAAAATAAGAAAAACTGGTAAATAGTGAGTAAGTGTTCCAAATTCCAACTAATGCCAAAATGTAATGGTGTAGCAGTTGGCCATGACGCAATCACAGCGAATGAAAAGAAAAATATGAAAAATTTGAATTAAAAACACTTGTTTTCTGGAGTTCAAGAAAACAAACTTAGTGACTATGACGCAGTGATGTTTATAATTTGATGTTCAATACAAAAAAAGTAGTCAAATTTCAAATAATTTAATTACTAGGATCTTAGACAGCCATTAAAGAATTACCAAGAAGAAATCAATACTGTAAAAGGCAACTTTAGACAAAAATCCTAGTTTAAACTCAATAACAAAAGCAAAGAACGCGTTTGAAATTATTGAAACTACTAAAACTTAAAAATAAGAAAAACTGGTAAATAGTGAGTAAGTGTTCCAAATTCCAACTAATGCCAAAATGTAATGGTGTAACAGTTGGCCATGACGCAATCACAGCAAATGAAAAGAAAAATATGAAAAATTTCAATTAAAAACACTTGTTTTCTAGAGTTCAAGAAAACAAACTTAGTGACTATAACGCAGTGATGTTTATAATTTGATGTTCAATACAAAAAAGTAGTCTATTTCAAATAATTTAATTACTAGGATCTTAGACAGCCATTAAAGAATTACCAAGAAGAAATCAATGCTGTAAAAGGCAACTTTTAGACAAAAATCCTAGTTTAAACTCAATAACAAAAGCATAGAACGCGTTTGAAATTATTGAAACTACTAAAACTTAAAAATAAGAAAAACTACTAAATGGTGAGTAAGTGTTCCAAATTCAAACTATTGCCAAAATGTCATTGTGGTGTAACAGTTGGCCATAATGCAATCGCAGTAAATAAAAAGAAAAATATCAAAAATTTCAATTAAAAACACTTGTTTTTTGAAGTTCAAGAAAACAAACTTAGTGACTATGACGCTATGATGTTTATAATTTGATGTTCAATACAAAAAAAATAGTCTATTTCAAATAATTTAATTACCAGGATCTTCGACAGCCATAAAAAAAAATTACGAAAAAGAAATCAATACTACAAAAGACAACTTTTAGACAAAAATCCCAGTTTCAACTAAAAAACAAAAGTAAAGAATGCGTGTGAAATTATTGAAACTACTAAAGCTTAAAAATAAGAAAAACTGGTAAATGGTGAGTAAGTGTTCCAAATTCAAACTAATGCCAAAATGAAATGGTGTAACAGTTGGCCATGACGCAATCGCAGCAAATTAAAAGAAAAATATCAAAAATTTCAATTAAAAACGCTTGTTTTCTGGAGTTCAAGAAAACAAACTTAGTAACTATGACACTGCGATGTTTATAATTTGATGTTCAATACAAAAAAAGTAGTCTATTTCAAATAATTTAATAACTAGGATCTTAGACAGCCATAAAAAAATTACCAAGAAGAAATTAATGCTACAAAAGGCAACTTTTAGACAAAAATCCCAGTTTAAACTCAAAAACACAAGCAAAGAACGCGTTTGAAATTATTGAAACTACTAAAACTTCAAAATAAGAAAAACTGGTAAATAGTGAGTAAGTGTTCCAAATTTAAACTAATCCCAAAATGAGATTATGCTGTAACAGTTGGCCATGATGCAATCGCAGCAAATAAAAAGAAAAATATCAAAAATTTCAATTAAAAACACTTGTTTTCTGAAGTTCAAGAAAACAAACTTAGTGACTATGACGCAGTGATGTTTATAATTTGATGTTCAATACAAAAAAAGTAGACTATTTCAAATAATTTATATACTAGGATCTTAGACAACCATAAAAAAATTACCAAGAAGAAATCAATGCTACAAAAGGCAACTTTTAGACAAAAATCTCAGTTTAAACTCAAAAACAAAAGTAAAGAATGCGTTTCAAATTATTGAAACTACTAAAACTTCAAAATAAGAAAAACTGGTAAATAGTAAGTAAGTGTTCCAAATTCAAACTAATTCCAAAATGAAATGGTGTAACGGTTAGCCATGACGCAATCGCAGCAAATAAAAAAAAAATATCAAAAATTTCAATTAGAAACACTTGTTTTCTGGAGTTCAAGAAAACAAACTTAGTGACTATGACGCAGTGATGTTTATAATTTGATGTTCAATACAAAATTTAGTCTATTTCAAATAATTTAATAACTAGGATCTTAGACAGCCATAAAAAAATTACCAAGAAGAAATCAATGCTACAAAAGGCAACTTTTAGACAAAAATCCCAGTTTAAACTCAAAAACACAAGCAAAGAACGCGTTTGAAATTATTGAAACTACTAAAACTTAAAAATAAGAAAAACTGGCAAATAGTGAGTAAGTGTTCCAAATTCAAACTAACGCCAAAATGACATTATGATGTAACACTTGGCCATGATGCAATCGCAGCAAAGAAAAAGAAAAATAACAAAAATTTCAATTAAAAACACTTGTTTTCTGAAGTTCAAGAAAACAAACTTAGTGACTATGACGCAGTGATGTTTATAATTTGATGTTCAATACAAAAAAAGTAGACTATTTCAAATAGTTTAATTACTAGGATCTTAGACAACCATAAAAAAATTACCAAGAAGAAATCAATGCTACAAAAGGCAACTTTTAGACAAAAATCTCAGTTTAAACTCAAAAACAAAAGTAAAGAATGCGTTTCAAATTATTGAAACTACTAAAACTTCAAAATAAGAAAAACTGGTAAATAGTAAGTAAGTGTTCCAAATTCAAACTAATGCCCAGATGACATTGTGTCGTGACAGTTGGCTATGATTCAGTCGCAGCAAATAAAAACAAAAATAGCAAATATTTCAATTAAAAACACTTGTTTTCTGAAGTTCAAGAAAACAAACTTAGTGACTATGACGCAGTGATGTTTATAATTTGATGTTCAATACAAAAAAAGTAGACTATTTCAAATAATTTAATTACTAGGATCTTAGACAACCATAAAAAAATTACCAAGAAGAAATCAATGCTACAAAAGGCAACTTTTAGACAAAAATCTCAGTTTAAACTCAAAAACAAAAGTAAAGAATGCGTTTCAAATTATTGAAACTACTAAAACTTCAAAATAAGAAAAACTGGTAAATAGTAAGTAAGTGTTCCAAATTCAAACTAATTCCAAAATGAAATGGTGTAACGGTTAGCCATGACGCAATCGCAGCAAATAAAAAAAAAATATCAAAAATTTCAATTAGAAACACTTGTTTTCTGGAGTTCAAGAAAACAAACTTAGTGACTATGACGCTGTGATGTTTATAATTTGATGTTCAATACAAAATTTAGTCTATTTCAAATAATCTAATTACTAGGATCTTAGACAGCTATAAAAAAATTACCAAGAAGAAATCAATGCTACAAAAGGGAACTTTTAGACAAAAATCCCAGTTTAAACTCAAAAACACAAGTAAAGAACGCGTTTGATTAAAAATTATGATCTTATTCAAACTACTAAAACTAAAACTAAAAACAAATAGTGAGTAAGTGTTCCAAATTCAAACTAACGTCAAAATGACATTATGGTGTAACAGTTAGCCATGATGCAATCGCAGCAAAGAAAAAGAAAAATAACAAAAATTTCAATTAAAAACACTTGTTTTCTGAAGTTCAAGAAAACAAACTTAGTGACTATGACGCAGTGATGTTTATAATTTGATGTTCAATACAAAAAAAGTAGACTATTTCAAATAATTTAATTACTAGGATCTTAGACAACCATAAAAAAATTACCAAGAAGAAATCAATGCTACAAAAGCCAACTTTTAGACAAAAATCTCAGTTTAAACTCAAAAACAAAAGTAAAGAATGCGTTTCAAATTATTGAAACTACTAAAACTTCAAAATAAGAAAAACTGGTAAATAGTAAGTAAGTGTTCCAAATTCAAACTAATTCCAAAATGAAATGGTGTAACGGTTAGCCATGACGCAATCGCAGCAAATAAAAAAAAAATATCAAAAATTTCAATTAAAAACACTTGTTTTCTGGAGTTCAAGAAAACAAACTTAGTAACTATGACGCTGTGATGTTTATAATTTAATGTTCAATACAAAAAAAGTAATCTATTTCAAATAATTTAATTACTAGGATCTTAGACAGCCATAAAAAAATTATCAAGAAGAAATCAATGCTACAAAAGGCAACTTTTAGACAAAAATCCCAGTTTGAACTCAAAAACAAAAGTAAAGAATGCGTTTCAAATTATTGAAACTACTAAAGCTTGAAAATAAGAAAAACTGGCAATTATTGAGTAAGTGTTCCAAATTCAAACTAATGCCCAAATGACATTGTGTCGTGACAGTTGGCTATGATTCAATCGCAGCATATAAAAACAAAAATACCAAATATTTCAATTAAAGTCATTTTTTTTGGAAAACAATTGAAACTCAATCAAGTTGGCTTGATTCAGGAAAATAAGCTTAGTGACTGTGACTTTGTGGTGTTTATAATTTGATGTTCAATATAAAAAAGTATTCTATTTCACATAATTTAGTTAGTTGGATCTTAGACAGCCATAAAAAAAGTTTCCAAACACAAATTAGTGGTGTAAAAAGCAACTTTTAGATAAAAATGATAGTTTAAACTAGACAACAAAAATAAATAATACGTTTGATTAAAAAATCTGATCATATTCAAACTACTAAAGCTTAAAATAAGAAAAACTGGCAAATAGTGAGTAAGTGTTCCAAATTCAAACTATTGCCAAAATGTTATTGTGGTGTAACAGTTGGCCATGATTCAATCGCAGTAAATAAAAAAAAATATGAAAAATTTCAATTAAAAACACTTGTTTTCTGGAGTTCAAGAAAACAAGCTTAGTGACTATGACGCAGTGATGTTTATAATTTGATGTTCAGTACAAAAAAAGTAGTCTATTACAAATAATTTAATTACTAGGATCTTAGACAGCCATAAAAAGTTACCAAGAAGAAAGCAATGCTACAAAAGGCAACTTTTAGACAAAAACCTTAGTTTAAACTAGAAAACAAAAATAAATAATACGTTTGATTAAAAATTCTAATCTTATTCAAACTACTAAAGCTTAAAATAAGAAAAACTGGCAAATAGTGAGTAAGTGTTCCAAATTCAAACTAACGCCAAAATGACATTATGATGTAGCAGTTGGCCATGATGCAATCGCAGCAAATAAAAAGAAAAATATCAAAAATTTCAATTTAAAACACTTGTTTTCTGGAGTTCAAGAAAACAAACTTAGTGACTATGACGCTGTGATGTTTATAATTTGATGTTCAATACAAAATTTAGTCTATTTCAAATAATTTAATTACTAGGATCTTAGACAGCTATAAAAAAAATTACCAAAAAAAACCATTACTACAAAAGGCAACTTTAAGACAAAAATCCCAGTTTGAACTCAAAAACAAAAGTAAAGAATGCGTGTGAAATTATTGAAGCTACTAAAGCCTAAAAATAAGAAAAACGGGTAAATAGTGAGTAAATATACCAAATTCAAACTAATGCCAAGATGACATTGTGTTGTGACAGTTGGCTATGGTTCAACCACAGCAAATAAAAACAAAATTACCAAATATTTCAATTAAAGCAATGTTTTTTTGGGAAACAATTAAAACTGAATCAAGTCGACTTGGTTCAGGAAAACAAAGTTAGTGACTGTGACGCTGTGGTGTTTATAATTCGATGTTCAATATAAAAATTATTCTATTTCACATAATTTAGTTACTTGGATCTTAGACAGCCATAAAAAAAGTTTCCAAAAACAAATTAGTGCTGTAAAAAGCAATTTTTAGATAAAAATCTTAGTTTAAACTATTAGAAAACAAAAATGAATAATACGTTTGATTAAAAATTATAATCTTATTCAAACTACTAAAGCTTAAAATAAGAAAAACTGGGAAATAGTGAGTAAGTGTTCCAAATTCAAACTAACGCCAAAATGACATTATGTTGTAACAGTTGGCCATGATGTAATCGCAGCAAATAAAAAGAAAATTATCAAAAATTTCAATTAAAAACACTTGTTTTCTGGAGTTCATGAAAACAAACTTAGTAACTATGACGCTGTGATGTTTACAATTTGATGTTCAATACAAAAAAAGTAGTCTATTACAAATAATTTAATTACTAGGATCTTAGACAACCATAAAAAAATTACCAAGAAGAAATCAATGCTACAAAAGGCAACTTTTAGACAAAAATCCCAGTTTGAACTCAAAAACAAAAGTAAAGAATGCGTGTGAAATTATTGAAACTACTAAAGCTTAAAAATAAGAAAAACTGGTAAATAGTGAGTAAGTGTTCCAAATTCAAACTAATGCCAAGATGACATTGTGTTGTGACAGTTGGCTATGATTCAATCGCAGAAAATAAAAACAAAAATACCAAATATTTAAATTAAAGTCATGCTTTTTGAGAAACAATTGAAACTGAATCAAGTCGACTTGGTTCAGGAAAACAAAGTTAGTGACTGTGACGCTGTGGTGTTTATAATTTGATGTTCAATATAAAAATTATTCTATTTTACATAATTTAGTTACTTGGATCTTAGACAGCCATAAAAAAAGTTTCCAAAAACAAATTAGTGGTGTAAAAAGCAATTTTTAGATAAAAATCTTAGTTTAAACTAGAAAACAAAAATAAATAATACGTTTGATTAAAAATTCTGATCTTATTCAAACTACTAAAGCTTAAAATAAGAAATACTGGCAAATAGTGAGTAAGTGTTCCAAATTCAAACAAACGCCAAAATGACATTATGATGTAACAGTTGGCCATGATGCAATCGCAAATAAAAAAATATCAAAAATTTCAATTAAACTTGAACTCCAGAAAACAAACTTAGTGACTATGACGCTGTGATGTTTATAATTTGATGTTCACTAGAAAAAAATTAGTCTATTTCAAATAATTTAATTACCAAAAAGAAACCAATGCTACAAAAGGCAACTTTAAGACAAAAATCTTAGTTTGAACTCAAAAACAAAAGTAAAGAATGCGTGTGAAATTGTTGAAACTACTAAAGCTTAAAATAAGAAAAACGGGTAAATAGTGAGTAACTGTTCCAAATTCAAACTAATGCCAAGATGACATTTTGTTGTGACAGTTGGCTATGATTCAATCGCAGCATATAAAAACAAAAATAGCAAATATTTCAATTAAAGTCATGCTTTTTTGGAAAACAATTAAAACTCAATCAAGTCGGCTTAGTTCAGGAAAACAAACGTAGTGGCTATGACGCTGTGGTGTTTATAATTCAATGTTCAATACAAAAAAGTAGTTTATATCAAATAATTTAATTATTTGAATCTTAGATAGCCATAAAAACATATCCAAAACGACAAAAATCAAAAATACGTTTGAACGAGATGTTTTCATACAAAATCTGATTTTAGACAAACCATTAAATCTTAACAAAGAAATTATTCTCAGATTTAAAGACATGATGTAGAAAACATTTCAATTACCAGAATTAATAAATCTAATACGTATAATACGATTTATTGTGTTGGTGGTCCTTCGAGCCGGGCAATAAATCGAATTTTTGTGTAAAAAAATGAATAGTTTTTGTCTGATCGATTTAATCAGGAATTTAATTGTTCGAAATGGATAGGGTATGAGTGTTTGAGGAATTTAAGAATATGTTTGAGTGCACGCATGGATCATGAAGTTATGCATGTTTAATATTGTTAGGTATGACAAGTATCCGGTTACCAAGCGTCGCACACCTGTGTAGCTAATCGCGACCTGACACTGTGTTTACATACTACATATGGAACGATTTTTATTTTCCGCAAATACATTTCTATTGTGCCATTGTTGTTCAGCCAGTCACCGAGATTCGTAAGATTTTCTTCAAATTTTTTTGCGCTCGTTTTGTTGTGCGCCTAATAAATGTATCACATAAGAGCGATGATAAGAAAGCTGTTTATGACTCGAACTAATTATTTCAAAGCATACACACTGACGTCATATTAAATAATCTTTGGTTGTCGATCGCGCTACTACAACAATATTTCGTTTGTTAAGAGGACGACTTTTAAATGGTACGATTTGAACAGCTGCCAAATACAATAAATATTTCAGTGAGGTTATTAAAAGCGTTTTTGAGATGTTAAAACAAAGTAGGCTTTGGGGCGCGTTTTTCAAAAGGTTTTTTTTGTTCATTAAGAAGAGTTCAAGAGGCAACCGTTAGTTCTTGACTTGGAACAATCGTATCTGCCAGTGGACGAAATTGTTTGTTCTTCTTCAGATGAAGCGTTCCCCCACTCTTACTCGAGAACCAATTAGCAACAAACGTATATCTTTAGTACGCTTTATCAAGTCATTATTTGAGAATTATAGCGTTAATTAAGTATTTTAATGCAGTAGGTTTGTATAAACTGCAGGTATCGGGTCGTGCTTAAAGTATCAACAAGCGTTACCTTTATTGCATTGAGGTCCCAGAATTAGCAGCGCGATGTTTTAAAAGCGCATTTATCGCTGTAAGAAACGAACGAACGTATTTAAACATTATATCGCCTCGAATAATAATAATTAATTGTTGATAAATACTTTTTTATTGCGCTATTTCGCCTTAGCGAAACAATTGAACTATAAATTATACGCGTGCCATTAATTCTATTCCATTATGAACGCTATCATAGATTACCATGAATATGTGCAACAAGCGCAAATTGCTTACAGCGTTCGGTAGCAACTGCGTTTTTGCTTTGCCCGATGGATAAAGCACAGGATGTTCATTGAGACAAATGAATGTCGCTCGAGAAGAGAGGTTCCCGTGAAAAATAATACGATCATCTGTGTGCCCATCGTATCTGTCTACTACATCTATGGAAAGATCGCAGCAGGCGGAAACTGGCGCACAAAAAAGGCGGATTGTTTATTCTTTTCGATCAAAATCAAAGACGTGCGTGTCTGCGCCCGTTTTAATCCACCCGACTCGCCCTCGGTGCATATTGGAAATTGGAAATGAATCATATTGCTCCATAGCGTGATGAACTCTTTACGATATCTTAGGGCGGCGTAACGTGCTTGTCGATCTGCAGACGTAACATTTTAACTCAGTCGATACGCTTTAAAACGTTGGCGCGCTCTGCAGGCAGATCTTGCTACACTCAAACAATATAAACATTTAAAACGTATCTGTAGTGCGAATGGTTGATTACATTCTATAATGTACTCATCGACACTTGGGAGGTTTCTTTTGTTACATATTAATCATTCGTCTCGCTACTTACTCCCGTTTCCGATTCTTAATTTCAAAAACTTTTCGATAGATCAAGTTCATCGAGTTCTTCAACCTGAAGTAACCCTTAATCATTACGGTGATAATAATAAAAAGCAACCCTTGTGGGCACTTGAACTTAACGCACTTAACTACTTAGTTGTCTCGGCGTTAAAAGACATACTACTTCATTTTCCCACGGCTTATCTATCTTGTCTTAGAACGATTATTAATTAACCTACGAAGCAGACGACGCTGAAAAATCAAAAATTTCACAATCGACCAATCAAGTTTTAAGTTGGAATACACATGCAAGAATCATGTTTATGTTGACATTTCTTTGATTTGGATTTGGGTCATCAAACTATATGAAATTCACTTGTCCAATCACATGGTTTAAACTCTTCGTTAGATCAGCGTAATCAACTATTGGCATCGATATTGTTTTCTTTTTGAATCGCCGGCTAGATTGACTTCATACACTGAACGATTTAAATGAACCTGCGTTGTCAGATGTTTTTTTACCACGACAGATCTTTTTCAATATTTTTAATAAGGTCACTAAACTATGGTATCGTTCAAACAAAATTCAAAAAAATAGTTTTATGTGGATTTTCTTACATTTTTAAAATCGGCATAGTTTGATAACCGAAACTTTTTATGAAACAAATGCTACATTTCTAACATCACAAATTTCAAAAACGTTTTAAATCAAATTCCTAACTGTAATAACGTAAATGCAAACATTTGTTTTTTTTAATTGCGAAAACCACCAGCAGAAAACAACAAACAACTGTTCTCTTATGAGACTCGTCAGCACTGGAATACTATTATAGTTTCCACATAAAACAAGTGTGACAGTTCAGACAAAATACGGAGATAACGTTTTACTTGTTGACTTTCTTGCATTATTAAGATGTGCATAGTCGATTATTTTTTTTTTTCATCGATTGTATTTTGATAATATAAACTTTCCTTATAAAACACATGCTACATTTTTAAGATCGCGGACAAAGATAGCTTAAAATCTCTTACTGTAATAACAAAAAGTTGTCTTTTTATATATGCGAATATTAACAACAGAAAACAGTGAACAGCTACTCTATCTTTTGAGACTCGTCAGCACTGGAATACTGATTGTTTTCCACATAAAATAAGTGTGACATAATCTAAACCTTGATAATACGTTTGTGTGAGAGTAGTTTTGTCATACACGAGAGGATTTTTTTGCATTTTTAACATCGGCATAGTCGATTAGTGTTTTCCTCGATAGTGTTTTGATAATAGAAATTTTCTCTATGAAACACATACTGTTCTAGTATCGCGAAATGCAAAAATATTTTGATACAAAGATAGCATAAAATCCCATCTAATCACAAAAAATTATCTTGCTGTAATTGTAAATACCAAAAGCAGAAAACAGTAAACAGCTGCTCTCTCTTTTCAGACTTCTCAGCACAGGACATAGTCACAACCTTTATGATAAGCAGTACGCACGTGGATCTGTCATCCACGAGAAGATTTTTTTGCATTTTTAGAATCTGCATATAGTCAATTAGTGTTTTCCTCGATAGTGTTGTCATAATAAAAATTTTCTTTATGAAAGACATGCTACGTTTCTAACATCACGAATTTCAAAAATGTTTTAAAACAAAGATAGCATTAAGTCTCTAAATGTAATCACAAAAATGTATCTTTCTGTAATTACAAATACCAACAGCAAAAAACAGTAAGCAGCTGCTCTCTTTTTTGAGACTCCTCAGCACAGGAATACTATGCTTTGGTTTCTACAAAGTGTGACATAGTCTAAACCTTATAATACATAGTATGCACATGGTTTTGTCATACACGAGAAGATTTTTTTTGCATTTTTCAGAGCTGCATAATCGATTACTGTTTTCCTCGATAATTCTGTCATCCACGAGAAGATTTTTTTGTATTTTTAGAATCTGCATATAGTCCATTAGTGTTTTCCTCGATAGTGTCTTAATAATAGAAATTTTCCTTATAAAACACGTGCTACATTTCCAACATCGCGAATTTCAAAAATGTTTTAAAACAAAGATAGCATAAAATCTCTAAATCTAATCTCAAAAATTTATCTTTTTGTAATAGCGAATAGCAACAGCAAAAAACAGTAAGCAGCTGCTCTCTTTTTTGAGACTCCTCAGCACAGGAATACTATGCTTTGGTTTCTACAAGCGTGTCATAGTCAAAACATTAATAATATGCAGTACACACGTGGATCTGTCATCCACGAAAAAAATTTCTTGGATTTTTAACATCTGCATAGTCGATTAGTGTTTTCCTCGATAGTGTTTTGTTAATAGAAATTTTCTTTATGAAACACATGCTACATTTCTAACATCGCGAATTTCCAAAATGTTTGAAAACAAAGATAGCATAAAATCTCTAAATCTAATCTCAAAAATTTATCTTTTTGTAATAGCGAATAGCAACAGCAGAAAACAGTGATTAGCTGCTATCTCTTTTGAGACTCCTCAGCACTGGAATACTATGATTTGGTTTCCACAAGCGTGACATAGTAACAACCTCAATAATATGCAGTACACACGTGGATCTGTCATCCACGAAAAAATTTTCTTGGATTTTTAAAATCTGCATAGTCGATTAGTGTTTTCCTCGATAGTGTTTTGTTAATAGAAATTTTCTTTATGAAACACATGCTACATTTTTAACATCGCGAATTTAAAAATGTTTTAAAACAAAACAAAGATAGCATAAGTATTCTAAGTGTAATAACAAAAATTTATCTTTTTGTAATTGCGAATACCAACAGCAGAAAACAGCTGCTTTCTCTTTTGAGACTCATCAACACGGGAATACTATAATTTGGTTTCCACAAGCGTGACATAGTCAAAACCTTAATAATATGCAGTACGCACATGGATATATCATCCACGAGAATATTTTGTTGGATTTTTAAGATCTGCATAGTCGATTAGTGTTTTCCTCGATAGTGTTTTGATAATAGAAATTTTCTTTATGAAACACATGCTACATTTCTAACATCGCGAATTTCAAAAATGTTTTAAAACAAAGATAGCACAAAATCTCTAAATCTAATCTCAAAAATTTATCTTTTTGTAATAGCGAATAGCAACAGCAGAAAACAGTGATTAGCTGCTATCTCTTTTGAGACTCCTCAGCACTGGAATACTATGATTTGGTTTCCACAAGCGTGACATAGTAACAACCTTAATAATATGCAGTACACACGTGGATCTGTCATCCACGAAAAAATTTTCTTGGATTTTTAAGATCCGCATAGTCGATTAGTGTTTTCCTCGATAGTGTTTTGTTAATAGAAATTTTCTTTATGAAACACATGTTACATTTCTAATATCGCGAATTTCAAAAATGTTTTAAAACAAAGACAGCATAAAATTTCTAAATCTAATCTCAAAAATTTATCTTTTTGTAATAGCGAATAGCAACAGCAGAAAACAGTGATTAGCTGCTATCTCTTTTGAGACTCCTCAGCACTGGAATACTATGATTTGGTTTCCACAAGCGTGACATAGTAGCAACCTTAATAATATGCAGTACACACGTGGATCTGTCATCCACGAAAAAATTTTCTTGGATTTTTAAGATCTGCATAGTCGATTAGTGTTTTCCTCGATAGTGTTTCGTTAATAGAAATTTTCTTTATGAAACACATGCTACATTTCTAACATCGCGAATTTCAAAAATGTTTTAAAACAAAGATAGCATAAAATTTTTGAATCTAATCTCAAAAATTTATCTTTTTGTAATAGCGAATAGCAACAGCAGAAAACAGTGATTAGCTGTTATCTCTTTTGAGACTCCTCAGCACTGGAATACTATGATTTGGTTTCCACAAGCGTGACATAGTAACAACCTTAATAATATGCAGTACACACGTGGATCTGTCATCCACGAAAAAATTTTCTTGGATTTTTAAGATCTGCATAGTCGATTAGTGTTTTCCTCGATAGTGTTTTGTTAATAGAAATTTTCTTTATGAAACACATGTTACATTTCTAATATCGCGAATTTCAAAAATGTTTTAAAACAAAGACAGCATAAAATTTCTAAATCTAATCTCAAAAATTTATCTTTTTGTAATAGCGAATAGCAACAGCAGAAAACAGTGATTAGCTGCTATCTCTTTTGAGACTCCATAGCACTGGAATACTATGATTTGGTTTCCACAAGCGTGACATAGTAGCAACCTTAATAATATGCAGTACACACGTGGATCTGTCATCCACGAAAAAATTTTCTTGGATTTTTAAGATCTGCATAGTCGATTAGTGTTTTCCTCGATAGTGTTTCGTTAATAGAAATTTTCTTTATGAAACACATGCTACATTTCTAACATCGCGAATTTCAAAAATGTTTTAAAACAAAGATAGCATAAAATCTCTAAATCTAATCTCAAAAATTTATCTTTTTGTAATAGCGAATAGCAACAGCAGAAAACAGTGATTAGCTGCTCTCTCTTTTGAAACTCCTCAGCACAGGAATACTATAATTTGGTTTTCACAAGCGTGACATAGTCACAACTTTAATAATATACAGTACGAATGTGGTTCTGTCGTCCACGAGAAGATTTTCTTGCATTTTTAGCATCCGCATAGTCGATTAGTGTTTTCCTCGATAGTGTTTTGATAATAGAAATTTTCTTTATGAAACACATGCTACATTTCTAGCATCGCGAATTTCAAAAAAGTTTTAAAACAAAGATAGCATAAAATTTTTGAATCTAATCTCAAAAATTTATCTTTTTGTAATAGCGAATAGCAACAGCAGAAAACAGTGATTAGCTGCTATCTCTTTTGAGACTCCTCAGCACTGGAATACTATGATTTGGTTTCCACAAGCGTGACATAGTAGCAACCTTAATAATATACAGTACGAATGTGGTTCTGTCGTCCACGAGAAGATTTTCTTGCATTTTTAGCATCCGCATAGTCGATTAGTGTTTTCCTCGATAGTGTTTTGATAATAGAAATTTTCTTTATGAAACACATGCTACATTTCTAGCATCGCGAATTTCAAAAAAGTTTTAAAACAAAACAAAGATAGCATAAAATCACTAAGTGTAATAACAAAAATTTATCTTTTTGTAATTGCAAATACCAACAACAGAAAACAGTGATTAGCTGTTATCTCTTTTGAGACTCCTCAGCACTGGAATACTATGATTTGGTTTCCACAAGCGTGACATAGTAACAACCTTAATAATATGCAGTACACACGTGGATCTGTCATCCACGAAAAAATTTTCTTGGATTTTTAAGATCTGCATAGTCGATTAGTGTTTTCCTCGATAGTGTTTCGTTAATAGAAATTTTCTTTATGAAACACATGCTACATTTCTAACATCGCGAATTTCAAAAATGTTTTAAAACAAAGATAGCATAAAATTTTTGAATCTAATCTCAAAAATTTATCTTTTTGTAATTGCAAATACCAACAACAGAAAACAGTGAACAGCTGCTCTCTCTTTTGAAACTCCTCAGCACAGGAATACTATAATTTGGTTTTCACAAGCGTGACATAGTAGCAACCTTAATAATATGCAGTACACACGTGGATCTGTCATCCACGAAAAGATTTTCTTGCATTTTTAGCATCCGCATAGTCGATTAGTGTTTTCCTCGATAGTGTTTTGATAATAGAAATTTTCTTTATGAAACACATGCTACATTTCTAGCATCGCGAATTTCAAAAAAGTTTTAAAACAAAACAAAGATAGCTCAAAATCTCTACATCTAATCACAAAAATTTGTCTTTCCGAAATTGTAAATACCAAAAACAGAAAACATTAAACAGCTGCTCTCTCTTTTGAGACTCCTCAGCACAGGAATACTATGATTTGGTTTCCACAAGCGTGACGTAGTCACAACCTTAGTAATATGCAGTACGCACGTGGTTCTGTCATCAACGAGAAGATTTTTTTGCATTTTTAGCATCCGCATAGTCGATTAGTGTTTTCCTCGATAGTGTTTTGATAATAGAAATTTTCTTTATGAAACACATGCTACATTTCTAGCATCGCGAATTTCAAAAAAGTTTTAAAACAAAACAAAGATAGCATAAAATCTGTAAGTGTAATAACAAAAATTTATCTTTTTGTAATTGCAAATACCAACAACAGAAAACAGTGAACAGCTGCTCTCTCTTTTGAAACTCCTCAGCACAGGAATACTATAATTTGGTTTTCACAAGCGTGACATAGTCACAACTTTAATAATATACAGTACGAATGTGGTTCTGTCGTCCACGAGAAGATTTTTTTGCATTTTTAGCATCCGCATAGTCGATTAGTGTTTTCCTCGATAGTGTTTTGATAATAGAAATTTTCTTTATGAAACACATGCTACATTTCTAGCATCGCGAATTTCAAAAATGTTTTGAAACAAAGATAGCATGAAGTCTCTAAATCTAATCACAAAAATTTATCTTTTTGTAGTAACGAATAGCAACAGCAGAAAACAGTGATTAACTGCTCTTTTTTTTTAAACTCGTCAGCACTAGAATACTAAGATTTTGTTTCACAAGCGTGACATAGTAACAACCTTAATAATATGCAGTACGCACGTGGTTCTGTCGTCCACGAGAAGATTTTTTTGCATTTTTAGCATCCGCATAGTCGATTAGTGTTTTCCTCGATAGTGTTTTGATAATAGAAATTTTCTTTATGAAACACATGCTACATTTCTAGCATCGCGAATTTCAAAAAAGTTTTAAAACAAAACAAAGATAGCATAAAATCTGTAAGTGTAATAACAAAAATTTATCTTTTTGTAATTGCAAATACCAACAACAGAAAACAGTGAACAGCTGCTCTCTCTTTTGAAACTCCTCAGCACAGGAATACTATAATTTGGTTTTCACAAGCGTGACATAGTCACAACTTTAATAATATGCAGTACACACGTGGATCTGTCTTCCACGATAAAATTTTCTTGGATTTCTAAGATCTGCATAGTCGATTAATTTTTTCCTCCATAGTGTTTTGATAATAGAAACTTTTTTTATGAAACATTTTTAGCATCGCAAATTAAAAAAAAAATTAAAACAAAGATAGCATAAGATCTCTAAATATAATAACAAAAATTTACCTTTTTGTAATTGCGAATACTAACAGCATAAAACACTGACCAGCGACTTTCTTTTTTGAGACTCCTCAGCACAGGACTACTATGATTTGGTTTCCACAATCGCGACATGGTCACAACCTTAATAATAATGCAGTACGCACGTTGTTCTGTCATCTACGAGAAGATTTTTTTGCATTTTTAACATCTGCATAGTCGATTAGTGTTTTCCTCGATAGTGTTTTGATAATAGAAATTTTCCTTATAAAACACGTGCTACATTTCCAACATCGCAATATTCAAAAATGTTTTGAAACAAAGATAACATAAAATCTCTAAATCTAGTCACAAAAATTTCTCTTTTTGTAATTGCGAATAGCAACAGCAGAACACAGTGATTAGCTGCTATCTTTTTTGGGACTTGTCAGCACAGGAATACTATGACTTGGTTTCCACAAGCGTGACATAGTCACAACCTTAATAATATGCAGTACACACGTGGATCTGTCATCCACGAAAAAAATTTCTTGGATTTTTAAGATCTGCATAGTCGAAGAGTGTTTTCCTCGATAGTGTTTTGTTAATAGAAATTTTCTTTATGAAACACATGCTACATTGGTAACATCGCGAATTTCAAAAATGTTTTAAATTAAAGATAGAATAAAATCTCTAAATCTAATCTCAAAAAATTATCTTTTTGTAATAGCGAATAGCAACAGCAGAAAACAGTAATTAGCTGCTATCTCTTTTGAGCCTCCTCATCACTAGAATACTATAATTTGGTTTTCACAAGCGTGACATAGTCACAACTTTAATAATATACAGTACGAATGTGGTTCTGTCGTCCACGAGAAGATTTTTTTGCATTTTTAGCATCCGCATAGTCGATTAGTGTTTTCCTCGATAGTGTTTTGATAATAGAAATTTTCTTTATGAAACACATGCTACATTTCTAGCATCGCGAATTTCAAAAAAGTTTTAAAACAAAACAAAGATAGCATAAAATCTGTAAGTGTAATAACAAAAATTTATCTTTTTGTAATTGCAAATACCAACAACAGAAAACAGTGAACAGCTGCTCTCTCTTTTGAAACTCCTCAGCACAGGAATACTATAATTTGGTTTTCACAAGCGTGACATAGTCACAACTTTAATAATATACAGTACGAATGTGGTTCTGTCGTCCACGAGAAGATTTTTTTGCATTTTTAGCATCCGCATAGTCGATTAGTGTTTTCCTCGATAGTGTTTTGATAATAGAAATTTTCTTTATGAAACACATGCTACATTTCTAGCATCGCGAATTTCAAAAAAGTTTTAAAACAAAACAAAGATAGCATAAAATCTGTAAGTGTAATAACAAAAATTTATCTTTTTGTAATTGCAAATACCAACAACAGAAAACAGTAATTAGCTGCTATCTCTTTTGAGCCTCCTCATCACTAGAATACTATGATTTGGTTTCCACAAGCGTGACGTAGTCACAACCTTAATAATATGCAGTACGCACGTGGATCTGTCATCCACGAGAAGATTTTTTTTGCATTTTTAGAATCTGCATATAGTCGATTAGTGTTTTCCTCGATAGTGTTTTGTTAATAGAAATTTTCTTTATGAAACACATGCTACATTTCTAACATCGCGAATTTCAAAAATGTTTTAAATTAAAGATAGAATAAAATCTCTAAATCTAATCTCAAAAATTTATCTTTTTGTAATTACGAATACTAACAGCAAAAAACAGTAAACAGTTGCTATCTCTTTTGGGACTTGTCAGCACAGGAATACTATGATTTGGCTTCCACAAGCGTGACGTAGTCACAACCTTAATAATATGCAGTACGCACGTGGATCTGTCATCCACGAGAAGATTTTTCTTGGATTTTTAAGATCTGCATAGTCGAAGAGTGTTTTCCTCGATAGTGTTTTGTTAATAGAAATTTTCTTTATGAAACACATGCCACATTTCCAACATCGCAAATTTCCAAAATGTTTTAAAACAAAGATAGCATAAAATCTCTAAATCTAATCTCAAAAATTTATCTTTTTGTAATAGCGAATAGCAACAGCAGAAAACAGTGATTAGCTGCTATCTCTTTTGGGACTTGTCAGCACAGGAATACTATGATTTGGCTTCCACAAGCGTGACGTAGTCACAACCTTAATAATATGCAGTACGCACGTGGATCTGTCATCCACGAGAAGATTTTTCTTGGATTTTTAAGATCTGCATAGTCGAAGAGTGTTTTCCTCGATAGTGTTTTGTTAATAGAAATTTTCTTTATGAAACACATGCCACATTTCCAACATCGCAAATTTCCAAAATGTTTTAAAACAAAGATAGCATAAAATCTCTAAATCTAATCTCAAAAATTTATCTTTTTGTAATAGCGAATAGCAACAGCAGAAAACAGTGATTAGCTGCTATCTCTTTTGAGACTCGTCAGCACAGGAACACTATAATTTGGTTTCCACAAGCGTGATATAGTCACAACCTTAATAATATGCAGTACACACGTGGATCTGTCATCCACGAAAAAAATTTCTTGGATTTTTAAGATCTGCATAGTCGAAGAGTGTTTTCCTCGATAGTGTTTTGTTAATAGAAATTTTCTTTATGAAAGACATGCTACATTTCTAACATCGAAAATTTCAAAAATGTTTTGAAACAAAGATAGTATAAAATCTATAAATCTAATAACAAAAATTTATCTTCTTGTAATTGCGAATACCAACAGCAGAAAACAGTGAACAGCTGCTCTCTCTTTTGAGACTTGGCAGCACTGGAATACTATGATTTGGTTTCCACAAGCGTGACATAGTCACAACCTTAATAATATGCAGTACGCACGTGGTTCTGTCATCCACGAGAAGATTTTTTTGCATTTTTAGAATCTGCATATAGTCGATTAGTGTTTTCCTCGATAGTGTTTTGATAATAAAAATTTTCTTTATGAAACACATGCTACATATCTAACGTCGCGAATTTCCAAAATGTTTTGAAACAAAGATAACATAAATCCCTAATTGTTATAACAAAAAAGAAAAATTTGTCTTTATGTGATTGCGAAAACCAACAGGTCTGTCTTTTGAGACTGGTCAGCACTGGTGTCCACAATCCCACAAAAAAATTTGACATTTTATTTTTAAGGCTTTCGCGGTCATGATGTTCCAAAATAGAAAAATTGTCGAGCTTTCAACCGCGTTCTATACATAAATTTTGAAAATTTGAAACAGGTGGCTATGTTTTCCGCTAGATGGCATTGACTTTTACGTATGCTACAAATTACTTCACATACTGAACCGTTTGAGTTGAGTTCTTTTTACCACAGTAAATCTATTTGAACATCGATCGAATGATCTAAATAAGCACCCCAATTTGGGACATCGTTAAGATAAAAAACAGAAAAAACATTTTACTTGCCAAAAGTAGGCTTATCTACATGTTTTGATTTCCGGATTCCATTGTTTTTTTTGTTTGGGCGTGTTTTGGAAACGTTTAATTAAAACTCGCTTGGTGATATATGTGGTGATATATCAATTCTACCACTAGTGTATATTTATTAAAGTCTTTTTTTTTGTGATCTGTATCCATGGTCCAAAAGTGACGATTTAATTCGAACATGGCTCACTCTATCTTGCTGCAGATGTTAAATTAAGCACGCAAACATATGGCATCGTTCCAAAAATAGATTTTTTGCATTTTTAAAGTCTGCATGAAGTGATTGTTTTCGCGTACTCAGATGACCACGTAAATACTCTAACAGCAAAAGTTTTTGTAATTGCAAAAACCACCAGCAGAGACCAGTAGAAAGCACTTTCGCCCTTTTCGGACTCATCAGCACTGGGATACTCTCATGCGGTTTCCACAAGTTTGATACTGTCTAAATGTCATGAATACACACGTGGCCATGTCTTTACACTTTTGAAACCTACATGTTTTGAAACCCAAAATTGTTTTGGTATAAAAACTGATCAATAAATCTTTTAGTCTCAATAAATACTCAAGCTCATTACAAAAAATCATTTCCTTCTATGGTAACTCTCTTTATGATATCGTTTATCAATTCTACATCTATTCACGTTTGTAGTCTTTTCGTACATTTATTGAAGTCTCTCCCGGTTCTTAATTTTTTTGTGGTATGTGCTTATGATCAGAGAGCGATAACTCAGTTAACACATGGTATTCTCTTATCTTGTTGCAGATATTTGATATCACTGGAAAAATTACAAATTTACAAAATAATACTAAGATCTGTAGTCATTTTCTTCGTGAGATAGCTACGATCTATCTTACATCATTCTTCATTTTTATCGCCAATAAATGTATGAAATCCGAAAGGTATTTAACTTTTCCGAAGCCTAAAAATCTAATTAGTGTCTCAACAAAAAGTTGTAGATTTTTTTTGCTTTTAATTTTTGCAATGAAGCTATTCAGTACTATTTCTATGCTTTTATGTATTAAGGTGAAAGGATTTTCGTTTGGATTGTCAGGGCAGCATTTCTTTAAAGTGTTTTCTTATCCTATCCTGAGTAGAAACTGTCAGAGTATGTTGAGAATAGATGAAATCTGTGAAGTTCGACTAGTTGGAGTCTATTGGGGAGTTAATTTGTTTTATCTTATTCTTGGAGTTTTCTTATCTGGATATTGTGTTCAGAGTTGGTTTTGCACCTAAGGGTTGAGATTTTAGGACTTTGTCTTTCACTGTAAGCTAAATTTCTTTCTATTTGGCAAGGTCTACAGAGCTACGTTAGTTTCTTGCTTTTATTGGTTCTTTAGAGTATCATACACTTCATGCGACATTTAGACACCTTTGATTGGTGAGATTGGGTGAATTGAAAAAACATTTTTTGATCGTACTTTATCTTGGGTTCGATTTCATTGTATTTGTTACTTAGATTATACTCCAGTACGTTTTTCCGTGCCTTTTCTAACTTGCTTCGTGTTTCCGTACTTTGGGTTTACATAAATTCTTCTAAAAAATAGAGGACAATTGCAAAACTGTCCGATAAGATTTAAATATCACATAGTAGTCATACAAAATTAACGATAGAATAACCAAATAAAAAATGGCGACCATACACTGAGAAAAGATCAAGAGAGTAGATCACAGAAAAAATAGCAAGACCACAGAATGAAACATGCAGGGTTTATGTGGCTCAAGACAAGGCAAGACTAAAAACAGATGGAAGAAGTCTATATCAAACATTGGAAGTATTGGAAGGATTAATCTTGTCCTTGTATGCCTAAATTTCTGTTAGCTTTTAATTTTGCTGAGGACTTTTGCCCTACTCATACTTGGTCACGTTTAATCATCAGTTTTAGGTTGGTACACGCCGTTACCCTTGTGTTTGTAATTCATTATCGGTTTTCATTTTTCCAGTGAATTTCGTAGATTCTGGTACGTTTCTTCGCGCGTTTCTTCTTTAGACAAGCCTTCGCCAACTTACTTTTTTTATCTCGTTTTCATACTTAATTAAAACAACCAGAAATTGCGGAACTAGTTTCCGGCAAGTTTCCAATACCATGTAGTGGTCGCACCAAGACCAACAATGAAATAGTCAAATAAGAAAATGGTGATCATACAGTCAGAAAAGATCAACATGTAGATCACAAAAACATGGAAAGACAACATACTAAAACGTGCGAGGTTTGGATGAACCTGCATAGTCTGATGGTTTTTGTTACAATATTTAAGTGAACGCTTATGTAATGATGTAATTAAGCACGCAAACCTATGGCATTGTTCCAAAAATAGGTTTTTCTGCGTTTTACGGATCAATTGATAATAAATTTACTTCACAGACTGAACGGTTTCAATAAACCTGCATAGTCATGAAATTTGGTCATCACACTTTGGATTTAAATAAAAACTACCAATGTTGCCATTGTTAGTCAATAGTTTATTTTTGTGCTTATCCTATCCTAAGTGGAAACCGTTGGCAGTAGATGAAAGCTCTGGAGTTTGAGTAGTTGGAGCCCATTTCGGCTTCACTAACGTTGATGGTTCCGTTCTTTTAAAAGCATCAGCTTAATCTTAACGTTCCTTATTTGGGTATTTTGTTCAGAGTTGGTTTTGCACTTATAGTTGAAATTTCAGAACTTTGTTCTTTCTTTCTTTTCGGAAAGGTCTATAGGACTGCGTTAGTTTCTTGCTTGTATAGCGTTTGAAGTACTACCTACCTTGGCTTTTTAGTTCTTTAGGGTATACGTTTCATGCGACATTGTGTTCGTACTAATTCTTAGGTTAGGTTCCATTGTATTAGGTTAGCTTTATGTTTTAGAGTTCTGTTCTTGCCTAACTGTCTGTCTCCGTTTAGCTAGTATTCACTTCTCAGGCTTTAACTTGTTGGAAGGAATTTATTACATCGATTTTCTACTACTTTATACATTGTCACGTTGAGTTAGTAGTTTAGGTTGGTACCAGTTTTAGTTTGCTAATCATTCTCAGCCCTTATTTTTCCAGTAAAACTCAGCAGACTCCAGTACGTTTTTTTGCGTCTTTGCTAAGTTACTTTTTCCATCTCGTTTGGTTACATAAATTCTTTTAAAAGATTGATAAATATTGCAAAACTACTTCCGGTAAGTTTTCAATTCTACGTAGTGCTCACACAAAGATTAACGATGGCATAAACAAATAGAAAAATGACATACTGTGATAACATCAGGAGAGTAGATCACAGAAGAAAAAGACGACAGAGTGAATCGTGCAGTGTTCATGTGACTCAAGACAAAGAGCACTGGAAACAGATAGAAGCGGCCTATGTCCAAAAAAAAATGAAATAATAAAAAGTAGACAAAAGTACAAAGAAGTCACACAGAAGTCTTTATTGTAAAAGATGTTTATGTATTGACGTGTTCCTTCATTTATATGACATGATTTGTGTTCAGATTTTTTCGTATTTACTACTCATTTGTTTTTGGTTATATGACTCATCATCACTTAGCAATCTACATGGTATTCGATTGGTAGACGTAAGATCCTGTAATGATTTTCATCATTCTCCGTTCTGTGCACTACTGATTTTTTGGGACTGTTTCGACGTTTTTATTTTTTTGATATGTTGGTATTGATCTCTATCTTTTTTTCCTGTCTTGTATAACCGTGATCTTCAAGCATTGTTTTGTTCTACTATTAATGTTTTACATTTTTTTTGACAGTTTTTTTTATATCTTGATTTTGTCATTTATTACTATCTTATATTTTTTTATTTTTGAGGTTTTCGCGGCCATGATTTTTTAACAAATAATTATTTTCGGGTTTTAAACCGCGTTCCATATTTACACTTTTCACAAAATTTATAAAACTTAGAAAACTTACAAACTTTGCAAAATGTACAATGTTTGAAGTTTCGACAGTCATGTCGCTGTCTTCTTCAGAAAAAACTGAAACTGAAGATATAGGATCCTGACAAGCCTTTATATTACGCCGTTTGGGTCAGTGGTTCGTGACGGTTCCGATTCCTTAGTTTTCCGGAACATGTTTTTCCATATTGGCGCTAGATCGATTCCATTATCCCTATTAAAATTGTCGTACTTCTGGATTTCAATGGGTTCCTTGTATAGTCTAGGCCAGAAGTTTTGGAATTTAGCCAACATTGTTGCCTATTCAAATTTTATCGTGTGACCGGTGTCTAAAAAGTGTTCCGCAACAGTAGATCTGGTGTTATGTTTCTTTGTATCCGCGTTATGTTCTTTTAATCTGGTAGCTATGTTGCGTCCCGTTTGTCCTATGTAAGCCAGCCCACACGAACAAGGGATGTGATAAACCCCTGGTTCCTCGAGTGGTGCTTTTGTTTCTTTTGATTTTGAGAAATTGGCGGATATTTTATTTGTTGCAGTGAAGAACACTTTGATATTTTTCACTCTAAATATCCTGGCTATTTTATCCGTGCAGTCTTTTATGTAAGGAAGGAAGGAAGTTTCCACGGGTTCCTCCTTCTTTGGTTTTCCCTTACTGTGTTTGTTAATTGCTCGATATATGTCTGCTTTTCTGAAACCGTTTTTTTATTAAAGCGTTTGTTAGGTGACCTAGTTTGGTCTTTAACGTGTTTGGTTCACTGATCGCCTTGGCCCTGTGTACTAAAGTTTTTAGAACTGCAAACTTCTTAGCTGGATGATGATGTGATTCAGCGTTGAGGTATCTGTCAGTATGTGTCAGTTTTCTATATACTTGATGTCCCAATTTGTTGTCCATATTTCGAGTGACCAGTACGTCCAAGAACGGAATGCTTCTGTTTGTTTTCTTTTCCATGGTGAATTTGATGTTGAAATCTAACTGATTGATGTGATCCAGAAAGAATTTTGGTTTGAGGGTAGCAGTTTCTAATGCCCTTTCTTCAAAATCCTCCATAAATATATTGGCGATGACTGGAGAAAGTGGTGATCCCATGGCTGCCTCTTCAATTTGTTCGTATACAATATGGTTGAATGAGAAGTACGTGGACTTTAAGCATAGTTCAATTAGTCCGTTGAGCTCCTTATCCAAATCCGCTTTTCGTAATTTGCTTTTGATGACCTCCAGTGCTGTATGTAGTGGCACTTTTGTGAAGAAAGATGTCACATCAAAACTGACTAAAATGTCTTCTGGTTCCAATTTAATTTCTTTAATTCTTGAGACGAAGTGCTGGGACTTCTTTACGTGATGAATGCTTTTTCCCGTAAGCGGTTGTAAAATGGTACATAAGATCTAGCCAGAGGATGAGTGGCTGAACCTGTAGCACTCACAATTGGGCGAAGCGGTACCCCTAGTTTGTGGATTTTTGGAAGGCCGTAAAGGTGCGGCATCCTGGTGTCTGTAGGAATTAGTCGTCTCTTTTGATGTTCCGGGATCGTGCTTGCGGATTTTACAGCGGCCGAAATCTTTCTTTATAGAGGTTTTATTGAATTCTTCTTCAATTGTTTGTACGCCGAATCTTGTAGCGAAGTATCGATTTTTTCTATGTAGTCGTTGGTGTTCATGATTACAGAAGCATTTCCTTTATCAGCTGGTAATACAGTAATTTCTTTGTTGGCTTTAAGTTCCCTTAGAACATTTCTTTCTTCTCGATTGATGTTGGATTTCGGTGCTGTAGATTTCTTCAGAATGTCGGCTGTTTTGATCCTCACCTCTTCTTGAATATGTTGTGGTGGAGTTCTGAGTGTGCTCTCCAATGAACTCACTATTTCTTCCTTTGGTATAAATTTTGGTGTGATAGCAAAATTTAATTCTTTTGATAAGATGGCTGTTGCTGGTCCACTGAGTGTGGTGGAAGACATATTGATGATGATCCTATCTGTCTCTAATTGCAGCGGTGAAGGATGTTGTACTTCCTGTAACTTCTGGAACTTCGCTATTTTGTATTTTCTTTGCCTTTTTGGCGATCTCTTCGGCTTTTTCCGTAGATAGTTTGTCGATCAAATCCCAGATTGTCGAATCTATTGTGTTGATCAGTCGTGAATGGACTGAAAATAACTCCGTGGTTTTCTGGTCTAATTGGCGTCTAGTTTCGTGTATCCTCTCCCTTAACAAGGCTCGGCTGGCTCTTCGCAGTATATGCTTTCCCGTTCTAGTCTTGATGTGATCTTGTATTTGCAGAAAACCTGGAACAATGTCCTGCTCTCTACATCTGCTCAAAAAGGCTAATTGAGCAATCAGACGTTGGCGTTTGATCCTGAGTGTCTCCAATTTCCGCACGATTTTAAATTACGAAAAGCGGATTTGGATGAGGAGCTTAACGGACTAATTGAGCTATGCTTAAAGTTCACGTACTTCTTATTCAACAGTATTGTATACGAACAAATTGAAGGGACAGCCATGAGATCACCACTTTCTCCAGCCATCGCCAATATATTTATGGAGGATTTTGAAAAATGAGCATTAGAAACCGCTACCCTCAAACCAAAATGCTGGCTACGTTATGTGGACGATACATTTGTAATTTGGTTTCATGGAACAGAAACACTACACAACTTTCTGGATCATATCAACTAGTTAGATTTCAACATCAAATTCACCATGGAAAAGGAAACAAACAGAAGCATTCCGTTCTTGGACGTACTGGTCACTCGAAATATGGACAACAAATTGGGACATCAAGTATATAAAAAACCGACACATACTGACAGATACCACAACGCCGAATCACATCATCATCCAGCTCAGAAGTTTTCAGTTCTAAAAACTTTAGTACACAGGGCCAAGGCGATCAGTGAACCGAACACGTTAAAGACCGAGCTAGGTCACCTAACAAACGCTTTAATAAAAAACGATTTCAGAAAAGCAGACATATATCGAGCAATTAACAAACACAGTAAGGGAAAACCAAAGAAGGAGGAACCCGTGGCAACTTCCTTCCTTCCTTACAGAAAAGGCTGCACGGATAAAATAGCCAGGATGCTTAGAGGGAAAAATATCAAAGTGATCTTCATTGCAACAAATAAAATATCCGCCAATTTCTCAAAATCAAAAGAAACAAAAGCACCACTCGACGAACCAGGGGTCTACCACATCCCTTGTTCGTGCGGGCTGGCTTACATAGGACAAACGGGACGCAACATAGCTACCAGATTGAAAGAACATAAGGCGGATACAAAGAAACATAACACAAGATCTGTTGTTGCGGAACACTTTTTACACACCGGTCACACGATAAAATTTGAAGAGGCAACAATGTTGGCTGAATCCCAAAGCTTCTGGTCTAGACTATACAAGCAAGCCATTGAAATCCAGAAGTACGACAATTTTAATAGGGATAATGGAATCGATCTAGCGCCAATATGGAAAAACATGTTCCGGAAAACTAATCAATCGGAACCGTCACGAACCACTGACCCGAACGGCGTCAGAATCATATAGCTTCAGTTTCAGTTTTTTCTGAAGAAGACAGCGACATGACTGTCGAAACGTCAAACATTGTAAATTTTTCAAAGTTTGTAAGTTTTATAAATTTTGTGGAAAGTGTAAATATAGAACGTGGTTCAAAACCCGAAAATAATTATTTGTTACTTTCTTATAATTTTCCTATTAATGGCATTTTTTGATTTTTTTTTCTTCTAAATTCTGTTATTAACATTTTCCTTTTTTTTCATGTTGCATCTTGCTCGTTTTTTCAGTATTTTTCTTAGTTGCCTTTTTAAATTTTACTAACAGACAAGACAAAAACAATTAACATTTTTAATTTATAATTTAGCAACGTACGTATACAGTGCTATAATTTTTTTTAAATCTTTCAGTCTTCTGCAGCAAAATCAGTTTTTTTTTGTATAGTTCTTAAGTAGAATTTTTTTGTATTATAGAAACATACGTTTGGTATTAGTTAAAAAAAAACAATTCAGTATGACTAACTTTTACTTTTTTTTGGTCCTTCGATGTAACTTTTATCGTAACATGTTTTTAGAATTTTTTTACTACTGTTAACAAAAATATAATCTCGAGTACTCGAACAGATTTTCCTCTTTTTTAAGTCATTTTGTAAGTTACTAAATTTAATAAGTTGGTTTAGATTTTTTTACCACGAAATTTAGAAGAATATTATATTTTTAAGGGTAAAAACAAAAGTAATAATTTTAAAAGTTAATTTTACATATTGATCGTTTCAAACAAATCATGTTTTTTAAATACCAACTTGAAAATAAGAGAATTATTAGTTTATGTTTTTGGGATCGTTAATTGCATTTTTTATTAGTGTTAAGGGTTGGGTTATGTTTTATAGAGTTAAAAAAACTAGATGGCTTAGTCTTCTTTGTTCCATAGCTTGCTTATCCTATAAAAAACTTTCTGATTTTTTCATTGCATTTCTTTTTGCTGATTTTATTAAAATTAATTTTTGATCCAGCTCCCACGCAAAATTAAATGATGAAATGGTGTCGTATTAAAGGAAATTTAAGTTTAACGCGTCGTATCTGTTGAGGACAGAAGTTGAATTTGTTAGTGTATTGTTATTATAAAGTGTTGCGAACTTCAAAGCCCGAGTGAAATTCAACGGTGTCAAAAGCAGGGCTAGCAACCGTGGCGTTTACAAAAGCACAAAGTTAGTTGCACATTCACATTCAACTGTCTGCGTATTGACGACTGACCAATGGTCACTTTATAAACTTTGAATTGACTGTCGAGCTTTATTCCCGATATTTAGATAAATTCTAAATTAACTTCATGTAACTGCAAGTGACATCTAACGCAACCAATTTTGACCGATATGAATGCCATATTGAGTGTAATAATTTTTTTAACGATCGTTTCGATATTTGAGTTAGAACGTTGCGGCACACGTGTGTTTCTTTTGGGTTCTTTGGCGGCCCAAACGGTAAATGTTTTATTGGCTTTAACAGATATTAGAGTAATTTGGCGTAACGCATATCCGATTACTTAAAGCAGATGCGCGGCGTTGTGAATTCGTCAAAAAAAAAACTAAACAAATTGTTTGCAGGAAAAAGAAGGAAATGGAAGCAGAGAGAGGAGGAGAAAATTTACGAGCAATTTTAATTTTAACTGCTAAGATCAGTGCTCGGTTATTAAATGAGTGACGAGTTATGGGTCGTATCTTCGGAAAAGTTTAATTAGGAGCAAGCTGTCTGTAATTTAGGTTCACTTCTGTCAGATTATAATCGTTTCGGGAGTACGATTTTGGCACATAAACTCTCTGTCTTAATTTCCAAAAGCGCAACTTGTCGACTTAATGATAATAATTAGTCGCTGCTCCGACAAATTTTAATTTGTTCTTGTTGACACACTTAGAACCAATCAAAATAGAGACTAAGACAGGTTTAAACAAATAAAGTCGTTGTCAAACTGTACCAAATGTTGTTCAATCGCTTAGCCGACTTTCCGCCGCTAATTTGGCCCGAATAGAAACAATGTAAACGTAAAATTGAACATGCAATAAATGTGATAATTTCAAAGGTATTTGGGAAGATAATTATTTGATTAATTATAGAGGCGCCCACTAAAACAGTTGGTAATAGATTTACACCCCTGCCTGTTCGCGTTCCCCACGCACCACGATAAAGTAACAAGACAAACTCCCACAACAACTTCAATGTTTTACAATCATAACTAAACTTTGCTTTGCTTGAATGAAAATTCAATTATCTCTGGCTGTATCTGAAGCCTCATAAATTAACCATTCTATAGCGGCCCAAAACAATTTTCCAGGAATAATCACAACCACCGACCGATTACTCTTCTGGTCCACGTTTCGGGAACGTCGTTTTAGAGGTGTCTCGCGGTTGTCACGGAAACCAAAACAATTGCTTAACATTTCAGGGGCATTTGTCTCAGTCTTCTTGGCCTCCTATTCAATAATGCTAAAAAGGAAAAAGGTGAATGAATGCGTTTCTCCCCCGCTCCGCCTTCCTCTTAATTACGAACATCCCATATTGATCGCCGTTTTGGAAACCCAAAATTTTTTTTCTAACGCCAATTTATTAAGTCGCTCAATCGTGAAACAACTACAAGCAATTTAATTGACATTGGAATACTTTACGTTATAAAACTTTATAACCTTAAATAATGCCTAAGAGTGCAAGACTAATTGAAGCGTGTTAACTTCATTACGGCGTACTGTTTTGTTTTTTTTTCATAAAAACTTCTACACCTTTAACAAACCCAATTTTGCTTTATTTAAACGTTACCACGAAATTAACCGAGTTAATATTTGACAGCGACATTAAAGCGTTTGGAAATTTGTAATACGCACTAGAACGACCAACTTTCTTTGTATCTACCAATAGTTATGTTACTTTTTATTTATATTTTTTATTTTAATTGTTTTGAGGTTAGTACTTTTAAAGTAAGTTTACTCAAACTCTACAACTCAAATAATATCTATAGCATACGTTTGAAAATAGTTCGAAGTATCTTTTAGAAATAAACTATTGACAATAGTAAAATTCATATTCAAAAATTAGAAATCAAGACTTTTACAACTTCTGTAGTTTAAAAGTATTTTGAACTATAGTTTACAACTTATAAAGTTATTTATTGACCATAGTAATTACAACACTAGCTTAACTCAAACTTAAAAAAACAGAAATAAATTCATAGAAGACTATTTTTGCTAAAAAAATATCTGTTGTAATTTGAAACTATAGTTTACAGTTTAAAAATTAAGCAACAATAACAACTGCAACACCTAAACTCATATTCAAAAAAATTTAAATTAATTCATTAATTATAGAATAACATTTATAGTTTCTTAGGGTTGCAAGTATTTTAAACTATAGTTTACAGTTTTCTCCATAATAATTATAACACTAGCTTAACTGAACTTCAAAAAATTAAAAAAAAAAACTGAGGCAAGACTATTTTTGTGAAACAAATAGGATGTACAGCTGTTGCAGTTTGAAAGTATTTTAAACTATAGTTTAGGAATAAATTATTGACAACTTAAATTTCATACCCGAACTCAAAGGCATTTTTAACTATAGAGTATAGTTTGGAAGTAAACTATTGACAATAACAGTTTCAACTACAGCTTAATTTCTATTCAAAAACAAAGAAAACTATCTTTGCTAAATGAAAAAAAATTTACAACTTCTGTAGTTTAAAAGCATTTTCATATAAGTTATTGACCATAATTATTATAAAACTATCTCAACCCAACTTCAACAAATTAAAAACAAAATAATAAAAATCTGTTTTTGCTAAAAAACAGGATTTGCAGCAGTTTGAAATTATATTAAACTATAGTTTACAGTTTAAAAATAAAGCACGAACTATAATAATTGCAACACTGAAACCCATATTCAAAAAAATTAGAATTAATTCATTAGAGATTGTTTTAGCTTATAAAATGAGATTTATCGTTTCTGTAGCTTGAAAGAATTTTGAACTATAGTTTATAGTTTGGGAATAAACTATTGACAATAACACTTCAACACCAGTTTAATTCATATTGAAAAATGAAGAATCAAATTATTGCTAAATTAAAAGAATGAAATTTACAACTTCCGTAGTTTAAAAGCATTTTCAACTATAGTTTACAGTTTTCAAATCATTTATTGACTATAATAATTGCAACACTAGCTTATGTCATCTTCAAAAGATTAGAAACTAAATCTACTAAAAAATAGCATTTACAGCAGTTGCAACTTGAAAGTATTTCAAACTGTAGTTTATAGTTTAAAAATAAAACAAGAACAATTATTGCATGTAAACTCATATTCAACAAATTTTTAAATTAATTCATAATAATATAATCTATATTTCTACATAAAATAAGATTTATAGATTCTGTAACTTGAAAGCATTTTGAATTATAGTTTACAGTTTTGCAATAAACCATTGAAAATAATAATTTTAACGCCACCTTATTTTGTATTCAAAAATTAGGAATCAAATCAACACTATGTTAAATAGAAATAAAATAATAAAATTTACAACTTCTGTAGTTTCAAAGCATTTTTAACTATAGTTTACAATTTTCAAATTATTTATTGACCATAGTAATTACCACACTAGCTTAACTCTACTTACAAAAACAGAGATAAACTTATAGAAGACTATTTTTGCTAAAAAAATAATCTGTTGTAATTTGAAACTATAGTTTACAGTTTAAAAATAAAGCAACAATAACAACTGCAACACCTAAACTCATATTCAAAAAAATTTAAATTAATTCATTGCTTATATAATAACATTTATAGTTTCTTGGGCTTGCAAGCATTTTAAACTATAGTTTACAGTTTTCTCCATAATAATTATAACACTAACTTAACAGAATTTCCAAAAATTTAAAAAAAGACCAACAAAGACTATTTTTGCGAAACAAATAGGATGTACAGCTGTTGCGGTTTGAAAGTATTTTAAACTGTAGTTTAGAAATAAATTATTGACAATAACAATTTCATACTCCAACTCAAAAGCATTTTGAACAATAGAGTATAGTTTGGAAATTAACTATTGACAATAATAATTTCAACTACAGCTTATTTTTTATACAAAATGAAGAAAACTATCTTTGCTAAATACAAAAAAAAATTTACAACTTCTGTAGTTTAAAAGCGTTTTGAACTATAGTTTACCCCTTTCATATAAGTTATTGACCATAATTATTATAAAACTATCTCAACCCAACTTCAACAAATTAGAAATAAAATAATGAAAATATGTTTTTGCTAAAAAACCGGATTTGCAGCTGTTGCAGTTTGTAATTATATTAAACTATAGTTTACAGTTTAAAAATAAAGCATGGACTATAATAATTGCAGCACTTAAACGCATATCTAAAAAAATTAGATATAATTCATTAAAGATTGTATTAGCTTATAAAATGAGATTTATCGTTTCTGTAGCTTGAAAGAATTTTGAACTATAGTTTATAGTTTGGGAATAAACTATTGTCAATAACACTTCAACACCAACTGAATTCATATTGAAAAATGAGGAATCAAATTATTGCTAAATTAAAAAAATGACATTTACAACTTCTGTAGTTTAACAGCATTTTCAACTATAGTTTACAGTTTTCAAATAATTTATTGACTATAATAATTGCAACACTAGCTTATGTCATCTTTAAAAGATTAGAAACTAAATCTACTAAAAAATAGCATTTACAGCAGTTGCAACTTGAAAGTATTTCAAACTGTACTTTATAGTTTAAAAATAAAACAATGACAATAATTGCATCTAAACTCATACTCAACAAATTTTTTAATTAATTCATAATAATATAGTCTATATTTCTACATAAAATAAGATTTATAGATTCTGTAACTTGAAAGCATTTTGAATTATAGTTTACAGTTTCGGAATAAACTATTGAAAATAATAATTTTAACGCCACTTTATTTTGTATTCAAAAATTAGGAATCAAATCAACACTATGTTAAATAGAAATAAAATAATAAAGTTTACAACTTCTGTAGTTTCAAAACATTTTTAACTATAGTTTACAATTTTCAAATTATTTATTGACCATAGTAATTACAACACTAGCTTAACTCTACTTTGAAAAAACAGAAATAAACTCATAGAAGACTATTTTTGCTAAAAAAAATAATCTGTTGTAATTTGAAACTATAGTTTACAGTTTAAAAATAAACAATAACAATAACAACTGCAACACCTAAACTTATATTCAAAAAATTTAAATTATTTCATTGCTTATAAAATGAGATTTGTAGTTTCTTGGGCTTGCAAGCATTTTAAACCATAGTTTACAGTTTTTACCATAATAATTATAACACTTACTTAGCTGAACTTCCAAAAATTAAAAAAAAAACTCAACGAAGACTACTTTTGCGAAACAAATAGGATGTGCAGCTGTTGCGGTTTGAAAGTATTTTAAACTGTAGTTTAGAAATAAATTATTGACAATAACAATTTCATACTCCAACTCAAAAGCATTTTGAACAATAGAGTATAGTTTGTAAATAAACTATTGACAATAATAATTTCAACTACAGCTTAATTTTTATTGAAAAATGAAGAAAACTATCTTCGCAAAATAAAAAAAAATTACAACTTCTGTAGTTTAAAAGCATTTTGAACTATAGTTTACCCTTTTCATATAAGTTATTGACCATAATTATTATAAAACTATCTCAACCCAACTTCAACAAATTAGAAATAAACTAATGAAAATCTGTTTTTGCTAAAAAACAGGATTTGCAGCTATTGCAATTTGAAATTATATTAAACTATAGTTTACAGTTTAAAAATAAAGCATGAACTATAATAATTGCAACACTTAAACCCATATTCAAAAAAATTAGAATTAATTCTTTAAATATTGTATTAGCTTATAAAATGAGATTGATCGTTTCTGTAGCTTGAAAGAATTTTGAACTATAGTTTATAGTTTGGAAATAAACTATTGACAATAACACTTCAACACCAGCTGAATTCATATTGAAAAATGAGGAATCAAATTATTGCTAAATTAAAAAAATGACATTTACAACTTCTGTAGTTTAACAGCATTTTCAACTATAGTTTACAGTTTTCAAATAATTTATTGACTATAATAATTGCAACACTAGCTTATGTCATCTTCAAAAGATTAGAAACTAAATCTACTAATAAATAGCATTTACAGCAGTTGCAACTTGAAAGTATTTCAAACTATAGTTTATAGTTTAAAAATAAAACAATGACAATAATTGCATCTAAACTCATATTCAACAAATTTTTAAATTAATTCATAATAATATAGTCTATATTTCTACATAAAATAAGATTTATAGATTCTGTAACTTGAAAGCATTTTAAATTATTGTAGTTTACAGTTTCGGAATAAACTATTGAAAATAATAATTTTAACGCCACCTTATTTTGTATTCAAAAATTAGGAATCAAATCAACACTATGTTAAATAGAAATAAAATAATAAAATTTACAACTTCTGTAGTTTCAAAGCATTTTTAACTATAGTTTACAATTTTCAAATTATTTATTGACCATAGCAATTACAACACTAGCTTAACTCTACTTAAAAAAACAGAAATAAACTCATAGAAGACTATTTTTGCTAAAAAAAATAATCTGTTGTAATTTGAAACTATAGTTTACAGTTTAAAAATAAAGCAACAATAACAACTGCAACACCTAAACTCATATTCAAAAAAATTTAAATTAATTCATTGCTTATATAATAACATTTATAGTTTCTTAGGCTTGCAAGCATTTTAAACTATAGTTTACAGTTTTCTCCATAATAATTATAACACTAACTTAACTGTACTTCCAAAAATTTAAAAAAAAATCAGCGAAGACTATTTTTGCGAAACAAATAGGATGTACAGCTGTTGCGGTTTGAAAGTATTTTAAACTGTAGTTTAGAAATAAATTATTGACAATAACAATTTCATACTCTAACTCAAAAGCATTTTGAACAATAGAGTATAGTTTGGAAATAAACTATTGACAATAATAATTTCAACTACAGCTTAATTTTTATTTAAAAATGAAGAAAACTATCTTTGCTAAATAAAAAAAAATTATAACTGTAGTTTAAAAGCATTTTGAACTATAGTTTACCCTTTTTATATAAGTTATTGACCATAATTATTATAAAACTATCTCAACCCAACTTCAACAAATTAGAAATATAATAATGAAAATCTGTTTTTGCTAAAAAACAGGATTTGCAGCTGTTGCAGTTTGAAATTATATTAAACTATAGTTTACAGTTTAAAAATAAAGCATGAACTATAATAACTGCAACACTTAAACCCATATTAAAAAAAATTAGAATTAATTCATTAAAGATTGTATTAGTTTATAAAATGAGATTTATCGTTTCTGTAGCTTGAAATAATTTTGAACTATAGTTTATAGTTTGGGAATAAACTATTGACAATAACACTTCAACACCAGCTGAATTCATATTGAAAAATGAGGAAACAAATTATTGCTAAATTAAAAAAATGACATTTACAACTTCTGTAGTTTAACAGCATTTTCAACTATAGTTTACAGTTTTCAAATAAGTTATTGACCATAATTATTATAAAACTATCTCAACCCAACTTCAACAAATTAGAAATAAAATAATGAAAAGCTGTTTTTGCTAAAAAAACAGGATTTGCAGCTGTTGCAGTTTGAAATTATATTAAACTATAGTTTACAGTTTAAAAATAAAGCATGAACTATAATAATTGCTACACTTAAACTCATATTCATAAAAATTAGAATTAAATCATTACAGATTATATTAGCTTATAAAATGAGATTTATTTGAACTATAGTTTATAGTTTGGGAATAAACTATTGACAATAAAAATTTTAACATCAGCTGAATTCATATTCAGAAATTAGGAATTAAATGATTGCTACGTAAAAAAAATGACATTTACAGCTTCTGTATTTTAAAAGCATTTTTAACTATGGTTTACAGTTTCAAAAAATTTATTGACTGTAATAATTGCGAGACTAGCTTATGTTACCTTCAAAAAATTAGAAATAAATTCATGGAAGACTAAATCTGCCAAAAAATAGGATTTACAATAATAGCAACTTGAAAGTACTTGAAACTATAGTTTATAGTTTAAAATTTAAACAATGACAATAATTGCACTTAAACTAATATTCAACAAATTTTTAAATTAATTCATAATAATATAGTAAAACATTCGCGAAGTTTTTGTAAATTTTGAGAACGTTCCGTACTTTTTATCCACGTCTAGAACGTTCACGAAGGAATATAGAGAATTCTCGAATGTTTGCAGAAATGTATAAATGCGGTAGAAACAAATCATAGGGCAGTTATTTCAGTAATTCGAAGTCGGCCGTGTTAAGAAGATTATTTAAGTTTAAATAAATAAGTGATTAACACGTGTCGAAATAAATACGACGAATTAAAATCGTGTGTGACTTTAATGTAAACATGCGTCAGTGTTTAAATAAATAAAAGTTATCCGCGGACATTATCTTTCGAGTGACAGTACTATATAAAGTAGTTAGTGTAAGTGTTTTTGTTAATTATCTTTAGATTTAATTAGTTCGGTTAGTTATAAACGTGTACATAGTATAAATAAATTAGTTTTAGTAACCGTTACAATAGTCTATATTTTTCCATAAAATAAGATTTAAAGATTTTTTAGTTTGAAAGCATTTGAACTATAGTTTATAGTTTCGCAATAAATTATTGACAATAATTATTTTAACACCACCTTATTTTGTATTCAAAAATTAGAAATAGTTTATACTTTCAGAATAAACTATTGACAATAATTATTTTAACGCCACCTTATTTTGTATTCAAAAATTAGAAATAGTTTATAGTTTCGGAATAAACTATTGATAATAATTATTTTAACACTCCCTTATTTTGTATTCAAAAATTAGGAAGCAAATAACTAAACACTATGTTAGAAAGAATTAAAATTACAAAATTTACAACTTCTGTAGTTTAAAAGCATTTTGAACTATAGTTTATAGTTTCAGAACTAAACTATTGACAATAATTATTTTAACACCACCTTATTTTGTATTCAAAAATTAGGAATCAAATAACTAAACACTATGTTGGATAGAATTAAAATAATAAAATTTACAACTTCTGTAGTTTAAAAACATTTTGAACTATAATTCACAATTTTCAAATCATTTATTAACCATAATAAATACAACACTAGCTTACATCAATTTCAAAAAATTAGAAATTAATTTATGTAAGACTATTTTTGCTAAAAAAATTAAACAATTACAACTGCAATTTAAAAGAATTTTTAACTATAGTTTATAGTTTTGACATAAACTATAAACAATTATGATTTTAACGCCAGCTTAATTCATATTCAAGAATGAGAAATCAAATAATCGAGCAATATATTAAATATATTTATAAAAATTGAAATTTACAACTTCTATCGTTTAAAAGCACTTTGAACTATATTATATCGTTTTTAAATAATTCGTTGACTATAATAACTACAACCCTAGCTTAACTCAGCTTCAAGAAATTAGAAATAAATTCATGAAAGGCCAAACCTACTAAAAATAGCATTTACAGCAGTTGCAACTTGAAAATATTTCAAACTATAGTTTATAGTTAAAAAATAAAATATTGACATTAATTGCAACTGAAGACTATATTTGTTCATAAAATAACATTTATAGTTTCTGCAGCTTGAAAGTATTTTTAACTACAGTTTATAGTTAGAAAATAAACTATTGACAATAATAAGCTTAATACTACTTAATTCATATTAAAAAATACGAAATCAAAGCATTGCTAAATAAAATAAATTTAATTTACAACTTGTGTAGTTTAAAAGCATTTTGAACTATAGTTTACAAACTTAAAATAATTTATTGAGTATAATAATTGCAACACTAGTTTAACTCAACTTCAGAAAATAAGATATAAATCTATGGGACATTTTTTCTAGAAAATAAGATTTACAGTTGTTGAAATTTGAAAGTATTTTAAACTATAGTTTGTAGTTTGAAAATAAAACATTAACAAGAATAATTGCAACATCTAAACTCATATTCAAACAATTTGGAATTAATACATTGAACACTTTATCACTATACTACTTATAAATTACGATTTATAGTTTCTGTAACTTAAAAGCATTTTGAAATATAGTTTATAGTTTATGAATAAAGTATTGACAATAATAATTTAAAAACCAGTTTTATTTATATTCAAAATTTAGAAATCAAATAATTGGACTTTAATAAAATAATAATAAATTTAAAAAAATGAAATTTACAAGTTTTGAATTTTTAAAGCATTTTAAATTATAGTTTACAGTTTTCAAATAATTTATTGACTATAATAATTAAAACGCTAACTTAACTCATCTTCAAAAAATTTTATAAATAAATTAATGGAAGACTAAATCTAATAAAAATAAGTCGAAAGCATTTAAAACTATAGTTTACAGTTTAAAAATAAAGCATTAACAATAATAACAAAACGCCTGAGCACATATTCAAAAAAAATTGAATTAATTCATTAAAGATTGCCTTTATTATAAAATAAGATTTACCTATAGTTTCTGTAGCTTGAAAGCACTTTGAACTACAGTTTATAGTTTATGGATAAAGTCTTGACAATTCAAATAAAAAAAATTACAACTTTAGTAGTTTAAAAGCATTTTGAACTATAGTTTACCGTTTTCGAATAATTAACCATAATAATTACACTAGATAAATTTCAACAAACTAGAAATAAATTCACGAAAGACTATTTTTGCTAAAAAACAGGATTTACAGGTGTTGCAGTTAGAAACTATTTTTAACTATAGTTTACATTTTAAAAGCAAATCATGAACTATAACAATAGCAACATCTAAATCATATTCCAAAAATTTGGAATTAATTCATTGAAGACTATATCAGCTTATAAAATAATATTTATAGTTTCTGTAGGTTGAAATCATTTTGAATTATAGTTTATAGTTTGGATATAAACTATTGACAATAATAATTTTAACACCAGCTTAATTCATATTCGGAAATTATAAAACAAATCATTGAACACTAAATAAACAAAGTTGAAATTTACAACTTCTGTATTTTAAAAACATTGTAAACTGTAGTTTACAATTTTTAAATAATTGATTGACCATAATAATTACAATACTAGTTTAACTCAAGTTCAAAAATTAGAAATAAGTTATTGAAAAACTATTATTGCTAAAAGAAATAGGATTTACAGCGATTGAACTTTGAAAGTATTTTAAACTATAGTTTACATTTTACAAATAAAGTATCGACAACGCAAAATGAAAAAATGAAATTTACAACTTTTGTAGTTTAAAAGCATTTATTGAGTATAATAATTGCAACACTAATTAAATTCAATTTCAGAAAATTAGATGTAAATTTATGGGACATTTTTTACTAAACAATAGGAGTTACGGCTGTCGCAATTTTAAAATCATTAAAACTACAGTTTACAGTTTAAAAATAAAGCATTAACAATAATAATTGCAGCACTTAAGGACATATTCAAAAAAAAATTTAATTAATTCATTAAAGACTGCCTTTATTATAAAAAAAGGTTTACCTATAGTTTCTGTAGCTTGAAAGCATTTTGAACTATAGCTTATAGTTTGGGAATAAACTATTGACAATAATAATTACATTACCAGCTTAATTCATATTCAAAAATAAGATCAAATAATTGAACATAAAAAAAATGAAATTTACAACTTCCGTAGTTTAAAACCATTTTGAACTATAGTTTATAGTTTAAAATTATTTCATTCAATGCTATTTTTGGCAAAAAATAGAATTTAAAAGTTTTTAAGCTATAGTTTACAGTTTAGAAATAAAGTTTTGACAATAATTATAATTACAACTCCAGTTTAACAGAAACTCAAAGAAATAAAATTATTTTATTGAATGCTATTTTTGGTAAAAAAATAGAATTTAAAAGTATTTTAAACTATAATTGACAATTTTAGCATAAGGTATGGCAACGATAATTGCAACACCACCTTGCTTAACTCATATTCAAAAAGTTTGAAATAAATTAATCGAAAACAATATTTAGTAAAATATATAATTTACAATTTCAGTAGCGTTTGGAACTATAGTTTACAGTTTTCAAACAAATATAATATCTGAAAGTTTTGTAGTTTACGCTTTAGGAATAAAGTTTTGATAATAATAACTACACCAGCTTAACAAAAACTCAAAATATTAAAATTATTTTATTCAATGTTCAAAAGTATTTTAAACGATAGTTTACAATTTAGGAATAAAGTTTTGACAATAACAATAATTACACAGCTTAACAAAAACTCAAAGAGTTAAAATAATTTTATTGAATGTTATTATTCTATTTATAAAAAAATAGAATTTAAAAGTATTTTAAACTATAGTTTATAGGTTTTTAAAGAGATCCATGTTATTGGTGTAACAATTCAAATATAAAGTAAAGGTCAAATAACCAATAATTAAAAACTTTTTAATTAACGTTTAATGCGACATGTTTCGGCCAAAACACAAAATTGAGGCCATCTTCAGGCAATAGTTACACAATTAATATTCAATCATACTATGAAATTCTAATAAATTATTTAAATATGAAATTATTTTACATCGTTACAAAATTGAAAAGTTAAAATTACAAATTGAAAATTTTTATAACGTGTCCGATGCGGACATGTTGAAAGCAACTATAATTTATAGTTTTAGCGTAAACTAAGACAATGATTCAAACATTTTTAAGTAAATTAATCGAAGACTATCTTTAGTAAAATATATAATTTACAACTTTTGTAACGTTTTGAACTATAGTTTACAGTTTTCAGACAAATATAATACTTAAAAATGTTTACAGTTTAGGAGTATTGACAATAATAACAACATCAGCTTGACAAAAACTCAAAGAATTGAAATTATTTTATTCAATGTTATTTTTAGTATAAAAAAATAGTTAAACTATAGTTTACAGTTTTAGCGTAAGGTATGGCAATGATAATTACAACATCACCTTTCTTAACTCATATTGAAGCAATTGAAATAATTTCATCAAAGACTATCTTTAGTAAAATATATGATTTACAACTTCTGGAACGTTTTGAACTATAGTCTACAGTTTTTAAACAAATGTAAGATGTAAGAGTGTTGTAGTTTACAGTTTAGGAATAAAGTAAGAAAGAATTGAAAACTATTTTTGTTAAACACATAAGATTTACAGTTTATGTAAATTGAAAGTTTTTTGAACTATAGTTTACAGTTTTAAAAAAAAGTGTATACGATAATAAGTGTAACACATGTTTAACTAATATTGAAAAATTTCAAACTAATGCATTGATCCTTATCTTGACTGTAAAAATAAGATTTAGAAGTTCTGCCACTTTAAACTATATTTTACAGTTTTAGAATAAAATATTGGCAATAATAATTCAATAAATATTCATAAAATTTAAAGCTCATTTATGCAAGGTTTATCTCTGTTAGCAAAATAAAATTACTCACATTCATAGCAGATGTATCGCAAACTTGTTTATAAAAATTAATATTTACGTTTGAAATTCCCCTGTTTCGTCTACATTTCAGTAACAAAAATTATCAAGTTGCGTTTGCTTTTTTTTTAAATGAAATTTTGTTATAACTAATTGACAATATACAAAGAACGAAGGAATTATATCTACTAGTCTGTTGTAAGATCTACGGCTTCTACGGTTTATTGATTTTTCATCGTAAATATTCTGGTGCCCATTTCAAAAATTAAAATATTTTATGGTAACTGATTCATGATTGTTTTAAGTGCCATGAAAGAAAACTTTCGAGTTTGGGGAACTAACCTACTTTGTCAGAATCTGTATACATTTCATTAGTTAAAAATACACACGTAACTAACACTTTTGAATAAACATAGTAGGACATGAAACAATGCGGTATTATTGACGTTGTGTTGAATTGTATATTAAGCCACAATGATAAGAACATACAATGCAGAAACGGAACACACCGATAAAAGCAGAAAGAAGAAAAGGAAAAGATTTTGGAGCACCAACAACGAATCGGTTGCCACGGCACTCTTAAAAACCAAACAAATGCAATGTTATCTTAGCCTACTAGATTAATCTGGCATAAAAAAAGCTTAACGAACTAATTTTCATGTAAGCGGAGAACTAATCACGTGTTTCTGCATGGGTTGTGTAATTTGTTAGATAATGTATGCGTTTATCGTATTTGAAAAAACGGTTTTTCTAAAGATGTTTACCGCTCGCTGTGCAAATGGAGCTTAAAAAATTGGAAATGTATCATAGTAGGCTAATTACACAATTTACTTAGTTACGGTATAATTGTTTTAAAAATCAAGCCGCCTTATTTCTACAAATACGTTGCTATCGGGTTCGAAGGACCAATTGACTGGAAGGTTAAAAACGCACAATTTAATTAAACATAGAATAGTAAGCGTTGTTAAATGGATCATAATGATATTAGGGTTAAAAATGAATGGAATACATATGTTACAGATTCATTTATCACAAACACATGCGATGATAGACTATTACACATCTTATTGAAGATGTTCAGTCTTCCATGCACGAATCCCCCAGCTTTTTCTACACGTACTACATGCATCGAGGACCTATAAAAAGAGATAAAGAACGCCATAATCGCAAAATATTTTTAAATAATGTCATTTCACAAATACAGAAGCGTTTGGGGTGTTAAATGATCGCTCAATCACAGGGTGCATTGAAAAGCAGATGTTTTCTACCCTCGCACTGTAATACCATCCATCTATCTATCGCAAAACCAATTATTAATCAAGACGGAATTGGATGGAAAATCCTTAAGAATATTTGTTCGTCACGTGATCGCGTGTTTGGCGCAACCCCGAATTCGATCCGAAAGGGTGTAATTGTCTTTAATTTAATCGGAGCGAAGCAACAGAGACGTCCAAAAAACAAAATGAAAAAAGGGTGCTGTACGAGTGTTGATGTTTATATTGAGTAAAGTGGGTATCTGTTATAAAAGCACTCAGAGAGGCTTATCTGGTACCTTTTTATCTATAGTTACGTTGATCTCAGCGGGACGTAGAGTGGCGTTCTTGTCCACGCTGTATGGGGCGTGATAAAAAGTGTTCCCCGCCAACTGAGGGATGCTTATGGACTGTTCGTTATTTTAATTAACGTAATTGTGTAGAGTGGGTGCCAGAAATTACGTTGTCGAACATACTGTATCAATTTTTATTGATTGTATATCGGTTAATCGAGCGAAAGTTTCATTCTTGTGGAAATTTTCGTCATTAAAGTAGGATGTGACGCAGCCAGATCAAAGACAGCTTAGATTTACTTAACAGTGATTTTTAGTAGTTTGTCGGCTCTGTTAATTTTAATTTGGCCATAGTTAGCGTCTACTGCATTAACCGAATCGTTTAATCTTTTTATTATTACGTCAAGTCTAAGATTTTGTAAATTGTTTAAGTAATTACTTTATAGGTACTAAAAATAGTTGTTGTTTTTGGTTCGTTTCAACGAAACGGTTAAAATTCAGTTAAATTGACTACAAATTTGGCATTATTAACCGAATCGGTTACTATACAGATTCGGTTATACACAGTCTTTTACTTAGTCCTAAGGTAATGTAACCGAACCGGTTAATTATAATTTTTATTGCTCGTTTATCGGTTTTCTACAATTGGTTATGTTGTATTTTAAGCAAAAACAATAAATAATATTTTTGGTTGCTGGATATAACTGATTCGGTTACGCACACGGTGCAATAACTGTTGGGTTACATAATATTCTAAACGAAAATTATTACCTTAATTACTAAACGTTTTTTTACTACGTTTATTATATTAAAAAAAACTTATTTTTGTATAACCGATTTAGTTAAATGACGGTAGGTACCAACAAAAATTATTCAATTAAATAAATAAAATCGATTATCCAATTATTCAATAACTCAATGCAAGTTGTAACCGATTCGGTTAAGCGTGTGGTTTGATTACAACATTTTGTAAGGGGATTAGTAGTCATTGCCATTACGATTAATGAACTAAAAAAATTTTTGATTTACACGTATAACCGATTCGGTTAAGCGGTAATTACAAGCACATTTTATTACAATAATAAATTATTCAAAGCCGTTTTCGGAATACAATAAACATAAACTATAACTGAATTGGTTACATCTGTATTGTATGGTTCATAGTGTTTATCAACAAAAGTGGAATAACCAATCCGGTTGCGGTAATTACATGGGTACTTACTATTACATAACATTTAGAAATTGTTAAAATAGTCACTAATTATTAAATTACTAATTTACTAAAACTTATTGTTCGAATATTTTTGGTATAACCGATTCGGTTAAAAACTTGTTAAATTAAATTTTACTGGAATACGTAGTTACAAACACAAATTGTTGCAATTTACAATAAAATTGGTTATCACCGCATTTAATGGCATTTTAGACTAAATTTAATTTAGATTATAAACGATTTGGTTGTGTTTCACATAGTTTTTAACCATATCGGTTGTAACTTAGCTTAAATTAAGTCTTAAATATCATTAGCTAATTTGTTAAGAAGTTTAATAACAAATTAAGTAATTGTGGTCGTAATTAAGTAACTCACTCAAATTCTATTGATCAAAAAACGTTTAACCGAATCGGTTATATAAAAAATATGCGAATCAATAGTTTTCATAGTTTATGCGAAATTTTTAGTGACTACTGTAGCAATTTATATTTTATTCAGAAACAAATAGTTGTAGTTACATAAGCTATAACTGATTTGGTTACATCTGTATTGTATGGTTTATAGTGTTTATCAACAAAAGTGGAATAACCAATTCGGTTACGGTAATTACATGGGTACTTACTATTACATAAACATTTAGAAATTGTTAAAATAGTCACTAATTATTAAGTTACTAAACTACTAAAACTTATTGTTCGAATATTTCTGGTATAACCGATTCGGTTAAAAACTTGTTAAATTAAATTTTACTGGAATACGTAGTTAGAAACACAAATTGTTGTAATTTATCATAAAATTGGTTATCACCGTATTTAATTGACTAAATTTAATTTAGATTATAAACGATTTGGTTGTGTTTCACATAGCTTTTACCATATCGGTTGTAACTTATCTTAAATGAAGTCTTAAATATCATTAACTAATTTGTTAACAAGTTTAATAAAAAAATTAAGTAACTCACTCAAATTCTATTGATCAAAAAACGTTTAACCGAATCGGTTATATAAAAAATATGCGAATCAATAGTTTTCTTAGTTTATGAAAAATTTTTAGTGACTACTGCAGCAATTTATATTTCATTCAGAAACAAACAGTTGTAATTTGTTGTTCTTGCCAAGGATTTGTTTCAAGTTCAGCTATCTGTTTCTCGCTCTGATGAAACGTCTTATGAAAGTAGGCAAAACGTTGACAACTTCGGTTACAATATTGACAGAATCCAATCCTAACAGACGTTCTTATTTTAGTATTTACTAAATTTCTAACAACATTTTAAACTATTTTGATTGTACGGTTTTAACCGAATCGGTTATTATTACTTATTTGAGGTTATATATTTTGTTTAACGTGCCTAAACCGATTCAGTTACCTAATTTTGAAGCTTATATGTCTTAATAACTTTTTATAAGCCAAGGATACAATAACCGATTTGCTACGTAATTTTTAAATGTCAGAAAATTGTTGAATTAAATACTTTTGCGCAACCGTTTCTTAATCTATTTATTAACACGTTTGGTTTGGTATTAAAAAGTATTTTAAAAAATTCTGTTTTTACATCAAAATTCAATTAGTTTGATTTTTTTTTCTAAATTCGGTTTAATCAAACGTAATCGATGTAATTATTTCAATGTAACCGATTTAGATTCGAACGATTTTTAGTTTTAACGCCGCGTTGCGGTTTCGAAAATAATTGATACAGTATTTCGAATTTTGATAAAACAATTTTCTCACGTGTCGGTTACAGCGGCTGTTGCGGTCAACAGATTATTTTTGGTTTTCGTTTCGTAATATTTTTAAATATTTTTTCTCGATGAAATTGTTTGCGTAACCACGTCGTTTTGTGAAATGACTTAATTGATTTTTATGGTGTAATCAAGTTGCTTTGAAACAATTGTCAAAACAAAAAGTCTTGGCCTACTTACACGAAATATTAATCACGGATAAATTAAGTTTTTCTCTTACAAAAATGGTATCATCGATTTCGAACTAAATTGAAAGTTCTTTATCGAGTAATCGTTATTGGTTTGTTTGGCTAACAAGTTACAGTGTTTTGCTCGATGATTTATTGGTTGTTGTTAATTGCGATCGTGGTCTTAGTCATCAATTGTCAATTTTGGTTAAAGGAAAAATGTGCGCGTGTGTGTACGTGTGCGTGTAATTACGCGTCTTCAAATATTTCCAATTAAAGGTGTAATAACAATTACGGACACGAAACCATCAAACAATAAAGACAGAATTAATATTTGTAGTTGGCACGGTTTTCGAGTAGTTTAAATTAGGGGTTGATTTTCACAGACAACTACGATTCTATCTAAATTACAGCCCTAGTTTCTCCTCCTAGTACTAATCAGGGATTGTTTTCGAGCCAAACACGGATTTCCTGTGTAATTTTCGCTTTTTTCCTCTCTTCAACTAGTTCTCGATGTGTCCGTTTGAAGCGCCGCGGCGTCCGTGGATCGGAAACTTAGCGAGTTTCGGTCACGTGTCTTTATATTGCTTTTGAGGGTGAAATTCTGTTGTGTGTGAAAAATTGTTTTATACCCTCGTGGGAAGACGATTGAAGTAATTATTGTTAAAGCGTTTAACTGGAGGAAGTCTTTACGTATATGTAAGACGAACGGACGGACGGACAGACAGACATGATAAGAACAGGCGGAAATGGAGCTGTCAAATGCCGGAATTGCCTTTTTGGCGTAAGACACGCGTGGTTGTTGGCTAATCGAATAGTTTCTTATTTATTTGTTACAAAATACTTAACCCCTCTCTGTACGTTTAATTCAATCATATTCGGTCATAATTTGCCGTATAATCTTGTGAGTCGCTCAGGCGCGCCATGACCGTGACTTTTTTCGAAAGCTCCAAGCGCGTTGGTTTGGTCCGCTGGTCTTTATAGAATTTGGGTCTAATAGATACCGTTTAAACCCGCACGCGCTATGTTAGTCCACGGATTTGGCAGAAGAATGAATGTAATGTCACATCTGCTTGTCTAACACCCAAACCCAAAAGGGAGAATCCACGTATTGTGCTCGCAGTAGCAATAATTTTGATGTCTTTATCTCTACAATGGGGTGCAAAAATATGCATGTGACTACAAGTTTTTTCATTTATGAAAGCATATCAAATAAAGCGGCAAAAATGATATACTTTGATATTGATCAACATATTCTAGTGGGACTAGGAAACAATGACAAAATGTAATAACTATTTAATGAGTCAAATTAGCGTCGCATTAGCGCTAATGAGTCGTTTGTTTTTCAACCAAAAGGCAAACGAAAGAGACGGACAAAAAATCAGTGCGCGCAAAAAACCGATTTGATTCAATAAATTGTTATTAAATTACGACCTACTACAACTATTGTCATTTTTTGAATGATTTACGTTGATGTTTAATACGCAAATAATTGTCGTTTATGTAAGTAATATTCATTTGTAATGTCCCGTGAGATTTTCATTCACTTTTAATTGAATTCATTGCAATCATATCCAAATAAGCTAACAATTTTAATGGCTTTCTATCGATGTATCATTTCATGAGAATAAGTTTATTGTTGGAATGGAAGCTGAATGCAATTAGGCAATCAATGTTAACAAAATCAATAACATACAAAATATTGCAGTGTGCCGTGAAACAAATGCCATCGATAACCAACGCCTGCTTCGATACATCTTTTTATTTTTCGCTTTAATCTCAGAAATGCGCAATTAATTTTTCAGCTATTAAAACTAAAATAGAGACAAATCGATTTGGATCGTAATTGGAATTTTATCATTCTGACACTTTTTATTTATTTTGACAATAGCGCGGGAAACAATTTTAATGTGCTTTTTTAATTAGCACCGTTCTAAAAGTAAACTAAAATTAAAGCGTTTTAGTAGCATTTTGTTTACTTAGTCATTGCAATAAGAGATAAAAACTTAATTCCGTTTGGTTTTTCAAGTTTCTTACACCTATTTGCAATTTTTGGTCCTTCTAACCCAACTTTATATAAAAAATTAGAATTATTTAAAATTGTACGCTAAAATAAAGTTTGATCTAAAGAGTACGTGTCACGAAAAATGTTATAAAAAAACAATGATAATTGCAAGCAAATACGAATCAAGGTAAATCCGATTTGGTCCTTCGAGCCAAAAATTCTTACTTACACGAAACCTCAAATTTTGATGGTCACAAATACACCGATTTTTAAAATAAAAATTAATTTGGAATGTAATTGAAATCATTTTGACACTGCTTACCGTGAATTTAAAAAAAAATTCAATTGTTACCAACCTAAAAAAACTAAAAGTAAAACGTATTAATTGCATTATCTTTCGGTAAAATTTTTTTCTTATTTGAAACTAATTGATTGACAATAGTTTAGTAATTTTTATTCCTTCATGGCCACATTTATAAACAAATATTTTAAAACGAAATTATTTATAAATTCGAATTTTTTAAAATTGTACTCTAAAATAAAACTCGATCCAAAGAATTCGTGCCACGCAAAAAGTCATAGAAACAACAATAATAATTACAAGCAAATACAAATCAATCCGATATGATCCTTCGAACCAAAAATTCTTACCTACACAAAACCTACTGTTTTTGACAAACCCGTGAGTTTTAATAATTTTTTATGTATTACCAATCTAAAAAAAACTACGAATAAAACGTATCACTTGCATTTTCTTTCGGTGAAAAATTGTTTCTTATTCGATGATTGACACAATCTTAGTAATTTCTGGTTCTTCAAGACCACTTGTATAAACAAATATTTTAAATCGCATTTTTATAAATTTTTAAAGATTGTACCCTAAAATAAAGCTCGATCCAAAGAATACGTTCCACGCAAAAAGTTATAGAAACAGCAATAATAATTACAAGCAAATACAAATCAAAGTAAATCCGATTTGGTTCTTCGAGCCAAAAATTCTTATTAGACGAAACCTCAAATTTAGATCAATTTTGACTTCTTACACCAAATTATAACATAAAAACCAATTATATAAACAAATATTTTAAAACGCTTTTTTTTATAAATTTAAATTTTTTTTAAATTGTACCTTAAAGTAATGCTCGGTCGAAAAAGTACGTGCCACGCAAAAAACTATAGAAACAGCAGTAATATTTGCAAGTAAATACAAATCATGGTAAATCCGATTTGGTCCTTCGAGCCAAAAATTCTTACTTACACGAAACCTAAAATATTGATAATTTTTGACTCCTTATTTGGAACATAATTGAAATCGTTTTGACACTGTTTATTGTTTTTGACAAACCCATGAATTTTAGTAATTTTTGATTATTACCAACCTACAAAAAACTAAAAGTAAAACGTAAAATAAAGCTCGATCTAAAGAATACGTACCACGCAAAAAGTTACAGAAGCAGCAATAATAATTACAAGCAAATACAAATCAAGGTAAATCCGTTTTGGTCCTTCGATCCAAAAATTGTTACCTACACAAAACTTAAAATTTTAATAATTTTTGACTCCTTACGCCAAATTTTAAAATAAAAATTCATTTGGAACGATATTGAAATCATTTATGACACTGCTTACTGTTTTTGACAAACCCGTTAATTTTAATAATTTCTTAATCATTACCAATCTAAAAAAAACTAAAAGTAAAACGAATTACTTTCATTTTTTTTTTGGTGAAAGATAATTTTTTATTCGAAGCTAATTGATTGACAATATTTTAGTAATTTCTGGTCCTTCTGGACCAATTTCATAGACAAATATTTTAAAACGCATTTTTTTATAAATTAAAATTTTTTTAAAATTGTACGTAGTTTAAAGTAAAGCTCGATCCAAAAAGGACGTGCCACGCAAAAAACTAGCAATAATATTTGCAAGCAAATACAAATCAAGGTAAATACGATTTGGTCCTTCGAGTAAAAATCCTTACACGAAATCTAAATTTTGATAATTTTTGGCTCCTGACAGAAAATATTTAAAAATAAATTAATTTGTAACCCAATTGGAATCATTTTGGCATTGTTTACAGTTTTTGACAAACCCGTGAACTCTAGTAATTATTGATTTTTACCAACCTAAAAAAACTAAAAGTAAAACATGTTACTGGCATTTTCTTTCGATGAAAAAATATTTTTATTTAAAGCTAATTGATTGACAAAATTATAAGAATTTCTGGTCCTTCAAAACCACTTTTATAAACAAATATTTTAAATTGCATTTTTTTTAAATTGTACCCTAAAATAAATCTCCATCCGAAAAGTAAGTGCCACGCAAAAAATTATAAAAACAACAACAATAAGTGCAAGCAAATACAAATCACAGTAAACCCTTTTAGTCCTTTGAGCCAAAAATTCTTACTTACACAAAACCTAAAATTTTGATCATTTTTGACTCCTTACACAAAATCTGTAAAAAATTGGAATCATTTTGCGACTGTTTACTGTTTTTAACAAACCCATGAATTTTAGTAATTTTTTTAATTATTATCAATCTAAAAAACTAAAAGTAAAATGTATTACCTACTTGCATTTTTTTTGTGTAACTTTTTTTTTTTTGAAGCTAATTGATTCACACAGTTTTAGTAATTTTTGGTCCTTCAAAACCAATTTTATAAACAAATATTTTAAAGCACCTTTTTCAATAAATTCAAATTCTTTTTAAATTGTACCCCTAAAACAAAGCTCGATTCAAAGTACTACGCAAAAAACTATAGAAATAGCCATAATAAATGCAAGCAAATACAAACCAAAGTAATTCCGATTTGGTCCTTCGAGTCAAAAATCCTTACTTACACGAAATCTAAATTTTGATAATTTTTGGCTCATGACAGCAAATATTTAAAAACAAATTAATTTGTGACCCAATTGGAATCATTTTGACACTGTTTACTGTTTTTGACAAACCCGTTAGTAATTTTTGATTTTTACCAACCTAAAAAAACTAAAAGTAAAACGTATTACTTGCATTTTCTTTCGTTGAAAAATTATTTTTATAGGAAGCTAATTAATTGATTGACAAAGTTACAGTAATTTCTGGTGCTTCAAGACCACTTTTATAAATAAATATTTTAAATTGCATTTTTTTATAAATTCGAATTTTTTTAAAATTGTACCCTACAATAAAGTCCCATCTGAAAAGTACGTGTCACGCAAAAAAGTATAAAAACAATAACAATTGCAAGAAAATACAAATCAAAGTAAACCCTTTTAGTCCTTCGAGCTAAAAATTCTTACTTACGCAAAACTTGACATTTTTATCATTTTTGACTCCTTACACCAAATTTGTAAAAACAAATTAGTTTGCAACGTAATCGAAACCATTTTGACACTGTTTACTATTTTTGACAAACCCATGCATTTTAGTATTTGTTTAATTATTACCAACCTAAAAAAACAAAAAATAAAAATTATTACTTGCATTTTTTTGGTAATTTTTTTTTCGAAGCTAATTGGTTCACACAATATTAATAATTTCTGAATTTTTAGGACAAGTATTTCAAAACATTTTTTTTATAAATTCGAAATTTTTTAAAATTGTACTTTAAATAAAGCTCGATCCAAAAAAGTACGTGCCACGCAAAAAACTATAGAAATAGCGATAATAATTGCAAGCAAATACAAATCAAAAAGTAAATCCGATTTGGTCCTTCGAGCCAAAAATTCTTACTTACACGAAACCTAAAACTTTGATCATTTTTGATTCCTTACCCCAAATTTGTAAAAACAAATTAATTTGCAACGTAATCGAAACCATTTTGACACTGTTTACTATTTTTGACAAACAAATTCATTTTAGTATTTGTTTAATTAATACCAACCTAAAAAAAGCTAAATTAAAACGTATTATTTGCATTTTTTTTTTGAAAAATTTTTCTTATTCGAGTTAATTGGTTCACACAATTTTAGTAATTTCTGAATTTTATAGACAAATATTTCAAAACATTTTTTTTATAAATTCAAATTTTTTAGAATTGTACCTTAAAGTAAAGCTCGATCCAAAAAGTACGTGCCACGTAAAAAACTATAGAAATATCAATAATAATTGCAAGCAAATACAAATCAAAGTAAACATGATTTGGTCCTTCGAGCCAAAAATTCTTACTTACACGAAATCTAAATTTTGATAATTTTTGGGTCCTTACAGAAAATATTTAAAAACATATTAATTTGTAACCCAATTGGAATCATTTTGACAGTGTTTACTGTTTTTCACAAACCCGTGAACTCTAGTAATTTTTTATTTTTACCAACCTAAAAAAACTAAAAGTAAAACGTATTACTTGCATTTTCTTTCGTTGAAAAATTATTTTTTATTCGAATCCAATTGATTGACAAAATTATAGTAATTTCTGGTCCTTCAAGACCACTTTTATAAATAAATATGTTAAATTGCATTTTCTATATAAATTCAATTTTTTTAAAAACTGTAGCCTAAAATAAAGCCCCATCTGAAAACTACGTGCCACGCAAAAAAATGTAAAAGCAACAACAATAACTGCAAGGAAATACTGATCAAAGTAAACCCTTTTGGTCCTTCGAGCTAAAAATTCTTAGTTACACAAAACTTAAAAGTTTTTATCATTTTTGACTCCTTACACCAAATTTGCAAAACCAAATTAATTTGCAACGTAATCGAAACCATTTTGACACTGTTTACTATTTTTGACAAACCCATTCATTTTAGTATTTGTTTAATTATTACCAACCTAAAAAAAATAAAAGTAAAACGTATTGCTTGTATTTTTTTGGTAAACATTTTTTTTTATTCGAAGCTAATTGATTCACACAATTTTAGTAATTCCTGAATTTTATAGTCAAATATTTTAAAACGTATTTTTTTATAAATTCTAAATTTTTTAAAATTGTACTTTAAATAAAGCTGGATCCAAAAAAGTACGTGCCACGCAAAAAACTATAGAAATAGGGATAATAATTGCAAGCAAATACAAATCAAAAAGGAAATCCGATTTGGTCCTTTGAGCCAAAAATTCGTACTTACACTAAACCTAAAATTTTGATCATTTTTGATTCCTTACATTTCTAAAAACAAATTAATTTGCAACGTATACCAACCTAAAAAAAGCTAAAGTAAAACGTATTATTTGCATTTTTTTTGTGAAAAATTTTTCTTATTCGAAGTTAATTGGTTCACACAGTTTTAGTAATTTCTGAATTTTATAGACAAATATTTCAAAACGCATTTTTTTTATAAATTCAAAATTAAAGTAAAGCTCGATCCAAAAAAGTACGTGCCACGCAAAAAACTATAGAAATAGCAATAATAATTGCAAGTAAATTCAAATCAAAAAGTAAATCCTATTTGGTCCTTCGAGCCAAAAATTCTTAGTTTCACGAAACCTAAAATTTTGATCATTTTTGATTCTTTACACCAAATTTGTATGAACAAACTAATTTGCAACGTAATCGAAACCATTTTGACACTGTTTACTATTTTTGACAAATCCATGCATTTTAGTATTTGTTAAATTATTACCAACCCCAAAAAAACTAAAAGTACAACGTATTACTTGCATTTTTTTGGTAATTTTTTTATTCGAAGCTAATTGGTTCACACAATTTTAGTAATTCCTGAATTTTATAGTCAAATATTTTAAAACGTATTTTTTTATAAATTCTAAATTTTTTAAAATTGTACTTTAAATAAAGCTCGATCCAAAAAAGTACGTGCCACCCAAAAAACTATAGAAATAGCAATAATAATTGCAAGCAACTACAAATCAAAAAGTAAATCCGATTTGGTCCTTCGAGCCAAAAATTCTTACTTACACGAAACCTAAAATTTTGATCATTTTTGATTCTTTACACCAAATTTGTATAAACAAATTAATTTGCAACGTAATCGAAACCATTTTGACACTGTTTACTATTTTTGAGAAACCCATGCATTTTAGCATTTGTTTAATTATTACCAACCTAAAAAAAACTAAAAGTAAAACGTATTACTTGCATTTTTTTTGTACATTTCTTTTTTTCAAAGCTAATTGGTTCACACAATTTTAATAATTTCTAAATTTTATGGACAAATATTTAAAAACATTTTTTTTATAAATTCTAAATTTTTTAAAATTGTACTTTAAATAAAGCTGGATCCAAAATAGTACGTGCCACTCAAAAAACTATAGAAATAGCGATAATAATTGCAAGCAAATACAAATCAAAAAGTAAATCCGATTTGGTCCTTCGAGCCAAAAATTCTTACTTACACGAAACCTAAAATTTTGATCATTTTTGATTCTTTACACCAAATTTGTAAAAACAAATTAATTTGCAACGTAATCGAAACCATTTTGACACTGTTTACTATTTTTGACAAGCCCATGCATTTTAGTATTTGTTTAATTATTACCAACCTCAAAAAAACTAAAAGTACAACGTATATACTTGCATTTTTTTGGTAAAATTTTTTTTTATTCGAAGCTAATTGATTCACACAATTTTAGTAATTCCTGAATTTTATAGACAAATATTTCAAAACGTATTTTTTTATAAATTCTAAATTTTTTAAAATTGTACTTTAAATAAAGCTGGATCCAAAATAGTACGTGCCACTCAAAAAACTATAGAAATAGCGATAATAATTGCAAGCAAATACAAATCAAAAAGTAAATCCGATTTGGTCCTTCGAGCCAAAAATTCTTACTTACACGAAACCTAAAATTTTGATCATATTTGATTCTTTACACCAAATTTGTAAAAACAAATTAATTTGCAACGTAATCGAAACCATTTTGACACTGTTTACTATTTTTGACAAACCCATGCATTGTAGTATTTGTTTTATTATTACCAACCTAAAAAAAACTAAAAGTAAAACGTATTACTTGCATTTTTTGGTAAAATTTATTTTTTATTTAAAGCTAATTGATTCACACAGTTTTAGTAATTTCTGAATTTTATAGACAAATATTTCAAAACGCATTTTTTTTATAAATTCAAAATTTTTTAAAATTGTACTTTAAATAAAGCTCGATCCAAAAAAGTACGTGCCACGCAAAAAACTATAGAAATAGCAATAATAATTGCAAGCAAATACAAATCAAAAAGTAAATCCGATTTGGTCCTTCGAGCCAAAAATTCTTACTTACACAAAACTTAAAATTTTTATCATTTTTGACTCCTTACACCAAATTTGTAAAAACAAATTAATTTGCAACGTAATCGAAATCATTTTGACACTGTTTACTATTTTTGACAAACCCATTCATTTTATTATTTGTTTAATTAAAACCCACCTAAAAAAAGCTAAAGTAAAACGTATTATTTGTATTTTTTTTTGTGAAAAATTTTTCTTATTCGAAGTTAATTGGTTCACACAATTTTAGTAATTCCTGAATTTTATAGTCAAATATTTCAAAACGTATTTTTTTATAAATTCTAAATTTTTTAAAATTGTACTTTAAATAAAACTGGATCCAAAAAAGTACGTGCCACGCAAAAAACTATAGAAATAGCGATAATAATTGCAAGCAAATACAAATAAAAAAGTAAATCCGATTTGGTCCTTCGAGCCAAAAATTCTTACTTACACGAAACCTAAAATTTTGATCATTTTTGATTCTTTACACCAAATTTGTATAAACAAATTAATTTGCAACGTAATCGAAACTATTTTGACACTGTTTACTATTCTTGACAAACCCATGCATTATAGTATTTGTTTAATAATTACCAACCTCAAGAAAACTAAAAGTACAACGTATTACTTGCATTTTTTTTGTAAATTTTTTTTTATTCGAAGCTAATTGGTTCACACAATTTTAATAATTTCTGAATTTTATGGACAAAGATTTTAAAACATTTTTTTTATAAATTCGAATTTTTTTAAAATTGTACTTTAAATAAAGGTGGATCCAAAAAAGTACGCGCCACGCAAAAAAAATATAAAAATAGGGATAATAATTGCAAGCAAATACAAATCAAAAAGTAAATCCAATTTGGTCCTTCGAGCCAAAAATTCTTACTTATACGAAACCTAAAATTTTGATCATTTTTAATTTTTTACACCAAATTTGTAAAAACAAATTAATTTGCAACGTAATCGAAATCATTTTGACACTGTTTACTATTTTTGACAAACACATGCATTTAAGTATTTGTTTAATTATTACCAACCTAAAAAAAACAAAAAGTAAAACGTATCACTTTTTTTTGTAAATTTTTTTTATTCGAAGCTAATTGGTTCACACAATTTTAATAATTTCTGAATTTTATGGACAATTATTTCAAAACATTTTTTTTATAAATTCGAAATTTTTTAAAATTGTACTTTAAATAAAGCTGGATCCAAAAAAGTACGTGCCACGCAAAAAACTATAGAAATAGCGATAATAATTGCAAGCAAATACAAATCAAAAAGTAAATCCGATTTGGTCCTTCGAGCCAAAAATTCTTAGTTTCACGAAACCTAAAATTTTGATCATTTTTGGTTCTTTACACCAAATTTGTAAAAACAATTTAATTTGCAACGTAATCGAAATTATTTTGACACTGTTTACTATTTTTGACAAACCCATGCATTTTAGTATTTGTTTAATTATTACCGACCTAAAAAAAAACAAAAAGTAAAACGTATTACTTGCATTTTTTTTGTAATTTTTTTTTATTCGAAGCTAATTGATTCACACAATTTTAATAATTCCTGAATTTTATAGTCAAATATTTTAAAACGCATTTTTTTATAAACTCTAAATTTTTTAAAATTGTACTTTAAATAAAGCCGGATCCAAAAAAGTACGTGCCACGCAAAAAACTATAGAAATAGCGATAATAATTGCAAGCAAATACAAATCAAAAAGTAAATCCAATTTGGTCTTTCGAGCCAAAAATTCTTACTTACACTAAACCTAAAATTTTGATCATTTTTGATTGCTTACACCAAATTTGTAAAAACAAATTAATTTGCAACGTAATCGAAACCATTTTGACACTGTTTACTATTTTTGACAAATCCATGCATTTTAGTATTTGTTAAATTATTACCAACCCCAAAAAAACTAAAAGTACAACGTATTACTTGCATTTTTTTGGTAAAAATTTTTTTTATTCGAAACTAATTGATTCACACAATTTTAGTAATTCCTGAATTTTATAGTCAAATATTTTAAAACGTATTTTTTCTAAATTCTAAATTTTTTAAAATTGTACCTTAAAGTAAAGCTCGATCTAAAAAAGTACGTGCCACGCAAAAAACTATAGAAACAGCAATAATATTTGCAAGTAAATACAAATCAAGGTAAATCCGATTTGGTCCTTCGAGTCAAAAATCCTTACTTACACGAAATCTAAATTTTGATAATTTTTGGCTCATGACAGCAAATATTTAAAAACAAATTAGTTTGCAACGTAATCGAAACCATTTTGACACTGTTTACTATTTTTGACAAACCCATGCATTTTAGTATTTGTTTAATTATTACCAACCTAAAAAAAAACATAAAGTAAAACGTATTACTTGCATTTTTTTGGTAATTTTTTTTATTCCAAGCTAATTGATTCACACAATTTTAATAATTTCTGAATTTTATAAATAAATATTTTAAATGGCATTTTTTTTATAAATTCGAATTTTTTTTAAATTGTACCCTAAAATAAAGCCCCATCTGAAAAGTACGTGCCACGCAAAAAAATATAAAAACAACAACAATAAACTGCAAGCAAATACAAATCAAAATAAACCCCTTTGGTCCTTCGAGTCAAAAATTCTTACTTACACAAAATTGAAAAACTTTGATCATTTTTGACTCCTTACACCAAATTCGTAAAAACAAATTAATTTGCAACGTAATCGAAACCATTTTGACACTGTTTACTATTTTTGACAAACCCATGCATTTTAGCATTTGTTTAATTAATACCAACCTAAAAAAAACTAAAAGTAAAACGTATTACTTGTTTTTTTGATAAATTTTTTTTTATTCGAAGCTAATTGATTCACACAATTTTAGCAATTCCTGAATTTTATAGACAAATATTTCAAAACGCTTTTTTTTATAAATTCAAAATTTTTTAAAATTGTACTTTAAATAAAGCTGGATCCAAAAAAGTACGTGCCACGCAAAAAACTATAGAAATAGCAATAATAATTGCAAGCAAGTACAAATCAAAAAGTAAATCCGATTTGGTCCTTCGAGCCAAAAATTCTTACTTACACTAAACCTAAAATTTTGATCAATTTTGATTCCTTACACCAAATTTGTAAAAACAAATTAATTTGCAACGTAATCGAAACCATTTTGACACTGTTTACTATTTTTGACAAACAAATTCATTTTAGTATTTGTTTAATTAATACCAACCTAAAAAAAGCTAAAGTAAAACGTATTATTTGCATTTTTTTTGTGAAATTTTTTTCTTATTCGAAGTTAATTGGATCACTTAATTTTAGTAATTTCTGAATTTTATAGACAAATATTTCAAAACATTTTTTTTATAAATTCAAATTTTTTTAAAATTGCATCTTAAAGTAAAGCTCGATCCAAAAAGTTCGTGCCAAACAAAAAACTATTGAAATATCAATAATAATTGCAAGCAAATACAAATCAAAGTAAATATGATTTGGTCCTTTGAGCCAAAAATTCTTACTTACACGAAATCTAAAACTTTCATTTTTGACTCCTTACACCAAATTTGTAAAAAAAAATTAATTTGCAACGTAATCGAAATCATTTTGACACTGTTTACTATTTTTAACCAACCCATTCATTTTAGTATTTGTTTAATTAATACCAACCTAAAAAAAAGCTAAAGTAAAACGTATTATTTGCATTTTTTTTGTGAATTTTTTTTCTTATTCGAAGTTAATTGGATCACTTAATTTTAGTAATTTCTGAATTTTATAGACAAATATTTCAAAACATTTTTTTTTATAAATTAATTTTTTTTTAAAATTGTACCTTAACGTAAAGCTCGATCCAAAAAGTACGTGCCACGCAAAAAACTATAGAAATAGCGATAATAATTGCAAGCAAATACAAATCAAAATGTAAATCTGATTTGGTCCTTCGAGCCAAAAATTCTTACTTACACGAAACCTAAAATTTTGATCATTTTTGATTCTTTACACCAAATTTGTAAAAACAAATTAATTTGCAACGTAATCGAAATCATTTTGACACTGTTTACTGTTTTTGACAAACCCATAAATTTTAGTAATTTTATAATTATTACCAACCTAAAAAAAAACTGAAAGTAAAATCTATTACTGGCATTTTCTTTCGGTATAAAATTCTTTTTTATTCGCAACTAATTAACTTACTAAATTTTAATAATTTCTGGTCCTTCAAAACCAATTTTATAGACAAATATTACAAAACGCATTTTTTTATAAATTTGTAAATTTTGCGCTAAGAGTAAAATTATGCGAAAGACTTAGAAACACACAAAAGATTATGAGAAAACAGTAACTTAAAAGTTAAAAAACCCAACTTTTTTAAAATACAATTGAGTGCGATTTCTGGCACAAACTATCTATAAGAGCAACCGCCAACACAGTACAACTGTACAATATAGAGAAGTTGCCATTAGCAAGTCTATAGTTGGCAATAAAATCAAATGATTGTTTCTTATTTAAGTAATTGTTGCAAAAAAAACCGTTTATGCATTGTCACGTGTATTACAAAATAATCAATAACAGCAATCGCAACCAAATAAAATCTAGTTTGGTCCTTCGATCCGAAAATACCGCAAAACCCAAAAGTAAGCATTTTCATTCATAAAACCATATTTTACTACTTTTAAGACCTCGAAAGTCAATGTTACAAAAATATATTTCAAAATCAGCTTTTTTTCTAGTTCTTTAAGTTTAACACTAACATAAACAAAATTTCAACAGGTCTATATTACGTATACTATCTGGTTATTTATGATGATAATGACTAATTGCTGCAAATAATAATATTGGCACTGTCATGAGTATTTAAAAAATAATTCATAATAATAGTATAAAATCAAACAAAAATTAAATTTTGATTTGGTCCTTCGAACCGGAAAATCTTACTTAGACTTATAATTTTATGAAAAAATATGTTAATATAAACGTCTCACGTAAACCATACCAGAAAAATTAATTCAAACAGTATGGAGTCACATAAAAGTCAAAACAATAATACTTCTTTTATCGACAGACGACTTATTGAAATGCAAACGGGTGTGACATGTTGATATCTAAACAAAAATAAATTTACGAGTAGAAACTATAAGTTTAAGCTTATCGAAACAATACACAATCCCCAACGTGACGAATTGATGAAAGGTATTAGGCGACAAAAGTCATGGAAATTTGAAAATTTTCTTTTAGATCAAAAAACCAGTTTTTTTTTCGATGAAAATGAGTGTGAGATGTAAAAACTACCGATAAATGCTGAACAAAAAAAACAACTGCTAATGCAAATAACTGACGACATGTTTGTCCCAAATGGATGACAGTAACTTAGAAGATAAGTAGATATGATTGCAAAACGCAAAATTTTAACTATAAATCCTAATTATTATTGCAACAATATTTAGAAATCAATATATGTTTTAGAAATATAATTAATAACAATGTATATCAAAATCTAGTTTGGTCCTTCGATTCGGAAATTTATAAATATGAGAAAAAGTACATGTATAGCAACAATTAATAAAACTAAATTTTAGTTTAAAAATTTCTTTTCACGTAGAAAAACAAAGTTCTTTTTCTTTCCTTTGACAAATTAAGTAAATCATGGTCCTTCGATCCGGAATTTTATATAGTTCATAAACAACGGATACAACTAATAAGTCATAACGCTTAATGCTTTAAAACGTTAATTAATTCGAATTAAAAATTTTAATTCGATTTATGGAAGTTCGTTAAAGTCTTCTAAAGACCTGTTAAAAAAAAATAACTGAAAAAAATTCCGTTATAGAGTTTGTAGCTATTGTGAAATTGATTTTGGTCCTTTGAGCCAAAATAATATATTAATAATAATATTTGTTTAAATTATAATTTCCACTAAATCTAACCAAAAAAATTGTAATGTGAGTAGAAAAACTTTTTCAATTGTTTTGTTCACCTGTTAACCGTCGGCGCCTGTTAATTAAATAATCGCATCTTTCATGCATATTTATACCGTGATTGTTCTTAATTTAAGATTGACTCACATTTCGTCTACTTTATTCGTTAAGTAATCAAGGCAGGTATGATAATGTTGTAATTATGATTCACGGCCTACTAGGATAAAATTATTCAGTCTTTTCTAACGACCGTTGTTGAATGAGAAATTATTTGGCATATGATTGAGTTAATTCCGAGATAAGAAGCATAACTGTGGATCGATTTGGCCTTATTGCAAAGCAATAATATTAATAACAATAATAAAAGGAGAGATAAATATGCTAAGCTGTTGCTTTATGACGCGAGGTTGATAAATATTTGAATAAAGTTTATGAATGCAATTATCGAATAGTAAAATGTATTGGAATAATGCAAAAGGTGGTTTTGCATTAAACAGAGAGAAACGAAAATATGAAATATTTTCGAATAATTAAGTTGGCGCGATACGAGTAACCGAGAGTATCCGCTCCCACACTGAAGTATCCTTATCTGACCGGAACCCTTTCCTTATTCCTTCCTCCTTATTTTAATCCACGGTGGTGGTTTCCATCGATTTAGCTTTTGCTGACCGTATCCTATATTTACGAAGGGTGCCGTCCCTTTATATCGTGTTTAAGTGATAATTCGTGTACAACGCTTTCTCCTTCTAATTGATCATTAATAAAACGTCTTGAGGGATTAAATGCTTGTTTTTACGACAAGGATTCACTTGCAATCAAACAATTTTCAATTTTAGGTCCTTCTATCCGAAACGCAATACTCGTAACGATAAGAAAAGAATTGCGCTCCACGGCCAACTCGTAAATTAAAAATTAAATTCAAAGTAGGAGTTGAAATTGTCTTCTCTGTGTAACTAACATAAATCAACACGATTTAATTTTAGATTCAATTTATTTATACAACTTTACCTAGTCGCAAAATTTAATTAAATAAACGATTATCTTTCGCTCAAAAGTTTTTAAATCGATTTTTACATTTCAACTTTCTATCTACAAGTTGATTATTTATATATGTAAAAGTATAATGAAAGTACCATAAAAAGATAATTGTTACCACGGCCAACTCATTGATTAACAATTACATTTGATGTAGTAGAGAAGGAGTTACCTTTCGTCTAGCCTATCATAAATCAAGTGATTTAATAATATAGTTATTATATCTATTCGAGCGTTAAATATCGAATAATAGAAAAATGGTCCTTCGAGCCCTCATCTTATAACACTTGTCGTTGTATAATTGAAACTCCCAATTTTTGCGTAAATAAGTAAAACCATTTTACTTCACTCACAAACTACTTAACTTGAAATTAAATTTACTTCCTGAATGAAAAAATAACATATTTCGTATAAAAATAGTAGTGGTCCTTCGATTCGGGTTACAATTAGAAATTTTGGTTAAAGCAGAGAAACAGAGTGTACGTACAGTCGGAAAACATTATAAAACAGACGACTACTGACTGATTCAGTTTTAGAACTTTGATCTTACATACGCGTAGTTTCTGACTGATGTTTGTACCATTTGCCGTCTTTACTTTTGTAGCTGGTGTTCTTTTGTACTAATTCTGTTTGTACTAATTCTGACCAAACTTATAAATTCAACGAAAATTTAAGTTAAAGAATGGTCCTTCGAGCCAGAAAAATGCAATTACAGTTGGGTCCTTCGAGCCTACTTTGCTTTGCTTTTAACTAAAATTTGCATTTCTTACCTTTGATTAGAAGTAGTCTAGTGATGTGGATTTTTTGCGATCCGTCAAATCGGTGCTGTAAAAAATGAAACAAATTAAGTAGGCGTATAAAATTAGATTGGCAAATAAAAAGTATGAAACCATAAAAATGTAGTAATTTTGCGATAATCAGCTCGCCAAATTTAGCGTGCAAGTAAAATTATCGTTAGAGGTCGCTTCTTTTCGCTCGAAATAAACTGGAAATTGCAGATTGAACAGAAAGAGCGTAGCATTTTTTAATTAATTATCAACGATTGCTTTGTTTGCTCTGCAATCAAACTTTTTTTTTCTTCGATCAACTTGACGAGGTCAATGCAATAATTAGAGTCGACGATTTGCGTTGCTGTTATTGTCAATTAATCGCTCTATGATTTGTTTCTTGAAGATCTAAATAAGCTCCATTGTTGGTGGATTTTTAAAAAAGTTTCGCTTGTACAGGAACATTCCCATGCAACCTACTTGATTTGTGTAATTTAATGATTGTCTTTAATTATTTTGAAAAAATAAGAGATAATTGAGAGATAATAAGGGCTGAAGTGAAACAAAAGCTTATACGCGAGCTGACTTTAACAGGCAGTGATAACGAGCGTGGGAACAACAACTTTTATCAGAAGGCACTTGTCATGTGGTGTCTTCTACGATATGGTTCATGTTGTACTACTTATTTCAGTCTTTTACGTATATGTACATTAAACGTGTGGTATCAAAAATTGTGGTTACCAGAAATGATTCTCACGAAAGGTATGTACGATATTTTTTATTCTAACCCACGTATTTGCTCAATTTTAAATTAGCATCAAAGTGTGCTTTGATTAGACACTTATTGCTAAAACAAATACTAGATGTCGCTGTTCTATTTAATTAACATTTAAGGCTTAAGACGAAAATTTTTTTGAGCCAAAAAACCGTTAAAACGCTATATTCTTTTGTACTCGTCTATAATGATAAAAAACAATACAGTGAAAATTGATAAGTGATCGGTTTAATAGAATTTGTGGTCGATCGAATGAGTGAAATAAAAACGACATCCACTTTTGGACTTACGACTTGGATTAGTAAAAGTGGTTTGCGTTCATTTGCAGCGTTATAGGTGAGGGTAATGCTCAATTTGATGATGAGTGCCTCTTAAATAACCGACGCTATTAGAAGAGTGGATTTTTAAATTGTTAATAATTGAGGGAGTCGTTCTTTTGTTTAATACCCTCGCAAACCCCTTTTTTCTCCTCTCACTTCATCTTCTGTCGTTTTCAATATCTAAATCGTTTTGATGTCGTTAATTGTAATTAATTTTCTACTGAAAATATAAATCGTAGTAGCTTGGGCGGAAAACAAAATGACGAGTTTTCATTTTGGCATCTTTTACTCTAAACAATCATAGTGTGCTATGAAAATTTTTGATGCTTGTCATGGCTGTCTCTAATTCTTTGTGTTAAGATATTTAGATTCGATTCTTATAACCAAAACAAGCGAACTTCGCCATAAAAAAGCACACTGTATTTTATGCCGAATTTTGTCAAAAACTAATAATGACAGTTTTTAACATAATTCTGGTACTGTCATTATGTTTCTTACCAAATAGAGAGTAAATAGCAGAAACAGAATAATAAAATCAATACAAAAGATTACAATGGCAAACTGGGTAAAAATCTAAGTTGGCCATGGGTTTTTTTTTCAGTAGCAAAACAACTTTTTGTGCCATATTGACTATTGGAACGAAAACAGGAGTTAGTTTACACTGAAAAACATTTCTATTGGCACATTAGCTACATATTTCTTAATATTGTATTTGTTATAAGCATATAATTGCACCTGCTATTGTCTGTGTTTAATCAAGAATAATTTAAGTTTATTGGAAGTGTCATATAAAATGCTTTTTCATTACAAAGTTGGCTGTAATTCATTTTTTTAATTTTTATTTTTAAGATTTTTTATAGCTTGCTAGACAAATTGAACAAATTAAAAAAAAGAGTATAGAACGAAGTGTTTTTTGTGTTTTTACGTTTTACTAGATTTGTTCTACATAACTTTGTCTAATATATCTTTTTTACATTTCATTTTGGTACAAAATTTCACTACGGAACAATTTGAAAAGTTTTAAAAACAGATCGAAAAATGCTATGACATTTTTGTTTCATAACCAACTAGGGATTTATCATACGCAACTTTGTTAAACGTGTTGTTTTTAAACCAATCGATCTATTTGTTCTTAATTTAGAACAAAAGAAATAAAATTGATCTATAATTTTGCTACAACATTACAGTACAAAACCACCAATCGGCAATCTTGTTTATTTAGTCTTCGCTTGATGGATTTTGTCGCAGACTATCGATTCAATGAAAAATTTTAAAAATAGAGAATGTTATAACTTGTTTTTACATTCCATTTTAATTATACTTTTGGGCAACAGCATTAATCTTCAAAATTAGTAAAAACTATCGTTACGAAACGACCTGGCGATTTTGCTTCTTTAATCTTTGCTTGAAAGATTTTTTCATATACTTTGAGAATTTAATAAAAAATTTTGTTTCATTGGCAACTACTGTACTTAGATGTGCCTTTATTAAATTTTTTATCTTTTTGAAACTGGTTTTGTTTTACCATTTTGGTCAAAAGAAGAACGAGCAAAATAGGAAAAATGTATTTTAACCTATTATGTACGATTTTAAAACTGGAACCATAAAAATTTCGCTAAGCAAAATTAGTTTTCAAATTTACTTTCATAGTAGAATAGTTATAGTTGGCTATGATTTTTTAAACTCATGGTTAATTGAATTATCATCATCTCTAGAAAACTGTTTTCCGTATTGAACAGTTGAAAATAGGAAAGTTTCGTAACCTAATTTCTTGGAAAAATAGTCTTGAATTTACTTTTATAGTAGCATAGTCATAGTTGGCTGTGATTGTTTTAATTTCATGGTAATTGAATTAACTCATATCTAGCAAACAGTTTTCCGCATTAAACAATTCAAAAATCTACTTTTCAAAATGAGAAAGTCTGTAACGTAATTGGAAAAATAGTTTTGAAATTTAATTTCACAACAGCATAAGTAGTTGTGATTGTTTTTTTTTTCATGGTTAACTGGAATATATCATCTCTAGAAAACCGTTTGGCAGAATTTGATTTTAAATTCACTTTCATAATAGCATAGCTATAGTTGGATAAGTTTTTGTAACTTAATAGTTAATTAGATTATATCATCTCTAAAAAACCGTTTTTCTTGCTAAATAGTTCAAAAATAAGAACTTTTTTTAACGCATTGGCAGAACTAGTATTGAAATTTACTTTCATTTTAGCATAGCCATAGCTGACTGTGATTTTTTTAATGCATAGTTAACTGCATTACATCATCTCTAGAAAGCCGTTATCCGTATTGAACAGTTAAAAAATCTATTATTGAGGACAGCAAAGTTTCATAACGTAATTCGAAAAACAGTTTAAAATTCACTTTCATAATAACAGAGCCATGGTTGGCTGTGATTGTTTAATTTCATGGTTAACTGAAATATATCATCTCTATAAATTCGTTTTTCGTATTGAATAGTCAAAAAATCTACTCTTGAAAATAAAAGTTTTCGTAACGCATTGGCAGAATTCGTTTTTAAATTTACTTTGATTATAGCGTAGCCATAGTGGGTGTAATTTTTTATTGCATAGTCAACTGGATTGTATCATCTCTAGAAAACTGTTCTTCGTATTGAACAGTTCAAAAATCTCCTCGTGAAAACAGGATTTTTTTGTAGCGCAATTGCAGAATTAGTTTTCAAATTTATTTTCATAATAGCATAGCCATAGTTGGCTGTGATTTTTGTAACTTAGTGGTTAACTGGATTACATCATATCTAGAAAACAGTTTTTCGTATTGAATAGTTCTAAATCTACTCGTGAAGACAAGAAAGTTTTTTCAACGCATTGCCAGAATTAGTTTTGAAATTTACTTTCATTATAGCATAGCCATAATTGACTGTAATTTTTTTTATTGCATAGTTAACTGCATTATATCATCTCTAGAACACCGTTTTCCGTATTGAACAATTCAAAAATCTACTATTGAGAACAGGAAAGTTTCATAACGTAATTAGAAAAACAGTGTAAAAATACACTTTCATAATAACACAGTTATAGTTGGCTGTGATTTTTTAACTTCATGGTTAACTGAAATATATCATCTCTAGAAAATCGTTTTTCGTACTAAATAGTTCAAAAATCTACTATTGAAAATAAGAGTTTTTGTAACGCAGTGGCAGAATAAAGTTTTAAATAGTATAGCCATAGTTGGCTGTAATTTTTTATTTCATAGTTTACTGGATTGTATCATCTCTAGAAAACTGTTCTTCGTATTGGAGAGTTCAAAAATCTCCTCGTGAAAGTAGGAATTTTTTGTAGCGTAATTGCAAAAATTAGTTTTGATATTTATTTTCATAATAGCATAGCCATAGTTTGCTGTGATTTTTGTAACTTAATGATAAACTGGATTATATCATCTCTACAAAACAGTTTTCCGTATTGAATAGTTCAAAAATCTACTATTGAAGATAAGAAAGTTTTCTTAACGTATAGCTAAAATTAATTTTAAAATTTACTTTCATTATAGCATAGCCATAAAATCGTTTTTCGTATTGAATAGTTCAAAAATCTACTATTAAAAATAAGAGTTTTCGTAACGCAGTAGCATAATTAGGTTTTAAATTTACTTTGATTATAGCATAACAAAGTTGGCTGTGATTTTTTAATTTCGTAGTTAACTAGATTGTATCATCTCTAGAAAACCGTTCTTTGTATTGAACAGTTCAAAAATCTACTCTTGAAAAAAAGAAAGTTTTTTTAACGCATTGGCAGAGTTAATTTTGAAATTTACTTTCATTATAGCATAGCTAAAATTGGTTGTGATTTGTTTAATTGAATAGTTAACTACATTATATCATCTCTAGAAAACCGTTTTCAGTATTAAACAGTTCAAAAATGTATTATTGAGAACAGGAAAGTTTTATAACGTAATTGGAAAAACAGTTTAAAATTCTCTTTCATAATAACACAGCCATAGGTGGCTTTGATTTTTTTAATCTCATGGTTAACTGGATTACATCATCTCTCAAAAAACTATTTTTCAAAATAGGAAAGTTTCGTAACGTAATTGGAAAAATAGTTTTAAAATATAACTTCATAGCAGCATAGCTGTAGTTGGTTCTGATTGTTTTATTCCATGGTTAACTAAAACATATCATCTCTAGAAAACTGTTTTTCGTATTGAATAGTTCAAAAATCTACCCTCGAAAATAAGAGTTTGCGTAACGCATTGGCAAAATTAGTTTTTAAATTAACTTTGATTATAGCATAACAATAGTTGACTGTGATTTTTTTATTTCATAGTTAACTGGATTGTATCATCTCTAGAAAACCGTTCTTTATATTGAACAGTTCAAAAATCTCCTGGTCAAAATAGAAATTTCTTGTAGCGTAATTGTAAAACTAGTTTTGAAATTTATCTTCATAATAGTATACCCATAGTTGCTTGTAATTTTTTCAGCTTAATGGTTAACTGGACTATATCATCTCTAGAAAACCGTTCTTTATCTTGAACAGTTCAAAAATATCCTCGTGAAAATAGAAATTTTTTGTAGCGTAATTGCAAAAAATAGTTTTGATATTTATTTTCATAATAACACAGCCATAGTTGGCTGTGATTTTTTTATTTCATGGTTAACTGAAATATATCATCTCTTGAAAATGGTTTTTTGTATTGAATAGTCCAAAAATCTACTCTTGAAAATAAAATTTTTCGTAACGCATTGGCAGAATTAGTGTTTGAATTTACTTTGATTCTAGCATGGTCATAGTTGGCTGTGATTTTTATTTCATAGTTAACTCGATTCTATCATCTCTAAAACACACCGTTCTTCGTATTGAACAGTTCAAAAATCTCATCGTAAAAATAGGAATTTTTTGTAGTGTAATTGCAAAATTAGTTTTGAAATTTACTTTCATTATAGCATAGCCATAATTGCCTATGATTTTTTTATTGCATAGTTAACTGCATTGCATCATCTCTAGAAAACCGTTTTCCGTATTGAACAGTTCAAATATCTACTATTGAGAACATGAAAGTTTCATAACGTAATTAGAAAAAGAGTTTACAATTCACTTTCATAATAACACAGTCATAGTTGGCTGTGATTTTTTAATTTCATGGTCAACTGAAATATATCATCTCTTGAAAATCGTTTTTCGTATTTATAGTTCAAAAATCTACTGTTCAAAATAAGAAAGTTTTCGTAACGCATTGGCAGAATTTGTTTCTAAATTTACTTTGATTATAGCATAGCCATAGTTAGCTGTGATTTTTATTTCATAGTTAACTGGGTTGTATCATCTGTAGAAAACTGTTCTTCGTATTAAACAGTTCGAAAATCTCCTCGTGAAAATAGGAAAATTTTATAGCGTAAATGTAGAATTAGTTTTGAAATTTATTTTCATAATAGTATAGCCATAGTTGGTTGTGATTTTTTTAGACTTAATGGTTAACTGCATAATATCATCTCTAGAAAACCGTTTTTCGTATTGAATAGTCAAAAAATCTACTCTTGAAGATAAGAAAGTTTTTTAACGCATTGACAGAATTAGTTTTGAAATTTACTTTCATTATAGCATAGCCATAATTGCCTATGGTTTATTTAATTGCATAGTTAACTGCATTATATCATCTCTAGAAAGCAGTTTTCCGTATGGAACAGTTGAAAAATCTACTATTGAGAACAGGAAAGTTTCATAACGTAATTGGAAAAATAGTTTAAAATTCACTTTCATAAAAACACAGCCATAGTTGGATGTGACTTTTTAACTTTATAGTTAACTGAAATATATAATCTCTAGAAAATCGTTTTTCGTATTGAATAGTTCAAGAATCTACTGCTGAAAATATGAAAGTTTTCGTAACGCATTGGCAGAATTAGTTTTCAAATTGACTTTGATTATAGCATAGCCATGACTGACTGTGTTTTTTTATTGCATAGTTAACTGTATTATATCATCTCTAGAAAGCCGTTTTCCGTATTGAATAGTTCAAAAATCTACTATTGAGAACAGAAAAGTTTTATAACTTAATTGGAAAAATAGTTTAAAATTCACTTTCTTAATAGTACAGCCATAGTTGGCTGTGATTTTTTAACGTCATGGTTAACTGAAATATATCATCTCTAGAAAATCGTTTTTCGTATTGAATAGTTCAAAAATCTACTGCTGAAAATATGAAAGTTTTCGTAACGCATTGGCAGAATTAGTTTTAAAATTTAATAATTTACTCTTATTATAGCATAGCCATAATTGAATGTGATTTTTTGTATTGCATAGTTAACTGTATTATATCATCTCTAGAAAACCGTTTTTTTTTATTGAGAACAGGAAAGTTTTATAACGTAATTGGAAAAGCAGTTTAAAATTAGTTTCATAATAACACAACCATAGTTGGCTGTGATTTTTTAACTTCATGGTTAACTGAAATATATCATCTGTAGAAAATCGTTTTTCGTATTGAATAGTTCAAAAATCTACTGTTAAAAATAAGAGTTTTCGTAGCGCATTGGCATAATTAGGTTTTAAATTTACTTTGATTATAGCATAGTCATAGTGGGTGTAATTTTTTATTTTATAGTCATCTGGATTGTATCATCTCTAGAAAATTGTTCTTCGTATTGAACAGTTCAAAAATCTCCTCGTGAAAATATAATTTTTTTGTAGCGTAATTGCAAAAATCAGTTTTGATATTTATTTTAATATTAGCATAACCATAGTTGACTGTGATTATTGTAACTTAATGGTAAGAAGGATTATATCATCTCTAGAAAACAGTTTTTCGTATTGCATAGTTCTAAATCTACTCGTGAAGACAAGAAAGTTTTTTTAACGCATTGGCAGAATTAGTTTTTAAATTTACTTTGATTATAGTATAGCCATAATGGGTGTAATTTTTTATTTTATAGTCAACTGGATTGTATCATCTCTGGAAAACTGTTCTTCGTATTGCTCAAAAATCTCCTCGTGAAAATAGGAATTTTTTATAACTTAATTGTAAAGTTAGTTTTGAAATTTACTTTCATAATACCATAGCCATAGTTAGTTCATAGTTAACTGGATTATATCATCTCTAAGAAACTATTGTTTGTATTGAAAAAATTAAAAAATCAAATTCTAGAATTTGTTTCGAAACTTTCCAATAATAGTATAGCTATAGTTGACTGGGATTTTTATAACTTCGTGGTTAACTGGAATATATCATCTCTAGAAAACAGTTTTTCGTATCGAATAGTTCAAAAATCTACTCTTGAAAATAAGAGTTTTTGTAAAGCATTGGCAGAATTAATTTTTAAATTTACTGTGATTATAGCATAGCCATAGTTGGCTGTAATTTTTTAACTTCGTGGTTAACTGAATAATATCATCTTTAGAAAACAGTTTTTCGTATTGGATAGTTCAAAAATCTACTCTTGAAAATAAAAACAATTTTTAACGCATTGGCAGAATTATTTATGAAATTTACTTTCATTATAGCATAGCCATAATTGATTCTGATTTTTATTATTACATAGTTAACTGCAAAAATCTGTTTTGATATTTATTTTCATATTAGCATAGCCATAGTTGGCTGTGATTTTCGTAACTTGATGGTTAACTGGATTATATCATCTATAAAAAACAATTTTTCCTTTTGAATAGTTCAAAAATCTACTCTTGAAGACAAGAAAGTGTTTTTTAACGCATAGCTAAAATTAGTTTTAAAATTTACTTTTATTATAGCATAGCCATAGTTGACTGTGATTTTTTTATTGCACAGTTAACTGTAATACATCATCTTTAGAAAGCCGCTTTCCGTATTGAACAGTTCAAAAATCTACTACTGAGAACAGGAAAGTTTCATAACGTAATTGGAAAAAATGTTTAAAATTCACTTTCATAATAGCACAGTCATAGTTGGCTGTGATTTTTTAACTTCATGATTAACTGAAATATATTATCTCTAGAAAATCGTTTTTCGTATTGAATATTTCAAAAATCTACTGTTGAAAATAAGAGTTTTTGTAACGCAGTGGCAGAATTAGTTTTTAAATTGACTTTGATTATAGCATAGCCATAGTTGGCTGAAATTTTTTAATTCATAGTTAACTTGATTGTATCGTCTCTAAAAAACTGTTCTTCGTATTGAACAGTTCAAAAATCTCCTCGTGAAAATAGAAATTTTTTGTAGCATAATTGTAAAAATCAGTTTTGATATTTATTTTCATATTAGCATAGCCATAGTTGACTGCGATTTTTGTAACTTAATGGTAAACTGGATTATATCATCTCTAGAGAACAGTTTTTCGTATCGAATAGTTCAAAAATCTACTCTTGAAAATAAGAGTTTTTGTAACGCATTGGCAGAATTAATTTTTAAATTTACTGTGATTATAGCATAGTCATAGTTGGCTGAAATATTTTAATTCATAGTTAACTTGATTGTATCGTCTCTAGAAAACTGTTCTTCGTATTGAACAGTTTATAAATCTTCTCGTGAAAATAGGAATTTTTTGTAGCGTAATTGCAAAAATTAGTTTTGATATTTATTTTCATAATAGCATAGCCATAGTTGGCTGTGATTTTTGTAACTGAATAGTTACCTGGATTATATGATCTCTATAGAAAACAGTTTTTCGGATTGAATAGTTCAAAAAGCTACTCTTGAAAATAAAAACGTTTTTTAACGCATTGGCCGAATTAGTTTCAAAATTTTCTTTCATTATAGGATAGCCGTGATTGACTGTGATTTTTTCTATTGCATAGTTAACTGTATTATATCAACTCTAGGAAGCCGTTTTCCGTATTGAACAGTTCAAAAAACTACTATTGAGAAAAGAAAGTTTCATAACGTAATTGGAAAAATAGTTTAAAAGACACTTTCATAATAGTACAGCCATAGTTGGCTGTAATTTTTTAATTCATAGTTAACTTGATTGTATAGTCTCTAGAAAACTGCTCCTCGTATTGAACAGTTCATAAATCTTCTCGTGAAAATAGGAATTTTTTCTAGAGTAATTGTAAAATTAGTTTTTAATTTATTTTCATAATAGCATAGCCATAGTTGGCTTTGATTTTCGTGACATAATGCTAAATTGGATTATATCATCTCTAGAAAACAGTTTTTCGTATTGAATAGTTCAAAAATCCACTCTTAAAGATAAGAAAGTTTTTTTAACGCATAGCCAAAAATAGTTTTAAAGTTTACTTTCATTATAGCATAGCCATAATTGACTGTGATTTTTTTATTGCATAGTTAACTGCATAATATCATCTCTAGAAAACCGTTTTTCGTATTAAGTACCTACTTGTAAAATATCTTCTTGAAAATACGTAAGTTTCGTAACGTAATTAGAAAAATTGTTTTGAAATTTAATTTCATAACAGCACAGCCATAGTTGGTTGTGATTGTTTTATTTTATAGTTAACTGGAATATATCATCTCTAAAAAACCGTTTTTCTTATTAAATAGTTCAAAAATATACTCTACGCATAGCCATAGTGGGTGTAATTCTTTATTTTATAGTCAACTGGGTTGTACCATCTCTAGAAAATTGTCCTTCGTTTTGAACAGTTCAAAAATCTCCTCTTGAAAATAAAAAATATTTGTAGCATAATTGTAAAATTAGTTTTGAAATTTCTGTTTATAATAGTATAGCCATAGTTTGTTGTGATTTTTTAGACTTAATGGTTAACTGGATTATATCATCTCTAGAAAACCGTTTTTTGTATTAAATAGTTTAAAAATCTACTCTTGAAGAAAATTTTTTAACGCATTGGCACAATTAATTTTGATATTTACTTTCATTATAGCATAGCCATAATTGGCTATGATTTTTTTTTTAATGCATAGTTAACTGCATTATATCATCTCTAGAAAACCGTTTTACGTATTGAACAGTTCAAAAATCTACTATTAAGAACAGGAAAGTTTCATAACGTAATTAGAAAAAGAGTTTAAAATTCACTTTCATAATAACACAGCCATAGTTGGCTGTGATTAATTAATTTCATGCTTAATTGAAATATATCATCTCTTGAAAATCGTTTTTCGTATTGAATAGTTCAAAAATCTACTGTTGAAAATAAGAAAGTTTTCGTAACGCATTGGCAGAATTAGTTTTTAAATTTACTTTGATTATAGCATAGCCATAGTTGGCTGTGATTTTTTATATCATAGTTAACTGGATTCTATCATCTCTAGAAAACTGTTCTTCGTATTTAACAGTTCAAAAATCTCCTCGTGAAAATAGCAAAATTTTATATCGTAATTGTAGAATTAGTTTTTAAATTTACTTTGACTATAGCATAGCCATAGTTGGCTGTGATTAATTAATTTCATGCTTAACTAAAATATATCATCTCTTGAAAATCGTTTTTCGTATTGAATAGTTCAAAAATCTACTGTTGAAAATAAGAAAGTTTTCGTAACGCATTGGCAGAATTAGTTTTTAAATTTACTTTGATTCTAGCATAGCCATAGTTGGCTGTGATTTTTTATTTCATAGTTAACTGGATTGTATCATCTCTAGAAAACTGTTCTTCGTATTGAACAGTTCAAAAACCTCCTCGTGAAAATAGCAAAATTTTATATCGTAATTGTAGAATTAATTTTTAAATTTACTTTGACTATAGCATAGCCATAGCTGGCTGTGATTAATTAATTTCATGCTTAACTGAAATATATCATCTCTTGAAAATCGTTTTTCGTATTGAATAGTTCAAAAATTTACTGTTGAAAAAAAGATAGTTTTCGTAACGCATTGGCAGAATTAGTTTTTAAATTTACTTTGATTATAGCATAGCCATAGTTGGCTGTGATTTCTTATTTCATACTTAACTGGATTGTATCATCTCTAGAGAACTGTTCTTCGTTGAACAGTTCAAAAATCTCCTCGTGAAAATAGAAATTTTTTGTAGCATAATTGCAAAAATCAGTTTTGATATTTATTTTCATATTAGCATAGCCATAGTTGACTGTGATTATTGTAACTTAATGGTAAACTGGATTATATCATCTCTAGAAAACAGTTTTTCGTATTGAATAGTTCAAAAATCCACTCTTAAAGATAAGAAAGTTTTTTTAACGCATAGCCAAAATTAGTTTTTAAGTTTACTTTTGTTATAGCATAGCCATAATTGACTGTGATTTTTTTATTGCATAGTTAACTGTATTATATCATCTCTAGAAAGCCGTTTTCCGTATTGGACAGTTCAAAAATGTACTATTGAGAACACGAAAGTTTCATAACGTAATTGGAAAAATAGTTTAAAAGACACTTTCATAATAGTACAGCCATAGTTGGCTGTAATTTTTTAATTCATAGTTAACTTGATTGTATCGTCTCTAGAAAACTGCTCCTCGTATTGAACAGTTCATAAATCTTCTCGTGAAAATAGGAATTTTTTCTAGAGTAATTGTAAAATTAGTTTTTAATTTATTTTCATAATAGCATAGCCATAGTTGGCTTTGATTTTCGTGACATAATGCTAAATTGGATTATATCATCTCTAGAAAACAGTTTTTCGTATTGAATAGTTCAAAAATCCACTCTTAAAGATAAGAAAGTTTTTTTAACGCATAGCCAAAAATAGTTTTAAAGTTTACTTTCATTATAGCATAGCCATAATTGACTGTGATTTTTTTATTGCATAGTTAACTGCATAATATCATCTCTAGAAAACCGTTTTTCGTATTAAGTACCTACTTGTAAAATATCTTCTTGAAAATACGTAAGTTTCGTAACGTAATTAGAAAAATTGTTTTGAAATTTAATTTCATAACAGCACAGCCATAGTTGGTTGTGATTGTTTTATTTTATAGTTAACTGGAATATATCATCTCTAAAAAACCGTTTTTCTTATTAAATAGTTCAAAAATATACTCTACGCATAGCCATAGTGGGTGTAATTCTTTATTTTATAGTCAACTGGGTTGTACCATCTCTAGAAAATTGTCCTTCGTTTTGAACAGTTCAAAAATCTCCTCTTGAAAATAAAAAATATTTGTAGCATAATTGTAAAATTAGTTTTGAAATTTCTGTTTATAATAGTATAGCCATAGTTTGTTGTGATTTTCGAAACTTCATGGTTAACTGGATTATATCATCTCTAGAAAACCGTTTTTTGTATTAAATAGTTTAAAAATCTACTCTTGAAGAAAATTTTTTAACGCATTGGCACAATTAATTTTGATATTTACTTTCATTATAGCATAGCCATAATTGGCTATGATTTTTTTTTTAATGCATAGTTAACTGCATTATATCATCTCTAGAAAACCGTTTTACGTATTGAACAGTTCAAAAATCTATTGAGAACAGGAAAATTTCATAACGCAATTGGAAAAAGAGTTTAAAATTCACTTTCATAATAACACAGCCATAGTTGGCTGTGATTTTTCTCTTGAAAATCGTTTTTCGTATTGAATAGTTTAAAAATCTACTATTGAAAATTTTCGTAACGCATTGGCAAAATTAGTTTTTAAATTTATTTTGATTATAGCATATCCATAGCTGGCTGTGATTTTTTATTCCATAGTTAACTGGATTGTATCATCTCTAGAAAACTGTTATTTTGTAGCGTAATTGTAGAATTAGTTTTGAAATTTATTTTCATAATAGAATAGCCATAGTTGGTTGTGATTTTTTAGACTTAATGGTTAACTGGATTATATCATCTCTAGAAAACCGTTTTTTGTATTAAATAGTTTAAAAATCTACTCTTGAAGATAAAAAAAAATTTAACGCATTGGCAGAATTAGTTTTGAAATTTACTTTCATTATAGCATAGCCATAATTGCCTATGATTTTTTTATTGCATAGTTAACTAAATTATATCAACTCTAGAAAACCGTTTTCCGTATTAAACAGTTCAAAAATCTATTATTGAGAACAGGAAAGTTTCACAACGTAATTGGAAAAATAGTTTAAAACTTACTTTCATAATAACACAGCTATAGTTGGCTGTGATTTTTTAACATCATGGTTAACTGAAATATATCATCATTATATCCTTTTTCGTATTGAATAGTTCAAAAATCTACTCTTGAAAATAAGAGTTTTCGTAACGCATTGGCAGAATTAGTTTTGAAATTTACTTTGATTATAGCATAACTATAGTTAGCTGTGAGTTCTGTATTTCATAGTTCACTAGATTGTATCATCTCTAGAAAACCGTTCTTTATATTGAACAGTTTAAAAATCTACTCTTGAAGATAAGAAAATTTTATATCGTAATTGTAGAATTTGATTTTAAATTCACTTTCATTATAGCATAGCCATAGATGGTTGTGATTTTTGTAACTTAATGGTTTACTGAACTATATCATCTCTAAAAAACCGTTTTTTGTATTGAATAGTTCAAAAATCTACTCTTGAAGATAAGAAAGTTGTCTTAACGCATTGGCAAAAGTAGTTTTGCAATTTACTTTCATTACAGCAAAGCCATAATTGACTATGATTTTTTTTATTGCATAGTTAACTGCATTATATCATCTCTAGAAACCTGTTTTCCGTATTGAACAGTTCAAAAATCTACTATTGAGAACAGAAAATTCTTATAAACGTAATTGTAAAATTAGTTTTGATATTTATTTTTATAATAACACAGCCATAGTTGGCTGTGATTTTTTTATTTCATGGTTAACTGAAATATATCATCTCTTGAAAATCGTTTTTCGCATTGAATAGTTGAAAAATCTACTAAGAGTTTTCGTAACGCATTGGCACAATTACTTTTTAAATTTACGATTATTATAGCATAGCCATAGTTGGCTGTAATTTTTTGTTTCATAGTTAACTAGATTGTATCATCTCTAGAAAACTGTTCTTCGTATTGAAAAGTTCAAAAATCACCTCGTCAAAATAGGAATTTTCTGTAGCGCAATTGTAAAATTAGCTTTGAAATTTATTTTCATAAAAGCATAGCCATAGTTGGCTGTGATTTTTGTAACTTAATGGTTAATTGGATTATATCATCTCTAGAAAACCGTTTTCTGTATTAAACAGTTTAAAAATATATTATTGAGAACATGAACGTTTCATAACGTAATTGGAAAAACAGTTTAAATTCTTTTTCATAATAATACAGCCATAGCTGGCTGTGATTTTTTTAAACTCATTGTTAACTGGATTACATAATCTCTAGAAAACCGTTATCCTTATTAATCAGTTAAAAAATCTATTTTTCAAAATAGGAAAGTTTCGTAACGTAATTGGAAAAATAGTTTTGAAATTTAATTTCATAACAGCATGACCATAGTTGGTTGTGATTGTTTTATTTCATGGTTAACTGGAATACATCGTCTCTAAAAAACCCTTTTTCGTATTAAATAGTTGAAAAATATGTTCTTGAAAATAAGAGTTTTCGTAACGCATTGGCGGAATTAGTTTTTAAATTTACTTTAAATTATAGCATAACCATGGTTGGCTGTGATTTTTTTTATTTCATAGCTAACTAGATTGTATCATCTCTAGAAAACCGTTCTTTATATTGAACAGTTCAAAAGTCCCCTCTTGGAAATGAAAATTTTTGTAGCATAATTGTAAAATTAGTTTTGAAATTTATTTTCATAATAGCATAGTCATAGTTGGCTGTAATTTTTGTAACTTAATGGTAAACTGGATTATCTCATCTTTAGAAAACAGTTTTTCGTATTGAATAGTTCAAAAATCTACACTTGAAGATAAGAAAGTTTTTTTAACGCATTGGCAAAATTAGTTTTGAGATTAACTTTGATTATAGCATAACCATAGTTGGCTGGGATTTTTATAACCTTGTGGTTAACTGGATTATATCATCTCTAGGAAACCGTTCTTCGTATTGAACAGTTCAAAAATGTTCTCTTAAATATAGGTAAGTTTTCGTAACGTAACTGTAAAATTAGTCTTGAAATTTACTATTACTTTTGTAAGATTAATTTTGAAATTTACTTTTATAATAGCATAGCCTTAGTTGGCAGCAATTTTTTTAATTTCATGGTTAACTAGATTGCATTGTCTTTAGAACACCACTGAACAGTTCTTCGTATTGAACAGTTCAAAAATCTCTTCTTCATAACAGGAAAGTCTTTTCATGTTTTTCTTATTAAATAGGCCAAAAAACTCTTCAAAATAGAAAAGCTGTCGTAACATAATTGTAAAATTAATTTTTTTGAATAATGGCATAGTCATAATTGGCTGTGAGTTTTATTAATTGATGGTTAAATGGACTTTATTATCTGTATAAAACTGTTTTTCGTATTCAAGAATTCAAAAATCTTCTTTTGAAGATTGGAAAGTTTCCGTAACGTAACTTTACTTTACATAATACCACAACCATAGTTGATTCATAGTTAACTGGATTATATCATCTCTACAAAACTATTGTTTGTATTGAACAATTAAAAATCTCCTCTTTAAGATAGGAAACTTTTCGTAACATAATTCTAGAATTTGTTTCGAAACTTTCGAATAATAGCATAGCCATAGTTGGCTGTGATTTTTATAACTTCGTGGTTTACTGGATTATATCATCTCTAGGAAACCGTTCTTCGTATTGAACAGTTCAAAAATCTTCTCTCGAAGATAAGAAAGTTTTCGTAACGTAACTGTAAAATTAGTCTTTATATTTACTTTTACTTTTGTTAAATTAATTTCGAAGTTTACTTTCATAATAGCATAGTCTTAGTTGGCTGCGATTTTTTAATTTCATGTTTAACTAGATTGCATTGTCTTTAGAACACCAGAACAGTTATTCCTATTAAACAGTTCAAAAAACTCTTTAAAATAGGAAAGCTTTCGTAACATATTTGTAAAATTTGTTAAAAAATTTTTTGAATAATAGCATAGCCATAGTTGGCTGTGGTTTTTATAAGTTCACGGTTATCTGGATTATATCATCTTTAGAAAACTGTTTTTTGGACTGAACAGTTCAATAATTTACTATTAAAGATATGACAGTTTTCGTAACGTAATTATAAAATTAGTTTTAAAATTTACTTTCATAGTAGCATAGCCATGTGAACTGTGAATTTTGGCATTTCACGGTTAACTCGATTATATCATCTCTAAAAAACCATTCTTCATATTGAACAGTTTAAAAGTCTTCTCTTAAAGATAGGCAAGTTTTAGTAACGTAACTGTTAAATTAGTTTCGAAACTAACTTTCATAATACTATAGGCATAGTTAGTTCATAGTTAACTGTATTATATCCTCTCTAATAAACTATTGTTTGTATTGATCAATAAAAAAATCTCTTCTTGAAAATAGGAAGTTTTCGTAACGTAATTGCAAAAATAGTTTTGAAATTTACTTCTATAATAGTATAGGAATAGCTGGATGTGTTTTTTATTTCATGGTTAACTCGATTATATCATCTCTAAAAAACCGTTTTTTTAACAGTTTAGAAATGTTCTCTTAAAGATAGGAAAGTTTTCGTAAAATTGTAAAATTTGTTAAAAATTTTTTTGAATAATGGCATAGTCATAGTTGACTCTGAGTTTTATTAATTGATAGTTAAATGGACTCTATCATCTCTATAAAACTGTTTTTCGTATTCAAGAAGAATTCAAAAATCTTCTTTTGGAGATTGGAAAGTTTCCATAACGTAACTGTAAAATTAGTTTAGAAATTTACTTTTACTTTTGTAAAATTAATTTCGAGATTTACTTTCATAATAGCATAGCCTTAGTTTTTTTTTAATTTCATGGTGAACTAGATTGCATCGTCTTTAGAACACCACTGAACAGTTCTTCGTATTGAACAGTTCAAAAATCTCCTCTTCATTACAGGAAAGTTTTCGTAACGTAATTGTAAAACTAGTTTAAACATTTTTGATCAATAGCATAGCCATAGTTGGCTGTGATTTTTATAACTTCGTGGTTTACTGGATTATATCATCTCTAGGAAACCGTTCTTCGTATTAAACAGTTCAAAAATGTTCTCTTAAAGATTGGAAAGTTTTGGTAACGTAACTGTAAAATTAGTCTTGAAATTTACTTTTACTTTTGTAAAATTAATTTCGAAATTTACTTTCATAATAGCATAGCCTTAGTTTTTTTTAATTTCATGGTGAACTAGATTGCATCGTCTTTAGAACACCACTGAACAGTTTTTCGTATTGAACAGTTCAAAAATCTCCTCTTCATAACAGGAAAGTGTTCGTAACGTAATTGTAAAACTAGTTTAGACATTTTTGATCAATAGCATAGCCATAGTTATCTGTGATTTTTATTACTTGATGGTAAACTGGACTATATCATCTCTAGAAAACTGTTTTTTGTAGTAAACAATTCAAAAATCTTCCCTCGATGGTTGGAAATTTTTCGTAACGTAACTGTAAAATTAATTTAGAAATATACTTACATATTCCCATAGCCATAGTTGATTCATAGCTAACTGGATTATATCATCTCTAAGAAACTAATGTTTGTATTGAACAATTAAAAAATCTCCTCTTGGAAATAGTTTATAAATAATAATTCAGAATTAATTTCGGGGTGTTTTAATGGTCCTTCGAACCGGCTTCTATTTAAATTTATCTGTTAAAAAAACAGAAGTCTTTTTAATTTAGATGTTTTTTGCTAAGTTTCTAAGCAATCAAAATTCTACGTTATCAATTATAGATTAAAATCATATATTTGTATTTTTATAACTATGTAAACTGTTTGTCTCTGTATAAACTTAATCAACTGTGCGTTTGTTGCATGAGTAACTAAACTGAACTAAATTACTAGCAATGATTTCATTAACATCTCATCTCTAAAATTTTTAGACAAAAAAAACAACATTGCAATGCGTTTTGATTCCACCTGATCATAAAACATTGATACTGTGTATTGTTTCAATTGTATTCCGATTAATTCATGAAACTTCATTTAATTGTAGCAATTTTGCAAACAAAACGTACTTATTACAACTCCCATGACGAATTACAATGCTTTGATTATTGAATTTAAGGTTTGATTAGTCAAAGATCGTTTGGTTCTTTTCTTAAATAATCAATTACTTCATTAATCGATTATTGCCCGATTTAAAAAATAAAAAATATTTTCCACCGCACTCTCTTTGTCGTCTTTTACAAACGTAAATCATACTTAAATTGCATTCAAAAACTTTTTTCCGCTTTCTTTCTATCTGTCTGTTATTGAAATTCGATATTACAGTCGTAAATTTTAGGTTAGGAAAAAAATTGTTTTAAAATCAAAGTGTGCGTTGCTAGCGTTTGTTTTTTATTTTCTTCTTTCTTAGAATCAATCCAGCTGTAACTCTGTTTCGATTCGCAAACAGAAATAGATCAAAATTTAATTAATAAAATCGATTCCGCAGCCACCCTCTCGACATTGCGTATATTTTTAATTGCCGCAAGCTATTTATACATCTCGTTTGCAATATGCACCGCGCATTAATAATTAATAAACTAAACTCTAATTGTAATTAATTAAATTCGAATTACCCGATTAATTTGTCGTCGTCCAAAATTAATAAAAATAAAAAGGATGGAGTCAAAACTACCACGCGCGCATAAAAAATGCCATTACGGTCCTGGAACAAATAATAAAACTGATCATAAATTCATGGTATACTCATAATCGATGATCACTTTAGTTCAGAACGTGACTAAAGTGAAATTCCTCAGTCTAAGAACGTCTCTCTTTAATAATAAAACTTCAAAAGCGAGTCAAAACTATATATTTTAATTTGATATTTGCCCCGGTTGACCGTTTAATATGTATTTTAAAAAATATCCGATGACATCGAGAGGTTTTTTACACTTCGGAAAGGAAAAAGCCAACGACGCGAAGCGACGACGAGACGCCTCTATAAAAGCAAAATGTGATTCAGTGTCAAGCGTGACCATTTCATCCCCAATTTTCAATTCTTTTTAACTGTCGAATTTTTCGTTTTAGAAAAGTTAGTTGTGAAACAAAACACTGCGGGCAATTAAAGTCGACGCTGCTAATTTCGAGTAGCGGTTTCCATTACAAGATTTTGCTTAATGACGATACAAATCTAAAGAAAACTGTTGACAGAAATAGAATTGTATCGATGTCAAAAATATGACACGCAAGAATTGGTGAGACAACCATTTATATATAGATGATGATGACGCGCACGTCACGAAACGAAACCAAGACATTTTAGACGTTGTGATACTACGCATTGAGAATTGGTTATCGCTTGAGGATTTTGTCGATTAATCTATAATATTTTAAAAACGTTTTTTCGTATAAATTTGCGGCTAACAATTATTTAAAGCTTGTTCGGATTTTTTCTATATTAAAAGAAAATACCACACGAAAAATTGAGATCGAAGATAGACCAAAATGAGAAGTATTTGCGATCGAGATACCTAAATTAACAAATGACCATCAATTAATTATACGATCTGTAGAAAACTGTTTTTCGTATTGAACAAATACACTCTTGAGTGAGACGGTTTTTGTAACAATTGACTGAAAAATATTAATCAACTTAAGCTAATTACAACACTTTTCTTTGCAAAAAATTTGTTTTAGAAAAGTTTTTTGATCCTTTATCATTTAAATGTGAAATAGTCAAAACGTGTCAAAATGTGATTTTGAAAGTAGACGGCAAAAATGTTTTTTGAAAATGTTTGGTCAAAATTAAATATTTACTTTCATAGTTAGGTTAAATTTCAGTTGGCTGTGAAACAAATGCAAATAAATCACGGCCAACTTATATCAAGATTCGGCTATCTGCAAAAATATTACAGTGTGTAAAAATTGAACTGTTTTGTAAGCACCATTCTTTATTTACTTGATTAATTGAGTCAAAATATCAACAGTTGGTTAAAAATCAGTTAGGTGATGATCTATTTCTGACTCTGGTATCTTTAGTTTTGGAAATATTACTTTTAGGTAACATCAAGTATTTCTGAACTATCAGTTTAATACCTGAAAGTATCAAAAACTTTGGTTTTGAAAGTAGATACCAAAATTCGTTTGAATACATTTTTGACTTTAGATCTCAGGATGGTGTAAAACAAATGCTAGTGAATCTCGGCCAACATATTTCAGCCCAATAATTCCGTACTCTTAGTACTATGATTTAGATTTTTTTACAATGTCTTTAGAAAATATTTGGCTTGGTGAGGATGCAGTTTGCAAATCATTGAACTTTTTGTCAAACATAATCAACGATGAACGAATTAGTGTATGTTTACTATGTGAAAATAGAAATTTAAAAAATAATCAACGATGTCTATGGAAAACAAAAAATCTGTTCTCTTGTGGGTAAGTAATAACTTGGCATTACCTACAATGACTTTTTTGTTATATAAAGCAACGTTGGTTGGAAAACATTTTGCTTCTTAGAGATACCGTTCGCAGCTGTTTGAATTTTTTGTAAAAGAAAGATTTCTGTGGAAATCCAAAAAATGTTTGTACAATCATTTTGAGTTACAAGCAATGACTTCTATCATGTTACATAAAGGAAAATATATGTCTTGGTATAGATGCAGTAGGAAGTTTTCAAACTTTTTATAAAACAATTAAAGATCTTTAGAGAATACAAAATCTGTTTTCTTATAGGTCATAATTTTCCAGTATGGAAAACGAGTTTTTACATCGTTTTACAATGTCTCAAAAACATTTGGCTTAATACGGATGCAGTTCGAAAATTTTTAAAACTTTGTTAAAGTAAAGATGCCAAAAATAACTGTTCTGTTCCCTTCAGTAATTTCGAGTTACAATAAATTAATGTAAAACAATCTAAGATGTCTACAGAAAACAAAAATCTGTTTACATGTAATAATTTTGAATTTCCGATTAGTTTTTTTTATTGTCTCGTTTAGCAAATATTGTCGTAGTATGAATGCAGTATACAAATTTGTTGAAAAACTTAATCAATGGTGTCTAGAAAAATCAAAAAAACCTGTTTTGTTCGTAATAATTTTGAATTATACACAATGTAACGTAGTTTCGAAAAAAATTGACTTCAGTTTTTGGATTGACTCTTTTTGTTTTCTGAATGATGTATTTGTGTTTTAAAGTTTGAATTGAGCTAGGAACTTCTTTTACGTTTGGTTTTTTTGGACCCAAAAACATAATTTTTTGCGAAAAAGAATTTTGGCAAATGCATGTGTTACTAGACACTTTTTGAATTTCTTATATAGAGTAAATCTATCTATCTAATCTATGAAAAAATGCTGTATGTTGAACCAATTAGGTTCATTGTAAAGCTTTTTTTTGTTAGCCAAATTTTTTCAAGTCATATGATTTTCTTTAAACAAAAGTTATGGTTTTGGATTTATTGCGTTTCCGAAATATTTGATTTCATAAGGATGCAGTTTTGCAAATATTTCAATTATTTGCAAAACAAAATCAAAGATACCAAAAAAAATCTGTTCTGTTGCGGACAATAATTTTGAGTTACAAATAATTTTATTTGGTTATTTAAAAAAGAAATTTGTCTTGGCAGAAATTCGACTTGGAAAAAATTTATCTTCAGTTGCTAATTTTCCAATTTTTTTACAAGACAATTAAAGATTTTTGGGGATAACCAAAAATGTGTTTTCTTGCATATATTGATTTTAAATAACGGACCATGAATTCTTTATATTGTTACGCTATATCTTTAAAACACAATTAGTTTGTTTTAGGAATGCAGTTTGCAATTTTTTGATTTTTTCTGTAAAACTTAAAGATCTCCATGAAAAAAATATTTTTTCTTGTGGGTAATAATTTTGACGCTTTTATATTATTTCCAAACACATAGCTAATTTAAAGATACAATTTCTTTGTAAAACAATTAAAGATCTCTATGGAAAACAAAAATATAAAAAGATGTCTATGAAACAAAAAAAAAATGTTTTGTTAGTAAGAAAAAAATTTTTGTTTACTTTTTTGAGCAACGCAGTTTTGAAAACATTTGGTATTCAGTTTTTGGAATAACACTTTTTATCTTTAGATTTTGTTTTCTGAACGATGTATTTGTTATGAATTTTGAATTTGGCTATAAACTTTTTTATTTTGATACGCAATTGTGTATGGCACAATTCGTATTGTTTCAATTTTTTTAAAAACAGAACTAACCTTTTATCATTTTTGGTTTGTTTTTATTTTTACATATTCGGCTTTGGTTCGTCTAACAAAACCTTTTTTTTAATATAAAAAAACAATTCTTGGTAAGCTCTATATTATATTCTGGATTAATTATTTTGGTTATGAAATTTGAAGTTGGTTTTAATAAGCAAAAATTATGTTTTTGTCGTTTTGATACACAATGCTATTTAAGAAACGATTTGATTAGTAGAGGCAATTTTCAATTTTTTTATAAAGTGACAAATAAACACATTTTTTGTTTATCAAAGCCAGCTTACAAAAAATTGTTTTTTTATATTAAAAAAAAATTTTTGTTAGACGAACCATAGCGGAATATGTGAAAATAAAAATAAACCAAGAATGTTAAAAAATCAAAAAGCAATCTAAAAATTACATTACCTCATTCTAACTTCACTCTCGTTAGTTACAGTTTTTTAATTTTTTTTATAAAGGTTTTTAATTGTTTTAAAAAAATTTTTTAAAAATCCGAATTGTGCCATACACAAAGTAGAAAAGTTTATAGCCAAATTCAAAATTCATAACAAACACATCGTTCAGAAAACAAAATCTATAGATAAAAAGTGTTAATCCAAAAACTGCATACTTACTAACCCAAATGTTTTCAAAAAAGTAAACAAAAGCCATTGTCCGAAATTGAAAATTATTACTAACAAAACATTTTTTTGTTTCATAAACCTCTTTGTTAATTTTTGTTTTCCATAGAATTCTTGAATTATTTTAGAAAAAATTCAAAAATTTGCAAACTGCATTTTTATCAAGCCAAATGTGATCGAAAACAATAAAGTTTTTTGTTTTCCATAGAGATCTTTAATTGTTTACAAAGAAATTGTATCTTTAAATTAGCTATGTGTTTGGAAATAGTATAAAAACGTCATTGTGTTTAATTCAAAATTATTACCCACAAGAAAAAAGGTTTTTTCCATAGAAATCTTTAAGTTTTACAAAAAAAATCAAAAAAATGCAAACTGCATTCCTAAAACAAACTAATTGTGTTTTAAAGATATAGCGTAATAAAATAAAGAAGTTATGGTCCGTCATTTAAAATTAATAACTGCAAAAAAAACATTTTTTGTTATTCCCAAAAATCTTTGATTGTCTTAAAAAAATTGAAAAATTAACAACTGCAGATAAAATTTTGCAAAGTCGAATTTCTACCATGACAATTTTTTTTTTGAATAACCAAGAAAATTGTCTGTAACTCAAAATTATTATCTGCAACAGAACAGATTTTTTTAGTATCTTTGATTTTGTTTTGCAAATAATTCGAAAATTTGCAAAACTGCATCCCTATGAAACCAAATTATCCTGAAACACAATAAACCCAAAACTAAAGAAAATCATGTGACTTCAAAAAATTTGACTGACAAAAAAAGCTTTATAACGAACTTGACTGATTTAACATACACTCATTCTCTATAGGTTTTTAACATTTTTTCATAGGCATCTTAGATTACTTTCTATCAAAAATTCAAAAATTCTCTAGTAACACAAGCATCCGCAAAAATTCTTGCTCGCTAAAAATTGGATTTTAGGCTTTCGCCAAAATAACTCCAGAGTAGTAGATTCCATGTTAAAAAAAATCAAAAACTACTTCAAAAACCATGACTGCATCAAAAAAAGACGTTTAAACTCAATCGGTTCAACTTAAAATTAAGACTAGTTCACTATAAGCTTATGACATTTTTTTCGTAAATGTTTTTATGATAAAAAAATTGAAAATTGCCTCTACTAACCAAATCTTTTCTTAAATAGCATTGTGTAACAAAGTGACAAAAAAACACATTTTTTGTCTATCAAAGCCAAAAAAAAAAGATTTTGTTAGACGAACCATAGCGGAATATGTGAAAATAAAAATAAACCAAGAATGTTAAAAATTCAAGAAGCAATCTGAAAATTACATTACCTCATTCTAACTTCACTCTCGTTAGTTACAGTTTTTTAATTTTTTTCATGAAGATTTTTAATTGTTTTTAAAAAAATTTTAAAAATCCGCCATACACAATTGCGTATCAAAGTAGAAAAGTTTATAGCCAAATTCAAATTTCATAACAAACACATCGTTCAGAAAACAAAATCTAAAGATAAAAAGTGTTAATTCATAAACTGGATACCTACTAAGCCAAATGTTTTCAAAACTGCGTTGCTCAAAAAAGTAAAAAAAGTCATTGTACGAAATTGAAATATATTACTAACAAAACATTTTTTTGCTTTCGCCAAAATAACTCCAGAGTAGTAGCTTCTAAGTTAAAAAAAATCAAAAACTACTTCAAAAACCATGACTGCATCAAAAAAAGACGTTCAAACTTTTCGTAAATGTTTTTATTATAAAAAAATTGAAAATTGCATCTACTAATCGTTTCTTAAATATCATTGTGTAACAAAGTGACAAAAAACACATTTTTTGTCTATCAAAGCCAGCTTACAAAAAATTGTTTTTTTATATAAAAGAAAAGATTTTGTTAGACGAACCATAGCGAAATATCTGAAAATAAAAATAAACCAAGAATGTTAAAAAATCAAAAAGCAATCTGAAAATAACATTACCTCATTCTAACTTCACTCTCGTTAGTTACAGTCTTTTCATTTTTTCATGAAGGTTTTTAATTGTTTTAAAATTTTTTTAAAAAAATCCGAATTGTGCCATACACAATTGTGTATCAAAGTAGAAAAGTTTACAGCCAAATTCAAAATTCATAACAAACACATCGTTCAGAAAACAAAATCTATATATAAAAACTGTTAATTCAAAGACTGGATACCTACTAACCCAAATGTTTTCAAAACTGCGTTGCTCAAAAAAGTAAAAAAAAGCCATTGTCCGAAATTGAAAATTATTACTAACAAAACATTTTTTTGTTTCATAGACCTCTTTGTTCATTTTTGTTTTTCATAGAGTTCTTGAATTATTTTAGAAAAAATTGAAAAATTTGCAAACTGCATTTTGATCAAACCAAATGTGTTCCAAAATAACAAAGTTTTTTGTTTTCCATAGAGATCTTTAATTGTTTTACAAAGAAATTGCATCTTCATCATCATTAGCTATGTGTTTGGAAATAATATAAAAACGTCATTGTACTTAATTCAAAATTATTACCCACAAGAAAACATGTTTTTTTCCATAGAGATCTTTAAGTTTTAACAAATCAAAAAATTGCAAACTGCATTCCTAAAACAAGCTAATTGTGTTCTCAAGATATACCGTTACAAAATAAAGAAGTTATGGTTCGTTATTTAAAATTAATAACTACACAAAAAACATTTTTTGTTATTTCCAAAAATTTTTGATTGTCTTACAAAAAAATTGAAAAATTGGCAACTGCAGATAAATTTTTTCCAAGTCAAATTTCTACCATGACAATTTTTTTTTTGAATAACCAAGTAAAATTGTCTGAAACTCAAAATTATTATCCGCAACAGAACAGATTTTTTGGGTATCAAAGTAAAAAAGTTTAGTCAAATTCGAAATTCATAACACAAATACATCGTTCAGAAAACAAAATCTAAAGATAAAAAGTGTTAATCCAAAAACTGGATACCTACTAAGCCAAATGTTTTCAAAAATGCGTTGCTCAAAAAAGTTATAAAAATCTTTGTCCGAAATTGAAAATTATTACTAACTAAACATTTTTTTTTTCATAGACATCTTTGTTTATGTTTATTATTGTTTTTCATATAGTTCTTAATTTAGTTTAGAAAAAAATCAAAAATTTGCAAACTGCATTTTTATCAAATCAAATGTGTTTCAAAATAACAAAGTTTTTTGCTTTCCAGAGATATCTTTAATTCTTTTACAAAGAAATTGCATTTTTAAATTAGCTATGTGTTTGGAAACAGTATAAAAACTTCATTGTACTTAATTTAAAATTATTACACACAAGAAAAGATATTTTTATTATGGAGATCTTTAAGTTTTACAAAAAAAAACAAAAAATTGCAAACTGCATTCCTAACAAGCTAATTGTGTTTTACAGATATAGCGTAACGAAATAAAGGTCCGTTATTTAATATCAATAACAGCAAAAAAATTCATTTTTGGTTATCCCGAAAAAAAAATTAGCAACTGCAGATAAACTTTTTCCAAGTCAAATTTCTACAAAGACAATTTTTTTTTGAGTAACCAAGTAAAATTGTCTGTAACTTAAAATTATTATCCGCAACAGAACAGATTTTTTTAGTAGAAGTTAGAATGAGGTAAAGTAATTTTCAAATTGCTTTTTGATTTTTTTTTGTCATTTTTGGTTTGTTTCTATTTTTACATATTCGGCTTTGGTTCGTCTAACAAAACCTTTTTTGTTTAAAATAAAAAAAGATTTCTTTGTAAGCTGTGTTTTATATTCTGGATTAATTATTTCGGTTATGAAAAAATATGTTTTTTTGTCACTTTGAAACAGAATGTTATTTAAGAAACGATCTGATTAGTAGAAGTTAATTTTCAAATTTTTTTGTAATAAAAACATTCACGGAAAAAATGTCATAAACTTATAGTGAACGAGTGTGAATTTTAATATGAACTGATTGAGTTTGAACGTCTTTTTTGATGCAGTCATGGTTTCTGAAGTAGTTTTTGATTTTTTTTAACTTAGAAGCTACTACTCTGGACTTATTTTGGCGAAACATTTGAGTTTGTTTATTGCTGCAAACTAAATGTAGCAAAACAAAATAATAATACTTCTGAACCCTAAAACATAATCTTTTGCGGGCAAGAATTTTTGTAGATGCTTGTGTTACTGGAGAATTTTTGAATTTTTGATAGAGAGTAATCTAAGATGTCTATGAAAAATGTTATAAACCTATAGAGAATGAGTGTATGTCGAACTAGTCAGGTTCGTTGTAAAGCATTTTTTTTCAGTCAAATTTTTTGAAGTCACATGATTTTGGGTTTATTGTGTTTCAGGATTTGGTTTCATAGGGATGTAGTTTTGCAAATTTTCGAATTATTTGCAAAACAAAATCAAAGATACTAAAAAAATCTGTTCTGTTGCGGATAATAATTTTGAGTTACAGACAATTTTACTTGGTTATTCAAAAAAAAAAATTTTGTCATGGTAAAAATTCGACTTTGAAAAAATTTATCTGCAGTTGCTAATTTTTTAATTTTTTTATAAGACAATCAAAGATTTTTGGGAATAACAAAAAATATTTTTTTTGCAGTTATTAATTTTAAATAACGGACCATAACTTCTTGATTCTTACGCTATATCTTGAGAACACAGCTTGCTTTACGAATGCAGTTTGCAGTTTTTTGATATTTTTTGTAAAACTTAAAGATCTCTATGGAAAAAACATTTTTTCTTGTGGGTAATAATTTTGAATTAAGTGTAATGACGTTTTTATATTATTTCCAAACACATAGCTAATGATGATGAAGATGCAATTTCTTGGTAAAAAATTAAAGATCTCTATGGAAAACAAAAAACTTTAAAATCATAAGCGACTTTCGGCTTAGACCGCGTCGTAGTAAAACACCCAGACTTAGGCTTGGTCATAGTCTCTTCTTGAGAGCCAAAACAAGAAGTAGAACTTGGCCTTTGCCGTATTGTCGTTCGTGAACCCAAACAAACTGACGTTTCGCAAGACATTGCAGCTTGCATCTTCAGAGTGGTAAATGTCAATGACATTTACCACTCTGAAGATGCAAGCTGCAATGTCTTGCGAAACGTCAGTTTGTTTGGGTTCACGAACGACAATACGGCAAAGGCCAAGTTCTACTTCTTGTTTTGGCTCTCAAGAAGAGACTATGACCAAGCCTAAGTCTGGGTGTTTTACTACGACGCGGTCTAAGCCGAAAGTCGCTTATGATTTTAAACATAACAACCGCGAAAGCTTAAGATTTTATACAAAAAACTTTGTTAAATAATTTGTAATAATTTTCAATTTCGGACAATGACTTTTTTTTACTTTTTTGAGCAACGCATTTTTGAAAACATTTGGTACAGTAGGTTCCAATTTTTGGATTAACGCTTTTAAACATTCGATTTTGTTTTCTGAACGATGTATTTGTGTTATGAATTTTGAATTTGGCTATAATTTTTTTTACTGTAATACACAATTATGTATAGTACAATTCGGATTAAAAAAATTATTTAACATTCTTGGTTTGTTTTTATTTTTACATATTCCGCTTTGGTTCGTTTAACAAAACCATTTTTTTTAATATAGAAAAACCATTCTTGGTAAGCTGTGTCACTTTGCTGCACAATGCTATGTAAGAAACGATTTGATTAGCAGAGAATCAATTTTTTAAAAATAAAGATATAGTGAACGAGTCTGAATTTTAATTTGAACCGATTGGGTTTGAACGTCTTTTTTTGATGCAATCATGGTTTTTGATTTTTTTTTAACTTAGAAGCTACTACTTTGGACTTATTTTGGCGAAACATTTGGCTTTGGGTGTTGCTGCAAACTAAATCTAGCAAAACAAAACAATATTTTCTGAACCTTAGAACATAATCTTATGCGGGCAAGAATTTTTGCAGATGCTTGTATTACTGGAGAGTTTTTGAATTTTTTACAGAGAGTAATCTAATGATGAATGAGTATGTTGAACCAGTCAGATTCATGCTAAAGCATTTTTGCCAGTCACATGATTTTCTTTAAACGAAAGTTTTTGTTTTGGGTTTATTATGTTTTAGAAATATTTGGTTTATTAGGGATGCACGAGGGGATGCAGTTTTGCAAATTTTCCATTTTTTTGCAAAACAAAATCAAATATATAAAAAAAGTCTGTTGTGTTGCGGATAATAATTTCGAATTCCAGACAATTTTACTTGGTTACTCAGAAAAAAATTTGTCTTGGTAGAAATTCGACTTGGAAAAAATTTATCTGTAGTTGCTAATTTTCTTTTTTTTTCTAAGACAATCAAATATTTTTGGGAATAACAAAAAATATTTTTTTTGCAGTTATTAATTTTAAATAACGGACTATAACTTCTTTATTTTGTTACGCTATATCTTGAGAACACAATTAGCTTGTTTTAGGAATGCAGTTTGCACTTTTTTGATTTTTTTTGTAAAACTTAAAGATCTCTATGGAAAAATCATTTTTTCTTGTGGATAATAATTTTGAATTAAGTACAATGACGTTTTTATATTATTTCCAAACACATAGCTAATGATGATGAAGATGCAAAATTTTTTTGTAAATAATTAAAGATCTCTATAGAAAACAAAAAACTTTGTTATTTTGGAATTTGGTTTGATAAAAATGCAGTTTGCAAATGTTTGAATTTTTTCTAAAATAATTCAAGAACATTATGGAAAACAAAAATAAACATAAATAAAGATGTCTATAAAACAAACAAAAATTGTTTTGTTTGTAATAATTTTCAATTTCGGACAATGACTTTTTTTACTTTTTTGAGCAACGCAGTTTTGAAAACATTTGGTATAGTACGTACCCAGATTTTGGATTAACACTCTTAAACATTCGATTTTGTTTTCTGAACGATGTATTTGTGTTATGAATTTTGAATTTGGCTATAATTCTTTTTACTTTAATACACAATTCTGTATAGTACAATTCGGATAAAAAAAATTTTTTTTTAACATTCTTTGTTTGTTTTTATTTTTACATATTCCGCTTTGGTTCGTCTAACAAAACCATTTTTTTTAATATAGAAAAACAATTCTTGGTAAGCTGTGTCACTTTGATACACAATGCTATTTAAGAAACGATTTGATTAGCAGAGAATCAATTTTTTTAAAATAAAGATATAGTGAACGAATCTGAATTTTTATTTGAATCAATTGAGTTTGAACGTCTTTTTTTGATGCAGTCATGGTTTTTGATTTTTTTTTGATTTTTTTTAACTTAGAAGCTACTACTTTGGACTTATTTTGGCGAAACATTTGGCTTTGGGTGTTGCTGCAAACTAAATCTAGCAAGACAAAACAATATTTTCTGAACCTTAAAACATGATCTTATGCGGGTAAGAATTTTTGCAGATGCTTGTATTACTGGAGAGTTTTTGAATTTTTTTACAGAGAGTAATCTAATGATAAATGAGTGTATGTTGAACCAATCAGATTCATTCTAAAGCTTTTTTTGTCAGTCACATAATTTTCTTTAAACGAAAGTTTTTGTTTTGGGTTTATTATGTTTTAGAAATACTTGGTTTATTAGGGATGCACGAGGGGATTCAGTTTTGCAAATTTTCCATTTTTTTGCAAAGCAAAATCAACAATATAATAAAAAAGTCTGTTGTATTGCGGATAATATTTTGAATTCCAGACAATTTTACTTGGTTACTCAAAAAAAAAGTTTGCCTTGGTAGAAATTCGACTTGGAAAAAATTTATCTGCAGTTGCTAATTTTCTTTTTTTTTCTAAGACAATTAAAGACTTTTGGGGATAACTAAAAACGTGTTTTCTTGCAGTTATTAATTTTAAATAACGGACCAGACTTCTTTATTTTGTTACGCTATATCTTGAGAACAGAATTAGTTTTTTAGGAATGCAGTTTCCAATTTTTTTATTTTTTTTGGAAAATTTAAATATCTCTATGGAAAAGCATTTTTTCTTGTAGGTAATAATTTTTAATTAAGTACAATGACGTTTTTATATTATTTCTAAACACATAGCTAATGATGATGAAGTTGCAATTTTTTTGTAAAACAATTAAAGATCTCTATGGAAAACAAAAAACTTTGTTATTTTGGAATTTGGTTTGATAAAAATGCAGTTTGCAAATGTTTGAATTTTTTCTAATATAATTCAAGAACATTATGGAAAACAAAAATAAACAAAGATGTCTATTAAACAAAAAAAAAAGTTTTGTTAGTAATAATTTTCAATAACGGACAATGACTTTTTTTACTTTTTTAAGCAACGCAGTTTTGAAAACATTTGGCTTAGTAGGTATCCAGTTTTTGGATTAACATTGTTTATCTTTAGATTTTGTTTTCTGTACGATGTATTTGTTATGAATTTTGAATTTGGCTATAAACTTTTCTACTTTGATACGCAATTGAGGTTAAGTAATTTTCAAGTAACGGACCATGACTTCATTATTTTGTTTGTGTGAGTTTGAACGTCTTTTTTTAATGCAGTCATAGTTTTTGAAGTACTTTTTGATTTTTTTTTAACTTAGAAGCTACTACTCTGGACTTATATTGGCGATACATTTGGCTTTGGGTATTGCTGCAAACTAAATGTAGCAAAACAAAATACTACTTTCTGAACCCTAAAACATAATCTTTGCGGGCAAGAATTTTTGTAAATACTTGTGTTACTGGAGAATTTTTGAATTTTTGATAGAGAGTAATCTAAGATGTGTATGAAAAATGTTATAAACCTATAGAGTCAAATTTTTTGAAGTCACATGATTTTCTTTAGTTTTGGGTTTATTGTGTTTCAGGATAATTAGGTTTCATAGCTATGCAGTTTTGCAAATTTTTGAATTATTTGCAAAACAAAATCAAAGATACTAAAAAAATCTGTTCTGTTGCGGATAATAATTTTGAGTTACAGACAATTTTACTTAGTTATTCAAAAAAAAAACTTGTCATGGTAGAAATTTGACTTTGAAAAAAAATATCTGCAGTTGCTAATTTTTCAATTTTTTTATAAAACAATCAAAGATTTTTGGGAATAACAAAAAAATTTTTTTTTGCAGTTATTAATTTTAAATAACGGACCATAACTTTTTTATTTTGTTACGCTATATCTTGAGAACACAATTAGCTTGCTTTAGGAATGCAGTTTGCAATTTTTTGATTTTTTTTGTAAAACTTAAAGACCACATTTGGCTTTGGGTGTTGCTGCAAACTAAATCTAGCAAAACAAAACAATATTTTCTGAACCTTAAAACATAATCTTATGCGGGTAAGAATTTTTGCAGATGTTTGTATTACTGCAGAGTTTTTGAATTTTTTACAGAGAGTAATCTAATGAAGAATGAGTATGTTGAACCAGTCAAATTCATTCTAAAGCTTTTTTTTGTCAGTCACATGGTTTTTTTTAAACGAAAGTTTTTGTTTCGGGTTTATTATGTTTCAGAAATATTTGGTTTATTAGGGATGCACGAGGGGATACAGTTTTGCAAATTTTCCATTTTTTTGCAAAACAAAATCAAAAATATAATAGAAAAGTCTGTTGTGTTGCGGATAATAATTTCGAATTCAAAAACAACTCAAAAAAAATTTTGCCTTGGTAGAAATTCGACTTGCCAAAAATTGAAAAAACATTTTATCTTGTGGGTAATAATTTTGAATTAAGTACAATGACGTTTTTATATTATTTCCAAACACATAGCTAATGATGATGAAGATGCAATTTCTTTGTAAAACAATTAAAGATCTCTATGGAAAACAAAAAACTTTGTTATTTTGGTTATTTTCTAAAATAGTTCATGAACTCTATGGAAAACAAAAATAAACAAAGATGTCTATGAAACAAAAAAAAAGTTTTGTTAGTAATAATTTTCAATTTCGACCAATGACTTTTTTTACTTTTTGAGCAACGCAGTTTTGAAAACATTTGGCTTGGTAGATATCCAGTTTTTGCATTAACACTTTTTATCTTTAGATTTTGTTTTCTGAACGAAGTATTTTCTATGAATTTTGTATGGCACAATTCGGATTGTTTCAATTTTTTTAAAAACACAACTAAAACTCTTCATTAAAAAATTAAAAAACTGTGTAAATGTGAAGTTAGAATGAGGTAAATTAATTTTCAAATTGCTTTTTGATTTTTTTTATCATTTTTGGTTTGTTCTTATTTTTACATATTTGGCTTTGGTTCGTCTAACAAAACCTGGATTAATTATTTCGGTTATGAAATTTGAAGTTGGTTTTGATAGGCAAAAAATATGTTTTTTTGCCACTTTGATATACAATGTTATTTAAGAAACGATTTGATTAGTAGAGTGTTAATTTTCAAATTTTCTTTTAATAAAAACATCCACGAAAAAAAAGGTCATACACTTATGGTGAACGAATCTGAAATTAAGGTTGAAATGATTGAGTTTGGACGTATTTTTTTGACGCAGTCATGATTTCTGAAATAGTTTTTGATTTTTTTTAACTTACTACTCTGGGCTTTGGGTATTACTGCAATGTAGCAAAACAAAATAATATTTTTTGAACCCTTAAACATAATCATTTGCGAGCAAGAATTTTTGTAGATTATTGTGTTACTGCAGAATTTTTGAATTTTTTATAGAGTAATCTAAGACACCTATGAAAAAATGTTATAAACCTATAAAGGCTGAGTGTGCGTTGAACCAGTCAGGTTCGTTGTAAAGCTTTTTTTTGTCAGTCAACTTTTTTTGAAGTCACATGATTTTCTTTAAACAAAAATTTTTGTTTTGGGTTTATTGTGTTTCAGAAATATTTGGTTTATTAGAAATGCAGTTTTGCAAATTTTCGATTGTTTTGCAAAACAAAATCAAAGATATAAAAAAAATCTGTTTTGTTGCGGATAATAATTTCTAGTTTTGTAGACAATTTTACTTAGTTAACTTGGTAAACATTAGTTTTGGTAGAAATTTGACTCCAAAAAATGTATCTGCAATTGCTAATTTTCCAATTTTTTGGAAGACAATTGTAGATCTTTGTAGAAAAATGTGTTTTTTTTTACTTTTTTATTTTTACGCTGTCGTTGGAACACAATTGGCTTGGAATAAAGTTTGAAATTTTTGGATTGCTTTTTAACTTAAAGATCTCTATGGAAATTATTTTGTTCTTGTGGGTAATCATTTTGAATTAAGTACAATGACGTTTTTATAATATTATGCAAAGACATTGCTAATTGAAGATGCAGTTTGCAATTTCTTTGTAAAACAATTAAACATCTATGGAAAACAAAAAGCTTTATTATTTTGGATTACATTTGGTATGGCAGGAATGCAGTTTGCAAATTTTTGAATTTTTTCCAAAATAATTCTAGAAGTCTATGAAAAACAAATATAAACATAATCAAGGATGTCTATAAAACAAAAAAAAATTGTTCTGTTAGTAATAAGAATGATTTTTTTACTTTTTGAAGCAACGCAGTTTTAAAAACATTTGGCTTAGTATCCAGTTTTTGGATTAACACTTTTTGTGTTTTAGATTTTGCTTTCTGAACGCTGTGTTTGTGTTATGAAGTTTAAATTTGGTTATAATTTTTTTTACTTTGATACCCAATTCTGTTTGGTACAATTTGTTTTTCTTTTTGATTTTCGTAAAAACCTTCATGGGTTAAATTAAATTAAAAAATTTTTGAGGTCACATGATTTTCTTGGGTTTATTGTGTTTCAGAAAATTTGGGTTATTAGGGATGCACTTTTGCAAATTTTCCATTTAATAATTTCGAGTTCTAGACAATTTTACTTGGTTACTCAAAACAAAAAAATTGTCCTGGTGGAAATTCGACATAGTGATGTTTCTTGAAATTGTTTTTTATTTTTTTTTAAACCTAGAAGCATTGCTTTGCAAAAAAAATTGTAGGAAAACATTTGGCTTAAGGGTATTGTTGTAAACCAACTATATACCAAGACTATAAAAATATTTTCTAAACCCAACAATCTAATCTTTTTGGGCCAAACGCATGGATTATGTTTTAGTGGAGAGTTTTTGAATTTTTTATAGAGAATAATCTAAGATGTCTATGAAAAAATGCTATAGAGTGTATGTTGAATCAATTAAGTTCGTTGTAGTCACATGATTTTCTTTAAACAAAAATTTTCGTTTTGCGTTTATTGTCTTTTAGAATTGTACCAAGACTAAAAATAATATTTTCTGGACCCAAAAATATAGTCTTTTACGGCCAAATGCATGAGTTTTTTAATTTTTTTATAAAGAGTAATCTAAGAGTTTTATGAAAAAATGTAATAAACCTACAGTGAATGAATGTATGTTGACCAATTATGTTTCTTGTCAGTCAAAATTTTTGAAATGACATAATTTTCTTTAAACTAAGGTTGTAGTTTTCCGTTTGTCATTCAGAAACATTTGGCTTAATAGGGATGCAAATTTTCAAATCTTTTATAAAAGAAAATCAAAAATATTGTGTTCTCTTTTTTTTACATTTGTCTTGGTAGAAATTCCACATGGAAAAAGTCTATCTGCACTTGCTAATTTTTGATTGTTTTTGCAAAACAATTACAGATCTGTGTGGGTAATCTGTTGTCTTGCAGTTATTTATTTTAGATTATGAACCATGACTTATTAATTTTGTCACACTATGTCTTTGGAACACAATTGAATTGTTAGGAATGCAATTCTTCAAATTCTTGATTTTTTTGTAAAACATCTCGATGAAAAAAAGCTGTTCTCTGTGGTTAATAATTTTGAATTAAGTACAATGATTTTTGTATTTTATTAGGCAACATTGCTTGGTAAACACATAGCTAACTGAATTAATTAAAAATCTCTATGGACAACTAAAAACTTTTTTATTCTGTTACGCTGTCTTTAGAACGCATTTGATACGAATGCAGTTTGCCAAGTTTTAAATTGTTTTTACAACTAAAAAATTTTATGGAAGGATTAAAATCGAAACAATGAATTTTTTTAAATATAGAAAAACAATTTTTGATTTGCTGTATTTTATATTCTGGATTATTTACTTTTGTTAGAAAATTTTAAGTTGGCTACGAAAAGCAAACGATATGTTCTGTGTGAATTTGAACTGATTGAGTTTGAACAAAAGTTTTTTTTTGACACAGTCATATTTTTTGAAGTAGTTTTTTTATTATTTTTTAATTTATAAATTACTTGCTCTGCACTTATTTTTGCTTTAAGTCTTATTAAAAAAAGATATTTTGACTTTGGGTATTGCTGCAAACCAAAACAAAATAAATTCTAGACCCAAAACATAATTTTTTGTAGACAACAGTTATGGCAAATGCATGTGTTACTGGATAGTTTTAGTATTTTTTACTATGTCAGAAAAAACTTTCGTTCAAACTCAATCGGTTCAAATTCACACAGAACATATTGTTTGCTTTTCGTAGCCAACTTCAAATTTCCTAACAGAAATAAATAATCTAGAATATAAAACACAGCAAATCAAAAAATGTTTTTCTATATTTAAAAAAATTCATTGTTTTGATTTTTATGCTTTCATAAAATGTTTTAGTTGTTGTAGAAACAATTTAAAACTTCGTATCAAATGCGTTCCAAAGACAGCGTAACAGAATAAAAAAGTTTTTCGTTGTCTATAGAGATTTTTAATTGATTCAGTTAGCTATGTGTTTACCAAGCAATGTTGCCTAATAAAATACAAAAATCATTGTACTTAATTCAAAATTATTAACAACAGAGAACAGCTTTTTTCATAGAGATCTGTGTTTTACAATAAAATCAAGAATTTGAAGAATTGCATTCCTAACAATTCAATTGTGTTCCAAAGATACAGCGTGACAAAATAAATAAGTCATGGTTCATAATCTAAAATAAATAACTGCTAGACAACAGATTACCCACACAGATCTGTAATTGTTTTACAAAAAAATCAAAAATTAGCAAATGCAGATCGACTTTTTCCATGCCGAATTTCTACCAAGACAAATGTAAAATTGTCTGCGGTTTAAAATTATTATCCAGAAGAGAACACATTTCTTTTTGAATATGTTTGATTTTGTTTTATAAAAGATTCGAAAATTTACATCCCTATTAAGCCAAATGTTTCTGAATGACAAACGCAAAACCACAACCTTGGTTTAAAGAAAATTATGTGATTTCAAAAATTTTGACTGACAAGAAACATAATTGGTCAACATACATTCATTCACTATAGGTTTATAAGATTTTTTCATAGACCTCTTAGATTACTCTTTATAAAAAAATTCAAAAACTCATGCATTTGGCCGTAAAAGACTATATTTTTGGGTCCAAAAAATATTATTTTTAGTTTTGGTACAATTCTAAAAGACAATAAAAGCAAAAGGAAAATTTTTGTTTAAAGAAAATCATGTGACTACAACGAACTTAATTGGTTCAAAATACACTAATTCGCTAAAACATTTTTTCATAGACATCTTAGATTATTCTCTATAAAAAATTCAAAAACTCTCCACTAAAACATAATCCATGCATTTGGGCCAAAAAGATTAGATTGTTGGGTTTTATAGTCTTGGTATAGTTGGTTTACAGCAATACCCTTAAGCCAAATGTTTTCCTACAATTTTTTTTTACAAAGTAATGCTTCTAGGCTTAAAAAAAATTCTATGTCGAATTTCTACCAAGACAATTTTTTTGTTTTGAGTAACCAAGTAAAATTGTCTGGAACTCGAAATTATTATCCGCCACAGAACAGATTTTTTTTATGACTTTGATTTTGTTTTGCAAAAAAAATGGAAAATTTGCAAAAGTGTATCCATAATAACCCAAATTTTCTGAAACACAATAAACCCAAAACAAAAATTTTTGTTTAAAGAAAATCATGACTTCAAAAAATTTTTAATTTAATTTAGCCCATGAAGGTTTTTAATTGTGTTTTAAGAAAATCAAAAAGAAAAACAAATTGTACCATACAGAATTGAGTATCAAAGTAAAAAAAATTATAACCAAATTTAAACTTCATAACACAAACACAGCGTTCAGAAAACAAAATTTAAAGACAAAAAGTGTTAATCCAAAAACTACTACTAAGCTAATGTTTTCAAAACTGTGTTGCTTGAAAAAGTAAACAAAAATCATTCTTATTACTAACAGAACAATTTTTTTTTGTTTTATAGACACCTTTGATTATGTTTATTTTTGGTTTCCATAAAGTTCTTGAATTATTTTAGAAAAAAATCAAAAATTTGCAAACTGCATTCCTATCATACCAAATGTAATCCAAAATAATAAAGCTTTTTGTTCTTACATTAGAATGTCTTCCGGGTTTTTGTTTTCCATAGATGTTTAATTGTTTTACAAAGAAATTGCAAACTGCATCTTCAATTAGCAATGTCTTTGCATAATAGTATAAAAACGTCATTGTACTTAATTTAAAATTATTACCCACAAGAACAAAATAATTTCCATAGAGATCTTTAAGTTAAAAAACAATCCAAAAATTTCAAACTTTATTCCTAACAAGCCAATTGTGTTCCAAAGACAGCGTAACAAAATAAAAAAGTGAAGAAAACACATTTTTCTACAAAGATCTACAATTGTCTTCCAAAAAATTGGAAAATTAGCAATTGCAGATACATTTTTTGGAGTCAAATTTCTACCAAAACAAATGTTTACCAAGTTATCTAAGTAAAATTGTCTACAAAACTCGAAATTATTATCCGCAACAGAACAGATTTTTTCTATATCTTTGATTTTGTTTTGCAAAACAATCGAAAATTTGCAAAATTGCATTTCTAATAAACAAAAATTTTTGTTTAAAGAAAATCATGTGACTTCAAAAAAAATTGACTGACAAAAAAAGCTTTACAACGAACCTGACTGGTTCAACGCACACTTAACCTTTATAGGTTTATAACATTTTTTCATAGGTGTCTTAGATTATAAAAAATTCAAAAATTCTGCAGTAACACAATAATCTACAAAAATTCTTGCTCGCAAAAGATTATGTTTAAGGGTTCAAAAAATATTATTTTGTTTTGCTACATTTAGTTTGCAGTAATACCCAAAGCCCAGAGTAGTAGCTTCTAAGTTAAAAAAAATCAAAAACTATTTCAGAAATCATGACTGCGTCAAAAAAATACGTCCAAACTCAATTATTTCAACCTTAATTTAGATTCGTTCACTTAAGTTTATGACTGTTTTTGTTCGTTGTAAAATTTTTCCTGTCAGTCAATTTTTTTGAGGCCACGTGATTTTTTTTAAACCTTAGTTTGTCTAAGAAACATTTTTTTTGCTATAAGGAAACAATTGTTTATTGGTATTTATGCAACTGTACCAAGACTTAGTCTGATTTTTTACTTTTAGATGAACATTTATAGTTTTTCAGTTTGGTGTTCTGTATGAATTATGTTTGTTATAAAAGCTCAAGTTGGTATAAAAAACAAAAAATATGGCCAACGATAAGAGTAGTAGAGAAACAATTTTTAAATTTTTGCGTAGTTTGCTTTAATCTTCTAAAAAAAATTTTTGTAACACACCAAAACAATTGGTTTTTTTTAGTTTTGCTAAAAACCAACTGTACCAAGACTGAAAATTGAAGATTAATGTGATTTTTGTTTTGGATCAAATTTTTCAGTTTCGGAAAATTATCTTTTATTTTGAAATCATTTTCTATGAGTACTTTTAACGTAAAAAACATTTTAGACTATTATTCTCGACTTCGTCTTTATTGTAGTTTATAGCAGAATTATTTAAAAAACTGACTAGATGTATTGTAACTTTTTCTGGTTACCAAAAATTGGTCAGTCTCGGTATAAATAAAGGTTTTATTTGTGGTAACCTACAACGTCTATGAAAGCACGAATGTTTTTCTCATTTTTTTAGTTCATCGACTAGATAGTGTGTGAGTGCAATGGATTAACGGACAATGTTCAAACCACTTAAGGGAAAATTGCAGCAATTGCTGACAAAATTGCGTCTTATCACGTTTTTATGAAATTAAAGTGCAATTGTACGCGCAATTTTGCGTCGAGGTGTAAAGGGAAAAAGAGTCGTAGGCATCGATATAAAGTGACAGTGAATAACCCTCGAGGTGTCAACCGTTAGACAAATGACATAAATCCATTAAGGACTATCGCAAATCATAGCCCTCCCGGTATATACGGATCGCAGTCAATAAACGATTCTTCCCCAACGACGTGCTCATCTATTCTCGTTCAGCCATTCATCGCCAACTAAGGAAGAAGCAACACATGTTTAATAAAATCCGTGTGTAACAAATTCGCAATTTAATTTATCATCTCGTAACATCTTTTCGAATGTATTTAAAAGGCCTTTTGCACCCCTGGAAAAGGGTCTCGATACAAATAGACAAATATGAAGCCTTGCGCGCTGTCAAAAGCAAGCGCCTTTAAAATCGAGGTTGGCGGCGTATCTTAAAACATTTGAATTACGCCACCCCCTACAATGTGTTGACGTTACAAAGCGCCATTTTAATACGAAATTGAATTCGCGATGGGTATTTTATAAACTTTGATGCTACGGCATCCTGTGGATTTTATAATTACGCGTTTTACGCCTGTTTTTGAAAGGTTCATAAATCCCCACTCCGCGCAACGGGCGACACTTCTAAGACTTTTTTTTTTCATAAACCACTACAATACCGACTTGATTATACTGATTAAACAGACAATCGTTTTTACATCTCCATTCAAAAAGCAAAAGTGAAAAGGTAAAAAGGGGTTATAGTTAGATTTTTACCTCTTTTACCTGTCTTTGCTTCAGACGTCTTTTTTTTGACATAAAGGATTTAAAAGCGGTTACGCAGTGGTTACTTCCGCTTTCGTAAAATAAGTACAACTTTAACTGGATTTTGAAATTTTTAGGTCAAGGGTTGATGTCTAAGGGCGAGCGTGTGAAATTAGATTTTTTTTCGGGAATTTTGGTGGATTTGACAATTGTGAAGGGGTTGTGATTACCTGTGCGTTTAAAATAGACCCTTTTTGAGGAAAAGGCGTGAAACCACACGATGATACGCAAAATTTCCAACAAAAGACCTAAATTGAATGCACGAAAAGACACTTCATAAATTTGCTCGATAATCATTTCTATCACTTGTTTTTTTTGACTTTGTACGTTACAAGGCCTACTTTACCTACCATGCATTTTTTTTAAACTCGCATTTTTTCAATCTACTGGATAAGGAAAAAACATTCTTTCACGGTTGCAATAAAAGAATTGTCTTCGAGTGCATAAATTAGAGGTAGATTACAACCATAACAAGATGCTAATTTTCACTTTAGCAGGATCAAGTGAGCTACATAAACAATTGAACAATTTGGAAAGATACTGGCAAGCTTGAATTAAAAAAAAAAAAGTCCGATTTTTCATAACGTTTTAGGGACAATTTTTTAGACACGAATTAAGGGTTTCAAGGGATCTTTTGAAGAGCGCAGACCTAAGGGTTGCCTTTTTTATTTAAATGCCCGAATTGGTTATTCAATCAAAAAAAACTTGTAACTGATAAAAGTCAAGTGTTATTTTTTTTTAAATCTCATAGATTTTTGACAATTTACTAAATATAAATAAAATTGTCAAAAACATGAAACTTCGAGGTTTTCTTAACATACAATTTATTTTCTTCGCAAATATTAAGGTTAGAGAAGTTTAAAGAATCTAATGCCAAAATTGATCTAATTACAAATTAACTTTTTGAAATTTTTTTAGCTCTGAAACTGACGTTCCATTTTTCTCCCAACATTGCTAAGAATTTGATGATAGATTTTTCTTAGTTTAGTTGGCGATGGAAATTTGATTTGTGTCATTGGCTTTGGTTTTGTTTTACAATATTTGGATATTGTAGTGGGTTATAAAAACAGTGTTTCATTTAGGCTTAAATAACAGCAAAATTGGAGTTCGAGAGAAGATTTTGTTTTAGTTTCTTCATTTTTTCGCGGAACTGAAAAGTGCTTGTTTTTGCACAAAGTATAGTTTTTTCTATGTCAGCATTTTGACCTTGACCTAATTGGAAGTCGTTTCTTTTCAATAATAAAATAACTATTAAAGCAGTTAGAAAACATCTTTTCTGAATCGACGCATGTATATTTAGTTGGCCAAGCCTATCAACTTAGAATTTAATTTGGATAAGATAAAATATAAGATTAGAAAAAAGGTTAGAGTTGGTCATAAAAATAATCTAAAGGTTTTGGGTTTTAATCAGATTTTTAGCTTCTAGCCCGTATCTGTCGCTTTTGATTTCTAGTGATTTTTGGTAATCACGATTTTAGTTCTACCAGAGTTACAACTTTGTTTTGTGAAATCTTTTATCATTGATTGTAAACAAGCATCTTCATTGTCTTTGTTTCCAAAAATATTTACAAGAAGTTAAAAACTAAAAAATGACAAATATATTGAAAAAACAAACGGGTGTACAAACATCAAATTTTATTATGACTTTTTCATGGTTATTAATTTTACATTCTAATACTTTTTATCAAAGAGACATCTTCAGTTGTGTCAAAAACAAAATCGCAACAACGCAACACGACGCCGGCTTTGATTTGGTCAAAATTTCCATTTAATTTGAGTGATAGAAACGATTTCGAGTCTCGTCAAATTACAATGAAATGACAGTTGGAAGTTGAAATTACAAAAAACTCCTTCCCAATTAAAGTCAATACCTACTCTTGAGACATCAATACGTTAAACAATCTCACAGTTGCCGACCATAAAAGTCTCTGCCATAAGAAACAAAATCGAAAAATCATTTGAAAAACAAAACGCAGTAGGCGCACTCCGCATCAGTGCTTCTAACATATGATTAAGGACCGCCTAGAAGGACCTTATGAATCGGTGCAACTACCAAGGTGCACGGAAGTCCTTTATTACAGAAGAAAAAACGGAAGTTGGATGTGAATACGATCAGATCAGAGTCATGTCGCTGTGGCTGAATACAATAAAACTGGGATAAGACCGTTGTCTTGGAGGCATTTAGGGCACGAGCCGTTAAGATTTACTCATTTAAAAATTCAACGAACTTTTCATTTTTCTCTCAAACCCCGAAATTTCTCTAATCGCCCAAATTCAGGAAATCAATTTTTATAAACTTCCTCTTCTGTCCTGAGATTATCTAAAGGCTAATTAAACGACCACAAAAATCGTGAAAACAAGGAAATTTCAATATTTGGTAATTGATTCCTATCATTAAAGTTTCCTATTTCCACTTACTGAGATTATTTAAACTCGTTGTTTTTTTTAATTCATCGCCTACTGAGATTAATGGATTTATGTTTTTTACATGGCCACCTCCTACTTAAGTATTTTCTATAAAAGAATAGAAATAATTAAGCAAAATTCAAATAGATTACGACGATAACAATGTTGCGAAAACTATAAATCAAAGTTTATCATTTCGGTTTTAATTTATAGGGTGCTTACAAAATTGTAATCTTTTTTATTGCCTACTTATTCGATATCAATAATTCGTTTTCTAAATATTCCTCAATTAGCATTGTATTTTGGTGTTATAAGGCAATGGTTTTTTTGGGGAAAATCGCTTAAAGTTTGTGTTATGAAATGATACAGATGAAATTATACTTTAGGAATTTAGAATCGCAATTATAGGCGTTTTTTCATACCGGTACAGTGTATAAAATTAAAATCACAGAAAAAATAAGTTGCATAAATTAAGGCCTACGTTGTTACCAAACTGAGAAAATTGTAAAAATGTTTAGATTCGAGCAAAAAATGAAGTGCGCGTTGAATAAAACAAAAGCAAGTTTATGGCCTACTAATTTGTATACAGATTTGTGTAAAACGTTTATTTTTGTGGGCTGTTCAAAGACAACAAGACAAAAATGTTGATGATCGTTAGAAGAAAACGAATAAGCTTTTTTGGGCGCGGAGGATTAAGTCGTAGTTGGCCGTGTATTAATAAAAACGCGAACACGTTGGCGTTTGTCGATTTTTGATACGTTTCCAATTTGCGTCGCGATCGCGAATTTAAATTTATCGATTTTGTCAGCGAGAAGTCGAACGAAAATTGGCAGTCAGCGCCTACTTTGTTTTTGCATCGAAATTGAGATTATAGAAAAGAAAAAAGGTCGTAAAGAATCGAATCGGACGTAAAATCGACGGGGTCTGTAAAATGACCGAATTTAAATGCAACGGCCCCGATTTAAAGTGTAGGCATTTTAGATAAGACACGGCCATCCATTTCAGTTTGTTCTTTTGTTGAAAAAGAAGTGGCGATTTTTTTCCGGTGTAAATCAATCGGGGTAGGAAGTTTTTGAAGGGATAAAATCGATTTACAGTTGTAAGGAAGGTCGCGCGACACGGCGTAAAACAGCAAATAATAAGCGAGAACAAATGTGGTCATAAATAAAAAAAAACTTCATATGACCGTAATATACACATGCAAACACACTGATAACCCCATTTATTACAATACAATGCAAAAGGGGACCCTGCTCGTTTTACTATTTTCATCTCTATTTGTTCTGGGAGATCAAGCGGCACCGAGCGAGACGCAACTAGGCGAGCGCTAAGATACAAAGTGTCAAAAAGGCATCTAATTTAGTTTAGGGAACGCACTAACAACAAAAAAGTGACATTATTATTATGTATTGCGTTTTAACGTCGAGAATTTGCATTCGCTCAGGTAGATTTTTTGTTTCCGGAAAAAAGCACCCTTGGATACTTTCTTCTGACAAAACACACACGAAAAAAATTCCGGAAATGCCAACTGAGATCATTTTATGGAAAGGGAATGTGATAAAATCGCCAACATCCTATTTGTGATAAAGTCTTAGAGTTGGTCAGTGACGTACCGACGTGTACCGTAACTATTAAATAGTTTGGTATTTCTTTGAACGTTCAGGAGACGCCACTGATGCCACAGATAAAGATATCAAGTTTGGTTATGTCAGCGAGAGGCGAGGGGTTCTTATAGATTGCCCCGCCCCATAAATGCCCCACCTAAAAACACGCCCCTGTTTCTGGATCAGGATTCAGGATCGGGATGATCCGGGATGCCAGTGTCGGAATAGAAACCTTTTCGCACACGTGCTTGCGTAACCTCTGGAGATTGTTACATAATCGGTTCGCGCAGCGCGATTACATAATTTTTCTTTTTCGCAATGGCGTTTACTCTTTGTGGTTAGACAAAATATGGGGAAATTGTTGATAAGACTATGTTGAAGTTAGGTGTCTACAAGACCATTTACGCAACGATGAAGGGTAATTTACTTACAATTATTTACAAGTAGATAGTGCCTTTTTCGAAAGACAGCTAGAAAGAGACAGATAGGTTAGTGTGTGAGCGTGAGAGAGAGAGAGGCTAAGAAAAATGTTTAAATTAGCGTCGATAACACGCGCTAAATGTAGACAGGTAATTCTCTGAACAAGCAAACACGCATAACCCGACACAATACCAAAAGGAATTAGTAGTCGGAGGACAAAACAATATCTTATTGTTATCTCGTAAGGACAACGACCCTCACTTTTGCATTTGTTAACAATTGCAAGATCGTGCTTAACGAACGCGTTTTCGCTCGCAGAAAAAAAAAGAATCATTAGGATCGAATTACTAAAATTTGCGCAAACACGTGTAAGTAGACACATCAAACAGCCCACACAATAAAAGCATATCTTCGAAAATTCAGGGTAGTAAAATTGCCGAAACATGATAACTGCCGTCACTTTAGGATTTTCCTTCTTAAATCCTAAACAAACACATTCGATATCGTTCTAAATTACACCAAACACCGCTCGGTCAATACCTACATTAATTAAATCGTCAAATCTGGGTAGCCTTGGAAAAACAAAAGTGCAAAATGGCGTTCGAATAAGAAAGAAAATTTTTCTTAACACGTTATCGGCTAATACGATTATTGAGAAAAGGATGTGGTGTGCTTAAAAGAAAAAAAATTGAACTCGAAGAAAGTTAATTAATCAAATCTTATCTAATTTATTGTCGCTAAGAGGTGAGATGGTCTATATTGGGATTTTTAGGAAGTCACTTTATCGTTTTCCTTGCTTTTTATCATTGTTTTTCTTTTGCTTCCATTTTAATTGAGCTATTTATACTTAGTTTTGTGATAACGGGCTATTTTGTGCTGCCGTTCTCAACGATGCACATTGCTTACTTACATCGGTGACAATTTCAATCAAGAAACTGCAATTTTTAGCAAAATAATCGCCTACTTCGCGGATAATTGAGTAAGTTACTTTAGATTATGTGCGTGTCTTGCGTCAAGTTCAATACTAAACATACATTTAACTCCTCCAGCAATTTAGCGTTACGATCACCTTGCAAAATTTGCATAAGAAATAATCGCACAAACTTGATTATTTTTAAACGCAACAACCTCGCCCCCTATTTATAATTTTATTAGCGTTACGGTATTTTAAAGTCTCATACTGTTTGATTTAAACAGTTTTTCAGGTATATGATAAAAAAACCTCATTAACAAAATTCCCATAGTTTTTCTTTTACTACTTTTCGTACGTAAAGTAGGCGGTGAAACATTGCGTCGACTATGTGTAACTTTGATTACCAAAAACCATATTATCCTAAACTTTGGAACTTCAACCCTTTCCACCTCAGTATCATCGCCTTACATTAAACGTAAATAAACAATCTGAGCCTCATCCAATTTAAACAAAAAACTTGTAATGACGTAACGAATACGTGCGTTGACGTAACTTCATTAATGGAATCAAGTCATATAAAGTTTGTTATTAAAACAAAACAGTCTTGTTTTCAACGGTGACTCGATTATCTAAGGTTCTGCGGTTTTTCGTCTGTTTTTTCTTTCTCGGTTGCCCGGCAACCGAAACTTTGGTTAATTACGTTAATTGGGGCTGAAAAAAGTCGAAAAACAAAGAGATAATTTGTTACAGCGTTCGAGAATTAAATGAGACAGATAACATACTATTAGCTGTATGGAGATAGGCGAGATATGAGCGGTTTTTGCGGTTGCATGGTGGTTACTATTTTACTCCTAAATTAACCACTTCATTTAGATAGAGTTGGAAACGGAATGTTTTTTCTATCTGTAAGGAAATCCGCTACGGTTTGTACTAAATTGCATAAGGTACTCGCACAATTTAGTTTGCCAGTTTTTTCTCTCTTTTGAACTTGTTCTGTGGCATTGATTATTTTGTTGTTGCAGAAGGAAGCGAAGATGAACTAGAAGTATCAACGCAAAACCTTCAACTATCCGGAGACGAAAGTTCTATGGAACCAGCCAGTATGGTGCCGCCACAACTCGACACGACCTCCGCTCGTCTTATCACGACCGATCATACGAATAACAATCGTGACGAACACGAGAAGAATCCGAAACTGTCGATTAAGTCGCCCGATCTTTTGTACAACCATGAGAATTTTTTTAACGGATTTAAAGTTTGTGATTTTCCTCCACAAGTTGCGTTAAACAATAATGTGATACCCGTTGAACTGGAATACCGCGATTCTGGTATATTTGCTGTTAGTGTCGTTCCGAAAGGTACCAGATACGGACCGTTCCAAGGCAAATGGGCCGGCATTCCTCAAGATTCAAAATACGCATGGGAGGTAAGTGTGTTTTTTTTCCTTTCTGATCTTTTATTACCCCAATTCAGTTAAAATCACGCACTTACCCCTCAAACAAAAGAGAATCGCAACCACTTTAAAATAATAAAAATTTATAAATAGGTAAAATAACACTCGAGATGGATCTTCGGTTTCAAATTTAGGGGTTTTTGTGATGTTGTTGTCGACGAGAGGGGTGCTGCGCTACTAATAACCAGTATTGGTGCAAATACATAACAGTTAGGATTATTTTACTGTATAAGGGTGGAAACATTTGGGGCGACAAAAATTGGTGATATCCTTTTGTGCGAGTAATAAGACAAAGTTTTTTTTTGAATTTAAATTTTTTTTCCTATATTTCGCTTAAGATGCCGTAACAGTCGATTTGCGAATGTGTCTGAACCAGGTGTCGCAATTGATTGACAGTTCGGGAATATGTGTGAAAAAAAGGGGTTTTCGAAACGAATTTCGTATTCAATAGGCAATAGGATCGAAGTAATCGCTGGATGTTCGCTACAACACCCAAACATAAAGTAAATCCGACGTTTTGTTTATTTAATTTTTACGTCAAAGTAGGCCATGCAAATTTGTTTTTTTTTCCCTCTAGAATTGTCAGAAAATAAATTGAAAACGGAATTGTTTTGGTTCACAAAAACAAGACGAGCTTTTAACTACCTGTTTTATCGTACGACGTGGGTGGAATTATTTCCTTTGTTATCATAATTATTCTGCTATTGCTCTTTTGATAGTGTGGCATAGATTTTTCCGGGAAAATATTTAGGGCGTACTGAGTTAGACGATTTACTGTGCTAACTAGAATCGGTAAATTCATTAATAACTTCTTTATTTAAAAAAATTAATTTTTTTGTGTAGGTAAACGCCACCTATATTTTTGAAACCTTTTTTTCCTTGATCTTTTTAAAGAAGTTAATCACATTGATTTTGGTTTTTTGTATTTCGTTTTTTAGCGATAAAATTAAAATAAAATAATTTTCTTCCCACTTTTTTTATTTTACAATTTAGGAGTTTTTCTTTAAGTTTTCCGGCGTAGTAACAATGTTTTTTGTTTTTGTTCAAAACAAAACTGTTTTTCTATGGTTCTTATTACTTGGAGCATACAGAAAAGGAAATGAAAAATTCTCTTCTATATGAGACTCAAAAACAGTTTGAAATAATCGCTTTATGACAAAAACAGAAGATTTCTTTTTTTGTTTCGTCACTAGATTTTTAAATCCAATTTAAACCAGTTTACAGATTTTTATTTCATTGATTCTGATAATCATTTTTTTTACTTATGAATGTCTACTATATTTTGATTGGGTTAATTTAAATTTCCAAAAATAAAAAATAGTTTTTTGCAGAACACATAGTTGGCGGTGGTTTTTGTTTTTGATTGTCTTCACAGGTAATTCGATGTTTTATTCGTACAAATACAAATGTTCTTGCAGATTAGAACCATACATGGTGTTTTAGTTTTTTTTCCATTGTACGTCAATTATGTCAAAATCTTGTTAGTTTGACTAAATACCTACGACCATTCTTTCAAAACAAAACAAAATTTTTTAATTGAATTTTGTACGAATTTGGCAATGTTGATTTTTTTTAAATATTATCATTTTTGCTTGAAAAACTAGTAAGCTTTGATTCGACTAATACAAAACAACGTGGGCAGTAGGGTGTTGTTTTTTTCTTTTGTTTATTGTTACACGTAACTTGATTTTTTATACAAAAATCAATTTAGCTTTGCTGATAAGATAAATTTTTGGTTCCAATTTTTTTGATCTTCTACGAATAGAATAATAATCACTTGGGAAAATGTATTATACATACATAAGTATTGATTGTATATAATTTTTAATGAACATTTATATTTTTGTGTAAATTGAACCAAAGCAGGTACGCAATTGAGTCTTTTTTGAGATTGCCTTTTTCAAAGTTACTATATATTTTTGGTATTTGTTTAACTTGATGTGAAACAAAAATTAATTCACTTCAGACCTTACTCAAAACATGTTTTTAAGATAACACATAGTTGGCTGTTAATTTTTTGTCTTGGATTTTTGAACAATTGTTTATAGTTTTACTTTTTGTCAGAAACTTTACCTATGAAAAATCACTACTACGATTTGATTACTAAAAACTTTAAGTAACAGATTTTGTTAATTTTTTTGTTAATATTGCCACACCTACGTTGATTTCTTCCCATTACATTCCTTTTTTTTTACAAAACTACAATGTTTATTTTGTTTTATTTGTTGTTTTTGTTTATTTTCACAGGTAACAAGATTTCTTAGGCATGTTTATCTATTAATTACAACAGTTCAAAATAATGAGAAAATATTTGATAATTCAACCAAAACAGTTTTTTCAATTGTTTCATTTATTGGTTAACTTGATTTTTATATTCCAATATATTTTTAATTATATAATATTTATATTTAACAAAGCATCTAGTTGGTTGATGCTTTTTTGTTTTTAGAATTTTTTAAAAATTGTTTTAGTAGATTAGATCATTTATGTGTTTCAAAAATACCTATAGCTTTTTGTTGTTATTTTGTTGGGTATTCGTTTAAATTGGAATTAGTCAAAAACCACTTGATAAATCAAAATAATTGTTCAAATAATCTTTAAAAAATCCCAAACATTTAAAAAAAAGTACAGGTTAAATTTATGCGTGAGTTCGAATCTGTGAAATGATTTTTAGGAATTGTTTCATTTTACTTTCAACAGTTTTAGTTTTTCTAGAGACTTTACAAATGAAAAACTTCTCTATAAAACAACATTTGATCCTGTAAGATTTGATTCAAAAGGAGAAGGTTTATCTTTTTTTTTATCTGCAGGGGAATTTAATTTTTCGCTTAGTTTTTGTTTTTTGCACGTAGTATATGATTTTTTTGCCAACGACTACATCAATTTATAATTTGTTTCTTTTTTAAGTCGAAAAGGCTTCTTTTGTGTTGGTTTAACAAGAAATAGAATAAATAATAATTGTGAAAATAAATGCATTAATTTTATTTATTTTTGAAAATGGGTTTTTTTTTTTAATCTGAAACAAACGATTTTACAGTTTCTAATGGTTTCATTAGTACGTCACGTAGTTTCTGTTGTTGATTTTTTAAAAACAAATTAATTCAACTAGGTTAATCAAGGTTTTTAATGTTTCAGTTACAGTGTTAGATCTCGTGGTCGAATTTGAGTTTTGGGACATTCCGCCGTTTCACTTTTTTTAACAGTTTTTTTAAACTAAAAATGCCTAGTAGGCTGTGGATTTTTTGTTTACATCATTTTTTATGCGTAAGTCCATGTTTTGGTCAATTTTTTTAGTGTTTTCTTAATATTGTACGTGGTTGACTTTTTTTCTGGTGTTTGTTTCTTGAAGTTGCTATAGGTTTTTTCAGATACTAGTTCAACTTGGAATTTTATTAAAATTGTTTGAGGAAACCCAACATTATATATTTTATTTATTACAAGATGTGGTTTAAAACGATAAAAATTGTCTAAAAACCTTACTTGGAAAATCTTTGACATTTGAACCAAGGCAGAAGATTTCGCAGTTTTTTTATTTGATGGATAACTGTTTTTGAAAAGCAATATACGTTAGAACCAGTGGCGGCTTCTCCATTAGGTCAATTGGTCAATGACCCTCCAAAAAATACGAAATTGACTTGAAATATCACTATTTTCTTAAGTAAGAATGCATTTTTCAAGTTTTAATTTTGAAATGACCCTCCTGCAGTATTGACCACTAGCCGCCACTGGTTAGAACTATTCTGTTTTGGTCGCGGCCTTAGCAATCTCTGATTTTTGGTCATTATGCCATTTTACTTTTTTTTGACAGTTTTGTCAGATATTTTACTGCCTACAACACTACGATTAGACTAAATCAAAACGCTATTATTTATCATAACCTGAGTTGGCTGTGCTGTTTGTTAATTTTTACACGTAGCATAATTTTTTCGACGCCAATAATTTCTTTAATTTAAAAAAAATTTGTCAGTACTCGTTTGACTGGGTTAAACCAAAAATCACTTAGAAAAATTAAAGATCTACGTCTATATAATTTTTGACAGTTCTTAAAAACGTTAAAAAAAGCACGTTTTTTGCTGGATAACTTAAATTTTAGGTTAGATTTAATGTTTTTGAGCTCACTTTTGGCAATTTTTGGTTTTTCGCAATTTTAGTTTTGGTCAAAAATTTTACATAGAAAAACTACTACTCCTTGGTTACATTAACTGAAACCATTTTGCAATATGGCACGTAGCTGACTGTGAATCTTTTGTTTTGTTATACCAAAAATAATTTTCAAAAGTCAATTTTATTTACCAATTAGATTAATTTAAGGTGTTTCCATATTCCATATCTGATAATTGCCTAAAACCACTATTGAGAGAATCATTGACAGTTGAATCATTCATTTTTAGGTCAACATAATTAAATTTAATGTTTTCAGTTTCGAGCATAGCAGGTTTTAATTTTTGAGGACGATGCTCATTTTTTTTTTAATAGTTTGTGTCATAGTTTTTTTGTAACATAACACGTAGTTGGCTGTGGATTCTTTGTTTTTGTTTATTTTTGTACGTAACATTGTTTTTTTGCCAATAACTATACCAAGTTTTTTTTAAACTGGTGTTTTTGCTGGTTTGACAAGAAATAGAATAAAAAATATTTGTGAAAATAACCGCATTAATTTTATATATTTGGGAGAAGAATAGAGTACTCCACTGTTTTTTTTTTAATATTTAGTGGAATACAATACAAATTATTTAAGAAAAATAAACATGTTTTAATTGTGGACAAAAACTAAAACAAAAATACAAAACATAACAAATATAGACGATGCGATTTACAACGTTAAAAGAATCGGAAAATTTTTGGCAATTAAACCAAAACAAAAAATGTTTTTTTTATTTACTGGAAACTTAATTGTTAGGTCAATGTAGTTCCAAAATCAAAATATTATCAGGTTTTGAACCGTATTATACATATATTAACACATTTTACAAAACACAACAAAAAACACGTAATTGACTATGGATTTTTGTTTTTGTTTACGTTTAGACATAACATAATTTATTACATATAAATAATATGATGTATATAGTTGGATTCTTTTTATGTTTTTTTAAAGAAAATTTTTACGTTTCAATAACTGATAGCTTTGCTTCGAATAAATTAAAAAAAAATTTACGTAACACGTGGTTGGCTGAATTTTTTGTTTTTGTTATATTTAAACCTAATATGTTTCCTATACCAAAAACCGATTTTCTTGTTCCGATGAGATTAATTCAAGATTTTTAGAGCTTTTAACAATAATTTTCAAATAATATTTAAAAATTGAACCAAAATAGAAAGTTTATCGTCTTTTTTGTTTTCTGAATAAATTTGACAACTTTGTGTTTTGGGTTATTATAAGATGGAGTTTAAAACCATAAAAATTGTCTAAAAATCTTTTTTTGGGAAATCTTTGAAAATTGAACCAAACGAGAAAGTTTGTCGCCTTTTTTGTTTTTTTAATAAATTTGACTACTTTGGGTTTTGGCCATTAGTTACTTTACTTTTTTTTGATAATTTGAATTTTTGGTCGACTTTAAAAATGAGAAACTACTGAGTTTTGATTACACTTACTGAAACCATCTAATAGAAAACAATTTCCTTAGTACGTTACGTAGTTGGTATTAGTTTTTGTTTATTTCGACACTAAAAATGATTTTTGGAAATACATTAATTTAATTAGGTTCATTGCTGTTTTTCAATGTTTCAGTTACAGTATTAGATCTAATGCTTTTGTGCTCGAATTTGAGTTTTTGGATATTATGTCGTTTCACTTTTTCTAAGACTTTTTCCTACAGTTTTCACTTAATTCACAACGTCTTTTAACATAACGCATAGTGGGCTGTGGATTCATTTGTCTATACGATTTTTTTGACACGGAATTCAATGCTTTTATAAATTAGATCAATTCAATATTTTTTAGTGTTTTCTTAATATTGTACTTGGTCGACATTTTTTTTGGTGCGTGTTTTTTTAAAAGTTGTTATAGGTTTTTTCAGGTAATGCTTTAACTTGCAGTTTTATAAAAATTACTCGAGGAGGAAACCTGTGCATTTATTAGAAGATGCAGTTGAAAACGACAAAAATTGTCTAAAAACCTTATTGGGAAAATTGAACCAAAGTTGCCTTTTTTTTCTGAATAAATTTAAGCTTGACTTTGACACGCTTAGGTTTTTGGGCATTCAAAATCAAAAACTACTGCACTTTGATTAAGCTTACTAAAACCATCTATGGTTTTGTTAGTACGTCACGTAGTTGACCGTGGTTGATCTTTTAGAAACAAATTGATTTAATTAGGTCACTAACATTTTTCAATGTTTCAGTAACAGTGTTAGATTTAATGCTTTTGTGCTCGAATTTGAGTTTTAGAACATTATGTGTTTTCACTTTATTCCCAAGACTTTTCAACAGTTTTGACTTAACTTAAAATATTTTTTAACATAACGCCTACTGGACTCTGGATTCATTTGTTTACATGATTTTTTTGACACGGAGCATTGAATGCTTTTGTCAATTAGATGAATTTAATATTTTTTAGTGTTTTCTTAATATTGTACTTGGTCGACTTTTTTCCTGGTGCGTGTTTTTAAAAAAGTTTTTATGGGTTTTTTCAGGTGAAGTTTTATAAAAATTGCTTGAGGAAACCAGACAGCTATGTATTGATTAAAAGATGGAGTTTAAAACCATAAAATTTGTCTAAAAACCTTATTTCGAAAATCCTTGGAAATTGAGCCAAACCAGAAAGTTTGTCGCTTTTTTTGTTTTTTGAATAAATTTGACAACTTTGGGTTTTTGGGTATTAGTTACTTTACTTTTTTTGATCATTTGAATTTTTGGTCGAAATTAAAAATGAAAAACGACTGAACTATGATTAAGCGAACTGAAACCATCTAATAGAGAATGGTTTTTTTAAGAAATACATTGTTTCAATTAGGTTCACGGTTTTTCAGTGTCTCAGTTACGGTGTTAGATCTAATGCTTTTGTGTCCAAATTTGAGTTTTAGGACATTATATCGCTTCATTTTATTCCCAAGACTTCTCCCAACAGTTTTTACTTAACTCAAAACATTTTTTAACATAATTTGTTTACATGGTTTTTTGACACGGAATTCAATGCTTTCGTCAATTAGATTAATTCATTATTTTTTAGTGTTTTCTTAATATTGTACTTGGTCGACTTTTTTCGTGGTGCGTGTTTTTTAAAAGATGCAGTTCAAAATGATAGAAATTGTCTAAAAACCTTATTTGGAAAATCCTTGAAAATTAAACCAAAGCAAAAAGGTTATCGCTTTTTTTGTTTTTTGGATAAATTTAACAACTTTGGGTTATTGGGCATTAGTTGCTTTACTTTTTTTTTGATAATTTGAATTTTTGTCCTAAATTAAAAATGAAAAACTACTGACCTTTGATTAAACTTACTGATACCATCTCAGTAATAGAAAATAGTTTAATTGGTACTACGTCACTTAGTTGGCTGTTGGTTGTAGTTTTTGTTTATTTCGAACACGCACAATGATTTCTTAAAAATATTAATGTATTTTTAAGAAATCATTGTGCGTGGGTCCATCTCGGTTTCTCGATGTTTTAAATACAGTGTTAGATCTAATGCTTTTGTGCTCGAATTTAAATTTTTGGATATTATGTCGTTTCACTTTTTCCAACAGTTTTTACTTAACTTAAAACATTTTTTAACAACGCATAGTGGGCTGTGGATTTTTTTGACGCGGAATTCAATGCTTTTGTCAATTAGATCAATTCAAAAGTTTGTAGTGTTTTCTTGATATTGTATTTGGTCGACTTCTTTCCTGGTGCGTGTGTTTTTAAAAGTTATGTTTTTTTAGGTAATGTTTTATCTTGAAGTTTTATAAAAATTACCCGATGAAACCAAACACCTATGTACTTATTAGAAGATGGAGTTCAAAACCAAAAAATTTGTTTTCTAAATTGAACCAAACCAGAAAGGTTGTCGCTTTTTTGATTTTTTAATAAATTTGACTACTTTGGGTTTTGGGCATTAGTTACTTTACTTTTTTTTTTGATAATTTGAATTTTTGGTCAAAACTAAAAATGAAAAACTACTGAGCTTTGATTAAACTTACTAAAACCATCTAAGTAATAGAAAATAGCTTTATTAGTACGTCATTTAGTCGGCTGTCGGTTTTAGTTTTTGTTTATTTCCACACGTAAAATAATTTTTAGAAATACATTAATTCAATTAGGTCCATCACGGTTTAGTAATGTTTCATTTACAGTGTTAGATCTAATGCTTTTGTGCTTGAATTTGAGTTTTTGGATATTATGTCGCTTCAATTTTTCCAACAGTTTTTACTTAACTCAAAACATTTTTTAACATAACGTATAGTGGGCTGTGGATTCTTTTAGTTACATGATTCTTTTGACACGAAATTCCATGCTTTTGTCAGCAAGTGCCCGTATACTATATTACTATAATATTATAATAATTTTAATTAATTTCTTTTTGTATAATATGACGTTTGTATACTCTACTGAGTCTTAAACAACAATAAAGAATAATAATAATAATAATTACAATAATTACTCGAGGAAACCAAACACCTATGTACTTATTAGAAGGAGTTCAAAACTATAAGAATTGTATAAAAACCTGATTTTGGAGTATGTTTGAAAATTGAACCAAACCAGAAATTTTGTCGCTTTTTTTGTTTTTTGAATAATTTTGACAACTTTGGGTTTTGGGCATTAGTTACTTTATTTTTTTTGATAATTTGAATTTTTGGTCGAAATTAAAAATGAAAAACTACTGAGCATTGATTACACTTATTAAAACTAGCTAATAGAGAACGGTTTTGTTAGTACGTCACGTAGTTGGCTGTCGGTTTTAGTTTTTTTTTATTTCGACACTTAATTAAGTCCATCACGGTTTAGCAATGTATGATTAACAGTGTTACAGTTGAGTTTTTGGATATTATGTCGTTTCACTTTTTCCAACAGTTTTTTTTTAACATAACGCATAGTGGGCTGTGAATTTTTTTGTTTACATGATTTTTTTGACACGGAATTCAATGCTTTTGTCAATTAGACCAATTCAGTTTTCTTAATATTGTACTTGGTCGACTTTTTTCCTGATACGTGTTTTTTTAAAAGTTGTTATGGGTTTTTTAGGCAATGTTTTGCCTTGAAGTTTTATAAAAAATACTCGAGGAAACAAACACCTATGTATTTATTAGAAGATGGAGTTCAAAACCATCAGAATTGTCTAATAATCTTATTTTGAATAATCTTTAAAAATTGAACCAAACGAGTCGCCTTTTTTGTTTTTTGAATAAATTTGACAACTTTGGGTTTTGAGCATTAGTTACTTACCTTTTTTATGATAATTTGAATTTTTGCCCAAAAAAAATGAAAAACTACTGAGCTTTGATTAAACTTATTGAGACCATCTAATAGAGATCAGTGTTGTTAGTACGTTACGTAATTGGCTGTCGGTTTTACTTTTTGTTTTATCGACACGTTAAATGATTTTTGGAAATACATTAATTCAATTAGGTTCATCACGGTTTAGGAATGTTTCTTTTGCAGTGTTAGACCTAATGCTTTTGTGCTCGAATTTGAGTTTTTGGATATTATGTCGCTTTAATTTTTCCAACAGTTTTTACTTAACTCAAAACATTTTTTAACACAGCGCATAGTGGGCTGTGGATTTTTTTGTTTACATGATTTTTTTTTGACGCTGAATTCAATGTTTTAGTGTTTTTTTAATATTGTACGTATAAGTTCACTTTTATCCTAGTGCGTGCTTTTTTAATTTTTTAGGTAATGTTTCAAATTGTTTTATAAAATTACTGGAGGAAACTACTTGTTAGAAGATGCAGTTCAAAACGATAAAAATTTTTGTGCTCCAATTTGAATTTTTTCATATTATGTCGTTTCAGTTTTTCTAACTGTGGATTTTTTTGATTACATGATTTTTTTGACGCGGAATTCAATGCTTTTGTCAATTAGACCAATTCAATATTTTTTAGTCTTTACTTAATCTTGTACTTAGTCGACATTTTTCGTGGTGCGTGTTTTTTTAAAAGTTGTTATGGTTTTTTAAGGCAATGTTTTGTCTTGAAGTTTTATAAAAATTACTCGATGAAACCAAACTTCTATGTATTTATTAGAAGATGGAGTTCAAACCGATAAAGATGGTCTAAAACCTTTATTTTGAAAAATCTTTGAAAATTGAACCAAACCAGAAAGTTTGTCGCCTTTTATGTTTTCTGGATAAATTTGACAACTTTGTATTTATTAGAAGATGGAGTTCAAAACCATAAAAATTGTCTAAAAATCTTATTTTAGAAAATCTTAGAAAATTGAACCAAAGCAGAAAGTTTGTCGCCTTTTTTGTTTTTTGAATAAATTTGACTTTGGGTTTTGGGCATTCGTCATTTTACTTTTTTTTGATAATTTGAATTTTTGCCCGAAATTAAAAACGAAAAACTAATGAGCTTTGATTAAACTGACTGACACCATCTAATAGAGAACAGTTTCCTCAGTACGTCACGTGGTTGGCTGTCGGTTTTAGTTTTTGTTTATTTCGACACGTAAAATGATTTTTGGAAATACATTAATTTAATTAGATCCATCACGGTTTAGCAATGTTTCATTTACAGTGTTAGATCTAATGCTTTTGTGTTCGGCTTTGAGTTTTAGAACATTATGTCTTTTCATTTTATTGCCAAGACTTTTTCCAACAGTTTTTACTTAACTCAAGACATTTTTTACATAACGTATAGTGGGCTGTGGATTCATTTGTTTACATGATTCTTTTGACACGGAATTCAATGTTTTCGTCAATTACACCAATTACTCGAGGAAACCAAACACCTATGTACTTATTAGAAGATGGAGTTCAAGACCAAAAAAATTATCTAAAAACCTTATTTTGGTATGTCTTGAAAATTGAACCAAACCAGAATGTATGTCACCTTTTCTGTTTTTTGAGTAAATTTGACAACTTTGGGTTTTAGGCATTAGTTACTTTTTTTCTGATAATTTGAATTTTTGGTCGAAATTAAAAATGAAAAATTAATGAGCTTTGATTAAACTGACTGAAACCATCTAATAGAGAACAGTTTTCTTAGTACGTCACGTGGTTGGCTGTCGGTTTTAGTTTTTGTTTATTTCGATACGAAAAATGTTTTTTGGATATACAATTCAATAAGGTCCATCACGGTTTAGCAATGTTTCATTTACATTGCTGGATCTAAGGATTTCGTGCTTGAATTTGATTTTTTGGATATTATGTCGTTTCACTTTTTTCATCAGTTTTTATTTAACTCAAAACATTTTTTAACACAACGCATAGTGGGCTGTGGATTTTTTGTTTACATGATTTTTTTTTACGCTGAATTCAATGTTTTAGTGTTTTTTTAATATTGTACGTATAAGTTGACTTTTATCCTAGTGCGTGCTTTCTTAATAGTTATGGGTTTTTCATTTAATGTTTCAAATTGAAGTTTTATAAAAATTACTCGAGGAAACTACTTGTTAAAAGATGTAGTTCAAAACGATAAAAATTGTCTAAAAACCTTATTTTGGAATATCTTTAAAAATTGAACCAATGCAGAAAGCTTGTCGTCTTTTTTGTTTTGTGAATAAATTTGACCACTTTAGGTTTTGGGCATTACTTACTTTACTTTTTTTGGTAATTTGAATTTTTGCCCGAAATTAAAAATAAAAAACTACTGAACTATGATTAAACTGACTGAAACCATATAATGGAGAAAGGTTTTTTAGAAATACATTATTTCAATTAGGTTCATCACGGTTTTTCAATGTCTCAGTTACAGTGTTACATCTAATGGTTTTGTGCTCGAATTTGAGTTTTAGGACGTTATGTCGTTTCAATTTATTACCAAAACTTTTCCCAACAGTTTTTACTTAACTCAAAACATTTTTTAACATAACGTATAGTGGGCTGTAGATTCATTTGTTTACATGATTCTTTTGACACGAAATTCAATGTTTTTGTCAATTACATCAATTACTCGAGGAAACCAAACACCTATGTACTTATTAGAAGATAGAGTTCAAAACCAAAAAATGTGTCCAAAAACCTTATTTTGGTATACCTTTGAAAATAGAACCAAACCATAAAGTATGTCGCTTTTTTTGTTTTTTGAAGAAATTTGAGAACTTTGGGTTTTGGGCATTACTTACTTTACTTTTTTTTGATAATTTAAATTTTTGGTTGAAATAAAAAATGAAAAACTACTGAGCTTTGATTAAACTTATTGAAACCATCTAATAGAGAACAGTTTCGTTAGTACGTCACATAGTTGGCTGTCAGTTTTAGTTTATGTTTATTTCGATACGTAAAATGACTTTTGGAAATACATTAGTTCAATTACGTTTAGCAATGTTTCATTTACAGTGTTAGACCTAATGCTTTTGTGCTCGATTTTGATTTTTTGGATATTATGTCGTTTCACTTTTTTCAGCAGTTTTTGCTTAACTCAAACTATTTTTTAACATAACGCATAGTGGGCTGTGGATTTCTTTGCTTACATGATTTATTTTACGCGGAATTCAATGCTTTTGTCAATTCAAGATTTTTTAGTGTTTTCTTAATATTGTACTTGGTCAACTTTTTTCCTGGTGCGTGTTTTTTTAAAAGTTGTTATGGTTTTTTTAGGTAATGTTTTACCCCGAAGTTTTATAAAATGCGGAAACCAAACACATAGGTGTACTTATTAGAAGATGGAGTTCAAAACCATAAAAATTGTGTAAAACTTTATTTTGGAAAATCTTTAAAAATTGAACCAAAACAGAAAGTTTGTCGCTTTTTTTGTTTTTTGTTTAAATTTGACAACCTTGGGTTTTGGGCATTGATTGCTTTACTTTTTTTTGATAATTTGAATTTTTTTTCGAAATGAAAAACTACTGAACTTTGATTAAATTTACTGAAACCACCTAAGTAATAGAAAATAGTTTTATTAGTACCTCACTTAGTTGGCGGTCGGTTTTAGTTTTTGTTTATTTCGTAAAATGATTTCTTAAAAATACATTAATTCAATTGGTTCGATCACGGTTTTTCGATGTTTCAGTTACAGTGTTAGATCTAATCCTTTTATGCTCGAATTTGAGTTTTTGGATATTATGTCGTTTCACCTTTTCCAACAGTTTTTAAAACATTTTTTAACATAACGCATAGTGGGCTGTGGATTTTTTTGTTTACTACATGTTTTTTTTTGACGCCGAATTCAATGCTTTTGTCAATTAGACCAATTCAATATTTTTTAGTGTTTTCTTACTATTGTACTTAGTCGACTTGTTTCTTGGTGCGTGTTTTTTTAAAGTTGTTCTGTTTTTCTAGGTAATGTTTTTCCTTGAAGTTTTATGAAAAATTACTCGAGGAAACCAAACGCCTATGTATTTATTAGAAGATGGAGTTCAAACTCATAAAAATTGTCTATAGCCTTATTTTGGAAAATCTTTGAAAATTGAACCAAACGAGAAAGTTTGTTGCCTTTTTTGTTTTCGGGATAAATTTGACAACTTTAGGTTTTTGGGCATAAGTTGCTTTACTTTTTTTTGTTAATTTGAATTTTTAGTCGAAATTAAAAATAAAAAACTACTGAGCTTTGATTAAATTTACTAAAACCATCTAATAGAAAACAGTTTCGTTAGTACGTCACGTAGTTGGCTGTCGGTTTTAGTTTTTGTTTATTTCGACACGTAAAATAATTTTTGGAAAAACATTAATTCAATTAGGTTCATCACGGTTTAGCAATGTTTCATTTACAGTGTTAGATCTAATGCTTTTGTGATCGAATTTGAGTTTTTGGATATTATGTCGTTTCACTTTTTCCAACAGTTTTTACTTAACTCAGAACATTTTTTAACATAACGCATAGTTGGCTGTGAATTTTTTTGTTTACATGATTTTTTTGACGCGGAGTTCAATGCTTTTGTCAATTAGACTAATTCAATATTTTTTAGTGTTTTCTTAATATTGTACTTGGTCGTCTTTTTTTCTGGTGCGTGTTTTTTTAAAAGTTATGTTTTTTTAGGTAATGTTTTACCTTGAAGTTTTATAAAAATTACCCGATGAAACCAAACACCTATGTATTTATTAGAAAATGGAGTTCAAAACCATAAAAACTGTCAAAAACCTTATTTTGGAAAATCTTTGAAAATTGAACCAAACCAGAAAGTTTGTCGCCTTTTTTGTTTTTTAAATAAATTTGACAACTTTGGGTTTAGGACATTAGTTACTTTACTTCGTTTTTGATAATTTGAATTTTTGCCCGAAATTAAGAGCTTTTGTTTTAATTTTATTGACTTAATTGGTTGTTTTTTTTTGTATTTGTCTTTTGGAGTCTAAAAATAATATCCAAATAAGTTATATTTCTTTTTTTTTTGATAATTTGAACTTTTGCTTGAAATTAAAAATGAAAAACGACAGAACTATAATTAAGCTAACTGAAACCATCTAATAGAAAATGGTTCTTTTAAGAAATACATTGTTTCAATTAGGTTCACGGTTTTTCAGTGTCTCAGTGACAGTGTTAGATCTAATGCTTTTGTGCTCGAATTTGAATTCTTAGATATTAAGTCGTTATAGTTTTTCCAACAATTTTTATTAAATTCAAAACATTTTTTAACATTACGCATAGTGGGCTGTGGATTTTTTGTTTACATGATTTTTTCTGACGCGGAATGCAATGCTTTTGTCAATTAGACCGATTCAAAATTTTTTAGTGTTTTCTTGGTTATGTTTTTTTAGGTAATGTTTTACATTGAAGTTTTATAAAAATTACTCGACGAAGATGGAGTTCAAAACCATAAAAATTGTCTAAAACCTTATTTTGAAAAAGTTTGACAATTTTGGGTTTTTGGCATTAGTTACTTTACCTTTTTTTGATCATTTGAATTTTTACCTGAAATTAAAAATGAAAAACGACTGAACTATGATTAAGCAAACTGAAACCATCTAATAGAGGATGGCTTTTTAAGAAATTGTTTCAATTAGGTTCATCACGGTCTTTCAATGTTTCAATAACAGTGTTAGATCTAATGCTTTTGTGTTTGAATTTGAGTTTTAGAAAATTATGTCTTTTCACTTTATCCCAAAACTTTTTCCAACAGTTGTACTTAACGTAAAACATTTTTTAACATAACGCATAGTGGGCTGTGGATTCATTTGTTTACATGATTCTTTTTGTTTTGTAGATAAATTTGATAACTTTAGGTTTTTGGGCATTAATTACTTTAATTTTTTTTGATAATTTGATAATTTTTCATTTACATTGTTAGATCTAATGGTTTTGTGCACGAATTTGAGTTTTTGGATATTATGTCGCTTCATTTTTCCAACGCATAGTGGGCTGTGAATTTTTTTATTTACACGATTTTTTTACGCGGAATTTAATGCTTTTGTCAATTAGACCAACTCAATATTTTTTAGTGTTTTCTTGATAGTGTACTTGGTCGACTTTTTTCACGGTGTTTTTTTAAAAGTTATGTTTTTTTAGGTAATGTTTTTCCTTGAAGTTTTATAAAAAATTACTCGTGGAAACCAAACGTCTATGTATTTATTAGACGATGGAGTTCAAATTCATAAAAAATGTCTAAAACCTTATTTTGGAAAATCTTTGAAAATTGAACCAAACCAGAAAGTTCTCCTTTTGTGTTTTCTGAATAAATTTGACAACTTTGGGTTTTTGAACATTTAGACACAGTTTTCACTTAACTCAAAACATTTTTTAACACAACGCATAGGGGGCTGTGGATTTTTTTGTTTACATGATTGTTTTTTTTGACGCTGAATTCAATGTTTTGGTGTTTTCTTAATATATTACGTATAAGTTGACTTTTATCCTAGTGCGTGCTTTTTTAATAGTTGTTTGGGTTTTTTCAGGTAATGTTTCAAATTGTAGTTTTATAAAAATTACTCGAGGAAACTACTTGTTAGAAGATGCAGTTCAAAACGAAAAAAAACGTCTAAAAACCTTATTTGGAAAATCTTTGAAAATTGAACCAAAGCAGAAAGGTTGTTGCCTTTTTGTTTTCTGGATAAATTTGACAACTTTGGGGGTTTGGGATATTATTTTTGGTCGAAATGAAAAACTACTGAACTTTGAGATTAAATTTACGGAAACCACCTAAGGAATAGAAAATAGTTTCATTAGTACGTCGCTTAGTTTTAGTTTTTGTTTAATTCGACACGTAAAATGATTTTTTAAAAATACATTAATTTAATTGGGTCCATCACGGTTTTTTGATGTTTCGGTTACAGTGTTAGATTTAATGTTTTTGTGCTCAAATTTGTGTTTTTGTATATTATGTCGTTTCAGTTTTGCCTAAGACTTTTTCCAACAGTTTTTACTTGATTCAAAACATTTTTCAACAAAACGCATAGTAGGCTGTGGATTTATTTATTTACATGATTTTTTTAGACGGAATTCAATGCTTTTGTCATTCAGATCAATTCAATAAGTTTTAGTATACGTGGTCCTGGTGGGTGTTATTTTTCAGGTAATGTTTTAACTTGAAGTTATATAAAAATAACTTGAGGAAACTAAACATCTTTGTATTTATTTGAAGATGTGGTTGAAACAATTGCCAAAAAACATTATTTTGAAAATATTTGACATTTGAAACATAGCATAAGATTTAGCTGTTTTTTATTTGCTGGATAACTACTTAAAAAACAATATATTTAAGATATATTCTGTTTTGGCTTCAAACTTAGCAATTTTTTATTTTTCCCCATATACAAATTTACTTTTTTTGACAGTTTTGTCAGAGACTTTGCTTATCACTAAAAAACTATGATTACACTAACTCAAAACGTTATTTTTTGTTACAGTGAGTTAGCTGTGGTTTTTTGTTTATTATTAAAAACTCCAGAACATAAAACAATTTTTTTTTGCTTTATAACTTAAATTTTAAGTTAGATGTTTTTGAGCTCACTTTGGTGGTTTTTGGACATTATGTTTTTTTCTTGGTCAAAAACTTTACATGGAAAAACTACTATTCTTGGATTAGATTAACTGTAAATATTTTGCAGTATGGCACGTAGCTGGGTGTGAATTTTTTGCTTTTGTTTATTTTTCTATCTAAAATAGTTTTCATAAGTCTTATCTACCGATTAGATTAATAGATTAATTTAAGGTATTTTGATATTCTATATCTAGTAATTGCCTAAAAACACTATTGAGACAATCCTTGACAGTTCAATCATTAATTTTTAGGTCAATAAAATTAAATTTAATGTTTTTAGCTTCGAACATAACAGGTTTCAATTTTTGAGCATGATACTTTCTGGACTTTTTTTTTCATCAGTTTTTCTCCTGTTAGCTGTATTCCTTTTATTCGTTCTTAGACATCAGACGTTAGCTCAAAGCATTTTTTGACTTCTCAACATAGTTGGCTATTTTTCCGCGTTTGTTTCTTTTCCAATTGTACTTTGATTTGTCAACAAAGCGTTTGCTAAAAGTCTCTGTAGTCCTTCGATTCTAAAATATTAATCGTAGTAGACGTAGAAAACAATCTAGATATGAGCTCAGTGCCGTTTAGACAAAATAAAGGTTAAAACCCCGGTAGTCCAATTAAACACGATCAGCGATCTTTTGTTTATTTTTTTTTTTTGATTAAGTACTTTGGGCGGAGTGTGATTTGTTGTCATCAACATTGTTAACTAACAGGAAGCGTTTACAAATAATTAAGCAAGACAACAATAGCACGCGATTGTCCTATTATATTTCCTTAGCACTCTACATGTTTCCTTTTTAATTAATGTATTATCTCCGATAAGCGTTTTCCTTATCGAGTTTTATTTTTGGGCCGCTAGGAATTTGTTTTTTAATTTTTGCGAACTTTTGGGTACAAGTTCATAAATCGGAAGAGCAGTAAATGCTGTTATCAGGATGCGTTTTAAGTATTTTTGTCAATTTTTGCGCGATTGATGACTATTGCGACACACCTTCGATTCCGTTTTATCAACGATGGATAATTGACAGCCGATTAATTAAGGAAGTATCTACTTGAATCGCGATAGTAGGAGATAGGACCCAAATAACAATATTTACTTTCGACGAGCCTGACATAAATATAAGGAAATGCGATTTTATCGATAAGTTAGATGATGGTAGTGTACGAGGAAGAGAAGGTGAGTCTTTTCCCACGGCTTTTTTTGTTTTCCTGCTATTGAATTAGTATGTTAATTTTTGTGACCGCACTTAGTTGATTGGCTTTATTCAATAAACGATTGACATGTGTCACTTTCGTCATATCGGAAATTTGCATATTGCACCTCCGACTGTAACGTTTTTTTCCTGGGTGCGATCGTTGGCCCTATGAAAACATCTTGAGGGTTTTTGTTGTGATTTTAATACAAAAAGCGTGTCCTATCAGAAGTTGCACGTATCTAAAGTTGGTTCCGCAAGAAACAAGTTTATCAAAGGTGAGATATCGTGTATGTTTGTTGTATTGTCATGGACAATGGATGTAAACTAGCTTGACCATGGCATCGTGTGACAGATTTTTGACGCGTTTTGTATTCTCAATTGCACAATAATAACTGTCCCTTATCTCGAGCGACCTTAGATCGTCAAAGCAGGTTTCGTTGTTGCAATATGGGAATAAACTCGATGCTGTTCCGTATTCTCAAATGTAATTAAAGTACGTGTATGGGGGGAAGGTTTTAAGTCATAATCAAAGTGTCGCAGCGGTTATTACCTCGTATATCAGTTGACAGCTGCCATTGATGGCAGTTGACCTCCCCCGTCTTCGTCCGACACGCGCTTATCTCTTTTCCACCTTACTAAAACTTAACTTTTAACAATCTCCCTCAGTCTCTGCCGAAAGCAAGGGTAAGCGCTCCTGTCTTATATATGATCAATTATCTACTTCTTGTTTTGACGTTTCGGAAATAACCTTTAGATAAGTTGTTATGTTTTGTGTATGATGCTTTCATCCGCCATATATCAATTTTAATTGAAAACGAAATATTTTCTAGCTATCGGTTTTTTTTACTACTTGAAAAACACATCGAAAAATTTATTATCCAAATAATTGCGCACATTTAGCAAGCGTAAATGATAAAAAAAATCCACTCGTACGTCGATTGTATCAATTACATTGCTCGTTCGTTACCACTAAGGCGTTGAACAATAAAAATTAATACACAGTTAAACTATTTTTATGGAATATAATTGTTTTGATAACCTAACCCGGATCGAAGGACCTAAATTATTTGTACAACGTGTAATAATTGGCGTTAAATTTAGATTTTTTTAAAGTTAAAATCACATTTAGACAAATTTGAGCGTTTATATTGACATAGAGATTTGGATAATGATCAACATCCGGTTATCATATAAAGAATTTGTTATCAAATAGATCAAGGACTGTATACAATAAACAAACAACTTTTATCGCACTTGTTTTTATTTTTTAAATTTTTAAATTCACAAGATGAAATCGGTTCGAAGGACCAAAATTTGTCGCGGTACAATTTACGATTACAATAAAACGTTCGTTTACATTTAGAGTGTATGTATCGATCTTCTACTCAAACATAACTTATACTTAACGATTGAACTTTGATATTGACTAACATTTGCACTGTGTTTGTTATTAAATTGATTATTTGTATATTTTTGTAATAATATAATTAGTATTCGAAGAGATATAAATAAAATCGAGTTAATACCTTGTAACGCAGATTCGGTTCGAAGGACCAAAACACTGATTTTTTAAATATTTCGCAAACATGGAAACTTGCTAACGATCGTTTAATATAAAAAAAAATGTAATTTCTGACAAACCATCTACCTGGAACATTATTTTGAGTTTTGCATAAAACAGCAGGAATTTTTGCAAAATTCCATGGAGGAACCAAACAAACGTGTGTGGTTTATGTTGCGCAAAAAAAGTTTCTATAAAACGATCGTTTTTTTTTTATATAAAACAAATCCTTGATGGCTGTTTTAGCGTCTTTTATTGGTTTCTAATCTGTTGATAGTTAATCAGCGTTATCGGTTAAGAATTTTTTTTTTGACTGTTTCGTTCGCTTAGAAACACCACCAACGGAAACTTGTGTGAACTGTTGGTTTTACTGTTAAACGGTTATCATTCTTGATAAGATTAAAAGCAAAACGATGAGTTGTTGGACAACTTGGGCTGGAAGTCTAAGTCTTGGTTAGTGGTTGTGATTTTAGCGGAGCTTTTGGTTTTTACAAAACGATAAGAGGCGTAAGAACGTGCGATGTTTTTGATCCGAGCCTAAATCTAAAGAGGCATCTCGATCAACGTTTCCAAAAATGTTTAAGATCAAGAAGCGCACTGACTATGATTCGTGGCGCAATTTTCTTACGACGTAATTTTTAAACAGATTAGGTAAAACTTTGGAAAAACCGACGTACGAAGCGTAAGAAAGATAACCTCAAACGTGATAAGGCGTTCCTTAAGTTTCTCACAAACAACGCGAAATAAGAAAATGCAAAAACTCATACGATGCATTCCAACAAAATCCGGTTCGAAGGACCATTATTAAACTAAGTGTTTTTTTAGACATTGAGAAGAAACTTAATGTTGATTTGGAGATAAACGATGATACGCCAATATTAGTTACAAAGTTTAGTGCCTAAGAACTGGATTAGATAAAAAAAGCATAAAATTGTCAAGCTTTTGCGATACATATAAATTTCGTGCAATAAAAGAATTTCTAGAACAATCTATATGAAGCGTTCTTACACCTTCGCGATTTTAAACATTTTTCAACGGTTACATTTCAAAGTGTTGGAGTTTCTTTGCGGTTGTCAAAATTTGCAAGGTTGATGAATGATATCGCAATCGCGTGAGTGAAAATGGCCAAATTTCCCGCTCGTTTGTTTTTTTTTCGATAATCAGAATATCAATTAGATAGAATCGAGCAATCCTGGAACGAAAACAAAAGATCGATTACGTCGAACCCGGCCTGCTTGATTATTAGTTGTTTACGCAGGCGAGTTTATTAATATTTAAGACAACATATGTCGAATGCGGTAGCCAATACGTGTACAAACATGGATTACACAACCCCAAACACCATCGGACGATCGGAAACAAATAAATCGCCCCCCAAGAACAATATGAATTTGACCTCTATATGGACAGAGTAAATGTGACACGTCTTACGCACCCTCGTGCAACAAACATCTGTTTCCTCGTGGAAATTTACGATTAACACCAAAAATTAAAGATCGAGATAAATGTAAAGCGATTATCGAGAAAAGGGTTAGGCCGCGTAGAAGTTCGAAAACCAAGTAAAAAGCGTTGTGGCATCTGTGTCAGTAAATTAATGATACCAAAAGCAGAGTAGAGTCCGAAATAATCGGTTTATTAACGCTAGAACGCATCGGAAGATCTTTTTAACAGTTAAAGGTATCGTCACAATCAGCCAAATCATTCTTTAAAAATCCCAAGAGATACATTTTTCTTTTTGAACTATCTGATTTACTGATTCATTGACAGCTGAAGTGACACATCTGTTGGAACGTAACAAAAGTGACCCAAATGGAGGCACTGATTGATTTTTCTTTTCTATTCACAATGGTATTATTTGTTTGCGCGTTTAGGGAATTCGACGAAATACAACTTTTTTAATTGAATTTTTGCGCCCCTTGCCATCTTTGATACCTTTTTGCATAATTTACCTTAAAGTTTTTCCGCGCGCCTTTCAATCAAATCAACTTTCTTTTTCGCAAAGTAAAGCAATTTTAGGGGACGTATTTGTAAAAAGGCATTTTCATGCTTGGTCGGCTTTCGGCGGCGTTATATAAAAGGACAGTGGAGATGCTACCGAATTTTTCGGGTACCTGCCGTTGAGAAGGTGAGAAAAGATTAGAAAAATTCGAGCATGGGGGATGAGAAGATCTGGTTGACACCTATGAATAGAACCACCCGCTGACAATGAAGTGACATCTACATCGTAAAGCTCTGCGAGGAGTGCACGGACATGCATTTTACGTCTGAATAGCCAAAAAGACATTTATTTTATTTCAAAGGATTTAAGTCGCAGTAGGCTATGACCTACAAAAAATCGTTTCGCAACTGTTTTATATCGTGTAACTTCAACAGATGTATTAAATTACGTTTGGAAATGTTCAGAATGTGGAAATTTTCGTCGGAAATCACGCGGAAAATTTGCAGCTGACTCTTGTATAGGCATCTTTGAACATTTATGAATGATGACTTTTCGTCGCGTATTGACATCTTATGGCGGCTAACTTAATTGAACCCGTTCCTTGTATGTAAATGTTGAATGTATAACAGGTAAACAGGTGACTTGGATCTTATTTATTTTGTCGTAGTTAAGGCGCGTACGCATAGATGGCGGCAGCAGACAGAAATAAAACTACGATTCTTAATTAGGCATCTATAATTGATTAAGCAACAACTTATTGTTCTTTTTTTTATTATACACAAATTGCCTACAATTCAGACACAAAATTAAATTCGCAGTATCAATAGTAATAATTGTTCAATTAAATTTTCATTAGTAAGCACTTATTGATTCTTTTTTACGCCGAGCGCCTCACAACTAAAGTATTTTTCTATTGTACTTTACTACCTAATTATCTTAATACTTAAATAAGATAGCCTGGAAATCAAAATCCTTGACCAGATCATGATTCATTAACACTAAGCGATTAACAATTTTTAGTTTTGATTCACTCGATTAAGTTTGTCGTTTTTCTGATTATGCAGATTCCAGTCAAACAAAAAAGGTTCAAGTTTTTAAAAATCATTTTAGTATGCTTTGGAATGAAATCCCTAAATCCTAAAATCAAGTTAACGAAAACAAAATGGCAACTGATTTTTGTTATTTTTCATAGCCTACTTCGATAGTGTGCTAGTAGGTTGCGTATTAAATATGATAAACTCCATTATTTTGTTCTTTGGCAACCGATAAAGTTTTCTATGTCTAAATTTTGATTTAAAACGCAGTGGTTTCTGATTGAAAGCTTTTATTAAAAAAAAAAGAACTCAAACGAAGGATTTTTTGGGATAATTAAAGTAGTGAGTAATAAAATAATAAATAAATCGTCTTATATTGCAATAATAAAAAGTAGTACGTATGGTTTTTGGAAAATAGTCGTTTTTGGTCCTTCGAGCCAGCAACAACTTTCAATGCATATACAACCTTTATCAAAAATATCGCAATAGAAATTATGTAAATCTTCATTCTTCGAAACTATTTAGGTCTTTAAACCAGTTTCCAATATTTATATGCGTTTCTAGATTATTTCTAATTAAATAACTAGAAAAATCGATTAAATCATCATTAAATTCCCAAACAAGAACGATCAACTTTTTTGTTTAGTCTTTTTTTATACAACTTAAAATATCGTAATTTTTGTGTTTGTAACATAAATTTGACAGTTTCGTGTTAATTAATTAAGAGATAGATTTTTTAAATACTGATGTGTATACTTGTAGAAAAAAAATCTGGTCCTTCGAGTCAGCTTCAACTTTCCCTACAACTTAAACTTATTTAAATAAGATGTATTTCGATATTTTTATTTGTTTGCGACTATCCGAATTATGAATGGACAACAAAGTTTGACGATGATACGCAAGCAATTATGAACTACATTTAGAAACATTATTTTTGCTCTTTCCAGTCGCCTTCAACTTTTTTAATAATATGTTTTTTTAATGTATATAATTTCATAAGCTAAAAAAAAATGTTTGGGTCCTTCGAGCCAGCTACAACTCTACAGATATTTTTTTTTATAAAATATTTGACGATGTTTGTATTATTTAAAAAAAAATTGGATTACTATACCTTTTTTATTACAAATACTGACAAAAATTAGAAGAATGAAAATGACAGTTAGAAATTTTATAAATTAAAACTGTAATTCAAAACTAGATATATACCATTTTTTTGTTCGAGTGGCTTAATCTACTTTATAAATGAATAAAATCAGTAAGAATTGAATTCAGTTTAAAAAAACAATCATTTTGAGTTTATTAACCGGTTTGCGACGTTTGGTTTTATATTATTTTTTTATTAAGAAATTTAAAAAATTGGTTATACCAACAGACAAAAATTAAATTTTATCATAAAACAACCCGATAGAAACATAATGTCTATTTTAAAATTGTGTCTAAGATGATGGCGGCATAAATTAGGAAAAAGTTGAGGTCTCTCTACATGCCGGTCGCCAAAATTCATTACTGTTTTCTGAATTTTTGATTTTTAAAATTTTCGTTTTAGTTTTAAAATATAAAAAAAACTAACAGCACTTTCTTCTTTCCACTTTTTAAAATCTACAATATGGCACTGTTAAGGTTTTTATACGACGTTTCATCTCCGAAAAACCATCATCAATTTAATTTTTTTATATGACCACAAAAAAAGAAACACCTTGTATTTTTTATTAAAAATGTGTCACAGTTGATAGTTTTAAAGCCAAAAATAGGGAAAAATGAGCTTTAATATTTTCTTACTCCTGAATCCAGTAGGCGTTGGAACAATTGCAATATTTCTATTTGATCTGTCACAATATTTTCGAAAATGTTGTAGTATAGTTTGGAATTGTATTTGTTGTCGTTATCAGAATTTGAAGTGCGTTACGTGTTTTTGTTTAAGTGCTACGACGGAAAGAGAAAATTTCACAAACGAGGAAAAATTTGATATGCTGACTTATTACATCTTGTGCCATAAAAATTGGTTCATGTTATCCCGTAAAAAAACAATCGAACGAAGAAAAAGCGAATACTGTTCTACTATCCGTTCTTGAAAATCCTGACGTATCAACAAAACTAATCGAGCGTCGGACTGGAGTAGCTAGATCTACAGCCTCGTTCATTTTACAAAAGAAGAAATTTCATCCTTAGAATAAATTCAGAATTCATCAAAGTCTTAGACGTAGTGACGAGAGAAGGCGATCAATTTTTTTCGAACGGTGTACCAGAAAATCCGAAGAAGGTTAAGATTTTCCTTTTAAAATAATTTGATCAAGGAGTAAGTAGCAATCATTAACCACTGCTGGTTTTAACAAAATGGTGTCTGAGCGCATAATTCAAGAAATGTACACGTGTATTTGTCGCAGAGATTGTCTGAAAAATGGATTGGAACTAGAACGTGAAGCAGCTTCGCCAGCCCAATCACTGGATTTGATTCCGTTGAATTTTTTCCTCTGTGAAAATCCAAGTGTATGACACAACTTTTGAAGATGAAGAACAGTTATTGGTATCGGCTATAGAAGCAGTTAATACAATCTCATCAGAAATGTTAGGCCATGTTTTGAATTCTACAATTAACAATGACAAAATGTTGTTAGTTAATTAAATTTTTAAAACAAATACGAATATTAGAAAAATCAAAAATTCAAAAAATAATTTTTTGGAAAATTTTGAAAACTATAAACAATAATGAATTTTTGCGACGGGCATATAGTCTACTTTAAATAAGTCAACTTTTTCATAATTTAAACCACCGTGCAATTAAAAGCATGCAAAAATTTTTTTTTTGGTCCTTCAATCTCAACGCTGCTTATAACTCACCATACTTGAATCAAATATTTCTGCTTGTGGAAACAAAAAATTTAATATGATAAACTCTATCATTTTTGATTTTGTTCTTTGGCAACCGATAAAGTTTTCTATGTCTAAATTTTGATTTAAAACGCAGGGGGTTGTGCTTTTAATAAAAAAAATAACTGACACGAAGGATTTTTTTGGGATAATTAAAGTAGTGAGTAATAAAATAATAAATAAATAGTCTTATATTGCAATAATAAAAAGTAGTACGTATGGTTTTTGGAAAATTGTCTTGATTCGTTTACACCGAGCCATTTATACACTATTTTTAAAGATAGTGCAAATAAAATTAAAGTTTAGTCTATCTAGAGTTAAAAAACGTCCTAACAATTCTTTTTTGTAAAATCATTTGTTTTAATTATCAATAACAGGGTAAATAATTTCAACACGCGCTAGAAACAATCGTTTTTGGTCCTTCGAGCCAGCATCAACTTTTCCAACAACTCTCAATGCATATACCACCTTTATCAAAAATATCGCAATAGAAATTATTTAGGTATTTAAATCGGTTTCCAATATTTATATGCGTTTCTAGATTATTTCTAATTAAATAACTAGAAAAATCGATTAAATCATCCTTAAATTCCCAAACAAGAACCATCAACTTTTTTTTTAGTCTTTTTTTATACAACTTAAAATATCGTTATTTTTGTGTTTGTAACATAAATTTGACAGTTCGTGTTAATTAATTAAGAGAAAGATTTATTAAGTACTGATGTGTACTTATAGGAAAAAAATTTGGTCCTTCGAGTCAGCTTCAACTCTCCCTACAACTCAAAATTATCTCGTATTTTTATCAAAATTATCAATGGACACGAAGATACGCAAGCAATTATGAACTATATTTAGAAACATTATTTTTGTTCTTTCCAGTCGCCTACAACTTTCTCAATAATATGTTTTTTAATGTACTAAGACGGTGCAGTATATAATTTAGCTTAAAAAAAATTTTTTGGGTCCTTCGAGCCAGCTTTACCTCTACAGCTCAACATATTTTTTTGATAAAATATCTGATGATGTTTGTATTATTTAAAAAAATGGATTAGTATACTTTTTTTATTACAAATAATGACACAAAATTAGAAGAATGAAGATGACAGTTACAAAAATTTATAATTTAAACTGTAATGCAAAACTAGATATACCAATTTTTTGTTCGTGTGGTTTAATCTACTTTAAAAATAAATAAAAACAGTAACAATTGAATTCAGTTTAAAAAAACAATCATTTTGAGTTCATTAACCGGTTTGCGACGTTTGGTTTTATATTATTTTTTTATTAATAAATTTAAAAAATCGGTTATACCAACAGACAAAAATTAAATTTTATCATAAAACCGGAAAAAAACTTAATTTCTATTTTAAAAATGTGTCTAAGACGATGGTGGCATAAATTAGGAAAAAGTTGAGTTATTTAAGTTCTCTCTACATGCCGGTCGCCAAAATTCATTATTGATTTCTGAATTTTTGATTTTTAAAATTTTTGTTTCAAAAGATGAAAAAAAACTAACAGCACTTTCTTATTACCACTTTTTAAAATCTAACATATGACGTTTTTAAGATTTTTTATACGACGTTTCATCTCCGAGAAATCATCATCAACTTAATTTGTATTTTTTTATTAAAAATTTAACGATGTAACACAGTTTATAGTTCAAAGCCAAAAATAGGGAAAAATGAGCATTAATATTTTCATACTTCTGAATTTAGTAGGCGTTGGAACAATTGCAATATTTCTATTTCATCTGTCACAATATTGCCGAAAACGTTGTAGTATAGTTTGGAGTTGTATATGTTGTCGTTATAAGAATTTGAAGTGTGTTACGCGTTTTTGTTTAAGTGTTACGATGGAAAGAGAAAATTTCACAAACGAAGAAAAATTTGATATGTTACATCTTGTGGCATAAAAATTGTGTACTTGCTGAGAGATGTATTCTGATAATTGTCCCAAACAAAGACAACCCATTTTTAGTCGTTTGCTAATTTGGTTCATGTTATCCTCTAAAAAAACAATCTTACGAAGAAAGCTGGAGTAGTTAGATCTACAGCCCAATTTATTTTACAAAAGAATAAATATCATTTTTATAAACTCAGAATTTGTCAGGGTCTTAAACCTGGTGACGAGAGAACGCGATCAGTTGCGAATGATATACCAGAAATAAGTCCTCAATATCGATTTGGTTTTAATATGTGGATAAGCATGAAGATGCCTTGGATGAATTACATCTAACAATCATTAATCACTGCTGGTTTGAACAAGATGGTGTCCCAGCGCATAATTCAAAAAATGTACAAGAGTATTTGTCGCAGAGGTTTGGAACTTACAGTGAAGCAGCTTGGCCAGTCCGATCACCGGATTTGAGTCCGTTGGATTTTTTCCTCTGGAGTTATGTCAAAAACCAAGTGTACGACGCAACTTTTGAAAATGTATAACAGTTATTGGCATCGGCTATAACAGTAGTTAATACAATCTCATCAGAAATATTTGAACACATTAAGAATGACAAAGTGTTGTTAATTAATTGAATTTTTAAAATAATACGAATATTAGAAAAATCAAAAATTCAAAAAATTTATTTTTTTGGAAATTTTGAAAACGATAAATAATGAATTTTTGTGACGGGCATGTAGACATACTTTAAATAAGGCAACTTTTTATAATTTAAGCCACCGTGTATCTTTTCCCGTTAACAAGATCTTCAGCTGTGCATTCTTATCTTGGACATGTTGTATATCGTCATTCTTTGTGTTTTTTTGTAAAATAAATTTAAAAGTTAGTTCCTCAATATATACGCTAAGGCTACTTAGTATATAATTAAAAGCATGCAAAAAAAATTTTTTTGGTCCTTCGATCACAGCGCTGCTTATAACTCACCCTACTTGAATCAAATATTTGACGATGATGCGATTTCTTAGTTTATTATATCTAAAGTTGAATTCAGAATGTTTTTATTATTGTTTTAGCAATAATTTGAAGACTTGTAATAATTTTTTGACATTTTGTTTCAACGCCCACTAGATTAAAAAGTAAAAAAACTGTTTTCCTATTTTTGGCTTTAGAACCATAAATCGTTGAATTTACAATAAAAAGTTTGTTTCTTTTTTGTGACTATAAAAAAATTAAGTTGATGAGGCCATTTTGTCGACCTTAAAAAGTGGCAATGACAATATGTTGTTGGTTGATTAAATTTTTAAAACAAATACAAAAATTGGAAAAATCAAAAATTCTAAAAATTTAATTTTTTTGACAATTTTGAAAGCTATAACAATAACGAATTTTTGCGACCGGGATGTAGACATACTTTAAATAAGACAACTTTTTCCTAATTTAAGCCACCGTGTATCTTTTCATGTTAACAAGATTCCCATGCTGTTAATTCTTATCTTGGACACGTTATATATCGTCATTCTTTGTGTTTTTTTTGTAAAATTAATTTAAAAGTTATGTAAGTCAATATACACGCCAAGGCTGCTTAGTATGTAATTAAAAGCAAACAAAAAAAATTTTTTTGGTCCTTCGATACCAACGCTGCTTATAACTCACCATACTTGAATCAAATATTTCTCATTGTGGAGAGAAAAAAAGCTTCATCGGCGATCTGTGGTTAAAATGTTCCAAAGTTATTTTGTTTGCGATTTATTACCTACTAAAAGACAAGTAACTATAAACTACATTATGATAAAATGGTCCTTCGAGTTTGCTTCAGCTTTTTCTATAATTCGTTATGTTTTGATATAATATTTTTCAACATATTTACTACTAGCACATTTTTGTTTGGATAAATTGCAGTTCTGAAAAGGGCGAATACATAATATGTATAAAAACCACAAATTTTTTCAAAGATGGTGTAAAATTAACACTTCTACAAAACCATACTATGACTTTTTGAAAAAAAATGTTTATTACCCTTAGGAAAAAAATATCATTTTGGATTTTGCAAACCGATTTCTAATCTTTGAGATAATAGATTTTTGCACATTTTAATAAACTGATACATTGCATTAAATACGCTGGGAATTTGTTTTTGGTCTTTCGAGCCGGTTTTCAATTTGTAGATGTCAAGGTATTTAAATAAAGTTGTCATTAACTAGAAAATGAGACTTATTGCACCTGATTTGGACGATGCCTTGGATGATGCCAATGCTGGTTTCAACAAGATGGTTCCCCAGCGCATTTGGCGCAAAGGTTTCCTGAAAAATGAATTGGAACTCACAGTGAAGCAGCGTGGCCAGGTTAATCACCGGATTTGATTACGTTTTTTTATCTGGAGTTATGTGAAAAACCAAGCGTATGACTTTTGAAAACGAATAGTTATTGCCATCGGCTATAGCACCAGTTAATACAATCGCATCAGAAATGTTAGGCTATGTTTTGAATTCTATTGTAAAGAGGGCGTACTTGTGTATAGACAATAATGACACCCTATTTAAACACTTTTAATAATTTTTTGACATTATGTTTCAACGCCCACTAGATAAAAAGTAAAAGTTTTTTCCTATTTTTGGCTTTAGAACCATAATGTACGATACATCGCTGAATTTCCAATAAAAAGTTCTACCGATACAGGATGTTTCTTTTTTGTGCCCATATAAAAAATTTAAGTTGATAAGCATTTCTTGGAGACGAAACGTCGGTTAAAAAACTTGAAAACGCCATTTTGTAGAGCTTAAAAAGTGGCAATGACAAAATATTGTTAGTTTATTCAATTTTCAAAACAAATGCAAAAATGTGAAAAACCAAAAATTCATTAAATTTAATTTTTTGGAAAGTTTTGAAAACGATAAACAATAACGAGTTTTTGCGACCGGCATGTAGTCCGAGTTGAAGCCACCGTGTATCTTTTCCCGTTACCAAGGTCCCCATGCAGTGCATTCTTATCTTAGACACGTTGTATATCGTCATTCTTTGTATTTTTTTGTAAAATAATTTTAACAGTTAGTTAAGTAATATACATGCTAAAGCTACTTAGTATGTAATTAAAAACAAGCAAAAAAAATTTTTTTGGTCCTTCGATCTCAACGCTGCTTGTAACTCACCATACTTGAATAAACGATGATGCGATTAATTACTTTTCTTAGTTCTAAAGTTGAGTTAAGAATGTTTTGATCTACTAACACAGTACTACGCAAGCAATAATTTAAACACTTATATTACTTTTTTGACATTTTGTTTCAACGCCCACTAACCTACAAAAGTAAACAAACTTATTTTAGCTTTAGAACCATAAACCGTTGAATTTACAATAAAAAGTTTTTCTGACTATAAAAAAAATTAAGTTGAGGATTTTTTGGAGACGAAACGTCGGTTAAAAACCTTGAAAACGCCATTTTGTAGAGCTTAAAAAGTGGCAATGACAAAGTGTTGTTGGTTTATTCAATTTTTAAAACAAATCCGAAAATGGAAAAAATCATAAATTCATAGTTAGTCAATATACCTATATGCTAAGGCTACTTAGTATGTAATTAAAAGCAAGTAAAAAAAATTTTTGGTCCTTCGATCTCAACGCTGCTTATAACTCACCATACTGGAATCAAATATTTCTCATTGTGGAAACAAAAAAAGCTTCATCGGCCATCTGCGATTAAACTGTTCCAAAGTTACTTTGCTTGCGATTTATTATCTACTAAAACACAAGTAACTATAAACTACATTATGATAAAATGGTCCTTCGAGTTTGCTTCAGCTTTTTCTATGATTCATTATGTTTTGATAAAATATCTTTCAACATATTCACTACTACCACATTTTTGTTTGGATAAATTGCAGTTCTGAAAAGGGCGAATACATAAAATCTATAAAAAAAAAACAAATTTTTTCAAAGACGGTGTAAAATTATAGGAGTATTTGTCGCAGAGGTTTCCTGAAAAATGAATTGGAACTCACAGTGAAGCAGCTTGGCCAGACTGACCGAATTTGAGTACGCTTTTTCCTCTGGAGTTATGTGAAAAAACCAAGTGTATGACGCAACTTTTGAAAATTAAAAGTTATTGTCATAGCAGTAGTTAATATAATTGCATCAGAAATGTTAGGCTATGTTTTTAATACTACTGGAAATCGTGCGTACTTGTGCATAGAAAATCATGGCAACCTATTTGAACACTTGTAATAATTTTCTGACATTTTGTTTCAACGCCCACTAGATTAAAAAAAAATTATTTTTTCCTGTTTTTGGTTTTAGAACCATAATGTACTATATATCTTTGAATTTAAAAAGTTCTAACGGTACATGGTGTTTCTTTTTTTTGTGGCCATAAAAAAAAGTAAGTTGATAGGGTTACTCGGAGACCAAACGTCGAATAAAAAACTTGAAAACGCCATTTAGTAGAGCTTAAAAAGTAGCAATGACAAAGTGCTGTTAATTTATTGAATTTTTAAACAAATCCAAAATTTTGAAAAATTAAAAATTCAAAACATTTTATTTTTTGTAAAATTTTGAAAACGAATGAATTTTTGCCACTGGCATGTAGACATACTCTAAATAAGGCAACGTTTTCCTAATTTAAGCCACCGTGTATCTTTTCCCGTTAACAAGACCTCGAGCTGTACATTCTTATCCTCGACACGTTGTAAAAAAAATTTTTTTGGTCCTTCGATCTCAACGCTGCTTATAACTCACCATACTTGAATCAAATATTTCTCATTGTGGAAACAAAAAACTGCATCGGCGATCTGCGATTAAAATGTTCCAAGGTTACTTTGCTTGCGATTTATTATCTACTAACACGCAAGTAACTCTAAACTGCATTATGATAAAATGGTCCTTCGAGTTTGCTTCAGCTTTTTCTATGATTCATTATGTTTTGATAAAATATCTTTCAACATATTCACTACTAGCACTTTTTTGTCTGAATAAATTGCAGTTCTGAAAAGGGCGAATACATAAAATCTACAAAAACCACAAATTTTTTCAAAGACGGTGTAAAATTAACACTTCTACAAACCCAAACTATGACGTTTTGAAAAACATTATTTATTACCTTTAGAAAATAAATGTAATTTTGGATTTTGCAAACCGGTTTCCAATCTTTGATCGGGAATAGATTTTTGCACATTTTAATGAACTAATACATTACATTAAATAAGCTGGGAATTTGTTTTTGGTCTTTCGAGCCGATTTTCAATTTGTAAATGTCAAGGTATTTAAATAAAGATGTCATTGACTAGAAAATGAGACTTATTGTACCGGATTTGGACGATGCGTTGGATGAATTACCTCTAACAATAAATAACTACTGGTGGTTCCAACAAGATGGGGCCCCAGCTTATGTATTTGTCGCAGAGGTTTCCTGAAAAATGAATTGGAAATCACAGTGAAGCAGCTTGGCCAGGCTAATCACCGGATTTGAGTACGTTTTTTCTTCTAGAATTATGTGAAAAACCGAGTGTATGATGCAACTTTTGAAAATTAATAGTTATGGGCATCGACTATAGCAGCAGTTAATAAAAACGCATCAGAAATGTTAGGCTATGTTTTAAATACTACTGGAAAGAGTGCGTACTTAGATAGAAAATAATGGCATATGGTCATAATGTACCATACATCGTTGTATTTCCAATAAAAAGTTCTAACGGTACAGGGTGTTTCTTTTTTTGTGACCATATAACAAAAAATTAAGTTGATAGGGTTACTCAGAGACCAAACCTCGGATAAAAAACTTGGAAACGCCATTTTGTAGAGTTTAAAAAATGGCAATGACAAAGTGTTGATGGTTTATTGAGCTTTTAAAACAAATACAAAATTTGAAAAAATCAAAAATTCAAAAAAAATTAATTTTTTGTAAAATTTTGAAAACGATAAACAATAATGAATGTTTGCGACCGGCATGTAGACATACTTTAAACAAGGCAAGTTTTTCCTAATTTAAGCCACCGTGTATCTTTTTCCGTTAACAAGATCTCCAGCTGTACATTCTTATCTTCGACACGTTGTAAAAAAATTCTTTTGGTCCTTCGATCTCAACGCTGCTTGTAACTGACCATACTTGAATAAACGATGATGCGATTAATTACTTTTCTTAGTTCATTATATCTAGTTGAGTTAAGAATGTTTTGATCTACTAACAGTACTACGCAAGCAATAATTTAAACACTTATAATATTTTTTTGACATTTTGTTTCAACGCCCACTAAATTAAAAAGTAAAAAAACTTATTTTGGCTTTAGAACCATAAATCGTTGAATTTACAATAAAACGTTTTAAAGATATAGGGTGTTTCTTTTTTTTTGTGACTATAAAAAAATTAAGTTGATGAAGATTTTTAGAGACGAAACGTTGGTTGAAAACCTTGAAAACGCCATAAAAAGTGGCAATGACAAAGTGTTGTTTTTAAAACAAATACGAAAATGGGAAAAGTCATAAACTCGTAGTTACTCAATATACATGCTACGGCTACTTCGTATGTAATTAAAAGCAAGCAAAAAATTTTTTGGTCCTTCGACCTCAACACTGCATACTTGAATCAAAGATTTCTCATTGTGGATACAAAAAAAGATTCATCAGCGATCTACGATTAAAATGTTCCAAGGTTACTTTGCTTGCGATTTATTATCTACTAAAACACAAGTAACTCTAATCTGCATTATGATAAAATGGTCCTTCGAGTTTGCTTCAGCTTTTTCTATGATTCATTATGTTTTGATAAAATATCTTTCAACATATTCACTACTAGCACATTTTTGTTTGGATAAATTGCAGTTCTGAAAAGGGCGAATACATAAAATCTATAAAAAAAAACAAATTTTTTCAAAGACGGTGTAAAATTAATACTTTTACAAAACCAAACTATGACGTTTTGAAACAAAATGTTTACCTTTAGAAAAAAATGTAATATTAGATTTTGCAAACCGGTTTCCAATCTTTGATCGGGAATAGATTTTAGCACATTTTAATAAAATAATACATTACATTAAATACGCTGGGAATTTGTTTTTGGTCTTTCGAGCCAGTTTTCAATTTGTAGATGTCAAGGTATTTAAATAAAATTGTTAATGACTAGAAAATGAGACTTATTGCAACTGTTTTGGACGATGCCTTGGATGAGTTAGCAATAATGAACTACTGCTGGTTTCAACAAGACGGTGCCCCAACGCATAATTCAAGAAATGTACAGGAGTATTTGTCGCAGAGGTTTCCTGAAAAATGAATTGGAACTCACAGTGAAACAGCTTGGCCAGGCTGATCACCGATTTTGAGTACGCTTTTTCCTCTGGAGTTATGTGGAAAAAACAAGTGTATGACGCAACTTTTGAAAATTAAAAGTTATTGTCATAGCAGCAGTTAATACAATTGCATCAGAAATGTTAGGCTATGTTTTTAATACTACTTGAAAGAGTGCGTACTTGTGCATAGAAAATCATGGCAACCTATTTGAACACTTGTAATAATTTTCTGATATTTTGTTTCAACGCCCACTAGATTAAAAAGCAAAATTATTTTTTCCTGTTTTTGGTTTTAGAACCATAATGTACGATACATCTTTGAATTTAAAAAGTTCTAACGGTACAGGATGTTTCTTTTTTTGTGGTCATATAAAAAAATTAAGTTGATAGGGTTACTCGGAGACCAAACGTCGAATAAAAAACTTGAAAAAGCCATTTAGTAGAGCTTAAAAAGTGGCAGTGACAAAGTGCTGTTAATTTATTGAATTTTTAAAACAAATCCAAAATTTGGAAAAATTAAAAATTCAAAACATTTTATTTTTTGTAAAATTTTGAAAACGATAAGCGAATGTATTTTTGCCACTGGCATGTAGACATACTCTAAATAACGCAACTTTTTCCTACTTTAAGCCACCGTGTATCTTTTCACATTAACAAGATTCCCATGCTGTGCATTCTCATCTTGATTATTATCTTCATATCGTCATTCTTTGTTTTTTGTAAAATAAATTTAAAAGTTATGTAAGTCAGTATACACGCCAAGGCTGCTTAGTATGTAATTAAAAACAAACAAACAAAAATTTTTTGGTCCTTCGATCTCAGCGCTGCTTATAACTCACCGTACTTGAATCAAATATTTCTGGTTGTGGAAACAAAAAAGGCTTCATCAGCGATCTGCAATTAAAATGTTCCAAGGTTACTTTGCTTGCGATTTATTATCTACTAAAACACAAGTAACTATAAACTGCATTATGATAAAATGGTCCTTCAAGTTTGCTTCAGCTTTTTCTATGATTCATTATGTTTTGATAAAATATCTTTCAACATATCTACTACTAGCACATTTTTGTTTCGATAAATTGCGGTTCTGAAAAGGGCGAATACATAAAATCTACAAAAAGCACAAATTTTTTCAAAGACGATGTAAAATTAACACTTCTACAAAACCAAACTATGACGTTTTGAAAAAAAAAGTTTATTACCTTTAGAAAAATTTTGGATTTTGCAAACCGGTTTCCAATTATTGATCGGGAATAGATTTTTGCACATTTTATTGAACTAATACATCACATTAAATAAGCTGGGAATTTGTTTCTGGTCTTTCGATCCGATTTTTAATTTGTACATATCAAGGTGTTTAAATAAAGATGTCATTGACTAGAAAATGAGACTTATTGTACCGGATTTGGACGATGCCTTGGATGAATTACCTCTAACAATAAATAACTACTGGTGGTTCCAACAAGATGGTGCCCAAGCGCATGTATTTTTCGCAGAGGTTTCCTGAAAAATGAATTGGAACTCACAGTGAAGTAGCTTGGCCAGGCTAATCACCGGATCTGAGTACGTTTTTTCATCGAGAGTTATGTGAAAAACCAAGTGTATCATGCAACTTTTGAAAATTAATAGTTATTAGCATCGGCTATAGCAGCAGTTACTAGAAACGCATCAGAAATGTTTTTAATACTACTGGAAAGAGTGCGTACTTAGATAGAAAATAATGGCCACATATTTGAACACATGTAATAATTTTTTGACATTTTGTTTCAACGCCCGCTAGATTAAAAAGCAAAACTTATTTTTTCCCATTTTTGGTTTTAGAACCATAATGTACCATACATCGTTGTATTTCCAATAAAAAGTTCTAACGGTACAGGGTGTTTGTGGCCATATAACAAAAAAAAAGTTGATAGGGTTACTCAGAGATCGGATAAAAAACTTGAAAATGCCATTTTGTAGAGCTTAAAAAATGGCAATGACAGTATTGATGGTTTATTGAGTTTTTAAGACAAATCGAAAATTTGGAAAAATCAAAAATTCAAAAAAATTAAATTTTTTGTAAAATTCGATCTCAACGAGAAATATTTGAGTCAAGTATGGTGAGTTATATGGTATTTGATTCAAATATTTCTCGTTGTAGAAACATAAAAATTTCCATCGGCGATCTTCAATTACAATGTTCCAAAGTTACTTTGTTTGCGATTTATAATCTACTAAAACACAAGTAATTCGAAACTGCTCCAGATTTTTCTATGATTCATTATGTTTTGATAAAATATCTTTCAACATATTCACTACTAGCACATTTTTGTTTGGATAAATTCCAGGGCGAATACATAAAATCTACAAAAACAACAAATTTTTTCAAGCATGGTGCAAAATTAACCAAAGTATGGCGTTTTGAAAAAAAATGTCATTTTGTGTTTTTCAAACCGGTTTCCAATTTTTGAATGAAATCGATTTTCGTTCAATTTAATAAACTCATATAAATACGCTGGAGATTTATTTTTGGTCCTTCGTGCCGGTTCTCAATTTCTAAATGTTATTACACAAAAATGTCATTGACTAGAAACTGAGACTTATTTTGTCCTGCGATAGTAAAAAAGAATTATTGGCGAAGCCACGTTTATACGATAATAGTGCAATTAAAACTAAAACTGTTTCGAGGATTATTACGTTTTTACCGATTAAATTTAATAAAAAATGTTTTTATACTAAAACTAGTTCGGTGTGGTCGTACTCAATAAAACGTCGGGTTTCGTAAAAAATAATTTATGGTCCTTCTATCCGATTCAAATATTCTAATAAAAACAATAACGTGTATTACTTTGTTTTGTCTAAAACGATGTGACCAAAATTAATGTTTTTCTACAATTAAGCACATTTTCGATAGATTAAGAATAAGGACGTCTACTAAAAACAATTAAATTGTTGCTTGCAATTGTTTTTCTTGTAATCAAGACGTGTTCAAATAAGGTAAACGTACGTGTGATTACTAAACTTCACGTTCAAGTTAACAGATTAAATTCGGACAAAAAATGTTTTTGACAGCTTCCTATATATTCACAAAAAACGTATTGCGAATAGGTGCATATTTTGTTTCTCAAAAAGTGACACGCTACATTTGGAACAAAATAATTTTTGGTCCTTCGACCCAGTTATAACTTAACGCCTAAAACAAAACTAGCCTGCGTGTCTTTAGAAAATCTATTTTATGAGTATATCTGAGGGTAAAAAACTTGAGATGATCAAGTCAAGGTGAAAATTACCAAAATGTAAACTTTTTCAATTGTGTCGCTATTAAATTTGTTAAAAGAAAGTAAAAGTGCTACCTGCTGTTTTATTCGTTGTCTGTTGGTGTTCGTTTTCTGCGGTTTTGTTCATCACGGTAAGATTCTGTATTCTTACCTGAAAAAAAAACCTGTGTTAATTTCTTATTGGTCCTTCGAACCGGATATTTTGATTAAAAAATAATATCTACTTCAAATTTAATAATTTATAAAAAACGACTAACTGTGTAAAAGCCGTTTTCTGTTTAAAAAATTTTTTTGTTGTAAACATCGTTGGGGCGACAATTAGGACGAAATCATTAAGCAAATGAGTACGTAACCTTTTTGAACTAAGTTCGAATATAAATTGAAGTATGTAAGTTAAAGCGTATCAAAGTAATTAATGTGAAAATCCTAATAAGTTAATAAAACTAAAGATCGTAATTATGCGAAGACATATAAGTCTGCCGGTGCTGCGAATGTCAATTAATGCGAGTTAATTAAATAATTCATTACTGACAAACTCGAAAAAAAACGTGTAAAGTATACGGTTAGAAAGTACAATTATTGGAAAGTGTGTAAAATAGATCATAGACGCGTACGCTTGTCCTTCTCTTGTTCAAACAAGGTTCCGATTGCGGCTGTGCATTTACAAGGCGTAAAGGACGCGAAATCGTAGTAGAACTCATTGAATTGTAAACCAACAGACCCGAACCGCAACACAAAAATTTAATCCAAGTCTTATTATCAATTATCATTTTCCTTTCGTTCATTTCGTCGTTTTCGAAAAGTGCGTACGCGCGCGCCTCATCGTTTTTACACAAGAATATAATGACGCGATTAAGGATCAAACCATTAAGGGTTTAAGGACGGCTGCTTCCGACGACAATTAGGGCGCCTCTCGACGACCGCAAACACCCCCTTGTTTTATATAAGACCCCTTTTAGATTTAATTGCTGAGTGTGAGAAACTTAAATGACTGATTTTTCTTCCAGGTATTAGCCGGGTCGGGAATCAGAGGTTGGTTGGATGGATCTTTGGAGCCTCACAATTGGTTAAAGTTAATTAATAGCAACGCCAAGAAGTCTTCGTCGAATTTACGCCATTTCCTCCAAAGCGGACAAGTGAGTACCAATACTCGCCTCGATCGATTTTTAAAAATAACGTTTCCACAGTTATGGTACGAAACTTGCGTGGACATTTCGGTTGGTACCGAATTGGTTTTGGGATCGAAGGAGCCGTTGGATTTACAAGAAATGTTCGGCGATCCGAATGCGTCGATTGACGATTTCGCCAGTAGAGAAACAGGTACGGTACTTCCGGTTCTTGTAGCTAACGGAAATAAAGAATTGCGTGATTGACAACATTCAGTGAACTATGAATCTTTTTCTCTTTATTAATTTTAAATATATTCGACCGGAAGACGGTGACCAACAATATCCTGCACCTGGCGCTCGTGAACTTTTTGACTCGATTTGACACGTAAATTGCCTTCAATCGCAGAGTGATTTATTCCACCGAAAACAGGAAGATTTAAATTACCGTAACTGACTTAACATTTTTCTCGGTCAAATCAAAAGTCAATAGATTAAAAAAAAAAAAGAAAAATTTGACGCACACGCCTTTGACATGTGTATACCGGGGTCGGAACTATTAACAACAAAAGATGAATATGTCACAGAGCTACTAAACAACCCCCAAAACATACATGCAAAAGGGTAAATCAAATGAACCCTATAATAAATCTGATTAATTCCAGCTGCGCATTTTGCAAAACATTTTTGGCTCTTAAACTACTTAAAAAAGCCGGGGAGATTAATTTCAAAGCCATCTTGATAACACTACGACTGCTCGATTATGCAACTTTTTGACCGGATATAAAAAATTTCGTTCATCTGTTTCCTGGAGTGGATCGAAAAAATTAACATGCATTTGTCAGAAAGATATGAAACGATAGCTCATTGCCATATGGCACCGTTAACCCCGCGTTACACGATTTGGGAAATTCGCCCTCTCTTTTTAAGCTTTCTCCGGGGAAAAAAGACCGAAAATTACGTGCATAATTACACAACAACACCTGACTTTAACGGATTTAATATTGGAGAAAAATTTCGATCGTAGTTGGCCTAGAGAACAAAATGTATGGATTTACACAATAGTCACGTGTCTCGGGTCGTGTCAGCGCCCACCCGGATTAACACGGTCCCATTGTAGACGCCGAACCCTTTCCCGATGAAGTTGTCACTTAATATACAGAGCGTCAAATATTATTTATGGTTTTGATGTAGTTATAATACGTAATGTCTAACGAAATAAAAGGCAGACAGATGGGTTAAGTCACGGATATATTGCGGCGATATTACCGAGATAAACATTTTTGGGGTTTACTAAATTGTTTCTATGATTGATGATATTGTTTGCGATAAGTTTCTCATTTTTTTGGAGGGGAAAAAGCGTATATTTAGTTCTGCTCCAAATGCTTTACAGGTGTCTGGTTTTCGCGTTCCAAGTTTTTTGAAACGGAACTGGGCCAGCTTTTTAATCATCCCATAAGGCACACAATTTAAATTTTAACGAACGCAATTGAATTCCAAAGTGTGGGAACACCAGAAAGCGTTAAAATGTAACGAAAATTTTCTTTATAATACGAGACATCAAGAACATGACTGGTAAATAACCAACTGTGCCATTAAACGCTGAAGAAAAATTAAATGCTAGTAAAACATCAAACGTTTCGTTTTTGCTTTGTTTCAGAAAATTAAAACAAAAAGTCTTCAGTGCAAAAAATACTTTTTTTTATTGCTCGGTAATCATTAATCAAACTTTTTAAATATTTGTAGACGGTCGTGAGATATCAATCATAAAAAGTGATAAAAAACAACCAACTTTTTTGTTTTTTTTGAACAGCTAATCATGTTGGAGTACCCGGAATTGTCGTATTCTTCTGTTTGTTTTTGGTATAACAACCTATAAAATATAAAACTAAAAACTCCATTTTAATTTAACGTAGTTTGCTAAAACTTTCAAAAAACCGAAAAAACCGTTAAACAAAAAATAAGCCCTGTACTAACTTGATTTTTTTAAATTTATTGATACTGCCTCTTCTGCAGCATTTTTTAAATAAAATAATTTCATTGTGTAACTTTCTTATATTTCATTTTGAAGTTTATAGAATTGTTTTTGATTAGGAATTGGAGAAAATTTCGTTTGTTTCAGAAAAATGAAAACAGTTAAAGAAACAACCCAATAAAAATATAATTTTTAATATTCACAAAAAAAAATAATTAAAAAAAACTGCGCTTTAAACTCGTTTACCTTTTTCGTAAACACATTTGTACGAAATATTTTCTTAAGAATATTTATAATATAAATTTTGTTTGAGGGTTGATCTTTATTTGCCAATTTTGTATCAAAATATTTTACGTTTAATTTATTTTAGCAATCGTTTTGATTTTTTTACATTTGACAATTTCCGTGCGTGGCTTGATAAAATAGACAAAAATTAGTCAAGACCGTTACAAAAACCATAAAAAAATCACTAGAAATCCCCACTACGAAATAATTTTTTAATGTTCACAACAAACACCCACTATTGAGTACGTTTGACGTTTCACCCTACATTGAGGTATGCGCCCTGTACGTACGATACATATGTGTAAAACAAGGTGGAAAGATTTCAACTCTGACCCTCGAGTGGGGTGGCAGGTGACTTTATAGTTTAACAGTTAATTGTGTGCTTTAAGGATCGCAACACAGTGGTACCGCCGAAAACGATCGCGAAGATGAAAGCGAAGACGAATCCGAAACGCGTTGCTCCGTATGCGATCAACCTTTCACAGATTTAGATAAGTAAGTATGAAATTTTATTATTAATATGCGCAACTTGTTTTTATCTTTATAATCTAGTCGGCTTGTTTGTCTTTTGTTTTGTAATTCTTGCCTAGTTGATGCGTGCGTGATGATGATGCCATTGCAGACAACGCTCGGCGGATTTATTATTAATGAAACTGTGTTGTTTTAAACAATCGATTTTTAAAACTTTTTGTCGGAAAAAAGCGTAATTGAAATGCACAAGTTTTTTAATAAGCGATTTTGTTGTGGCGATGTCACTGTCAGAGTTAAAACGGTTCGGATTCACGCGATTCCACTTATTATCAATAAAAACAGTGGAGAAGTTAATGCCTACATTATAATGAAATCAATTAATAAATAATTTATTTATTTCACGCTACGATCACAACTACTTTACTACTAAACCACCACCAGATGATTTAGTTCACATGGTAAAAATTAGGACTAATACATCACGCTACGTTCCATCAATAATCGAAGAGTAAAAATTAAGCGCGGCGATTGTTTTGTTTATTCTTATAATCGATTTATTTGACCACGTCTCTTTATAAATAAGTTTTGATTGCGGTATGATTAGGTAGTAGGCGTGATTAGAGGGTTTTCGTACGGCGCGATTTCATTTGTTTAAAATCGTTACGTTTTTCTGGCGGCACATTTAAAACAAAATTATCAAACGTTTGAACATTGACTTGAAAAGATTAAGAGATAATCTGTACTATTTTTTTAGATTAGACGAGCATTTAATTGTGAAGCACAATTATCGAAAAGACGAGTTTCGTTGCGACCTCTGCCCAAAATCGTACTCCCACAGACCCTGCCTTTTGAAACACCGCGCTTTAGCTCATGGTGAAACCAGAAAGTATCACTGCGAAAACTGCACGAAAGTAAGTAGTATTTTTTGTTTGATGCGTGTAGTAACAGTGTTCTAAGGTTTTTACAGATCCAAGTAACCTTCAGCGGCACATCAGAACCCACCACGTAGGAGCGCGCTCGCACGCGTGTCCCGAGTGCGGCAAAACGTTCGCGACTTCGTCTGGATTAAAACAACACACGCACATTCACTCATCAGTCAAACCGTTTCAGTGCGAAGTCTGTTTCAAGGTAAGTTTTTCGAGCACTACCCATCAAACTTAACCATGTTTATTTCCAGGCGTACACTCAATTCTCGAATTTGTGTCGTCATAAACGAATGCACGCGGATTGTCGAATGCAAATCAAGTGCGTCAAATGCGGACAATCCTTCTCAACTGTAACTTCCTTATCGAAACATAAACGCTTCTGTGATACAACAACATCGGCACCGCCGATGAGCACGCCACCTTCGCTACCGATGAACCCAATGGCCAACAACAATCCATTTTCGATGTATAGGCCACCAGCCGCTTGTCACTTGCCTTTCTTCCCAAGCCATTTTCCACCCTATCCACCAATATTCCCACCAACTGGTCCACCGCCTTCCTTCATCAACCCGCTCTTGTTCAATCACCTTCCCAAATTAAAAATGGAAGATCACATACCATCGAAACGGATGCGAATGATCAGTCCTGAAAGGACATCGCCGTTGAAAGATCGAATTACACCACCGCAAGTACCTAGCGTGAACGCGAAAATAAGTCCGCCGACGGCCGAGGAGGCTTGTTCAAACTTAATGCCATCACCGGCCAGACCACCGACTAGTGCGGTCTTCAACAACCCCAGGGACCAAATATCCAAAGACAGTAACGGATGCGACGACTTTGATTTTCCTCGCGATTTGACTAAGAGCAACGAGGAGCGTTGCCGCAGCGTGTCGAAATCGTCGAGTAGCGACGAAGGCGATCAACCTTTGGATTTGAGCGTGGGTAAAAAATCTCCGATTATATCGGTCGACGTCGAAGAACCGGTAAGGCAACCGTCGCGCGAGCTGACACCGAGAAAAATCGAAGAAGATCGAATTGAAGTTGTGGACGTTGAAGAGCAAAGTACCAAAGGATTAGAACACAAAAATTCGACTCCACAAATGGCGTACCCACGCCCCATACACCCAATCTTCTTAGAAATGTACCGACCAAATTTTCATTCGTTACAACCGCAAGCCAACGATAGATTGTTGCATCCATTTGGTCCCAGGCACTTTCCGTTCATGAATCCTCTGCAACACGCCAGAAATTTCGATCTGCTTCGTCCGACTTTGCAGAATTTCGGGGGCGTTAAACCGTATCACGATGTAATTCAGCATCAACAAAGCCAAAACAAGATAAAGGATCGTTACGCATGTAAATTTTGCGGTAAGGTCTTTCCTAGATCGGCGAATTTGACTAGGCATTTGCGTACGCACACTGGCGAGCAACCGTACAAGTGCAGGTACTGCGAGCGCTCGTTCAGCATTTCGAGTAATCTGCAGAGACATGTGCGCAACATCCACAATAAGGAAAAACCGTTTAAGTGTCCATTGTGCGAACGTTGTTTCGGTCAACAGACTAATCTAGATAGACATTTGAAAAAACACGAACAGGACGACGGTAACGGCGGCACGGTCATTGCCGATTCGCCTGGTAGTAGCAACGAAAACGAGAGAGAGGACGCGTATTTTGACGAAATACGTAATTTTATGGGGAAGGTGACTTATTCCGGTTCAAACTTTAACCAGACTCAGTTGTACAACTCCCAACACAACCAAACGATGGACGTGGGCAAAGAAGAAGACGACTCCGAAACTTATTCAGAAGGCACGTCACCAATCGAAGATTTCTCGAAGAATAAATTAGACACTGGAGGTGTTAAACAAGAAAAGGAAGAAATTTTGAACAACAACGATCATAACTTAGAAATATCAACTTAGTATTAGTTGCGTAACTAGTAAGGACAATTTCTGTATATGTAACAATGTCATTACCAAACCAACAGTAAGTTTTCCATCACCCCAATCATAGTAGGTTATTCAGTCTTTGTCAATTGTTTCAACCAGCACTCTAGATTTTAATTCATAATCACAGCTGTTACATAAACAGAGGAACAAAACGCTCAAAACCTGTCCTTACAAAGTTGATTTGTTTAATTTAAAATAGTTCCTACTTAATCCTTCGTCAATTTTGTAAAAGCACCTTTTTAAGGACTTTTTAATATACATGTTTGTGCACAGAATTTTTGAGATTTAGCAATTTTTATTGTACATAATTTTTTAATGTAAATAATTTGTTTTTTGTAAATACAGGGTGCAATAATCGTGAACCCAATCAAATTTCTGTACCAGACGACTACGACGATCAAAGATGTCGAAAACAACCAAAGCTTTTTTTTTGATACAATTTGTACAAATGTTTGATATTAGATGTTAAGCCTACTTTAATTGTTCACGTACTACAATACAATACCTTTAGCTTAAAGTACTTAATTAATTAACAATTAGGAATAAATAAGTAATTAAACAAAAATAGTTGTACAAAAATGGAAATAAAAAACTTCTCTCAGAAAGAAATTCTCTTTAGAACAGAAACAATCGTATCTAATTGTCCTTCAGGTAGCTACCAGCTACTATTAGATCTTAAGTGAAAGTGCTAACACCCACCCCGCCTTCAATGCGTAACATTAATTCATCATTATTACCGTTACCGTTACCTTTTTTTGGTCCCGATCTGGTTTACGTAACACATATCAACTGTAATTAATCCAATTAAGAGTTAATGTGTGTTGTACGCGTCTAATTTTCGCGAAGAAGAAATTGATTAAATTCATCTAACTAAAATTACTTGTAATTATTTAGTTATTAATTTGCGTCATTTTTATAACAAGGTAATTGGGAGAAATCTTTGCCACCATTACAAAATTCTGATTAGATTTCCGTTTCATTAAACACACGGTTGCGTATACAAATTTTTTTAATTCAATGGCAATGTGCCAATCTATCGTTTACATATCTAAACAAATTCAACATTTTGCAATTGTTATAATTACATGTCGAATTTGATCGGTTATTGTTTGAGGAATTTCTACAAGGCGTTCCCAACTGGATTTCAAATTGTTATTACTTGTAGAATTAACTTTAAAAAATGTATGTTAACCGATTAATAGTCGATTTTTATATACTGGTTAAATATTGTATAAAAATATAAGCTGTGTAGACTTGCCAATTGTAGCAAAATAAAACGTTGAATTGGTGTATAAACCGGTTAACACCTAATAATTTTTACCAATTTTATTTTACAATATATGTAAACTATGTAAAAATTTACTTACAGTGTCAATACAATAACCGTTAACAGTCTACTAATGTAAACCTAAGAAATCGGTTACAAGATTTAGGTTATTGAAGCGTAACCAGTTCATAATAAGTATGTAAAGCAAATTGTTTATAATAAAAAAAATTCGTTAAACAGTGATGAAGCCAACTGTTACTTTATAAAAAAAAGATTATGAGTTTAATGAGACAGATAACTGATAATTGATTAACCGGATTCAATCGGTTAACGACTATTATTACTAACAACTGTTGATTTACTTAAGTTACATTTTTATATAAATCAAGTTCAATTCGTTTTGTAAATCTAATATAGCAAAACCGGTTTCAATTGTATATTGGCTGATGTTTATAGTAATTGTTCCATGGCTCAATTCAAATTTATAACCGGTTATCAAAATTTAGTTAGCTAATTAACGAAATATGAAAACTCAAAAAAATCAATTAACCGGTTTTATGAAAACTGGCTTGACAGTCAGTCTCACAAAACTAGTTTCTTTCGGTTAAATTAAACTTCGTTTGCTGATATCTGAGTATGATGGGCATTGACTTTATAAACCGGTTAAGGCAATTAAGCCAGGACACAGAAAAATTAAATTTAAGAAATCTTTCTAAGGTTGCTATAAAAAAAATTGTGGAACAGCAGGTTAAAACTAAATTCTTATAGAAATTTGATGTAATAACAACACCAACTGCATAACCAAAATGTAACCAGTTAGTTAATTGCCGCAGAAAACTGATATATGAGAAATTATCATTACAACGTTATTCTAGCTAAAGCTAATCTTGGATACAACCGAGAAGGAAAAACCTTTTGATCAAATTTTATATAAAGACAACATTTATAAAATTTACATTGATTAACCGGTTACGATAACTAAAATACTGGAGACCATAAAAATATATTAAAAAAATCAACAATCAAGCATTGTTTTCTAAAATAATATAAAGCAAGAAAGAAGTTATTTTAATAAAAGTCACTAAAAATCAATTAACTTGTCACCCAAAAATCCAAAACGTTAAAGATAAAAAATCACTATGACAGTGTTTATATAAGCAATTGGTGTTCTGTAAAACATCCAGATAATATATACTTTTGAGTAAAATTTCATGTAAAGGTTACACGAAGCTCACTACAATAAAACTGACTACCAATCAATTAACCCGTTAGTCAAACCGGCAACATAAAAGATAAACAAATCATTAATATAATGTTGATCTAAGAAACGTCTTATAGAACAACCGGTTAATATAATTTTTTGTGAACCAACTTTAGTAAATCTCGCAAAAAATTAATTAAACGGTTAAACAAAATACCAAACCAAATACGTGAAACTAAAAAAATCATTATTACATGGTTGATAAATAAATATGGCTATCTATAAAACGATCTACAATCTGATCGGTTAAGTTTTATGTGAAGACAAAACTGATGCCCAAAATTACCCGGGTAATTAATTAAGGAAACCGGAAAAAAACAATTATAAAAAATCATCACTATAACGTTGATATAAGATAACGTTGATCCAAGGTTTTAAGATACAAAATCATCATCATAACGTTAACATAAAGAACTGTTTCATAAAACAACAAGTTAAAACAACCTTTTGTATCAAATTTGATGTAAAGATCACTAATAAAAAGAAATAAAAATTATTTAATACATTAGTCAAACTAGAAAACCGAAAACATAAAAACTCATTATTATAACGTTGATATAAGATAACGTTGATTCTTAAAATAACAGGTTAATACAATATTTTGAGATTAAATTTGATATGAAGGCATTAAATAGTTACTCCATTAAAGCTCTTTAAAAATTAATGCCCCGGTTACTGAAAATGAGAAACTCAAAATTTTAAAATACAAGATCATTATAAATACGTTAACATAAAGAACTGTTTCATAAAACAACAGGTTGAAACGACCTTTTGCATCAAATTAGATGTAAAGATTACACAAAAGATGCAATAATAAAATTCAATAAAAGTCATTTTACCCATTAGTCAAACTAGAAAACCGAAAACATAAAAAATCATTATTATAACGTTGATATAAAATAACGTTATTCCATAAAATAACAAGTCAATACAATATTTACAGTTAAATTGGATGTCAAACCAATAAAAAAGTTACTTAATTATAGCTCACTAAGAATGAATGCCTAGGATACTGAAAATAAGAAACTCAAAACTTTAAGATACAGAATCATTATTATAACGTCAATATAAAATAACAGGCTATAACGATCTTTCCCATTAACTTTGATGTGAAAATCATGGCAAACCCGCGCTAATAAAATTCAATAAAAATCATATAACCCATTAGGAAAACTAGAAAATCATAAACTTAAAAAATCATTGTTATAACATTGATATAAGATAACGTTGATTCTTAAAATAACCAGTTAATACAAACTTTTGAGTTAAATTTTATGTAAAAGCATTAAAAAAGTTACTTCATTAGAGCGCACTAATAATTAATGCCCTGATTACTGACAATAAACAATTCAAAATTTTAACATACAAAATCATTATAACGTTAACATAGAGAACTGTTTTATAAACCAGCAAGTTAAAACAATCTTTTGCATCAAGTTTGATGTAAAGATTACACAAAATATACAATAATAAAACTGAATAAAAATCATTTTACCCATTAGTCAAACCAGAAAACCAGAAACATAAGAAATCATTATTATAACGTTGATATAAAATAACGTTGTTCCATAAAATAACAGCTCAATACAATATTTGGAGTTAAATTGGGTGTCAAACCAATAAAGAAGTTTTTTTTAAAGAAGAAGTCTAAATCATTAAAGACAACAAATCATTATTATAACGTCAATATAAAGAACTGTTGCATAAAACAACAGGCTAAGAGGATCTTTTCTATTAACTTTGATATTAAAAACTCATGGCAAACCTGCGCTAACAGAATTCGATAAAAATCATATAACCCATTAGTAAAACTAGAAAATCAAAAACATAAAAAAATCATTGTTATAACATTGATATAAGTTAACGTTGATCCTTAAACAAACCAGTTAATACAAACCTTTGAGTTAAATTATATGTAAAGGCATTAAAAAAGTTACTTCATTAGAGCGCACTAAAAATTAATGCCCTGGTTACTGACAATAAGCAATTCGAAATTTTAACATACAAAATCATTATAACGTTAACATAGAGGACTGTTTTATAAACCAGCAAGTTAAAACAATCTTTTGCATCAAGTTTGATGTAAAGATCACACAAAATATACAATAATAAAACTGAATAAAAATCATTTTACCTATTAGTCAACATAGAAAACCAAAAACATAAAAAATCATTATTATAACGTTGATATAAGATAACGTTGTTGCATAAAATAACAGGTCAATACAATATTTTGAGTTAAATTTTATGTCAAACCAATAAAGAAGTTTTTTTAAAGAAGAAGTCTAAAACATTAAAGACAACAATTCATTATTATAACGTCAATATAAAGAACTGTTGCATAAAACAACAGGCTAAAACGATCTTTTCCATTAACTTTGATGTGAAAATCATGGCAAACCCGCGCTAATAAAATTCAATAAAAATCACATAACCCATTAGTAAAACTAGAAAATCAAAAACATAAAAAAATCATTGTTATAACATTGATATAAGTTAACGTTGATCCTTAAAATAACCAGTTAATACAAACCTTTGAGTTAAATTATATGTAAAGGCATTAAAATAGTTACTTCATTAGAACTCACTAAAAATTAATGCCCTGGTTACTGACAATAAGAAACTCAAAATTTTAACATACAACATCATTATAACGTTAACATAGAGAACTGTTTTATAAACCAGCAAGTTAAAACAATCTTTTACAACAAGTTTGATGTAAAGATCACACAAAATATACAATAATAAAACCGAATAAAAATCATTTTACCCATTAGTCAAACTAGAAAACCGAAAACATAAAAAATCATTATTATAACGTTGATATAAAATAACGTTGCTCCATAAAATAACAGGTCAATACAATATTTGGAGTTAAATTGGATGTCAAACCAATAAAGAAGTTTTTTTAAGAAGAAGCCTAAAACTTAAAGACAAAAATTATTATTATAACGTCAATATAAAGAACTGTTGCTTAAAATAACAGGCTAAAGCGATCTTTCCCTTTAACTTTGATGTGAAAATCATTGCAAACACGCGCTAATAAAATTCAATAAAAATCACACAACTCATTAGTAAAACTAGAAAATCAAAAACATAAAAAAATCATTGTTATAACATTGATATAAGTTAACGTTGATCCTTAAAATAACCAGTTAATACAAACCTTTGAGTTAAATTATATGTAAAGGCATTAAAATAGATACTTCATTAGAACTCACTAAAAATTAATGCCCTGGTTACTGACAATAAGAAACTCAAAATTTTAACATACAAAATCATTATAACGTTAACATAGAGAACTGTTTATAAACCAGCAAGTTAAAACAATCTTTTACATCAAGTTTGATGTAAAGATCACACAAAATATACAATAATAAAACTGAATAAAAATCATTTTACCCATTAGTCAAACTAGAAAACCGAAAACATAAAAAATCATTATTATAACGTTGATATAAAATAACGTTGCTCCATAAAATAACAGGTCAATACAATATTTGGAGTTAAATTGGATGTCAAACCAATAAAGAAGTTTTTTTTAAGAAGAAGCCTAAAACTAAAAGACAAAAATTATTATTATAACGTCAATATAAAGAACTGTTGCTTAAAATAACAGGCTAAAACGATCTTTCCCATTAACTTTGATGTGAAAATCATTGCAAACACGCGCTAATAAAATTCAATAAAAATCACATAACCCATTAGTAAAACTAGAAAATCAAAAACATAAAAAAATCATTGTTATAACATTGATATAAGTTAACGTTGATCCTTAAAATAACCAGTTAATACAAACCTTTGAGTTAAATTATATGTAAAGGCATTAAAATAGTTACTTCATTAGAACTCACTGAAAATTAATGCCCTGGTTACTGACAATAAGAAACTCAAAATTTTAACATACAAAATCATTATAACGTTAACATAGAGAACTGTTTTATAAACCAGCAAGTTAAAACAATCTTTTACATCAAGTTTGATGTAAAGATCACACAAAATATACAATAATAAAACCGAATAAAAATCATTTTACCCATTAGTCAAACTAGAAAACCGAAAACATAAAAAATCATTATTATAACGTTGATATAAAATAACGTTGCTCCATAAAATAATAGGTCAATACAATATTTGGAGTTAAATTGGATGTCAAACCAATAAAGAAGTTTTTTTAAAGAAGAAGTCTAAAACATTAAAGACAATAAATCATTATTATAACGTCAATATAAAGAACTGTTGCTTAAAATAACAGGCTAAAACGATCTTTTCCATTAACTTTGATATGAAACTCATGGCAAACCTGCGCTAATAAAATTCAATAAAAATCATATAACCCATTAGTAAAACTAGAAAATCAAAAACATAAAAAATCATTGTTATAAGATAACGTTGATCTTTAAAATAACCAGTTAATACAAACTTTTGAGTTAAATTTTATGTGAAGACATTAAAAAAGTTACTTCACTAGAGCGCACTAAAAATTAATGCCATGGTTACTGACAATAAGCAATTCAAAATTTTAACATACAAAATTATTATAACGTTAACATAGAGAACTGTTTCATAAAACAACAGGTTAGAACGATCTTTTATATCAAATTTGATGTAAAGATCACACAAAAGATGCACTAATAAAACTGAATAAATACCATTTAATTCATTAGAAAAACTAGAAAATCAAAAACATAAAAACTCATTGTTATAACATTGATATAAGTTAACGTTGATTCTTAAAATAACCAGTTAATACAAACCTTTGAGTTAAATTATATGTAAAGGCATTAAAATAGTTACTTCATTAGAACTCACTAAAAATTAATGCCCTAGTTACTGACAATAAGAAACTCAAAATTTTAACATACATCATTATAACGTTAACATAGAGAACTGTTTTATAAACCAGCAAGTTAAAACAATCTTTTACATCAAGTGTGATGTAAAGATCACACAAAATATACAATAATAAAACTGAATAAAAATCATTTTACCCATTAGTCAAACCAGAAAACCAAAAACATAAAAAAATCATTATTATAACGTTGATATAAAATAACGTTGTTCCATAAAATAACAGGTCAATACAATGTTTGGAGTTAAATTGGATGTCAAACCAATAAAAAAGTTTTTTTAAGTAGAAGTCTAAGACATTAAAGACAACAAATTATTATTATAACGTTAATATAAAATAACAGGCTAAAACGATCTTTCCCATTAACTTTGATGTGAAAATCATGGCAAACCCGCGCTAATAAAATTCAATAAAAATCATATAACCCATTAGTAAAACTAGAAAATCAAAAACATAAAAAAATCATTGTTATAACATTGATATAAATAACAGGTCAATACAATGTTTGGAGTTAAATTGGATGTCAAACCAATAAAGAAGTTTTTTTTAAGAAGAAGTCTAAAACATTAAAGACAACAAATCATTATTATAACGTCAATATAAAGAACTGTTGCATAAAACGATCTTTTCTATTAACTTCGATATGAAACTCATGGCAAACCTGCGCTAATAGAATTCAATAAAAATCATGTAACCCATTAGTAAAACTAGAAAATCAAAAACATAAAAAAATCATTGTTATAACATTAATATAAGTTAACGTTGATCCTTAAAATAACCAGTTAATACAAACCTTTGAGTTAAATTATATGTAAAGGCATTAAAAAAGTTACTTCATTAGAGCTTACTAAAAATTAATGCCCCGGTTACTGAAAATACAAAACTCAAAATTTTAAGTTATAATATCATTATAATACCGTTAACATAGAGAACTGTTTCATAAAATGCCAGATTAAAACGATCTTTTACATCAAATTTGATGTAAAGATCACACAAAACATGCACTAATAAAACTAAATAAAAACCATTTAATTCATTAGTCAAACTAAAAAACATAAAAAATTATTATTATTATAACGTTGATATAAAATAACGTTGTTGCACAAAATAACAGGTTAATACAATAATACAGTTAAATTTGATGTCAAATGTCATTATTATAACGTCAATATAGAGAACTGATCCATAAAACATCAGGTTAAAACGACCCTTTTTATTAACTCTGATGTGAAAATCATGCCACACCTGCGCTAATAAAACTAAATAAAGATCACAAAAAACCGGCACAAATGAAACTGAATAAAAGCCACTTAACGCATTAGTAAAACTATGTAACCAAAAACACAACAAATTATTATTATACCGTTAATACAAAATAACGTTGATTGATAAAATAACAGGTGAATACAAAATTTTGAGTTGAACTTGATGCCAAAGCATTAGAAAAGTTACTTCATTCAAGATCACTAAAAAAGTATTCCACCGATTACTGAAAATAAGAAACTCGAAGCATTCAAGATAAAAAATCATCAGTATAACGTAGAAAACTGTCCATACAACAGCAGATTAAAACAATCGTTTGCATCAAATTTAATGTAAAGGTCGCAAAAATAATGCACTAATAAAATTGAATGTAAATCACTTTAACCAAATAGCCATGCTAGAAAAACGAAAACAAAAAAAAATCGTTATTATAAGGTGGATGTAAGATAACGATGTTCCATAAAATAACCGGTTAATACAAACTTAAGAATTAAATTTGATGGCATAGCGTTAAAAACGTAACTCATTAAAGTTTACTAAAAGTCCATGCATCGGTTACTAAAAATACGAAACCGAAAACATAAAAAATAAAAAATCATTATTATAACGTTAATATAGAGAACTGTTCCATACAACAGCAGATTAAAACCATCTTTTGCATCAAATTTGATGTGAAAATCGCAAAAAATATGCACCAATAACATTGAATAAAAATAATTTAACCCATTAGTCAAAGTAGAAAACCGAAAACATATAAAATCATTATTATAACATTTGATGTAAGATAACGTAGTTCTACAAAATATCCGGTTAATACAAACTCTTACGTTAAATTTATTGAAAGCATTAAAAAAATTACTTTATTAAAGGTTACTAAGAATTAGTGCACCGATAAGTAAAATCGGACACATTAAAAATAAAGAATCATTAATATAACGTTAAACAGAGAATTGTTGCATAAAACAATAAGTTAAAATAATATTTTGCATTAAATTTGTAAATAGAATCGCACCCAATCTAAAATAATGAATTAGAATTAATACCATTTAATTCATTAGCAAGCTAAAAACATAGTGAATCATTATTATGACGTTGATAGAAAATAACGTTGATCTATAAAATAACAGGTGAATACAAACTTTCGGGTTAAACTTAATGTTAAAGCACTGGAAAGGTTACTTCATTAAAGATCACTAAAAATTAATGTACCAGTTACTCAAAATAAGCAACCCAAAATATCTAAAACAAAAACTTTCATTATACCGTTAAAATACTGTTTTCTAGAACAGTACATTAAAACAATCAAATTTGAGGTAAAGATCATAAAAATATGTACTCATAAAATTGAATAAAAATCATTTTATCAATAAGTCAAACTAGAAAACCAAAAACAAAAAATCGTTATTATAACGTTAGGGTAAGATAACATTGTTCAGTAAAACAACTAGCTAATACAAAATTAAGAGTTGAATTTCATGTCACGTCGTAATAGCGAAGGCTTCCACGGCCGGAGTCTATACTAAGACGTCGTTAAAAATGTTACTCATTAAAGTAACCGGTTATTAAAAAGAAAAAACCGAAAACATGAAATATAAAAAATCATCATTATAACGTTCGTGGAGAACTGCTCCATACAACAGCAGATTAAAAGCGATATTTTGTATTACATTTGATGCAAAGATCACACAAAACATTAGGGAAACAAAAACATAAAAGAATTAATTATTATAACGTTGATAAAAGATAACGTTGTTTCATAAAATAACGAGTAAATTTGATGTCAAGGTAAAAAACGTTATTTATGCCCAAAATTACCCGGTTAGTCAAATAAAGAAACCGGAAATAACAATTATAAAAAATCATCACTATAACGTTGACATAAAATAACGTTGATTTTTAAAATAACTAGTTAATAGAAACTTTTAAGAAAAATCTGATGTGAAGGCATTAAAAAAGTTACAAAAGATGTACTAATAAAAAGAAATAAAAAACATTTAACACATTAGTCAAACTAGAAAACCGAAAACATAAAAAATCTTTATTATAACGTTGATATAAGATAACATTGATTCTTAAAGTAACAGGTTAATACAATATTTTGAGATTAAATTTGATGTGAAGGCATTAAATAGTTACTCCATTAAAGCTTATTAAAAATTAATGTCCCGGTTACTGAAAATAAGAAACTCAAAATTTTAAGATACAAGATCATTATATCATCGTTAACACAGAGAACTGTTTCATAAAACAACAGGTTGAAACGAACTTTTGCATCAAATTAGATGTAAAGATCACACAAAATATGCAATAATAAAACTAAATAAAAATCATTTTACCCATTAATCAAACCAAAAAACCGAAAACATAAAAAATCATTATTATAACGTTGATATAAAATAACGTTGTTCCATAAAATAACAGGTCAATACAATGTTTGGAGTTAAATTGGATGTCAAACCAATAAAGAAGTTTTTTTTAAGAAGAAGTCTAAAACATTAAAGACAACAAATCATTATTATAACGTCAATATAAAATAACAGGCTAAAACGATCTTTCCCATTAACTTTGATGTGAAAATCATGGCAAACCCGCGCTAATAAAATTCAATAAAAATCATATAACCCATTAGTAAAACTAGAAAATCATAAACATAAAAAATCATTGTTATAACATCGATATAAGAAACGTTGATCCTTAAAATAACCAGTTAATACAAACCTTTGAGTTAAATTATATGTAAAAGCATTAAAAAAGTTACTTCATTAGAGCGCACTAAAAATTAATGCCCTGGTTACTGACAATAAACAATTCAAAATTTTAACATACAAAATCATTATAACGTTAACATAGAGAACTGTTTTATAAACCAGCAAGTTAAAACAATCTTTTACATCAAGTTTGATGTAAAGATCACACAAAATATACAATAATAAAACTGAATAAAAATCATTTTACTCATTAGTCAAACCAGAAAACCGAAAACATAAAAAATCATTATTATAACGTTGATATAAAATAACGTTGTTCTATAAAATAACAGGTCAATACAATATTTGGAGTTAAATTGGATGTCAAACCAATAAAGAAGTTTTTTTTAAGTAGAAGTCTAAAACATTAAAGACAACAAATCATTATTATAACGTCAATATAAAATAACAGGCTAAAACGATCTTTCCCATTAACTTTGATGTAAAAATCATGGCAAACCCGCGCTAATAAAAGTCAATAAGAATCATATAACCCATTAGTAAATCATTATAACGTTAAATAGAGAACTGTTTTATAAACCAGCAAGTTAAAACAATTTTTTGCATCGTCTGATGTAAAGATCACACAAAATATACAATAATAAAACTGCATAAAAATCATTTTACCCATTAGTCAAACCAGAAAACCGAAAACATAAGAAATCATTATTATAACGTCAATATAAAATAACAGGCTAAAACGATCTTTCCCATTAACTTTGATGTAAACATCATGGCAAACCCGCGCTAATAGAATTCAATAAAAATCATATAACCCATTAGTAAAACTAGAAAATCAAAAACATAAAAAATCATTGTTATAACATTGATATAAGATAACGTTGATCCTTAAAATAACCAGTTAATACAAACTTTTGAGTTAAATTTTATGTGAAGGCATTAAAAAAGTTACTTTATTAGAGCGCAATAAAAATTAATGCCCTGGTTACTGACAATAAGCAATTCAAAATTTTAACATACAAAATCATTATAACGTTAACATAGAGAACTGTTTTATAAACTAGCAAGTTAAAACAATCTTTTGCATCAAGTTTGATGTAAAGATCACGCAAAATATACAATAATAAAACTGAATAAAAATCATTTTACCCATTAGTCAAACCAGAAAACCGAAAGCATAAGAAATCATTATTATAACGTCAATATCAAATAACAGGCTAAAACGATCTTTCCCATTAACTTTGATGTAAAAATCATGGCAAACCCGCGCTAATAGAATTCAATAAAAATCATATAACCCATTAGTAAAACTAGAAAATCAAAAACATAAAAAATCATTGTTATAACATTGATATAAGATAACGTTGATCCTTAAAATAACCAGTTAATACAAACTTTTGCGTTAAATTTTATGTGAAGGCATTAAAAAAGTTACTTTATTAGAGCGCAATAAAAATTAATGCCCTGGTTACTGACAATAAGCAATTCAAAATTTTAACATACAAAATCATTATAACGTTAACATAGAGAACTGTTTTATAAACTAGCAAGTTAAAACAATCTTTTGCATCAAGTTTGATGTAAAGATCACGCAAAATATACAATAATAACAATAAATAAAAATCATTTTACCCATTAGTCAAACTAGAAAACCGAAAACATAAAAAATCATTATTATAACGTTGATATAAAATAACGTTGTTCCATAAAATAACATGTCAATACAATATTTGGAGTTAAATTGGATGTCAAACCAATAAAGAAGTTTTTTTAAGAAGAAGTCTAAAACATTAAAGACAACAAATCATTATTATAACGTCAATATAAAGAACTGTTGCATAAAACAACAGACTAAAACGATCTTTTCCATTAACTTTGATGTGAAAATCATGGCAAACCCGCGCTAATAAAATTCAATAAAAATCATATAACCCACTAAGAAAACTAGAAAATCAAAAACATAAAAAATCATTGTTATAAGATAACGTTAATCTTTAAAATAACCAGTTAATACAAACTTTTGAGTTAAATTTTATGTGAAGACATTAAAAAAGTTACTTCACTAGAGCGCACTAAAAATTAATGCCATGGTTACTGATAATAAGCAATTCAAAATTTTAACATACAAAATTATTATAACGTTGACATAGAGAACTGTTTCATAAAACAACAGGTTAGAACGATCTTTTATATCAAATTTGATGTAAAGATCACACAAAAGATGCACTAATAAAACTGAATAATAACCATTTAATTTATTAGAAAAACTAGAAAATCAAAAACATAAAAAATCATTGTTATAACATTGATATAAGATAACGTTGATCCTTAAAATAACCAGTTAATACAAACTTTTGAGTTAAATTTTATGTGAAGGCATTAAAAAAGTTACTTCATTAGAGCGCACTAAAAATTAATGCCCTGGTTACTGACAATAAGCAATTCAAAATTTTAACATACAAAATCATTATAACGTTAACATAGAGGACTGTTTTATAAACCAGCAAGTTAAAACAATCTTTTGCATCAAGTTTGATGTAAAGATCACACAAAATATACAATAATAAAACTGAATAAAAGTCATTTTACCCATTAGTCAAACTAGAAAACCAAAAACATAAAAAATCATTATTATAACGTTGATATAAAATAACGTTGTTCTATAAAATAACAGGTCAATACAATATTTGGAGTTCAATTGGATGTCAAACCAATAAAGAAGTTTTTTTTTAAGTAGAAGTCTAAAACATTAAAGACAACAAATCATTATTATAACGTCAATATAAAATAACAGGCTAAAACGATCTTTCCCATTACCTTTGATGTGAAAATCATGGCAAACCCGCGCTAATAGAATTCAATAAGAATCATATAACCCATTAGTAAATCATTATAACGTTAAATAGGGAACTGTTTTATAAACCAGCAAGTTAAAACAATTTTTTGCATCGTCTGATGTAAAGATCACACAAAATATACAATAATAAAACTGAATAAAAATCATTTTACCCATTAGTCAAACCAGAAAACCGAAAACATAAGAAATCATTATTATAACGTTGATATAAAATAACGTTGTTCCATAAAATAACAGGTCAATACGATATTTGGAGTTAAATTGGATGTCAAACCAATAAAGAAGTTTTTTTAAGTAGAAGTCTAAAACATTAAAGACAACAAATCATTATTATAACGTCAATATAAAATAACAGGCTAAAACGATCTTTCCCATTAATTTTGATGTGAAAATCATGGCAAACCCGCGCTAATAGAATTCAATAAAAATCATATAACCCATTAGTAAATCATTATAACGTTAAATAGAGAACTGTTTTATAAACCAGCAAGTTAAAACAATTTTTTGCATCAAGTTTGATGTAAAGATCACACAAAATATACAATAATACAACTGAATTAAAATCATTTTACTTATTAGTCAAACTAGAAAACCGAAAACATAAAAAATCATTATTATAACGTCAATATAAAATAACAGGCTAAAACGATCTTTCCCATTACCTTTGATGTGAAAATCATGGCAAACCCGCGCTAATAGAATTCAATAAGAATCATATAACCCATTAGTAAATCATTATAACGTTAAATAGGGAACTGTTTTATAAACCAGCAAGTTAAAACAATTTTTTGCATCGTCTGATGTAAAGATCACACAAAATATACAATAATAAAACTGAATAAAAATCATTTTACCCATTAGTCAAACCAGAAAACCGAAAACATAAGAAATCATTATTATAACGTTGATATAAAATAACGTTGTTCCATAAAATAACAGGTCAATACGATATTTGGAGTTAAATTGGATGTCAAACCAATAAAGAAGTTTTTTTAAGTAGAAGTCTAAAACATTAAAGACAACAAATCATTATTATAACGTCAATATAAAATAACAGGCTAAAACGATCTTTCCCATTAATTTTGATGTGAAAATCATGGCAAACCCGCGCTAATAGAATTCAATAAAAATCATATAACCCATTAGTAAATCATTATAACGTTAAATAGAGAACTGTTTTATAAACCAGCAAGTTAAAACAATTTTTTGCATCGTCTGATGTAAAGATCACACAAAATATACAATAATAAAACTGAATAAAAATCATTTTACCCATTAGTCAAACCAGAAAACCGAAAACATAAGAAATCATTATTATAACGTTGATATAAAATAACGTTGTTCCATAAAATAACAGGTCAATACGATATTTGGAGTTAAATTGGATGTCAAACCAATAAAGAAGTTTTTTTAAGTAGAAGTCTAAAACATTAAAGACAACAAATCATTATTATAACGTCAATATCAAATAACAGGCTAAAACGATCTTTCCCATTAACTTTGATGTAAAAATCATGGCAAACCCGCGCTAATAGAATTCAATAAAAATCATATAACCCATTAGTAAAACTAGAAAATCAAAAACATAAAAAATCATTGTTATAACATTGATATAAGATAACGTTGATCCTTAAAATAACCAGTTAATACAAACTTTTGCGTTAAATTTTATGTGAAGGCATTAAAAAAGTTACTTTATTAGAGCGCAATAAAAAATAATGCCCTGGTTACTGACAATAAGCAATTCAAAATTTTAACATACAAAATCATTATAACGTTAACATAGAGAACTGTTTTATAAACTAGCAAGTTAAAACAATCTTTTGCATCAAGTTTGATGTAAAGATCACGCAAAATATACAATAATAAAACTGAATAAAAATCATTTTACCCATTAGTCAAACTAGAAAACCGAAAACATAAAAAATCATTATTATAACGTTGATATAAGTTTTTTTTTAAGTAGAAGTCTAAGACATTAAAGACAACAAATTATTATTATAACGTTAATATAAAATAACAGGCTAAAACGATCTTTCCCATTAACTTTGATGTGAAAATCATGGCAAACCCGCGCTAATAGAATTCAATAAAAATCATATAACCCATTAGTAAAACTAGAAAATCAAAAACATAAAAAAATCATTGTTATAACATTGATATAAGTTAACGTTGATTCTTAAAATAACCAGTTAATACAAACTTTTGCGTTAAATTTTATGTGAAGGCATTAAAAAAGTTACTTTATTAGAGCGCAATAAAAATTAATGCCCTGGTTACTGACAATAAGCAATTCAAAATTTTAACATACAAAATCATTATAACGTTAACATAGAGAACTGTTTTATAAACTAGCAAGTTAAAACAATCTTTTGCATCAAGTTTGATGTAAAGATCACGCAAAATATACAATAATAAAACTGAATAAAAATCATTTTACCCATTAGTCAAACTAGAAAACCGAAAACATAAAAAATCATTATTATAACGTCAATATAAAGAACTGTTGCATAAAACAACAGACTAAAACGATCTTTCCTATTAACTTTGATGTGAAAATCATGGCAAACCCGCGCTAATAAGATTCAATAAAAATCATATAACCCATTAGGAAAACTAGAAAATCAAAAACACAAAAAATCATTGTTATAACATTGATATAAGATAACGTTGATCCTTAAAATAACCAGTTAATACAAACTTTTGAGTTAAATTTTATGTGAAGGCATTAAAAAAGTTACTTTATTAAAGCGCAATAAAAATTAATGCCCTGGTTACTGACAATAAGCAATTCAAAATTTTAACATACAAAATCATTATAACGTTAACATAGAGAACTGTTTTATAAACTAGCAAGTTAAAACAATCTTTTGCATCAAGTTTGATGAAAAGATCACGCAAAATATACAATAATAACAATAAATAAAAATCATTTTACCCATTAGTCAAACTAGAAAACCGAAAACATAAAAAATCATTATTATAACGTTGATATAAAATAACGTTGTTCCATAAAATAACAGGTCAATACAATATTTGGAGTTAAATTGGATGTCAAACCAATAAAGAAGTTTTTTTAAGAAGAAGTCTAAAACATTAAAGACAACAAATCATTATTATAACGTCAATATAAAGAACTGTTGCATAAAACAACAGACTAAAACGATCTTTTCCATTAACTTTGATGTGAAAATCATGGCAAACCCGCGCTAATAAAATTCAATAAAAATCATATAACCCACTAAGAAAACTAGAAAATCAAAAACATAAAAAATCATTGTTATAAGATAACGTTAATCTTTAAAATAACCAGTTAATACAAACTTTTGAGTTAAATTTTATGTGAAGACATTAAAAAAGTTACTTCACTAGAGCGCACTAAAAATTAATGCCATGGTTACTGATAATAAGCAATTCAAAATTTTAACATACAAAATTATTATAACGTTGACATAGAGAACTGTTTCATAAAACAACAGGTTAGAACGATCTTTTATATCAAATTTGATGTAAAGATCACACAAAAGATGCACTAATAAAACTGAATAATAACCATTTAATTCATTAGAAAAACTAGAAAATCAAAAACATAAAAAATCATTGTTATAACATTGATATAAGATAACGTTGATCCTTAAAATAACCAGTTAATACAAACTTTTGAGTTAAATTTTATGTGAAGGCATTAAAAAAGTTACTTCATTAGAGCGCACTAAAAATTAATGCCCTGGTTACTGACAATAAGCAATTCAAAATTTTAACATACAAAATCATTATAACGTTAACATAGAGGACTGTTTTATAAACCAGCAAGTTAAAACAATTTTTTGCATCGTCTGATGTAAAGATCACACAAAATGTACAATAATAAAACTGCATAAAAATCATTTTACCCATTAGTCAAACCAGAAAACCGAAAACATAAGAAATCATTATTATAACGTCAATATAAAATAATAGGCTAAAACGATCTTTCCCATTAACTTTGATGTAAAAATCATGGCAAACCCGCGCTAATAGAATTCAATAAAAATCATATAACCCATTAGTAAAACTAGAAAATCAAAAACATAAAAAATCATTGTTATAACATTGATATAAGATAACGTTGATCCTTAAAATAACCAGTTAATACAAACTTTTGAGTTAAATTTTATGTGAAGGCATTAAAAAAGTTACTTTATTAGAGCGCAATAAAAATTAATGCCCTGGTTAATGACAATAAGCAATTCAAAATTTTAACATACAAAATCATTATAACGTTAACATAGAGAACTGTTTTATAAACTAGCAAGTTAAAACAATCTTTTGCATCAAGTTTGATGTAAAGATCACGCAAAATATACAATAATAAAACTGAATAAAAATCATTTTACCCATTAGTCAAACTAGAAAACCGAAAACATAAAAAATCATTATTATAACGTTGATATAAGTTTTTTTTTAAGTAGAAGTCTAAGACATTAAAGACAACAAATTATTATTATAACGTTAATATAAAATAACAGGCTAAAACGATCTTTCCCATTAACTTTGATGTGAAAATCATGGCAAACCCGCGCTAATAGAATTCAATAAAAATCATATAACCCATTAGTAAAACTAGAAAATCAAAAACATAAAAAAATCATTGTTATAACATTGATATAAGTTAACGTTGATTCTTAAAATAACCAGTTAATACAAACCTTTGAGTTAAATTATATGTAAAGGCATTAAAATAGTTACTTCATTAGAACTCACTAAAAATTAATGCCCTGGTTACTGACAATAAAAAACTCAAAATTTTAACATACAAAATCATTATAACGTTAACATAGAGAACTGTTTTATAAACCAGCAAGTTAAAACAATCTTTTACATCAAGTTTGATGTAAAGATCACACAAAATATACAATAATAAAACTGAATAAAAATCATTTTATCCATTAGTCAAACCAGAAAACCGAAAACATAAGAAATCATTATTATAACGTTGATATAAGATAACGTTGTTGCATAAAATAACAGGTTAATACAATACTTTGAGTTAAATTTGATGTCAAAGCAATAAAGAAGCGTTTTTAAAGAAGAAGCCTAAAACATTAAAGACAACAAATCATTATTATAACGTCAATATAAATAACTGCTGCATAAAACAACAGACTAAAACGATCTCTTCCATTAACTGTGATGTGAAAATCATGACAAACCTGCGCTAATAGAATTCAATAAAAATTATATAACCCATTAGTAAAACTAGAAAATCAAAAACATAAAAAATCATTATTATAACGTTGATATAAGATAACGTTGATCCTTAAAATAACCAGTTAATACAAACTTTTGAGTTAAATTTTAAGTGAAGGCATAAAAAAAGTTACTTCATTAGAGCTCATTAAAAATTAATGCCACGGTTACTGAAACTAAGAAACCCAAAATTTTAAGATACAAAATCATTATCACAACGTTAACATCGAGAACTTTTTCATAAAACAACAAGTTAAAACGACCTTTTGCATCAAATTTGATGTAAAGATTACACAAAAGATGCACTAATAAAACTGAATAAAAGTGGAAAATCATACCAAACCTTCGCTAATAAAACTCAATAAAAATCATATAACCCATTAGTACTACTAAAAAATCAAAAACATAAAAAAAATCATTATTATAACGTTGATATAAGATAACGTTGATCCTTAAAATAACCAGTTAATACAAACTTTTGAGTTAAATTGAATGTGAAGGCATTAAATAGTTACTTCATTACAGCTCACTAAAAATTAATGCCCCGTTTACTGAAAATAAGAAACTCAAAATTTTAAGATACAAAATCATTATCATAACGTTAAAATAGAAAACTGTTTCATGAAACAACAAGTTAAAACCACTTTTTGCATCAAGTTTGATGTATAGATCACACAAAGATGCACTAATAAAAAGGAATAAAAATTATTTAATCCATTAATAAAACTAAAAAATCATTATTATAACATTCATATAAGATAACGTTAATCCTCAAAATAATCAGTTAATACAAACTTTTGAGTTAAATTTTTTGTAAAGGCATTAAAAAAGTTACTTCATTAGAGCTCACTAAAAATTAATGCCCCGGTTACTGAAAATACAAAACTCAAAATTTTAAGTTATAATATTATTATAATACCGTTAACATAGAGAACTGTTTCATAAAATGTCAGATTAAAACAACCTTTTACATCAAATTTGATGTAAAGATCTCACAAAAGGTGCACTAATAAAACTGAATAAAAACGATTTAATTCATTAGTCAAACTAGAAAACATAAAAAATTATTATTCTAACGTTGATATAAGATAACGTTGTTGCATAAAATAACAGGTTAATACAATACTTTGAGTTAAATTTGATGTCAAAGCAATAAAAAATTTTTTTAAATTAGAAACCTAAAACATTGAAGACAATGAATCATTATTATAACGTCAATATAGAGAACTGTTCCATAAAACAACAGGTTAAAACGACCCTTTTTATTAACTCTGATGTGAAAATCGTGCCACACCTGCGCTAATAAAACTAAATAAAGATCACAAAAACCACTAATGAAACTGAATAAAAGTCATTTAACGCATTAGTAAAACTATTAAACCAAAAACACAACAAATTATTATTATAACGTTAATACAAAATAACGTTGATTGATAAAATAACAGGTGAATACAAAATTTTGGGTTGAACTTGATGTCAAAGCATTAGAAAAGTTACTTCATTCAAGATCACTAAAAAAGTATTCCACCGATTACTGAAAATAAGAAACTCGAAGCATTGAAGATAAAAAATCATCAGTATAACGTAGAAAACTGTCCATACAACAGCAGATTAAGCAATCTTTTGCATCAAATTTAATGTAAAGGTCGCAAAAATAATGCACTAATAAAATTGAATGTAAATCATTTTAACCAATTAGCTATGCTAGAAAAACAAAAACAAAAAAATCGTTATTATAAGATGGATGTAAGATAACGATGTTCCATAAAATAACCGGTTAATACAAACTTAAGAGTTAAATTTGATGGCATACCGTTAAAAACGTAACTCATTAAAGTTTACTAAATGTCCATGCATCGGTTACTAAAAATACGAAACCAAAAACATAAAAAATAAAAAATCATTATTATAACGTTAATATAGAGAACTGTTCCATACAACAGCAGATTAAACCCATCTTTTGCATCAAATTTGATGTGAAGATCGCAAAAAATATGCACTAATAACATTGAATAAAAATAATTTAACCCATTAGTCAAAGTAGAAAACCGAAAACATAGAAAATCATTATTATAACATTTGATTTAAGATAACGTAGTTCTATAAAATAACCGGTTAATACAAACTCTTACGTTAAATTTATTAAAAGCATTAAAAAAATTACTTTATTAAAGGTTACTAAGAATTTGTGCACCGATAAGTAAAATCGGACACATTAAAAATTAAGAATCATCAACATGACGTTAATACAGAGAATTGTTACATAAAACAATAAGTTAAAATAATATTTTCCATTAAATTTGTAAATAGAATCGCACCCAATCTAAAATAATGAATTAGAATTAATACCATTTAATTCATTAGCAAGTTAAAAACATAGTGAATCATTATTATAACGTTGATATAAAATAACGTTGATCCATAAAATAACAGGTTAATACAAACTTTCGAGTTAAACTTAATGTTAAAGCATTGGAAAAGTTACTTCATTAAAGATCACTAAAAATTAATGTACCAGTTACTCAAAATAAGCAACCCAAAATATCTAAGACAAAAATCATCATTATACCGTTAAAATACTGTTTTATACAACAGTACATTAAAACAATCAAATTTGATGTAAAAATCACAAAAAATATGTACTCATAAAATTGAATAAAAATCATTATACCCATAAGTCAAACTAGAAAACCAAAAACAAAAAATCGTTATTATAACGTTAGTGTAAGATAACGTTGTTCAATAAAATACGAATACAAAATTAAGAGTTGAATTTCATGTCACGTCGTTAAAAATGTTACTCATTAAAGTAACCGGTTATTAAAAAGAAAAAACCGAAAACATGAAATATAAAAAATCATCATTATAACGTTAGTAGATAACTGCTCCATACAACAGTAGATTAAAGCGATATTTTACATTACATTTGATGTAAAGATCACAAAACCTGCACTGATAAAACAGAATAAAAATAATTTAAAACATTAGTCAAATTTAGAAACCAAAAACATAAAAAAATTAATTATTCTAACGTTGATAGAAGATAACGTTTAATAAAATGACCGGTTAATGCAAATGAGTTAAATTTGATGTCAAGGTAAAAAAAAGTTACTTCATTAAGGTTTACTATAACTTAATGCACTGGTTGCTGAAAATACCCGAAACATTAAAGACAAAAAAATCATCATTATAACGTTAATATAGAGAACTGTTCCTCCATAAAACAACTGGTTAAAACGATATTTTCTATTAAAGTTAATGTAAAGATCACACCAAACTAATAAAACTGAATAAAAATCATTTAACATATTAATCAAACCAAAAAACCGAAAACATAGAAAGTTATTATTATAACGTTGATATAAAATAACGTTCAATAAAAAAAATTGGAAAAGTTACTTCATTAAAGATCGCTAAAAATTAATCCACCGGTTACTGAAAATAAGTAATGCAAAACATTAAACATAAAAAATCATTAATATAACGTTAATATAAAGAACTGTTCCAATCAAAAACTAGTTTGTATTAAATTGGATGTGAATATTACACAAACCTGTACTGATAAAACTGATAAAAATCATTTAACCCATTAGTTAAAGTAGAAAACCAAAAACGTAAAAAATCAACATTATAACGTTGATATAAAATAACGTAGTACCGTAAAATAACCCGTTATTACAAATTTTTCAGTTAATTTTAATGTCCAGTCATTAAACAAGTTATTTCACTTAAGCGCACTAAAAATCAGTGCAACGGTTACTGAAAATAATAAATCCAAAGCATTAAAAATAAAAAATCATCGTTGACGTTAATATTCTGTTCTATAAGGCAACAGGTTAAAACGATCTCGTGCATTAAATTTAATGTAAAAATCGCACCAAAACAAAACTAATAAGTAGAATAAATATCATTTAACTCATCAGTGAAACTAGTAACCGATAACATAGAAAATCATATATAACATTGATATAAAATAACGTTGTTCTATAAAATAGCAGGTTAAAACAAACTTTTGAGTTAAACGTGAAGTCAAAGCATTAGAAAAGTTACTTTACTAAAAGCTTACTAAAAATGAATGCAGCAGGTACTAAAAATAAAAAGCCAGAAATATTAATGATAAAAAATTAACGTTATAATGTTAAAATAGAGAACTGTTCCATACAACAGCAGATTAAAATCATCTTTTGCATCAAATTTGATGTAAAGATTGCAAAAAAATGCCCTAATAACATTAAATAAAAATAATTTAACCTATTAGTCAAAGTAGAAAACCGAAAACATAAAATCATTATTATAACATTTGATTTAAGATGACGTAGCTCCTTAAAATAATTGGTTAATACAAACTTTTACGTTAAACTTATTGTGAATGCATTTAAAAAAATGACTTTATTAAAGGTCACTAAGAATTAATGCAACGATAAGTGAAAAAAAGAAATCTGACACGTTGAAAATAAAGAATCATCAATATAACGTTAATACAGAGAATTGTTACATAAAACAATAATATTTTGCATTAAATTTGTAAATAGAATCGCACCCAATCTAAACTAATGAATTAGAATCAATACAATTTAATTGATTGGTGAAACTAGAAAACCAAAAGCATAGAGAATCATTATTATAACGTTAGTATAAAGTAACGTTGTTCCATAAAATAACAGGTTAATACAAACTCTTGAGTTAAACTTAATGTCAAAGCGTTGGAAAAGTTACCTCATTAAGATCACTAAAAATTAATGTACCGGTTACTCAAAACAAGTAACCCAAAACATCTAAAACAAAAATCATCACTATACCGTTAAACTACTGTTTTATACAACAGTACATTAAAACAATCAAATTTGATGTAAAGATCGCAAAAAATATATACTCATAAAATTTAATAAAAATAATTTTATCCATAAGTCAAACTAGAAAACCGAAAACAAAAAATCGTTATTATAACGTTAGTGTAAGATAACGTTGTTTAATAAAATACTAATACAAAATTAAGAGTTGAATTTCATGTCACGTCTTTAAAAATTAAAGTAACCAGTTATTAAAAATAAAAAACCGTAAACATGAAACAATAAAAAATCATCATTATAACGTTAGTGTAGAGAACTGTTCCATACAACAGCAGATTAAAACGAAATTTTGCATTACATTTTATGCAAACATCACACAAAACCTGCAGTGATAAAACAGAATAAAAATCATTTAAAACATTAGGCAAACAAAAACATAAAAAAATCATTATTATAACGTTGATAAAAGATAACGTTGATTCATAAAATAACCAGTAAATTTGATGTCAAGGTAAAAAACGTTACTTCATTAATGTTTACTAAAACTCAATGCACTGGTTACTGAAAATACTCGAAAAATTAAAGACAAAAAAATCATCATTATAACGTTAATATAAAACAACTGGTTAAAACGATATTTTGTATTACATTTAATGTAAAGATCACACCAAACTTGCACTAATAAAGCTGAATAAAAATCATTGAACATATTAATCAAACCAGAAAACCGAAAACATAGAAAGTCATTATTATAACGTTGATATAAAATAACGTAGTGCCGTAAAATAACCCGTTATTACAAACTTTTTAGTTAGTTTTAATGTCCAGGCATTAAACAAGTTATTTCATTTAAGCGCACTAAAAATCAGTGTAACGGTTATTGAAAATAATAAATCCAAAGCATTAAAAATCCTCGTTAACGTTAATATAGAAAACTGTCCTATAAGGCAACAGGTTAAAACGATCTCTGGCATTAAATTTAATGTAAAAATCGCACCAAAACAAAACTAATAAGAAGAATAAATATCAGCGAAACTAGAAACCGATAACATAGAAAATCATTTATAACATTGATATAAAATAACGTTGTTCTATAAAATAGCAGGTTAAAACAAACTTTTGAGTTAAACGTCAAAGCATTAGACAAGTTACTTTACTAAAAGCTTACTAAAATGAATGCAGCAGGTACTAAAAATAAGAAACCAGAAATATTAATGATAAAAAATTAACGTTATAATGTTAAAATTGAGAACGGTTTCATACAACAGCAGGTTAAAACGTTCTTTGACATTAAATTTGATGTAAAGATTGCAAAAATGCCCTAATAACATTGAATAAAAATAATTTAACCTATTAGTCAAAGTAGAAAACCGAAAACATAAAATCATTATTATAACATTTGATTTAAGATGACGTAGCTCCTTAAAATAATTGGTTAATACAAACTTTTACGTTAAACTTATTGTGAATGCATTTAAAAAAATTACTTTATTAAAGGTCACTAAGAATTAATGCAACGATAAGTGAAAAAAAGAAATCTGACACGTTGAAAATAAAGAATCATCAATATAACGTTAATACAGAGAATTGTTACATAAAACAATAATATTTTGCATTAAATTTGTAAATAGAATCGCACCCAATCTAAACTAATGAATTAGAATCAATACAATTTAATTGATTGGTGAAACTAGAAAACCAAAAGCATAGAGAATCATTATTATAACGTTAGTATAAAGTAACGTTGTTCCATAAAATAACAGGTTAATACAAACTCTTGAGTTAAACTTAATGTCAAAGCGTTGGAAAAGTTACCTCATTAAGATCACTAAAAATTAATGTACCGGTTACTCAAAACAAGTAACCCAAAACATCTAAAACAAAAATCATCACTATACCGTTAAACTACTGTTTTATACAACAGTACATTAAAACAATCAAATTTGATGTAAAGATCGCAAAAAATATATACTCATAAAATTTAATAAAAATAATTTTATCCATAAGTCAAACTAGAAAACCGAAAACAAAAAATCGTTATTATAACGTTAGTGTAAGATAACGTTGTTTAATAAAATACTAATACAAAATTAAGAGTTGAATTTCATGTCACGTCTTTAAAAATTAAAGTAACCAGTTATTAAAAATAAAAAACCGTAAACATGAAACAATAAAAAATCATCATTATAACGTTAGTGTAGAGAACTGTTCCATACAACAGCAGATTAAAACGAAATTTTGCATTACATTTTATGCAAACATCACACAAAACCTGCAGTGATAAAACAGAATAAAAATCATTTAAAACATTAGGCAAACAAAAACATAAAAAAATCATTATTATAACGTTGATAAAAGATAACGTTGATTCATAAAATAACCAGTAAATTTGATGTCAAGGTAAAAAACGTTACTTCATTAATGTTTACTAAAACTCAATGCACTGGTTACTGAAAATACTCGAAAAATTAAAGACAAAAAAATCATCATTATAACGTTAATATAAAACAACTGGTTAAAACGATATTTTGTATTACATTTAATGTAAAGATCACACCAAACTTGCACTAATAAAGCTGAATAAAAATCATTGAACATATTAATCAAACCAGAAAACCGAAAACATAGAAAGTCATTATTATAACGTTGATATAAAATAACGTAGTGCCGTAAAATAACCCGTTATTACAAACTTTTCAGTTAATTTTAATGTCCAGGCATTAAACAAGTTATTTCATTTAAGCGCACTAAAAATCAGTGCAACGGTTACTGAAAATAATAAATCCAAAGCATTAAAAATAAAAAATCATCGTTGACGTTAATATTCTGTTCTATAAGGCAACAGGTTAAAACGATCTCTTGCATTAAATTTAATGTAAAAATCGCACCAATACCAAACTAATAAGTAGAATAAATATCATTTAACTCATCAGTGAAACTAGAAACCGATAACATAGAAAATCATTTATAACATTGATATAAAATAACGTTGTTCTATAAAATAGCAGGTTAAAACAAACTTTTGAGTTAAACGTGAAGTCAAAGCATTAGAAAAGTTACTTTACTAAAAGCTTACTAAAAATGAATGCAGCAGGTACTAAAAATAAAAAACCAGAAATATTAATGATAAAAAATTAACGTTATAATGTTAAAATAGAAAACTGTTCCATACAACAGCAGATTAAAATCATCTTTTGCATCAAATTTGATGTAAAGATTGCAAAAAAATGCCCTAATAACATTGAATAAAAATAATTTAACCTATTAGTCAAAGTAGAAAACCGAAAACATAAAATCATTATTATAACATTTGATTTAAGATGACGTAGCTCCTTAAAATAATTGGTTAATACAAACTTTTACGTTAAACTTATTGTGAATGCATTTAAAAAAATTACTTTATTAAAGGTCACTAAGAATTAATGCAACGATAAGTGAAAAAAAGAAATCTGACACGTTGAAAATAAAGAATCATCAATATAACGTTAATACAGAGAATTGTTACATAAAACAATAATATTTTGCATTAAATTTGTAAATAGAATCGCACCCAATCTAAACTAATGAATTAGAATCAATACAATTTAATTGATTGGTGAAACTAGAAAACCAAAAGCATAGAGAATCATTATTATAACGTTAGTATAAAGTAACGTTGTTCCATAAAATAACAGGTTAATACAAACTCTTGAGTTAAACTTAATGTCAAAGCGTTGGAAAAGTTACCTCATTAAGATCACTAAAAATTAATGTACCGGTTACTCAAAACAAGTAACCCAAAACATCTAAAACAAAAATCATCACTATACCGTTAAACTACTGTTTTATACAACAGTACATTAAAACAATCAAATTTGATGTAAAGATCGCAAAAAATATATACTCATAAAATTTAATAAAAATAATTTTATCCATAAGTCAAACTAGAAAACCGAAAACAAAAAATCGTTATTATAACGTTAGTGTAAGATAACGTTGTTTAATAAAATACTAATACAAAATTAAGAGTTGAATTTCATGTCACGTCTTTAAAAATTAAAGTAACCAGTTATTAAAAATAAAAACCGTAAACATGAAACAATAAAAATCATCATTATAACGTTAGTGTAGAGAACTGTTCCATACAACAGCAGATTAAAACGAAATTTTGCATTACATTTTATGCAAACATCACACAAAACCTGCAGTGATAAAACAGAATAAAAATCATTTAAAACATTAGGCAAACAAAAACATAAAAAATCATTATTATAACGTTGATAAAAGATAACGTTGATTCATAAAATAACCAGTAAATTTGATGTCAAGGTAAAAACGTTACTTCATTAATGTTTACTAAAACTCAATGCACTGGTTACTGAAAATAAACAATTCGAAAAATTTTAAAGACAAAATCACTATCATCATTAGAACGTTAATATAAAACAACTGGTGTAAAACGATATTTTGTATTACATTTAATGTAAAGATCACACCAAACTTGCACTAATAAAGCTGAATAAAAATCATTGAACATATTAATCAAACCAGAAAACCGAAAACATAGAAAGTCATTATTATAACGTTGATATAAAATAACGTAGTGCCGTAAAATAACCCGTTATTACAAACTTTTCAGTTAATTTTAATGTCCAGGCATTAAACAAGTTATTTCATTTAAGCGCACTAAAAATCAGTGCAACGGTTACTGAAAATAATAAATCCAAAGCATTAAAAATAAAAAATCATCGTTGACGTTAATATTCTGTTCTATAAGGCAACAGGTTAAAACGATCTCTTGCATTAAATTTAATGTAAAAATCGCACCAATACCAAACTAATAAGTAGAATAAATATCATTTAACTCATCAGTGAAACTAGAAACCGATAACATAGAAAATCATTTATAACATTGATATAAAATAACGTTGTTCTATAAAATAGCAGGTTAAAACAAACTTTTGAGTTAAACGTGAAGTCAAAGCATTAGAAAAGTTACTTTACTAAAAGCTTACTAAAAATGAATGCAGCAGGTACTAAAAATAAAAAACCAGAAATATTAATGATAAAAAATTAACGTTATAATGTTAAAATAGAGAACTGTTCCATACAACAGCAGATTAAAATCATCTTTTGCATCAAATTTGATGTAAAGATTGCAAAAAAATGCCCTAATAACATTGAATAAAAATAATTTAACCTATTAGTCAAAGTAGAAAACCGAAAACATAAAATCATTATTATAACATTTGATTTAAGATGACGTAGCTCCTTAAAATAATTGGTTAATACAAACTTTTACGTTAAACTTATTGTGAATGCATTTAAAAAAATTACTTTATTAAAGGTCACTAAGAATTAATGCAACGATAAGTGAAAAAAAGAAATCTGACACGTTGAAAATAAAGAATCATCAATATAACGTTAATATAGAGAATTGTTACATAAAACAATAATATTTTGCATTAAATTTGTAAATAGAATCGCACCCAATCTAAACTAATGAATTAGAATCAATACAATTTAATTGATTGGTGAAACTAGAAAACCAAAAGCATAGAGAATCATTATTATAACGTTAGTATAAAGTAACGTTGTTCCATAAAATAACAGGTTAATACAAACTCTTGAGTTAAACTTAATGTCAAAGCATTGGAAAAGTTACCTCCTTAAGATCACTAAAAATTAATGTACCGGTTACTCAAAACAAGTAACCCAAAACATCTAAAACAAAAATCATCACTATACCGTTAAACTACTGTTTTATACAACAGTACATTAAAACAATCAAATTTGATGTAAAGATCGCAAAAAATATCTACTCATAAAATTTAATAAAAATAATTTTATCCATAAGTCAAACTAGAAAACCAAAAACAAAAAATCGTTATTATAACGTTAGTGTAGATAACGTTGTTCAATAAAATACTAATACAAAATTAAGAGTTGAATTTGAAGTCACGTCTTTAAAAATGTTACTGGTTAAAGTAACCAGTTATTAAAAATAAAAAACCGTAAACATGAAATATAAAAAATCATTCTTATAACGTTAGTGTAGAGAACTGTTCCATACAACAGCAGATTAAAACGAAATTTTGCATTACATTTGATGCAAACATCACACAAAACCTGCACTGATAAAACATAATAAAAATCATTTAAAACATTAGGCAAACAAAAACATTAAAAAAAATCGTTATTATAACGTTGATAAAAGATAACGTTGTTTCATAAAATAACCAGTAAATTTGATGTCAAGGTAAAAAATGTTACTTCATTAATGTTTACTAAAACGCAATGCACTGAAAATACCCGAAAAATTAAAGATAAAAAAATCATCATTATAACGTTAATATAGACAACTGTTCCATAAAACAACTGGTGTAAAACGATATTTTGTATTACATTTAATGTAAAGATCACACCAAACTTGCACTAATAAAACTGAATAAAAATCATTTAACATATTAATCAAACCAAAAAACCGAAAACATAGAAAGTCATTATACCGTTGATATAAAATAACGTTCAATAAAAAAGTTGCAAAAGTTACTTCATTAAGGATCGCTAAAAATTTATGCACCGGTTACTGAGAATAAGCAAAACCTGTACTAATAAAATTGATAGAAATCATTTAACCCATTAGTTAAAGTAGAAAACCAAAAAGTAAAAAATCAACGTTATAATGTTGATATATAATAACGTAGTACCGTAAAATAATACCCGTTATTACAAACTTTGCAGTTAATTTTAATGTCCAGGCATTAAACAAGTTATTTCATTTAAGCGCACTAAAAATCAGTGGAACGGTTACTGAAAATAATAAATCCAAAGCATTAAAAATAAAAAATCATCGTTAACGTTAATATTCTGTTCTATAAGGCAACATGTTAAAACGATATCTTGTATTAAATTTGATGCAAGAATCGCACCAAACCAAAAGTAATAAAACAGAATAAATATTAGTTAACTCGTCAGTGAAACTAGAAACCGAAAACATAAAAAATCATTATTATAACATTGATATAAAATAACGTTGTTCCATAAAATAACAGGTTAAAGCAAACTTTTGAGTTAAACGTGAAATCAAAGCATTAGAAAAGTTACTTTACTAAAGCTCTCTAAAAACAAATGCACCAGGTACTGAATATAACTAACCAGAAATATTAGTGATAAAAAATTAACGCTATAATGTTAAAATAGAGAACGGTTCCATACAACAGCAGGTTATAACGTTCTTTTACATTAAATTTCATATAAGAATATTTCAAAAAGCATGCACTAATATGATTAGATAAAACTCAATTTTACGCATTAGTCAATCTAAAAAAATCAAAAAGATAAAAAATGGTTATTATAACGTTGATATAACATGACGTTGTCATAAAATAAATAATTTGATATGAGGATCGCAAAAAAATATACTAACAACATTGAATAAAAATAATTTAATCTATCAGTCAAACTAGAAAACCGAAAACATATAAAATCATTATTATCACATTTGATTTAAGATAACGTAGTACTATAAAATAACCGGTTAATACAAACTTTTACGTTACATTTATTGTGAAAGCATTTACATTAAATTTGGTGTGAATATTACATAAAACATGTACTGATAAAACAGAACAAAAATCATTTAACCCGTTAGTCAAATTAGAAAATCAAAAATATAAAAAATTATTATTATAACGTTGATATAAGATAAACAAACTTTTTAGTTAAATTTAATGTCAAGGCTAAAAAAACTTAAAGGTTCACTAAAACTCAATTCATCGATTACTGTAAATAAGAAACTGAAACCATTAAAAATAAAAAATTATTATTATAACGTTGATATAAATAAGATAACGTTGTTTCATAAAATAACGGGTTAATACAAACTTTTTAGTTGCTTTATTAAGCTTTACTAAAACTCAAAACAATAATGAATCCTAAAATTTAATTTAACCGGTTACTAAGAATAACATACACATAATGAGTTTATAAAAGGTTAGTGTAAGATGGCTATCAGTGTAACCGGTTTCTAGTATTTTACCAAACCGGTTATAGTATTTGGTAAATAATTCTAATACTTAGCAAACACCTTGCAAAAGACTACTGCGTTATCGTCGCTTCATTTTGAAAGCTTTAATATATAACCGGTTTAAACCGATAAACTAGGATTAGTAACCGCATAAAATTTATTTGTTGAACAACTCATTTGTAACCGATTGATATTACGGTACTAAAAGTCGTTGTTAATGTGATCAAACTAAAAATTTAAAAAAAGCGGTTAAGTGATTTAATAAAATACTATTTGTAATACCGGTTAAAAAAGTAACCGATTTAATAAAACTACTATTATTATTTCTAAGTGATGTTTTGATGTGTTGTGTATAATAACTGTTTAGATTATGACACATAAAAATAGAAACAGGTTATTTACTACAACAGATTATTTAAAGTACTGGAGTAACCGAAACCGGTTATGCAGTTTGAGTTTGATCAAAGATCATTTTAAACAGAGGACTTTATATAAAAATTACGGTTATTACTCAATTACTAATTGATTGTGATAAACTGGTAAGTAATTTCGTTCGTTTTAAGTGCGATCGAAGTTGTATGTGTAAAAATAACAAATAAAAATAAAGAGTGAAAGTTGTATGAAATATGTGGAAATCACGAAATGCGTTTGTTTATACATTTGGTTAATTGTAAAGTCTTGAGGTACAAGATGAATAGATCGGGTGTGGATTTCTTGTAGATTCATAGCAGCGAGAGTGAAGGGTCATAATGTAGGTCAGATTGTGGCACGCGATCCCCACGAGTCTGGGCACGCGATATCCCTTCTTGGCTTCTCTCTCTCGAATGGGTCCCCCAGGTGCTTTTATATCTTGTAACAGCTTAATAATGTATAGTTTACATAACCGCCTATTAATTTTTTTCTTCTGACGTTTGTGTGAATGTTAATTTTGGATTGTACGTTACCGGTCCGATACTAGTTCAACTCGTCGAGAAGAAGGAGCAGCAATTAGAGAAAAATTTTTTAATTAACGACGAATGGATCTAGTGACCTATATTTGTATTGTTATTGTGATATTAATAAATCTTTATCTGGTAAAGACAAAGCAGCAGCTGCTGCTGCCGCCGACCGTTTCCTAACCGAATAATTACGGTGTTGTCGTGACTGGAGAGGGAAAAATACGAGTTTATTACAAGTAGAGTACAATATTATCAAAGGCGATCGGACATAAATACACATCGTTAAGTTGCGACACCGTGTAGAGCAGAGCACTAGCAAGATCAGAGCAAGAATTACCACCACGCCCAAGGGAAAGTGCCGGAACCTAAACGTCGCAATGTCATTTACATTATCAAGACATGTACGGGCAAATATGTACGTACGCCAACATCCTTTTTACTTTTGCGCATTATTTTTCTTTACAACAGGATGTTTACGTTCACATTTTGCCATGGTGGCAATTGCGGAAATTTACCATTTTCTTGTTAGGCAAGAATCACGTTGCAACACAATTGTTGAGAAATTGCGCAAAGGTCATCATCAACAACCATCAAATTTCGAAAACAAGAACAGTAAAAAGACAGTTTTACCGAAAAAATGGTCCTTCGAGCACCGTTTTCGTGCAACAAGGACCGCGGTTTCTCTAAGAATCCAATTACAAATAAAGATTGTATCAATTTTTCAATACTTATCTATCAATCATATTAATTAATTCTCATGGTTATTATTTAATTGCCTTAGTGTTGTATGGAAAAAATTTTTCTTTTAATTATTTAACACTGACAAACAAATTGAAAATGGAATGAAATTAATTACCACATACGACTGCGGTTCTATAACAATATGTGGCAATCGTGTATATAAATAATTAGATCGAAAATTCCACTTTCATTTTTGGATCGCTTTTTCAAATTTGGCGCCCTTTTTCTAAAAATTGATAGCCGTTGCGCGGCAAGCAAAAATAAATCTATCGAATGGGAGTGTATCATTTTATGCACTATTTATTGCACTTTGCTACTACCATATCGAAATAAATCAATTAAAATGCAAATTAGAGTTTCTCTCTCTTCTACGGCTTAAAAAAGGAAGAGATGGATTTTTTTCAAATCGTATCAAAAAGATGTTAGAAAGTTGCACATTACGCATATACATAGTGTTATAATGTAATAGTGACAGCACGACACAATTATTATTATTATCACTAGTTGGTGAATGTGCTTAAATTTGATCGAGCATACATTTATTGGTGCGTGTCGTCGCATTACGCAGTGCAAAAATTTGCCGCTTGTTAAGACTAACAATGTCAAAAAATTAATTAAACAACTGTATAGAAAATTTGAGCCATTAATTCAGTTTTATATAACATACACCCATAAACGTTATATAGTTTTTGCTTGGCTAAGCAAATTAGTTTCTAATTGGATTTAAAACTACATTTCCTGCCATTAACTAAACATTTTTCTTAAAACGAAAGCTAATAAGAAAACACCGGATAGAAGGACCAACATTTTTTACGAAACAGTTAAAATTTGATTGTGCTGGATTGTAATGTTGTTTTAGCTGAAGCATAAAAAGCACTCAATGGCAAAAACTATTATTCACTACGCCTTGAAGTATTTACTTTTTCTGTTTATGACCTTTTTCGTTGTGCGTTTCATTGTATTTGTTACGATTTTATTTAATAATCAAAACTAAAACAAATTGATGTCATATTTATTTCCTTTATTTAAATTTTTTATTATAACCACCTTTAATTCCATAATTGTACGGGTGTGAAGGACCAAAATTGCAAAAACAGTTTTGGTTTCGCCTAATTTATATCAAACAACTAACGGTTTATATCTTTGTGCGAGTCTTCAAATTACTACATTGAAAACTGTAATTTGATTTTAATACCATTTATAAAAACAAACGATCAAGTAGGATTTGTTTCCAGGGCATTCTTAAAGTAGGATGTTAAAACAATTGCGTAAATTAAATTATGGATATCAGTTTTACGCGAAGAAACTGCGGTTATTAGTATGCCGGCTTGAAAGACCAAAATGCATTATTTATAAATCTTCAAATGTAATTTGTAGAAAAAAGCGCGTACTAGTCGAAATACCAAAGTTTTAAACTGTTCGTTTTTGTTTATTTATTACGTCACAGATTTAGTTGTGACTTTGATATAACGCAAATAAATTTGAAACTCTCGAAAGCTTTAACATCATATAAGCCTGAGGGTTTGATAGTTTTTCTCGACTTTCTCTTAGATTATTTATTTTTTTGGCGATTATAGATTGTTTTCTGTGTGGATATAATAGCAATCAAATTAGTTTTTGTTTCAAAATGAAGATTTGTTTCGAAGGCATTCTTTAAAGTGAATGCTGTTTTTTATAGTTTTTGTTTAGAAACAAACAATGTATAATTTGTGATACTTTATTTAGTTCTAAAAAGAAATTTATGATGATGGCACATTTGGCGATTTTTTACAAACAAAACTATTAATATCGCGAGTTTAAAGAACCCTTCTTGACACAAAAATTTAAATTACGTTATTTTTACTTATTTATAATCTTTCAGTGAATTTTTAATCATAAACCTTTTAAAATGGCCAAAAAATTCTGATTCCATCGTCTAGAGGTTATTTCGTTTTTTATTTCTAAACTTTTTTATTAATTTAGTTTACTCTATGCGATCATAGTTTGTTTTTACTTGTAATCGCATCACGAGTTAAAAACATCCTAAATATTTAGCAAATTTAATATTACAAAAAAAAAACGGATTCAGACAAAATATCAAGAAATATTTGCTTCCAAGGCTTTCTTTGACGTGCTGTATAAAAAGTAGTTTTTGTAATAATTTATTAGAAACAATTCATACAGTAAATAGTTTAGATGTTTACATTAAGATTGAATTAGAAGAGTCACTTGTTTTTTAAGTTATCGTAGAGGTCATCAATATTTATCGCAGGTGCTTTCAGATTTGAACCTGAGAAAATACCACGAGTTTCAAGAAAATTCTTACAAAAGTTGCTCTCAAATTTACGATATTAGTTCAATTAATTATTGTTAACTTATCAACGTGATTTATGGGGTCTTGTATTAATAAAAATTTTTCTGATTATATTAATTTTACAACATTCAAAATTAAATAACAGTTAGTCTGTCAAACTTCTGAACTTAAACACTCGCCATTTCTAGAAACTAAAAATTAATTTATGTGATTCTGCTTCTTGAATTTAACATTTAACAAAACTAAAATAAAACATGATCATAAATTAAACTTTAATTTGTTTCTCTTTGGAATTTAGTTTTATTAAGCTTTTTAGTTTGCCAATTATTTGGAAATTTTCCTCTGTTTGCATGGATTTTTGTGAAATCAACATTTAATTTTGGAAAAAAACAGATTAAACAAAAAAAATCAAAAAAAACTTTAATTTTTGATTTGATTAATTTCTTTAGTTGACAATTTATTTCTTTCCTAAATTGTTCTTTGTTGTAAGTTTTATTTACAATTCACATCTGTTGAATGTTTCTCATTAGTTTTTAGTTTAATTAATTTTGTTTTGTTAACTTATTTTTTAAAATTTTCTATCGTTGCAAATTTTACGTTAAATTCGAATTCTGTTTTAAGAAAAATCAGATTAAAATAAGACCACGAATTACTAAAATTTACAAAACGCTGTTAAAGGTATCTCATTGGTTCGAATTTTTCTTAATTTAGTTTGCGAATTATTTTGGAATTTTTTTTCTGTTGTGAATTTTTGCTAAATTAAAATTTGGTTTTAGAAAAAAAACCAAAGTAAAACAAAGCACTAAAAAAACTTTAATATTTGAAGTTTCTAAAAAGGTCTTTAATATTTGTCATTGTTTCATTAATTTATTTAATTACTAATCTTGTTTAAATATTCCTATTGCAAATTTTACCTTAAATTAGAATTCTCTTTTTGCAAAAACCAGAATAAAAAACGATCTTAAAAGTTTCTCTTTGACATTAATTTATCTTTTGTTGTTTGCTTATTTTTAAAACTTTTCATTGTTGCAAATTTGTACAAAACATAATTTTAATTTAACATAAAATTTGCAAGAATAAAAAAATTGGAAATTAAAAAAGTAATGAAACTCAACAACTGTTGAAATTGAGGGAATGAAACTTACTTTTTAATGGTTTTGTTTTACCGTAGTTTTTTCCGCAACATAATTTTTCGATATAAAATTTGCAAACAAATTTTTTAAAAAAATTAATCAAACTCAAAACTAATGAGAAACATTCAAGAACTTTTTGCAAATTTTAAGAACGTCTTTTCTTTTATGGTTTTGTTTTACTTTAGTTTTTTCCAGTACAGAAGTTTTTGTAAAGTGGAGTTTGCGAAACAAATTGGCAAATAAAAAAATTGATCAAACGCAAAACCAATCAGAAAAACTTAACATTTTTTTGTAAATTGTGCAAATTACAGGTTCTTTCGTAAAATTTGTAAAACAAAAAATTGAAAAAAACTGTAAATCTTAATATTTACAAAAAGCTGTTGAGTGATTTGAGTGGTTATGCGTTTGGCATTTTTTTTAAACCGTTGCGAATTTTTAGTATGTTACAAATAAATTTTGTTTTGGAAAAAAAACTAAAGCAAAACTAAATCATAAATAAAGTTTGATTCTTAAAACGTTCGTTTTGAGTTTCTTTAATATTTTTAGTTTCATATTTTCTGAAACATTTTATTGTTCAAAATTTTCTTAAATTAATTGTTTTTCAAAAAAACAACGTAAAATAAAGCCACGAAAGAAACTGTAATTCTCAAAATTTACAAAAAGTTGTTGAGTGTTTTTGATTAGCTTTGTGTGTGATCAATCTTTTTATTTGCCAATTTTTTTTTAATTAATTAATTGTTGCTAATTCTTAGTGTTTGAAATTTTGTTGCAAATTCTACGTTACAAAAATTTGGGTTTTGGAAAAACTAAAATCATAAAACAAGACTTTATTTTTTAAAATTTACAAAAAATTTTTATGTTTCTTGCTAGTTTTGAGTTTGATAAGTCTTTTTAGTTGCCAATTTTTCAAAATTCTTGTTTGCAAATTTTCTTAAAATAAATTACTGTATAATAAAAAAACCAAAAACAAATTGGCAAATAAAAAGATTGATCAAACGCAAAACCAATCAGAAAAACTCAACAATTTTTTGTAAACTTTGTGAATTACAAGTTCTTTCGTAGAATTTGTAAAACAAAACTTTGAAAAAACTGTAAATCTTAATATTTACCAAAAGCTGTCGATTGATCTGAGTAGTTATGCGTTTGCCATTTTTTTTAAATTGTTTATTGTTGCGAATTTTTAGTATGTTACAAATAAATTCTGTTTTGGAAAAACTAAAGTAACGTTCGTTTGTTCGTTTTGAGTTTTATATTTTCTGAAACTTTCTACTGTTCCAAATTTTATGTTAAAAATAGTTTTTTCAAAAAAAACAACGTAAAATAAAGTCTCGAAAGAAACTGCCAAATTTACAAAAAGTTGTTGAGTGTTTTTGATTAGCTTTGTGTGTGATCAATCTTTTTATTTGCCAATTTTTTTGAAACTTTTTATTGTTGCAAATTCTTAGTTTTTGAAATGTTGTTGCAAATTCTATGTTACAAAAATTTGGTTTTTAGAAAAACTAAAATAATAAAACAAGACTTTAATTTTTTAAATTTACAAAAAATTCTTATATGCTTCTTGCTAGTTAGTCGTCAATTTTTAAAAATTTTTGTTTGTTGCAAGTTTTCTTAAAATAAATTGCTGTATAATGAAAAACCAAAAAAAAACTGTACAAGAAAATTCTAAATGTTTCTCATTGGTTTTTTGTTTGTATAATATTTTAAACTATTTTTTTTAAACATTTTATTGTTACAAATTTTGTGACAAATTAAAATTGTAAAAAAAATAAACAGAAATCTAATTTAAGATTAAATTTTTAATAAGAATTAATTAATTAAATAAATTAATGAGCTCAAAAACAATGACAAATAATAAAAAAACCTTTAGAATCTTCAAAAATTAAAGTTTTTTTCAAGCTTTGTTTTACTTTGGTTTTTTCTAAAAATAAATTTGATTTAACAAAAATTCACAATAGAAAATAATGACAAACTAAAAACATTAACAAAACTCAAACTAATGAGACAACTTTAACAGCGTTTTGTAAATTTTAGCAATTAGATAGACTTTGAAGGTCTTATTTTACTTAAAACAGATAAGTATCGAATTTAACAAAAAATTGTTAAATATTAAAATACTGTTTAGAAACTTCAAGAATTAAAGTTTTTTCAATGCGTTTTGAAAAAAACCAAAATTTCCAAAAAAACTGGCAAATTAAAAAGGTTAATAAAACTCAAAACCAATGAGATACTTTTAACAGTTTTTTCGATGCCTTGTTTTACTTTGTTTTTTTCCAAAACCAAATTTTGGTTTAACAAAAATTTACAACAGATTAAAATTTCCAAAAAAATTGCCAAACTAAAAAAATTAAAAAAATTCGAAACCAATGAAGCACCTTTAAAAGCGTTTTGTAAATTTTAGGTAGTGTGTCTTTTAAAGATTTATTTTACACTAATTTTTTTTTAAACATAGTTTGAATTGTTAATTTAAATTCTGTTTAAAGAAAGATTAGAGTAAAATAAGTCCTTAAGAGGCACACTAATTCCTAATATTTACAAAACGCTGTTAAAGGTGCTTTATTGGTTTTAAATTTTGTTAATCTTTTTAGTTTGCCAATTTTTTTAGCAATTTTCCTCTGTTGTGAATTTTTGTTAAATCAAAATTTGCTATATTCAAATTCTGTTCTGTAAAAAAGCAGAATGAAACAAAACATTACAATTAACTTGAATATTTAAAATTTACAACAAAATTCTTAAATATTTCTCGGTGATTTACAGTTTGATTCATTTTTTTAAAACTTTCTGTTGTTGCAAATTTTCTGTCAAATTAAAATTCGGTTTTGTCAAAAACCAAAGTAGTTTGATTAATCATTTTAGTTTTCCATTTATTTTTCAAATTTACAGAATCATCTTAGATGTTTCTTGCTAGTTTTGACGTAGATTAGTCTTTTCAGTTGCCAATTTTTTTAAATTTTCTGTTAAAGTACTGTTTCATGCAAAGTCTAAGAAAAACAAAAGCTTTCAAAACATTATTTTTTAAAGTAATCAAAAAAATCTTAAATGTTTCTTATTGGTTTTCTGTTTGAATAATCTTTTAAATTGCAAATTTTTTTAAAACTTTTTATTGTTGCAAGTGTTGTCAAGTTAAAATTTTGTTTTGAAAAAAACACTCAACAGCTTTTTGTATTTTAGAATTACAGTTTCTATCAAGGTTCTGCTTATTTTTTTGTTAAAACACAAAATTGGCAACAATAAAATGTTTAAAAAAAAAGTTGCTAATTTAAAAGATTATTCAAACAAAAACCCAATAAGAAACATTAAAATTTTTTTTGTAAAGTTTATTCATATTTTTTTAGTTTTTCATTTTACAGTACTTTAATTTAAAGAAAATTTGCAACAAACAAAATATTGAGAAATTGTCAACTAAAAAGACTAATCGAACTCAAAGCTAGCGAGAAACAAAAAAATTTTGTAAATTTTAAAAAATAAAGTCTTGTTTTGTTTTAGTTTTTCCGAAAACCAAATTTTTGTAACATAGAATTTGCAACAAAATTTCAAAAACTAAGAATTTTTAACAATAAAAAGTTTCAAAAAAATTGGTCAATTTGTTTTGCAAATTCCTTTTTACAAATACTTTTGTTCTAACAAAAACTAAAGTAAAACAAAACCATAAAAGAAAAAACGTTCTTAAAATTTGTAAAAAATTCCTGAATTGAGTTTGATTAATTGTAATTTTTTTTAAATTTTGTTTTGCAAATTCTATATTAAAAAAATATGTTTCGGAAAAAACTACAGTAAAACAAAACCATAGAGAAACATTTAGCATTTTTTTGTAGTTTTTTTTTGGTTTTTTATTATACAGCACTTTAATTTTAAGAAAATTTGCAACAAACAAAAATTTTGAAAAATTAGCAACTAAAAAGGCTAATCAAACTCAAAACTAGCAAGAAACATATAAGATATTTTTGTAAATTTAAAAAAATTAAGTATTGTTTTATTTTAGTTTTTTCAAAAACCAAATTTTTGTAACAGAATTTGCAACAAAATTTGAAAAACTAAAAATTTGCAACAATAAAAGTTTCAAAAAAATTGGCAAATAAAAGGATTGATCACACACAAAGCTGATCAAAGACACAATTTTGAGAATTTCTTTCGTAATTTTATTTTACGTTGTTTTTTTGAAAAAAATTTAATTTAACATAAAATTTGGAACAGTAGAATATTTCAAAAAATATGAAACTAAAAATGTTAAAGAAACTCAAAACGAACGAATAATTAAACTTTCTTTTATGATTTAGTTTTACTTTAGTATTTTCCCTAAACAATATTTATTTGTAACGTAGACTTTGCAAAACTAAAAATTCGCAACAGTAAACAGTTTCAAAAAAATTGGCAAACGCATAACCACTCAGAACACTCAACAGCTTTTTGTAAATCTTAAGATTTATAGTTTTTTCAAAATTTTGTTTTACAAATTCTACGGAAGAACCTGTCAAAATTTACAAAAAGTTGTTGAGTGTTTCTAATTGGTTTTGCCAATTTGTATTGCAAATTCCATTTTACAAAAACTTCTGTTCTGGAAAAAACTAAAGTTAAGCAAAACCATAAAAGAAATTTTTTTGAATGGATCCATCAAGAAATAATAATAAATAATAAAACGTTATATTAAGTAAAACAAAACCATAAAAGAAAAGACGTTCTTAAAATTTGCAAAAAGCTCTTGAATGTTTCTCATTAGTTTTGAGTTTGATTAATTTTTTTAATTGTAATTTTTTTTTAATTTTGTTTTGCAAATTCTATATTAAAAAATTATGTTTCGGAAAAAACAATAAAACAAAACTATAAAAGTAAGTTTAATCCCCAAAATTACAATTGCTGTTGAGATTCATTAGTTTTTTTGAAACTTGCGATTGTTGCGAATTTAAACAAAAATTATGGGAAAGCCAAAGTAAACCAAAAAAGAAACTTTAATTGCTAAAATTTACAAAAAAAAATTGAATGTTTCTCAGTATGGTCGAGTTTGATTAATCTTTTTAGTTGTCAATTTCTTTGGAAATTTTGATGTACAAATTCTGTATGACAAAACCAAAGTAGGTAAAACGAAACCAAGAAAAAAGTTGTAATTCTCAAAATTTACAAAGTGCTCTTGAGTGTTTCTGATTGGTTTTGCGTTTGATCAATAACCAAAAAAAAAACTGTACAAGAAAATTCTAAATGTTTCTCATTGGTTTTTTGTTTGTATAATATTTTAAACTATTTTTTTTAAACATTTTATTGTTACAAATTTTGTGACAAATTAAAATTGTAAAAAAAATAAACAGAAATCTAATTTAAGATTAAATTTTTAATAAGAATTAATAAATTTAAATAAATTAATGAACTCAAGACCAATGAGAAATATTAAAAAACTCTTTAAAAACTTCAAAAATTAAAGTTTTTTTGAAGCTTTGATTCACTTTGGTTTCTTCTAAAAACAAATTTTTAATTAACAAAAATTTACAAATTAAAAAAAAATGGCAAACTAAAAACAAAACCTTAACTAATGAGACAAGTTTACCGGCGTTTTGTAAATTTTAGTAATTAGTGTGGCTTTGAAGGTCTTATTCTACTTAAAACAGAAATCGAATTTAACATAAAATTGTTCAATATTAAAATACTGTTTAGAAACTTCAAGAATTAAAGTTTTTTTAATGCGTTTTGAAAAAAACCAAAGTCACACAGACTTTTGATTTAACAAAAATTCACAACAGAAGAAAATTTTCAAAAAAACTGGCAAATTAAAAAGGTTAATAAAACTCAAAACCAATGAGATACTTTTAACAGTTTTTTTGATGCCTTGTTTTACTTAGGTTTTTTCTAAAACCAAACTTCGGTTTAACAAAAATTTACAACAGATCAAAATTTCCAAAAAAAAAATGACAAACTAAGAAGATTAAAAAAACTCGAAACCAAACCTTTAACAGCGTTTTGTAAATTTTAGGAATTAGAGTGTCTTTTAAAGATTTATTTTACTCTAATCTTTCTTTAAACATAATTTGAATTGTTAATTTAAATTCTGTTTAAAGAAAAATTAGAGTAAAATAATAAGTCGTTACGAAGCACACTAATTCCTAATATTTACAAAACGCTGTTAAAGGTGTTTTATTGGTTTTAAGTTTTGTTAATCTTTTTAGTTTGCCAATTTTTTTAGAAATTTTCCTCTGTTGTGAATTTTTGTTAAATCAAAATTTGGTATATTAAAATTCTGTTCTGTAAAAAAGCAAAGTGAAACAAAACATTACAATTAACTCGAATATTTATAATTTACAACAAAATTCTTAAATATTTCTCGGTGATTTTCAATTTGATTTATTTTTCTAGTTGCCATTTTTTTAAAACTTTCTGTTGTTGCAAATTTTCTGTCAATTTAAAATTCTGTTTAGTCAAAAACCAAAATAGTTTGATTAATCATTTTAGTTTTCGTTTTTTTTTAATTTACAGAATATTCTTAGATGTTTCTTTCTAGTTTTGACTTTGATTAGTCTTTTCAGTTGCCAATTTTTTTAAATTTTCTGTTAAAGTACTGTTTCATGCAAAATCTAAGAAAAACAAAAGCTTTCAAAACATTGTTTTTTAAAGTAACCAAAAAATCTTTTTTTAGTTTTTCATTTTACAGTACTCTAATTTTAAGAAAATTTGCAACAAACAAAATATTGAAAAATTGTCAACTAAAAAGACTAATCGAACTTAAAACTAGCAAGAAACATATAATTTTTTTTTGTAAATTTTAAAAAATAAAGTCTTGTTTTATTTTAGTTTTTCTAAAAACCAAATTTTTGTAACATAGAATTTGCAACAAAATTTCAAAAACTAAGAATTTTCAACAATAACAAGTTTCAAAAAAATTGGCAAATAAAAAGATGAAAAATTTAAAATAAAACAAGACTTTTATTGTAACAATTTTTACGTTAAGTTAATTTTTGTTTTTTGAAAAGAACAATTAAAACAAAACTACGAAAGAAACTTAAAATTTACAAAAAGTTGTTTGTTAAGAGTTTTTAATTCGTTTGATTAATCTTTTTAGTTGAATTTTTTTGGTATCTTTTTATTTAAATAAATATTGTATTTTTTGAAAAACCAAAGTAAAACAAAATTATTAAAAAAACTTCAAAAAGTGACAGTTAACTCTTAAACGTTTCTTGCCAACTTTGAGTTTGACGAGTCTTTTTAACTACCATTTTTTCTCAAAAAAAAAAAAACAAAAATATATTAAACTAAATTTTGTTTTGAAAGAAAAAAAAATTAAATAATAGAAAACCAGAAAAGAAACTTTAATTCTTAAAATTTACAAAAAACCTTCAAATATTTCTTATTTATTTGTAAAACTTTGTACTCCAAATTCTACATTACAATAAGTTTTGTTTTAGGAAAAACTAAAGTAAAACAAAACCACAAAATAAAGTTTAATTCTTAAAATTACGGTCGTTCGTTTTGAGTTTTATTCATCTTCTCAATTATTTTGAAATAATTTATTGTTGCAAACTTTAAATTAATTAATTTAAATTAAAACCCTGTTTCAAAAAAAAAACTCAAAAATTCTGTAATTTTTGAGATTTACAAAGATCTGTTCAGTGTTTCTGATTGGTGTTGCATTTGATTATCTTTTTAATTGCCAATTTTTTTGTAACGTTTTATTGGTGCAAATTTTTAGTTAAGTTAAAATTTTGTTTTGAAAAAACACTCAACAGCTTTCTGTTAAATTTAATAATTAGAGTTACTATCACGGTCCTGTTTATTTTTTTGTTAAAACAATTTTAATTTAACACAAAATTTGCAACAATAAAATGTTTCAAAAAAAATGCCAACTTAAAAGATTATTCAAACAAAAACTCAATGAGTAACATTTAGAATTTTTTTGTTAAGTTTCTTCTTATTTTTTTAAATTTTTTTATTATACAGTACTTTGTTTTAAGAAAATTTGCAACAAACAAAAATTTTGAATAATTAGCAACTAAAAAGACTAATCAAACTAGAAAGAAACATATTTTGTAAATTTTCAAAAATAAGGTCTTGTTTTATTTTAGTTTTTCCAAAAACCAAATTTTTATAGCAGAATTTGCAACAAAATTTTAAAAACTAAGAATTTTCAACAATAAAAAGTTTCAAATAAAAAGATTTATCAGGCACAAAGGTAATCAAAAACACTCAACAACTTTTTGTAAATTTTGAGAATTACAGTTTCTTTCGTAGTTTTATTTTACGTTGTTTTTTTGAAAAAAAAATTAATTAAATATAAAATTTGGAACAATAGAATCTTTCAAAAAATATGAAACTAAAAATATTAAAGAAACTCAAAACGAACGAACGTTTTAAGAATCAAACTTTCTTCTATGATTTAGTTTTACTTTAGTTGTTTCCAAAACAAAATTTATTTGTAATAGATTTTGCAAAACTAAAAATTCGCGACAGTTTCAAAAAAATTGGCAAACGCATAACCACTCAGAACACTCAACAGTTTTTTGTTTTACAAATTCCACAAAAGAAGCTATAATTCTCAAAATTTACAAAAAGTTGTTGAGTGTTTCTGATTGGTTTTGCGTTTGATCAATCTTTTTATTTGCCAATTTATGTCAATTCCATTTTACAAAAACTTCTGTTCTGGTATAAACTAAAGTAAAGCAAAACCATAAAAGGAAAAGACATTCTTAAAATTTGCAAAAAGTTTTTGAATGTTTCTTATTAGTTTTGAGTTTGATTAATTTTTTTAATTGTAATTTTTTTTAAATTTTGTTTTGCAAATTCTATATTAAAAAATTATGTTTCGGAAAAAACTACAGTAAAACAAAATCAAAAAAGTAAGTTTAATTCCCAAAATTACAACTGTTGTTGAGTTCCATTAGTTTTTTTGCAATCTTCGATTGTTGCGAATTTAAACAAAAATTATGAAAAACCCAAATAAACTAAATGCAAAAAAAGAAACTTTAATTGCTAAAATTTACAAAAAAAACTATTGAATGTTTCTCTTAATGTTGCAGTTTGATTAATCTTTTTAGTTGTCAACTTTTTTGGAAATTTTGTTGTACAAATTCTTTGTGACAAAACCAAAGTAGGTAAAACAAAATCATAAAAAAAGCCGTAATTTTCAAAATTTACAAAGAGCTGTTCCTAATTGGTTTTGCGTTTGCTCAATCCTTTTAATAAATAATTCTTTAAAAATGTTCTATTGTTGCGAATTCTAGTTAAGTAAAAATTGTGTTTTTTGGAAAACCAAAGTAAAACAAGATTATAAAAAAAATTTCAAAAAGTCGCAGCAAACTTTTAAATGTTTCTTGTTAACTTTGAGTTTGATTCGTCTTTTTAACTGCAAATTTTTCAATTGTTTATAAAAAACCCTGATTGTTTCTCTTTAGTTTTCTGTTTGAATAATCTTTTAAGTTGCCTTTTTTTTCGGAACTGTTTTATTTTAAATTAAATTTTGTAAAAAAAAACAAAGTAGAAAAAAACCAGGAAAGAAACTTTAATTCTTAAAATTTACAAAAAACCTTCAAATATTTCTTATTTATTTGTAAAACGTTGTATTGCAAATTCTACATTATAATAAATTCTGTTTTAGGAAAAACTAAAGTAAAATAAGACCACAAAATAAAGTTTAATTCTTAAAGTTACGTTTGTTCGTTTTGAGTTTCATTCATCTTTTTAGATTCCAATTATTTTGAAATAATTTATTGTTGCAAACTTTGAATTGATTAAATTAAATTAAAATCTGTTTAAAAAAAAACTCAAAACAACTATAACTCTTAAGATTTACAAAGAGCTGTTGAGTGTTTCTGATTGTTGCCAATTGCCAATTTTTTTTAAACGTTTTATTGTTGCGAATTTTTAGTTAAATAAAAATCATGTTTTGTTAAAAAAAAGTAAAACAAGATTATAAAAAAAACTTTTATTTTTATAATTACAATGAACACTTGGAACATTTTCTTGTTCGTTTTGAGTTTAATTCTTTCAGTTTCCAATTTTTATTTTTTGAAATTTTGCAATTTTATGTTGAATTAAAACTTGTCTTAAAAAATACCAAAATAAAACAAAACTACGAAAGAAACGGTAATTTGCAAAACTAACAATGAGCTGTTGAGTGCTTTTGAGTGGTTTTGCGTTATCAATATTTTTAAATGCAATTTTTTTAAAATGTTTTATTGTTGCAAATTTTTAGTTAAGTAAAAATCATATTTTGTAAAAAGAAAAGTAAAACAAGATCTTAAAATAACGTTAATTCTTAAAATTACAATGAACACTTTAACATTTTCTCGTTCGTCTTGAGTTTAATTAATCTTTTCAATTTCTAATTTTTTTAAAATTTGTTATTGTAAATTTGATGTTGAATTAAATTTTTTTTTTTTTGAAAAAGCCAAAGTAAAACCAAAACTGTAATTCTCAGAATTTACAAAATGCTTTTGAGTGTTTCTAATTGGTTTGGCGTTTTATCAATCTTTTTAATTGCAAATTTTTTGAAATGTTTCATTGTTGCAAATTTTTAGTTAATACAAATTATGTTTAAAGTAAAACCAGATCATAAAAAAAACTTTAATTCTTAAAATTACAATGAACACTTGAACATTTTCTTATTCGTTTTGATTTTAATTAATCTTTTCAAATTTTTTTCAAAATTTTCTATTGTTGCAAATTTTATGTTGAATAAATTATTTTTGGAAGAAAACCAAAGTAAAACAAAACCACAAAAAAAATTGTAATTCTCAAAATTTACAAAGTGATGTTGAGTGTTTCTGATTGGTTTTGCGTTTGATGAATCTTTTTAATTTAGTTTGTAAAAAACCAAAGTAAAAAAAGAAGAAAAAGTTTTTCAGTTGCCAATTGTCTTTTTAAATTTTTTGATTGCAAATGCTTTTTTTAAATAAAAAGTTTGTATTAAGAAGAAATAAAGCAAAACTTAAAAAAAAACTATAATAGTAGTTTATTTAACGAGTTCCTGTGTTGGACGCTTTTTTAATTTTTTTAGTGCTCAAACAGAAACTAAGAGGCCCCAAAAGTCTCAAAATGTCTCAAAAATAATTTGACGTTTATGTTGACAAGTGGGCAAAAACTGACAAACACGGTAGATACAACGCGATACAAAACCCCCAACTGTAATAATTGGTGCAAACATTTGTCGGATTGACTGTGGAAACCACTACCAAAGAACAATAGAAAACATTTTTGTTTTTTAAGAACTCGTCAGCATTAGGCATACTCCGATGCAATTTCCACAGTCATACTAAACAAATTGACAATTTTAGTCCATTATTGATTTGCAATGGAAAAAATGGCAGTATCAGAAGTAGTGATAAGTATATAATTTAGATTAAACACATTTCTAAGTTTTTATCAATTTAAGTATAAGAAATTTCGAATTTTTTGTTGAGAACACAAAGTGCAAACTTTGCACAGCCAACTTTTCACTTCATATAACCGTAACGAGAATACATAGAAAGGAGAGTTAATTAAAAACAAATCTCAAGATCTTAAAAATTAGTTTTTAAATCGCGATTAGAGATAAGATTAAAAAAATTGTACGCAAAGATCATTCGGCGGAACGGTTCGTACTCGTATTCAGGTGGTAGCAACAAAATTAATTTCCATCAAGGTAAGTTTTTGTTGTTATTGTTATTAAAAGTTTAAAAAAAGCCACGCCTAGGTAAACAATTAACGTTATTCGCCCTTGGATCTTAATCGAACGTTTAAACAATTTATTGTTATAACCGGCAAGACGAATAAGGCAACGTCGCCGCGATGAGTAAAATCGCGCCGATGGGCCATAAATAAAGTGGCGAAGTAGTCGAGATGATGCCCATAACGTGACTAAATAAAGTCGTATTTACAACCTCCAACCAACGACATATTGGTTAATTTTGTATAAATCAAATTGACTGTGAGAAAAAGAAGAAGACGAAAAAGGTTAGTAGTGTGAAAGGTGACACAATGTTCTGGCATTGTCTTTAGGACGATGTTACATCATCAACTGGGGCTAAGACCGCAATTAAGTAGGTGTGGTGCTGAGCTGCTGACCCCATTTTTCCTTGCCACTTGGCAGCTTCTGATCTGTGCTGATTGACCCACAGCTTCGATGATCTTTTACAACAACGTGTAATATCGATGATATGCCGTCGGTTGCTCAATCTACGAATTTTTGCTTGGTCGTATCGTGCTGGTATGTCGTAGATAATAATCAAAGACGTTGGTCATACATACATACATACGTACATAGAAGCGTAGGAGGCCAGATGGTACGGTTATTGCCCTTCTGGTTAGTCTGCATCTCTACTTATATGAGATACTGCCAACTTAAACAAACAAAATTAATCCGGAAGTATTTATGTCCACGGCTTTCTTGATTTTGCCATCCACTAATAGAAGCAATAAAGTAGGCGATAAGCATCTTCACCGCTATCTCCCGATGATAATTGTATTGTGTTTGAGCACCTGCTTAGCATAATTCTGTCGAGCTGCTTACATATATTTTCATAAATAGTTTTACCATTTGTACACGCCGTGGTATTTACTCCCACTGAATTAGACTATATCCGCCTTCTATTGTTTCTATTAATGATAATTAATTTTAAAATAAAATTTATTAAATTCGCTTTTATTATTTGTTTTATGGTCGACGTTTGCTTTTCTTTATAAGGAAGCAAAAAGTCGGCGCAATTCAACCTTACCGATGAAAAAATTCCAGCGATTTGGTAGCAAATGCTTTTATCGTAATTACATCCAATTGTTTGTTGCGCAAACGTCCAAGCGTGCTTTGGAAAATTTGTTTTGTATTCATGGCCGTCTGTAATTCGACATTCCAATCGGCTTAATTTCATACTGTTTTAATTGCCTATTTTGTTTGATAAAAGTTTTTGACCAAATCTTCATCTTCATTGTAATGAAAATGTATTATTACATTTCTGCCACAAAATGTTTTTTTGACGCCTCGTAGAACAAAATAGAAACAATGCAGAGATTTTTGAACTGGATAACGACCAGTATGATCTTTATTATTGCTTGGCAAACGAAACCAACTAAGGAATCTTATCACGAGTTAAGATAAAAAATTAGAAACAAAGAAACTGTATATTCAATGAAAAGCGATCAAGTGCTCTAATCTACATATGTATATTTAAAGTTAAAGAGGAATCTTCCAGCTTTTTTGATTCGTATTGGTAATTTTTTTTTTGATTTTATCAAAAACCTGTTTATCCTTTATCTGGTAATCATTTCGTCTTTTTTAGTAAAGGTCTGCAAAAATCCAAAAAGTTATCTGCTCTATAATTTTCTAAACCGATTTTCAACATGTCGTCCACTGTCAACAACAAAAAAAGTGATTAAAATTAAGACAGAATTATACACAAAAATAAACTTTTTTCTAGTTTCTCTTGGTATTTTCTTTATACTACAACAAAATGACAGAATTTTCTTGTCGTATTGAGTTTTGCAAAATACGTTCGGTATCAATTGACCAAAGTTTTTTGAAGAGTATGAAGATTTAGCTGGAACAGCTGACCACTTTTTCTCCAGCTGAAGCCCTATTGTTCGTCTTTCTTTATCTGGTTTTTTTAGCATAAGAATTTATTTAAATTCTATTTTTTTTAATTGGTTTTGACTCCTTCTGGAGGTGTTAAGAAACCAGTCCTTTTCCTATTTTGGGGAAGGTTTCCACAGGTCTATATAGATCTGCTCCATCAAGTTTGAAAGCAATACTGGAAACTGACCGAGCTTTTAAGACTACTCCACTGTCTAAACAAGTACATGTAGTAGCTTTCTTTAGTTTATTATCTGCCATAACCGCTAAAATATCTATAACTGAAAAACTTAATATTTTTTCTGCTTGAAACGCCGTTATTTTAGAGAGTTCTAGAGTCGATCGGCTAAAGTGACAAAATGCCCTGTTTTTTTTACAAATACTTTTTTTTATTTCAATTATAAATGTAGACATTTCCAACGTTTTTCTAGCCATCTTTATCACCACATCTAAGTGTGCTTATTATTTGTCAGTTTCTTTTGAGTTTGTCTTTTACCTTCGTTTTTGAACATGGGTTCTTATTACTCTACTCTCCATATCTCTTTAATAGCTAGAGCGAATTTCATGCTTTCATCGATTCTTCCTTATCACCTCCAAATTTTCTGTATTGGTTCCAAAAATGTAAACACCTTAACCGCATCATGAGCACCGATGAACATTTTAAAACTGAACTTAGGGACCTTATAACGAATGTTCATGGGCAATGCTAGTGGAACTGACACTCAATTTTTAAATGGATTTTTTTATTGAAAAATTACCACACGAGAACAGTCCAAAGGCGTCGGACATGTGTACAGACACTCTGTTACGTGCATAAATTTCAAAATGTAATACCCTGTATATTCATTACACTAAAGTTAGATTTCTACTTTCGACGCCTTCTAATGAGTCGTTTTACTTCACTTCCTGTCCAGACTGTAAACCGTCAATTACTTAAAATCGTGCTTGCGATGTTTAAATTTTAATTTTCTAACATACTCTGTGTATGTAAAAACTATGATATAAATCGAAAACGCATTTCTATTAGTTTATTCATCACAGGGTAAGTTTTTCCTATTAGTTTTTACAAATCATTAGTAGTTTCCATGTTAATTTGTTAGGACTACCCGACACGTGTTAGTCCACATGTTTCGGTGTATTCTTCACCAATGAGGGGTGAATATGGACCAAATACCTTCATGGAAAGATTATAATTTTGAAAGGCCTACGTTAAAGCTAAAAACGAAGTCTCGGCAAGACATTTTCTCCGATGTACTGTTCTTTATGAGTCAATCGACTGCGATATTAACCTTTAATTCAATGTGTGCAACAAGCATTCGATAACCGGTTTTTATGTGTAATATCTTTTAGCATTAATTAATTATTTTGTAGATTTTTGCTTTCGTGAGTCATTGTGCTGACACGATTTGCCGTCTTCATTAATATTCCAGATCGGCTCAACGAGGAAAACGTTTTCTTCGGGCAAGTACTGGAATGCGGGTAAGTCTTATTTAATTACATTTGCGTTTTCATAAAGGTCTCTCACAAAATTTTGCTTGTTTCAATACCATTTAGGTATTTTCATTAATTATTTTTGTATGTCGCATGCTGTGAATCATAGATATTTGTCAATAATTTAATTTTCTTTGCTATCAACACCCTATGTGTAATTTAAACCTATGTATTGTGTGTTGCCGGTACTTCCGGCATTTATTGATCGAACAATTTATCATAAAGTTGTTAGTAATCGACAAGATTTAATTAAAGTTGTACATAGTTATCTTTCATTTTTTGGCTCATTGAGGACTACAAACCTGATTTTGTTACAAGCTTGGACCTTCTGTCTTGATCGAAACAGAAGTTTTACTTAGTAAGATCTGGCGCCCTTTAAATTCTATTTACTTGAACTTCGCCTATGTCCGACTAGTGTGAGTTGGCCGAGCAAAGTTCGTAAGGCCTATAAGCTTGTAACTACTGATTAGTAGACAACGCAGACTTGGTCGAGTCGGTGGTGAAACTTTCTGATAAAGTAGGCGTATGACGATCAGAAACAAATGTCACGGCAGGGGTGACGCGGAAAAAGTTGTACTTTCAACAAAAAAAAGTATAAAATTGAGTTATCTGCAATTTTTCCATTGAACGAAGGAACTAGATCCAGAACAAGGTTTGTCTTATAATTATAAGCCCTGAATTCGATAAACTAGGGGTACTGCTTTGTTTACGGGAAAAAGCATCCATCACGCAAGGAATTCCCATCACTTCGTCTCAAGAATTAAAAAAATTAAATTGGAACCAGAAGACATTTTAGTCAGTTTTGATGTGACATCTCTTTTCACATAAGTGCCACTACAAACAGCACTTGAGATCATCAAGACCAAATTACGAAAAGCGGATTTGGATGAGGAGCTTAACGAACTAATTGAGTTATGCTTAAAGTCCACGTACTTCTCATTCAACAATATTGTATACAAACAAATTGAAGGGGCAGCCATGGGATCACCACTTTCTCCAGTCATCGCCAATATATTTATGGAAGATTTCGAAGAAAAAGTATTAAAAACTGCTACCCTCACACCAAAATGCTGACTACGTTATGTAGACGATACATTTGTGATTTGGTCTCATAAAACAGAAACACTACACAACTTTCTGGATCGCATCAACCAATTAGATTCCAACAGCAAATTCACCATGGAGACGGAAACAAACAGAAGCATTCCGTTCCTGGACGTACTGGTCACTCGAAAGATGGACAAGATATTGGGGCATCAAGTATACAGAAAACCGACACATACCTCAACGCCGAATCACATCATCATCCAGCTCAGAAGTTTTCAGTTCTAAAAACTTTAGTACACAGGGTCAAGGCGATCAGTGAACCGAACACGTTAAAGACCGAGTTAGGTCACCTAACGAATGCCTTAATAAATACTTGCGCCTCTTCTTAATGACGTACCGATCATCTGTTCACGAAAGACCAGGCCAAACACCATCCCGTGTCGCAAAATACGACTGTCATACGACCTCCAATTTGGACGAAGAACGAAAGAAGAAATTACTGGAGAAGCAAGTTGATGAAGAGGCTAGACGAGGTGAATGTTCGGAAAAACACGCCAGCGACACAATAAAGACCAAATATGACGTGTAGACACAAAACGATGAGTTTCAACCGGACGACGTGTTGTATAACCTCAAAGAAGACGTTGTTAGTCGCCGACGTTGCAGCGGTAATAAGAATGCTCTTATGAAGTTCTGCAGTGTATTGATGACGCCATATATTTAACAACGTTACTCAAAACCACTTCCAAACCAGCGTAATAAAGAGCAAACCGGAAATCAAGTCGATAGAATAGACTTCAATCATAAGCATGAACGGAGATTCTGTAAAGGATAGGTTTGGAGTTAGAATCGAGAAGCAACAAGACCTGTTCGAAACACGAATGAATTACTCCATTGCACATTGCGTAAGCGAAGATCTTAAGGTGTTCAGAAGGGTTGCAGTAGTATTTTAAAAGAAGTTTAGACGGCCAGATGAACTACAAAAACCGCATCCGGCTGTAGGTAATGTCTTAAAACTAGGTGATGACTGACGCTTCATTTTCTATTTGGTCACCAAAAAGTACTCACGTGCAAAACCGTTATACAAAAATTTCAAGTGAGAAATGGAGTTCTACAACATTAAGAAATTGGTTGTACCCAAGTTTGGTTGCGATTTAGATCAACTGGACAAATGGAAATATGTTAAAGTTCGTTTTCCGAAGAACAGTCATTCAAGTGTAGGTCTGCAGTTACCATCCAGTAGAACACTTTTATGTTCAAAGAAGTTGCAAAAATTGAAAAAGCTGACGCTATCGTCACGACCCTTACTATCGGTGCCACGTCCAACTTTCTGTTGTAGAACAGAACCGTTTTAAGAAGGGGGCAGTGAAACGCATAGAAACTTCGAAATCATTTAAGATCGTTCGAAGCGATCACCGGAAGGGACAAAATAAATGCTTTTTTAAGCAATTTTTTCACAGCTCAGTCTTTTAGAAGACTTTTTAAAAAAATTTCGACATGGATCCAATCACGCTTTCTGAGCACGATTGGATCAACATCGCAGCCGCCGCCACCACGTCGATGGAGTATCCCCAGGATCAGGTGAGGATGCTCACCGAAGAGAATTGCCAGCTCCGCCACCAGGTCACCGAGTTGACCAAGAAACTGGATCGCCTTCTTGACGCCCTACCGGCACCCGCGCCCAAGAAGAAGAAGAAGCATCCGTCGCCTGCGAGTACTTCTCGCGATGAGTCTCCAGACGTTCCGACGCCTAGCCCGGAACCGATAGATATCCCGGCGAAGTCCAGGCGTACCGAGCCTGCCGCCGCCGCCGCACCGACTCCTGCCAGCTGAAGGGGGACCAACCACTGAAAGCCGTCATCAGGGAGATGCCGCACTACGACTCGTCCATCGACGACGCCGCCGCCTATCTTAGTCGCAAAGGTATGGACGTGATTAAGATAACTCGCATGATTTCAGGACGTTCCAAGCGACCAACGCCGTTTCTTTTGGTCCAGATTCGAAGGACTCCGCAGGCAAAAGAGATCTTCGATATTACCAATATCGGAGTCGTCAACGTCCGCCTGGAGTTTTACTTCAGCTACGAGTGCCCGAAGAAGCGTGATGACAGTCCGGCGACGTGCTGCAAGTGCAAAAAGGACCATCCCGCAAACTACGAAGGATGCCCGGCTCACCCAAGACAGCGACAGGTAAGTACTCATCGTACTAATCGTTCAGTTCCTGTTTCAGCAGCCTCACGAGCAGCTGCCAGGCCGGTGAACCCAGCCGTCTAGTTTGCCCTAGTGACAAAACCAGTTAAGCCGGACAGACGAAGACTCAGAGGTACGTCCACACCGAGGTTACAAGGGAAGAATCCGCCCTCATCAGAGAGTTCCTCGCTCAACTCCGTTCCCGCAACCAGTAATGGCAGCAAGAGGAAGAAAACCGAACTCCCTCCTCATCGCGATCTGGAACGCTAACGGTATACTTAATAAGAAAATTCAATTTCAGGAATTTCTCTACCGCCGTAACATCGACGTCGCTCTTGTTTCCGAAACTAATCTTCGGAACTGCGACAATCCAAACATTCCCAATTATTCGAAATATAATACCAACCAAACCACAGGTCGCGGTGGGGGTACGGCCGTTTACGTAAGACTTGAAGCAAGCCAAATCGTCTGCGCTGCTTATATCCTACCCACCAAAGACGTCATTCACGCAAATTTAGACGCGATTTTTAACGCCAGGACCCCCAAAATTCTCGCAGGAGAGGCGAAACATCCAGACTGGCTCAGCAAGAAATCGAACCGCAACGGTCGACTCCTGCAAGACTTCGCCAGCATCCGAAATTTTGTCGTAGGCGGACCCTACGAACCCACCATCCATCCTCACAACGGACTTCCCGACGTCATCGACATAGCCATTTTCAATAACATCAGGCTACTTCACGATTTAACTACCGTTTCCGAACTTAGTTCTGACCACAAGCCCGTATTCTTACAACTCGGTGATCGATCAGAAAACGATAACGTTCAGTTCGAAACGAACATCACCATGTGGTCAACTTTCCAATTCGAGGCCAGTAAACTTTTCACTCAAGTTGACAGTTTCACAGACCTTGTCAAAAGATGCATTTCAAAAGCTACAAAAACTATCACAAAAATCAAGTCCGATCCGCTTCAACTCCCACTTCAAATTCGTGACCAGATCACCGAGAAAAATCGCCTTAGACGTAGATGGTAACGCACTCGTCACTCAAACGATAAAAGTGCTCTTAACGCAGTTTAAAACGCTATTCAAACTCAGATCGAAACTCATCGCAATCTCCTTTTCAATGACAAACTTCAGTCGCTTCAGTCGCTAAAGACCACAGCGTCTGGCAAATGACCAGCATCCTGAAAATCAGGAACAATCTTCCCGTGCTATTCACGGCCCCAGAAGTCCGTTCTACACGGATCTAGACAAAGCCGAAGCTTTCGCCGACACGCTCGAACTCCAATTCAGAACAAACCATCCAGACGACGAAGACTTCCGTCGCACGAACGCCATCCAACGCGAAGTCAGAAGCATCCTGACGGGAAACACGAACGAGTCCATCAGCCACATTTCTCCCAATGAAATCGAAGCGGAAATAAAAAAAAAACGACGGCATTCCTAACAAAGCTCTCAAACTTTTCCCCAAAAAAGTATAACCACCTTAACGCTTGCCTAAGAATCCGTCACTTTCCACACCAGTGGAAAACCGCGGACGTCATAGTCATCCCCAAACCCGGAAAAGATCACGTCATGCCGCAAAACTACCGTCCAATTAGCTTACTTCCGACGCTTGGTAAGCTATTGAAAAGAATCATCTTCACCCGATTACAGGAACAGGTCGACACAACCAAATTATTCCCTAAGAACAGTTTGGTTTTCGCAAAAAACATTCCACGGTTCACCAAGCCCTACGCGTCGTAGAGCAAATCACCGACGGCTTCAAACACCGCGACGTCACCGGCGGCGTTTTTTTCGACATCGAGAAGGCGTTCGACAAACTCTGGCATCGCGGCCTGCTCTACTAGATGCACCGTCTAAGCATCAACGTTTCCATGGTACAACTTATCGGCTCCTTCCTCAATCGACGCTCGTTTGCGATCGCACCTCCAAATCCACTCCACGTCACATAGAAGCCGGCGTTCCTCAAGGATCCACTTCTATACATCTTCACCGCAGACGTTCCAAAAATCGACGGACTCACGTACACTTTCTACGCCGACGACACCGCCATTTTGGCAATATCCCGCTCGTCCGCTCAAGCCGAGAGAAATCTTCAAATGGCTCTCACTTCGCTCGACAACTGGTACGACGACTAGCGAATAAAAGTCATCCCACGAAAAGCGCCGCCGCCCTCTTCAACCGAAGAAACAGAACCCGCAAGTCGCCTCCACATCAAAGGCAACGACGTCCTTTGGGTGAACGAGACCAAATATCTCGGCCTCACTCTAGACAAAAAACTGTTAAGGAAATCCCTCCCTGATTCTTCCAAACAGACCGGCTCCATCAGGAACTCGCCATCCCGAAGATCTCAGATTTTGTCCGCCAATCCGCAGCTGCGCTCCATGCAGACCTCGCGGCCCATCCCAATCCCCTCGTCGGGCGGCTTTGGGACTACGACAGAGATGGCATGCCTAGGCACAAGCGGCCTAAGTATGTCATCCTAGATTGAGTTTAGAATGAAATGTACAACCCAGCGGAAAAGTTTGAAACCAAAAAGGTAACTCGGAGGTGGAAAACCGATCCAACGGGGCTATTTAAACATTTTATGTTATCACTTAGGATTAAGCTTTAAAAGTGTATTCATTGAAAAAGCAATAAACATGTATGAAACCTGAATCTGAAGTCGGAAGTGTTAAGAAAGACTGCGTCTAAATAAATAAAGTGTTTAACGCGTGTGCCAAGTATAAACAAACAAGTGTAGATAAATAAAAGTAAAAGTTATCCGCGAACATTGTTTATAAATATCCAGAGATAGTCTCAGAAAATCAAGGAAACATGTGACAAGATCAATCAATCACAAATGAATTAAAACAAACTGGATTAGGCTGCAACGAAGCAAAAAGAATATCAAAAGATAAAAAACAATGAAAGACATTACGTCAGCCGTACGAACCCAAGACTAGCCCAAAGAGCTTTCTTTGATCCAACTGTGGAGCTACTAAATATATGATGAGAAATAATTTTTCACTTACTCTACTGAAGAAACGCTGCTTATACGAAGTTTTTTTGATGATAAAGTGGAGAGAAGCAGAAGATATATTTTAAGCTGAAACTGACAGAAGAATTTGATAAAATTCTAGCATATTTTAAATCATAGTTAAAGATTGAATGAAATAGCAAAATTTATCACTCACTCAAGATTCGGATAAGGAAAAAAGGCTAAGAAGCAACGCGACACATAAAATAGAATTACTTGTAGGTATATTTGTAGAATCACTCTCATCTAAACAGTAACGTGCATCAACGCCACTAGTCATTATTACATCAGTCAATAAGTGGGCTGTGTAATTGTCAATTGATACACGAAAATGGCTACATTAAACAAGATGGGGTTTATAAAATAGCGTAGATAGATGATGCGATAGTTGCGTTTTTAAAGACAATAATTAGATGCGTTGTCAAGATAAGGGTGTGACTAAGAATGACACAAACTCTAACAGTCCTTTTGTGTTTAAGTAAGACGTTTTCTACATGCATAAAAAAGGCATTTGAATGGTGCATAGGTAATTCTCGAGTCTCAGTCGGTATCGTAAGTCTGTTAATCGGTTTTCTACTTTAAAACAACCACCAAACAATCGCGCTATAAATTAAACTTCGGCGCACAAACAAAGTACCAATACATTTTTTATTCCTTCTCGCAAACTGGAAAAAAGGTATCAATGAAATCAATCGTGCATTACAAAGATATGTTAAAAAGCAAATATCAATAAATACTTGTGGGGGGACATCGACGCTATTGCCATTATTGTGTAATGTAAGCAAAGGGTGCTTGGAGAACGAAAGACCACCCGCAAGCACGACAATCTACTTTAACTCGTACAAATGCAAACCGATCGTGATTTAAAACTAAGAAATGTATAGTAGAAGAGGAAGTTGAAATATGGTTTACTAATTAATAATTGCGAAATGTCCATATTCCATAAAACTAAATTAGAAAACGACTTCCTTTATCGGGCTTAAATCCTAACTATATTAAGTCATAAATATCGACATAACCATAAAGAAGAAAAACAACTTTTCTTTAAGTTGACTATTTGTCTTTTGCTGGAACTACATAAAATATCTTCATGTTCCCATCGACAATTATATTATAAATTATTTAAATGTCGGCGGTTACTGTGAGAAACTGGCTCAAACGAGACGAGTCTTCATTACGGCTAATTAATTTCTAATCATCGCTTAGGACCATCTCGATCACGCACTGACATTTACCTGGCGCGGCTCGAAGGTCCCCGCCGTTATAAAAATTATTGTTATCTGTCACTTCAATTAATTAAAATAAGCAACGTCTATATGAGTAACTATTAAAAAATGTTAACCTTTAAACGATGAAAACGACAAAAAAAATAAGCCGACTCGGCATTTTATTATCAATTATTATTATTTTTCACCAAACGACGGCAATAAATAAAAAGAAAGGTCGCTACGCGAATGTCCCTTTTTGATATAAATTCCAAAACCGGATCCTTTTTAATATAAAGCGAGTTCACAATTTCATTATAAACTTTCGATTATAATAAACAAATTCCGAACCAATTGCCAATCAATTTATATTAATAGATTCATTTAACGAGAAAGAGAAAGAAAAAAAAAACCTAACAGTTAACAATCTAACCTTCGATACTTTATTAAGATGGTGATACAACAAAATTTTAAATGGTCGAAGGATTTTAATTGATGTTATCAGTTTTTTTCGGCGACGTGGACAATTATTACGTATAGACAATAATAGTAATAATAGTAAAAGTTTATTCGAGCAATTCAAAAAATTAAACCGCAAACGACATTGGGTACGATTGCGATTTTACATCGAGAAATCTAAAACCGCAAATACAACAACAAAATCCTTGATGGTCTAATCGTTGCTTGCAATAAGGAAGGTTTTCATTACTTTTTTCTTTTTCGTTTGAAACGAAAAAAATCAGATTATAGTTTGAATTTACTAGCAGCCATTTTCTTAATTATTTTGTGGTTTTAGAAAACGCTACTTGATGATTCTAATCTAATCTAAAGTTTTTTTTTCGTTGTACGGTGAATGTAGAACAAATCGTTTCAATATGCGTTTCGTTTATTTTTGATTAAAGACGTTGCTTTTTTTGAACGTCAGTTGAAAGTACCGGTACTTTTTTCTTCAACTTCAAACGATTCGCTTTGACGAAAGTGCGTTTTCTAAAAAAAATAATAACAGTTAAGGATGACCTTGCTGATTTTGGCAAATGGCTGATTTTCCGATTTTGTATTTACAGATTCGATCTTCACGCAAATATTTTCCAAAAATGAAATACACCAAAAACTTCTACGATCTAAATCCATAAATAAAAACGTAGACTACACTAATTTTAAGAATATAAAAAAACTCAAAACATCGAGATAGAATCAGAAAAGTTTTTTTGAGGTTTGGCTAGAGAAAGTCACTAATACTTAAATCATCGTTACAAACGAGGCAATAACGCGATTTCGATTAAATTCATATATAGTGAGCTCGTAAAGTCTAGAATAAATTCATCTTTTTTGATCGTGTTTTGTTTCCGAGCATCGACATTTTTTTTAAAATGGCAACCTATATTTTTTTTCAACGGATTTTGATAGAGTTCATTTTTCTGAGTACGAAAACGTTAAAAAAGTGTGTATTTAAAGATAAAAGTTTCCGACGTATTCAGTTTTAAAGTTATGCAATAAGACTAATTATCAAGGATGCACTGCAAAAAACAAACGATTTTGACAGTTGTCAGAATTTTGCATTTGTTGCTACAAAGTTTATGTTGTATTTTGCGGATTAATCATTGATTAATAGTATTTCAAATTTATTTTTCTGTCTATTTGAAAATTGTCCTCCGTTTAAGTGAAAGGGAAAGAATAGAAATTTTGATGATAATCGGATACGGAGACAGGGTTCGTGCACAAGTTTACTGTTTATTTAATAACAAATATTCTAACAGAGAATCAATTATACAGTCCACCGTTAGCAAGATCGAGCAAACAGTTTTGGAAGTGGGCAGTGTGAGAGAATGCCCTAAAATAGGTCGTCCAACAGTCCAGGAAGATGTTAAATTAAACGCAAAGTAGCAGCAGACAACGAAATGGTTCATAGTTTCATCGTAAAATATTTGAAGTTGGAAAAGTGGCACTGTTATGAAATGGTCCAAGAATTAAACGAAGATGATCTTGACTGCAGGTCAGAGTTTTGCGAAACCAATTTTCAACGCCTGAATGACGAAGAATTCTTACAGATTATTGTATTTTTCGACGAGGCAACAATTTATCTCGACGGCACAGTAAATCGGCAAAATTCATATTTAGTTTCCACAAAAAGTTCACGTTCAGGCTGGCATTGTAGGTAACCGCATCGTGGGTTCATATTTCTTTGAGGTCGTTTTGACAGGTGAAAGATACTTTTTTTTAAGAGACGAATTAGTCCCTGCACTGGCAGTGTTTTACCCAAATAAAGAAGATGAAGACCATATGGTATCAACATGATGGTGCGTCACCCCATTGTGCGAAGATGGTTCGCGAATATTTGCTAACCACTCTGGTTTCTCTTCAACATGCGAATAAATCTTTCACCTTTATCCAAACCAAAAGGAATTTGATTATTCAATTTGTGAGCAAATCAAGCGAAGTCAGATAATTAAGGCCGACAGTAATTTTGTAATTCATTAGTATACTGTTGTTATTTTGTGATAAAGTTGTTCTTTTCTACGGTGCTTTAGACCACTACCTCCACGAGGTTAAAGGTGGGCAACGACACACAGCCTATAAGTCCAACCGTTTCTGGAAATAAGATCCTGTGTACAGCAGAAAGAGTATTAGCTATCAGTTCATTTCTCCAGCCGGCACTCCACGAGCGTCGTGCTGAGCCTCCCCCGCTCCTTCGGTCTCCTCCGCCATGGAGGCTGAATCAATCTCCTCCAAGTGTCGTCGTCAAGACGATGATGACGATATCTCTTCCGATTCCTCGCCTGAAAGTATAGAATCCCTTTTTGACGCTAATATCAACCATCTTACAAAAGTAATCTCCGCCTGTAAGATTACGACTTCCCGTCAATCATAAATGATTGACATTGTCGGCAGGTTTCAAGCGAAAATCAATTATTTCCCGTCACGTCTCGCAGCAAACTGCTGACATCGCCAACACCTTGGATGATGTCCAAACAACCTTGCAGAACGTATCAGCCAAGCTTTCCACAATTGCCATTGCTGTGCCTGATGCCCAAATATCCTATGCTAAAGCGGCACAATCCAAAATTGTTGAGAAAGTCAAAGTACCTTCTGGTAAATCTGTTTCTTCTGTATCTCGTTCGACAGTAGTCATAGTGCCTAAACCTGATACTCCTCTAAAATCTGCCGAGAAACGAAAACGACTTTAATGACAGTCCTAGACCCGCAAAAGTATGGCCTCAGACATGACCGTGTGACCAAGACGGACAAAAACTCGATTCGACTTGAATCTGAGAAAACCGACCTTACAAAAATTCCTTTGGACATCCTCGAGAAAGCAGGTCTTGTGGTTAAGCCCCAAGGCAAATCATTACCACGCCTATACTTAATCAACGTTCCTACTAACCTGTCCCCTGAGCAGGTAAAATACGCAATAATTTCCCAGAACTTTCATGACGCCTCTGATGAGGTGTTACATCTGGAAACCAACACTTAAAGGTTCTATTCCCTTTCGGTTCTAGGGACCAACCTACCGGTAATTGGAACATAGAACATAGTGGTCCATGCCGATGTTCGACGATACTTTTTGGCATCGCGTCGTGTGTATGTAGCGTGGAATGCGTGTAGGGTCAATGACCATATCCGACTTACTCGCTGTTTCAATTGCCAGAAATACGGCTATCATTCGATGGACTGTAAAAGCAAGATACAGTGCGGCCGCTGTGCTGAAAAGCACGAAACTAAAGCATGTCCTAACTTGGAAAGAGACGCTACATGCGCAAACTGCGTTCACTTTGGCCACAAAGGAAACATCGTAACTTTAGTTTCTCCTTGTTTAGCCAGAAAAATAGTAAACTGGCGAGTCATCTCCGATGTTATAGAAGGTGATCACCGAGTGATACGGTTTGAACTAACCGTCAAGGTCCATAACCTTGTACCTATCTCTAAAAGAATCCTTGACTTCAAACGCATAGATCCTGTTCGCCTGAATAATGCTATCGCAAAATCAATTCCTTCGTATCTTCCACGTGGCGCTTCGTGCCACGATCCTAAACCTGTGGACGCCTTCATTGATAAGTTGACCAGTATGATGGTGGAGTCCTAAGTTAGATAGGTTAAAGCAAGCGGTGCGTTGTTTACGAAAACACCACCAAAAAGCCCCTGCAGACTTAAAACATCAATGGCAATGGTAAAAAAGCTTGGCAACGAGTCCTTGGGGGTTAGTTTACAGGTTATCCTCTCGGAAGTTCCTATCGATCCAACCGTGCTCCAATGTTAAAGACGGCACAGATACACTATCTCAGAATTAGACAAGATTAGAGGAATAGTTTCCACTTTATTTCCAGACGACGATCCCTCGACGGACAATGCCTATCATATCCAAATAAGATCCCGATCTCTTTAGCAATGTAATTCCCAACAGGACTGAGACTCTTACATAAAAATCGGTTATTTTCCTACCAGCTGGAAAGCTGGTAAACTAATCATTATTCTCAAGCATGGAAAGAAGGATCTTGCCAACCTGAACTCGTATCGCCCGATAACTTTGTTATCGGTACTAGGCAAACTTTTCGAAAGGACACTTCTGAAAAAGATACACGACGAAATTCCGCCAAGCATTTTATTCCATCCTAGTCAATATGGCTTCGTTCCTGGCAAAACGACGACTGACGCCGCCTGTCGATTATGACTATTGTACAATCGAACGTTTCCAAGTATAGACTAGCAATTTTCATAGACATTTCTGGAGCGTTCAATAACGTATGATGACCCTCTATAATCAAAGCTTTCGTCGTTAAGAGAGTACCTGCTGACGCTACGCGCGTCACTCGTAGCTACTTGTCGAATAGATCCATAACATACTCTTCAACTTTCACCAAACGACTGACGAAGGGCTGTCCACAAGGCTCGGTTTTTGAGCCGACCTTGTAGAACTTGGTGGTAAATGATCTCTTAGACAAGAACTTACCAGCAGACTGCGACATCTTCGCTTATGCGGATGACATAACCGTCACAGTTTCCGCTAATTCCAGACGAGACTTGGAGGCAAAATCCAACACGTGTCTAAATATTGTGATTAGCTGGGCTGGCAGCAATAAATTAAGTATTTCTTCAGACAAGACTAAGTACATGGTTTTTGACTCTACACTTAAACGAGATCCTTCACTGCGCCTCCACGATACTCCTGTCCGCAGGGTCTTCGAATTCAAGTACCTCGAACTTCTGCTTGACGACAAACTGAGTTTTGTAAAACATTGCGCTTTCGTGATTGACAAGTGTAAGAGCGTCTTGCACTTGTTCTACAAATACTTACGCCAAATAATACACCGTAGCTATTTAACTAACTTTGCCTTTCTCAGTTCCTTCACGATTGCCAAAGTCCTTTTCCTACCTACTTGGTTTTATGGCTTAGAAGCGAGGATAAGTCGTAAGGCAGGTGCCTCGCTGAACCGCGTGCTCTCAAAGCACGTTCCAATATCTAGTCCATCCGACTAAGCCTAACTAGACGTTCCTTTAAAAATAAAATATTTCCTATTCTTACCTATCCTTTTGTGGCAAACTTGTATCAAGCAAGTTCGGGTGGTTTGGTGAGTCCACATCATCTTCCTCCTCCTCCTCCATATTTGCTAACCAATGGATCGGTCGTGGAAGATCTATCAAATAGTTTCCTAGATCTATTGATCTCACCCCCTTGACCACGTCTTATAGAGGTATTTAAAAAGTCTACCTCAATAGACCAAATACTATCGACGAACTAGAGAACAAAATTCGTAATGACATGCCAGACAATTCCAAAAGATATTCTTCGTAAGGTTCTCCAGAAGTTTCATTGACGGATGAAATATTGTAGAAAAATATCAAGTATATTAAATTAAAGCATTACCATGCTTGATCTACCACATAACTTTTACTTACATTTTTGAAACTTTAGAACCAGATATTTCAAAAACTTTTCTTTTCAAGGTCACACTTAATTTGACATGTTCGTGCTCAGTAAGATGAATTCTATCAAAATCCTCTAAAAAATTATGGTTTGAAAAAATGTTGATGATGACGTCATAGCTCAAAAACAAAACATGAGCAAAAAATGTCAATGACGGCCTCTTCCAAGCGTCGTCGTAAAGACGACGACAATATCCTTGACGATACCCTGCCAGACAGCATTGAAGAATCTTTCGACTCCGATATTCTGCGTCTTACTAAAGTAATCTTTGCGTGCAAGATTACTTTTTTCATGCAAACAGAAATGATTTATATTGTTAGCAGGCTTCAAACGACTTTTCGGAAGTCCATTGTATCCCTTCGCGTAACGCAACAAACTGCTGACTCTGCCAACGCCCTTACTAGCGCCTACACAGCCTTACAATCTGTTACTGAAAAGTTTTCCACAAGCGTTGTCGCCGCACTTCTTGCCCAACTGTCCTATCGCCCTTCTAAAACCGGGCAAAGACGCCTCGGACCCCAAAAACTTCAGACCAATATCACTTCTCTGCCACCTCCACAAACTCTATGAACGTCTCATCCTGAACCATCTGTCTCCCCTGATCGAAGAACACCTAATCCCAGAACAAGCTGGCTTCCGCCCGGGCAAATCCTGCACGGGACAGACACTCAACCTCACCCAGCACATAGAAGATGGTTTTGAAAAAGGGGAAATCACAGGCGCAGTATTTGTAGATCTCTCAGCTGCATACGATACTGTGAACCATAGGATGCTCCTCTCGAAGATCTACGACATGACACACGACTACCACCTAGTGCAAGTCATCCAATCGCTATTGGAAAACAGACGATTCTATGTAGAACTCTGCAAGCAGAAGAGCCGCTGGAGACGGCAACAGAACGGCCTCCCTCAGGGAAGTGTGCTAGCACCGACCCTCTTCAATATTTACACCAACGATCAGCCCATCCACCCTAATTGCAGGAGTTTCTTATATGCTGACGATCTGTGCGTCACAGCACAGGAGAAAGAGTTCACCACCATCGAGAGAGTCCTTACATCTGCTCTATCGAACCTCTCAACCTACTACAGCAAGAACTACCTGAGACCAAATCCGACCAAAACACAGGTAACTGCTTTCCATCTGCGCCATCGGGAAGCAAACCGGAAGTTACGCGAGACGAAGGGGAAACTCAGCGCTCGGAACAATATCCTCAGAAAACTGGCCAACACCAATTGGGGCGCCAACCCGACCACCCTGCGCTCTACTGCACTCGCACTCTGCTACTCCACAGCAGAATTTGCGTGCCCAGTTTGGGAGCGGTCATCTCATGCCAAAAAACTCGACCCGGTGCTCAACGAGAGCTGTCGCTACATCACAGGTTGCCTGAAACCGACACCCATCAACAGCCTCTACCTATTAGCCGGTATTGCTCCACCAGACATAAGAAGAAATGTAGCGAGTAGGCGGGAAAAACTGAGGCAACTAGAGGACCCCAGACATCCATTGTACGGCCATACCAACGTCGACAAACGCCTAAAATCCCGAAAAAGCTTCATAGCCGAGAAACCCCTGGACTCAACAGCTAAAGCAGCGAGGTTGGATTCATGGCGCGAACGCGTTAAAAACACCGACGCAATCGACGGTACCAGCCTAGAAGTGGGAGAACACCTACCCGCTGGCGGTGATCTGGACTGGACTACGTGGAAAAGCCTAAACCGCCTACGCACTAGAACTGGCAGATCCAAAGTCAACATGACCAAGTGGGGGTACTCTAGCGACAGCGATTTATGCGACTGCGGGGAAAGACAGACCATGGAACATCTTCCGATCTGCCGACTCCTCGACGAAAAATGCACCATGGAGGACCTCACCGCAACCACCGACGGGGCCATAGCCTGTGCCCGCCACTGGAAGGACATATGAAACTTTGGTTTAAGGACTCGAGAAGAAGAAGAATGCCTAAACGGCAAGAATCAAAATTGTTGAGAAGGTTAAAGTACTCCTGTTTCTAGGTAGACTGTCGTTATTGTCTTCAAATCTGACTCTCTTTTAAAGACCGCTGACGAGGCAAAAACGATTCTCATGAAGGTTTTAGATCTCCATAAGTACGGTCTTAGACTAGACCAAGTAACCAAGACAAGCAAAAGCTCAATTCGACTCAAATCCAAAGAAACGAAACTTACAAAAATACCTGCGGCCATCCTTGATAAAACTGGTTTTGTGGTTAAGCCGTAAAGCAAGTCGTTACCTCGCATCTCTATCCTTGACGTTTCTTGTAACCTGTCCTCTGAGCAGGAAAAAGAAGCCATTATCTCCCAGAACTTACACGACGCCTCCGATAAAGTGCTTCATCGTGTCAATGTACACTTAAAAGTTCAGTTCCGCTTTGGTCCTAAAGACAAAGCAAATTTCCATTGAACCCTTAAGGTCCATCCGGAAGTTCAACGATACCTTTTGGCATCTTAAGACAATCTTGAACACCTGCCCAGCGTACCTGAAAAAGCTCGACGTCAAAATATTTAACACCGATTATGGACTGTGAAGACACTCAATTTCACTTTAAGATTTGCGCAAACAAATCTTTGCAATTCACATACCTAAGAGTAATACGTGTTTAGTTCAGGTTCAGAGTACAAGCTCGCTGGTGCGGCTGTACCCTTCAACAGGATTACGCATCCTCTTCTATGCGTTGCAACTCGGCTATTGTTTTCCAATAGTCCGAAGCCCGACGAGTGAGGATGTTCGTATTCATCTCCAACACTTGGACAAAATTCTTGATGAAAAAAAAGGCATCCTACTATCATAGCAGGTGACTTCAATTCGAAATCGACGCTTTGGCACTCTCCGGTGACTGACGAACGGGGGCGATGTATAGAGAACCTCGTGGGTGAACGTGACTTCTGTGTTGTCAACGAACCTCATCAACCCTTCACTTTCGCTAGCCGTTTGGGTTCAGCAAATATATATGTTACATTAGCGTTCCCTTGTTTAGTCAAGAAAATACAAGACTGGCAAGTCATTCCTGAAGTGATAGTAATTAATTCATCGATTTTAACCGCATATATCCCGTCCGCCTATCGCAAGTTCAATTCCTTCTTATCTTTGACGTGGTGCACTGTGCCACGATCCTACCTGTAGACAGCATCATTGATGAGTTGACCAAGATGATCCTCGACTCTTTCCAACATAGCTTGAGTAGTATACGCATAAACTCTAGAGCTGATGTACCGTGGTAGAGTCCTAAGTTAAACAAATTAAAGCATGCGGTGCATTATTTGTGAAAAGACCACTAAAAAGCCCCGGCAGACGTAAAACATCAATGGTTTGTTTCGTACAAAGCCGGGCTTCACCGATAAAAACTGGTAGCATATAACTTTTGTCAAAATTTTGTGGAAAAAAAGCTTGGCAACGGGTCCGTGGGGGTTAGCTTGCAAGTTGTTCTCGCAAAAGTTCCTGTCAATCCAACCGTGCGCTAATGTTAAAGACGACGACAGGTACACTATCTCAGAACAAGACATAATCAAAGTAATAGTATCCAAATTATTTCTAGACGACTATTCATCGACGAACAACTCCTATCATGCCCAAATAATTTCCCGGTCTCTTTTGCAAGGTATTTCCAGACAGAAATGGGTGGTCACCAGCGACGATTTGGCCGCGGTAGTGAATTTGACGGAATTTACTGGAATGTTTTGCAAACAGTTGTTCTAGATTATCTCTCGTCTACGATCGTTGACCTATTCAACTCTTAAATGTGGTTATTTTCCTGGAAAACTGGTAAACTAATCACTATTCTCCAACCCGGAAGGATCTCACCAACCCAAACTCGTATCGTCCGATAACATTGTTATCGGAATTAAGTAAACTCTTCCGCCAAACATTTCATTCCATCCTAGGCTTCGTTCCTGGCAAAACGACAACTGACGCCGCCCGTCGATTAGTAATTATTGTACAATTGAACGTTTTCAATTAAAGAGTAGCTTTTTTCATAAGCATTTCAATAACGTATAGTCGTCTTCTATAATCAAAGCTTTCGTCATTAAGAGAGTACCTACTGACGCTACGCGCGTCATTTATCGAATAGATTGATAACATATTCTGAGAACGTTTCACCAAACGACTGACGAAGGGCTGTCCACAAGACTAGGTTTTTGGTCCGACCTTATGGAATCTAATTGTTAATAATCTCTTAAGCAAAGACTTACCAGTAGACTACGAGACTTTCGCTTATGCGGACTGTCGCAGTGTCCGCAAATTCCAGACGAGACTTGGAAACAAAATCTAACTCGTGCCTAAATATTGTGACTAGCTGGGCTGGCAGCAATAAACTAAGTATTTCTGCAGACAAGACTAACTACATGGTTTTTGACTCCACGCTAAGACGCGATCCTTCACCGAGCCTCAACGATATTCCTTTCCGTAGGGTTTTCGAATACAAATATCTCGAACTAGTGCTCGACGACAAACTGAGTTTTGTAAAACATTGCGCTTTCGTGGATGACAAGTGCAAAGCCATCTTGCATTTGTTCTACAAATACTCACTCTTGAAATGGAACCTTAACAAAAAATATCTTCAACAATGCAGCCCACCCATGCTAGCTTATGGCCTAGACATTTGGTACCATAAACTACGACACCCCCACGTAGTCAGGAGACTGACCCCGCTTCAATCCTTATTCCATAAAACTATCCGCGGGGCTTATCGCACCGTTCCTGTATATGTCCTCTGTGTTATATCCAAGCATCCACCCCTAAATCTCCTTTTGCAGAAAATTTACTGCACTAAAGTTCTGCGCAAGGCTGGCTCGTGCAACTTATACTTGACCAGGACGTTTTGACCAACGATTTTCCGTTTTTTTCAGCGGCCAAACTAAAGCTTAAGGTCTGATCTTGGGTAAATGACAGCGGCTCTAAAACACTTCCCATAAAAAGCGTAAAGCCTACTTTTTCATCCCGGATAACCTCACCTGAGTCAGAATGTCCCACGTCCCCGGACGAAAAGCCGTCCAGATCCTTTCTTCACACGGAGAAATTCGTTGTCATCTATAACGCATTAGCGTTTTGGATAACGAGTGTTGGTCGTGTGGCGTTGCTGACACTCCGGCACATCCAATCCTCGCTTGACGCGAATTCCATGATAACCGTAGTGTGTTACTAACCACTATCAAGCCCTATCCCGATTCCCCTCAAGCCATCCTTAGACTGGTGCCTGATGTAAATTGTTATAGACCATTCGCAAAGAGACACCATAGTTTATAGTAGTTTTAATTTAGTAGCGCAAAGATGCATGGTTTCAGTTTTATTTCTTACAAGTAGGCGATGACAAAGTAGGTATTTAGTTTTGAAATTATTAACTGCATGTATTTAATTTGGAGTCACTTCATTTAATATTTCTAGTTGAATAACATTTTTCAGTTTATTTTTCGTTGTTGCTACTTGACTAATTCTCCCACTCTTACTTTGTTCCCGCTTGTCAAAGTCATTTTCCTACCAACTTCGTTTTATGCCTTAGAACCGAGGACAAGTCGTTACGGTAAGCGCCTCGTTGAAACACGTGCTCTGTAAGCACGTTTCCGTTACTTATCCCTTTCAAATGAGTCTGACTAGACTTGCTTTCTATTTTGGCTCATTTTCCTGAACTAAAGCTATCCTTCTTGTGGCGAACTTGTACCAAGCAAGTTCGGTTGCTTTGGTGGGTTCACATCCTTCTCCTCCACACTCTATGAACTTACTGTAGAGTGTGACATTGTCGTAGAGCAATCTGTCTGAAACTAATCTATAGACTCTAAACCAGCAATGGCAATATCCGAGACAATTTTACTTGATCCGCACCTATAAAGAACTTTATAAAACTATCAATATTCGTTTATCCAAAAAATGGTTCGTCTAGCGCCCCTGCACTGCGCGCTTCTTGGTCCTTTTGTGCACCTCTGATTTGTACTCCCTCAACATTTCGTCTATCAAGTCCAGAACCTTATTTCAAAAGTCTTTTTTTAACTCATCATCGGTTAGTCTTGGTTATCCAAGAACCGTTGTTATTGCTTTTGGTATGCTTCGCATTTTTCTATAGTTTGTTATGTTTCGCTACTAGTTTGCTGCAGATTATTTTTTTACCGGTATCGTAAGAGGTTCTGAAAGCGGGTTCAAGTTCGATATATGTGCCCTTTTAAGCTAGTGCAAGCGTCATTAGGTTTATCTTCGCACCCTAGTCTCTTGGTATCTAGATTAGATGTATTTGTTGGCCTGTTTATACTTGTTATAATCAGTTTGAATTTTATTACTGACGGCCTTAGCGATGTTTAGGTTAGTTTTCTCACCTCATACAAACGCGCCGTCGTATGTTATGGTGAGTCTTGTCACCACAGTATATAACCATTTAGCCATTCGGTCAACATTTTTGGTACCCATCCCACGGAATCTTTCAAGAATTGGGCATTGAACGGCTGGTCACTCCCTTTCGTTTCTTCTACGGGGAGAAGAACGAATTAGACACTTACATCTTGTCTTATCTTTCTCCGTCTGTCTCTTTTTATCCTTTCTTGTCTTTCTTACTTTTGATTTTTTTCTTCTTTTGCTTTTGAAGGTTTGTTTTTAGGGCAATTATCTCTTTTGCTTTTTTCTTTTATCTTGATTTGTTGCTTGAATACTTTCTTTCTATTTTCTTTTAGTAACTTCTTTCTTTAGTATTCACGCAACTATGTTTCTTTTCTTTTGCTTTTCTTTCTCAGTTAATTCTCTCGCTTTATTAGGGTTAGTGGGTTTTTGTTTTGTTGTTTTTGGTTTGAAACTAGAAATAGACTGCAATGTCGCTTCTTGTACTCCGTACTTCCGCTTAGTCGGCATTTTTGATGTTGTTAGTCACCGTTAGAATATTTCTCTTCTTTGGGTTTTTTTTGCTCTTGGAATATTCTAATCCGTTCTTCGGCATTTACGTTCCAATGTGACATTCGAACACAACGAGCACTGACTCACGATGCTCTATTGGCAAGTGAAGTTTGCTGTTCTTTATTGACTCATACTTTTTTCTTTTGGTTTCGTGTTGAGTTGCTTTGAAAGTTTTTCTCTCTGCTTAAGCTTAGTCTTTCTTTATTTTCTTGGATCCTCTGCAACCATATTCTTTTCTCTTTATTTTCTTTTTTTTGCTAATTCTTTCTTTTGCTACATTGGGCTTAGTAGGTTATTCGTTTTGCTGTGTAAGTCTGAAACTTGAGACAGACTACAACTCCGTTTTCTGTACTTTATGTACTTTCGCTTGCTCGGCTTTTCTGGATGTTGTTAGTCATTCGTAGGATATCTCTTTTGCTACTTTTCTCTTTGTTTTTTCTTGGGATATTCTATTCCGTTTATCGGCTTATAAGTTTCATTGTTACAGTCCAGCACAGTGGTTGATAATTAACAAGTGTTTGTTTATCAATTGATAGTTCTTATGTTCTCTTCTTTCCTCTTCTTTGTTTTCTTTTCTTCGAATTCTAGTTTTGGGGGATTTATTAGTACTTGGGATTTTGGGTTACTTATTTTGAGACTATTTTCAACGGGGGTTTTGTACTTAAGGGTTGGGCTTTAAAGGGATTTTAGGGCTACTTAGTCCTGGACGCTGGTCTAAACTTCTACCTTTCCTATGTTCTTTTCTTTTCTCTGGAATTCTTTTGATACTTACGTCCTTACTGTATTGGGTTACTGATTGTTTGTACCTTACTTTTTGGTATCGCTTTATGCGCTTCGGAAATTAGTAAACTGTGGTGGTATTCTTCTTTGCTTTTAGATCAAATTACTCTTAGATTCTTGGAGATACCTTTCGCTTCGTGCGCTTCTGTTACAGTTTTGGTTGTCGGTGTTCTTAAGATTCTGGAAAACCTCTGTCTCTTCTGTTTTGTGGTAATCTGATGAGATTACACGGGGTTGGGTTTCTTGGAATTGGGTTGGTTTTGGATTTTAGGGTTCTATCCTTGGCGTATGCCTAAATTTCTGTCTTCATTTTAGCTTTTGATTTCGTTATTCTCCGCTCCACGCTTTTATCTTGCTGGGGGGGAATTCTGTTACGTGCATAAATTTAAATAATGCATTACCCTGTATATTGGTTTAATTAAAAATTACTTTTATATTTCTCGACGCCATCTATCGGGTTCGTTGGTCACTTCGTATTGAGTAGGCGATATCCGGCGAGATTACCGGCATTTTGACTTTAACAGCGTGCATGTGTTAACCTATGTCTGCGTGAGTTAAAAATCGTTTTCTCAAATCATCCACGTGTTGGGACACGATGGAAAATAGAAGTCTTCTTAACTAACTAATTTATTCACGCAGAGTAAGTGGGTTTTGTTCTTTCTTTGATTAAAGGTAATTTTTATGTCTTTTCATTAGCGCCATGTGCTACCTCCTAAATATGGGTAATCTTATCGTAATCTAAAATCCTCAAGGGAAAATTAAAATCGGAAGCTGTAGAGCTAAGAACGCTGCGATACAAGAGCAGAATTTCGATTCGGAGGCAATTAATACCTTAATGAGTATCACCTTGTCCGGAAGATCCTAATACGATACGATTGAATTCTCTTCGGAGGCAATAAATTAATACCACCGTCGACGAAATTTAGTGTAACAGTATACGATAAGTGTCGGTTCGATTACTTTCCTTTAAATGTTTCTTTTACTTATAGTTTGTGAGTCGCCAGGTAGACACGATTATTTTCAGGAAGTTTAATTCCAGGAAGCCAATAGGAAAAACGTTTTTCTGAAGGTAACCCTGAATTTGGTAAGTCAATTTTTACTTAATTATTCGTTGTCGCTACGGTGAATACTCACGACTTATTATCATTACTAATCGTACGTTCGATTTGATTTGTTGCTTATTATTGTTACTCAATTAGTCTAAGTAAATGACTTATCGCTTGCTGATTATATCAACAGTCAATTATCATTATTAATGTTATTTACTGATGAAGATTTATCTATGTTATGGTGGTTACACTTTTGTTTGACGTGTAGTGTAAGTTGCCGATCCTGCTGATATTCTATTTTCTATATTCTCTCTAGTACCTGCTTATATTTGGTACTCGGATTAAGATTATTCATTGTCATGCTATTCAAATTTTAACCTATTTATCTTTATATAGTAATTAAATTGAAATTGTTATTAACGAGTTAGTTTTTTTTTCTTTCTTTCGCTTCTTTCAGCATTACGAACCTAACATCTTGTTACAAGTTTACACCGTCTGTCTGGAGCGGGACAGAAGTGACTTTGGATAAGCTCTGGCGCCCTTAAGTATCTTTTCGATATTCTCTGTGAACCCTCCCCTCTCACCGACTATTGTGAGTTGGCCGTGCAGCTTCGTAAATAGCAAAAGCTTGTAACAATTTTTAACAGACGATCTTCTCGAATCAGCGTATCAATTGATTCTCATCCGTTTTCATTGTTGATGATTTTCATCACGTACCTTCGGAATCATCGTTCAGTGCTGCACACCCATTTTTGAACTGATTGCACCGAACACTAACTTGTTTTCGACCCATAACGCCTGCTCCGTAAATCTTCAGAATTTTTTAAATAAATTTTGGTAGGTATTTTATTATTTGCATGCAAAAAAGAATGATCGCTCGAACTTCAAACTTGATGTATGTTTCGATCGGAACTGACATTTTGCTGTTGTTACTAGACACGTTGTACTAAACTTAAGGTTATGACAATACCCATTGCAGTACACATGTACACTTAAAATGCGTGCAAGTTTCAACCTGGTCGGTAGGCGTTGTGTAGAGCAAACGTACCTTAGAGATCGAAAATCCTCCGTACTTTGATTTTTCTGTGTTCTGTCTGATATAATTTGTTGTATGTTTGTTATATTTCATTTCTATCTGCGGTTTTACTATAGTTTATTCAATTCTAAGAGATAGTAGATGTAAACAGTGATCGGTGCGTGCTGTTTACGTGTACAAATAAACAAATAAAAATTGGTAAGTGGTAATTGAGGGCTAAGACCATGGCCATGTTATAAATGATAGTTAACCATAATACTCTATCATACTATCAAATGTTTTGTTTAAACAGTTGAATAATAAAAATAATTTATCTAAAAAAATGTAATCAGAACATTATACATTGCGAGCTTTTGAAATTCTTCGTCAAGTGTCAAAACTGACAAAAACATACATATTCTTGTTACGGAAATAAATGAGAATTTTATAACACAGGAATTAGCAAGTACATACATGACCATTGTTTATTTTTTTGAAAAAATTGTTTCTTCTTTGCTAAGAGAAAAAGTACCTAATTCTAAATTATTTTTCCTATGCTTATTTGAATATGAAGTTAGCCATGAAAATTCTAATTTACATTTTATATCGTCTCTAGTGTAATGTTATTTATTAGATTGCGACACAAAAAATATAATTTTTGTGTTTACCAATTTAAAAAAAAGTTGACATTTTCTTATTCCTAGTTCAATTTTATTAATTGTTTTTTAGTCTACACAAACTTGACCATGAAATCTAGCACGATTGTCTCGTTTTTTGCATCGTTTGTTTTTAGTAGTCGGTTTTGATTTGCGTGTAGAATATTCAAATCTTAACTAAATGATGTCTACTTTATCTCAACAACCAGTTTATTATGTTTTTAAGATTTTAGTTTTACAAAGAAACAGAATTATTTATTATACTTTTATTCGTATACCGTGTGTTATAAAAAAAGCACCTAAGCTTATAGCAAATGCGATTTTTTCCAAAAAACTACATATGGTGTTAAATTGGATCGTCTTAGTTGAAATTTTTTTAAATGTCATTTGTTTTGTTGTTACTTTTTTTTTATTATAGATTAAAAAATATTTTTTCGATTTTTTTTTCAATGATATTTTGATGTTGAGGATTAAATCTATTACATGTTTAAAATATTTTTTCTACTGTAGGGTTTATGTTACATATCTGTTTTGACAACTTAGTTAAAATTTTGCAATCGGAACTACTCAGTAAAAATATACTGTACAGAAAAAAAAATTCTAAGTTGTCGAAACAGATATGTAACGTATAAACCCTACAGTAAAAACAATAAAAAAAAACAAAAACAGATATGATCGTTTTTATTTCTCAAGATCAAGATACCGTTGAAAAAAAAACAAAAAAATATTGTTCAATTCATAATTTAAAAAAACAACAACAAAAGAAATGACATTTAAAAAATTATGTCTGGTAGCTGAAACCAATCAATTTAACACTACCATATATGTACTTTTTTAAAAAAAAAAATGCGTTCGTTATAACCTTTTTTGTACAACACACGGTACATGAATACAAGTATAATAAATAATTGTTCCTTTGCAGAACCAAACAAACTAACATAATCAACATTTGCATAAAATAAACAAATAATACAAATTAAAAAACAACAAAACACCATTGGCAGTAATGCCTAAAAAACACTAAATCTTAACAGCATAATAAACTGGTTGTTGAGATAAAGTAGACATCGTTTAGTTAAGATTTTAATATTCTATACGTAAATCAAAACCGACTACTAAAAACAAACGATGCAAAAAAACGATTGTGCTAGATCTCATGGTCAACTTTGTTTAGACTGAAAAACAGTTAATAAAGTTAAACTAGGAATGAGAAAATGTCAACTGTTTTTTAAATTGTTGGAAACAAAAATTATATTTTTTGTGTCGCAATCAATAAATCTGTAACATTACACTAGAGACGATATAAAATATAAATAAGAATTTTCATAGCTAACTTCATATTAAAATAAAAATAGGAAAAATAATTTGCGATTACACTTTTTTCTTAGCCAATCAGAAACATTTTTTCAAAAAAAAAACAACAATAGTTATGCATTTACTAATTCCTGATATAAAATTCTCATTTATTTGCATAACAAGATATGTATGTATTTGCCAATTTTAACACCAAAAAATGCTAAGATCAAGAATGCCTTAAAGTAGCTCATCACAAGATTTATGTGCTGTAGGTGACAAGGTGGCAGTTAAGAAGACAAATTTAAACCTTTGCTTGAACATAAAAACTAAACAAATTTATTGTGTAAGATCATCTTAGATCAGAATCTCTACGAGATAAATTATACTTGCATCTAATAGAAAAAAGGCTCAAAACAAGTGCATATAGTCAATTGTTGCTTGGACTAATGCAATATCACATTTTGACCCACGATGTCATTCCATTGCTGGGTTAACCCTTTTGCACAATTCAAAGTGCCTGAATCGTTGCGATGGTACGATTTGTATTCGGACCGTAATCGTACTTCTTTACTTAACACAAAGCCAGTTATAAACAGGCAAAGGTTTTGAACAATGATATATTCAGCGAGATTCGCGAATTCAAACCGCCTGCAATCTCAAGATTCTATAAATAAAATAATACGGTTGTTGCCGGTCCCAAATTTGAATAAAAAAAGTGAGTTGTAGCGGTATAGGGTGTGAGTACTATAGTCTATTCAATTTCAAAAGATAGTGCACATAAACATATACACATGACGTAGACGGTGCATTACACACTCGAGAGTTGCGGTCAACGCCATCTCGTGGTTTATAGGCCCACGATACATTTACAATTATTTATGCTATAAAACTTTTACCGATATATTTTTTCTATTTATGGTGGGGATTGTGACTGCGTTTGGTGGATATTTGCTCAAATTTTTCGATTATTATATGCAATTAACCAACTTACATTAATATCTATATTACAGATAGTTGACAAAGCACTACGTTTTAGTTGTAAATAAAATTTTAGCGAACACGCCTCTTACTGTTGCAACTTCCCTGCAGTTTAAGATAATATAATCACCAATTGGATCGAAGGAAGCTGTTGTACACGCACTAATCGTTGTTTACATCCACTACTCTTAGAATTGAATAGACTATAGTAAAACCAAAAATGGAAATAAAGTATAGCGAACATGCAACAAATCATTCCAAACAGAACACAAAAAATCAAAATACGGAAGATGTTGTCTCGACACACCGCCTACATTGCCCCTATCATGTTGAAACTTGCACGCATTTTAAGTGCAGATATGTACTGCATAAATGGATATTGTCATTGCTTTAAGTTCAGTTACAATCGTGTTGATGTAATCAGTTTAAAGTGAACGCACAGCACTAAACGATGATTCCGAAAGTGTGCGACAAGAACCACTAACAACGAAAACGGATAAAAATCAATTAGAAGTCCATACATTGTTTCGAGACGATCATCGGTTGAAAATACGAAAAACTGCTCTACTGACCGATATTCCTAAAAGCTTTGTTCATCAAAAATTTTCACCGATCAATAGAAAATGCAAAGTGTTATGTTAAAAGATCAAGAATAGAAATCTAGGCATACGACAAGGACAGAACCGTGAAATCCAAAACCAACCCAAATACAAAAACACCCAACCCAAGATGAAAGGTAAATGAAAGAGGTTTTCCCAATTTGCTAAGCATCACTCTCAACAGTAATCCGCACAAGCAAGAACCTGGAAGCAAGGCAACATCGACTGACAGAAAAAGAAGAAAGACAGGACAATCAGAAATTTGGACAAGCGTCCAAAACTAAGTAGCCCTAAAATCCCAACGAAACCCCTACCCTTGAGTACCAAATCCACCCTGAATACACCCACATAAGAAACCCTAAAATATAAGTTATACAGAACGAGAGGAGGATAAGAAAAGGTTAGCTTCCAATTAGAGGTTAGGACATGTCCTACGAATCCTATCAAGGCCTAAGGTTTCTTCGTTGGAGTGCCGGACGATTGTGTGGTGTCAGAGTCTAAACACACCTCCAGCCCTTGCGACAAGGTGTAAAAGCGCGTCTTTGGGTCCCCTAACGTTAGTCAACACAAGCGCACGTCACCGCAACCAGAACTCGCTTGCCCATAATAGTCTTCCTCCCACCCAGGATGAAGATGAGCGTAAAGCTTTGGAACCCCCCAGTTTTGAGAGATGGTGCTTTAAAAATCCAAGGATGAACTGTCCCAATCCAAATAGATAGAAAATAAAGAAAAGAAAGGAAAGGACCCCAAAACCAAAACAAAAGAACTAGGATGTCTGTCTGTCTGTTTGTTTACAATCGCCGGTCTATCGCACTAGTTTACAAGAATATAAATTTAGGCATACGCTAAGGGCAGAACCCTGAAATCCAAAACCAACCCAACCCAAGAAGAAACGTGAATGAAAGAGGTTTTCCCAATTTGCTAAGCATCACTAACCAGATGTGTCCAAAAGTCGCATGAAGCGGAATGATACTCCAAAGAACCAAAAACTCCAACCAACAGAAGAGAAGTATCAAAACAGGTACCTACTCGTTGAAAGTCGACATCAGTCGTTACGCTATCAAGCAAGAGAACAACGGAGAACAACAAGAGACCTCACTGACGGACAATACTAAGCAAACCAAGAGAAAAAGTACAGAAAAGAAAGAATTTTAAACCACGGCCAAGGACAACGCTCTAAAATCCCGTGAAAACCCCAGCCCACAAATACTTATCCAAGCTTAAATATAAGTACCCAAAGCTAACTAAACTGAAGAAGTAAAAAGAAAACCAAGTATCTAGCAGGTTTTGAATGGTAATATGCAGATTTAGAAGAAAAGTGAAAAAGAAAAACTTGTACAGAGATGCTTAGCAAATTGGGAAAACCTCTTTCATTTACGTTTCTTCTTGGGTTGGGTGTTCTTGTAGTTAGGTTGGTTTTGGATTTCAGCGTTCTGTCCTTGGCGTATGCCTAAATTTCTATTCTTGAACTACTAACTTTTAACATAACAAAAGAATGGCGGCAAAAATAAAACTTTTAACGCGTTATCGTCAAAATTTCTAGAGTCTATAGTTACAGTAGACGAAACCTGGGTACACCACCATACTCACAAATCAAAAAAAAACTCGATGACGTGGAAGCATGTCAATTCACCAACACCAAAAAGGTTCAATAATCAATGGCAACTGTGTTCTAACATATGCAAGGCATTTTTACCACCGAAAACAACAACCAACAACAATATTTATAGTCAAACTCTCGAAAAACTAGATCAGGCCATTCGACAGAAACAAAGAGGAAGATTGACGGAAAGATTCAGGTTGTTGCATAACAATATAAGACCGCACACCTTAAATTAGATTAAGGCCTAGCTGCAGAAACACAATTGGGAAGTTATTGTTCATCCGCCTCACAGGCCTGAGTCCTTTTCATTTTTATTTGTCTGAGCTCTTGAAACTCATGTGTCGGGTTAAAATTGTAAAGACGAACTTTAAGATGAAATAAAACAGTTTTTTAATATCTGTGTGGATGTCCATAGGACATGCTTGTGTAAATGTCCATAAGACATGCTTGAGCGGATGTTCATAGAACATCTTTGTCTGGATGTCCATAGGACACGCTTGAGCGGATGTGCATAGAACATCTTTGTGTGGATGTCCATAGGACATGCTTGTGTGAATATCCATAGGACATGCTTGAGCGGATGTGCATAGAACATCTTTGTGTGGATGTCCGTAGAACATCTTTGTGTGGATATCCATAAGACATGCTTGTGTGGATGTCCATAGGACATGCTTGAGCGGATGTGCATAGAACCTCTTTGTGTAGATGTATATAAGACATGCTTGAGCGGATGAGCATAGAACATCTTGTGTGGATGTCCATAAAACATATTTGTGTAAATGTCCATAGTACATGTTTGTACAGATGTGCATAAAACATGCTTTTGTGGGGATGTCCGTAGAACATCTTTGTGCGGATATCCATAAGACATGCGTGAGTGGATGTGCATAGAACATGCTTGTGGGAATGTCCATAGAACGTTTTTGTGTGAATGTCTATAGTACATGTTTGTGCGGACGTGCATAGAACATTCTTGTATGGATGCCCATAGGTCATGTTTGAGCGGATGTGCATAGAACATCTTTGTGTAGATGTCCATAGCACATGCTTGAGCGGATGTGCATAGAACATGCTTGTGAAATTTGTCAAGCGCAGTAACAAATACTACCAACTCCAAAATATATAATACTCTATTATTTAAGTTTATAATGTTTTTAAGACGTTTTTTTTCAATTTTGACTAAGTTTTAGAGACTTTTAAATATATTTTCCACCATACACACACTTTTACTTAAATAATAATTGGCTTTGAAAACATAGTTTCACCTAAATTTCGATTTCTTACTTTGCGGCTCTAGGTTTTGTTTTTCTTTATTACGTAACTACGCTAACAAACGAATAATGATGTTTGCAATAAGGATAGCACTAAAAAACATATTAATAATAAACTATCAACGAATAAACATGTTTTCATGACAGAAAACTATTTTCTCTGCCACCTTTGTAACCTTGCTAGGGCAGTAGGTCCTAATTAAGTTTTACAAACGCTGTAACTAGGCCGCTTATCTAAACACATGCAAGCCACGAAAAACTTCTCACTTAACAATAGAGCAGGTATTCGGTAGAGGAAACGTACACGCCGCATGGAAACATCGGAGAAACCACCGTGTCCACCAAAACAGCGTCGTCTTGTGACTTGGAGCAACCAATTCCATCATGATGAAATTTGAATCGCTTAAAGTCAATCAAGTTACACAAGTACAACTTCATTCAAGGTCATCGATCTTGTTCGTATGCTTCATCTCAAAACAACTAATCCAAAAAAAGTGATATCTACTGGTACCATTCAAAATTGGGCGATCAAGCAAGAAAATGCAAAACACCTTGCAAATTTGCAACCGACATTTTAGGAAACGACTGACGGTATCAGCCCTGCCATATCTTGCCGTTTGCAATTAAGATATTAGTTAATCATTGTATGGCGAGTTAATTTTCTCCATCGCCATCACAACACCTTTTGGGTTATTCGAGTTTACCTTCATGACATTTAGGTTACAAAATGCAGTCCAAACATTTCAAAGGTTTATTGACAAAGTTCTTCAGAGTCTTGATTTCTATTATAGATACATTGACGACATTCTCATCGCGCCATTGACCCTAGAAGAACACATACAACTCTTGGAAAGTTTGTTCCAACGTCTTAAAGATTATGGTGTGGATATCAATCCTGGCAAATGCATGTTTGAGCAGTCCACGGTTAAATTTCTTAGCTATTTGGTTTCTGCTTCCAGAACTTGTAAAAAAACTTCACCAGTTTTTAGGTATAGTAAATTTCTTCAGACGATTTTTACCTAAGGTAGCAGAAGTTCAAGCTATTAAACGACTTTGTCGAAGGCAATGCAAAAAATAAAACACCTGTCAAATGGATTCAAATTTAAGCATTTGAAGCTACAAAAAAAAAAGCCTCGCACAAGCAACTTTACTGGTTCACCCTAAAATCAACGTTCCACCGACGTTTCAGATTTTTCAATTGGTGGTGCTCTTAAACAATGTGTTATCGATGTTTGGCAATTTCTGTATTTCTTCCCACAGAAGATATGAAGCTTATCATTGAAAACTGCTTGCTATCTATTTTCAACCAAACACGTAAGGCATATGGTCAAAGGTCGGTTATTTACTATATACACTGAGCACAAGCCCATCACTTTCGCTTTTAAGAAAAAAACGATCAGTGTTTACCTCGCCAATCTCGTCATTTGGATTTTATTGGTCAATTTACCACCGACATCCAACACACCTCCGGGAAAGACAATATGGTTGCAGCTACCTTGTCACGTGTTAAAGAGCTTGAATCTCAACTCGACTTTGAGACATTAACAATGGGACAGCGAGATGATGAATAAGAAGAACTGAAGAGATTTCTTATAAACCTAAATTAGGCCGCATTACTTTTTACAATATATTCGACGCTTGTCTTCAATGCCGACATTCAAAGATATCACAACATCGGCATTTTTGCACCTTCTCAAACAAGGTTTGAGCACATCCATTTAAATATGGTCGTTGTATCACCATCAAAAAAATACAAATACTGTCTTACCATATACTGTCTTACTATAGTGGATCGATGTACTCGTTAGCCAGAATCTGTACCAATAGGTTATCAAGGAACTACAACAGTTGCAAAAACATTTTATGACCATTAGATCGCTCAATTTGACACACCACTTAGAGTCACAACAGACCAAGGCAGAAAGTGTAAATCGTATTTGTTCGTCCTACAATTCAATTTTGCTTGACATTTGATCAGCTTGGAAAGAAGATCTACAAGCAACAGCAGCTGACATAGTTTATGGTCAACCTCTGCGCCTTCAAAATTTCATTCATCGCAAAGGTCTGATGAACTACATACAACGCATCAGAATTTATTAAGAAACTTCGATAACATTTTAACAATTTAAGGTCTAGCGATGGATCTCGTCATCAAACCAAGAAGACGTTCTCTACAACCATCTTACGACAGTCCATAGAAAGTACTCAAACTTTTTTGTAGTCCGCATCAACATCATGACGTAGCAGTTTCCATCGACAGACTTAAACCAAGACTTATCATGTACGAGACTCCACGATCTTCAATCAACAATTCATAACAAAAACAAGATGACACCATGTACAAATCATCGATCATTCTAGATCTACCACCCACCACGAAACCAAATCAGCACAATGTTTTACCAAGTCCAGTCCGGAAGACGAGTTCACTTTTCAGATTGGCTGTATGCTAAATTTTCGTGACGCTAAACCACTAACAGGGAGGTACTGTAAAAACTATTTTTATTTTAAAAAGGAGAATACCTTAGTGTAGATATCCATAAGACATGCTTGAGCAGATGTTCATAGAACATCTTTGTCTGGATGTCTATAGGACATGCTTGAGCGGATGTGCATAGAACATCTTTGTGTGGATGTCCGTAGAACATCTTTGTGTGGATATCCATAAGACATGCTTGTGTGGATGAGCATAGAACATCTTGTGTGGATGTCCATAAAACATATTTGTGTAAATGTCCATAGTACATGTTTGTACAGATGTGCATAGAACATGCTTGTGGAGATGTCCGTAGAACATCTTTGTGTGGATATCCATAAGACATGCTGGAGTGGATGTGCATAGAACATGCTTGTGGGAATGTCCATAAAACGTTTTTGTGTGAATGTCTATAGTACATGTTTGTGCGGACGTGCATAGAACATTCTTGTATGGATGCCCATAGGACATGTTTGAGCGGATGTGCATAGAACATCTTTGTGTAGATGTCCATAGCACATGATTGAGCGGATGTGCATAGAACATGCTTATAAAATTTGTCAAGCGCAGTAACAAATGCTACCAACTCCAAAATATATAATACTCTATTATTTAAGTTATAAGTATAAAATTTTTAAGACGATTTTTTTTTTCAATTTTGACTTTTTTTTAGAGAGAGAAGGAGAATACCTTAGTGCGCTACAAAAAAGTGTTAGTTTTATTATTGATATGTCACGCATTCTAGTTTTTTTTCTGAATGTTTGTAACCAACAACACCAAATAAAATTTTCGATGGCTGCAGACGACAATATGAATGACGTGCTTTAATGGCATCGACTGTGATAAATAATTATTAATTCATTTCGGAAATTTCTAAAATAAAAGAAACTTTACATAAATACGCAGTTATTTGTGCGATTTTTTAAGAGTTCTAGAAAAAAAATTAAACAACAAAAAAATGCTTCAAAGCAAAGATGGATTTCAAAGAAGTTCAACAAACCGATTTAAAAGGAAATGTGATTTTGACAAATATAACGACTGGCAAGAAATAATAAAATCCATCTACATACAACCAGTTGGAATTTTAGATCAGGAAACTTCAACGCTCGATTAGCAAACAACATCATGGAAGTGAATATATTACAAGTTGCAACAACAAATTAATATTTAATGTGTTTTTAAATGTCTAAATAACAACAATTTAAGCTGTTAGGCACACTTTGAGTTCTCAATAAAAGTTGAAATTAAGAACTTTTATATTTAAATAACAGGGTCTATTACGTGTTTGAAACTAAAGTGAAAATACAGCTAACTTATACGATAAAAATTGAATATGAGTAACAAAACCACGGTGAGAATAAGTAATATAACGTACAAAAAATGGAAGTACAACATTATATTTAAAAATATAGAAGTAAGTACAGTTGACGAAACCCAAAATTTAATGGTGTAATTTAGACTTTGCATCATAATCGTTCGTCGCATTCAAACAACGCCTAAAAATGATTGCCAAATAATTTTTTATTTGTAACACCACTGAACGAAGCCAGACTTACAAGAAGGAATTTCAGTAAAAAATCCCATGACAACCACAGAGCGCTCACATTTGGGCTAGACGACTATCGAATAGACTTTAACGCTCGACCCAAACACAAACCTACGTTTATAAAATTAAGTAATAGAGATGTCACAGCAATAAAAAAAATGATCGATTATGTAACGCTAAGGTACATACGTTGGTGCCCGGGTATTACGGTACTACAAGTTTAATGGTTCCTTTCTCAATTTATGTCATTTGTTTTATAGATGTGCCCAAACATCTTAACATACTTTGTTGCGCATTAACTTTTATGCTAAGTTCTTTCATTAAAAAGTTTGTTTCTTTAAAACTTTAAGAACCATGTCCAATATTCATTTTTTTTTTCATTTTTGTAAAGCCGTATGTTTTTAGATAGTCTAAATAACACTAAACAGAAAGAAACCAAAATCGAATGAGAAAAAAGTGACGAACAAAGCAATACGCTAGAAAAGGCAAGAAGAACGCAGAATACTTATTCCGTCAGACTATACCTATATGTAGAGATAAATGTTAGGACAAAAATAATGATGTTAACGTTTACGACAGACAACGATATAAGTCATCCAATAACTAACTAAGAGCTCCATGTTCAAAAAACTCTAAAACAACTCAAAGTCAATAAAAGTTTGTAACGTTAGTCCAAACTGACAATAAAATTGAGATTAGAATGTTTTCCGGGTTTGGACCGTGTCATAGTTGCAACCGAAGCTGCCAACGTTTCGCCCACTTTCGTAAGGGGCTTCATCAGGGCGTGACATAAATCGCAAAACTCAAACAAGCAATCGAAATCTAACTAAGAACTTCTCAAAAGTTAGGTTATCCACTTGTAAAACAAGCCATAACCTAAACTATGAAAAGGTAAGAAAGAAAACGATAACCTGAAAAAGCAAACGAAAATCTAACAAAGAAAGACTACCGAGTTAGGTAATCAACTTGTGAACCAAGCGAGATTCTAAACTCCGTAGAAGTGACTTAAGAAGAAATAGTCTCCGTATTTAAAGGAAAAGGATCGTCACGGATGATTAAGCTCGAGCCTGATTGGGTTACGGTTGCTAGGGGGCGTGTTTTTGATAAATGACTAATAACCGGGAACCAAAGAGGGGATAGTTCGAAACCATCATCGCGATTGAAGTTATTGGGGTGTTTGATGATTTCTATGCTTTCTCGGAATTTCCTGTTGAAAAAGAATGGAGATTTGGCAATCAACGAAACATTATCAAAATCTATCTTGTGACCTGTAGTAAAATTATGTTCAGCGACCGCAGACTTGGAAGTATACCTTTTCCTTATACAACGATCATGTTCTGAAATGCGAGTAATGACGGAACGACCGGTTTCACCAATGTAGACTAAACCACAAGAACAGGGAATTTGGTATACACCTTGAGATGAAAGTGTAGGAAATTTGTCCTTGAAAAAAGGAGGAATCTGAGAAATTTTGCCTGTCGAGTTGTATAACGGTTTAATACGGTTCTTACGAAGAAGTTTACCTATTTGATGTGTAACCTTGCGAATGTAAGGTAAAATACCAATTTCGGATTGGATTTGGTAATCAAGCACGTGGATGTACACGACGATTAATAACTGTTTAAATATCTCGCTTCATATAACCATTATTCATTAAGATTCTAGTAAGATGACGGAGTTCCGTGTCTAGATTCTCAGGTTGGCAAATAGAAAAAGCGCGATTAATTCAATAACAGAACGTTTCTGTGCAGGATGATGATGAGACGAAGCATGAAGGTATCTGTCCGTATGGGTGGGTTTGCGATAAACAGAATGGCCTAGAAGTCCGTCGGGCTTACGAGTCACAAGAACGTCAAGAAATGGAAGAGAACCATTACTCTCGATTTCCATAGTAAATTTGATATCTAAGTGTTGATTGTTAAGATGATCAAGAAACTTAGACAATTCAAGATGACCATGAGACCAAACAATAAACGTGTCGTCAACATATCTAAACCACACTTTAGGTTTTAATATTGATGATTCCAAAGCAACCGTTTCAAAGGATTCCATAAAAATGTTAGCTACAACGGGTGATAGAGGAGAACCCATAGCAGCACCGAAAACTTGTTCGTAAAACTTATTATCAAATTGGAAGTAAGTAGAGGATAGACACTTTTCAATAAGAGGAACCAAACTCAAGTCCTTGCCATGTTGAGACAGAATCTGTTTGATGGTAATAAGCGAATCCTTAATAGGAACTTTAGTAAAAAGTGAAGTAACATCAAAGCTTACGAGTAGATCTTGGGGTTCAAGTTTTATAGTTTCTAGACGTTGAATAAAATGCTGAGAGTTGAGAATGTGAGAAGACGTTTTACCTGTAAACTCGCAAAGAATGTTGGACAAGAACTTGGCTAGCTTGTAAGTAGGAGATTGAATAGTACTAACGATAGGTCGAAAAGGAATACCTTGTTTGTGAATTTTGGGAAGTCCGTATAGACGAGGTGGTTTAGAATCTGATGGGGTAAGTCGACGTTTAGTTTCAGGAGGTAGATTGGAAGACTTGATGATTTGGCTAACCTCGCGTTCAATCTTCGAAGTGGGGTTATGGGTTAGAAGAGCGTAAGTTTCCTCAGATAAAATAGAATTAATTTTCGTAACATAATCAATTTGGTTCAAAACGACAGTGGCGTTACCTTTGTCGGCTGGAAGAACAATAATATCAGGGTTCTTACGAAGACTTTTTAGAGCTGACTCTTCCGACTTAGAAATGTTGGATTTAGGAATTTTAGATGATTCAAGGATTTTGCCAGTGTTAATACGAATGGGATCTGAGATGTGGCGAGGAAGATGTCTTATAGAAGACTCAACAGCATATAGAATATCTTCTTTAGGAATACGTTTGGGAGCAACCGCAAAATTCAAACCCTTAGAGAGCACCGATTCCTGTTCTGAAGTGAGAACCAAACTAGATAAATTGACAACCTTCTTTACTGAGTTAGTAGTAGAAGAAACTTTACGATTCTTGGATTCCAATAATTGAAACTTTTTGAGATGACCTTCAGTGGTTAGTCGTAGAGTGGTATCAGACTGCTGGTAAGTAATGCTGTCAAAGAATTTCCAATCATCCGGGGATAGAGTGTTGGCCAACTCAAGATGAAGATAAAAGAGTTGTTTCGAAATGGTGTCTAACTCTCGCCTAGTTTGCTTAATCCGTTCGCGTATCAACGCTAGACTAGCACGGTGTAGGATGTTTTTAGAAGAACGTGTCTGAATGTGGAACTTAATTTGGAGGAATGCAGGAATGATGTTGTGGTCACGACAGCGACTAAGAAAGGTTAAATTGCACAAAAGTTTGACGAGTTTGTGGCGAAGTTTGGAAAATACGGAGGTTTTAGAAGAAATATTCTCCCCGTAGAGATTATTAATGTAATAGCGAAGGCTTCCACGGCCGGAATCTATACTAACATTAGAATGTTTTCCGGGTTTGGACCGTGTCATAGTTGCAACCGAACCCCACTTCGAAGATTGAACGCGAGGTTAGCCAAATCATCAAGTCTTCCAATCTACCTCCTGAAACTAAACGTCGACTTACCCCATCAGATTCTAAACCACCTCGTCTATACGGACTTCCCAAAATTCACAAACAAGGTATTCCTTTTCGACCTATCGTTAGTACTATTCAATCTCCTACTTACAAGCTAGCCAAGTTCTTGTCCAACATTCTTTGCGAGTTTACAGGTAAAACGTCTTCTCACATCCTCAACTCTCAGCATTTTATTCAACGTCTAGAAACTATAAAACTTGAACCCCAAGATCTACTCGTAAGCTTTGATGTTACTTCACTTTTTACTAAAGTTCCTATTAAGGATTCGCTTATTACCATCAAACAGATTCTGTCTCAACATGGCAAGGACTTGAGTTTGGTTCCTCTTATTGAAAAGTGTCTATCCTCTACTTATTTCCAATTTGATAATAAGTTTTACAAACAAGTTTCTGGTGCTGCTATGGGTTCTCCTCTATCACCCGTTGTAGCTAACATTTTTATGGAATCCTTTGAAACGGTTGCTTTGGAATCATCAATATTAAAACCTAAAGTGTGGTTTAGATATGTTGACGACACGTTTATTGTTTGGTCTCATGGTCATCTTGAATTGTCTAAGTTTCTTGATCATCTTAACAATCAACACTTAGATATCAAATTTACTATGGAAATCGAGAGTAATGGTTCTCTTCCATTTCTTGACGTTCTTGTGACTCGTAAGCCCGACGGACTTCTAGGCCATTCTGTTTATCGCAAACCCACCCATACGGACAGATACCTTCATGCTTCGTCTCATCATCATCCTGCACAGAAACGTTCTGTTATTGAATCTTTGGTCCATCGTGCCTTTTCTATTTGTCAACCTGAGAATCTAGACTCAGAACTCCGTCATCTTACTAGAACCTTAGTGGACAATGGTTATGTAAAGCGAGATATTCATAGAGTTATTAATCGTCGTTTACATCCACGTACTCGATTACCTAAGGACATTTCTACTCCCGAATCCAACCCGAAATTGGCCTTTTTACCCTACATTCACAAGGTTACAGATCAAATAGGGAAACTCCTTCGTAAGAATGGTATTAAACCCATATACAACTCGACAGGCAAAATCTCTCAGATTCTTCCTTCTCCCAAAGACAAATTTCCTACACTTTCATCTCAAGGTGTATACCAAATTCCCTGTTCTTGTGGTTTAGTCTACATTGGTGAAACCGGTCGTTCCGTCATTACTCGCATTTCAGAACATGATCGTTGTATAAGGAAAAGGTATACTTCCAAGTCTGCGGTCGCTGAACATCATTTTACTACAGGTCACAAGATAGATTTTGATAATGTTTCGTTGATTGCCAAATCTCCATTCTTTTTCAACAGGAAATTCCGAGAAAGCATAGAAATCATCAAACACCCCAATAACTTCAATCGCGATCATGGTTTCGAACTATCCCCTCTTTGGTTCCCGGTTATTAGTCATTTATCAAAAACACGCCCCCTAGCAACCGTAACCCAATCAGGCTCGAGCTTAATCATCCGTGACGATCCTTTTCCTTTAAATACGGAGACTATTTCTTCTTAAGTCACTTCTACGGAGTTTAGAATCTGGCTTGGTTCACAAGTTGATTACCTAACTCGGTAGTGTTTCTTTGTTAGATTTTCGTTTGCTTTTTCAGGTTATCGTTTTCTTTCTTACCTTTTCATAGTTTAGGTTATGGCTTGTTTTACAAGTGGATAACCTAACTTTTGAGAAGTTCTTCGTTAGATTTCGATTGCTTGTTTGAGTTTTGCGATTTATCTCACGCCCTGATGAAGCCCCTTACGAAAGTGGGCGAAACGTTGGCAGTTTCGGTTGCAACTATGACACGGTCCAAACCCGGAAAACATTCCAATGTTAGTATAGATTCCGGCCGTGGAAGCCTTCGCTATTACATTAATAAAATTGAGTCTTTTTCTCCAGTAGGTTGACATAGGTTGTATGTGTACCCAGAAAATTTTAAAGTGTAAGACAAAAAATTACCATCAAATTCGCTTAGTAATCTCGAAAAAATAGAACCCACAGAAAAAGATGCTTTTTTTCCTAATTGTAATAAGCTACGCACCGCATCGCGTAATGTCGAAAGGACCCACAAGAGAGTTATTTGTATTACAGCTCCTGTTTTTGAAGCCGATTCAATGCTAACAAAATATAAGCAAAAAATAAAAAGAACAATAGTAGAATTCACTATGGCTATCAAGTACACGTAAAACAAAGCAAAACCGAATGTAAAGAGTAACCAATCAAGAAAGTAAAGAAAGAATAATTATAATCACACAAAGATAATCGAGCCCCACGTTGGGCGCCAAATTTGTTATAGTTTTTACAGATACTAATAATAAAGATGAAGTTTTGTATCGGCTTTTCATGTTATTACAAATAACAAATGTAGTGTGTAATTATTATTAGACAATCATTGATTTGAATTTGATTTAATGTACGTAGTACTTAAAAAATTGTGCTTTCTTATCGATAAATTGTTTTAATGGTGCACTTTGTTGCCTATACTGCGCATTTAAACAACATTAAACGTTACTGTAATATTATTGCTGTGTGCAATTCGTCGTTATTAAAAGATTTTTTACTTTCTGGTTAACTTGCTCTTGTTTATTTGCATTCGCGCATCGACAAATTGAGCTATTCCAGATGGGGTGTTTCTTAAAGCCGTCAACAGATATAGAAAAAATAACAAGTAAGAAAAATTACGATGCATTTTTATTCTCTATCCCCAAATCTTCAATAAAGAATTAGCACATTCTTAGCCTGTACTGTCAATAAGTGACGGAGTAAGTGACACGGGGAAGCGCAATTACGTATTAGTAAAGTTATGTGTAATAAATTGCAAGTTTTAGAAAAAAAATATTCATTTTATGTATACAAAACTGTCAACTGCTTTGGATAAAAATACGTTTAGCATCAAACTAATAAAATCAACGTCTAGACAAACATATGAACACCCTGTATGTAAGATTAAGTTTCTCTATATTATTTACCGATTTGGTTTTTGATGGTACTACAATTTTAAATTTTTATATTAAAACGCATAGAAGCTTCGAGGATTTGAGGTGAGTACCGGAATGTTCTCAAAGTTGATAAAGCAAAAATATAAAAGGTGTGTAAAGGAGGTTTGAGTTAACCCAGGTAAAAGTCGGAAATTTGAAGAATCGATCTAAATAAATAGTATTTAACGCGCGTGGCCACTGAAAATAAAAAGCAGTTTAAGATAAACCAAAGTACCATAGTGTTAATAAACTTGGAGAGATAGTTACATATAAATTACTTGTAACTGGTTTTTCTTAAATACCGTAACATTTTATTAGTTAGTTTAATCAAAAATTAGTTTTATTTAAAATAATCATATCTAAATCGGAAACCGGAAAAGCTATAGGGAGATGCTCGTCGGCAACAAGTTCAGAAAGCTGTAGAAAGCCTTTAACAGTTTGGAGCTGACATCGCCAGACACGACTTGCGTATCCTAAGGCGCCAGATAGCATTCTGGAACAATTGGCTATATAAGCTTTTGTAGTCGAACTTCAAGACAACGAAACGCATGACTCTACGGTTCGGTCGACCTAAGACGTTAGATGACACTTTAGCGTATACTTTGGAGTTTGAAGCGGCAAAGCAACCATCGCACCGAAACCATCAAAAACTCGTCTGCGCTGCAGAAGTACCTGCGCAAACACAAGAAAACATCGAAAAAATAGTGCGGCAAATGCTTCTGGAAAGCGGAGTGACGACTTTCAACTGTGGTGACCACCTACGACGACACCATACTAAGCCTAAGAAGAAGAGAAGAATAGTGCTTGAAAGTCTGAAACAAGTTGATCAAGAGAGACAAAATTTGATCTCATCTAATCACGTACCGGAGATTATCATTCGAATGGCATCGCCTGTGAAGCAATTGCACAGCATTTATCTCGATGGCAAGATCAATGAACGAAGTTTTTGTTACAAGCTTTAGGTATTTTACGAACCTGCACGGCCAACTCACAATAGTCGGTGAGAGGGGTAGGTTCCCAAGAAATATATAAAAGGTGTTACAGGGCGCCAGAGCTTATCCCAAAGTAACTTCTGTCCCGCTCAAGACAGGCGGTAAACACTTGTAACACGATGTTAGGTTCGTAATCCTTCTACTCGACTGTTCGAGTAGCCAACGTTTGTTATTAGATAACGTCGATCCAAAGAGAAAGGTATGTTGTCATAAAAGAACAAGTAACCACAATAATAACTTTAACCTAGAATCGTTGATGATTATCACAGGTATATAAGAATTCTCATTACAGCAAGTCCGTAGTATCGGCAACACACAATACAGAGGTAAATTACGTCGACATGAATAGCGATGTAGAGTTTATAGTAAATATCACTTGTAAACAACATGCGAGATATACGAAATAATGATAATAAGTACGGCCTTAATATTACAATATCATAATAAGTATTGGTAGTACACAGCATACGTAACACGAAATGAGAGAAGGAAAAAAATTACTATATAAATGGTAATTCAATAACGTTCGTAACCACGAAATGAATATGTACAACAGTTTCGTGAGCGACCTTGTTGACAACGAAATAAGATACATAAAATCACTTACCATAAACACAGGAACTTCCACTTGTGCGAAGAAAGCGCTTTCCCCGACACGAATCCTGTAAATAATTTGAATCGCAAATCGTGTCAAACCAATGCCTCACGAAATCAAGATCTACAAAAATCGTTACTTAAATTTTAAAGCAAACACACATAACACAACCCGGTAGTCGAATGCTGTTGTACCCCTTTTTCTGTGGTTTAATTAGTTCTACTCGTAGGCCTTATAAAGAGTTAGCATCGCCCCATCAGAATATGTGTCGAGGTTCATCCCTCGTACTTCGGTATCGACTAGAAATTATGGGCCAGATTGTGGTAGGAATGGCCGGTGACGATTCGAATACTTCACGATCACAACGAAGTCACAACTTTCCCTGGTATACTTTAAATTATAACCAGAATACCCCTAGTTAGGAGGTAGGACATGGCGTCTAACAAAAAGACATAAAAATTACCTTTAAGTAAAGAAAGAACAAAAACCACTTACTCTGCGTGAATAAATTAGTTAGTTAAGGAAACTTCTATTTTCCATCGTGTCCCAACACGTGGATGATTTAAAAAACGATTTTCAATTCACGCAGACATAGGTTAACACATGCACGATGTTAAAGTCAAAAATGCCGGTAATCTCGCCGGATATCGCCTACTCAATGCGAAGTGACCAACGAACCCGATAGATGGCGTCGAGAAATATAAAAGTAATTTTTAATTAAACCAATATACAGGGTGATGCATTATTTTTATTTATGCACGTAACATTTTTAATTAAAAAACCATAATTCGTCCTGATATATTACTGAAAAATGAAAAAAGTCACCAGTAACAGTTCGACTCTGAACGGCAACAGACGAAGACATACTTACTCATTGTTAAGTAAGTGACAATTGGTTAGCCGACAACACGAAAGAAGTTATCCTAGAAATTGACGTTATAAAGAAGTATGGATTTCATTTGGATATAAAGAACGATGTCTTTAAGATTGACAGTGAAGAAATTATTTTTCATTCGTCAGAGAAAGCAGCCGTCCACGTCTTATTGAGTGAAGACGTGACTTTGTCCGGAAAGACTGAAAGTGTGGTCATAGCACGCTTGGATAGAAATCTATGAGAAAGCTACAATCGCACAATTGAACCAATGGAAGACGAATTGATGAAATAGAGTCTACTGGTTTGTAGAATGTTAGTAGTGAAAAGACGGTGCCAGCAAGGATCTTGAATGCCAACTGAGATCTAGTAACGTTAAAAAGGAAGACCATGGCAGGCCCATATTAGCCAGTATTCTAATGAAGCTACGTCGCCAAAAAAGTTGCCACAACAGCTATCTGATATTTTTACCTCTAAGTGCCAAAATCTCAGACAAGACTAACTGGCGTTGATCCATCAGTATCAAGATTTGTTTGCGCTGGAGGGTAATTCCAAAGAAAAAAACTGACGTGGTGAAGCACAAAAATAATACCGAAGGCACTCGGCCCATATGGCAACATCCATGCCGACTTCCTTTTGCAGAACGGGAAGAAGCCGAACAAATAATTACGAGTATTAAAAGAAAATGTGTAATTATACCCCAGTGGTACTACTAAAGGAAAAGGATGGACCAACGAGGTTTTGATAGACTACAGACAGCTTAACAAAATGACAAAAAAGAACGGTTACCCTTTACCAAGAATTGACGATACTTTAGACACCCTGTCATAATCCCAGTGGTTTTCGCGTTAGATTTAAAGAACGGTTACTGACAGGTAGAATTAGAACCCAAAAACCCTAAAAACAGTTTTTACGATTGCTTTGTGGCAGTTCAGCAACATCCGAGCCTCTGATAGAGAACATCTTGCGAGGACTGTCTTGGAGGACGTGTTTGGTTTATCTAGATGACGTGATTATCGTTAGAAAGTCGTTTGAACAACATTTGAACAATCTGAAAAAAGTGCTCTGAAGACTACGTAGAGCAAATCTAAAGCTGAGCCATGTATCTAGAGATGGAGTAGAGGCTGACTTAAAGAAAGTCCGAGCAGTGCAAACATGGGCAGGACCAATCTAGAAGCATCAAGTTTGCAATTTCCTTGGGTTGTGCACCTTTTATAGACAATTTGTACCCGGATTTGCTAATATTGGCAAACTTTCCATCAAGTAAAACAGGCCCTAGTCACTTTGCCAATTTTAAGTTATCCAAGAGAAGATGGAAAATTTGTTCTGGATACTGATGAGAATTTGTCCATAAATGCAGTCCATTCACAGGTGCAAGATGAACAAAAAAAGGACATCGCGTTTTTTATCCAGGTCAGAAAAGAATTATTGTGTGACTAGAAGAGAACTGTTAGCAATAGTCAAGTCTATAGACACTTTTATAAATACTTGTATAGACGCAAATTTTTACTAAGGAAGGACCACCGGCCGTAAAATGGCTTTTGCAGTTTCGTAATACGAAAAGACAAATAGCAAGAGCAGGACTATGACACAGAAAATTGTGCCGAAAGCAGTCATCGGAACGCTAATGCCTTGTCCAGAAGACCATGTCCGACAGACTGCAGCCATTGTTTGCGCCTTAAAGAAAAGATTTAATGTCTGCAAAAAAACTGCTATAGTTGATGACAAGTAGGAACCTGAGCAGTTGCGTTGCGAACAAGAAAAAGATATCAAAATGAGAGTACTTTTGAACTGAAAAGCAAGCGCCCGACGACTAACCTGAAAATTATTGCTTTGGGCAGAAACATCAAAGCATACTAAGCGCAAGGGGTTCCTTAGGAGTGGAAGACGGCTTTCTCAAACGATCGCTGAAGAGTGTTAAGGGTACGGAAAACAGACTACAGTTGGTAGTACCTAGGAGCCGAGTGTCATAGGTGTTGTAGCATCTGCACAATGCTACACAGAAGTCACTTTGGCGTGAAGCAGACATTAGGAAAAATTTGAGTAATATTCTACTGAGTCAACTGCAAAGTGGACGTCATGGAATAGTGTTGTAAGTGCACAGTATGCACATCATACCTTTTGCTAAAAGAATTTTTCTGTCAGTTGGAATTACATTCCGGCCAAAAAACATTGACTTGATACCCATGCAGCGTTGGAAGACCCTGTGTATATGTACATTTTAAATGTTCCACTTGGTTTTCATTCAACTAAAACCAAAATCAATTTCTACATTATTTAATAGTTTATTTCTACAATTTGATTCTGTTCTATGAAGTAGATGATTCCGTAAAGAAAATGTGTGTTTGTTTAATCAAACTTTTTTGAAACACTATGTAGACTACTTCGGTTTTCTCATGAACATGACGTCACGATTTCGCGCATATAACCTTATAATATAAGTGTATTCTAAAAACATTCTCAATTTATCACTGAGGTTCAATAACCTCGAAATGTTTAATATGAATTCGAGCAACTGACTGAAGTTACTATTAATTGCACGTACTTACTTGAAAAAGACTAGAAAATATTCAGAATTTAAATCAGAGAAACAAGCATAAACATAATACAATAACAAGAATGGCGAGATGACGACGTTTTTAGATTGAGTAGTTAAACGTGTCACAGCTGATTACCGAACGCATTTTTGTACACTGCGCAATGTGACGCCATGTTCATAAGAAAACCAAACAACTGTACGTTCGGTAATCATTTTAAAAGTAAAACTGAAATATTCTTTAAAATATTGACTTGATTGCATCATTGGAAGACCCTGTGTATATGTACATTTTAAATGATCCACTTAGTATACCAATTGCTCTTTGTTTATGTTTTCATTGTACTAAAAAGAAAATAAATATTTTATTTCTACATTTTGATTGTGTAGATCATTCCGTAAAAAAATGTATGTTTGTTTAGTCAACTTTTTTGAAACACTATGTAGACTACTTCGGTTTTCTCATGAACATGACGTCACGATTTCGCGCATATAACCTTGTAATATAAGTGTATTCTAAAAACATTGTCAAGTTATCACTGAGGTTCAATAACCTCGAAATGTTTAATATGAATTCGGGCAACTGATTAAAGTAACTATTAATTGCACGTACTTACTTGAAAAAGACTTGAAAATAATATTCAGAATTGAAATCAGAGAAAGAAGCACAAACATAAAAAATACAATAACAACAATGGCGAATTGACGATTGACGTTTTTCGGTTGAGTAGTTAAACATGTCGCAGCTGGTTACCGAACGCCTTTTTGTACAGTGCGCAACGTGACGTCATGTTCATAAGAAAACCGAACAACTGTACGTTCGGTAATCATTTTAAAAGTAAAACTGAAATATTCTTTAAAACATTGACTTGATGCCAACGATCATTAGAAGACGCTGTGTATATGTAAATTTTAAATGCTCCACTTAGTATATCAACGTTGTTCTTGTTTTATGTTTTCATTCTACTAAAAACAAAATAAATTTCTACATTATTTAATATGTTATTTCTACATTTTGATTGTGTTGTAGGAAGTAGATGATTCCGTAAAGAAAATGTGTGTTTGTTTAGTCAAACTTTTTTGAAACACTATGTAGACTACTTCGGTTTTCTCATGAACATGACGTCACGATTTCGCGCATATAACCTTGTAATATAAGTGTATTCTAAAAACATTGTCAATTTATCACAAAGGTTCAATAACCTCGAAATGTTTAATATGAATTCGTGCAACTGATTGAAGTAATTATTAATTGCACGTACTTAGTTGAAAAAGACTTCAAATTAATATTCAGAATTTAAATCAGAGAAACAAGCATAAACATAATACAATAACAATGGCGAATCGACGACGTTTTTAGATTGAGTAGTTAAACGTGTCACAGCTGATTACCGAACGCATTTTTGTACACTGCGCAATGTGACGTCATGTTCATAAGAAAACCGAACAACTGTACGTTCGGTAATCATTTTAAAAGTAAAACTGAAATATTATTTAAAATATTGACTTGATTGCATCATTAGAAGACCCTGTGGATATGTTCATTTTAAATGATCCACTTAGTATACCAATTGCTCTTTGTTTATGTTTTCATTGTACTAAAAATAAAATAAATATTTTATTTCTACATTTTGATTGTGTAGATCATTCCGTAAAAATGTATATTTGTTTATTCAACTTTTTTGAAACACTATGTAGACTACTTCGGTTTTCTCATGAACATGACGTCACGATTTGACGCATATAGCCTTGTAATATAAGTGTATTCTAAAAATATTGTCAATTTATCACTGACGTTAAATAACCTCGCAATGTTTAAAATGAATTCGTGCAACTGATTGAAGTAACTATTAATTGCACGTACTTACTTGAAAAAGACTTGAAAACAATATTCAGAATTAAAATTAGAGAAACAAGCGAAAACATAACACAATAACAACAATGGCAAATTGAATACGGACGTTTTTAGATTGAGTAGTTAAACGTGTCACAGCTGATTACCGAACGCATTTTTGTACACTGCGCAACGTGACGTCATGGTCATAAGAAAACCGAACAACTGTACGTTCGGTAATCATTTTAACAGTAAAACTGAAATATTTTTTAAAACATTGACTTGATTGCATCATTGGAAGACCCTGTGTAAATGTACATTTTAAATGCTCCACTTAGTATACTAACGTTGCTCTTTATTTATGTTTTCATTGTACTAAAAACAAAATAAATTTCTACGTTACTTAATAAAATGTATGTTTGTTTAGTCAACTTTTTTGAAACACTATGTAAACTACTTCAGTTTTTTCATTAACATGACGTCACGATTTCGCGCATATAATCTTGAAATATAAGTGTATTTTAAAACATTGTCAATTTATCTATCACTGACGTTAAAAAACCTCGCAATGTTTAAAATGAATTCGTGCAACTGATTGAAGTAACTATTAATTGCACGTACTTACTTGAAAAAGACTTGAAAACAATATTCAGAATTAAAATTAGAAAAACAAGCGAAAACATAACACAATAACAACAATGGCAAATTGAAGACGGGCGTTTTTAGATTGAGTAGTTAAACGTGTCACAGCTGATTACCGAACGCATTTTTGTACACTGCGCAATGTGACGTCATGTTCATAAGAAAACCGAACAACTGTACGTTCGGTAATCATTTTAAAAGTAAAACTGAAATATTATTTAAAATATTGACTTGATTGCATCATTAGAAGACCCTGTGGATATGTTCATTTTAAATGATCCACTTAGTATACCAATTGCTCTTTGTTTATGTTTTCATTGTACTAAAAATAAAATAAATATTTTATTTCTACATTTTGATTGTGTAGATCATTCCGTAAAAAAATGTATATTTGTTTATTCAACTTTTTTGAAACACTATGTAGACTACTTCGGTTTTCTCATGAACATGACGTCACGATTTGACGCATATAGCCTTGTAATATAAGTGTATTCTAAAAATATTGTCAATTTATCACTGACGTTAAATAACCTCGCAATGTTTAAAATGAATTCGTGCAACTGATTGAAGTAACTATTAATTGCACGTACTTACTTGAAAAAGACTTGAAAACAATATTCAGAATTAAAATTAGAGAAACAAGCGAAAACATAACACAATAACAACAATGGCAAATTGAATACGGACGTTTTTAGATTGAGTAGTTAAACGTGTCACAGCTGATTACCGAACGCATTTTTGTACACTGCGCAACGTGACGTCATGGTCATAAGAAAACCGAACAACTGTACGTTCGGTAATCATTTTAACAGTAAAACTGAAATATTTTTTAAAACATTGACTTGATTGCATCATTGGAAGACCCTGTGTAAATGTACATTTTAAATGCTCCACTTAGTATACTAACGTTGCTCTTTATTTATGTTTTCATTGTACTAAAAACAAAATAAATTTCTACGTTACTTAATAAAATGTATGTTTGTTTAGTCAACTTTTTTGAAACACTATGTAAACTACTTCAGTTTTTTCATTAACATGACGTCACGATTTCGCGCATATAATCTTGAAATATAAGTGTATTTTAAAACATTGTCAATTTATCTATCACTGACGTTAAAAAACCTCGCAATGTTTAAAATGAATTCGTGCAACTGATTGAAGTAACTATTAATTGCACGTACTTACTTGAAAAAGACTTGAAAACAATATTCAGAATTAAAATTAGAAAAACAAGCGAAAACATAACACAATAACAACAATGGCAAATTGAAGACGGGCGTTTTTAGATTGAGTAGTTAAACGTGTCACAGCTGATTACCGATGGCATTTTTGTACACTGCGCAACGTGACGTCATGGTCATAAGAAAACCGAACAACTCTACGTTCGGTAATCATTTTAAAAGTAAAACTGAAATATTCTTTAAAACATTGACTTGATACCAACGCATCATTAGAAGTGTATATGTACATATTAAATGCTCCGCTTGGTATATCAACGTTGTTCTTTGTTTATGTTTTCATTCTACTAAAAACAAAATAAATTTCTACATTACTTAATATTTTATTTCTACATTTTGATTGTGTAGATCATTCCGTGAAAAAATGTATGTTTGTTTAGTCAACTTTTTTGAAACACTATGTAGACTACTTCGGTTTTCTCATGAACATGACGTCACGATTTCGCGCATATAACCTTGTAATACAAGTGTATTCTAAAAACATTGTCAATTTATCACTGAGGTTCAATAACCTCGAAATGTTTAATATGAATTCGGGCAAGTAACTATTAATTTCACGTACTTACTTGAAAAAGGCTTGAAAATAATATTCAGAATTGAAATCAGAGAAACAAGCACAAACATAATACGATAACAACAATGGCGAATTGACGATGGACGTTTTTCGACTGAGTAGTTATACACGTCACAGCTGATTATCGAACGCATTTTTGTACACTGCGCAATGTGACGTCATGTTCATAAGAAAACCGAACAACTCTACGTTCGGTAATCATTTTAAAAGTAAAACTGAAATATTCTTTAAAACATTGACTTGATTGATACCAACGCATCATTAGAAGACGCAGTGTATATTTACATTTTAAATGCTCCACTTGGTGTATCAACGTTGTTCTTTGTTTATGTTTTCATTCTACTAAAAGCAACATAAATTTCTACATTATTTAATATTTTATTTCTACATTTTGATTGTGTTGTAGGAAGTAGATGATTCCGTAAAGAAAATGTATGTTTGTTTAGTCAAACTTTTTTGAAACACTATATAGACTACTTTGGTTTTCTCATGAACATGACGTCACGATTTCGCGCATATAACCTTGTAATATAAGTGTATTCTAAAAACATTGTCAATTTATCGCAAAGGTTCAATAACCTCGAAATGTTTAATATGAATTCGTGCAACTGATTGAAGTAATTATTAATTGCACGTACTTAGTTAAAAAAGACTTCAAAATAATATTCAGAGTTTAAATCAGAGAAACAAGAATAAACATAATGCAATAACAATGGCGAATCGACGACGTTTTTAGATTGAGTAGTTAAACGTGTCACAGCTGATTACCGAACGCATTTTTCTACACTGCGCAATGTGACGTCATGTTCATAAGAAAACCGAACAACTGTACGTTCGGTAATCATTTTAAAAGTAAAACTGAAATATTCTTTAAAATATTGACTTGATTGCATCATTGGGAGACCCTGTGGATATGTTCATTTTAAATGGTCCACTTAGTATACCAATTGCTCTTTGTTTATGTTTTCATTGTACTAAAAAGAAAATAAATATTTTATTTCTACATTTTGATTGTGTAGCTCATTCCGTAAAAAAATCTATGTTTAGTCAACTTTTTTGAAACACTATGTAGACTACTTCGGTTTTCTGATGAACATGACGTCACGATTTCGCGCATATAACCTTGTAATATAAGTGTATTCTAAAAACATTGTCAATTTATTACTGAGGTTCCATAACCTCGAAATGTTTAATATAAATTTGTGCAACTGATTAAAGTAACTATTAATTGCACGTACTTCCTTGAAAAAGACTTGAACATAATATTCAGAATTAAATTCAGAGAAAAAAGCATAAACATAAATACAATAACAACAATGGCGAATTGACGATGGACGTTTTTCGGTTGAGTAGTTAAACGTGTCACAGCTGGTTACCGAACGCATTTTTGTACACTGCGCAACGTGACGTCATGTTCATAAGAAAACCGAACAACTATATGTTCCGTAATCATTTTAAAAGTCAAACTGAAATATTCTTTAAAACATTGACTTGATACCAACGCATCATTAGAAGACGCAGTGTATATGTACATTTTAAATGCTCCACTTGGTATATCAACGTTGTTCTTTGTTTATGTTTTCATTCTACTAAAAACAACATACATTTCTACATTATTCAATATTTTATTTCTACATTTTGATTGTGTTGTAGAAAGTAGATGATTCCGTAAAGAAAATGTGTGTTTGTTTAGTCAAACTTTTTTGAAACACTATGTAGACTACTTCGGTTTTCTCATGAACATGACGTCACGATTTCGCGCATATAACCTTGTAATATAAGTGTATTTTAAAAACATTATCAATTTTTCACAAAGGTCCAATAACCTCCAAATGTTTAATATGATTTCGTGCAACTGATTGAAGTAATTATTAATTGCACGTACTTAATTGAAAAAGACTTCAAAATAATACTCAGAATTTAAATCAGAGAAACAAGCATAAACATAATACAATAACAATGGCGAATCGACGACGTTTTTAGATTGCGTAGTTAAACGTGTCACAGCTGATTACCGAACGCATTTTTGTACACTGCGCAATGTGACGTCATGTTCATAAGAAAACCGAACAACTGTACGTTCGGTAATCATTTTAAAAGTAAAACTGAAATATTGTTTAAAATATTGACTTGATTGCATCATTGGAAAACCCTGTGGATATGTTCATTTTAAATGATCCACTTAGTATACCAATTGCTCTTTGTTTATGTTTTCATTGTACTAAAAATAAAATAAATATTTTATTTCTACATTTTCATTGTGTAGATCATTCCGTAAAAAAATGTATGTTTGTTTAGTCAACTTTTTTGAAACATTATGTAGACTAGTTCGGTTTTCTGATGAACATGACGTCACGATTTCGCGCATATAACCTTGTAATATAAGTGTATTCTAAAAACATTGTCAATTTATCACTGAGGTTCCATAACCTCGAAATGTTTATTATAAATTTGTGCAACTGATTAAAGTAACTATTAATTGCACGTACTTACTTGAAAAAAAACTTGAAAATAATATTCAGAATTGAAATCAGAGAAACAAGCACAAACATACTACAATAACAACCATGGCGAATTGACGATGGACATTTTTCGGTTGAGTAGTTAAACATGTCACAGCTGGTTACCGAACGCATTTTTGTACACTGCGCAACGTGACGTCATGTTCATAAGAAAACCGAACAACTGTACGTTCGGTAATCATTTAAAAGGAAAACTGAAATATTCTTTAAAACATTGACTTGATACTAACGCATCATTAGAAGACGCTGTGTATACGTACATTTGAAATACTCCACTTAGTATATCAACGTTGTTCTTTGTTTATGTTTTCCTTCTACTAAAAACAAAATAAATTTCTACATTATTTAATATTTTATTTCTACATTTTGATTGTGTTGTAGGAAGTAGATGATTCCGTAAAGAAAATGTGTGTTTGTTTAGTCAAACTTTTTTGAAACACTATGTAGACTACTTCGGTTTTCTCATGAACATGACGTCACGATTTCGCGCATATAACCTTGTAATACAAGTGTATTCTAAAAACATTGTCAATTTATCAGTGAGGTTCAATAACCTCGAAATGTTTAATATGAATTCGGGCAACTGATTAAAGTAACTATTGATTGCATGTACTTACTTCAAAAAGACTTGAAAATAATATTCAGAATTGAAGTCAGAGAAAGAAGCACAAACATAAAAAATACAATAACAACAATGGCGAATTGACGATTGACGTTTTTCGGTTGAGTAGTTAAACATGTCACAGCTGGTTACCGAACGCATTTTTGTACACTGCGCAACGTGACGTCATGTTCATAAGAAAACCGAACAACTGTACGTTCGGTAATCATTTTAAAAGTAAAACTGAAATATTCTTTAAAACATTGACTTGATGCCAACGATCATTAGAAGACGCTGTGTATATGTAAATCTTAAATGCTCCACTTAGTATATCAACGTTGTTCTTGTTTTATGTTTTCATTCTACTGAAAACACAATAAATTTCTAGATTTTGATTGTCAGAAAACCAAAGTTCGATTGTTGAACACGTTTCTAACTTGTTCCAACTTGAATATAATTTTTTCTGTTTACTCACTGTCTTTTTTTATTAATTGTTTCCATTTATTTCAGTGATAAAAGATAAATTAGTTGAATGTAACTCAGTAAAAAACTAGAACTTCAGTATTAATTATTGTTTTGGCATTACAACTATTAGCTGCATCATCCGAGTAAATTATTGTCAGAATTATTGTAAGTTTATCTTTAAAATATACATTTATTCAAAATTACCAATTAATTACATCAGTAGCAACCACAAGAAAAAAAAACGAAAGCAATCTGTGTTTCGTAGAAATATCGGAAGCCGCCGATTAAAATTTTAAACGGGGAGATCTCGACGCCCGATGAGAAACAAAACCCGTTGCAAGTAAGAGGCCTCGCAAGGTTCGAACGTCGTTTTAAAAACCAAGATGCATGTGACGTAATGAACAATAACATGCACGCGGTAAAATTTTGTGATTTAATTTCAGGTTTTCACATTATAGCGTGATGTTATGAATGTATAAGTAACGAGGTCATTATATCGTAACATTAATAATAATAAAATTCTGTTAGTAACAGGGCGTGGCCACTCTCGCTTAGTTTTGATTTTATTTTATTAAAGCATCTTATGACGACATCGTTTATATATAATGTACAAAATATTCGTATATAATAAACCTTGTAACAATTGCTTTTAGCAGAACAATCATCGTGGTTCTATATATGTATTTAGATATATATAATATATCGGCAAGAGGCAAATGTACCGCATTCTCTTCTTCGTTCGTTCGTTGGTAACGGGACCCAAGGCCCCTTGCCACGCCGAGCCCTCAGGCTCTAACTTTCCTCGCGCAAGGCCGTAAAACTGCCCGCTCTTCAGTATCACTTTTGTAATATTATTATTATTACGATAACCTCACCTCGTGTATAAAAAAAAAATCCTTGGGTAGAAGGTAGCTTCTGCGGGCCCCGATTACGCGACAACGATAAAACAGAAGAACGAGAAAATTAATATAAATTAGCGATTGTCGCACGATCTGCAAGAAACGCGCATAAATCAACGAGTCAATAATAATTTAATTATAATAAAGTAATATAACTCATAATTTAAACTTTTACGAGAAATAAATTATACGTTTCAACGTAGTTAATTTACTGTTTTATAACAATAATGTTGAAGTGGAAGAATTAAATTGCTTGTTTGCCCACAGAAGCCAACGATGTAAATTTAAATAAAATTTGCATTAGTTTTTATTCATAGGTTAATTAACAAGGTCGTAGGTTAAACGTTTTTAATTTTATCGAGCTTTGCGATCGTTAGTAATAAGTTCGGGTCCTTCCTTTTTTTTTTTACTTAACGCCCCAATTGCATAAACTTTATGATGCAATTGAGCGCTCGTGTTCGGTGTCTGCATAACGTACGCGTTCAACTCCTCAATATCCTTAATATATCGCTTAAAGCGAGAATGGTCAAAAGTCTTCCGTCACGTATCTAAATTGGACCAAATATTTGCATACCTCGATTGGGCGTTCCTTTTTCTCATAACACTTAATTATCTCTAGTTATGCAATTGTACAGGCGACTCAAGTTAATTAGTTAGACAACAACCTGTTTTACTTTTGTTTTCGACGCTCTCTTATCGATTTTGAAATTATAGTTTCGCTGCGAAACTAAAAAATGATAGTCGTAGTTATAAGCACGACCTTGCCACTGAGAACCTTGCGCAATTTGCAATCATTTTGACCTTTCCAATCTATATAACAAAAATTATTATTATTAATACAGTTAGGAATATAAGGTAACGGAGCGTGCTTTGGAGGCGTTAACAAATGATGAACGCCGCTTCTATTATATCGTTTGTTTCAATTTCTACGCTCTTCTCGATTTTAAAACCAGCCAGTGGCTGATAATAAATTTTACTTTACTGTTGCTTAAGGTCTTGCTTCACCGTTTAAAAGTTTTTTTTTAATTTGTTCTAAATAAAAGTTTTCTCAGAACTAAGATTCTTCTGAGCAACCAATTTTTTTTCTTTTTATTTGTTAAACTAATAGTTAACCTGAATTGTTAAAAATATTGATACCTATAACCTGTAAACATTTTTTTTTGAGTATTTACAAAAAAATAACAAGATCGTAATTATAACATTACTGTGTTCCAACATATGTCATGTACGCGTTGACGCTGCAATAAATACTACGTATACAACACGGTTTAATTGTTCATCGCTTAATTGTTAGTAAGGATGTCAAACTCAAATCTTGACTTATGTCAAAGCAATTTTTAGTATATAATAATAATTACTATATAAAATATTTTGAAGCAGTTATGTGCAAAAAATGTACAAATATTTTACTACTAAGCACTCAATTTTAATGTTAAAAATTGTAAACAAAAAACGTCTTCCGTTACAGAACTGAGGCAAATATTCGGATTACAAGATTTTGCTTAATGACGACTCATACCGGGAGAGAACTGTTGTCAGAAATATAACATACAAGAATTGGTAAGACAACGATTTGTGTCTAGATGATGACGTCACGAACCTCAACATTCATTTTTCTTAAAAGCGTATAATGTAGGTATCTATAAAAAAACAAATAGTGCACATTTCTGACATTTGACCAGAAGGAATGAAAATGAGCCCCCTTTTGTATATACAAAAAATGTATGCATACTCCACAAAATTTAAAAAAAAACAATCTTTTCAGCAAAAAAAAATATAAAACAAACAAAAAGCGTTACCAAACTATTGGAAAAAATAGCATATGTAAACATGCTTCTTCGCTTCTGAGCACTGTTTATCTGGCTATAAAAGACACATAAGACACTGGACCCAGAGTTCTCACCTAGTGTCTTCTTCTTCTTCTTCTTCCATACCCCATATACCCTTAAAAGTGCCGGATTAGATTTCTTCTGATACACACTATTTCCATCCCGTTCGATCCCGTGCTAGAGTTTTTCATTTCTGCTATCGTCTTCCCTCTTCTTTTTCCTATTTCTTCTATTCTTTGTATCCAATTCTTTCTAGTTTTTTTTTTAATTATTTATTGTTAATTGTTTGGCCATTCGGCCTTACAATGGGTTACGTTACATCTTTCTCTTACATAATAATATAATTTGTACAGAAATTGAAAAAACTAAAAACAAGAACTTTCTCCCCTAAAATCTTCCCATCACCATCTTACTATTCTAATACTTTAGATCTAACCCTCCCCTCTTATCCTTCTTTCCTTTACTGAATTCATCCAATCTAATCCCTTCCTCTCCTCCCCAAGCAAAGCCTTCCTCCCCATCATTTCTTCCCTTAGCTCGCCACACTCCTCACTCATGTGTTCTATGTCCTCCCATCCCTCCCCACATAATCTACATCTCCTCATAGCATCCTCCTTCCAATACTTATTTAAGTTCTCCTCATTGCCGCATCTAAACCTGGCTATTAGTCGTTTTTCTCCTAAGTTTCTCCTCCCCATCAGATACTTAGGAACCCCCTGGACACTATATTCCCATACCTTACATTATACTTTCCTTCCCTTATCTTTCCTTCCCTCTCTTGCACCTGCGAATCTTTGTCTCTTAGTACTATCTCCCCCGTATTTAACCTCCCTTCCACTCTCCTTCTTTCCACCTCTTCTCTTGCGAAACCTCCTCGTTGATAGTACAGTTTTCTTTCTTCCTGTCCATATATGTTTTTACTATCCTTTACCGTCCTCCAGCAACATTGCAAAATTTTACATTCTCTCCTTTCCTTCATTTTCTTTTCATAACCCATCGCCCTTTTCCCTGCTTCTATTCTAATCTTCTTTAACTTCCCCTCCTCCTCTATTATGTACCCTGGCGTCTCCCTGTCTAAACCTAGTATCCATTTCCAATATTTTATTTGTACCTTTTCCAATAGGTTCTACTCTTTCCAACCCCATACCTCCACCCCGTACATCATCACACTTTTAATCAATTTTTCAAACAGCCATCTTCTCTTTTCGATCTCCTTCCCAAATACTCTTTCCCCTAAACTCCATACCTGCCCTAATACCCTGTTACCCTTCTTTGCGAACTCCCTTATGTGCGCATCATCTTTATTATCATATCTTAGCCTATATCCCAAATATGTCACTTCATTCACTGTCTCTATCCTCTGTTCTCCCCAACTTAACTCCTCTTTTTTCTTCTCTCCTTTCCCTTTTTGAAAAACTACCATCTTAGACTTTCTCACATTTAAACCCAAGTCTTTCCTTTCCAGATACCTCTTTATCGTATTTATCATACCTTTCATCTCCAACTCATTTTTTGCCACCATGACCATATCGTCTGCATATGCCAACACCCACACTTTAATCCCTCCCTCCATGACAACCCCACCACACTGACCTCCCTTCAACACTTCTTCTATGTCCCCTATATACAGTGCATATAAAATAGGGCTAAGAGGACACCCCTGCCTTAGCCCCTTCCTCGTCCAAAACACTTCACTAACACTATTCCCTATTTTTACCCTATTCTTACTCTCTTTATATATCTCTTCCAGTTTCCTCACTAGTTGTTCCTCTATTCCCTTTTTCCTTAACACCCTCCATAGCTTTTCCTTATTCACATTATCAAACGCAGCTTCTATGTCCATAAAGAACGCGTATACCTTACCCCTTTTCTTATCTAGCTCTCCATTCACTAACTGTTTCAATATATAAACATTGTCTATTGCCCTTCTTCCCACTCTAAATCCCATCTGCCAATCTGGTAATAGTCTTTTTTCTTCCACTTGCTTTTCCAACCTCCTTTGTATAACCATGGCATACAATTTATAACTTACATTAGTGACACTAATCCCTCTATAATTCTTTACGTCATTCCTATCCCCTCCCTTATAAACCGGCAGAATTAAACTTTCTTTCTAACTCCCTGGCAATTCCTCCCCTTTCCATATTGTATTATAAATTTTCCTTATATTTCCTCTCACTCTCTCCCCTACATATTTCCATTGTTCTCCTTGCGTACCGTCCGTTCCTGCCGTCTTCCTTAATTTTAGTCTATTTATTGCTTTCTCCATTTCCTCTTTCGTTATCTCCCACCCCTCCTGTATTGTATTTACCCCTTGCAATTTCACCTTCTATTGTTCCTTCCAAACGCTCCATACAAATAACCCAGCCACACCTTTATATCCGTTAAACCTTCTCTCTTCTTATCTCTTCTTCTCTCCTTGTTTAGAAATTCCCACACTTCTCCTTCTTTCTTTATTTCCTTTACTTGTTTCTCCATTTCCTCTATATACGACGCCTTTCTCTTTGAACATACATTTTTAAACTTCAATTTCTTCTCCTTATACTCCTGTACATCTATTCTACCTTTCTTCCATCTTCTTCTGGCATTTCTCATCTCTGTTTTTGCCTCTCTACATTCTCTATTCCACCACCTATTTTCGTTCCTCTTTTTTCCTTGCTTTCTCTCAAACCTTTTCTTTTCTACTGCCTTCTCCATTTCTGCAGTCAACTCCTTTAGTCCTTCTTCCCCCCCTACATCTCCCCAAATCACTTGCTCCAACTTCATCTTATATCTTTCTATGCTTTCCTCAGTTCACACCTTTTTTACTCCCCATTCCTTCTGTTCCTCCTTAATTCCTTGCTTCTTTCCTTTTAAAATCACCTCCAGTGGCTGATGATCCGATGCTTCCTCATCCCCCACTTTAAAACTTTCTATGTCCTCCCACATCTCTCCACTCACCATCACGTAATCAATCACCGATTCCCCCCTCCCTCCCATATAAGTATAATCACCCCTGTCCCCCTTCTCTATATTTCCATTTAGGATTGACCATCCTTTTTCCTCACACATCTCCACTAACATTTTCCCATTCTTATTAACTGTCTTATCCATGCTAACTCTTCTCTTTACTTCCCCTCCTATAATTACTCCTCCCTTTTCCCCTGTTCTCGCGTTAAAATCACCCCCTATAATAATCTTTTCCTTTTCCTCCCCCTGTACCATATTCTCAATCTGTTCACTTATCATCCTCATATCCCGCCCATAAACTGTTAACACTATATATTTTTCCTTTCCTTCTTTAACCACATAATTTTTTACAATCCCTTTCCCTTGCTTCTCGTTTCCCTCCTCTTCTTCAACCGACCAGTTCCTTTTTATGCCCGTTATTATTCCTCCTCTTGCTCTACCTTTACTTTCTCTTCTAGTTGCAAATTCCACCTTCCAATTATACCCCTCTGGTACCCCTCTACGTACCTCCATAAATCCTTTCCTTTATTTTTTACGCCTGCCACATTCCAAAACAATAATTTCATTTGATTCTGCTTTTCCATCTCTTTTTCCTTAAAACTTGCTAATCCAACATCATTTGATCCATCCTTCCCTCTCCCAACTCTTAGTTTTTTGCCCCTTTCTTCACTAGAATTCCTCTCTCCTCATCCCAAAATCTTTCTTCACCTTCCACCCACACTTTCAAGAATCCTATTTTAACCCTCTTCCCCTCTCCCTTCATCTTACTCGCCTCATATCTTATCTTATCTTCTTTCTAGGTATTCCTACTCTTTTTTTACTTACTCTGCCCATCTCTACTATCTTGTTACCAATATATTCTGATTCATCCGTATTTTCGTTGTTAGTGTTCCTTTTTGTGCCATTTGTCTTATTTCTTCGTTTTGTTTTCTATCTTTGTTTTTCTTGAAATCCTTCTGAGAAATTTCATTTCTGCCGCATTAATTTTTACTTTTAGCCCACGTTTCACTCGCGTATGTAAGAATTGGTATCACCACTGTGTTATACACTCTTATTTTAGTCTTCTGGTCTATTTCTCGTTTTCCAAAAATTGTCTTATTTAACGCGTAAAAGATTTTAACACTTTTATTTATCCTGTTACATTCCCATCTTCTCTTATTACACTTCCTAGATATTCGTAAGTTGTTACATTCTCTAGTTTTTTTTCTGTATTGTATATTTCTCTATTTTCTTTGTTGTTCTTGTTATTTATGATCATTGTTTTACATTTCTTTATATAAATTTCCATTCCTAGCTTTTCTATTGCTTCATTCCATATTTTCGTCAGCTGTTTCATCTTTTTGTGGTTATCTGATAGTAACACTACATCGTCTGCATATAGTAGGCACTCGATTTTTATCGGTACTAGATTATTACATCCTATCTCTGTCTGGCTTTGTTTGGTTCTTGTCCTAGTATTTTTTAACAATCTGTCCATGATTACTATATAGAGTAGTGGGCTTAGACTATCACCCTGCTTTATTCCCGTTTCCATCTGGAAAAACTCTGATTCCTCTGGATTTATTTTACATAACTATTCCATTTACTATTGTTAGATACTTCTTATCCCCCTTACTAATTTCATTGGTACTCTGTATTGAGTCGGAGGCTGCTTTTAAGTCAATGAATGTAACGAATATTTCTTCGCTTTTTTCTTCTTTCTTTTCTATTATACTTTTTAATATGTGGATATTATCGTGCGTTTGTGTTCCTATTCTTCTTCAAGTCTATTGTCAATGTATTTTCTCAGTCTCCTTTCTACTATTTTGGTGTATTTTTTAAAGGTGGTAGAGGAGAGGCATATAGCTCTATAGTTTTCACGGTCCGCATACTCCCCTTTCTTGTAAATTGGAAAGATAATGTTATTTTGCCACTCTTGTGGTATTTCTTCTGTCTCCCATATTTTCTTAAATATATTTAGTAGCCATTCTCTTCCTTTCGCTCCTAGGATCATCTTAGGTTCTATTTCGTCTCCGCTTGCCTTTCATAATTTGATGGTTTTCATTGCTTCATCTAGTTCTTTTGTGTTTATATTCTCTAAAGTTTCTTTTTCTTCAATTATTTCCTTATCTTTCACTGTATTTCTAGTGGTCTCCTTTCCATTTGCTCCTACTTCCATTCCAAATTTTATTGAGAAGATTTCTGTCCATATTTTTAGTATGCTTTTAATATGTGTTTTTAATTCATTATTTTTGTTTTTTGTTACTTTTTTCTTTTTAATTCCCTTCATACTTCATACAGATATGTTTGTTCGATTTCTTTTCCGAAGTCTTCCCAGCTTTTCTTCTTTGCTTCTCGTACCACTTTTTTTGCTTCTTGTCTGTCTACTTCTTGCTTTGTCTCTTAATATCTCTTCCATGCCATTCTTTTGTTTTTGATAAATTTTTTTACTTCTTTATTCTACCACGCTGGTTTATTTTTCTGGTTTTTATGAATTTTTGTTTTACAGGTTTCCTTTGCTATTGTATGTGCTTTTTTTCTAAAAGTCCTGCACCTTTTTTCTAGTGTCCATTTTTCTTCCACTTGATCCTGTTTACTTAATTCATTGTCTGTTTTTTCAGTCTCCTTTTGTTACCTCATTTCTTAGTCAATGTATTAGTATTGTGTCATATTCTTTTGTGTAGTGTGTCCATTTCCGCCTTTGGTACTGTGTTAATCTTATTTATTCTATTTTCCATTTCTTGTGTATATACTATGTAATCAACTATATTTCTAGTGTTTCTTTCTACCGCTACGAATGTATACCTATCCTCTAGCGGTTGTCTCCAGTAAGTATTTCCAACTTTTAGGTCATTTAGTTGGGAAAACTCTATCATTTTCTTCCCATAATTATTCATTCTTTCTTCTCCATGTTTTCCCATGCAACGCATACCTTCATTTTTGTCATTTCCAATTGCTTTCTTCTCTAATTTTATCTAGAAATATTTGCAGAACGGAGTAATAATTTTAAAATTTTTGTTCTTCTGCTCGTTTTACCTGTGCATATATTTGTATTAGATTTGTTTTTTCGTGTAATGCTATTTCCAGTGTCATAATTCTTGAACTTATTCTTTCAAATTTACTTACTGCATTATCTACTTCCTCAGCTTTAATTAATCCTACTCCCTCTTTTGCTCTTTGTTTTTCATGCCTTCCTGAGTAGTATGATTGATATGCATCCATTAGTAATTTACTTCCTACTTCCTTTCTTTGTTTCGCTTATTCCCATAATTTTTATGTCATAGTGTTTCATCTCTTCCACGATCTCGCATTCTTTTCCTGTTAACGATGTTATATACACGTTTCTATTTTCAGATGTTTATTTGTTTCTGTTCTTATCCTTGAACTTACATCCATTTTTTTACGTTCAGTATCTCTTCGCTAATTCCTAGTTTATAGCGGTCGTTTCTATTCGTAGCAGTCCTGACTGGTTCTTTGTTTAGTTTTTTGGCTTGCGGTCAGAATTCGTTTTTATTCGTAGTTGTTTTCTTAACTCTTCATCATCTTTGTTTTGGGGTAATCTTTCGCTCATTCTTCTAGTTTTCTGCCTTTTTTCTTTAGGGTTATTTTCTATTTCATTGTTTATCTCTGTTTCATTTTTGTTTTTTATGTTCGTATTTCTTCTTTTGTGTTTCCTTCTTTTAGTTGTTGTATTGTCTACACTGCTTCGTTAATTTTTAGTTTGTTATATATCAATCTTGCATTGTAGCCCTTCTTTTTTGTTTCGATCATATATTGTATTAATTCATTTCTTTCTTCCCGGACTCATTTTGGATAATTATCATTTATCTATATATTCATACCTTTCAAATTCTTTGTGGCTCTTACTATTTCCTGTTTTTTAGCCAATGTTGTTAATTTAATTAAAGTCAATTAAAATTGGTTTATTGTTTTGTTTTCCTTCTACTTTCCTTCCCAGTCTTCTTTCATGTCTCTAAAAATTATTCTAGTTCTTTCTTTTAACTCTAAATCTTGTTCAGTTAATTTTTCTTCTACTCCTTGGATTATAATTTTGTTGTGTCTTATCTCTTTTTCAAGTATTTCCAGTCATAAAATTTTGTATAACTATTTTCTTCTTAATTTCTTCGTTCTCCTTTTTTAGTTTTTATTTGTTAGTTTTCTTTACTTATCTTGTCTAATTTCATATTTAAGCTTTCGGTTTTCATATCTAGATTGTTTAATTTTGTATTTATTTCCTCTAGTATTTTTTCCCTAGTGTCTTAAGAAAGTATTTATTACAAAATAAGCGTTCATTATTTTTAAAAGCGAATTTTCCAACTTCGGTGAAGTGTCAAATTTAGTGAAAAAGGTACTCGAACAGTAATCAGATTCCACACGCTTTGATTCCATGATTGCTGAAGCCTCCAACTGTTTTCCACGTGTTGGTTGAGAATCTTGGTCTTTCCAAAAACCTAGTTAGGAATCCAAGCTTTTTGAATCTAAAGTTTTTGAGCAATAGGAAGCCAGATTTTTTTAACACTTTTGTTCTCCTTGTTCTTCCATCTTTATTTTGGTCTTTCTAGGTTTTTCCTCTCGTCTCTTCCTATAATAGCTTGTCTGTGTCTGTCCATTCTTGCTATGTGTTGATTCCACTCTTCTCTGCGTTGTTGTACCCAATCTTTTGTATTTTACATTATCTCCTGATGTCTTCGCTTCTTATCACATTTAATGAGTTTGTTTCCGCTCTTGTTTCTGATGCATGTGTTGACGAAACGGATTAGCACCCTAAGCGAGATAAAAAAAGCTTCTAGAAACAGATAACAGCCTCAGAATTGGACAGATACTACAAAGACGACAACAGCGAAACAACAGAAAAAACAAGAATAGAGAAAAAGAACACTTTTCTATGGGTCCTAAGCAAGCGACAGTAATGGTAGATTTAGATCGTGGTTTTTGTAGCCGAGTCTTTGACCCAGAACTACATGATTTTTCGGCTTCAATTTTTTCGGCAATAAAAAAAGAATCCGTGAAAACATATTTGTGTAATAAAACAGATTTCCGTTACTCTGAATCCATTAACAGCTAACTCCGTCTGGCATTTCATCAGCGCATTGCCAAGTAGTTCAACCGGATCAAACTCTGTTACGACTATGTTGCTTATTTCTTCACTGTAATGACTTTTAATGACTCCATAACAGTCTTGTCAAGCAACTGAAGTTTATGAGTCGAGCGTGGCAGAAAGGATTTTTCCTTGCTAATTTAATAATGTCCAAATTCCAATTAATTTCCATCCAACTCTGGAGACTCTTCAGTTTTAAATGAAGCCATTAAACCAAGTGGTAAATAGATTTTGCTGGATTCAGTCGCTAAGTTAAACTGCGTAAATAAGTTCGAGTGGTGCACCATAAACTAATCCTTTCTATTTTTTATCGGAAAGACAAATATGGAAGGAACTGGGGCATTGTATTCATCGCTGCAACTACAGTATGTAACTAATAAATCCGGTTTAGCTGATGTTATTGAGACAACTTTTTCTTTCCTTACACTAACTTTAGGCAATCTACTTGGAACAAAAAAGGCCAGATTCCGCCACATTGTTACAAAATTTGGTCACATTCTCCTAGTTAAATCCTAAAGCGGGTGCAATGAAAAGAGTTGTTCCTTATGACCCTTTACCAGCGTTAAACCAAGAAACTGTGCTTCTTTTTTTAAGCCATTTTCAAGAACTGTTTGGCACTAACAATGTTGCTGGTACAAATGTTACTAGCTTGGGCTTGGGTCAACCTTTACAATTATCTCTTTGGTACATAAAACATTTTTTATGCAACCTGTAAGCTCATTTCTCCATTACTGACAGAAACTATCGATCTACGCCTGAGGAAAAAATGATAACTTCCAAAAAAATTCATATAATAGTTTGGTTCGAATATAACCTCCAAACCCATATCCAACACACCCAACGAGTCCATATTGCACTAACTATAAGTCGCTATAAAATTATTGGTTAGAAAAAACTTGTAGATTAGACATGACGATCAAAATACCTAAAAAACAAACGACAAAATCAATGTTGTAAATTGTGACTTGTCGTAAAATGATGATTAGCAAACGCAAACTTAGAAATATGCCTTTTCCTTATACAATTATTATTTTCTGAAATGCGTGTAATGAAGGAACGACCGGTTTCACCAATGTAGACTAAATCACATAAACAAGGAATTTGGTATACACCTTGAGATGAAAGTGTAGGAAATTTGTCCTGGAAGAAAAAAGAGAAATTTTACCTGTCGAGTTGAGTATGGGTTTAATACCATTCGTGTGAAAAAGTTTTCCTATTTGATCTGTAAAATAAATGTAAGGTAAAAATGCCAATTTTAGATTAAATTCGGAAGTAGAAATGTCCTTAGGTCGAGCACGTAGATGTAGACGACGACTTGAATATTTCGTTTCATAAAACCATTGCTCACCAAAGTTCTAGTAAGATGACAAAGTTTCGAGTTTAGATTCTCAAGTTGGCAAATAGAAAAAGCGCGATAAACCAAAGATTAAATAACAAAACGTTTCTGTGCAAGATGATAATGAGACGAAGCATGAGGGTATCTATCCGTATGGGAGGATTTTCAATAAACAAAATGGTCCAGAAATCCGTTGGACTTACGAGTCACAAAAACGCCGAGAAATGGAAGAGAACCGTCAGTTTCGATTTCCATAGTAAACTTGATATCTGGGTGTTGATTGTTTAGATGATCAAAAAACTTAGACAATTCGAGATGACCATGAGACCAAACAATAAACGTGTCGGCAACATACTTAAATCAAACTTTAAGTTCTAATATTGACTATTCTAAAGCAACCGTTTCAAAATATTGCATTAAAATGTTAGCTACAACAGCTGATAGAGGAGTACTCATAGCAGTACCAGAAACTTGTTTCTAAACCTTGTTATCAAATTGGAAGTAAGTGGATGATAAACACTTATTAATAAGAGGAACCAAAGTCCTTGTTATGGTGAGACAGAATTTGTTTGATGATATCTGATGGTACAACACGTGCAGATTAAGGATTGGCAAAACCTTGAGTAAACTTTGTCAACTCAACTACACCCGTATGATAACAATTAGTCACCATATACAGATTACATTCTTGTATAAATTTCCATTGACTGACGACCTTCACCTGCCAAAAACAAAATAACAGCACGCTATTTGAACTACAGCAACGAGAGCTGGACGCCTTAGTTCTCCTCTTAGCATTATCGCTGATAATCCTCTTATACGTATCATATCGATGAATCAATTCACCGATCAAAACACCAACACAGTCGACTATTGTCGCGGTTTTAAGATCAAACAGTCATCAGCTAAAAACATTGTCAATTACAAATATCCAAGCGTTTCAAAACGAATCTTGTACTTTTGGCATTTGATACAAGATTCAATTGCAAAGACCAAGAAGCAAAGAGTCATAATACTTTTTAAAGATTCAAAATATGTAGTTTTTGGGTAGAACTCGTTGCATCTCCTAGTAGTCATAATTACAATACTAATAGAAAATACGATGAAACATTAAGAAGCAATAGTTAGTCGATGTCTTACAATCTACCACAAACATCTGAACCTGCTACTTGTTCATTACTAAAGAGCGGACAGTCAGGCAAATGCCTAGAGCCTGCCTATTTTGCCTTTTTGTGTAACTTTTTGTCTTTTTTGAGCTTTTAAAGAGTATTATTTTATATTGCCTTTTAACATATAAATTTTGAAAAGTTTGTGCAAACAGTGTTTTAACAGGTAGATGACAATAACGCATTACAGAATTTTACTTAAATTACGTACAATAATATAATTAACATTTTTTGCTCAAAAGGTCTTACCACGAACCTATAAATAACAACAGGGATTTTCATGTTTTGTTAATGTAAGAATTTATACTAGGATTATGTACAATGACTGGCTTAACAGAACACTACTTACAAAACCGGAAGGATTTCGGAATGAATCATATTTTATAGGTCTATTCAGTACCTAAGTAAAGCAAACAAATATAGATAATTTTAATTCTGTCCGGTGGGATTCCTTTAATGATTGAAACACATGACTAAAATATTCTTTGTTGATTATAAATACCTGTGATCTTGTCACACTGTGATAGTCTATTGCTGTTGTGCTGTGAGTAAGTTTAAAAGTTCGTATTATCCTAATTTAAATGCTTTTAATTACTAGTATATGTATTATTTTAGATCGATGCTACTAAAAAGTACAATGTATAACAACACTTTGGTAGTGGTTTACATTTAAAAAATATTTAAAAAACTACTAAACAACCATTGTTAAAAAACGTTATAGAAGATCAACAGAATAAACCTGGCTCATCAAAAACAACTTTTGCTCTAGATTTGTGCGAAGCATTGGTGTCGGCTCAAATTCCTCTTAAAAAACTTGATAATATCAATGTTCGCAATTTCCTCGAAAAATACACCGAATAAGTTCATCATCTTTTTTTTGGAGTGATCTTTCGCTCATTTTTTCTAGTTTTCTGCCTTTTTTCTTTAGGGTTATTTTCTATTTCATTGTTTATCTCTGTTTCATTTTTGTCTTTTGTGTTCGTATTTCTTCTTTTATGTGTAGCCCTTCTTTCTTGCTTCGATCATATATTGTATTAATTCATTTCTTTCTTTCCGGATTCGTTTTGGATGATCATCATTTATCTATATATATATAAGTTTAACTTTATTCGTTGCCATTTGGCTTACAAATTTGATCGAGTTGTCTATACATATATACTACATTTTCTTATCCCTTCTCCCCCCTTAACTTTTTCCTCCTGCTCCATACTTCCTCCATCCATTCCGCTCCTTTTCCGTTTTCTTCTAAGATTTCCACTATTTTCATCACCTCTTCTCTTAGTTCCCTGCATTTCTTTCTCATGTGGTTAAGGTCTTCCGTTTCTTCTCCACATAGCCTGCACAACTTTTCTGGTTCTTCTTTCCAATATTTGTTCCCTAACTCCTCGTTGCCACATCTGAACCTTGCTACCATTTTTTTCCTTTCGTAGCTTTTAATCTCTCTATCTTTTAAATATTCCGGCACCCCTTCACCCTTGATATCTTTATAATTCCTATTATATCTGCTCTCTTTTATCTTTGTCCATCTTTCTTGTTTTTCGATGTCTCTATCTCTCCTTATTATTTCTTCCCTTACCCCGACTCCCTCTTCTCTTAATCTCTCCACTTCTTCACTCGCGTACCCGTTTCTTTTGTAATACTCTTCTCTGCCCTCCTGCCCGTACTTTACTTTCCCTCCCTTTATCTCTTTCCAACGTTCTTGCAGTATTTTGCAATCTGTTCTTTCCCTCATTTCTTCCTCGTATTTTATTGCTCTTTTTCCTGACTCTACCCTTATTTTTTCTATCGGTACCTCCTCTCTCACAATATACCCCGGTGTATCCCTGTCCAATCCTAACACCCATCTCCAGTATTTTTCCTGTAGCCCCTCTACCTCCCTCCAGTCCTTCCAGCCCCATATTTCCGCTACATACATTACCACCCCCTTTATTAATTTTTCGAACAACAATTTTCTTTTTTTTATATCCATCTTGAATACTATTTTCCCCACACCCCAGACTTGTCCTATTAGCCTGTTTCCTTTCTTCGCCCTTTCCTTTATGTGTTCTCCCTCTTTATTATCCTGTTTCATCGTGTAACCCAGGTATGTAAATTCCTTCACTTGTTGCACTTTCTCATCACTCCATCTCCATTCCTCTCTTTTTTCCCCCTCCTTTTCTAAATATCATTATCTTTGTTTTCTCCGTGTTTACTTCCATTTCTTTTTTTTCATATATTTTTCTAGCGTTTTCATCATCTCTTTCATTTCCTTTTCCTCTTTAGCCACAAGCACTATGTCATCCGCATACGCCAACAACCATACCTTAGCTTTCCCTACCACTATCCCTCCTGTCTGTTGTCCTCTCATTGTCTCTTCCAGATCCCCCGTATATACCGAGAACAGGCTTGGGCTCAGTGGACATCCCTGCCTCAACCCTCTCTTTGTTATGAGTTTCTCACTCTCTTCCCCATTCACTTTAACCCTGCTTCTCGTTTCTTCGTATATTTCCTCTATTCTTTGTATTAATCTTTCATTGATTTTTTTCTTTTCATATATTCCCACAGCTTTTCCCTATTCACTTTGTCAAAAGCAGCTTTTAGATCTACGAATAGTGCCACCATTTTCCCTCTTTTTTATATATATGTTGTCTATCGCCCTTCTTCCTTTTCTGAATCCCGCTTGTCCGTCTGGTACCAAACTTCTTTCCTCTATTTCCTTCTGTAGTCTTTCTTGCAGTATTGTCGCGTACAATTTGTATGCCGTGCTCAATAATGTTACCCCTCTATAATTCTCGACTTTATTTTTTTCGCTGTTTTTATGTATTGGGCATATTATTCCCTCTCTCCATCTCTCTGGAAATCCTTCCCCTTTCCATATTTTGTTTAGTATTTCCGTCATCCTTTTTGCTACATTTTCTCCCCCGTATATCCACTCTTCTCCTTGTATCCCATCTTCTCCTGTCGCCTTTCCTTTTTATATTCTTTATGGCCTCTATTACTTCTTCTTCCCTTATTCTATCCCTATCTCCTTCTTCTTGTCTTACTACCGCGTCTTTTCTTTTTTCTTTTTCCTGCTTTTGTTCTTCCCCTCCCAACAAGTTCCGAAAATATATCTCCCATTCTTTAATTTTTATTCCCTTTGTCGTCCTGTTTTTTTTCCTCTGCTTCTTTAGGTACTTCCATACATCTTCTTCCGTTTTTATTCCTTTAATCTGCTCCTCTTGTTTCTTTTGTTTTCCTCCTTCTTTCTGTCGCATGTTTTTTGTATATTTTTACTGCTTCTTTGTATTCTTCTTTTTCTTTCTTCCCTTTTTTCCACTGTCTTAATGTTCTTCTTGCATTTTTCTTTGCTTCCTTGCATTCCTTATCCCACAATTTCTTCCATCCAGTTTTCTCCCCCTTCCATTTTCTAAATCTGACTCTCTCTGTTGCTTTCTCCATCATCTCTCTCATTTCCTCTACACTTTCTTGTAATTCTTTCCCTGTCCATACCGTTTTCCCTATTCTCTCTTTATATCTTTTTAGACTCTCTTCTGTCCACTTTTTTTTAGTTATGTACTTCTCCTGTTCCTATCTCTCTTCTCTTTCCCTTCCTTCCATTGTCAATTCCAGTGGTTGATGGTCTGACTCTACCCTTTCTCCCACCTTAAATGTCTTTACCTTTTCTGCGGCCTCTTCATTTGTCATTACAAAATCTATTATTGATTCTCCCCTTCCTCCTATGTACGTAAATTCCCCCTTTCCATCCATCTTCTTCTCTGTTCCCGTTCATTATTTCCCACCCTTTTTCGTTGCACAATTCCAGCAGTTCCTCTCCCTCTTTATTTATCACCTTGTCCTTTGTTTGTCTCTTTCCCGTCCCTTTTCTTTCTTGTATTCCCCCCTCTTCCCTTATTCTTGCGTTGAAGTCCCCTCCTACTATTATCAATCCCTCTTCCCTCTCTTCTATCATCTCTTCTATGTTTTTCCTTGTCTCTTTCATTCTACTGCTATAAACCGTCACTACTTTTATTTTTGTTTTTCCCCACTGTATGTTCCTTTCTACAACTCCTCTTCTCTGTTGCACTTTCTCTTTCTTTTCCTGGCTCAACCATTTTTTTCTTATTCCCGTTATTATACCCCCCTTTGCTCTCCCTTTTTTCTTTTCTCTTTGTGCATGTTGCACCACCCACTCAAATTCCTCCGGCAACTCTTTTTCCCACCACTCCCATTCTTTTTCTTCCATCCATGTTTCCTGTAATCCCACTACATCCTGTTCCTTGATGTACTTCCAGAAATCAAGTTCCTTGTTTTTTATTCCCCCTACGTTCCAAAACAATACTCTCAGCTCACTCACCTCCCCCTGTGCTTCTTCCTTACTTTCTTTTTTCTTCCTTCTTTTTCTTTTCCATTTCCATCTCTCATTATTCCTTTTCTTTGCCATTTCGTCAACTTTCTCTCCTTTACCACCCCCTTTGCCCTTTAGTTTTTTGCCTTTTGGTTCCCCAATTTCTCTCCTCTTTCTCTGCTCAGTCCCCTATCCTTGTCGTTCCATATGTATCTGTCTCCGTCTATCTCCATTTTTCTGTACCCTAGCCATACTCTTTTTCCTTCCGCTCTTTTTTCCACCGCTATGTTCATTATTTCTCTTTGCACTCTTCTTTCCTCCCATGTCAAATCGTGACTTATATATATTCTTGTATTCTTTAATTTCTTCTTCTCCGCCATTACCTTCTGTTTTTCCTCCCATCCTCCGATTTCCGCCACCACCATCTCGTTTTTCTTCTCTTTGTTTATTACTGTCACTTTTTTCACCTCTACTTTTACATTTAATTTTTCTTCCAGCATCACTGCTAAATCTTTTTGTGGTTTTTCACTTCTCCACCCCTTTATCTCAATATTATTCTTTCTTTTCCATCTTTCCTCGTCTTCCGCTTTTTTCTCCAGTTTTTCTATTCTCTTCACCAGTTTTTCTTTTTCTTTCTCCCACTTCTTTTCTCTTTCTCCCATTTCTTTTTCATTTCTTTGATTTCTTGTCTTATTCCTTGCATATTTTCTTCCATCTTTTTCATCATTTCTCTCCTTAATTCTTTTCTCTCCTCCCTTTCTTTCCTTCCTCCTTCTGTTCTTGAGGTTTTTCCTTCGCTCTCCTCCGATATCTTTTTGTCTGGTGATCTTATTGTTTTCTTTCCTCTTTCAAATATTTGTTGCCTTTCTTTTTCCTCTTCCTCTCTTTCTCTTTTATTCATCCCTTTCCCCCTTTTGTTATTACTTATTTATTTATTTATTTATATCGATCTGTGCCTGGTGAAAAAATGATTACTTCCAAAAAAATTCATATAATAGTTTAGTTTGAATATAAGCTCCAAACCCATATCCAACACATCCAAGGGATCTATATTGCACTAACTATGAAACATTAAGAAACCACGGTTAGTCGATGTCTTAGAATCTACCAAAAACATCTGAACCTGCTACTTGTTTATTAGGAATATCCTTAGCAAGTTACGCAGATTAAACAAACAGTTTGACTATAATACTGCAGACAGTTTTCCTGGCGCAAGAAGAGTGTGTCTACAAGCACATTTGCGCGATCAGGAGTACAGTCAATTCTAAAACACCGCATAGTTCAAGTCGTCCAGTGAAAATCTTCAAATACATCAGCGATCTTAAAAACTGGCGATAGATTTGAATAACGATCTTAGCTTCTACACCTTCCAAAAGCGTCTCACTCTATAGTGCGACAGTTCGGCTCAGCATTTCTGAACAATCGGATAGTATACTTAGGATCTTTTTCTCAAATCAAAACGCTAGAAACTTGCGTTTTCCAAAATGTAAACCTAAGTCAGTTTGGCGTAATATGAGAATTTAAGTCAGCAATCTTCTGAGTCTATTAAAAGCATCTTATCGGCGAGTTTCCCATTTTCAGATGACTTTTTTTAGTGGTAATCGTCAATGGTCTACAATTGCAAACTTTTTTGACACATCGAAGAATGCTACTTACAGAAAAACAAAGAAACGTCTATTCCTTTGAATTATATAAAGTTTAAGAAATTGTAATCAATCAAAAAGTTTGTTAATATTTTTGAAGTGACATGACAAACTTTTTGACAGAGCAATAAAGTTATCAAAAAATGTACCAAATAAAGTCGTAAAAATTTGATCTTTACCTCAAATAGTAACTTGATAGCTTGAATAAAGCTCAAGAGCAGACAACCAAAGCGTCTGTAATCTGAGATATATAACATCGAGAGCAGAGTAAAGAAAAAACCAGAGTAGAGAAAACATGCACCCGACTCATAATGACATACTAAGACAAAACAAGAGTAAAAAACACAGCGATAACACGACTGGTAACAATAGTCAAGTTGATTATATACATTACGCGATAGAAGGAAGAATTAAGACAAAGGAAAACAACGTTGGATCCAGAAATTAATTAGAAAATTTAAAAAAAGAGTAGAAAAATAAGGTCGACAAAAAAGCGCAAAACCAAATACATCAAGACAAACGCCAAAAAAATTACAAAAGCTATAGATTTAAGTCACACAAATACGAAATACAAGACAATGGAGCTAAATAAAGCAAGACCTGATCTGATTTTCGAAACTATCAAATGTTTTTTTGTTTTTAAACATTTGTTTTAAAAATTACGACTATTTAAATCTTGATGTCACCAAAATTGTTTGGTTTAAGTTTTTAAAATGTTTATTAAGTTTTGTTCAACATAAATCTTTATCTAATACATTTTTTTGTTATATTTAAAAGTTCTTGTCCACCTTACTCGATCATTTTGGTCTCGTGCGCTAAAATGGTCCCTAGTCCTTTAATATACCATTTTTATTACTCTTATCCAACATACATTTATTTTCGACCGTATAACAATGGCACGATTTTTTTCGTTCATTATGAACAATATTAATTTTCTTCAGAAATTTGAAAGTGCCAAAAAATACTGTGAAATACCTTACAGTCAAATAAGTAATTGCTTCGATGATAAATAAGATCGGTTTTTGAAACTCATATTTCTTAATAAAAATTTAAGCTCGTGCAGTTTTATGCTTAAATGTTAACGACTTTAATTTATCATTTTAACAAGATGGAGCGCCAGCTCGTTATTATTAGATAACGTGTTTTCTATAAATCGGATAACAAAGATTTACTTTTGTGGAGGAACCGCATAATTTAAAAACAAAATCACTTGATTACCTCGACAACTTGACATTGACACAATAATAAAAGTATTAATTTAAACTTTTTGTAAATGTTTCTGTGTATATAATATATTGTTATAGTTGGTCTATCGTTGGTAACTAACCGAATACAATGTTTACCAACGTTTTTGCAACTTATTATATAATATAATAGTTATTAATCAATGACTACAAATTGAGTGGGTACTAAAAATGCTTACCATCAAAAAGAAAATCAATTTCTCCACATACCTTCTCTTTAAATAACCACTAAGAAGTAATAAATGAAACGTGAACTAAAATCTATTAATCAAGTTAATCATTAATCAACTGATTAAATATTAAAACCGAATTAATCAATTTAGTCAAATTACGGTAAGTAATAAATTGCCTGACTTGGCAAATTCAATTCATCTTCGTATATAAATATTTACAAAAGCAATAAAACCGAAGAAATTGCTTAATTGTGTTTAGTTCATCGAGATTATAAGTTTGTTTGGGGTTCGTGTCGTGTGCACGCATTGACGTCTCTGCCGCGACTTTTTTTCGGGTTTGTGTCGTATACGCGCGTCGAATTCTTTACGGTATTTTGCGTAATGCACTTAAAGTATAAAGTATGCATAGAATTCCGTGCTCTATAAAGCACACGTAGGTTGACAAGACAAGAAGTATCTCATAAGTTGCAATTATCCTTGCTTATATCCGTCCACCTATTATGTTGTTGTTAGTGTATATTGTAGTACCACAACCTTCGACTAGATAAGTAGGTACCTCGACGAAAAAAACGCAACTAATTTTGGTGCAGCAACGTTTTCCTCGATTAGACGTGGCGTAGGCTTGCAATTGTAGATTGCTCTAGTTGATGCCGGCGCTCCCCCGAGCAAAACTTACCGTTGGAGTTCTTTAAGAGCGTTTGGAACGGACCACGCCCGACTACCGACCTACAAGTCATCTCGATTTTTGTTGAAGAACGAGATTTAATATTGCAAATAGCCATTCATATGCTACTGTCACTTTCTTGAATGTGCGTTTTTCTCGCAAAAAGTCGAAATTACATCATCGAAATAAAGAAGTGTTATTTTTGTTAATAAAAATTATATAATCAGTCGAACTGCGATTTATGTAGGTAGCTACCAGACAATTTAATTTAAATAAATGCCTGTCACCGGAATATTTGAAATAATAAATCAACACCGTTAGGACATTGTCTCGTTGCCCAAAAACGGCGCGCGTCATACGAAGATGATTTAACGCCAAATGTCTTTTTTACTTATTTGGTAAAAACGGGCGAATTTGTAATTTAAATAAGTCCCAGAGCTAATAGAACCAGATCCATTAATTTACGTAACAAAAATTTATTAGATCTTGGCTCACGCTCGTCCGTTGTCTTTTTTTCGACCACAGCTCACTTCGTCAAAAGTGAATTGTCTCGGTGTTTACGTATTCAATGTGAACGTAACAATTTTTTTCTTAAATAAATAAAGAAATAAATAAATATCGTTTGGTATTCAAAGTAAAAACGTCCTTATGATAATTTATTAGCCGTAATTAAAATTAGCCTTTCTAAACAAAATTAATTGAAAGTTTTTTTTTGTTTAACACAATTTTATTGTGGCGTTTATTTACCTTGAGTGTGAAAAGAATACGGTTTCGAGGCGCATTATTACGAATTCGAGCCGTCTTAATTAAATAATACGGTAGCTTCGCCCAAAACCGAAAACGATCTCATCAATATTCATAAGGGCGTGGACGCGATTAAAAAGCGAAAATTGATTAGTGGTTTAACATTTAATTTTGTAGTTAAAACACTGTTATGTTTTCTAATAAAATGTTGAAACAAGAAATGCTCTTTACGTGGGAACTGATAAAATATAGTTCACCGTGTGTATAATCTATGCGAGAGGATTATTTTGTGTAGTAGTTGTATATAATGTAAAACAGAGCGGGTGCTATAGCCTGCGGCCAAGGCGGTGCCCCTTCGGAGATGCTGCCCTTCCTTTCACTACACGTTGCACAACGCGCGTTTGCTCGCTATCATTGTGTTAGACCAGTTCTTGCAAATATTAATTACTACATTTAGCAACTGCTGCTGACTGTTCGTTTTAAATCCAATATACAAAATCCTTGATATTTATTTTTTTGTGATGACTTTTTAAAAATTCGAGCTCGTTAAACACACAAGATTTGTTAAACGCGTTTCCACTAAAAAGCAATTAGCAACTTGCAAAAGTTGCATCTTGATTGTATGTTTAAAAATAGTCGTCGTTTTTTGACGATTTCCGAAAAAACACGATCGTTGCTTGGAATCGCACGAACATGTTGACACTTTTTTGGCACTTAAGACTCGCTTTGTTTTTAATTTTTAAAACACCACGTTACCTTTGTAGCGTCGTTAACGCCTTATAGGAAACATTTATTTAAAAAAACGAATGTTGACTTTTAGCCAAATCGAATAAAACCGGATTTAACCAATATTTATTGCGATTAATATCTTGGTATTGAAATCATTTCGAGCTTACCAATGTGTCGCTTGTTTTTATTTGAAAATAAACACGTTCTGGTATTTCAAAATATATATACACGTAACGACTTTGAACATTAAATGTAAAGTCTAAATTTGAATGATCTTGCCACGTACGGTCACCAAGTAGATAAACCATATAATGCATAAGGTGAGTATATGCACAGATGACAAGTAAAATGCCCGTGGTCTGCGCAACTCTTTTAAATCCATTTCTTGTTTGGTAGTTCTGTGTACTCTTCGTCACAACTCGGGCATTTTATTTTAAAACCTTCCATCCATGTTATTATAAATTGGAGCTGGAAGTTTCTTTCGTAAACTAGGACTTGTTTTGCAGCATGAGATCTGCTAGAAAGTGTAATGGTGTAATATGTCTTTAATTCGTGGTTGCAAAGGATTCTTAAAATACTTTAAGCCAAATGGACTATTAGCAAATTTATGTACTAATTTCTTAAGTTGCAATGATTAGATGTTTCTGTAAGAATCCTCGATATGTGGAATCAGGTTGAAGATTTAATTTAGTAAGTAAACTCTTCCCAAATCAGTCTCGTTACCGAGAAATGTTCGCCGTAGTAGAACGTGTGTGGTTTACAATTTCCTACCAGAAAGTGTTCTATATTTTGTCCCTCTGTGTTAAAGAGAAGGAACTATGAACAGTTTTTTTCCCAGTTTAAAAAATTGGATTTCATGCACTAAAATTTAAATTATACATATAAAGAAACTACAACACTTATTGTTTACGTTAAAGTCACGTACCAAATTGTTTATCTCACACGCGTTAGTCACTTATTTATTTAAACTTAAGTAATCTTCTTAACACTACCGTCTTCGAATTACTGGAAATAACTCACCTCTGATTTGTTTGTGCCGCATTTATACATTTTGGAAATCCTTCTCAAATGTTCCATATCTTTCGGTATACGTTCTAGAAATGTACAAAAAACCTCGCGAAGGCTCTCGAAGTTGAGAATAACTTCTCGAACGTTTCACTGTCTCATTTTTAGAACTGTTCTGTCCCAGAATAGGAGACTGGATGCGACACCAGTAGAAAGGATCGTGGTGATAGCGACAGCTTGCTTCATTTCGGCAACTTCCTTGACCATAAAAGTAACAGTCAATGAACTTTTCCTGACCCGACATTCATCTTGGTTGGTAACTACAGACCAACACTTGAACGCCTGTTCCTCGGAAGACGACCTCCAACATGTTTCGAATTGTCCTCCAAATCAGTTGATCTAAGCGACAACCAAGCTGGGGTACTGCCAATTTCTTAACATGGGAGTACTCCATTTTTCTCTTGAGATTCCATAATATCCGCCACAAATTTTCGTATAACGGCTTGGTAATTGAGTATTTCTTGGTGACCAGATAGAAAACGAAGCGTCTGTCCTTGTTGTTGTTCAAGTTTTCTTCAAACGACCTTCCAACTACGATCACTTCGTCTAGGTAAACCAAGCACGTCTTCCAAGACAGTCCGCGCAAGATGGTCTTCATCAAACGCTCGAACGTTGCAGGAGCGTTACACAGGCCGAAGGGCATCACGGTAAACTGTCACAAACCAGTTTCCAATTCTACCTGCCAATAACCACTCTTTAAGTCTAAGGTAGAAAACCACTGGGTTCCTGACAGGGTATCTAACGTATCGTCAATTCTGGGTAAAAGGTAGCTGTCCTTTTTGGTCACGTCGTTTAGCTGTCTGTAATCTACGCAAAACCTCGTTGATTTATCTTTCTTCTTTACGAGTACTACTGGTGATGCTCATGAGCTACTGGAAGGTTCCATTACGCCTTCCGCCGTTAAATCTTCCTTTCGAACCACACTCCAGCTCGAACACATCTTAATACTCTTGGATCAACACTTTAGCCAGCTGGTCTTGGCTGAGGTTTTGGCATTTGGTGATAAGAATGTCCAATAGATGTTGTGGACACTTCTTCGGCAACGTATCTTCGTTAGATTTCACGCATTTCACAATTTGAGATATTGGCGTAGATTGGCCTACCACGGTCTTCTTTTTCAACGTTACAGGATCTGAGTTGATATTTAAGATTCTTACTGGCACGATGTCGTACATGGCCTGTTTCACCACAGTTCAAAGTGGTCACTCCTCTTTCATCAAGTATTCGTCGCGCTATCTCTTTGATGCTTTCCAATGTTTGCGCGGATACTTCTGCAGCACAGCAAAGTCTATGACCGTCTCGTTGCGATGATTGTTTTGCTGCTTCAAACTACAAAGCATGCACCAAAGCGTCATCCAATGTCTTTGGTCGAGCTAACCGGAGAGTCTGCTGCCTTTCGTTGTCTCGGAAGCCGTCTACAAAGGTTTGAATAGCCAACTGCTCGAAGAAGGTATCTGGTGCGTAGAATACGGAAGCCGTGTTAATCTGGCGATGTCAGCCTCAAAACTCTTGAAGACTTTTGGTAACTTTCTAAACCCGACTTTTAATTTGAGCTTGATACACTTGTTGACGATGAGCATCTCCATATCTCATTTCTAAACGTGAAATGAAGTTTGTAATTTTCTTGTAGGTGGTCAGGAACAGTTTACAAGATTCCAAGAGCTTCTCCACGTAAGGACACGATTAAAGACGTCGCTTTCTGCTTGTTGATCCAACCATTAGCTGTAGCTGCGGCTTCAAACTGCTTGTAGTAAGTTGACCATGGAACTTTACCATCAAAACTTGGCGGTACAACTTTAAACTTGTGAGTGGTTTCTTCCCGACGGTCCAATATTAAATCTTCACTCGTAACACTTCCTTCACCATGGTAATTCATCTGGCTCATTCTTTCTTCAAGCATTTTCATTCTGCCTTCTAATTTGTCCTCTATTGTTTCTATTTTCTCATTGACAGATTCGCAAATTTCTTCTTTTAAATTTAACATATCTGCTTGGGTTTCCTCTTGAACAATTTCAATTTGATTTTCTATGCTCGTTCGTATTTCTTCTTTTAAACTTCTAGAATTTTCCATCAATTTTTCTCGAACGTTGTAAATCCGACATTAAATATAAAGTTCTTCTATCTTCCACTAGTTCTATTATTGAACACCTGATTATCGAGTTAGACTTCAGTGGATCGTCTATGTGAGTTGGAGTAGTCTATCGTCCTTCGGCACTCCACTCTAATATACTTGACTTTAAAGATGTCAAAAGTGCAAAACCGCGGTTAGAAATCCGAAAATAGAATATATTGCTTCTGATCTTCAACCTAATCTGATGTCTTCTCAGGCGCTATGGCGTAATATTAGAAAGCATGAGATAGTTGATAACAGTAGTCTTATTTGTCCTGTCGACATAGAAGTACTAAATGAGCACTTTTCTGGCCCCCCTAGCAATGGTACCTCCACTTCCGATTGTTGTATTGTCATATCCCCCATGTTCATGCTGTGACTTCTAAATTCTCCGCACTGTTACTAAAATTTTCAATTTTCTTAAGTCTTCCTCATTTTCTGGCTGTTGGAAGAGTGCCAAATATACTCCAATACCAAAAAGACAATCCTTCAAGGAGCCTTCTGTCTTTAGACCCATCAGTATTTTACGGCCGCTATCCAAGATATTTGAATACATTTTGCATAATCAGCTCACCACTTATATCGACCGGTTTAGGCCATAGCTGTACCACAGCTCTACTAAGAGTTACTAATGACATTAAAGTATCTATTAACAGGGTCAATAAAGTGGTATTGACGCTTCTGGTTTAATTTATCTTTTTTTTGGTGAAAAAACTATATAACAATTTCAATGTCTTCATTTTGCAAAATTTTTTTTCCTATCTTACTGGTAGAACTCAACAAGTCCAGTATAGTCATTTATCGCCTGCCTTACGATCATTAGCGAGTGGTTTGCACAGGGAAGAATTTTGTTGCCTCTATTATTTTCCCTCTTTATAAACAATCTACCCAGCATATTAAATTCCTGCAAATACCATTTGTTTGCAGATGATATGCAAGTCTATAGTGAGGTCGATAAAATTGATCTCAAAATTGGATTATCAAATCTTAACTAAGACATTAAGGAAATTTTGAAATGGTGTCAGCTTAATGACCTTAAGGATTAGGGGTCATCTTTAATAACCAACTTTCTTTGGTAGATTATGTTTCCAAATTATGTAACAATGTTTACTTATCATTTCATCCCTTCCGTACACTGTCAAAATTTACCCCAGAATGTATTCGTCACCGATTGGTTTTTTCCCTAATCCTCCCACTAGTGTCTACTTCTATAATTGCCTTTTGGTCACGCTTTACGTCATCTGTGTAAAGCACTAACTTTTTTTCTAATTTGTAATAGGATCGAAGGACCAAGTCTAAACTATATTTTTTATTCCAAAATTTAAAATATTTGTTAATAAAAAATACCGTTATCGTTGTTTGTGATTTTTTACAATTTCTTTCTGTTTATTGTAATAAACAATTTATTTTTTATTATCTATGGTAGTTTTTTTAAGTGTAGTTTTTGTTACGTATTAAAACAATACTTTGTATTCGTTTATTATGAAGTTCTAAATATTTAATTTGATTTATTATAGAACACTACGCTTGTTTGAGCATTAGATCTAATCTAATCTTGCAGAAAACTGGATCGAAGGACCAAATCTAAACACATACAATAAACAATAAATAATGAGGTTAACTAAATTTTGCAGGTGTTTAGGAAGTAACGTTCTTAATGTTGAAACATAAATATGTGGCAATCTATTTTGTTGAGGTTTTTAACAGCTTTAGTATTGTCATTTTTTATTTCGTAATGACCTGGAGCGAAGGATCTAAAGAAAACTAATTTTTTTTTCTGTTAATAAGCAAATGTATGCGGTCTATTAACAACAGTTTTAGGTTTTTCCAACCAAATGATTTCTAAGACACAAACGTTTGTTTTTAACCTGTAATCGGATCGAAGGACCAAGTCTAAACAATGTTTTTTATTTTAGAATGTACTACTGTTCTTAAGAAAAAATTTAGATTTTTTCTGAATGTAGAATTATATTAACTGGTTTGTAAAGGTTACAGGATATACTTCTTAAAGTATTTTGTCGAGAAGAAGTGGTAGGTAATCTGGATTGAAGGACCAAATCTAAACTAAATTCTTATCACACTACAATTTGGCATCTTTTTGAACATTGATTTAGATCTGCTTATGTAACCGTGCTTACTTAGCTCTTCACCTCCTCCGCAGACTGTCAAAATTTTCTCCTAAATGTATTCGTCGCCGATTGGTTTTTTCCCTAATCCTCTCATTATTTCTCTGTTGCTGTCTTCTTCCACCACACGCTTTTTCAATTTTCTTTTTCAAAAAACAGTGCTTTTGTCTGTTACCTTTCTGATGGTGTCGGTTACGGGATGATTGTGAGTATAAAAGTGTCTCGTTCTATAATTGCCTTTTGGTCACGCGTTACGTCATCTATGGTTCTAAGTTCCCTTCCAAAGGTTAAGTATGCCGCTGTGTATCCTGTGCTTTAGCATGCTGCCGTGTTTGGAGCAAACCTGATAACTGGTAGCTTTTCTGGCCAGTGGTCGTGTATGCGTTGCACCAGTATGGCTAGTTGGATTTTGAGATCTCTGTATTTTCGTTCCACTGGATTCGATTGTGGGTAATATAGTGGTGTGAGGCTCTGCTGGATGTTTAGGCAATAGGCGACGTGTTACATTACACCGCTTACAAACTGTGCACTGTTGTCGCTGCGAATTTGACATGGCGTGCCATATCTCAAAAACACCTGGCTAATTAAAGTCTCAGCGCCTGTTGTAGTGATAGCGAACAATTATACCCATCTCGACATAACTTCTGTGATGAAGATAGATTTATCTCCATTGGGCCCTTCCGATAGAAGTCCGAACAAGTTGATAGCAAGTGTCTCGAATCGTTGGCCTGGCGTCTGCATCAGACCCTCTTGCCTTTGGTTGTTTGTTTTGAATCTTTGGTACTCTATGCAATGTTTGACGTAGTCGGCAATATTTTTTCTCGTGCCCACTCAGTATCGAGTGGCTATACGCTGGAATATTCGGTCTTTTCAGTAGTGGCCGGCCGTCGGTGCGTCATGGTACTCTTTCATGATGACGTTCTTTAGCTGGAACCACTTGCTGCGTTTCTTTGGTGTCGATATCGAGAGCGCACCGGAATATGATACCTTTTGACATCAAGTATTCTCGGTTTGTCCATGGAGAGAAGTCTGTTGGTGCAGAGTCTGGTTGTTCAAAACATTAGATCATTTTTTGTAGCTCTGGATCTTAGAGTTGCCCTTTTCGAATAGCAAGACCAGATCTTGTAGGAAAGTCAATGGATACCATACGCCTAAGGCATTCTTTTTTTGTGTGCGGGCAAGGTGATCGTGATAATCCGTCCGCTACCACGTTCATTTTCCCTGGGGTGTACGCTGCCTGGTCTGGGCCCCAAAACTATGTTGCATTTTTCTTTAGCAGGCTTCACAGTGGTCTTACGATGTCGGCAAACTTTGGAATGAAGCACCGATACCACGAGCACGTTTGCAGGTAGAACATTAACTGCTTGATCATTCTTGGTTCTGGTAACCGGATGACTATCGTCTTTTCTAGGTCTACTTGGATGCGTTCCGGGTTTATGTAATACCCCAAGTACTTGACCTGTTTGCAGCTGAAGGTGCACTTACTCCTTCTTACGTGCAATTTGTATTTTCGTAGTTGCTGTAATATTACTTGTAGGTTTTGTTCCTGTTACAGTCGCGCACTGAGAGTTGCTAGTACCCTGATTGGAGGTCTAAGGTGGAGATGACTGTGGCTCGTGCTGTGTGGAGTAGGTCATCCATCCTAAGTAGTGGGTTACGATTGGAGGTGGTTATCTGTATCAGCTTTCGGTAATCCACGCACAAGCGCACTTCGTAGTCCGGTTTTGGCACCATCACTACCGCACGCGGCCCACGGTAAATCGCACTCCTCAATAATACTTAGTTTTAACATCTTGTCTATTTCTTTTCGTAGCACTATCTTCTTTTTCTTCGCCAAACGGTATGGAGCTGTGGCCACCGGCGTGTTATTATTACCAGTTTCCATCCTGTATTTGCCGTAAGGCGTTGCTTTCTGTCCTGGTAAAAACACGTCCAAAAAAGCTTGTAATAGTTGCTGCGCTCTTTATCGTTTTTGCGGCGGTAGCGCCTCACCCTCGTCTTGGTGTAGTTCGAGTAGTTCTATGTCGGCCATCTGTATCTCCACTCGTTGCAGCTTTCTCCTCGAAGGGCGCGGAAACGCACTAGAGGCGGGAGTAGAAGGAGAATGTTATCTGCTAATGTGGTAAAACCAGGGTACTGCCGTTCGAACGAGTACCAGTTGACTTCCTTTTCGGACTCGCTGTCATCAGCTCCCAATAGTGCGTTTATTCTGACCGTCTTGATCCTCAGGTCCTTAGGTGCTGGTGGGTAGTATGGTAGTTCATGATACATGAGACGTTTTCAAACGGGAATAAAATACCATCGCTTTTTCACTTGTGCTCCATCTGGTTCAAAAGTGTACGCAATTTTTGAGTAGTTAGTGAAGCGATGCTAGTCGACCGCGAGTAGCGTTCGGTTCTCCGCGTTTGGCAAAATCACGAAGTCTGTTGGCACAGTTTTTCCTTTGAGGACTACGTTGACTCTCGTTGTTGTTTTAGTGTTTTATGGAATGTGTGAACGGCAATGTTTTGGCGCGTTCCTGTGTCAATGTACGCACATCCATTTATTTCACGGACGTTGATATGTACAATGAGACACTGTCGTCTGGGCGTCTGCTTTGATAACAGTTCCCTTTTCTCGGCTAGGTAGAAAGTAAGCTGTGCCAATGCTCCCTGGTTGTCGTTGCATTTTGGGCATTGACTTCTGATGACGCCCGGAGTCTTGCAACCGAAACAAGCAAAGCTGCTTCTTGCTTTTTTTTCTACATTTGCAATAATTCCATTTATTGTGTGTTTTTCAAATTTGATTATTAGGGTTTCGTATGAATTGAACTGTGTTCTCGCCAGTTTTTTCTTTATACGGCGGTGCAATAGACAGTATATTGTGTCTAGTTGCAGCAGTTCTGGCATACGACGATCCTCTTGGAGTTCTGCCAGAAGTGCCCGTTTCTCGCATATGAAGCGTTCTGTTGATGTGAAGTCGTTTTGCTCAGTGGCAAAAATCTCCTTCAAAACTTGATAAGCTGCCGCCTTTGTTGACCCAAATATTTTTCTGAGCTTCATCTCACGTTGTGATGGTATTCTTGATACCTTGCCACCATGTTATTGCGGCTTCTTTTTCCAGGAGCATTGGTAGTCCCATCAATGCATTTCGTTTACTTGCTCGCAGTCGTTGTAGATTTGGAATGCGTTTGTGAACGCGTCATCTCCCTTCCTGGTATCTGGCGGTGCACTTTGAGAAGGAGCCGGTTGCTGAACGTCCCATGATGACCAAGAGTTGGTTTAACTGCTTCTTTTGTGAGTTAAATTAAGTATCCCTGCGTTATTTGTATGTTGTGTTGTCTAGTTTCGTGTTACAAACCTAGTTTCGTTTACAAAACCTGACTATAGATAGAAACTCGAAGAATTAAAAAAAAACACTCAAACTAAGTAAAATAACAAATAAATTAGTCAGTTGAGTGATAAACACGTGTTTATTTACCATTTTAATCTACTCGGATAATGAATAAATTTTTATTTGTTACTCAGAATTATTCAAAAAAAGTTATTAAAATTTAGTTTTTTATTCAAAATTTCAAAGAAAAATTTAATTCTTATTCATTACTTTAAATACTAAAATAACGATTAAATTTTTATTTGTAATTCACAAATCTTTAATAAAAATCAGATAGAAAATGTTTCAAATTATTTATTCTTTAGCTGTTGAAAATTGAAACACCCACTATAAATTACTGTAATAGAATAATTTAATGCAGCGACAGTTTTGATTATTGTAAAAAAGACAACGAAAAACGTAAAATGATAAACGAGTAACCGGAAACAGTAGTCACATTATGCAAGTACTTAAGCCATTAATTCGAAGTCGTTGAAACGAAAAGGCTTAACGCCTCCACACGTTAGATAATCTAAAAACAGAAAACACAAAGCGATTTGTAACAAGGAAAATTGAGAAACCCACGTGCTTAATAATCAAATTTGAAAATAAATCAACTTAATTTCTTTCATTGATAGAAAACGACTTACGACATCTCGACAGTCGGACAAATATATGTATGTAAATTATCTTATATGTAAATCCAGAGTTCTCTCGACACAGCAACAAAATTTATTGAGAGCAAGAGCGCGAACGCGTCCATTTCGTTTTTCTTTCTTCAGGTTGTTGTTAGCGCAAAACCGACTAAAAAAATCTAATATTACGGTAACATTTTCCGTTATTCATGGATGAGAGAACGTACGTTGAAACTTTAGCCTACAGGTGTTTACTCTGATATCATTATGATTATCGTTTTAATTAAACGAGTGGTGACAACGAAAATTTTCCCAAACCTTGACAAATCGGTTTCATCTTCTTTTTTATTTGTTTATAGACATTTCCATAAAATCACTTAGAAGAGATCTCAGCAGGTGGGTATCGACGAATTTCACGGTTAACAAGATTTTCAAGACAGAATGTTCCCACAGCATATTTGATTTCTTGGCGTATAAAATATGAGTGCGCCGAGTTATTATTTTTTTTTTTCGTTAATAATCCATAGTGTCTATTTTGCGTCACCGCAGGTTAAGTCAAATCGAACCAATACGAAATAATTCCACGCCAGTTTTTTTCCACGACGATTTTTCTTGTTTTCTCGCCGACCTTTTCGATCATATTTTTATCAAAACATAATTCGACATCATCTTGGAAAATATCAAGGCGATTACGTTACGTGGTTCTATGACCTAACAACAGAGTTTCCGAAACCTGCTTCACAAGTCGAATGGATTTTTTAAAAGATTTTTTTGCGTTTAAACGATTTTAGACACCACTTTAATTACATGATTATTTTCGATGACCACAAAGCGCGAAGCAAATGCCTGTTACATAAGTGGTGGCACCAATAAGATCGACTCCAATCAATATTGTTTATTGCTGTGACCTTTTGTACGTTCTTGTTGCGTTTCTTGTATATGAGGGCGGTACCGTTATATATGCACATAACACTATTATTTCTTTATTGACAAGTTTGCGTTTTGTAATTTTCGTTTCTAAGAATAATCCTCCGCTTACACACACATCTTATTTTATTATCACAATTAAACTTTCGACGTACAAGGATGTTGCGCGCACCTACCTATAAACCATCAATCAATCGCATTAAAAAAAAAAGACTCGGCTTTGGTCATCTTCAACTCGAAGGGTCTAACGCTGAAAGGTTAATTCGTAATCTAGTAGAATTTATTAACTAATTTAGTAAACAAATTAGACATTTTACGATCCGATCAATAAATTATCGAGATTATTATCATTTTATGGGATTTGATTAAACCTTATTAAGTTTTAATGCCACGCTTCTTATTTTTAAAACGCACCTGTCAACAAAGTAGGCGGTGTTGAGTTGAAGTTTTGAGAAAGAAACCGTAAAAAACACAAATTCAGAAAACCAAAACTGGAAAATATAACTAATTCTATTTCTGTCGCGCTCTACCTCGCCTACTCCATCAGCCTCCTTCGTGGAGGTTGAATCCGCATAGCTCAAGCGTCTTGTTTTCATCACTGATGAATCCCTATCTGACTCGATACTCTTTCAAAGCAATAAGAAATAATTGACTTAGTCAGCAGACTTCAAGCGACAAATAGCCTTTAAAACTGTTACTGCCAAACTTTCCAGCATCTCTGGTTCCTATTCCTATATCGTACGCCTAAGCAGCCCGATCTAAAACAGAGAGGGTCAAAATTTCTTCTGGTAAAACAATCGCCCCTGTTCCTCGTTCGACAGTTGTTATCGTGCCTAAACCGGACTCTTCTTTGAAAACATCAGATGAAAGTCTTAAACCCGCAGACCTATGACCTACGACTAGACGGAGTAACTAAGACGGGCAAAAACTATAAGGCTCGAATCTGAGTACAGACTTCCCACGGTCGTCCTTAATAAACCCGGTTTATTCGTCAAACCACAAGGTAAATCCTTACTTCGTGTTTCTATCCTCGAGGTACCTACAAAATTCTCACCTAAGTAGGTAAAAGAAGCGCTCATATCACAAAATTTCGACGATGCTTCTGATGAAATCCTACATCTTGCCAATAAGCAAATGATAGTTCTTTTCCGTTTTGGCCTTCGGGACAGAGCTAACGGTCTCTGGTTTCTGGAAGTTCCACCATAAGTTCGAAAACTCCTTTTGGCATCACGTTGCGTACATCGACTGGAATGCACTCTGGTTTCTCTTCAGATTGCGAATAAATGTTTCACCTTTAGCTAAAGCGAAAGGAATTTGATTATTCAATTGTGAGCAAATCAAGCGAAGTCGGATAATTAAGGCAGACAGTAATTTTGTAATTCATTAATTCCGTTGTTACTTTGTGAGAAAGTTGTTCCTTTCTACGGTGCTTTAGATCCTTACCTCTACGAGGTTAAAGGTGGGCAACGACTCATAGGCTATAAGCCCAACCGTTTTCTGGCAATAAGAACCTGTGAACGGCTAAAAGCGTATTCAGGTATCAGTTTATTTCTCCAGCCGGTACTCCACAAGCGCCACGCAGTCGCGCTCAACCTCCCCCACTCCTTCAGCCTCCTCCGCCATCGAGGCTGAATCTGCTTCCTCAAAGCGTCGCCGTGAAGATGACGACAACGACGTTATCCTTTCTAAAACCTTGCCTGGCAGCATCGAAACCTCCTTTGATGCAGAATTCACTCGTCTGACCAAAATAATCTCTGCCTGCAAGATTACCATTTCCCGTTAGTCAGAAATGATTGACATAGTTAGCAGGCTTCAAGCGACTTTTCGAAAATCCTTGATCAACCGTCGCGTCTCGCAGCAAACTGCTGACATTGCTTCCGCTCTGGCTGATGTCCAAACAGTCTTGCAGTCTGTAACAGCCAAGCTTTCCACAACGGAAGCTCCACATCCTGCCTCGTTGTCCTATGCTCAAGCGGCCCGTACTAAACTAGTAGAAAAAGTCAAAGTACCTTCCGGCAAATCCGTCGCACCTGTTCCCAGGTCGACAGTTATCATTATCTCCAAACCCGATTCTCCTACTAAAACCGCTGACGAAACCAAGACGACCCTTACGAAAGTTTTGGATTCTCAGAAATATGACCTAAGACTAGACCGTGTGATTACAACGGGCAAGAACTCGATCAGACTAGAATCTGAGAAATCAGATTTTACTAAAATACCTGCTGCCATCTTAGAGCAAGCCGGCCTTGTTATTAAGCCCCAAGACAAATCGTTTCCTCGTATATTCATCCTAGACGTTCCTAGGAACCTGTCCCCTGAGCAGGTGAAAAAGGCTATTGTCTCTCAAAACTTTCACGATGCCTCAGATCAGGTGCTTCATCTCGTAAATGAGCATTTAAAAGTTCTTTTTCGTTTCGGCCCTAAAGAAGGAGCAAACTGTAATTGGATTCTTGAGGTACATCCTGAAGTTCGACGATACCTTTTGGCATCGCGTCGAGTGTACGTCGCCTGGAATGCCTGTCGGGTCAATGATCATGTCCGGGTCACACGTTGTTTAAACTGCCAAAAATACGGCCATCACTCCAACGACTGTAAAAGCGACTTACAGTACTATGGACTCTGAGGACACTCAATTAACTTTGAGGTTTGCGCAAGTGAATCTTCGCAATTCTTGTGTTGCAGCTTTCGAAGCGATGAGTTTCTCCTCCGACAACGACATTGACATTCTACTAACTCAAGAGCCATACGTGTTTAGTTCAGGTTTAGGATACAAGGCCGTATAAGGCCGCGCTCCACAGGTACAAACTGGCAGTGAAGACAGCGAAATATAGCTCATGGCAAAGTTTCGTGGAAAAAAGCTTGGCGACGAGTTCTTGGGGGTTAGTCTACAGGTTATCCTCCCGAAAGTTCCTGTCGATCCAACCGTGTTCTAACGTTAAAGACGGCGACAGATACACTATTTCAGAATTAGACACGATCAGAGTAATCGTTTCCACATTATTCCCGGACGACGATCCCACGACGGACAATGCCTATCATGTTTTGCGAACGGTTGTTCTAGATTCTCGCTCATCAACGATCGTTGACCTGTTCAACTCTTGTATAAAAATTGGCTACTTTCCTACCAGCTGGAAAGCTGGTAAACTAATCACTATTCTCAAGCCCGGAAAGAAGGATCTCGCCAACCCTAACTTTGTTATCTGAACTAGGTAAACTTTTCGAAAGGACACTTCTGAAAAAAATACATGATGACATACCGCCTAACGTCTTATTCCATCCTAGTCAATATGGCTCCGTCCCTGGCAAAACGACGACTGATGCCGCCCGTCGATTAATGACAATTGTACAATCGAACGTTTCCTAGTACAGACTAGCTATTTTCATTGACATTTCTGGAGCGTTCAACAACGTATGGTGGCGGTCTATAATCGAAGTTCTCGAGAGTACCAGCAGACGCCATGCGCGTCATTTGTAGCTATTTGTCGAACAGATCGATAACTTATTCTGCGAATGTTTCACGTTTAACTTTTACGAAACGACTGATGAAGGGCTGTACACAAGGCTCGGTTTTTGAGCCGACTTTATGGAACTTGGTGGTAAACGATCTTCTAGACAAAGACTTACCAGCAGACTGCGACATTTTTGCTTATGCAGACGACGTAACCGTCACAGTGTCCACAAATTCCAGACGAGACTTGGAGGCAAAATCTAACACGTGCCTAAATATTATGACTAGCTGGGCTGGCAGCAATAAACTAAGTATTTCTGCAGACAAGACTAAGTACATGGTTTTTGGCTCTACGCTAAGACGAGATCCTTCATTGTGCCTCCTCGATACTACTGTCCGTACGGTCTTCGAATTCAAGTACCTCGGACTATTGCTCGACGACAAGCTGAGTTTTGTTAAACATTGCGCTTTCGTGGTTGACAAGTGTAAGAGTGTCTTGCACTTGTTCTACAAATACTCACGTTTGAAATGGAACCTACACAAAAAACATCTTGCGAATATCTTCGACAATGCAGTCATTCCCATGCTCACATATGGCTTAGACATTTGGTGCCAGAGACTTCGACATTCCCACGTGGTCAGGAAACTGGCCTTGCTTCAATCCTTATTCCGGAGAACAATCCTAGGAGCGTATCGTACCGTTCCCGTCGATACCCTCTGTGTTATTTCTAAACATCCTCCCCTACATCTCCTATTGCCTGGAAATCTACTGCACGAAAGTTCTTCGCAAGGCTGGCTCGTGCAATTTCCTTGACCAGCACGTTTCCAACGACGATTTTCCGTCTTTTTCAGCGGCCAAGCGTCACTTAAAGGTCTTGATCTTAGGTGAATGGCAGCGGTTCTTATCCCGGATATCCTTACCTGGGTCAGAATGCCCCACGTCCCCGGACGAGAGGTGAACAAATCCTGTCTTCACACGGCGGATTTCGTTGTCACCTAAAGCGCATTAGCGTTTTGGATGACAGGTGTCCGTCGTGCGGCGTTCCTGACACTCCGGCGCATCGGATTCTAGCTTGTCGCAAATTCGATGAGGAGCGGAGTGCCCTGTCAACCATTCTTAGTCCATATCCCGATTCTCCTCAGACCCTCCTCGAACTGGTGCCTGATGTCAACATATATAGACCATTCGCAAAGAGAGACCCGAGTTTACAATAAGAATGAAGTTTTATTTTGCTAAAGAATTTTGCATGGTTTTGTTTATTTTCTTATAAGTACGCTACGGCAAAGTAGGCATTTAGTTTTTATTACCATTAACAGCATGCATTTTTATTTTAGAGTCATTTATTACAGTATCTTATTTTGAATAACCCTTTTAGTTTCTTTTTCGCCGTAGCTACTTAACTAATCTGCCTCTCTTGTTCCTTCTCAAATTTTTCTAAATCCTTTTCCCACCGACTTGGTTTTATGCCTTAGAAGCGAGGATAAGCCGAAAAGCAGGTGCCTCGATGAACCGCGTGCTCTCAAAGCACGTTCCGTTACCTAGCCCATCCAACTGAGTCTAACCTTTGTCCTTCAAATGAAACATTTTGTTTCTCTTACCTATCCTATTTTGTGGCAAACTTGTACCAAGCAAGTTTGGGTGGTTTGGTGGGTCCACATCTTCCTCCTCGACTGGACTGCGTGTAGGGTCAATAGACATATCTGTGTCATGCGTTGCTTTAATTGTCAGAAGTTTGACCATCATTCCGAAATTTAAAGCTATGAGTTTCTCCTCCAACAATAACATTGACATCCTACTGACACAAGAGCCATACGTGTTTAGTACTGATTCAGAGTACAAACTCGAGACTGCAACCTTCAACAGGATTTCCGCATCCTCTTCTATGCGGTACTATTTTCAATAGTTCGAAGCCCATCGGAGTGATTACACTCAGCTATTTAACAAATAACTGTACTGTAGTATCTATGATTATGATTTGAAACACTACCTTGGCAATCGTCTGCGTTTATTGGCCGCCGAGTGAAGATTCATCACCAACACCTCGATATCGCCGCTTTGGAACTCCCCGGTGACCGACGAGCGCAAACAATGTGCGGAAAACCTCCTGGTTAAACGTGTCTGTGTTGTCAAGGAAACTCACCAACCTTTCACCTTCTCTAGCCACTTAGACTCGACAAACATCGATGTCACTTTGGTGTCCTCTTCTGTAAACAGAAAAATCCCAAACTGGCGTGTTGTTCCAGAAGTTATTGATAGCGATCACCGACTTATACGGTTTGAGTTAACGGTCGAAGGCCCTCATTTAAAACCTATCCCTAAGAGAATCTTTGATTAGAAGCGTATAGATCCCTCCTAACTATGGCAATCGCAAATTCTATTCGTGCTTATCTTCCACGTGGTGCTTTGTGCCATGATCCTAGATCTATAGATACCGTCATTGGTAAGTTGACCAGAATGATCCTCGATTCTTGCCAACGTAGCTAAAACCGTATACGCATAAGCATTAGTACCGCTGTATCGTGATGGAGTTCTAAGTTAGACAGGTTAAAGTGAGTGGTGCGTTGTTTACGAAAACACCACCAAAAAGACCCAGCAGAGTTAAAACTTTAATAACTTGCCTCTTACAGGCCGCGTTTCACTGGTACAAACTTGCGGCGAAAACAAAAAGCTTAGCGACAAGTCTGTAAGGGTTAGTTTACAGATTCTCCTCTCATAAGTTCCTGTCGATCCAACCGTGCTCCAATATCCGAGACGGCGACAGATACATTATCTCAGAATACGAGACGATTAAGGCTATTGTTTGCTCCCTGTTTCCTAACTACGATCCGACGACAGATAGTCCTTTGCATGCTCAAATAAGATCCCGCGCAGATTTTCAAATAAAATTCCAACAGTACTGGGTGGCCGCTACCGACGATATAGTTGCGGTGGCTAAAAACAAGTCTCCCAGACCTGACGCAATACATTGTAATGTGGTTATTTTCCTACCAACTGATAAACTCATCACCATTCTCAAACCTGGGAAAAAGGATCTCGTAAATCCCAACTCGTAACGTCCGATAACTCTGTTATCAGAACTTGGCAAACTTTTTGAACGTGTGCTTCTTAAAAAGATTCATGACGACATTCCTCCACAAATTCTTTTCCATCCCAGTCAATATGGCTTCGTTCCAGACAAAACGACGACTGACGCCGCACGTAGATTAATGACCAATGTACGACCGAACGTTTCCAAGTACAGACTTGCAATTTTTATTGACATATCTGCAGCGTTCAACAACGTATTATGTTCTTCAATAATAGAAGCTGTTGTCGTTAAAAGAGTAGCAGCTGGCACCATGCACGTCATTCGTAGTTATTTATCAAACCGATCGATGACTTATTCCTCGAACATATCTCTTTCTGTTTACGCCAAACAACTGACAAAGAGGTGTCCACAAAACTCGGTTTTCGAGCCGTCCTTGTAGAATCTGGTTGTAAACGACTTGCTTAGCACAGAACTACCAGCAGACTGCGACATTTTCGCATACGTGGACGGCATTACTGTCACGGTATCTGCAATTTCTAGACGAGACTTAGAGGCAAAATCCAACACGTGCCTAAACAAGCTAAGCTGGCAGCAACAAACTGACCGTTTCAGCGGACAAGACTAAGTACATGGTTTTCGGCTTCACCTTAAAACGAGATCTTTCATTGCGCCTCAACAACATTCCCGTCCATAGAGTTCTTAATTTCAAGTATCTCGGACTTTTGCTTGACGACAGATTGAGTTTTGTACTCACGCTTGAAATGGAACCACAAAAAAAAACAAAAAATATCTTGCGAATATCTTTAACAGTGCAGTTATAACCATGCTCACATATGGTACCACATACTTCCACATTCCCACGTGGTCAGGAAACTGGCCTTTCTTTAATCCCTATTCCTTAGAATTATCCTCGAGGCTTATCGCACCGTTTACGTAATTACCCTCTGTGTTATATCCAAGCATCCTCCCCTACATCTCCTTTTTCAACAAAGTTCTTATCAAGACTGGCACATGCTATTTCCTTGACCAGCACTTTTTGCTCAACGACTTTCCGTCCTTTTCAGCGACCAAGCGTCACTTAAAAGTGTTGTTCTTGGGTGAATGGCAGCAGCTGTAGGACACTTTACAGAAAGGGCGAAACGCCTACTCCCTTATCCCAGACATTCTTCTTACATGGGTCATAATGTCCCACATCCCCGGACGAGAGGCAGCCCAAATCTTTTCTTCGCACGGCGGATTTCGTTGTCATTTAAAACGGATTAACGTTTTGGATGACGGCAGCTGTCCGTTGTGTGGCGTTCCTGACACCCCAGCACATCGAATTGTAGCTTGTCGCGAATTCGATGACGTTTGGAGTGACCTGTTAGCCACGATCAATTTCGTTTTCGTTATCGCTGTTTGATTAATACATTGCTTTTCTTTCCTCATCTATTTGCAGATCCTTTTCCTTGCCGACTTGGTATTAACCTAGAAGCGAGGATAAGCCGTAAGGCAGGTGCCTCGCCAAACCACGTGCTCTCATAGCACGCACAAATACTTAGTCCATCCCTACTGGTCTTGTAAGACTATCCTATCTACTCACAACATTTCCTTACTTAACCTATCCCTCTTGTGGCAAACTTCTACCAAGCAAGTTTGGGTGGTATAGTGGATCCATTTTCTTCTCTTCCCCCTCCTCTATATTAACACATTTTACAAAATTTCCAACTTCGCAAAACTAAATAAATTTAACGTTTCGACAAACATGTCGGTATCTTCTTTTCCTCAGTTTTGATGCGACCACTGTCTTCACAAAAATGCCAATACAAACAACTTTGACATCATCACGACTAAATTCCAAATGCAAACTTGGATGAGCAGCTTAATGGGCTTATTGAACTACGTTTAAAATCCACTTTGTTTTGGTTCAACAACATTATATACTGTTACGTATTTATTTATTAAAAACTAATTTATTTATAACGACTAAAACTACGTTTACTTATTATAGAAATATGTATACTTTTAAATTAACCGAACTAATTAAATCTAATAATAAAAACACTTACACTATAATTTATGTATAACCGTTGTATAACACTTAAGATAAGATAAGATAACGTCCTCGGATTTGTTTACACTATTTATCACATACACGATTATTCTCGATTTATATATGTAGACACACACGTGCTAACGATTTATTTTCACTTGATAATCTTCTTAATACATTCGCATTCCAGCAATAACTGACCTACGATCTGTCTCGTCGCTATATAAAGACATACGGAAATCCTTCTCGATCGTTCGTCACTTTTCGCTATAACTTCTAGAAAATAGATAACAGCATTCTAGAAGGCTCTTGCGTTTGCAAGTAATTTCTTGAACGTTTCAATACGAACAAACTGAAGAAACAGCCATATGTTCACCACTTCTTCTTGTCATTGTCAATCGATTTATAAATAACTTGGAAGTAAGAGCATTGGAAACCGCACCTCTTTAACCAAAGTATTGGCAACGATACGGGGATGATACTTTCATAACTTGGTCTCACGGATCAAAACACACAGCAGCATTCCGTTCTTGCACGCACCGGTTGCTCAGAAGATACACAACACCATGGTAAATCGGCTATACAGAAAACGAACACACACTGACATATATCTCAATCGCATAATCTCAATGCTTAAACTTTAGCAAAAAACTTTAGTCCTAAAGTCAAGACAATCAGTAAACGCAGCCATCTAACGGGTGCCTTAAAAAACATATATAAAAAAAGACATAGATAAAACGATCTACAGACAATACAAAGAACTATCAAAGAAAGAAAACCCCGTACCAATCACTTTTCCTCCATACATAAAGGGCTGCACGGACAGTATACTTAGGGCTAAAAACATCAAAGTAGTAGCCACTAGCTTTCCAAAATCGAAGAAGACACTACTCAAACGACTAGGGAACAATTGCCCGGATAGAAGAACACAAAGCAAACACGCGAAGACAGAACACCAGATCGGCTGTCGCAGAGCATTTTTTAGACACTGGACAGACTATAAAGTTTGAACAGATAACAATTTTGGCCAAATCTCATAACTTCTGGCCCAGTTTATATATAAGAAAACCATCAAAATCTATCAGCATGATACTTCAATAAGGTTAGCACCAGTATGGAAAAAGATGCCTCAAACAAAAACTGGTTAATCGAGACCGTCACGAAACGATAAATCGGAACCGGTTTAAATTCTGTGAAATGTGTTAACATAGCGGTTCAAAACGCGAAACACAATGATTAGGTAATGAAGGTCGTCTTGTAACAGTTTACAATCGAATCAGAAGTTTCGGATTCGGAAATACATGATGACCATATGAGAGTCAGACGAAAACGTGAGGAACAGCGCATTATTCAACTTTCTGTTTGACTGGCATGTGAACGACACTGTGGGGATTATGGTATAAGGTGCCTATGGGAGTAAGTTTCGGTTGGTATTCATCCGAGGCAGTATGAACTCCCGGCGATATGTTAACGAGAAGGTAAAACCTCTTCAATTTCTTCAGCAGTTAGAAGACCCAAACCAATTCAAAGAAGCCAATGTTAATCTCTTACCATTACCACCCAAATCTCCCGACTTTTCGCCTATTGAACACATTGAAAACATTATAAGTAGAAGAGTGAGGAACAGACACAGAGAACTCTCCGACATAAATTGTAAGTTACTTGAGATACACTAATTCAAGAAGAAATCGACCATCTGCTGGAATCAATACCACGAAGAGTGAGGGAGTGTAAAGCCAATAGAGAAGACCAACAGATTATTAAATAAAATTTTGTTCATCTTTGTTCCTTTTGTCTTGCAGTCGTATTTGTGATTGTTAATCGGATTTTTAACCTTTTGTTTAGTTTGTCCATTATAACATACATTGCAACCCGTACAGTCTAGCTTGAACACTGCGCATTGTTTTTCTATTGCGTTAGTTTTATCTTTAATGTTGTTGTACAGCATGTTGTAAATAGTGTTGTACATGCTTATCTTGATGTTGTTTTTTAAAATCAGAATAATTCTTAAAAGTTTGGTGCATTTATCATCATCAACTTTTTGTTAGTTGGCAGGTTCAGACAGGTACAGTTCCTCTATACCTTGGGATGTTTTAGTCTTCTCTTCAAACTCGCATATCATTCTCTATCAACTCTCAAGTTTTTTCTTCTTTTTTCTTTTTGCCATCTCTTTTACTACATCTTTTGTAAGCATATCTTCCTTAAACAATGTCTAACCCAATTCTTTTTTATTTTTAGCTTAAATACTGTGCAATTGCTCCATAGGCAATGCCATTTGAATGGTAAACTCCGGTACATGACTAGATGTGATTAACTTTTGTCTCTTTTGGTCAACTCGTTCTAAACTCTTGAGCGCTTTTCTTGTCTTCTTCTCAGGTCTAGTACGGTGTCGTCGTACGTAGCCTATTTCACCGTAGTTCAAAGTCGTCACTCTCTTTTCCCGAAGTATTGGTTGCGCTATCTCCTCGATGCTTTCTAGTGTCTGTGCGGGTACCTCCGCAGTACAGCGGAGTTTATGACCTACTTTTCTGCTTTAAACTCTAAGGCATGCATTAAAGCCTTATCCACTGTCTTAGGTCGAGTTCAATCGTAGAGTTTGCTGCGTTTCGTTCTCGGAAGTCGTCCACAAAGCTATGAATAGTCAATTGCTCCAGGAATGTATCCGGTGCTGTATATTACGCAAGCCATGCCAATCTGGCAATATTAGCTTCAAACTCTTAAAGACTTTCCGCGGATTTCTAAACACTTTTATTTGGGCTTGGTACACCTGTTGAAGATGAGCATCTCCTTATCTCATTTATAAACGTAAAATTAAGAGTTCGTAATTTCCTTGGAGGTAGTCAGGAACGGTCTGCAATATTCCAAGCGCTTTACCACGTAAAGCCACTATTGAAGACGCCGCTTTCTGCCAATGCCCACAACACCGCCTGGGAAAGCACCGATACCAACGACCGAGGTGAGTCACTTTATAAGTACTTAATAACTACTAATGTAGTGGTGGCCAATAAGGGCAATCGCCCATCCTTTATAAAAGCTATAAGGCAGGAGGTTGTAGACTTAACCTTAGTGTCTAGGGGGGCTTCAAATCTAATAAGTGATTGGGAAGTGTCTGAGGAGGCGTCCCTTTCCGATCACTGTTTGATCATGTTCAAGATGAAGGCTTGTTGAATGACCAACCAAACATATAGAGATCCTAACAAAACCAATTGGGAAGGTTACAGAAGTATCCTACATGATGGCATGAAGGAAATACCAAACAAAATAAGATCAAAAAACGAGTAAAAGCAAAGTACCCTGGTGGAATATTGAGCTGAGCAAATTGCGTAGCAAAACCAGAAAGGAATTTAACAAATCAAAGAGAACACATAACTGGGAAGAGTACCGTAAGGCTCTGACCAAGTTTAATGTAACACTTCGTAAATCAAAGAGAAGTTCTTGGAAGACCTTGTGAGCACTTTGATGAAGGACCTGTCGCAAGCATAGTGCAGAAAGCTCTATCAAGAGGCAATCAAGGTAACACATAAGTGCACTCAAACGTGACGATGGCACCGTAACGTCAACCTTTCGGGAAACGGTGGAGGTTTTGATTAAAAAATATTTTCCAAGGTGTATAGCAGCTGGAGAAACAGGGGTGTACAAAGAACCCATAGGGAGTAGAACTCTACTCAAACGGGCACGTCCCCTTGTCAATAAAATTGCATTGTCTGATAGGATGAAGTGGGCCATAGAAACCTTCAAACCTTTCAAGGCTCCTGGCCCCGATGGAGTATTTCCGGCACTCATCCAACGAGGACAGGACATCCTGCTAGAGACATTGATCAAAATATTCAGATCCAGTATGTGATATGGTCATTCCTCAAGTATAGAGGAAAGAAAAGGTCATATTCCTACATAAGGGAGGTGTAAAACCTCTAGATGATCCAAAGTCATATCGTCCAATAAGTCTCTCAATTTATGCTCAAAACAATGGAGAAGCAGGTGTACCAATATATTAGAATAAAGGTTTTAACTCTTCCTAAATACCAATTTGCCTATCAGAAAGACAAATCAACGATATCAGCTTTACACGAAATTGTAAAAACTATAGAGAAAGCACATGAGTCAAAGGAAATAGCCCTATCAGTCTTTATGGACATAGAGGGCGCCTTTGACAACGCCGCCTATGGTTCAATGACACAGTCCCTCAGAAAGAGAGGGATAAACGACTTTATCATTCAATGGATAAACAACATGCTAATGGGTAGACAGATAATCACCAGCATTGGTAGTGCCATCCATGAACTACTAAACGACCTGAGTAGAGAAGGGTATAACGTTTTAGGCTATGCTGACGTCATAACCATAACAGTGAGGGGCAAGCATGACACCATCGGGTGAGAATACAAAATGCCATCAACCTAACACGTAACTGGTGCATCAAAGATGGCATGAACACAAACCCAAATAAAACCACCATCGTTCCTTTTACTAAACCAAGGATTTTAAATGTCCCCAGTATTCAGTAAAATGGAACTACCATCCCCATCTCCAAGGAGGTTAAACACCTGGGGATGACACTGGACCAAAAATTAACGTGAAAAAGTCACCTATCCAAAACGAGCAACAAGACTATAAAAACTTTATGGTCTTGTCGCCAAATGGTTGGAAAAACGTGGGGTTTAAACCCCAACATAACCAATTGGATCTACAAACAGGTCGTTTGACCTAGAGTTCTCTAAGCGTCTGCAGTTTGGTGGAGAAAAGTAGACCAAAGTATTGTGCAAGCGAAGCTAGTAAAGGTACAAAGGCGCCATGAAATCAACAACCACCGGTGAGATGGAAATCCTTTTCAGTTTGGATCCTTTACCAGTGGCAATTAAGAAGGAAGCTATGAAGCAGGCCCTCAAACTACATGAGGTACACCATTTCAAAGAAAGCAACCTCAAAGGTCATCTGGAAATTCTCAAAGCCTCTCCTCTGTTGGACATGGGTGCAGTGAGCGATCAGATAAATTCAAAAATTATCTTTGATCACAAATACAAAGTCAGGAAAGACTGGGTAGAAGCTACGGACTGCGTACCGGGGTTTTCCCAAAAATGGTTTGCAGATGGATCCAAAATAGAAAACGGTGGTATGGGGGCTGCAGTGGTGGAACCTACGTTCAAAAGACACGTGTCCCTCAGCCATAAAGCCACCATTTTCCAAGCAGAAGTACACGCCATCTAGATAGTGGCGGAACATCTGATTACCAGCAAACAAAATATATGCATCATGTCGGATAGCCAAGCGGCGTTAAAAGCACTGCAAAGAAGCAGCGTAAGATCACACATGCTTCACGAGTGCCATCAATCCTTAAACCAGCTAGTGGACAAGAATAAAATTGAACTTGTTTGGGCGCCAGGGCATGAGGGATAGGAGACAATGTGGAAGCAAATCAGCAAGCAAAATTAGGTGCAGTAAAACCCTTTACAGGGCCATCTCCCATTTATGGCTTTAACCAAAGAGACTATCAAGAAGTTATCGCCAACTGGGCCAAAAAAGAAATCAACAGAACTTGGAATAAAATGCCGGGTCTAAAACATTCAAAGAAGTTCCTCAGCCCTAACAAAAAGAGGGAGAAGGAAGTTATAAAGTTAAGAAGAAGAGAATTAAAACTTCTCTGTAGTATACTAACAGGACACATCCACTGCAGATACCACTTGAGTAAGATGGGTACTGCAGGTACTGTGGTGAAAAGGTGGAGCGTATGGACCACATCATCATGAGATGTCCAGCTTTGTGCTTAAAGTCTTCATCTCGGAAGAAGAACTACTAAACCTTCCGACCAAGGGCCTGATCGAATTCGTTAAAGACATAGATCTCTCCTGAGTCCAACAATTCATTTGGTTCTTTCTTTCTTTAAGCAATTTCATTCTGTCTTTTAATTTGTCTTCTATTGCTTCTATCTTATTTTCTAGATCTTTGCATACTTCTTCTCTTAAATTTAACATATCTGCTTGAGTTTCCTTCTATTTGTTCTTCAGTAGTCTTTATTTGATCCTCAATTTGTTCGTATTTCTTTTTTAGACTTCTAGAATTTTCTTCCATTTTCGGAGAATGTTTGGAGAGTTTTTCTTCTTCAATTTTTCTAGAATTTTCTTCCATTCTACAAGAATTTTCGAACAGTTTTTCTTCCATACTTTTATTCATCGATTCTTGGTCATTTTTTATTGATTCGAGAAATTCTTTGCTTTGAATAGCATTTATATATTTCTGTTATCTGTGTCTAGAATATTTCGGTTATTGTCTCGACGTTGACAATAACTTCGAGAACGTTTCAACATAATGCAATCACTTGGTACGCAAAACTGGCCAGGGCTATTAAACAACTCAGGCGAGATCTAATCTGCGATTTAGTATAATAAGACAGTCAAGCTAAGAATAAGAGACTTATGCCACTGTCCGGTTTTTGGTGTAGCACCAAAATCTAAGAATGTTTATCCCTACTGGATTGGTAACTCGAATATCAGTTGTACGGTAGGCAAAATGCTCCTGTTGGTCGGTTTGAATGTGATTATGCTAGCGACATGTAGTAATGATTGCCATATTGTGGCTATCTCAGAAACTACTAAAAACTACAGTTTTCTTTAATACCAGTTCGTGAGATACCCACAAGATGGTAACCATTGTAATGTCGTTAACCAATCACATACCAATATTTTGCCTACCCAGCAAATGGCTGATTTTGGTTTCAGTTTTAATTTATTAGTTAGCCATCCAGTGTATGGATGTAGAGTACAACTTATTAAAGTATGCTATCAAAACGTCCTCAACCTCAGCACCCAACATCCATAATACGTTGATTTTTCACAAACAAAGCTCAAGATACTTTTGAATCTCACAATCAACATTTTTTAACTATTTAAAATCTAACATCTAAACGTCCACACAATGGCGATGAATGAAAAATAGCGTAATTTGGTAACTTTTTGTTACATAATTGAAGACAATCACCAACACTGTCATTTTACTCTCACTCGAACTTAAAAACACACAACAACCGTTAGTTCTTACACCATACAAGATCGTAAAATAATTTACCAAGAACGCTCAAAATTTTTACATAAAACCGAATTTAGCTCCAATTCTAATCGATTATTTTAAATAACTTAACTGTTTAATACCGTACCAAACTGTAATTTATTTAAATGCTTATTCAAATTCTCTATTTACAAAGTTGAGTAATTTCGATCGAATGCGTTAATTAAACATTTTCCTAGGATTAATTTCCAATAAAAATTTGAAATTATAAATTTGGTGTAAAAATGCGAGTTAATTGCATAAATTAGTTCAAACGAATATGCGATTTGCATTAAAAAAATATACGATTCAAACCCAGGTGTTTGAATTTATTTAGTTGTGAACCATAACTGAGACACTTACGTTAGAGTCGATTTAAATAATTTACCAGTAGAAAAATACTTTAGATTTTTCTTAATTCGAGACAAAATTATACAAAATTTAATTTGATGAAGCTTTATTTGTAACGTGTTTGACACAATGTATTATTCTTCACCTTCGCCTTGACTTTCGGTATCCAAACCAACTTCTTCATAGTCCTTTTCTAAAGCAGCAGTATCTTCACGCGCTTCGGAAAACTCACCTTCTTCCATACCCTCGCCAACGTACCAATGCACGAACGCTCTTTTCGCGTACATCAAATCAAATTTGTGATCTAATCGCGACCATGCTTCGGCGATTGCAGTCGTATTCGATAACATACAAATGGCACGTTGGACTTTAGCCAAATCGCCACCGGGTACCACAGTGGGGGGTTGGTAATTAATGCCAACTTTGAAACCGGTAGGACACCAATCAACGAATTGAATCGAGCGTTTGGTTTTAATAGTGCCAATTGCTGAATTAACATCCTTTGGAACGACGTCTCCTCTGTACAAGACAACGCACGCCATGTACTTACCATGGCGCGGGTCGCATTTAACCATCTGATTCGCCGGTTCAAAACAAGCATTAGTCAACTCTGGCACGGACAATTGTTCGTGAAAAGCCTTCTCAGCCGATACCACGGGAGCGTAAGTCACTAAAGGAAAATGAATGCGAGGGTACGGAACCAAATTAGTTTGAAACTCGGTCATGTCAACATTTAAAGCTCCATCGAAGCGTAAGGACGCCGTAATCGAACTCAAAATTTGTGCCAATAATCGGTTCAGGTTAGTATAAGTTGGACGCTCGATGTCTAGATTTCTTCGACATACGTCATAAATTGCTTCGTTGTCAACCATAAAAGCACAGTCTGAATGTTCAAGGGTTGTGTGAGTTGTCAGTATTGCATTGTAAGGTTCAACTACAGCAGTTGAGATTTGTGGTGCAGGATAAACGGCCACTTCCAGCTTCGATTTTTTTCCATAATCCACGGAAAGTCGTTCCATTAACAAAGACGTGAAACCAGAGCCGGTGCCACCACCAAACGAATGGAAAATTATAAAGCCTTGCATACCAGAGCATTGATCCGCTAGTTTTCTCAAACGATCTAATACTAAATCAACTGCTTCTTTACCTACAGTATAATGTCCTCTGGCGTAGTTATTAGCGGCATCTTCTTTGCCCGATATTAGTTGTTCCGGGTGGAATAAATGGCGATAGGTACCAGTACGTACTTCGTCGACAACCGTCGGTTCTAAATCGACCATAACAGCTCTTGGTACGTGTTTCCCCGAGCCGGTTTCACAAAAAAACGTATTAAAACTACTATCGCTACCACCAACCGCCTTATCTGAGGGCATATTCCCGTCAGGTTGAATCCCATGCTCCAAACAATACAACTCCCAACAGGCATTGCCAATTTGCACACCACCTTGACCTACGTGAACCGAAATTACCTCGCGCTAAAACCACACCAAATAAAATCTCGCACGCAATCGCAAAAAGAAATACTCACCATTTCTTAAACTTAATAAAAAAACTAACTAAAAAGTTAAAATTAAAATAAATAAATAAACATTCGTTTCCATGGTGGTTCCATAGTGATTGTCAAAAAAAAACAAAAAACGGGCCACTTTACTTCTAATTAATTAGTATCGAGTTTAGCATATTTCACAATTTTACGATCGAGGAATTTAATTACCTTCGCTTGTTCTGGTTGTATTTTTTTCTTCTTCTGGCACTAAAGAATTCTAATTCATTGCTTTTTGATTTTTATTGGCGTTTTTGATAAGGAAATAATGTAAAATTTGACCTTTTCATAAAGCTCTACACCCACAAATCCTTCTCGTTTAAATGTTTTCAACAAAATTTTATTGGAACGAATTAACCTGAACCGGTTCTTCGGCGTCGATCATCTTCTTATTATTCTTATTTAAATTTGTGTTACGTAATTTAAGCGATTTTAATTATGTTGATATGATAAATTTCGAAGATGTTAGTTCGACACTAACTGTGAGAAAGTTTTTTTTTGTGTTAACACCGACATCCGTATACAGAATGTTTATTTTAAACAGGTTTCGTTGACACGTTTATTCGTGCCGTATATTACAATTCTTATGTATGAAAATTCTAAAAATAATTGGTGACAAATTACATAAGAGTAGTGAGCCAAAATGACGATTTTAATAGCTATCTCTTGTGGTTCTTCTGTTTAACGTGTTTTGAGTGCGACAGCGTGTAAACTTTAAATTAAACGAATTCGACAGAGGTCGAATTGTTGGCTTACATGAAGGTGGTCAATCATCGATCAATGAAAGTGGTCCTGTAACCCTTTAAACAATTTACCGTCGAATCAGTAGTTTCCGAATTCAATCATATTGGTCACATCTTGTGCTAACACTGACGGCTCAACACCGACATTAATGTATAGAGTAGTGTAAGTTGCGACTCCAGTGGAATCTGTAATGGCATAGAGTAGTCTTCAGTGATAAATCTCGATTCTGGTTGGCATGATGACCGTATGGGAGTCAGACGAAAAAGTAAACAACGGCGCAACGTACTCCATAATCTTCCATTTCTTCAGCATTTGAAAGACCTAGCTTTTCAGCAGGATAATGCCCGTCTCCAAATAGCAAAACATTCTATGGACCATTACCAAGAGGCCATTTTTAATATCTTACAATGGTCACCTAGGTCTCCCGATCTTTCGCTAATTGAACACTTGTAGAAGATCAGTAAAAAGCTGAGGAACTTAGCGCACATACAGAGACAGAAAGCTTTTCCGCATGAATTGCAAGTTGCTTGAGATACAATGACTCAAGAGGAAATAGCTGAATGCTGGAATCGATGCCACAAAGACTGAATGAGTATGAAGCCCATAAAGGGGTACCAACATTATTAAATAAAAATTGTGTTCACCTTTGTTTCTTTTCTTTAAAATTTTAATCATTTACTACCTCTGAGCTAAACCATCCTGCCAAATTTAGTCACAAAATTGCCACCTTTTCTTGGTGTTGCAATTTCAATGTCACAGAGTATAGTTTTTCTTTTTCATTGTTCAGTTAGAGTTCTTTTCTACACAATTAAAGTTTCTTCTGATGTTGAAGCTTTCTAGTTTTTGTAAAAACCACAACTGTTGTTTTAGTAGAAACCACTGTCAGTCGTTCTACTTCCATTATCCATTCTACTACTTTAAACTTTCCATATCTTGGAATAGTGCGTGTGTTCTTTTCTGTTGTAGCTTCCATAAAAAAACTATTTACTACCAAGCTCCAAAATAGAATCGTTAACATTTCGAGCATCCGTAGACAGCAACCATTTCCCAGATAACGCTGCTTAGTAAACTAGTAGTTTTCGACAAGAAACCGCCCAGCCAATCCAATTTCTCTGACAAAACCTGCTACACCTTAATTTTTGACAGACCTCCAAATGGAGTCCAAAGGTAATATTAACAACTTCTTCTATAATAAAAAATATATGTATTACATATATGTGTTCAATTTACATAATTTGACTGATTGGTAGACATCTTAGTAAATCACTCTGTAATGTCGTAGCAGAAGCCAACACTGGGATAAACAATTCTGGTTATTGCTCTACTAGCGTTGGTCAGTATAGACACGTCAATTAAACCTAACATTCTTTGCTCCTGTGGACATGTCGCACAAGTAATAAATGCTGGAGGAGTCTTGGCTTAATTGACTAGATCAAAAGGAAACAACGTCCTAAACCGAAAGTGGAAAAGAGTGACAAATGCGTAACTGGATAGAAGACCAGTCGTTAGTGGTGCCAACCTCAGGGCATCAAATGGACCCCGCCATGTGTATAGTAGCACTGCACATAGTTATTTATAGTTTTTCCTTACTCTGGACTAAGTAAACAAATTAAAAATACCAAATATATCAGACGTTGAGACAAAGGACTTACCTAAAGAAAACCTTCAGACGTTGTTAGAAAAAAGCTTTGCCAGAAAAACCTTCAAAGAGCCAAGAAACTTAAGACATCAAGAAGACAAGCGAACCTTTTAACACCAAAGGAGTCAAATCAAATGATCGGAGGCACAAAACGCAACTGATCAGAAAGCATTACACGACCGCCAACAAAGAAGAGTGAAACCATCTACCACTTATGCAACGGACGTGTCTGATATTTGAATAGCAATAATGCCACAAAAATAATCAGGTCTTGTCCATCACTCTACTAAAGATTTGCTGGTGCGGACTCTAAAAAAACACGAACCAAGTGCAAAACTTAGAATCGTTGTTGCCAAGTACGTTCCAAAATCAGCTAGAGTCATGGTATAAATTAAGAGACTCAACGTGGAACCGGAAAAAATGCTAAAGCGCCTAAAGATTCAAAATTCAGAGCTTGTAATAGAAACCTGGAATGTTATAGATAAGAGAGAATATCCAAAAAGATACTAACTTATCTTGCTCCTGAGTGAAAGCCTATGGGAAAAAATAGTGTCGGTTGCAAACATTACTTAATTTTTTTCCGAGTATTAATCAGACGTCTGGGAGAAAAAAAGAGAAAGAAACAAAAGGGACAGATCAGAAAGCAGTATTCCAAGCTCAGTAACACGACCATCAACAAAGAAGAGTGAAATCCTCCACCTCTTATGCTACGGACGTGTCTGATATTCGAATAGAAGTATTGCCACAAGAATATTCAGGCGTTGTCCATCACTCTACTAAAGATTTGCTGGTGCGGACTCTAGAATAAAAACCTTGGCCAGGTGCGAAACTTAGAACCGTTGCTGCTATGTACGTTCCAAAACCAGCTAGTCATGGTATGAATTAAAAAACCCATCGTGGAATCGGAGAATGTACTAAAAAGCCTAAAGCAGGGGTTTCTAACTTATGAATGACCGAGAGCCGCCATTAGACTCATATAAATAAGAGAGAAAATCCAAGAAGACAATTCATCTTGCTCATAAGTGAAAGCTCATAGGAAAAAATAGTGTCAGGTGCAAACTTTACTTAAATTTTCCCCAGTGTGAATCAGACGTCTGGGAAAAAAGGGAAAAAGAAACCTGACCAGGTGCGAAACTTGGAATGGTTGATGCTAAGTATGTTCGAAAACCAGCTAGAGTCATGGTATAAATTAAGAGGCCCATCGTTGAATCGGAGAAAGTACTAAAGCACGTAAAGGTTCAAATATTAGAGCTTGTAATAGAAACCTGGAATGTTATAGATAAGAGAGAAGATCCAAAAACGAATAACAACTTATCTTGCTCATGAGTGAAAGCTTATAAGAAAAAATAGTGTCGGGTGCAGACATTACTTAATTTTTTTCCGAGGGTTAATCAGGCGTCTGGGAGAAAAAAGGAGAAAGGAACAAAAGAGACAAATCAAAAAGCATTATTCCAAGCTCAGTAACAGGACCGCCAACAAAGAAGAGTGAAACCCTCCACTCTTATGCCACGGACGTGTCTGATATTTGAATAGCAATAATTCTACAAGAATATTCAAGTGTTGTCCATCACTCTACTAAAGATTTTCTGATGCGGACTCTAGAAAAAACCTGGCCAAGTGCGAAACTTGGAATCGTTGATGCTAAGTACGTTCCAAAACCAGCTAGAGTTATGGTATGAATTAAGAAACCCAACTTGGAATCGGAGAAAGTACAAAAGCGCCTAAAGGTTCAAAATTCAGAACTTGTAATAAACCTGTAATGTTATAGATAAGAGAGAAGATCCAAAAAGATAACAACTTATCTTGCTCATGAGTGAAAACTCATGGGAAAAAAAAAGTGTCGCGTGCAGATATTACTTAATTTTGTCCCTAGTGTTAATCAGACTTCTGGGAGAAAAAAGGAGAAAGGAACAAAAGAGACAGATCAGAAAGCATTATTACAAGCTCAGTAACACGACCGCCAACAAAAAAGAGTGAAACCCTTCACCTCTTATGCTACGGACGTGTCTGATATTCGAATAGCAACAATGCCACAAGAATATTTAGGTGTTGTCCATCACTCTACGAAAGATTTGCTGGTGCGGACTATAGAAAAAAAACCTTGGCCAGGTGCGAAACTTAGAATCGTTAATGTTATATGAATTAAGAGACCCAACGTGGAATCGGAGAAACTACTAAAGCGCTTAAAGGTTCACAATTCAGAACTTGTAATAGAAACCTGTCATGTTATAGACAAGAGAGAAGATCCAAAAAGATATCAACTTACCTTGCTCATGAGTAAAAGCTCATGGGAAAAAATAGTGTCGGGTGCAGACATTACTTAATTTTTTCCCGAGTGTTAATCAGACGTTTGGGAGAAAAAAAGAGAAAGGAACATAAAAGACAAATCAGAAAGCATTATTCCAAGCTCAGTAACACGACCGCCAACAAAGAAGAGTGAAACCCTCCACCTCATATGCTACGGACTAGTCTGATATTCGAATAGCAATAATGCCACAAAAATATTCAGGTGTTGTCTATCACTCTACTAAAGATTTGCTGGTGCGGACTCCAAAAAAAACCTAGCCAGGTGCGAAACTTAGAATCGTTGATGCTAAGTATGTTTCAAAACCGGCTAGAGTTATGGTATGAATTAAGAAACCCATCGTGGAATCGGAGAAAGTACTAAAACTCCTAAAGGTTCAAAATTCAGAGCTTGTAATATAAACCTGTAATGTTATAAATAAGAGAGAAGATCAAAAAGATAACAACTTATCTTGCTCATGAGTTAAAGCTCATGAGAAAAAATAGTGTCGGGTGCAGATATTACTTAATTTTTTCCCTAGTGTTAATCAGACTTCTGGGAGAAAAAAAGGAGAAAGGATCAAAAGAGACAGATCAGAAAGCATTATTCCAAGCTTAGTAACACGACCGCCAACAAAGAAGAGCAAAACCCTCCACCTCTTATGCGACCGACGTGTCTGATATTCGAATAGCAATAATGCCACAAGAATATTCAGGTGTTGTCCATCACTCTACTAAAAATTTGCTGGTGCGGACTCTAGAAGAAAAACCTGGCCAAGTGCGAAACTTGGAATCGTTGATGCTAAGTATGTTCCAAAACCAGCTAGTCATGGTATGAATTAAGAAAGCCATCGTGGAATCGGAGCAAATACTAAAGCGCATAAGGATTCAAAATTCAGAGCTTCTAATATAAACCTGTAATGTTATAGATAAGAGAAAAGATCCAAAAAGATAACAACTTATCTTGCTCATGAGTAAAAACTCATATGAAAAAATAGTGTCGTGTGCAGATATTACTTAATTTTTCCCCGAGTGTTAATTAGACTTCTGGGAGAAAAAAGGAGAAAGGATCAAAAGAGACAGATCAAAAAGCATTATTCCAAGCTCAGTAACACGACCGCCAATAAAGAAAAGTGAAACCCTCTACCTCTTATGCTACGGACGTGTCTGATATTCAAATAGCAATAATGCCACAAGAATATTCAGGTGTTGTCCATCACTGTACGAAAGATTTACCCAACCCAACGTGGAATCGGAGAAAGTACTAAAACGCCTAAAGGTTCAAAATTCACAGCTTGTAATATAAACCTGTAATGTTATAGATAAGACAAAAGATCCAAAAAGATAACAATTTATCTTGCTTATGAGTGAAAGCTCATGGGAAAAAACAATGTCGGGTGCAAACATTACTTAATTTTTTTCCGAGTGATAATCAGATGCCTGCGAGAAAAAAGGAGATAGGAACAAAAGAGACAGATCAGAAAGCATTATTCCAAGTTCAGTAACACGACCGCCAACAAAAAAAAGTGAAACCCTCCACTTCTAATGCGACGGACGTGTCTGATATTCGAATAGCAATATTGCCATAAGAATATTCAAGTGTTGTCCATCACTTTACTAAAGATTTACTGGCGCGGACTCTGGAAAAAGAACCCTAGCCAGGTGCAAAACTTAAGATCGTTAACGCTAAGTACGTTCCAAAACCAGCTAGAGTCATGGTATGAACTAAGAGACCCATCGTGGAATCGGAGAAAGTACTAAAGCGCCTAAAGGTTCAAAATTAAGAGCTTGTAATAGAAACCTCGAATGTTATAGATAAGAGAGAAGATCCAAAAAGATAACAACTTATCTTGCTCATGAGTGAAAGCTCATTGAAAATAAATAGCGTCGGGTGCAGACATTACTTAATTTTTCCCCGAGTGTTAATCAGATTTCTGGAAGAAAAAAGGAGAAAGGAACAAAAGAGACAGATGAAAAAGCATTATTCCAAGCTCAGTAACACGACCGCTAACAAAGAAGAGTGAAACCCTCCACCTCTTATGCTACGGACGTGTCTGATATTCGAATAGCAATAATTCTACAAGAATATTCAAGTGCTGTCCATCACTCTACTAAAGATTTACTGATGCGGACTCTAGAAAAAAAACCTAGCCAGGTGCGAAACTTAGAATCGTTAATGTTATATGAATTAAGAGACCCAACGTAGAACCGGAGAAACTACTTAAGCGCCTAAAAATTCAAAATTCAGACCTTGTAATAGAGACCTGGAATGTTATAGATAAGAGAAAAGATCCAAAAACGGATAACAACTTATCTTGCTCATGAGTGAACGCTCATGGGAAGAAATAGTGTCGGGTGCAGACATTAATTAATTTTTTCCCGAGGATTAATCAGACGTCTGGGAGAAAAAAAGAAAAAGAAACAAAAAAGCAGATCAGAAAGCATTATTCCAAGCTCAGTAACATGACCGCCAACAAAGAAGAGTGAAACCCTCCACCTCTTATGCGACGGACGTGTCTGATATTCGAATAGCAATAATGCGATAAGAATATTCAGGTGTTGTTCATCACTCTACTAAAAATTTGCTGGTGCGGACTCTAGAAAAAAAAACTTAGTTAGGTGCGAAACTAATAATGGTTAATATTAAGTACGTTCCAAAATTAGCTAGAATCATGGTATGAATTAAGAGACCTAACGTGGAATCGGAGAAAATACTAAAGCGCCTAAAGGTTCAAAATTCAGAGCTTGCAATAGAAACCTGGAACGTTATAGATGAGAGAGAAAATCCAAAAAGATAACAATTTATTTTGCTCATGAGTGAAAGCTCATTGAAAAAAAATAGCGTCGGGTGCAGACATTACTTAATTTTTCCCCGAGTGTTAATCAGATTTCTGGAAGAAAAAAGGAGAAACGAACAAAAGAGACAGATCAAAAAGCATTATTGCAAGCTCAGTAACACGACCGCTAACAAAGAAGAGTGAAACCCTCCACCTCTTATGCTACGGACGTGTCTGATATTCGAATAGCAATAATTCTACAAGAATATTCGAGTGCTGTCCATCACTCTACTAAAGATTTACTGATGCGGACTCTAGAAAAAAAAACCTAGCCAGGTGCGAAACTTAGAATCGTTAATGTTATATGAATTAAGAGACCCAACGTGGAATCGGAGAAACTACTAAAGCGCCTAAAATTCAAAATTCAGAGCTTGTAATAGAAACATGGAATGTTAAAGATAAGATAAAAGATCCAAAAACGGATAACAACTTATCTTGCTCATCAGTGAAAAGCTCATGGGAAAAAATAGTGTCGGGTGCAGACATTACATAATTTTTTCCCGAGGGTTAATCAGACGTCTATGAGAAACAAGGAGAAAGAAACTAAAAAGACAGATCAGAAAGCATTATTCCAAGGTCAGTAGCACGACCGCCAACAAAGAAGAGTGAAACTCTCTACCTCTTATGCTACAGACGTGTCTGATATTCGAATAGCAATAATGCCATAAGAATATTCAGGTGTTGTCCATCACTCTACTAAAAATTTGCTCGTGCGGACTCTAGAAAAAAAATCTAGCTAGGTGCGAAACTTATAATGGTTAATGTTAAGTACGTTCCAAAACCAGCTAGAATCATGGTATGAATTAAGAGACCTAACGTAGAATCGGAGAAAGTACTAAAGCGCCTAAAGGTTCAAAATTCAGAGCTTGTAATAGAAGCCTGGAACGTTATAGATGAGAGAGAAGATCCAAAAAGATAACAATTTATTTTGCTCAGGAGTGAAAGCTCATTGAAAAAAAATAGCGTCGGGTGCAGACATTACTTAATTTTTCCCCGAGTGTTAATCAGACTTCTGGGAGAAAAAAGGAGAAAGGAACAAAAGAGACAGATCAAAAAGCATTATTCCAAGCTCAGTAACACGACCGCCAACAAAAAAGAGTGAAACCCTCCACCTCTTATGCTACGGACGTGTCTGATATTCGAATAGCAATAATGCCACAAGAATATTCAGGTGTTGTCCATCACTCTACTAAAGATTTACTGGTGCGGACTCTAGAAAAAAAACCTAGCTAGGTGCGAAACTTAGAATCGTTAATGTTAAGTACGTTCCAAAACCAGCTAGAGTATGAATTAAGAGATCCAACGTGGAATCGGAGAAAGCACTAAAGCGCCTAAAAGTTCAAAATTCAGAGCTTGTAATAGAAACCTGTAATGTTATAGATAAGAGAAAAGATCCAAAAAGATGACAACTTATCTTGCTCATAAGTGAAAGCTCATAAGAAAAAATAGTGTGGGGTGTAAACGTTACTTAATTTTTTTTCCGAGTGTTAATCAGACGTCTGGGAGAAAAAAAGAGAAAGGAACAAAAGAGACAGATCAAAAAACATTATTCCAAGCTCAGTAACACGACCACCAACAAAGAAGAGTGAAACCCTCCACTTCTTATGCTACGGACGTGTCTGATATTCGAATAGCAATAATTCCACAAGAATATACAAGTGTTCTCCATCACTCTACTAAAGATTTGCTGATGCAAACTCTAGACAAAAGGCTGGCCAGGTGCGAAACTTGGAATGGTTGATGCTAAGTATGTTCCAAAACCAGCTGGAGTCTTGATATGAATTAAAAAACCCAACGTGGAATCGGAGAAAGTACTAAAGCGCCTAAAGTTTCAAAATACTTAGCTTGTAATATAAACCTGGAATGTTATAGATAAGAGAGAAGATCCAAAAAGATGACAACTGATCTTGCTTATAAGTGAAAGCTCATGGGAAAAAATAGTGTCGGGTGCAGACATTACTTAATTATTTCCCGAATGTTAATCAGGCGTCTGGGAGAAAAAAGCAGAAAGGAATAAAAGAGACAGAATAAAAAGCATTATTCCAAGCTCAGTAACACGACGACCAGCAAAAAAGATTGAAACCTTCCACTATTATGCCACCGACGTGTCTGCTATTCGAATAGCAATAATGCCACAAGAATATTTAGGTGACTCTAGAAAAAAAAACTTGGCCAAGTGCAAAACTTGGAATCGTTGATGCTAAGTACGTTTCAAAACCAGCTAGAGTCCTGGTATGAAATAAGAAACCCAACGTGAAATCGGAGAAAGTAACTAAAGCGCGTAAAGATTCATAATTCAGAGCTTGTAATAGAAATCTTGGATTTTATAGATAAGAGAGAAGATCCAAAAACGGATAACAACTTATCCTGCTCATGAGTTAAAGCTCATGAGAAAAAATAGTGTCAGATGCAGACATTACTTAATTTTTTCGCGAGTGTTAATCAGGCGTCTGGGAGAAACGAGGAGAAAGAAACCAAAGAGACAGATCAGAAAGCATTATTCCAAGCTCAGTAACACGACCGCCAACAAAGAAAAGTGAAACTCATCACCTCTTAAGCTACGGAAGTGTCTGATATTCGAATAGCAATAATTCCACAAGAATATACAAGTGTTCTCCATCACTCTACTAAAGATTTGCTGATGCAAACTCTAGACAAAAGGCTGGCCAGGTGCGAAACTTGGAATGGTTGATGCTAAGTATGTTCCAAAACCAGCTGGAGTCTTGATATGAATTAAAAAACCCAACGTGGAATCGGAGAAAGTACTAAAGCGCCTAAAGTTTCAAAATTCTTAGCTTGTAATATAAACCTGTAATGTTATAGATAAGAGAAAAGATCCAAAAAGATGACAACTGATCTTGCTCATAAGTGAAAGCTCATGGGAAAAAATAGTGTCGGGTGCAGACATTACTTAATTATTTCCCGAATGTTAATCAGGCGTCTGGGAGAAAAAAGCAGAAAGGAACAAAAGAGACAGAATAAAAAGCATTATTCCAAGCTCAGTAACACGACGACCAGCAAGAAAGATTAAAACCTTCCACTATTATGCCACGGACGTGTCTGCTATTCGAATAGCAATAATGCCACAAAAATATTTAGGTGACTCTAGAAAAAAAAAACCTTGGCCAGCTGCGAAACTTGGAATCGTTGATGCTAAGTATGTTCCAAAACCAGCTAGAGTTATGGTATGAATTAAGAGACCCAACGTAGAATCGGAGAAAGTACTTAAGCGCTTAAAGATTCAAAATTCAGAGCTTGTAATAGAAACCTGGAATGTTATAGATAATAGAGAAGATCCGAAAAGATAACAACTTATCTTGCTCATGAGTGAAAGCTCATTGAAAAAAAAATAGTGTCGGGTGCAGACATTACTTAATCTTTCCCCGAAGGTTAATCAAACTTCTGGAAGAAACAAATAGAAAGAAAAGGAACAAAAGAGACAGATCAAAAAACATTATTCCAAGCTCAGTAACACGACCACCAACAAAGAAGAGTGAAACCCTCCACTTCTTATGCTACGGACGTGTCTGATATTCGAATAGCAATAATTCCACAAGAATATACAAGTGTTCTCCATCACTCTACTAAAGATTTGCTGATGCAAACTCTAGACAAAAGGCTGGCCAGGTGCGAAACTTGGAATGGTTGATGCTAAGTATGTTCCAAAACCAGCTGGAGTCTTGATATGAATTAAAATACCCAACGTGGAATCGGAGAAAGTACTAAAGCGCCTAAAGTTTCAAAATTCTTAGCTTGTAATATAAACCTGTAATGTTATAGATAAGAGAAAAGATCCAAAAAGATGACAACTGATCTTGCTCATAAGTGAAAGCTCATAGAAACCTGGAATGTTATAGATAAGAGAGAAGATCCGAAAAGACAACAACTTATCTTGCTCATGAGTGAAAGCTCATGGGAAAAAATTAGTGTCGGGTGCAAACATTACTTATTTTTCCCCGAGTGTTAATCAGACATGTAGGAGAAAACACGAGAAAGGAGCAAAAGAGACAGAAATCGACAAAGTAGGGGAGTATTAAACTAGCGACGTCGGCAGAAGTAACATCCCAGCTAAGTGTCTTCACGGTCTTACAGATAAACCTTCGGCTGTACTACAGAACTATAACAAAATGAACAATGTCGATATTGCACTGATACAAGAAACTTAGGTTTATAGAGGAAACGTCGAATGACTAAGTATCGTAGGTGACTGGAAACGTATTATTCCAAGAAGGAACTATTTAAGAGCTTGCACCTTAGCAAAGAATAATAACCACTTCTCACCAATGTAAAAACTCGATACACCTAATGGTAGTAAAAACAAATACGAACGGTACAAAACCTTATACTAACTTCAGCACATCTTTCATTCGATTAACTAGAACGACCACTAACACGAAAAATTGTAAAATTAAAGCAGTTCTGCAGACAAAACAAAATACAACCTGTGCTCTTCTGTGACTTCAATGAACACCATACGGTTTAGAAAAGCCTTGGAAACAACAGAAGAGGTGAAGTACTTTTAAAGTTTAGTATTAGTAATAAACTAGAAGCTGTAAATCGAAGAAACGAAGCTACCTTTGCCGCAAAGACAAGAAGAGAAGTACATCACAATCGACACACTACCCGTGCATAGTTACTGCACCATTACGCTCCAACCATATGTACATCTTCTTAGAGAGAGAATTAAGCAGGGACTGGACGAATGTCCGTCAATATTTTGAACCTTGGTAAAAATATAACTGATATCATAAAGGGATCTATCAAACACACTTACCAAAATAGTTGCCCCTTAAAAGTAAGGAAAATCAACCGAGAAACCCCTTTAGTAGAATCCGCAACTTTCCTTCCTAACGAAACAAACTCGTAAGCTTTTTGGCCGGGCCAAAAAGACTGGAAGATGGAAAAAAAACAAAACTTCTCGTCGGAAATAAAAAAAAGACACTGTGAAGTTATTGCAAAATAATAAAAAAATGTTAGACTACAAAAGACTTTACAGAAACATAACCAAGATAAACTTGAATCATTGCAAAAACCACAAAGAAGTTATACTTCATCTGGAAAGGAGACTATAGAATTAATGCTAGAAACACACTTTCCGGAAAGTACAATCCTTACCTAAAAACGTAATAACGAGTTCAAACTTTGATAAGTTTAAAAGAGAGCTGAAAGCTGACTAACAAACTGATAGACAAATGTAAGATTATTTAAGTTGCAACGTCTTTTACACCATATAAAGCTCCAGATCCCGATGGGATGTCACAAGTCATGCTAAAATAGAGTTAAGAATCTTTCAGTTGATAATATTTTACCTCTTCGTTTAGGAGGGGCATAAAAACAACTCAAGTTTCCTTTATGGGCGACGTTTCGTGTACTGTGTGTGCACTTCTTCAGGCCACTACAATTTATTAAACGTAAGTATTCCTCACAGTACACGAAACGTCGCCCACAAAGGAAACCTGAGTTGTTTTTGTGTCCCTCCTTAGCAAAGAGGTGAACTATGAAATTAACAGGATGATAGAAACCAGGTAAGAATCTTTGTCCATTATTTAGAGCTAGTATAGGTCTAAATTGCGTGCCAAATGATTGGCGAAAAGTAAAAGTAATTTTTATTCCTAAACCACGACGAGAATTATACACCTAAGCAAAATTTTTTCGTACAATTACCTAGAGATCTTATATACTCAAGACGATAGCAAAATTAATAGATAAACATACTAAAGACAAAACATTGAGTACAACACCTTTGCAACGACCGCAATTTGCTTACCAAACAGGTAAATTTAGTGAATTGAGCATACATGAGCACACAGAGTTGAAAGTTCTTTAAGCAACCTAGAGATTGCACTGGAAGCTTTTTTTAATATAGAGACATCTTTTTGACTGCGTTAGGAAAGCTGTCAAAACTCGAGGAGTGTCTCGGTCCGTAGAAGAATGGACGAGTTCTATGATAGCTGTCAAGAAAATTACAAACTCGTTGGGCAATGTAGCCGAAAAGGTAATTGCGCGCAAGGAGATGTGTTATCGCCTTTATAGTAGAGCTTAGTAGTAAACAATCTTTTACAAGAACTTAACCAGAACGGAATACATGCGCAACGATATGCAGATGGCATCAGTATATAGATACGTGGCAAGTTGGAGAGAGTTGTTTCAAACTGCCTGCAAAAATTCCTAAAAATAGTGGAGCACTGGTATACGACAACGAGGTTAATAGTGAACCCTTCCAAGATAACAACAACAAAAAAGGAAACTTCAGGATTGAAGAAACTTCAATAGTGAAGAAGAAATTTAACTGAACAATGAAGTTAAATATTTGGGACTCACTTTAGATACTCAATTAACCTGTAACGCTCACTTAGAGAAAACAATCAACAAAGCTACTCGGGCGTTTTGGGCCTGGAAGAGTTTAATAGGTAAAACACGAAGAATAAAACCGGAAATCACAAAAACACTGTCATCAAGGAACAATTTTGGTGTAAATCTGGGTTGCCTAGCAACCGTATTCTAAGCAAAATTTATTACATTATCCGCTAGTGCCCAAGAAGGTATTACAAAATACTATCAAAATGAGAGGATCCCAATCGTTTCCGATAGCCAAGAAGCATTCAGTGATTTAGATTCAATAACAATTCGCTCTAGAGCAGATTGTGTAAACTCGATAGTCCGTCTAGCTGAGCACAACAAAGTTACTCTGCAGTGAACAAAAGGACGTCAAGGAGACGAAGGAATCAAAAAAACAGACCTATTACCAAACAAAAGAGCTGTGGTCCAAAAGATGAGACCATCAAGGATGAGATTAGAAATTAATTAAAGCAAAAATATACCTCACACTACTTGGTACCTCCTAGACTAAAACAGTCGAGGACTATATAACTGGACCTTCTGAACAATTCTAAACGTAGAATGTGTAGAGAAGAAGAAAAATCACTTCTTCACATACTATGCGCATATCCAGCTCTTGTAGACGCTAGATATTTACACTTTGAAGCTAAGATGCGAAGGCTATTAAGAACCTAACCCAAAAAAAATAATTGCCCAGTTCTCCTTAGTGTAACGTTTTATAGATATGTCAAGTTTGAACTTGTTATTGAATTTGCAGATATGACATTCCCTAGATAAAATTGCTGTTCCAGATAAAATGTAACCTCTCTGTAGGTTTTATAGTAACCTTGTTGTTTTTCCGCAAAGTTTTCTAGAGTCTAAGACATTCATAACATGCTTAGAGCTTAGATGCGAGGGCTATTAAGAACCCAAAAGATAAAAATTGATTCTCCATTTTTCCCATCTTAGTTTTATCCAGTCTTCCTTAGAGCAATGTTTTTTAGATATCTCAAGCTTGAACTTGTTATTGAATTTGCAGATACGGCATTCCATAAAAACTGCATTTATATAATTAAGGATGAAATTTCTGTTTCAGATAAAATGTAACCTTCCTGAAGGTTTTATAGTAACTTTGGTTTTCTGCAAAGCTTTCTAAAGTCTAGCACATTCCAAAAACTTCTCGCAATGTTTTCTTCCATGCTCTGTTTTTACTTTTCGTTTTTTCATGGTGAAGAGAGTTGTAGATTTCAACAGAACGTTACACAATAAAGTCTATGATGATCTACTTTAATAAGGTTAAACATTAATCCAGTTCTAATTAAAGTTTCTCTCCCCAAAAGAAATCTCATTTGGGTGGTGAGATTTCAGCAGTTTTCTATATTTCCCTATAGCAATTCTAGTTTAAATTATATCTAGCTATGGCCCAAAACTGATGACACACAGAACCGAACCAATTACCCTTTTTGTTGATTCTTATCTACCATTAGGTCTCTAGTACTGAATGCCGACTTGGTAGTAGCCAATTACGGGTTTTTGTAAGATGTTTTAGATAGATTCCTCTTAAGCTAATAAGTTTCATCATCCCCCATTCTTAATCCTTCAGGAGTTTAGCTCTCGAGTTCTTAGTTCACGATCGTGACAAAGTGTGAAGTATTGTGTCGCTCTGTAAATTATGTTTTCTTCAAAATTGTCTACATCTGTTTTCTCAATTGTAAAAATTTTATCTTTATGTATACTATATAAAACTCGTTCGAAACTATAGATAAATTGATGCTTTTATAGTCATTTCACGAATCATTTATGAACGGGCTTTAAAAATGCGTATCTAATATGATTAATGACTCGTATCGAATCCTTTAATTCTTATAAACGTAAAAAGTATATTATATTGTACCTGATCCAAAACTAACTTTACTAAAATCGACAGATTTTTAAATTCAAGTGACTCATCTCGGTAATTACATTACTTTCGTGAATAATACATAAACATAACCTTGATTTAAACTATATTTAGTAAAATCGCTGTAACTTGTTGACAAATATTGTTTAAATCGCGTGAATTGTATCTTAAAGATAATTAAAATGATGCAGTACAATTGTACTGGCTCGAAGGACCAAAATAGACTCTATAGATATTTAAAGAACGTCAAAAAATGCAGTTTAAATTTGCGCTAACAATAATTAGTTGTTATATTTTACCTACACATCGAGGAAACTTTCTTATCAATATAGACAGGATGTTTATTTTTAAATTAGAACTTTCTGTCTATACCTACATGGATAATTTTAATTAGCTGACTGTTTCTTGTATATATTTGAAAAAACGAACTTTTTTGCTTATGTAACGCACCTCTTACATCGATCAGATTTTGTTTTCTAATCGAGCGTCGAAACCGCCGATCACAATGATGCAATTTTTTTGGCGTAACATTCGACAATTTGTATCAACAACATTCAATTTGTTTTCGTAGCCTACTATGTTTACGTTACAGTAAATAAATATTAGACATAATGCGAGATTGATATATGGGCGAGGAAACGTTGCGCGTTGATTTATTAAGAAATCTTTTGATGTTGATGTTAATGTAGGTTGTATTTAAGCATCTATAACATACTGGGCGTTGATGGCTCCTCTGTTATAAATTGTACCGGGGGTTTAAACTCATGTTAGAGTTTGATACCCAAGGGCGTATGAAATATGTAGCGACGTTGTGTTAGTTAATCATACATAGAAGGCGGCGGCGACGGTTTTGAGAAGAAGAAATACCTGATAGTGCGTATAGGAAAAATAAAGAGAGAGGACTGTTATATAAAGGACTATTAAAAATAATTAGTCCTTTCTTATGCGAGCGCGTGCTCGTATTTCTGATATAAATAACCTAATGAGGGAGGCGGTGAAAGTGTGTATTCGACACCGCTTGTTTTATTCATATCAGATTTGTTCTAATGTGCAAAAAAACGCACTGATAAGACGGCGTTAAAAGCGAGATAGAGAAAAAAATTGAAAGTCGTTTTTTTTTTAATTTATGACGGCAATTACTAATTTGTATATTTTGCTCTAATTAACGAATGAATTAACATTAATCAACTTTCTTCTTTTCAATGCGTAAACGAGTCGTAAAACAATTTGCGCAATCGAAATTCTGGTCTTCTTCTCGTCGATGGTGCAAGAAGAAAAATGCAGAATGTTTGCGTACAGTAATTATGATCAGTTAAAGTGAAGTAAGGCCCGAGGTAAAATATAGTCCTGTTGAATATCTTCGATCTAGCTCATCCTTCAAGCTTGTAATTCTTATGTTAGTTGGGCGTGCACCGCTCCTCCGACCTCGTTCCTACTTATAATCCGATTACAGCGCTGCCGGTTACAATAGATGCTGATGCTTCAAGGTTCGCATTGATTTATTACACATTTTTAATCGATGGACATTTTACAGTTGGTCAGTTTAGTAGCTGGCAATTGCAAAATCCGGAAACAACGCGTCGTACGAAACCGCAATTTCTTCATAGTAATCATAATCGATCTATCGATACGCCCTAATTGTTCCAAAAAAAAACTGCCATCAACTAAACAACAATAATTTCCTGCACGGTGTAAAGTACATGTCGAATATAACTTTCCTTTCCATATGATCCTAGTACGCGATGAACTAGGATTGGTCTAATGTGCTTCGGAGTGGCGAAGAAATCGGGGGAAGGGGCCCCTTGTATTCGCTAAACACTATGCGTGTGGGAGGCATAAATTACTTTAAATTATTGGTAGGGTTATACCTTAATTTAATTTAATTTAATCAATTGCGGGCGAAAATTTCAAGATTGCTGATCGGAAGTTCTTCTTCGAGGTGCGGTACCATTAGATTATCGGGTGTGGTACGGGCTACCTACTCCGACCGCTGTTAGAAAACCGCAGGAGACCCATTCGATCATCATTAAAACCATTATTGTTAAAATATTACTCGTGTTACGAGTTATCTAATTCTGCAACAACATGAACAAAAAACGTCGAAAATTTTGTAATTAATTGAGATACAAGTCGTGGTTGCAAATCTATCTAGTAATTTACACACCCAAATTCCTTTAACAGATCGTTAATAAGTGCGGAAGCCAAGAATTTCTAGTAGCATTATAACATATGCTTTAATTAACACGTTCATTTTCTTCGTTTATTAGCAATTTTTTTCTGTTGTAAGTGCCCGTTAATTACATCGAACGCGACGGACGAATCTCTGCAACTAACGGAAATTATGTATTAAAGAGGAAATCTTAATTAAAATATGAAATCGCATTTTTCTTTTAATCGCATAAATGCAACACGTAATTTTCTTAATGCGGAAAATTGCAAAGGAAACGCGTTCGTTTCTTGACGCAACGTTAAAGTTTCCATCGAAAAAATCGCGTTTTCAGTGCACCGTTTCCTGTCGTCGCTAATTATCATTACAATTTGGTGTTAATCTAAGTAAGCTAAGGTTTTTTTGAAAATTGTTTTTGCAGTAAATAGGACACAATATGGGTACAAATCGATGGTGTATACGGAAGCATCGAATCAAAAACGAAAAACTGAATTTTTTTTACTTTAATTTAAATTTTAAAAAAATTCTTCAGCACAATTTTTCAGTACAACTATTCTATTAGTTTTTTTACTTACTTACAGTAAATTTTGCCGACTAAATAAACACAACACGGCTTGTATTAATTACGTATCAATCAAAGTTCGCTATACTGCAATCGTCTAACACGATTAAAAACCCTATCAACTTTTTTTTAGAAAGATTAAGACGATGTCATTAACTACGTTAAGTGTCGTCATTGGTCACATAATCAAATCTTTTGCTGATGACATTGTCAAATTAATAGCTACGATTTAGTTAACAACGTTCGTTAACAACATAGTTATAATTAAATCAAATGTGTTTCTATGGTTTTTAATTAAAAAAAAAACCTACAAAGTACAAAAAACTGTTATAGAGTAAAAATCGTCATATAGAAAGTAGTCTATGAAAACTAGTTTCATTGTTTTGTTTCGATATCTACGATTTTGTAAAACATTTTACTGCTGATTGTTTTTTGTTTACAAAGCTAACTTTGCGTCTATATCAAAATTAGAACGTGATTTAGAATTGAATCGTATCAAGTTTGCCAACATTTCTCAGACTTTTGTACAGAGCTCATCTAGACGAAAAATTTTGCTTACGTAGATTTTGCTGTATCAATAAGACACAAAATAATTAATATTGACGAAAAAGTTTAAATTTAAGGAAGCTATTATAACATCAATTAAATCGTGTTTTTTATGTTCACGATCCAAATCGACTCTATTATATAACTAGAAGATCGTTTATTGTGTACTAAACTAACTTCGCATTTAACAAATAATCTTTTAAAAGTTCAATTGTTTATTGGAATTTAATATTAACTTTGATATTACTATGAAAAACAAGTAGGCTTTGTAAAGTCAAGCTAAAATTTTGTTTCATAACTAAAGAAAATTTTTGTTTATTATTTGCTATTTAGATATATATTTCTTAATTCATTTTTCATTTTTCTTAAGTTGTAGACATAAACCACCATGAAACATAATTAAACATAGTTTTTGGGTAAATGTTGTAGTTATTTAACTAAACTTTTAATAAATATTATTGAGCTACTTTTTATCTAATCTTCTAATCTGAAAAATCTTAGCAAAAACCTAGGAATGGCTATGTTTACCCACCTAGAAAATACAGACAAAAATTGTGTCTGACCTGAGATTGATACTATATAGTATATACCTGCATACGCGACAATTCTTTAAATATAAAAAACTAAAATAAAAGAAGAACGTAAAGAAGTAACATGTAGACAAGTATGAGAGTGTTTGTGGATAAAATCGCTAACTGTAATGCTGAGACCCGTAAACAGCTGCATCGTCCTTAGAACTCATCAGCACTGGAATACTCTGACGCGGTTTTCACAATAATTAGCGTAATTATAAACCGTTATAGTGTAAGTGTTGTGTAATACGCTAACTCACGAAAAATAGAACCAGGAATGTAAAGAAGTAAATTCCTGAAGTAAAAACGCAACTATTAGTTTGTACATCAAAACAAACGACTACTAAATAAACCAATATTTTGCTCATGGTGTTTTTGCCCAAGCATGTGCACGTCCACATTTCTCTTTGAGTTCTTCGTAACATATGTCTCTTTCAAAATCTTCAAAAATCTATTACAAAAGCTTGTTTTAAGATTATTTCATAAGATTTTAAAAATTAGAAGATCTAGTGTTAACATTTCTGAATATTTTCATTAGCGACTATATTCGGACATTGACATAACCTTATGGACAACAACGTTTAAACGAATTTCTTTTCCGTGCCTCAGATCTAGTGTCTTTTGCTTTATCTATCTTCTATCGTTTGATCGTTTGGGAAAAAGATATTTGAAGACTAAGACCAGATTTGCAAATCATGGTACGTAGTCACATTTTTTTAAACCACTGTCGTTGTGTCAACCTTTTCTTCCTTATTATCGTCTATTTATACGATCTGGTTTTGAGGGAATGATCCAAGATATAATAGAACTGTATGACAAATTAGAAATACGAAAGACTAGAAACATATTCTTCAAATGCTTCGCCATGATCACCTAGGTCTCCTCTTGAAAAATCGTATCATTCTTATAAATTTTTGAGCAACTGGCCTTAATTTTTGTGAATGACCTTGAGATTCAAATATATCACTAATAGCAAACTCTATTAGTACTAAATGTTAGGAAAAAAACGATTGAGCTGTAATATATTTTTTTAGACCAGAAACTTTAGATCCTATTAGTAATAAGAAGAATTTAGCAGCAACAATAGATCAGTGTTTCTCAAACTGTGGTACGCGATTTCTCATTTTGCCGGACAAGTCAAACTTTTTGTCACAATATACAATGACATACAGAGCATTTGGGTGGTGGTACGCCATGTTTTGAAGATTTTACATAGTGATCCAAAAATTTAAAAGTTTGGGAAACGTTGCGCTAGATGTCACTACTTACAGTGTTCGTACTAGCAATAATACCTGTGTAAACAATTTTTTTTAAATCTCTATAGTAAACAAAACATTCTACTTTTGAAAAGTTTTTTTGTTTTCGAAAGCGTAATCGCTCCAGTTTCTTTTTTTGATCTGGTCAACTGAAATTTGTACTTTTTATAATAGGGCGCAAAGCCAACTTGATTTCATGATTTATAGTAGATTGCTTCTTGCCTACAAGACTATTTTTGCGTTTGATAAATTAAAAAAATATTTATATACGGTAAGTAGTTTTAATTAGTTTTTTGTTGGATTCTAACAAAAAAACAATTTTTTCCCATATGCTTTGTTCAATCACAAATTTTATTTTTGTTATTTAAAAAAACCAAGTTAAAAAAATCTGTAAAACTTTTATATCTTTAATAATTTTCATTGTCTAAATAAGCTACACAATTTTTTTTAATTAAAATTACGGAAAACGTATAAGTTTTTTTGAGTCAACATGACATAACGAAATATAAATCAAAAATGGCTATGGACAAGTTAATAAAACATCAAAATCTATAGGTACATGTTAACAATAAAAAAAACTGACCAAAAATATTGCTTTAATTTAAAAAAAATGTTTAAAAAGGTATCTACATTAGCAATAATGTTTTTAACCTAAAAAATAAAAATTTTACTTTATTTAACCAAAAATATTTAGAAACTGATATTATTTTTATCTTAACAATGCAAAAGTTGGTCTAAAATTTCCAAAAAAGTTTGTACTTTATACATGATGCAAAAACAATAGATTTTTGGTTGCAAAGCCATCTTTGCTATTTATAAAATGCTTATGCTTGAAGATGGCTATAATTCAAACAATAGTTTTAAAAACATCTTACTCTTGGACTTTTTTGAGCAAAAAATTGTTTCTTCACTCTTAGCTAAGATTGCGTTTGGATTATTTTCATGTTGAAATCTAACAAAAACTGAACTTAGATTTGTTCTGTTGAACCAATAAAACACAAAGTGAGTGGCATTTATGAGGGCTATGATAAAGTAACATAAAAATTGTATTACGTTTAAAATAAATTTCCTGATTTTTATTTCTTTTCTTGTCTTGGTGGAGGAAACAATTCTGACATACTTTTTACGACAGAGTCCAAAGTCAACTCTGATATTTATCTGGCAGATGAACATTTATTGCTTACAAACGATAAATTGCAATTTACAAATATTTTTTTCATTCAATTCCAAATAAACCAAGATGTTATCTCTAATTTTATTTTTTTGTTAAACTCAAATATGATTGTGTCAAACTTAAAATAGGCTTACCAAAGGAGGATTAAAATCTTCTATTTCATCAATCCCCACTATCACTTCAGAATTTCATTGTTTTAATTAGTCTTTAAAACTTATTTTTAATCGGTTCAAAAGTTTACATACTTCTAAGGTTTTTGATAATAATAACCGAATGATAACAAAATCCAATATTTAAAAAACCACAGAAAATGTTTATTGGTTAAAAAGCAGTGTAGATATGTGTATTTAATTAACAGGTCGTTAATTTAAAACGTGAAATTATCGCATCAATACATGCTAAAAATGTCAAAATATAAGATCTATAAAAACAAAAACAACAAAATGTTGAGTCAAATAAATGGAAAATTACAGAGCTGTTGCAGAAACAGTTTATTGGTACCGTCAATAAAAAAAATCAAAAATAATCTTGTTTAATTCCTGTTTTTTTCTCAGTAATTTGCTAACGACTAAATAAATACAAAATAAGACGTAATTAAATTAAGTTGTTATTCTAAGAATTGCAGATTCTTTTGAAGTATACTAAAAATACAAAGTAACAAGATAACATATTTACAGATGTTTAAATGGGGCAATGTTACGTAAATCAGTCAAAATACTTGAATAAATAAATAACACTGCAAAAATAAAGCTAAATATGCAAAAGGACTATTTCTAGAGTACAATGATTAAGTTCTTCGCTCTAAACAAGCGTATTGTAGAATCATTCAAAATAAGTTATCTCATGTATAGAAACAAACCTGAGAAGAAAATTGATAACATAAACCAAAATTATGATTACATTACCCGACTGATAACATCATCTGTGATTCCAATAAGCGATGCGCACTGTAATGGCCTGTTTTTCTTTTTCTCAGTGATGACATGACGCATACCAAGAATCTACTATGACTACGACCATGTACTTTTTGCAAAACCAAAACAAAAGAAAACAGCAATTACTTTTTATCAGATCACCACAAGAACAGCACTTAAAGAACATCAATTAAAAATATCCAAGAAAACAGCACATCAGAAATAATTTTTTAAAAACGTTTAACGTATAATCAGATTTAACGACAAAATTTGCGCTAGGATTGATCAAGTTATTAATTTTTAAAAACAATAAATATTATCAAATTACTACAAAGCAGCTTATAAAAATCAGATTTGTTTAAAAAAATCGTTTCTATTAAAAACAGGTTTCTTTCTTAATTTTGCATTGAAGTCTTCGATCTATTTAAAACAGTTTTCGATTTTGTTTGAATCGTCTATGTTTCTTAATTAACAAAACTAAACATTTTATGCGTTAAACCAAATCGCATCGATCTAATTAAGTATTTTTATTCTCATAGCTTTAAATGCTAATCAGTAAAAGCTTAATGTGTCGAGAAGGAAATGTTCTTTCTACCGATTTTCAGTAATTTAGATTAATTAAAATGATTTTTTTTGTAGACATTTTTTCAACTTTTAGGTTATTTTTAATTCGCAGTGTCTGTTTTTGTAGCAGGAAGTGAACTGTAACTATTAGTTACATTTGTTACTCGTTTTTCTGCAAGAAAAACAAAGTCGTCTGCAAAAACATCAAAACAATTCTTCTGTTTTCAGTTGACGCCTGTCTTATTATGAACAAAATCGCCGACTAGATTAAACAAGATGTACCTTTTTAAAACAAAAAAAAAACAATGAAATATTTTCATCGCCTACTTAAACTACCAGAATTTATTACCTTTTTCTTAATCTGTTTATGTAGCTGTCATATTTTTTTCAAACGACACGTGTTTTCGAAGTTCTTCGATTTATAAAAACTTGTGGCAACGGATGCTCGACATAATTTTTAACAAATAGAATTTGACGTAAGGCAATTTCGACGTGTGCCTAGGCGTAGGTGTGGTAATTACCAGCGCGTATTTAACATCAAAATTAATTAACTTAAAAAAAGGGAAAGATGAATCGAGGCTTGCTTTCATTATATAAAACAACTTTTCACTTGCACAAAACGCTGCTACTATTTGTAAAGTAATAAAACAGAAAAAAATACGAGTTCCATATTAAGTAAGAGCTATTAGCAAGAACAGTAACGGCAGCAGCAGCAGCAGCATCAGCAGGGTGTGGTCACTTTTACTATCATTCGTATCCGATACAGTTTTTTTCCTCTTTTTTTCTGGTATTACGTAAACCGATGATAATTCCGTAATCCTGTTGTTGTAAAACGATGAATGTGAATGAAGGAAAAAAAAAGAAAACTAGATGGAGGTGAAAAAACAACTTTGGATCCTGTTCCGAGAGAAGAAAATCTAAATTGTAACAAGTGAGGTCCATCCGCGACCACTTTCGATCTCGAAACGGCAAGAACTGGAGCAATCTTCAGTATAAGCTTGCAAGATACCGCGAGCGGCCCAGTACTCTGCCGAACGCTGCTTCGATTGTACGGTGATGCGAAGCGCGCTGCTTACCTGCACCGCACGTGTCTTCATGTTAACGCAAAAAGTGCGGATTTGTGCCTTGATTTATTTTTAACAATACAGCTTTTGTGCGTATTTATTTATTAATTGTTAACAAATAAAATCGTTGTGATTCACTTGGTTCTTAAAAGAAGACTAAAAGGAGGAAGAACAAAAAGAAGGTGGTGGTTAAGAAGAAAAAAATTAGACTTCAGGTATTTTAACAGTACTTTCGGTAAAGATCTTTAGAAGAAGGCGTGGTGCACAATTTAACGATTCGTGACCTCAGATATACATACATACACTTCTGCTCTTATCGAGCTGTAATTGGAATTCCTTATGTACCCGAAGATGCTGTGCACATTTCTAAATCGTATTAAAATAAATAATGAAGTGAAAACGAACTGATCCAATTAGTTGACAGGTTTTTCAAAAAAAAGAAACTAAACTAGTTCTGCACTTGGACATGTAAATAAAGTGGAACTGAATACGCGGAAGTGTTATTTTTCTTTCAATTTCAAAAACTAAGAAGGTGAGTTGCATTTTACTTTTTTTCGATACACAAGCAATCGATAGTTTTGATAAAACAAAAAAAATTAGAAACCTTACACGCATGGCCACCTCCGTAAAATATAGGATGCAAGGTAAGACAAGCGCGAAAAAAATCTTAACGCTTTAAAATACAATAAATTGTCATGCATCATTGAAAAACGCCGATGATTATTGTCCTAAAATTGCACTTTCAATTTGTACTACCACGATGTTTTCTAACATTAAAAAAATCGTCAAAAGAACCGTTATGGTTAAAAATCACAGATGAAAAATTCTTCGTTAATTTTATGGTCTAGAAAATGCAGATGGTTTTGAAATTTATATCCTTGTCAAATTTTCGATAAGCAAAGTATTTTAATTGGGATTCGCTCAATTTAACCAATTTCAAAAAATGTTCTTCCTATTTCGTTTTTGGCGATGAAAATTTAAGAGAATTTTTTTAAATGGTACGAAAGTGAAATTTTGAGTTTTGATTTTGAAAGGTTGTATAACGACTTAAGAGGGTTTGTGATTCATGGTCATCTTAAAGAAAAGAAATCATTTCAATGTGAAATTTTTATGTAATAATCATAATGGACACTGTTAAAACACGTGATTAAAAAACGTGTACAGGTACTTTCTAAATATTTTTTTGTATTTTTACTTGTTTGCTTTTACATTTACAAATTAAGTTTAAAAAAAGGGTGATGGTACAAAGGAGGTATTGTGCTACTGTTTGTCTTTTTTTTTGTGTTCGATGATAAATGACAACGTTGCTTTTGCGCCAGTCAAGGTGCCCAAACTGATGCAACTTATTTTAACAAAGTATTCATCAACGATCATTACAATGTCGGGTTCCCGTCATTGTTGTTCTCGTTATAATGCAACAACGTTAGTTCACAATTCAAACTAACGAGTTTCGCTACACTTACACTTTTTAAATCTCTTTTTTAGACCAAGGTTGACGCGCCCACGAATTGTAAGGTCAGAACGCACACACGTATTCTTTATTAACAAACGAACATCGATTTTTTTCATCTAATTTATTATTTATTCAAGGTACCTTCTGATCGTTCGATAAGGGTAGACGATATCACGATCGGCACGCGCCCAATTATCCACGTTATTACGTCACAGGTTAAAGGCGACAGTCATTTGTCTTTTTTTTCGTTCTCGTAGTCAAGTAGGCGCTGTAAATTACCTATTGCACTATGGGAAAACGCCGTCTGTCCGCTGCCATTGTTTCTAACTCAACAAACTATTCAGGTCAAAAGTGAGAAAAAATTCCAATTTCTTGCCAAAAAAAAGTAGTTTAGCAACAATAGATTTTTTTTTATATGACATGTAGGAACTTTCGCCTAAATTTAATTTAAATATAGATGACATGCATAATCTCGTGTCAACAGCACGAGTCGAAGTACCTACACATAATTATTGTTAGAAAGTGTAACGGACGATTTGCTTGACAACTTAAATCTACCCGAGTGAAATTAAAACGAAGAAAAACTGTGCGTGTCATTTGTTTCTTTGAAGATCAATTAATTTTTCATCTAAATAATTTGTTTCTTCACCGCGCGTTGATATCTCCAACTTAAATCAACAGCCCTACATTATATAGCGTAATTATAACAATAAAAAATGATGTTGCATAAGCGATTATCATAAAAACAATCGGTTTCAGTTCAACCCAGTCGACGCCTAAATCAAATGTTAATTTAAACAGACTCTTTGCGATGTCACATCTTAAACACGGTAACACCATATAGATTACATTTACATATAATATGTTATTATTCTTAGTTAATAACAATGTAAGGTGTGATTTAACCTCACTTTTCTTAGGTACCCACTCGTCTTTCTAATTTTCTTCTTTTTCTTTGAAAATTCAAGCACCGGCCTACTACGATTCCAACCAGGTGCATTTACGCACGTAATGATTCATTCGTAGATGCAAAGGTCGCGCGTACCATTAAAAAAGTGTCTTTGTGGCGACGCTGATGAGTATCAATTTCTTTTACATCATCGCACCACCTACGATTTAAAAAAAAGAACCATAACCATAACACTCGTAGATGCTAATTAAGACGAAATCGACACCGAAGAGGAAATCAGTATTTTCAACGAAGAAGAAGAACAAGGTCATGTAGATGATTTAGCACGATCGAATGTCAGCTGCAATTTCTTAATTAGCTTCTAGGAATGTAATTAATTAATCTAATTAGAATAAATGCGCATTAAAAACACAACCAGCTGTTATTTACAATTCAACTCATCAGCATCATCAGTGCGTACATGAATTTAAGAAGAAGAAAATTAATCCAGTTTTCGAAATTCAAGGATATCCTTAATATTTTATTATTCATTTATTTATTTATTGTCCACACCCATATCGATTAATATGCATTGATAAAAAAATTATCAAAATACTTCGATTTGTTTTTGGATCCAGCATTGAAATCTCTCGAGAAGTAACTGTTAATTTGTTAACCTAAAAAATTAATTTTACATGTAAAATTATACAAACACAATGTTGGTATTGCCGTTAATTAAATAATGTTAATTGGGTTAACTAAAAGACACATTTGTCTTCCGTTGCAAATGCACCGCAATTAACGTTTATTTATGGTGGCATTTGAATTTTGGCATTTCGTTTTAAAAGCGTAACTTAAAAAAATGCAACGAAAAAAGACGAATTGAGCAACACTTGAAAGTTTTTGTTTCCAACCAATCGCTCTGATTTTCATTTTTTCAAAAATTGTTTTTTTTTGGTTATGGATTCGATAGTGAAAGTCGGTATTGATTTTTTTTGCAAAGTTACGTTATTTGGATCAAGTAGGTTTTTTTCCAAAAAAAATTAAAACAACGCGAAGGTTGCTACGATCATTAATTTTTTGTAATTTATTCAAATTTGTTAATTTTTCCTAAACGCGTAAACATTAGCTTACTTTTAAATTTTTATTATCGTTTCTGGGTATTTATTTTATTCCTCTTCGTTTTAATTAGTTTTCTATAATTATTAATTGAGTTAATTAATTAATCCTTGCTAAATTAAAATTAAGAGGTCCATTAAAAAAATTATAAAAACAATTGTTTCCGACCTGCCAAAACAAGTAATGAATTCCAACAACCTACGATATAATTATCGAAGAAAAAGTTATAAATTAATTGCGATGGCCCGAAACTTTCGCCTCACAAAAATTTTAAACTGTTACACGTAACATTGATTAGCGATCGTGTTGTTATACATGATTAACGCTAAAAGAAAGTCATTTATTACGTTTGCTTCCGATTAAAGCGCGCCGTCAATAAAAATTAAAAGCTCGTATTGTCATTTAACGTCAAAACCGTAAAACAATTAAAAAAACGACGCGATACTTTCGCCCAAACAAGAATTCACCTGTTCGGTTGCTAAAAAAGGAAAGAAAGTGATTTATAACCAATTTCCGATTACCAATTTGTTTAATGTAGGAAAAAAAAATTAGAGCATTTTCAAACGCATCGTTTGAAGGTGAGGTCTTTTAATTAATAATAATTAAGTGAGAGTTTTGCGTAGAAACAACGAAACCACCAGAAGGTGTTGGTACCGTAACTTTAAGGTTATGTCTTTGAATGATCGACGTTAATTACAAGATCGAAATGGTAATGAGATGGCGTCAGCCTTACAAACGCGGTGGCAAAAAAATTGGTCAATACCAAAAATGCGCGTCGGGCCTTTTTGCGTCTTTTAAGAACGTAATTAAAATTCGGGTATTTTTATGATTTCAAAGAAGAATAGAATGCTGGCCACCGGTGATTCTAGCGAAGCCGCTCTTGTATAAAAAGAAAGACGTGCCAGCATGTACCCGATAATGAAATGCTTCATTACCATCGAGATTTTAAATTATTCTTTTACATATTTTAATGTTAGTAAAAACAAGAGTTGCGTGTTTGCACTACTTTCCTACGCATCGAAAGAGAAACTTGTCCACCATGTGCCCGTACAAAAGATGTAAATGAAGCGGCACCGGCCCCCCAAAGGCACTTTACCTTAATTAACACTAAGAAGAATCAGTGATTCTGCTCCAAATTTATAATTACACAACAAACTAATAAATCATTTCTCGAGATTTATGTAAATGATTCAAATTTTATTAAACAGGTGTTTTGAACTTAACCGTTCATTAAAATTATCAATCTAATTTACGATAATAATAAGAAGAGTTTCACTGGTACGCCTCTTTTTTTCCAACGCAAGAAAGTAAAACGGATGTAAAATTGTAAAAAAAATTATGCTAGGTAGATGCATTGCTCGCCCGCAGATTGAATTACTAATACAAGACGAGAAGGAAGTTTTCTCAATGTCTTTTAAGAGCAGATGGTTTGGTCGACTGAACCGGAGGAATTTGTTAGTTATTCGTGATTGTAAATGGGCGTATTGCATAGTTGCGAGTCTTTTGAAATTAGTGAAAAGCACGCGTTTTTCTGCCAAAGAAAGTTCGCACGCGTGTCGCTTTTATTTCGTATTAATTTATTTGTAACAAAAGAAAAAAAATGTTTCACACACGATTCTTTTTCTGGCAACTTAACGATATCATTACCGCTAATATTTGCGACGATTAACGTAAATAAATCAAGATGGCGTGTGAAATCTCGGGCACAGTTAACTTGATTAATCTAACGGCGGATTCGAAAAATTCGTAAAGCAAACGTTTATCGATCGAATTTACATAATGGACGAGTTATAAACACAAAGAGAAAGAGGAAAAAATGTTTTCGTACAAATAAAACCATCAAATGTCGTATATTTACTTCTTTACTCCATAATTACAATAACGACTTTCCTTGCCCGAAGCGAACAAGGGTATAATAAATAGAGCTCGAACTTTTTTCGAACGTACTTTCAATAATCCCCAACTTTCGCAAGGGCTCCTGAAGGACTCATTCTTCTTCTATATGTGGCATATAATCGCAAATCACTCCAACTTGTATTAGCCTAATGGTCAGTTTATACCATGTGCATGTTACAGATAAGAGAAAGTGCTTCCATTTTAGATTAGGTTATATAAAATCGCTCTTGATAAAAATTACGTACACAAGCATCTTATATATCTTAACAATGAGAAAGTAGAGCGCATTTTTCTTTTTTACAATTCGAAACGGCAATTATTTTTTCGCGTTGTTTCTGAAAACTTGAAAAACAACAAGAAGCTTTATTGGATTTTAATTAAAACGAACGATTTTAATTGGTTTCAACACGATTCAATGATTTATTGTGCTTCTGCTTTGCCTTCGTGCACATAATAGATAATAAAAAAGAACGCGTAGGACTACCTGTTCTTTACGCGCGCAAGAGGAAGACATTTTCGCAAATATTTTAATAAATCGTATCGGTCGTAAAACGACACGCAATACCCGATCATACGCGTAAATCAACGTTATCGCTTATAATTAACTTTTTTCCTCTTCATCTCTAACATCGATAACAATATCGTAAACAACGCCATAAACAGCAATTTAAAATCTGAAAAGGACGCGAACGGACAAGTTATATATATTTTTTTCTCAATCGCTATCTAGATTACCGATCGAGATTCTTCCTTCTCTAACTGTAAAAAGTGGGATGAAGAACTTTCAGGAAGAATTGCATCGCCAGTCTTAACTCCCTTATAAAGCAAACATGTCAATTAGCGCCGCGCCAGTTGAAAGATTTGATGCCTTTAAAATTTTATAAATAAAAAATGAACGCGATCTCGTATGCCAATGGGTATCTTCATTATCTGGAGTGAAGAGTTGGTAGACGTTGGTGGCAAGTTAATAGCGCATTAGCAGAGGCTCGTTAAGAAACTAAGCCAATTACTTGCGATTTACGGGACACCCCGTAGTGCTTCGAGCAGTTACTTCACTTTTTCCCATTTTAATTTTATAATGTTTAATTCTATTTAACGGTAATTAATTTTCTAATCACGAAACGTTATAACAAGCATTTAAGACTTTTTTTAATCGACGTTTACTTCGCGTATGCGCGCGCCGTTTTATTAATCCCGTTTTTTTTCGTCTTCTCTAATCGGTCGTTAAAGTCTCTTTTAATCGCTACTTTTATTGTTGCTTTATTGCCATTTCCGCTTTAAATTAAATTAGTTTTTTCGCGCGCTTTTATTGTTACGTTTGTATTCTAATCGCTCGTTAAAGTCACTGATTCTTTTACGTCTTGGTCGGTGACGTTAAAATCTTAAATGAATTTGTAGTCATCAACATTTATTATCAATCGCATTATCTTCAAATCTTGTAGTTGGTACGTGCGTCTAACGGAGCCTAACAATTTGTCTATGTAGGTCTATGGAAGTCACGATTACAGGTATCTTTACTTGTTTAGCCACTAGCGGCCCTAACATGGGTGTGGGTGCCTGACAGTACAATTTATCGGACACTTCCGTGTGTTACATATCGACAAAGAAAGAACTGCTGCGCTGCGTTCGTTTCAAGTTGAAAAGATTTTTTAGAGCCGTAATCGAAGAATGCCTCGACATGTGTTGCAACGGTTGATTGTATTAAGATAAACGTTGCCTTGTTAACAGTTCACTTTGAAAGAAACATTATCATAATTTCCCATACACACGTTCCAGTTGGGGTAATACCGACACTTTTGTTTATATTAACGATTGCAAAACATTCAGAGTATTCTCGTGCCGTTTGACCTCCACTTTAAAAGACATGGAGTACTACCATTGTATTCTTATTACTTGACAGTTTCATCATGTAAACGCACCGCATCGCGGCGTTCTTATCTGGCACATTACCGCACTTATGTCACGTCCGTAAGATATGTTCTTTATTATGCTAAAAAAAAACTCTTTGTCTAATGTTTCCGTAATTGTTTCAGGTTATTCTTCCCATGAGTGTGGTTGATACGGGCCTTCCGTGGCTTCGGTACCTTCCCCCGCTGCCTTTGAGTCGTCCATTAACGATGCGCGAGAAAGATTCATCACCACGTAAAATGCTGGTAGCAGCCGGAGGATACAGTTCACCAAAACAAGCGGCGGTGTACCCGTTATCGATACGGGTACCACCGGGAGACGACGTTCCTTTCGATTTGTCCCGCAACACGCGATCACCGGGTCCTCATATGTCACCAGCGGGTAGGCCACCGCCCGGTCCTCAAGACGTCGACGATCAACCTTTAGACCTACGAGTCGAGCACAAAAAATGCCGTCGACAACACCTAATCGAAGACGAAAACCGTAACATAATTTCGCCGCCGGGTAGCATCACCAGCGACAAAGAAGACGTTCCTGTTGAAGAGCACAAACTACAAATACCAAACTACCCGGTGCTTTTTCCACCTCAACCGATACATCCGATGATGCTGGAAGCGATGTATCGCACCGACAAAGTACCTAGACTGCCTTTATACCCAAACTCGCCTCCCGGTTACCCTCAACAAAGATACCCATTTTTGAGTCCTACTATGTTAAGTCCACCCGTAACACAAGTTCCTTTCGACATCCTCAGAAACCCAGCTGTGTCACAAGCGAAAGTTTTTGCCGACGCTACCGGAAAAATGAAAGATCGCTACGCTTGCAAATTCTGCGGAAAGGTCTTTCCTAGGTCGGCCAATTTGACTAGGCATTTGCGCACGCACACCGGAGAACAACCCTACAAGTGCAGGTACTGCGAGCGTTCGTTCAGCATTTCGAGTAATCTACAAAGACACGTGCGTAACATCCACAATAAGGAGAAGCCGTTTAAGTGTCCACTGTGCGAACGTTGTTTTGGTCAACAGACTAATTTAGATAGACATTTAAAGAAGCACGAATCCGATGGTCCTACTATTTTGGACGAGCGTAACATGCGTCGGAATTTATCGCGCGGACACGGCGAAGATTCATACTTCGAGGAGATACGCTCGTTTATGGGTAAAGTCACCGACGGGCGTATGCTTTCCCAAATACAAGCACCGAGACCTTTACCGAATTTCTCTTTATCACTGCCGAGTAAGTTCTACGATATACCCAAACAGGAGTCTCCCGAAGACGGTGGTAAAAGAGATTCGTCGTATTTTTCCGAAAAAGACAATTTTTCGTCGCGGTCTTCTACCAGTTCCGATTCGTCGATTAAAGAAGAAAACGGCGAAAATGTACCTCGGCAAGAAGAAGACGAAACGCATCGACGCTTATCGAACGATGTCAACACTTGACTTAACCTGGACGTGGTAGAAGAAACAAAAGGTTTTTGTGATATTTTCTTGCCTCGACCGACTTAGTGATTTTGTTGTAAAATTATTTTAAAAGCCGAAGTTACCGGTAGGTAACCTTAATTTCCTCTTCCTCCTTCTCGAGTTTAAAAACAGTTACCTTTTTTATCTATCGACAACCTGCGACAGCTGTAATCGTTTGAATTAAAAGAAAAAAATGTAAATGGTAATCCATATTTTATATTGCACTGGGAACGGACGTTGATCATCGTTCACAATGTACAAGTTTTTACTTGACCAGCAACGATAGTTATAATTGAATCAACTTTTTCCTTAAATAGCGCTCGACGTAAACTAGTCCGATATCGATCTGAAGAATTTTGTTATTTCGCAATTTATAAAGTTCGATTTTTAATTGATTTACCAACACGTTACAATTCCAACTTATTAATTACGTATGACCTGATTCACACAACATAAATCCATCAGCTTCTTTTTCTCTCTTCGCCACATTCGAGCTCGACGTTTTCGCGACAAAGATTATTAATAAACAAAATTAACAACTTGCTCCATATCTTACGTTTAATTACCCGAAGAATTATACAAATTAGTCTCGGGCGTCAGTTAGATATGATTAATTAATTTAAAACGTAATAATAATAAAATAAAAACTTTCCTAAACAGGAAATTTATAATATCTTTTTGAATTATCTAAGTTGGCCATTAAAAGGTTAACAAAAAAAACAAAGACAAAATCTCGGTTAACTTGGTTTTAGATTTTGTTTACAAACGCTTTAGAACAATAAATCAAAAGTGCTTTTTTATTATTGTTTTGTTTATGGTAACTAAGTTTTTTGTTTACTTATTGTTCTAAACATTCATTTACTTTCGTATTCTTTAGTTAGTTAGGTATCAAAAAGGCTTTGGATTTACTTTTTTTCTATTTTCAATCTACTCTTTTTTTATTATTCTTTCGAGCTTTTAACACTCTTATGTTCTTGTTCTTACCGTTTTCTTACTCTTAAGTTTACAGCTTTGTATATTTTATTTGTTATTATTTTCGGTTACGGTTTCTGTCTCTTCTTATTCTTTCTTACTTTATACTTTCAACCACTTAACGTCGCTATTAAGATTTTTACAAAAAAATGCCAGTTTTTTTCTTCCGCTTTTTATGTTTTTTTTGCTTTTTGTTTAAATTATTTCTTATCTTAACAAAAATATTTTAATACTCATTTGCTTCTTTTAACTTATTTTGCTGATCTTACTTTTTTATTTTTGTGTTTTATTCATTTCCTATTATTTAACAAACATTTTTGTTTTTTTTTTGTTAGTTATTTTTGTTTAATTCTTTTATATATTTCAGTAGTCATAATTGAAAAAAAATCATTTTGTCTACCTTGATTTTATGTTTATTTTTAACTTGTTTCATGCCTTTCTTTTTAACTTCATTTTTGGTGATTTGGTTTTCTTGGTTTTTTATTTTCTTTCTTTATGTTTATTTTTATAAATATTTTTTGTTTAATTCTCTTATATATCATCAAAAATTAAAACAAAAAACAAAACAAAACCTTGACTACCTTGATTTTGTATTATGCAATTTATTTTATTCCTGCTGTTTTGTGCCTTTCTTTTTAACTTCATTTTTGGTGATTTGGTTTTCTTGGTTTTTTAGTTTCTTTCTTTATGTTTATTTTTATAAATATTTTTTGTTTAATTCTCTTATATATCATCAAAAATTAAAAAAAAACAAAACAAAACCTTGACTACCTTGATTTTGTATTATGCAATTTATTTTTTTCCTGCCGTTTCGTGCCTTTCTTTTTAACTTCATTTTTGGTGATTTGGTTTTTTATTTTCTTTTTTTATTTTATTTTTATAAATATTTTCTGTTTAATTTTCTTATATATAATCAAATATTAAAAAAAAAAAACAAAACAAAACCTTGGCTACCTTGATTTTGTATTGTGCATTATTTTTTCCCTGCTGTTTCGTGTCTTTCTTTTTAACTTCATTTTTGGTGATTTGGTTTTTGATTTTTTTTACTTTATTTCATTTTTATAAATATTTTCTGTTTAATTCTGTTATATATTTGAACGTCATCAAAAATTTAAAAAAAAACATGTTTATTTTTAACTTGTTTCGTGCCTTTCTTTTTAACTTCATTTTTGGTGTTTTGGTCTTCTTGGTTTTTTATTTTCTTTATTTATGCTGATTTTTATAAATATTTTCTATTTAATTCTCTTATATATCAAATTTTAAAAAAACAAAACAAAACCTCAGACACCTCGATTTTGTATTATGCAATTTATTTCTTTCTACTGTTTCTTACCTTTCTTTTTAACTTCATTTTTGGTGATTTGGTTTTCTATGTTTTTTGTTTTCTTTTTTGTCTTTGTTTTGATTTTTTACTAACATTTTCACTTTTTTCTATACGTATACCTATTTTGTTATTTTTATTTTATGTTTAATATTCTTACTTTTCAATTTATATAACAAAATCTAATTTTTAGCTCAAAAATATTAGAAAATTGGCCAACTTGATTGTTTTGTTTCTCTAATGCCTTTTTTGCCGACTTTTAGTTTAAGTGTTTTGTTTTTATTCTATTCTAATTTTTCTTTAATTACTGTAAACATATTCTAACCATGATTCTTATTTTTGATTATTTTAAATTTCTTGCTTTTCTTTGTTTTTTTTACATTTACATTTTATTCTTGTTTATTTATTTTACTCTACTTTGTTTTAAATCCTTCTTTTTCGTTTACTTTTATTATGTGATTCTTTCTCTCTTTTCTTTAATTTATGTTTATTGTCTACTATACTTTTTCTTTCCTTTTTTCTAATAAATTAAATCCCTTTTCTCCTATCTTCTTCAACATCTTTAAACTATACATTTACTGTTGTTTTTTATTCTCTTTTCTGCGTCTATTTTTATTTTCTTTTCTCTCCATTTAGTATTTAATTTTTTGTTTCCATTTTAGCTTCAAAAATTTTTTGTTGTGTGAAAGTATGTCAGACGCATTTTAGATCGATTCCGACTATAAAATCCTTTGATGTTGCGCTTTTCTTTTCTATCGATTGAGTAAACCAGAAAAGGCGATCGAACTGCGTATTATAATTGTGGCAAAAACCATCTAAGGAAAACATCCAATTAGGATTGTTTTATTATTTTCAATAACGCCTCGAGTATTAATGCAGATGACCGGATGTGGGTGTTTTCTAAATGACCGTGCAAAGAACTCGGGAAACGCATAAAACCACCTTAACGGTGATTTACTCGCACCGACATTTGATCACTCTTATTTTTATTTCAGTTTGTGTCTTTACAACGCAGAACAATTAATAAATGAAGAAAGAGTAGTCCTTGAAATTTACACTATTTCTTAAATTACTAATTACTTATTGTTACACATAAAATACGCCCTCTTTCACTTTCTAACTTCTTTAGTTGCACGTTAGTAAACAAGCTTCATGGTCAAATTTTCTTGCAAAAAGAAGACGATCGTCTTTCGTTGATAAAAAGCAACGTCAATTTAGACACTATCTTGATTCCCAGCTGCAATACTTGTAGAATTTAATCTGAAACTACTTTGCGTTAAGAATACGTCTTAAGATGATAGATAAAAAAGCGTACTAAGAAGAATGCTCAATTACAAAACAAACTAAAACGAAAAAAAGGAGTAGAACGAGAAGATGGTTGCCGAAACGTAACTTCAACCTAGCGTGATCGTGTCAATTTTTTCTCTTCTTCTTTTAAATAGAAATCGTTTTGTGATGCAAATGTAAACCATAAGGAAACACGGCTATCTCACATTCACGCCTACTAGATTTGTTGAAATATATTTATATAAATGGCCGACATTGGCCGGTTTAAAGCGTTCCGATTTATGTTTATTGCTAAGATATTTTTTTTGTACTTTATATTGCAATTGTCTGTTACAATTACACTGAAAGCTTAATCGATTGTTATGTTTGTGCAATACTCATTTTTTTTTTCGACGCAAAGATAACTGCGATTTTTCTTTTTTGTATAATTTTGGTGATCTCGACGAGTCAAATCAGTATTTTGTAAATGTAACAGGCTTGAAATTGTTCCTCCAGAGATTTTTGTGTATTTTTATTTTGCACTTAGTTCTGTATGTTTCTTGCACTTCGACTAACAGTACCAAATAAGGATTTTGACTAATTTTTGACAGGAACTATTTTAGCTCATGTTTTTTATATGTGTTCCTATTGATTAAGTTAAGTGCAATTTTTTTTATTCTTTTGTTACCATAGGCGTAATTAACCAAAATTTTGTTTTTAGTCAATCGTGGTTACCAACCCTTGCGTTTTTGTTTCATTAGTCAAAATATGTACATTTTTGTAAATTGTACTGTAATGGTGTTATGTATATTTTTTTGTATTATAGTGTACAATGTAAGCAATTTTTTGTATGAAATAAAGAATTAAATGTTAAGGCCAAAAAAATATTGTTTTTTATTCAAGATTCCTGGCAAGGGAATCATATCGTAAGAAAGTGTATCACCTTGAATAGAATACGGTGGCCGAAGAAATCAAATATAAAACGACCGCGCCTTCTCTTTATTAGTAAATACGTTAGAAAAAGATGGAACGATAGTAAATGTGCCAATTTCCTCTTGGGAAACGCCATAAGATATCCGAGTGTCATATGAAATGACAGTCGCTTGCAAAATGATGTGGCGTCTCATGGCAAGCAAAAAAAACACCGATCTTATTTCCCGCCAGGCATGAATCCTTGAAAAAGGATATATTACTACAGATTTCGTCCATTAGCAGCAAAACGTAATATAGTAATAGCACGTGCAACCTTCACGAAAAACATATTAATGAAAGCACGTAAATAATCGAAAAAAGCACCACCCTGTATAACAATTATTACTATTACTACATCTTTTTTTTTTAATTATCGTTTCAAAAGGAGAAAAGGCGTGTTCGGAAAGTTGATTAAGCGAGCAAAAAAAAATCTCGATTATTGCGTTAATTCTCTCGTCACGCTCGTTTTTCTTTTTACAAGAAGTCGATTACAATTAAAAATGACATTAATTTCGCGTGCGTGCCTAAACAATTTATTTAGTTTCATTCCTGTGGCATTAATTCTGTTGATTGAAGCGAAAAAAAATTTAACGAAATAATTTACGAGAACAGATTCGTAACGAGTTAAGTGGGCGAGTTTAACGTGCGAGTAGAATGAAAACCCGCAAAACTGTGTCTAATTTTAGTACGATCGTTTGTTTTTGATTTTTATTACATTAAGTGAAGTAAAAAATTGTCATTGTTCATAATTTTTATTTTTGTTTAAAGCTCGACTTTACCGTCATGTGCATACTTAGGTCTTCTCCAACGTCATAATGCTTCAGTAACTATTAATGCCATTAGTGTCCACCCGAAAAAAATTAAAATCGTGTGGAGTTTCCCGTGACCAAACTAATAATATGCAAATAAGATCTAATTAGCAGTTTATAGTGTCTTAGTGCAAAGCAGTCTTACCGTAGTTTTTTTTAAAGAAAGTTTTTAGTGGTTATCTAAGACCTTTTTATGGTTATGTTAAAATTTTTTTAAATTGGCGTGTCAACTTAAAGCTGATCTTTTTTTCGCCGCTTCTTCTCAAAACAAAACTGTAACATCGGTCAAAATAAAATACAAAATATCAAACAAATAGACCAAAAGCATTAAATGAATATTTTTAAAATTGTAAAACCGGATACTGGAAGTAGCGATTAAAGATCAGTTTCAGAAACAATATTTATTACGATAGAATACAAACAGTGGCGTTTGAAACAATTTATATAATCGCAGAAATCATACCGATATCCGTACAAATAAAACTAGAAGTTAAAAGTATAAAAAAAAAGAACCAAAAAGACAATTCCAAACACATTTTAAATGTGATCAGAGAAAGTTGTCAGATCAACAACATAAACACTGAAAAAAATACAACCAAAATTAGAAAATCACAAGACAAATGCATATAAGTATATTGCAAAAAACGCAATTTTTGATTGCTAAAAATGACAGGAAAAGCAAACACAATAAACCCAGAAAATTTAATAAAGTATTTTCCAGAAATAACGAAGACGGAAGAAAAAAAGAACGAAAACGATTTCACCAAAGAAATAAAAAAAACAGCTAAGCTTAAAGTTTATACCAACCAAATTTAAAATTGTTTTTTGGTCCTTCGAGCGAAGTAATGTTGAAAGTAATGGCATCTATTGGAACGCACATCAAAACCTGGAACACAGGATCGCCAATATGTCAGTACGCCACTGCTTATTAAAAATATTGTATGTTCTTGTGTAGTTAACAGTACTTCTAGTTGTGTTTGCGTTGGTGGTGTCTATGATGTGCTAAAGCTTTGCACTGGGTTCCTTCAGACGTTGATGTAATTCCTTCGCAAAGATCTTCAAACTTTGTTTACTGCTGATATCCTCTTTGCATCAGTATTAAATCTGGTTGCAAATATAGTATTGAATGTTCTGCGCAAATATTATTAGGCTTATATAACAGTACTAATATGAAACAGTTTATATTAATAATGTTTTGCTTGGGAATACGTTTGGGGTGGTTGCCCCGAATGATGAAAGATCTTTTGAGTCTTTTTTTGTGCAGTTAATTTATATTCTAGATCCGTTGGCAGTGGAATTAAGTTTGTTTTAAAAAGATTCTCATCAGCTTTCTTGGCCGTGGTGACTCGCACCTTGTTATCGTTGCCAAGACGCGCCTGAGTTATTCGAGCTAATAGTCATCGGCTGGGGTTGATGTTATCTCCTTTTATAAGCCCTTTTTAAGATTATCTTGGTTTATCTGCCATTTGTAACCGACTTAAGCATTGTGAAGAACAAGATTGTCAAAAGTCATTCTTCATTTTTTGAACTACACACATAGAAAGGATGTTTTAATTTAAACTGATAATATTTGACTTAAAACAATTATTGTTTTCTATATAAGCAAGAATATATTTTCTTAAATGAAAACTAGTTTTTTTTTGGTATTATTTCTTTAACTGAAATAAAATGTATTTGTTTCAAATGATAATTATATTAATACCAAAGCCTTCTCTAAGTTTATTTCAAAACTATTAAAATCTTGTTTCAACAACTAATAACGTAATATTAATTGTGCCATTCTTTCAAAGTAAGAATATACACACTTAGTCTAAGAACTACTTCTTCTTCACCTAAGAATATTATTTGTTTAATTTCAAATAAATTGTACTGTTCTTTCTAAATAATGTTTTCTTTATTGAGATATAATATAATCTTCAGTTCATAATACCATCCATTCATAATAATCCTACTTTCACACGTTTTTTAAAGACACGCACCCCCAACCAGTCCACAGTTGTTCCATCTTTTTCTATAAAATGTAAAGAAAACAGAAGCAGTAGGTTCCACAAAAACACAAAAACCATATACATATGTAAACAGAAGATTTTAATTATGTTTGAACAGAAGTTTGTTGGACTTAAAGCAAAGATAATGCTTGCAGTTGTTACTCAAGCAAAGAAGCCGGCCCGCGCATGCACTTTACAATGTACTTAATCAAATAAATGTATTATTTGAATTAAATATCGAAATTTTAATAGAAAAAAATATCTTTTTCTTCAAAATAAATGCATTAGATTACATCAAATAAAACATACTGAATTAAGTCAAGAAACTATTTCTTCGCTTAAATAATGCTGATTTCTTTTAAAGATAGGCATGATATTAGTTTAAATATACTAATTATTACATTTAAAATCTTAATTCATTTTATACAAAAACTTAACAGAATTGATTGAATAATATTTTTTTAAATTAAATAAATACATCAAGAAAATATTATTCTTTTCGGAAATGAAGTGAATGTTTTAAAATAAAAATAAAATTTTCAAACAAATAACCAGACGCTTAAAGGAAAACAATATTTTCAAGCATATTTCGTTTCTTCAATTAAGAAATCATTTCTATGTGTGTACTTTTCATCTGGATGATAAATTGCTTGTGATGAAGATAATTACTAGATTTGGATATAAAATCTTCATGTCTTCTTGTTTACATAACCGTTCCACTGGAGTGTGTGGTTTCCTATTTTGATGGATGCAGCCCTCGAGATATAGCATCTGCCGAGTTGTCTTCGGAGCACACGTAGTTCCAGATCTAGTTTCTGAGGTTTCTGCAACTTTGTTGGCGACAAATGTTTTCCATCTTGAAAAATTGAAAGACGATCACTGAGTAGTAGATAGAGACTTTGGAAAAGACTAAGGCGGTGGTTGCTCTCTTCATTAACTTAGCAAGTAATACGACTGCACATAGTTCTAGTTGCGATAATCTTGCTGGAACAACCTTTGATTTTGCTACCAGCAGCGTTATCAGTGTTTCTTGTGTTATGTTGATTGTTTTTGCATATATCACTGCTTTGTAAGCCATTTCTAATGCATCGCAAAAGTCATGAAGTTTGAAGAATATTTTAGTTTTTGTAAATTTAATTCGTCTAGGAATTTTAACATCTTCGACGGGTTTTAGGAGATCAGTCCATTTTGCTGCTACGTTCTCTGGTCTCAGTCCAGTTTGGCATTGATAATTATAGGTGACCACCATCTTAGAAAGGCAAAGAGTTTGGCTACTTCTACTAGGATGTTCCGTTTTGTGATTTTGAGTTCGTTGTCAGAAGCAACTTTGAAGCGGAAGATGTCGTCAAATTGAGTCTAATGTATCCCAAAATACTTTCTTCAGTTATTTCTAGTGTTGTTTGGTCTCTGCTTCCTTCAGGGATTGTTTGTACAAGCTTTTTGTTCTTAGCATACGACTTGCAAAGAGTAAATCCTGCAGATTTTAGTCATTGTATAAACGGTATTTGTTGATTTTTCGTTTCTTTTAATGAATCTGCACCGGAAAGAAGACGTTTTGTACTACGTGGGCTGTATTTGGAAATTCTTCACCATTGTCAAATGCTAATTGTTGAAGAGTTTTTATTGCTAGGTATAGTGCGGCTGCAGTCCCATAGGTTACTATTGTTGAGATGTATTCTTAAATGAGATGACCTGTATTGAATCTCCAAAGTATTCGATGCTATTTGTTATCTTATTTGGCGGTACATCTTCTCGATGTCTGCAGTAAAAGCGATGTAGTGCTTTTTTCATCGAAGAAGAATGTCAGAAAGGATTTGTTAAAATCTTGGCCCCACAAACATAGTTTCGTTTAAACTAACATTAGTGGATGTCTTGCATGAAGCATTGAAATCTTTCCGGATCACTAGTTGGTGAGGAATGTAATATTTTGCTTCTTTGTTTTCGGGTAATGTCTTCTTCATACGATTAAGAGTGAGATATTCTTGCAGAAAATTATTGTATTCATTTCTTAATTGAGGATCTTTTTCTAACAGTTTCTCTAGTTGCAGTAATCTTGCAATTGCTCGATTTCTTGAATTTCCGAGAGGTTTTATTCGGGTTTAAATGAAATGCTAACTGTCTATGTACCATCTTCACTTCTCTTGGCCGTTTCTCTGAAGTAGTCTTCAATATTTAGTCATTTTGAAAAATGATGCGTTGTGTAGAAACTTCTTCGGTTTCTCAAAATTTGGTTAATTTGCTTGTCTTCTTGAAATCGACTGATTATATTAAATACTTGGATTTGTTGTTATGAGACTGGTTGTGTATTACCTGATAGTATCCATCCTTTTATTGTTTTTGCCAAAGTAGACCGTTTTCTGGATTCCTTGTTAAATAATTTTTCCAAATTCTTCAGCACTTATAATTGCCTCGATGAGTCCTGGTATATCAAATGTAGGATCCGCTATGATGCGATTGTTCCATTGTTCTAAGTTTTGAAATTCGATTTTTTTAAGACAAGTTGGTTTGAGTTTCGATAGTACCAGAAACTCTATGTGGGGAAACGTGGTTGGATCTTCGCAAATATTTTCCATAACGTTGTTTTTGGTTCTTTTCCTAAATCGGTAACTTCAGCTTTAATTTTTTGTCTTGGTAGTCCTAGACGCTGACTGATTATTTTATTATTAATGATGCTTGGGATCCTGGATCAATTAGTACTCGAAAATATTTTAGTGTTCTGGGCGCAGTTGTTGCTTGGATTAATGCCGTAGCAAGTAGAGTTATGCTGCTTGGTTGATTTCGTATGTGATTGATTGCAGCAGAGATTTGTGGACGTGTAACGCTTTTTTGCTGAATGGCTGTAAGTTTGGTGTTGGTTTTTGCTAGTGTGAAAGTTTTATGTTGTCAGTCTATACGGGTATGACATGAACCACCTCAGTGTTAACCTGTAATATCTTTGTTCAGATGAGTGATATATGCAGTTTACCCACATTTGCTTATTGTTTACTAAATGAATTCTTTCGGTTATAGGCAGTGCTCTAAATTTCTTACAATACCACAGCTCTTGTAATCTTAATTACATCAAGAACAATAAATGTATTGATAGTGGATTTCTTGAAAACTGCATTGATTAGTAGTCGCTGGGGGTCAAAGTAGGAGCGTTCTCGTGGCGACCCCTGTCAGATCTTTAATCTGCGAATCCTACTACTCACCTTAACCAAACAGCGTTACTATGCCTACCAGCACAGTGCATCAGTGTCACCCCAAAGGGCCCTTTCCAGGGCTGGCACTGACTGTCATCTCTGCTAACGTCGAGGGGCTCACAGGAGCCAAACAAGACATTATGGCAAAAATCTGCACAGACCACAAATGTCATGTGCTCTGTCTGCAAGAGACCCACCAAGGCCAAAACAACAACCGCCCACGGATCCCTGGTATGAAGCTAATATTAGAGTGCCAGCACGAGAAATACGGTAGCGCCATCTTCACGAAGAGCGATCTCATCGTCAAGACGGCCAACATGTCTCAAGCCAACAACATCGAAATCCTGACAGTGGAACTGGACAGCATCTCTATCACCTCGGTCTATAAGCCACCCGGGGAACGGTTTGACAGATGGAAATGGCGACTTGGTTGAGACGTGGAGCGATGCAAACCACCTCAGTCTAATCCACGACCCCAAACTCCCGAAGTCCTTCAGTTCTAGATGGAAACGGGGGTACAACCCAGACCTAGCCTTCGTAAGCAACAACATCGCTGACCTCTGCAGCAAAGCCGTGCTGGAACCCATACCACACACACAGCACAGGCCGATATCCATTAGCGCATCACCAGCAGTCACACCAATCACGGCCCCATTCCGCCGCCGTTTCAACTTCAAAAAAGCAGACTGGACAGGATTTGCAGAGGACCTGGACACAAAAGTGGCAAACATCGAACCGTCACAGACCAACTATAACCTGTTCGTTGATGCCGTACTACTGCATCCAGAAAGAACATACCACGAGGATGTAGAACCAGCTACGTGCCAGGACTCTCCCATGAGATGATAGACGAATATCAGAAGTACCAACAGCTATTCCAAGCAAAGCCGTTCTCGGATAGCACCATTGCATCTGGTACAGAACTAGCACTAAAGATACAGGAAGAAAGACAGAAGTCATGGCAAAACATGATTGAAAGTGTGGACATGACCCACAGCAGTAGGAAAGCCTGGCTCACCATCAAGAAGCTAAGCTACGACCCCAAAAAGGCTGAACAACACCATAATGTCACTGCAAACCAGGTTGCAAGCCAACTCCTTCTAAACGGGAAAGCACCAACTAAACAACCTAAGATGAGGATCAAGCGACAACCTGGCAAAGAAAACAACAGCTTCAATACCACCTTCACCATGGAAGAGCTCAACATCTGTATTAAGAACCTGAAAAATGGTAAAGCGGCTGGAATGGACGACATTTGCTCAGAACAAATAAAACACTTCGGACCAAGGACAAGAGAGTGGATATTAGAGCTGTTTAAGAACTGCTCTTCTTCATATAACATCCCGAAGCTATGGCGGCAGGCACGCGTCATTGCCCTTCTAAAACCGGGCAAAGACGCCTCGGAGCCCAAAAACGTCACACCAACAACACTTCTCTGCCACCTCCACAAACTCTATGAACGTCTCATCCTGAACCATCTGTCTCCCCTGATCGAAGAACACCTAATCCCAGAACAAGCTGGCTTCCGCCCGGGCAAATCCTGCACGGGACAGACACTCAACCTCACCCAACACATAGAAGATGGTTTTGAAAAAGGGAAAATCACAGGCGCAGTATTTGTAGATCTCTCAGCTGCATACGATACTGTGAACGATAGGATGCTCCTCTCAAAGATCTACGACATGACACACGACTACCACCTAGTGCAAGTCATCCAATCGCTATTGGAAAACAGACGATTCTATGTAGAACTCTGCAAGCAGAAGAGCCGCTGGAGACGGCAACAGAACGGCCTCCCTCAGTGAAGTGTGCTAGCACCGACCCTCTTCAATATCTACACCAACGATCAGCCCATCCACCCTAATTGCAGGAGTTTCTTATATGCTGACGATCTGTGCGTCACAGCACAGGAGAAAGAGTTCACCACCATCGAGAGAGTCCTTACATCTGCTCTATCGAACCTCTCAACCTACTACAGCAAGAACTACCTGAGACCAAATCCGACCAAACACAGGTAATTGCTTTCCATCTGCGCCATCGGGAAGCAAATCGGAAGTTACGCATCACCTGGAATGGTACAGAAATAGAACACCACCAGAACCCAGTGTACCTCGGAGTCGTCCTCGACCGGACCCTGACTTATAGGGCCCACGTGGAAAAGACGAAAGGGAAAGTCAGCGCTCGGAACAATATCCTCAGAAAACTGGCCAACACCAAGTGGGGCGCCAACCCAACAACCCTTCGCTCTACTGCACTCGCACTCTGCTACTCCACAGCAGAATTTGCGTGCCCAGTTTGGGAGCGGTCATCTCATGCCAAAAAACTCGACCCGGTGCTCAACGAGAGCTGTCGCTACATCACGGGATGCCTGAAACCGACACCCATCAACAGCCTCTACCTATTAGCCGGTATTGCTCCACCAGACATAAGAAGAAATGTAGCGAGTAGGCGGGAAAAACTGAGGCAACTAGAGGACCCCAGACATCCATTGTACGGCCATACCAACGTCGACAAACGCCTAAAATCCTGAAAAAGCTTCATACCCGAGAAACCCTGACTCAACAGCTAAAGCAGCGAGGTTGGATTCATGGCGCGAACGCGTTAAAAACACCGACGCAATCGACGGTACCAGCCTAGAAGTGGGAGAACACCTACCCGCTGGCGGTGATCTGGACTGGACTACGTGGAAAAGCCTAAACCGCCTACGCACTAGAACTGGCAGATCCAAAGTCAACATGACCAAGTGGGGGTACTCTAGCGACAGCGATTTATGCGACTGCGGGGAAAGACAGACCATGGAACATCTTCCGATCTGCCGACTCCTCGACGAAAAATGCACCATGGAGGACCTCACCGCAGCCACCGACAGGGCCATAGCCTGTGCCCGCCACTGGAAGGACATATGAAACTTTTGGTTTAAGGACTCGAGAAGAAGAAGTAGTCGCTGGCTTGTTTTTGTTATCGAAAAGAGCTTCTAAAGATTGAAATTGAAAATCTTTTTAAAAATACCATAAAATCTTGAGAGTTTTGGAGTTCATGGGGTTTTTTGAGAGATTGTTTATACAGTTTGTTTTTTTTAAGTGCCCATTTACAAACGATGATGCGAGTAGTTGATAAGCGACTGGAAATGTAGGCCGAAGTTTTGCGCGATGCTGAGTCTTTGCTGTTGGAATAAATTCTTTATATTTCTTGGCCCAGTTGTTCTTGTTGGCCAGCGAGTGTAACTATTGTTTCTATTTCCATATTGGTGCTTGTTTCTTTTCCTTTCGAAGAACCAAGATTTCTAACCATATTAAGTTTGAACCATTTTGTTTTTAAATATAATTCCTTATAACTTTGAAATAGGTGGTGAACCCAGAAAGTGATTAATAAAATAATAATTTGTTTAAATATAACCTCAAAGTACTACACACCAATTGTATGTGAAATGGACACGTTTAATTTGGACAGATTAAAATATGACATCAATGGAAAACCACATTATGTTCCCTGGAAATTCAAGTTATTTATTTTTCATTATACATGAAAAACTTGTCAGAATATGTATTGGGTGAAATTGAAAAACCAGATAAAACTAGTGTCGGTTATGGGCCAAAAAAGATATTGAAGCTCAAACAATTATTGGTTTAAATTTTGACGAAAGAATTGTTTTAAAAGTTTCAACTTGTAAGTCTGCAATAAAATAATAAATAGATTAGAAAGACTTTATGGCAAGAAAAGTGAAAAATATACTAAAATATTACAACAACAATTTTTCAGTTAATTGATGAACTAGGACAAGATTTACGGTCAACTGGAGAAAAAGTCGACGATAGCAAATATTAAATTTTCTACTTACAAAGTTTGATCATTTTAATGCACCATGGGAGTGAATAGCTAAAGCTAGATTGATCTCAGAATTTAGGTGATCGTGTAACGCACTAACTGTGAAGGTGTAAAAAAACATCAATCAAATAGATTGTCGACTCACTTGTTTGGCTAGCTCAAGTCGGAGATGGTCGTAGGTCAAGTTGTTGGTACTCAACATCGTCTGGAAAGTTGGTGCCCTGTGCCACCTTCCCTTGCAAGTAAAAAAAAACAAAAGAAATAAAGTTTGGACCGAAGAGAACCTTGTTTAACCTTGTTCGCGCACATTTTCTTTACAGTAATCTCACCGGACCGAATGACGTCAGACGTGCAAGCAAGATAAAAATTTGGTTTAATTAACCACTCTAATCACGTAACGTGCGCAACGTACTTCCGAATCTTCTTACAAAAAAATTATAGAATCAAAATAGAAATTTAAATAGACATAGAACAGTAATATTAATTCTAATCTTATCGATATGTAATATTAATTTAATATTATATATAAATGATATCAAAGAGTAATAGTAATTTAAATGACATACAAAGGTGGGATATTTCCCAATTACGTTATCGCTGACCTCATAGCAAACGATTAACACTTGAAATATTAATGTTCTGAATAATCAAAAATTACTTGTAGCGAACCCCGATCAAACTACTGGAGTACGATTCCGCGACCTTATTCTATTGTTTGGCCCCGCTTGGCTTATAAATACCTTAAAATACAATAGAAAAAAGATCATTATACTACGTCGAGATGGGTTACTCCGCCTCACACGCGACTAATATGATTCAGACGAGCTAAAAAATTATTGGTAACACGTATGGATAAAATTCATAACCAACCTTAGTTAGATCTTCGTTATAAATATACAAAAATTAACATCGAGCAGGCTTTTTAGAAGTTTATATGTTCTGCATCGAGAGAAATTTCCCTTGTCATAAGGTAGATGTGGATGGATACAAATTTTACCCCTTGAGTGTTGTTTTCAACTTCCTACTAGCACTGAAGTTAACGCAAGAATGGCGTTTAAGCACCTCCGAATTTCAAGGTTAAGCTTACAGCCCAAAACCTTACTAACCATTTCGATATCTACCCCTACGCGACTACGAGTGAAAAGTTGCCTATTTGACAATCAGAATTGTAGTAAAACGTATTTAAAATTGTTTATCTTGCTTTTAAGTTTTAGCAACAGTCGTCTAATCTTGAAGTTTGGTTTTAGGGCTGGTTATCGCGTTAATGATTAATTTTTGGTTTCTTGACGTTTCGGTTGTCATATCGTGACCTTCAAAAGATTTCTGTAACTTTTTTGTTTACCCTTAGGTTTGTGTATTTATACTAATTGCTCGTTCCTCTTTACTGAGCTGTCGCCGAAAAAATGCTTCCAAGTAGTATTAAACTTGTTGCCATCTTTCTGTATCTTTATCGCTTCCCTGTAGATTATTGGTAAAAAATGTTTGACTCTGACAGGTGTTTTCTGGTTCCGTCAAAGTCGATTTCATGCCCTGTGGTCGCCGATCTCATGCTATTCCTACTTGTGTCTGCTATGTGTTCGTTCAACCTGGTGTTGATCTTCCGTCCGGTCTGTTCTTTGTATTTTCTCCCACAGAAGCAGAGATCTTGAAGTTTCCTCCTGGGTTCTTTGGCTTTTGGGAACATAACTGACATCTTTTTTTTTAGCACTGAAAACCACCTTCACTTCAATTTTCTTAAAAAGTCTTCTTATTTTGTCCGTGCATCCGTGAATGTATGGTAGAAATGCTGTTGTTTTGGTATCTTCTTGTTTTGGTCTCTCCGTCAGTTCTCTTTAGATCGCGTTGAGAATATCCCTCCTGTGGTATCTATTTATCAGTAGTAGTAGATGTTTTATTGTCTCTTCCAAAAATTCTGGAAGAGCTCTAGTTTTTGCATCGGATGGTAGTGTGATTGCGCGTCCGTGTGTATTGCTCCCGTTCTTTTTCGTCTCCATGGTGAATTCAATTGAAAAACTATAAATTTTTCTGAATATAGCGGAAAACAAATTTCGACGAGAAGTAAAAGTCTTGATGTCATATAATAGAACAGAAATTAAATGTCAAAAGCAAGTACATCTTACACACCTCAACCGACGGAAGAATTGAAAGAAAAATGCGTACAATGGTGGAAGCAGCACTATCAGAAATTTATGCCAAGGATCGTAAACAATCATTGTGAGCTGAAGCTTTGAACTATTCACTTTTAACAAATAAATCAAACTAGAACTAGTAATGCTGTGCAGATTTGTAGTTTCGAGTAAATTTAAAATCCATGAAAAGTTTTGGATGAAAATGCTACATGCTGATAACTGATCATCAACATCAGAAACTTGATAACAAAAGCAAAAAGGTATTTTTATTGGTTATGATTTGAAAGAACATGGTTATAGAGTTTATTTATTTAACAAAAGAAAGTATGTTACGTACGAAATTTTCATTACGGAAGACCCTGTATATTGAATTGAAATTAGATTCCGGTTTTGACGCCCTCTACCGATCTTTTCTCGTGACTGTCATTTTACGACAAAATTGCGAAGCTGTCAATTGCCTAAAATGGTCTGGACGTCTTAAGTAATTTTGCAAGTGCCATCCGTAATAATGGGAATCAAATTGTAATTACATTACGTTCATAAAATATTTGAGTCGTCACAGACCGTTTTCCACCCGCTTTGAGCACATGTACGTTTCGATAAAGAAATGATGAAGATTAATTATTATTAAGAAATACCGTTACCGAACACGTACGCTTTTAGAAGGCGTTTTCTCCGCCACGAAAACGAGGTCTCGACAAGCCTTACCGTGGGAGATGTTACTGCATGTATACTAGTCGATTGTGTTATCAGCCACCTGTGCTAAATTGTTACCTACAGTATACGATACAACGGGTTTTTATATAACATTTAATGATTTATTAATACTATTTTTTTAGCTTCTTGTTTTGTGTGAGCTAGTGTGTGATCCGATTTGTTTTTCAGTAATTATTACAGGCCGCTGGCGGGAAAACGTTTTCTCCGCAGAAGTGGAAACTGGATTTTGGGGTGAGTTATTCGTTTAACTTTTATATCGTGATCACGAAAGTTATTCACCGAATTGTAATTAATGTTAAAGACCGTAATTACGTTATCGCTTATATACCAATAAGGTAATCTTAATCATTACTTAACTGTATTGCATGCTGTGAGGGAAAAACATATTTATTCTGATACTTTCGGTGCTGTCCATTTCGACATAATTTCAACGTGTAGTGTGTGTTGCCGATACTGCGGGCATTCATGTATGAGAACTTCGATATAATCTAGTAAATCTTATGTATTACGAAATCAAAGTTTTCTCTGCTTGTTAATGAAAATTGTTAGTCATGCTAGTATTTAAGGTTTGCGCATTTACCGTATAGTTGTCAATTTACTGCGCTACTAAAGCAAAACTGTGATATTTGTTAATTCTACGTGGAAACCATTCGAGCATCGATAGATAAAGAAATTTCGTATATTCTTATTAGTATCCAACGTTAATACATTAAAGTGATTATAATTGTTAATCTCTCTTGTTATTTTTCTTTCTCCTGTGATTATCGTTATCTATTAACTAATTTTGGCTACTCGAACATCAGAGTAATAAGGATTACAAACCTCAGATTGAGTTACAAGTTTGGATCGTCTGTCGTGATCGAGGCAGAAGTGTTATCTTGGATCAGATCTGGCGCCCTTAAGCATACTTTCTGTGTACCTCCCCTACCTCCGACTGTGTGAGTTGGCCGTGCAAGGTTCGTAAGGCATAAATCTTGTAACAAAATTTGGCGCCCAACGTGGGGCTCGATTTTTCTTATATTGGATTGCTCATTCTTTATAATTCTTTTTGCTATTTTCTTTAATTGTGATTAGCGTAGGATTACTATCATTCATAGGTAGTTTATATTGTTGACTTTCTCCCGATTTAGTGTGTGCGATCATAATTTTCTCTAGCTTTTTTTTAATTCTTTTATCCTCCCTTAGTTTTACGTGGGTTCGATTTACTCTGCTTTACTTATTTAGTTATTGCTGCTAGACTTGACGTCTGAGTTACTTCACTAACGTTTACTTTTTTTTATTTTAGTGCTGCAGTTTGACTGTAGATTAGCACTTTGCTTACGTTTCTTTTAATCGGACCTTCGCTTTGATTTTTGGATTAACTCGACTACGTCGATTAATTTTTTTTCTTATTGGATTAATTACTTGGTAGCGATATTACTTATACTTACTGTTATTTTGAGTTCTTGTCGGACACGTGGTGGCAGATTTCTGCGGTAGTTGACTGCTTTGGTTAGTTTCTTGTTTACTTGTTATTGTTTTAGCTATGTATTCTTCAGATGAAGAACCACCATTTCTTACTTCTTCGGACTCTGATTCCAAAACGAACTTAGGAAATTGGAATGTTACTTTTTCGGGTGAAGATCGTTCTTTGCTCATGGAATTTCTTCTGCGGATTGACGAATTGTGTATGTCTCGTGGTGTTTTACAACATCAACTTTTCCTCTCAGCTTTCGAGGTTTTGTCTGGCAAAGCTCTTCTTTCTTTTAGGACAAACCGAACTTCTTTGCGTTCTTGGAAGGATGTTACTACTCTATTGAAAACTGAATTTTTACCGTTAGACTACGATGAACGTCTACTAGATACTATTCGGAACCGTAGGATGGAACCTACCGAATCGATTGGGATGTATGTTGCTACTATCCGGTATCTTTTTATGCAGTTGTTAGAACCAGTCTCGGAGAAGACACAACTTAAAATCATACGTCGCAATATGACTTCATTTTATCAATCTCAATTCGCACTAATCGATATTATATCTTTTTCGCAATTGACATCCTTAGGCAAACGGTTGGAATCGAATCTTAGCTCAAATAATTCGTGTAACTTTTCGACATATGAGAAAAATGATCGACTTCTAGAACCATCTTTGGTTTACACGAATAAAACTGTTGCCTCCACATCTTCGACTAATGCTGTTGCTGGTTCTCTTCAAACTTCGTCGTTTCCTTCTTTTGTAACTACTCGTGAGTCTACTACTTGTGTTCGCCGTCGTCCTAAAGCTGAGAAAGCTTTACGACCTGTTCGTTCCTTAGCTTCTCTTCCTCCAAATTTTTGTTCGGTTGCTAGGATTATTCAGCCTACTACCGACCCTTGGTAGCTAGGTCTAATTGCTAAAGTTTCTGCTTTTCCTTGACGTTATTCTCGTTGGTGTATTGTGGAAAACCTGTTATGTAAACGTGTACGTATCTCTCTATCTGATCCTTGTGTATGGAAATTAGTTGTTCCATCAGATCAACGCAAACAACTGATCTATTATCACCATCTTCCATCTAAGTGTGACTACCGTAGTGTTAAAAATACGTTGAACGGTCTTCGCTCTCACTTCTACTGGCCGCATATGAGATCTAAGGTTGCTGGGTAGATACGATCTTGCTGTTGCAACTCGCGACGAAACAATACTATGGAATCGCACTCTCGCTTATTGCCAGGTACTATGAAGCGTTCTAACAATATTGTTGCTAATAGGTCTTCTACACATCTACATAAAGATACTACACTTGCTCAGGATGTAAAAGCTGCATATTTCTCTCTTTCATCAAGTTCTTCGGTTTCTTCTGCTGATGCATCGACGTCTCTTCCGTTTTATCGTTCGCTTTTCTTTCATCGGCGTCGCAAGCGTCGTAAATCCTAACAACGCTTATTGGCTTCGGATTGTTGACTTTTAGCTATCGTCTTGGTTCGTGTGTTTGGAATTTTGATTTTACTTTTTTAACTATCTTGTTGGTATTTTGGTTGTAGTAACTCGGATGCTATCCATTTGCCTTCTTCCCATTTGCTGCCACTGATTTGCTGTTCTTTGGATTAAGTTGCTTAACAAATTTTCTTTTAGTTTTCTTTCTTTACCATCTTATTTCGGGACAGACTACCCTTCCGTATGTATATAGTTATACCCGCATAGTCGGCATTTTGTTGGATCGGTATGTCACTTATAGGATTCTCTGTTTCGCTTTTAAATTTTTAATTTTTTTTTGGGGTTTCTTATTCCGCTTGTCGGCATAAATGTCTTGGAGTAAACTTATGACTTTGGGGACAACATTTGGTACACATTCGGTTTACAGCTAACTACAATATCTTTTCTCTTCTTTTTCTCCTCTCCTAAAATATTGGGCGGTTGGTTGGGCACCATAGGGTGGTCTCTCTTTTCATTCTTTTACGAGGTGAAGAATGAATCAGGCAGTTACATCAAGCCTTATCTTTCTCCGTCTTTCTATATCTGTTATCTTTTCTACTTTTCATTTTTTTCTTCTTGGGGCTATATATCTTTTAAATGTAGCAACCATTATTTTTTTCCTTGATTCTCTTTATGGTTCGCTTCTTGGGCGGTTGGATGGGCACAGTAGGGTGGTCTCTCTTTTCGAAGTATCATGCAACGTCATTTTTGATGAAAAAATTGATTCAGAAGACAATTACATGGAAATGAAACGATTGATAACATACAATGAAATTTAAAGACTGATAATGAAAAGAATTTCGAGTATTATATAAAAGATGATGAAGGTCGGGTGGAGTATTACAAAAACTGCAAAAGTAAAGAATCAGAACCAGAACTAACGAAATGATGACCATGTAATGATTGGTGAAGTTGATAATATTTTAGTCAAAGATGGCTTAAACGATCCAAGATGAAGAAGGCAATGCAAGGAAAAATTGTGACTTGTAGTAAGTGCGTAGAATTGTAGCTCAAGGTTTTGATCAAACATAAGGAATTGACTACACTTTTGCTCCACTGGTCAGACATGCAAGTACACGACTGTTATAAGATCATGTATTATATCATGTTTTTTAAAAAAAAGTTTTTAGGGTCAGAAACAAGCGTCAAAAGATTGGAATGGAATGCATTAAAAGAACTTGTTTTCGAAGATCCCTGTATTTTCTATAACCACGAAAAAAAAATTATTATTGAAATATTTTTAAATGAATTCATCTAAAAGAAAATGGTATTCTAATAACTCGAGAAAAATATAACCACAACATTTTATTTCGGTTTGGTTTTGAAGAATCTTATCCGGTAACGACTTAGCTTAAAGTTATTAGCAGCAAAATTTAAAATCGATTTTTGGTCCTTCGAGCGAAGTAATTTTGAAACTAATCCCCTTTATTAGTTATGTTGTCAAGATTTTTTTTGGTGATGCGTGATTGTGAAGTTCTGTCACCTTGTTTCCTAACTATAGTATTATAGAAAACGTTTATAAATTTATTTCAACTATATAATATAAAATACATATAATAACACAATTAATTTTTTTGGTCCTTCGAGCAAGGTTATCTATTTTAAGTACCTAATATTTAGGTGTCCGCGTATTTTTACAACTATGTTAAATAACTGTTACAAGAATTCTTGCGACATCAAACAACGTAATTAAAAAAAATCTATTGGAATTGCAGAAATTATTAAGTCGTTACGACCTAGAAAAATTCACGAACATCGTACAAATGATTTAATCTGTTGTGCAACAAGAACAAAACTTTTCTAATTAATTGGCCAACGTAAAGAATGTTATAAAAAGTTCACACACCTCTCATGTTAATTGAAAATTTTTCAATCGATTAATTTTCAGTTCGTGCAAAATTAAGAAATTCAAGAAGACGAGAAGCCATTTTTGTGTAGTACGTGGGTGGTATCGTAAATATTTGGTTTAATTAGTAGTTTATGAGTTATGCGTTTTACGGAGTCATCTTGTTGCTGTTGCGTTTATTATGATTACTGTTAATATTTAATAAGGGAGCGTCAATGCCTGTCGATGTACTTGAAAATTAAATTATAGAGTGGTATGCCCACGTTGCACCATAGTTTTCTATTCATTCAACTTCTGTTGTTGCTACCAAACACAATTTCGTTTTGGAACGGAATTTAATTAACCGCCCTTGGCTTTTCGATAATTGATTATTAGCCTAAGAATAAATACGAACTACTTTAATTACGCTCGTTGTAAAAAAAAATAATAACGACCGAGCGGGGCTAACGGTCTTTGAATGTTGGTAATTGATGATGAGCCGAAGGTTAGTTTTCTTTAACGATCCACCTATAGATTATCACCTCTGTAATTCCAGTTTTAATAAATAACGCAAGGCAACCGCCTTAACAATATGCCATTGCAATATCTAATAGACCACAGAAGTATTGCACTAATAAACCTTTCAGGAAGTGGGTGGTCACCAACCACACCCCGTTAAAATACAACTTCTATCGCAATATTTTCAATTACATCTTTTACATTCAACCGATTTAGATACGCTTTCAGCGCGCAAAAGAATTTGTTAGACTTTTCGCAAAAAAACTTTTTACGGCTTCGTCGAATCTAATTAAATTACGATTAATTGCGGGACACCAACAATGTCATTTTACACCGTAAAAAGAAGCTCTTATACTGATTTGTTAGTGTTTTAACGAAATCGGGTTTGTTGCATCGTCCGGCGTTTGAATCACCGCCAGAGGTAATTTTTTTTCGACCTCATGATTATGACATCGATCGATAGGAGTTTTAATCGTCAAACGACCCAGCAAGTTTCATAAGTTAATTTCGCCTTAGTAGGTCATCTAGATAACCGGAATATCTGTCATTTAACAAAGAAGACTTTATTTATTATTGCGCCTAAATTTGGCAATTTAATAACAAGTAGGGAGAAGAATTACTGGTATTAGTAACCTTCTTCGAGTTTAATTAAACCAATAAGTAAAAGTTAGTTTTTTCGTGTGACGTTCGTCCTTGCACCGCCCGCTATTAATAACAATATTGGCACACTTCTTAAGATACAACAGAATCCGTTTCGTGCGCACCAATAAATAATAATTGGCGGTTGTGTTATTGTTAGCTTACCAGTTGCATTCTGTAATTATTATATATATTTATCCGTCTTTGTTGCGCTACCGTTTCGTCTAATTTACAAAATGTTCATTAGAAAGCGGAATTTGGCACGTGTGCGCCAATCGTGATGTATCTCTATTATACAATAGATTTGACCTATCATTAATCAAGCAGCCTATTTATCTCTGTTGCTAGGATTTAATTACGCGCACACCTGCATTCCGAATCTGACGAAAACCGGGAGACCGCGACGCTCGATAAGAACACAAACTCGAGTTTCGATTTAATTTCGGGGCGTACACCTACGTCAAATAAATGTAACCGTAATTGTCCTCATCATATAACAGTTACTTTCTCTCTTCTAAACAAATGTCTTAAGTGGGTGAAGTATTAAGAGCACTTATTTCATAATTGCGAACGATTGCGACATTAATTGATTTTAGAGAGAAAAAATTGGAATGCGACATTTTCGTTGTTGATGATGATGAGGCGAGTACAACGAAAACGTGAGGCTGAAGCTTCTTGCGTGGTCCATGTACGGTACCAGAATTACAACAAAATGGTCCATTAGAAACAATCTCGGAGGATTATGCACGTTTAATGCACTCTGAGATTCTATCTCTTAAATTAACATAAATAGACGTATCATGTTAAACATTGCTCGAACAATGCACGGGTTCTTTACAAATAATTCCAACGACTAATTTCAACATAACTACCAGTCTTTTTTTTAACCTAATGTTTCTGCATTCAACGCAACCGGTTGGTGGTTCCGCTCTGTGTGTGTATGTGTGCGATTTGCGTTCCACCGTGAAATACATCAATGGATTTTAAAGCGATGTATTAAAATGTATACAATGCACGTAATATATTGAATGCATGTCACAAATGTTAACATATTCAGCGATATCTCGTGCATCAGCGACAGTTTTGAACACCGTATTCAGCTATTACCGTATCTCACGTAGAAGCCGAGTGCTTTTATCGGTGAGCTTCTATTTACCATGAGGCAAAAACATGTACTTACGATATTCAAATAAACATACACGCTATCTTACGCGAAACGTCAAAAAATGGCACTACATGCCAGCTAGATCGAAACGCGATTTTACAAATATTACTCGCTTAATTACGTGCCATTAACGTGCCACCACCCAAGAAAAGAAGAAGAAACGTGTACGTAAAAAAACTCATATCCCCGTGAGCGATTCATAACGAAAGTTAACACAAAAACCAACATGTAATGGTTCCTAAGTAGCCCGAAGAAATAGTTTAGATATTTCAATAATCAATTGTCTTCCTCTTGTTACGAAATCGGTTTCACTAATCAGCTTGAAATTCGCTCTCGTTACTATTTTAAAAGAGCACGTGCTCGTAATTTCGCTTACAACACAATTTTCAATTGCGCCGCAATAATCATTTTTCCACTCTTCGATATCGATCTCCATCCGAGATACACACTCGGGCAGTCAAAACGGCGATTGGACAAAGTTCCACTCCAATAAATAAACAAATTGCAACTTTTACACTTTTTAATTTATCGTCTGCGGCAATTTTAATATTTCTTCGTAATCGTTTCCATCTATAGAGAATACAGAGTTAGTATTGATATGAATCATCTGGCAGCACGAGTCGCCTTAAGTTACATTAAATTACTAAAACAATGTTAAACATTCATCACGACCTCTGATATATGTATTACAAACTATGTAACCTCGTAATTTCAAATCGATATTGGACAAAAGGTTTTAAAGCCAATTCGCAAAATATTATTACGTTTATTATTGTTCTTATCCGAAACGTTGTATAATCAACAATACTTTTACTTGTTTACGTTCGAGTGAACTCGTAAAATTTATAACTGTTATAAAATACCAAATAATCGCGTTTTTCTACCTTTCCTTTTCAAAACGTTGTTTTGTACTTTGCAAAACATGCATAAAAAGATCGAAGATACCATCTTAATTCTTGTTTCGACACAGTTTTTTTATAGGTCGGATAAACAAATGAAGAAGTCACGTAATGCTATAATCACTAGATCTTGTTTTTAAAAGAAAGCTTTCGTTTTATATATTTCTGAGCGCATCATTTACTTCTTCTGATTAAATACTATGTTGGTGTCAAAAGATTTAAGGCCGTTGATTGCCCTGAACTAGTCTGCTAATAAATACATTTAAAATAAGTAGCTAAACTGATAACTTGTCTTAGTGCATTGGGGCGATTGTATCAGCAATCAGATAATGCCAAAACTCATAATAACAAGAACGCTTTCGAACGATCATCAAAACTTTTTTAAAGATCTACACTCGTTAAACGTACCACCCCATAAACACAACAAAAATCAAATTGTCAAAAGTGATGCAGATGACTTGGCTAATCATTTCATACAGCACCAAGCATAACTGAGTTTGAACCATTAAAAAACATTTCTTTTACAATTTGTGCAAAAATTTGCTTTCATATTTTTGCTAAAGAATTTCAGCAATTCTGTGGCGTACGTCTTCTCACTCGAATAAATTTTTTGTCAGATTGTGTTGTTAAAAATGTGGTATATTAAAAATGTTCTAGTATAAGATTTATCCTCGACACACCCACTTTTCGTGGTTGACTGTCAAATTTTAAAAGCGCAAATTCATTTTTCTTCCTGTAACGTTTTGTGCAACACAGACCTCAGTTAAGCGGTGTCTACGCCCAACAAGGCTTTCATGATTAAGTTATTTCCCGTAATTCCAAGTGAATATGCGGTCCAATTTTGTGTGTATTTGAGCAAAAGCCTATTCGGGCAGGTTTCCACATCTCCATCTGTGTTCAAAGGGTTAAATATAATTATATTGGAGGAAATAATTACCCAAGTTACTAAGTTAATTAGAGGGAAACTCTGCACATTCGCTTACTTTCAGTGATCGTATGAATCAAAAACAGGATTTATTTGTGGTACCGTCGTATGTACGTTTTCTTTTGTGTTAGATTTCAATTGAGTTTGAGGTAATACTGGTACGGAATTAGCTAATCCCCTACTGGATAAAACATAATTGTAAGTATTACATTCACTTTGCTGTACGACGTGTTGCCCAGTCGAGGACGTAACTTATACTTGGCCTGTGATATCCACCCATGTACTAGTGTTTGGAAAATTTATATAATTATACTTATGTACCCTGTTCGTCCTCTTTAACTACTGTCTGTGATAAAACAAATGTATATTCTGTGTTATCACTTCTGTCGTGTTATTTGTTCTTTTTCAGCTGCGGGTAGATTTAAATGGTCTCTTCCTAATTTAGTCTTTCATCGTGTTAGGCGTCGCTTACCTTTTTTTTGTTACACGAAAACCAGCGTAACAATTTTGGCGCCTAACGTGAAGCCAATGGTATAACCAGTTAGTGGGTAAAGTGTCAGCGTTTTCTCGTTGATTAGTGGTTCAGGGTTTTCTGTGGAAACGAATACGGGTTTCTCCTGACAATAAGCATTTGTGAAAACTGGTCGTTGCAAACGACTAACGTAAGCCAATTATTCACGATCATCATGTCCACTCCACTTAGACGACGTTGCTTTTTCTTCGGCGTCGTTTTTATTGGTCCCATATGAGACCTAAAGTAGCGGAGTAGGTTCGCTTGTCTGGTTTGTCGGTCGCAGAAATCTCTTAATTTAGATCAACGATGGGATCGTGTTACTGCTAGCTCTACATCGTCTATTGTTTCTGGTCTAGCTCGACAAACTTTTGCGAATATTTCTAAAGTTCGTAGTCATTCTACGAATGCGAAAGCTAGTTCTCTCTCTTTAACACTTTCACGTTTCGACATTTCTGGTTATGCTTCGTTGTCTCCTTCTATTAAGCGTTCCCTTCTTTTTCACCAGCGTCGAAAACGTCGTAAGTTCTAATCTGTTTTGTTTGGCTCTAGAATTTCGACTTTTGGCTATTATTTTGGTTCTCGTCTAAAGACTTTTTGATTTGGTTCTTTGACTATATTGACGGTATTTTGTTGGTTATAGCTGGGATGGTACCCAAATGTCTTTTCTCCAGTTTGCTGCACTAAAGTTCTTTTTTCTTAAGTTTCTAGTAAGTTTCTTATGGTTTTTCTTAACCATCTTACTTCGGGACAGACTACCTTTTTATTTGTATATAGTTATATCTGCTCAGTCGACCATTTTGAGATTTATAAGTCACTAATAGGACTCTCACTTTAGTTTTAGTTTAGGTTTTTTCTTTTTTGGGTTTCCTATTCCGCTTGTCGGTATTTAAGTCTAGGAGTAAACTTTCCAATTTGAGGACAGCAATTGGTACGCTCTCGTTCTATGACTGACTAATATCTTTTCTTTTTTCTATATTCTACGGGCGGTTGGTTGGGCATTGAATGGTTGGTCACTCCGTTTCGTTTCTTCTACGAGAGAAGAACGAATCTTGTCTTATCTTTCTCCGTCTGCCTCCTTTCTTCCTACTCATTTTTTTCTTTCTGTTATGCTTCTGAAGGTTCGCCTTTATGGCAATAGTAGTTATATGAGGCCGGTTCTAGACCACATTTTCCCGCGCTTTTTTCAAAATTTGAATTTCGTGTGAGTTCGTAGGAGATCGAATTTTCTTCGGCTATGTTCGTGTGCGCGCGCACTTTTTCAGATTTGAATTTCGTGTAAGTTCGTAATCGGATGAGATCGGACAAGTTCGAGTTTCAGAAAGTAGTAACCACATTTCCCGCGCATTTAAAAATATTTGAATTTTGTGTAATTTCAGGTGCTTTAAATTTGCAAACCGCTTTGCAAACGGACCGCTTTACAAACCACCTTGCAAACAGCATTGCAAACCGATCGCTTTACAAACCGCTTTGCAAGCCGACCGCTTTGCAAACAGCTAGTCGGTTTTTCATTTTTATGGTTTTTAGACGGTTAATCGGCTTGTTAAGGCAGTTTTCTAGCTGTTTGCAAAGCGGTCGGCTTGCAAAGCGGTTTGTAAAGCGATCGGTTTGCTTAGCGGTTTGTAAAGCTGTTTGTAAAGCGGTCGGCTTGCAAAGCGGTTTGTAAAGCGATCCGTTTGCTTAGCGGTTTGTAAAGCTGATTGTAAAGCGGTCTGTTTGCAAAGCGGTTTGCAAATTTAATGCACCTGAAATTACACAAAATTCAAATATTTTTAAATGCGCGGGAAATGTGGTTACTACTTTCCGAAACTCGAACTTGTCCGATCTCATCCGATTACGAACTTACACGAAATTCAAATCTGAAAAAGTGCGCGCGCACACGAACATAGCCGAAGAAAATCCGATCTCCTACGAACTCACGAAATTCAAATTTTGAAAAAAGCGCGGAAAAATGTGGTCTAGAACCGGCCTCATATAACTACTGGCAATTGTTTTATTTGCTTTTTTTTCTCTTTCTTTCTCTTTTTTTTAGCAACTTCTATATTTAGTGTTTACTGCAACTGTGTTTCTTTTCTTTCTCAGTTACTTTTCTTGCTGTATTGGGTTTAGTGGTTTTTGGTTTGAAACTTGGAATTGACTGCAACGTCGCTTTTTGTACTCCGTATTTCTGCTTAGTCGGCATTTTTGACATTGCCAGTCCTCGTTAAGGTATTTATTTTCTTTGGGTTTCTTTTGCTTTGGAATATTCTAATCCGTTTTTTCGGCATTTACGTTCCAACGTGACATTCCAACACAACGAGCACTGACTCACGATGTTCGATTAGCAAGTGAAGCTTCTTATTCCTTCTTATTTACTCTTGCTTGTTTTTTTTATCTTTTTTTTTCTTTTTTTCGGTTTTGTTTTGGGTTAAGCGGTTAGAATTTTTTCTTGGATTGATACACTCATGTAGTGTTTGGCTTTTGGATCTTTGTAGTTGTGACTCTGGGATTACAGATATTTTTTTTTCTGCCTTTTAGGTAGTCCGACTTGTGTCGACTCTAATCAGAATCTTTTTTTGCTTCGATGGTTTTTTTGCGCTAAGATTTTTAAGGTCTGTTTGGGTTTTTTTGGTGGAAGAATCTTATATCGTCTGTTGACGACTTTTTGGGCACAACTGTCTTAGTTTTTTTTGACTTTTCTTCTTCTAAATCCGTATATATATATACAAGATCTACTAGATAGTGATACTTGGTTTTTCTTTTTATTTCTTTAGTTTGGTTAACTTTGGGGACTTATATTTGGGGTTGGATTTGTATCTCTGGGTTGGGGTTTCACGAGATCTTAAGGCGTTTTCATTGACGATAGTCCAAACTTCTTTCTTTCCTATACTTCTTCTTTTTCTCTAGGTTTACTAGGTACTGTCCGTCAGTGAGGTCTATGGGACTACGTTGTTTACTTGTAAAGAACTGATGTCGACTTTCAACGAGTACCTTTTTCTGATGCTTCATTTCTATTGGTTGGAGTTTTTGGTTCTTGGGAGTATCATTCCGCTTCATGCGACTTTTAGAACACATTGGATTGGTGATACTTAGCAAATTGGAAAAACCTCTTTTATTTACGTTTCTTCTTGAGTTTCTGCGAGGGAATTTGTTATGTTAAGAATGTGGTATATTAAAATTTTTCTAGTATAAGATTTATCCTCGACACGCCCACTTTTTGTGGTTGACTGGCAAATTTTAAAAGCATGAATTCATTTCTTCTGGTAACGTTTGTGCAATACAGACCTCTGTTTAACGGTGTCTACGCCCAACAAGGCTTCCATAATTAAGTTATTTTACGCAATTCCACGTGAATATGCGGTCGAATTTTGTGTATTTGAGCAAAAGCCTATTCGGGCAGGTTTCCACACCTCTATCTGTGTTTCTTATCTGTGGAGGTAATAAGCACCTATTGCAATTAGAAAATTTCCATGATGTCACGTCGCTGAAGTTCAAGGAATTGAATACAATTATATTGAAAGAAATAATTACCCAAGTTGCGAAGTTAATTAGAGGAAAGCTCTGCACATTCGCTTATTTTCAGTGATCGTATGAATTAAAAACAGGATCTATTTGTGATAACGCCGTATGTACGTTTTCTTTTGTGTTAAATTTAAATTGAGTTTTGGTAATACTGGTACGGAGTTAGCTTAATCCCTTACTGGATAAAACATAACTATAAGTATTACATTCACTTTGCTGTACGACGTGTTGCCCAGACGAGGGCGTAACTTAAACTTGGCCTGTGATATCCACCCATGTACTAGTGTTTGGAAAATTTATATAATTATACTTATGTTCGTCCACTTTAACTACTGTCTGTGATAAAATAAATATATATTCTGTGTTATCACTTCTGTCTTGTTATTTGTTCTGTTTCAGCTACGGTAATATTCAAACGGTATCTCCTTAATTTAGTCTTTCGTCGTTTTAGCGGCATTTTAAATTTAGTTTATAATCGATCACCACGAAACCTGCGACCCCATCTCCAGGAACAACTGTGTTAGCCGTCGTTTACCTTTTTTTGTTACACGAAAACCAACGTAACAAATTTGGCACCCAACGTGGGGCCCATGATATAACCAGTTAGTGGGTAAAGTGTCAGCGTCTCCTCGTCGATCTTTTCGTTAATTAGTGGTTCGAAGTTTTCTGTGAAAACGAATACGGGTTTCTTCTGACAATACGCATTTGTGGAAACTGGTCATTCTGAACGACCAACGTAAGCCAATTATTTACGATCATCACGTCCACTTCACTTTTGGTCATTGTAGTGTTGCCAAGACGTTACCTTTTCTTCGGTGTCGTTTTTATTGGCCTCATACAGGACCTAAAGTAGCGGAGTACGTTCGCTATTGCCCGTTTTGTCGGTCGCAGAAAGCGGTTGATTTAGATCAACGATGGGATCTACATCGTTTATTTCTTCTGGACTAGTTCGACAAACTTTTGCGAATCTTTCTAAAGTTCGTAGTCGTCGTCGCTTCTTAAACTCAGTACTTCCGCTTAGTCGGGATTTTTGATGTTGTCAGTGCTCGTTAAGGTATTTCTTTTCTTTGGGTTTCTTTTGCCCTTAGAATATTCTAATCCGTTCTTCGGCATTTACGTTCCAACGTGACATTCCAACACAACGAGCACTGACTCACGATGTTCGATTAGCAAGTGAAGCTTCTTGTTCTTTCTTATTTACACTGGCTTCTTATTTTTCTATCTTTCGGTTTCGTTTTGGGTTATGCGGTTTGGATTTTTTCTATGATTGATATTTGTGGTTACGACTCTGGGATTACTGATTTTTTTCTCTGCCTTTTAGGTAGTCTGACTTGTGTCTTTTAATCAGAATCTTTTTTTTTCTTGAGATTTCTTCGTTGGTTTTTCTTGCTCAGATCTTTAGAGTCTGTTTGAGTTTTTTTTTTATGAAAGAATCTCATATCGTCTGTTGACGACTTTTTGAGCACAACTGTCCTAGTTTTTCTTTTTGAATTTTCTTCTTCTAAATCCGCATATCACAATTCAAGATCTACTAGATACTGATACTTGGTATTTCTTTTTACTTTTTCAGTTTGGTTAGCTTTGGGGACTTATATTTAGGGTTGGATTTGTATCTCTAGGTCGTCCTTTTTACCTACTGATAAATATAAATTCTGTGTTATCACTTCTGTCGTGTTATTTGTTCTTTTTCAGCTGCGAGTAGATTTAAACGGTGTCTCCCTAATTGAGTCTTGCATCGTTTTGACGCCTTTTTAGATTTAGTTTATAATCTTGCATCATAAAGACTGCGATCCCATCTCCGGAAACAACTACGTTAGCCGTTGCTTACCTTTTTTTGTTACACGAAAACCGACGTAACAAATTTGGCACCCAACGTAGAGCCAATGGTATAACCAGTTAGTGAGTAAAGTGTCAGCGTCTCCTCGTCGAACTTCTCGTTGGTTAGTGGTTCAAGGTTTTCTGTGGAAACAAATACGGGTTTCTCTTGACGATAAGCATTTGTGGAAACCAATTATTCACAATCATCACGTCAACTTTACTTCTGGTCATTGTAGTGTTGCCAAGACGTTACTTTTTCTTCGGCGTCGTTTTTATTGGTTCCATATGAGACCTAAAGTAGCGGAGTACGTTCGCTATTGTCCGGTTTGTCGGTCGCAGAAAGCGCTTGATTTAGATCAACGATGGGATCGTGTTACTGCTAGCTCTACATCGTCTATTCCTTCTAGACTAGCTCGACAAACTTTTACGAATCTTTCTAAAGTTCGTAGTCGTTCTACGGATGCAAAAGCTAGTTCTCTTTCTTCAACACCCTCTCGTTTCGACATTTCTGGTTGTGCTTCGTTGTCTCCTTCTATTAACCGTTCCTTCTTTTTCACCGGCGTCGCAAACGTTGTAAGTTCTAATCTGTTTTGTTTCGCTCTAGAATTTCGACTTTTAGCTAATTTTTTGTTTCTCGTTTGAAGACTTTTTGATTTGGTTCTTTTACTATGTTGACGATATTTTGTTGGTTAAAGCTGTGGTGCTACCGAACTGTTTTTTCTCCAGTTTGCTGTACTAAAGTTCTTTTTTGTTAAGTTTCTAGTAAGTTTCTTTTGGTTTTTCTTAATCATCTTACTTCGGAACAGACAATCTTTTTATTTGTATATAGTTATAACCACTCAATCGGCCATTTTGAGATTGGTAAGTCACTAGTGGGACTCACTTTGGTTTTAGTGTAGGTTTTTTCTTTTTTGAGTTTCTTATTGCGCTTGTCGGTATTTAAGTCTAGGAGTAGACTTTTCAATTTGGGGACAGCAATTGGTACGCTTTCGTTCTATGACTGACTAATATCTTTTCTTTTTTCTATATTCTATGAGCGGTTGGTTGGACATTGAAGGGTTGGTCACTCCCTTTCGTTTCTTCTACGGAGAGAAGAACGAATTTTGTCTTATCTTTCTCTGTCTGTCTCCTTTTTTCCTTTCTTGTCTGTCTTACTTCTCATTTTTTTCTTTCTCTTATGCTTCTGAAGATTCGCCTTTAGGGCATTTGGTTTTTTGCTTTTTTTTTTCTTTTCTTTTGTCTTGTTTAGTTGCTTGAACACTTTCTTTCTCTTTTTTTTAGCAACTTTTCTCTTTAGTGTTCACTGAAACTGCGTTTCTTTTCTTTCTCAGTTACTTTTCTTGCTGTATTGAGTTTAGTGGGTTTTTGTATAGTGGTTTTTGGTTTGAAGCTTGGAATAGACTGCAACGTCGCTTCTTGTACTCCGTATTTCTGCTTAGTCGGCATTTTTAATGTTGCCAATCCTAGTTAAGGTATTTTTTTTGGGTTTCTTTTGCCTTGGAATATCCTAACCCGTTTTTCGGCATTTACATTCCAATGTGAAATTCCGACACAACAAGCACTGACTCACAATGTTCAAATAGCAAGTAAAGCTTCTTATTCTTTCTTATTTACTCTTGCTGGTTTTTTTCTATCCTTTTCTTTTTTTCGGTTTTGTTTTGGATTACGCGGTTTGGATTTTTTCTTGGATTGATGCACGCATGCAGTGTTTCGCTTTTGGATCTTTGTAGTTGTGACTCTGGGATTACTGATTTTTTTGCTCTGCCTTTTGGTAGTCCGACTCGTGTGGACTCTAATCAGAATCTTTTTTTTGCTTCGATGGTTTTTTTTTGCTAAGATTTAAAGTCTGTTTGGGTTTTTTTGGTGGAAGAATCTTATATCTTCTGTTGACAACTTTTTAGGCACAACTGTCTTAGTTTCTCTCTTTGACTTTTCTTCTTCTAAATCCGCATGTCACAATTCAAAATCTACTAGATAGTAATACTTGGTTTTTCTTTTTACTTCTTTAGTTTAGTTAGCTTTAGGGAGTTATGTTGAATTTATATCTCTGTATTGGGGTTTGATGGGATTTTAAGGCGTTGTCATTGACCGTGGTCTAAACTTCTTTCTTTTCTATACTTCTTCTTTTTCTCTAGGATTACTTGGTACTGTCCGTCAGTGAGGTCTATGAGACTGCGTTGTTTACTCGTTTTTATAGCGTAACGACTGATGTCGACTTTCAACGAGTACCTTTTTCTAATGCTTCATTCCTATTCATTGGAGTTTTTGGTTCTTTGGAGTATCATTCCGCTTCATGCGACTTTTGGAACACATTTGATTAGTGATACTTAACAAATTGGGAAAACCTCTTTCATTTACGTTTTTTCTTGGGTTGGGTGTTATTGTGTTTGGGTTGGTTTTGGATTTCAGGGTTCTGTCCTTGGCGTATGCTTAAATTTCTATTATTGATTTTAGGTAGCGTCCACTTCCTAAGTTTTTATGTTTCTGCGGGGAAATTTGTTATGTTAAAAATGTGGTATAGTTCTAGTATAAGATTTATCCTCGACACGCCCACTTTTTTGACTGTCAAATTTTAAAAGTACGAATTCATTTCTTCCGGTAACGTTTGTGCAACACAGACTTCCGTTCAGCGGTGTCTACGCCCAACAAGGCTTTCATCATTAAGTTATTTCACGCAATTCCACGTGAATATGCAAAAGCCTATTCGGGCGGGTTTCTACACCTCCATCTGTGGAGTTAATAAGCACCCAAGTTGTGAAGTTAATTAGAGAGAAGCTCTGCGCAATCGGTTATTTTCAGTGATCGTATAAATTAAAAACAGAATTTATTTGTGGTAACGTCGTATGTACGTTTTCTTTTGTGTTAGATTTCAATTGAGTTTTAGGTAATACTGGTATGGAATTAGTTAATCTCCTACTAGATAAAACATAAATGTTTAGCCTGTGATATCCACCCATGTTTCCATGTTTGGAAAATTTATGTAATTATACTTATGTACCTTCTTCGTTCTCTTTAACTAATAAATAAAATAAATATAAACTCCGTGTTATCACTTCTGTCGTGTCATTTGTTCTTTTTCAGCTGCGGGTAGATTTAAACCATGTCTCTCTAATTTAGTCTTGCATCGTTTTGGCGCCTCTTGAGATTTAGTTCATAACCTTGTATCACGAAGCCTGCGACCCCATCTCCGAGAACAACTGTGTTAGCCGTCGCTTACCTTTTTTTGTTACACAAAAACCATCGTAACAAATTTGGCACCCAACGTGAGGCCAATGGTATAACCAGTTAGTGGGTAAAGTGTCAGCGTCTCCTCGTAGATCTTCTCGTTGGTTAGTGGTTCAAGGTTTTTTGTGGAAACGAATACGGGTTTGTCCTGACGATAAACATTTGTAAAAACTGGTCGTTCCAAACGACCAACGTAAGCCAATTATTCACGATCATCACGTCCACTCCACTTCTTGTCATTGTAGTGAATAAAAATAAATAAAAAATAATGTTATGATGTTTAATGCACTGCTCTAAAAACTACAAATATCTTTTCAGTAATTTGCTAACACGAAAAATAAATACAAAATAATGTTACCATATAAGACATAGTTAAATTAAGTTGTTATTCTAAAAACTGCAACTTCGTAACTACGTAACATTACTTCATTTAAGCATTTGTAAATACTTTATCTACGAGTTACTTTGTATTTTCAGTATGTTTAGACGGAATATGCACTTCTTAGAATAACAACTTAATTTAACTATGTCTTGTTTTATATTAATTTTTGATGCTGCAAATTACTGAGAAGAAATGTGTAGAACAGTAAATTAACCATCATAACAATATGTTTTATTTCTTTTTATGCACGGCGTCAGCAAAATTAAAAGACTATATAAATAATACAAGTTCGTAATTTTCTATTTATTTAGTGCAAAAAAATCGGATTTTGTTATCATGCAGTTATTGTTATCAAAAACCCTAAACCCCAATGTGATTCTATTAAGCAGCGTGCACTGTAATAACTCGGTTTCTACTTCTAGTACAAACTGTTCCGCAGTTTCGTTTTCAAGTCGTAAAAATAAAAAAAAATGTACCAAAATTTTACGTCATTTGCATGACGAATCTTCTGATGGTCATTTTGATTTGACAAGTATTCTTTAGAAAATCTGATAAAGTTTCAATTCGATCTATTGCAACAATGATGGAGAGATGATGCAAAATTATTTTTAAAAGTAAGATCTATTGTTTAAGTTTTGTGTTATAATTTGTAATAGTATTTCTTAATCCACTACCATACCAAAAATTTCTAGTTAACGTAACGCTTTATCAGTTTCACAAACTTCACTATTTAATTCGTAAGAACTTAAAGTTTCAATACCTTGAGATGATCCAGTTTAAATTGAAATCCAATTAAAGATGCGCGAAATTACGTAAGCATTGTCAACTGGCGGCAAGAACAATAACTACAAAATCGTTGCGCATGATCTGTTTTAAGACAGAGTTGCGCACGCCTAAGGTGGAATGTCGAGGTAAAAGAGTTTCGACCCATAGTACAATCAGAGTTTGTAATATACAATTTGTGTAATGTTTGGTTTTCTAGGTGTTTTGTGAAGTTTTATAGGTATGTAATTAAAGGTATTAATTAGTTAACGTAAATTTATAAAATTAACTAAAATTTGGTAAACACTTTGTTTTCTTTGTTTGGTGAAACAAATGAATCGGCGGCTATTCCAATTTTGTCGATTTAATTGTTTTAAGTGTATGATGCATATCAAAATCAACTAATGTGGAATTATTAAACGTTCTTCACAAAATTATTAATTAAAACTTAAAATTACTAAATTAACATGTTTTAAAGGATTGATTGAAATGTAATTTAGATTCGTCGTATTTTCTTTATTTTATAATTTCATTTTATGTGTAATTTTGAACACAACATTAAGCGCCCTAAATTAAACTGTAATAATTAACTATATTAAATTTAAATTTGAAGAAAACTTAAAATTGAAAGTGGCTTTGTGCAAATGTTTCTTTGTATGTACAAAGAAGCTATTTAAACTTCATTGGCATTTTGTTTTTGTTATTTGTGTCTTTGACGTGTTTTAAAATCAATTTGTGTTAATCGATTAAATCATTTTCTCTGCAAGTTTTTTATGCTAATCTCTAGCTTCAATTCTAAATTATGCATAATAATTTATTTGTATTTTCGTACGTTTATAATTTGATAATATAAAAGTTAGGACATCACTTCGATCGTAATATTTACCTGATGATGGTAATTTTAATGGGTATAATAACAGAAAAAAACAGCAGTGTATGCATTGCCTTGTAAAGTGTAATCAAATATTTTATTTATCGTAAAGGGCAAATATCTTGAGGTCGCAGGTTGCTTTTTAATTGAACCCTGCTTGTATTTTATGTGTAATAGTGCAACTTGTATCTATTTTATAAACCATTCCTTTTTTTATGTATTAAAGTCGCGGTAGATTACTTTGTGATTGGACCCTACATCTTTATAATTTTTGTTTGATATATTATTATGTGTTTATTATATATATGTGACTATTTTTGGTCTTTGTTTGTTTATCCTAATCCTTCAACTAATAACTGGGTTGCTTCTGTAACTAGAACCTCAGTACTCACTAACAAGCCGTCAGTTAACTAACTATGTTTAAGAAATGATGTTTGACGTGTTATATGTGCATAAATTATGTAATGATCTTGCATTTACATTCAGTTAGAAGATCGGAAGAGTTTCTTAGCCTGTTGTTACCCTCCTACTGGGGATTCCACCGAACAGGCTAAATTTCGGTTATACGAAGTTATACTCGAATAAAAATCACGATTCATTTTTTTAACCTACTACAACCTTCCCACATATCACTTAATACAACGTAGAACGGGGGTGTGACAATCAGAGTCACAGCGAGATGTCGCTACATACTTTTGATTCGCGGGTTTTGAATTTCAAATGCGAGTAGGTTACATCATAACCTCAATTTTAATTTCTTATTTGAAATTTTTATATTTACAATTAATGAATAAACAAACAATTGCTACTTACAAGTGTATTCTGTGCCACCTACCTAAAACAAAAGAAAAACAATTTAGTTAGTATTGACGTAATTTTATATGATAAACGCAAACAAATTATTGTGTAGGTTAAAAATATTGCAAAAACTACATTTTGGTAAGCTGTAATTAATAAACCAAACGGCAACTTCGTAAACTAATACCAAATAGGCATTTTAGGTAAAATCAATTTTTTTTCTTTTTACAAGAGTTTACATCATCAAAAATTTAAACCACGTAGTAAAGAAACATAGCAAAATTTAACATCGAAGCTAAACTTTACCTACCATAGAACTTGGATACTTTTAAGACACAGAAGCCGCAACTGCAAAAACTGCCCAATGCTCAAGTAGAATTTGTTAAACCAAAATCAACTTCAAAGATAACGAAAAACACCTAATCATGGGGAAATTTCAATTGCCACACCACGAAATGGATCTACAGCAAAACCGATAGAGAATTAAACAGACGTCAAAAAATTTTATTCATGATCCAAAGCACAAATACAACCTCAATAACATCTTTGCATCTGAAAACATCGCCGCTTGCTGCCAGAAAAATGAAATTTTTCCAATACCAAAGACTTGTCTCACCGGTCCATCGTATGTTACATAGAAGAACTCTGCTTGATAACGATCTCATCTCGTGCTTGACAAAATCAAATTATAGCTGTACCAAAACCAAAAAAATATCAAAAAAACTCCCATCTTAGGAAAGTTGTTAAGATGCTTCACTAAAGTATATGAAGAACAATGTCCTGGAGATCGGCGATGAAAAAATTTCTTTTCATTCGTCAGAGAAGTGCGAGTCTTATTGAGTGAAGACGTGGCTCTGTCTGCAAGGACTGAAAGTGTGGTGATGGCACGCCTGGATGGAATACTCCGGGAACCCTACATTCCCGTTATTGAACCAATGGAGGGTAACTTGGTTGAAAAAATTAGTTGGCGAGTGAAAAACACGATGCCAGTAAGGATCTTAAATGTCAACTCAGATCCAGTAACGTTAAGACAGGAGACTGTAGTAGGTCAGTGCACGCCTGTATCTCAAATTGTGAAATGCGTAAGATCTAGTGAAGCTACGTCACCGAAGAAGTGCCTACAACATATATTAGACATTCTTACCTCCAAGTACCAAAACCTCAGCCAAAAAGGACAGCTTCCTTTTACCGAGGCGATACTTTAGACATCCTGTCAGGATCCTAGTAGTTTTTCACGTTGGATTTAAAAAGTTGTTACTGGCAGGTAGAGTTGGAACCCAAAGACCGTGAAAAAACAGCTTTTACGCTGGGAACTGGTTTGTGTTAGTTCACTGTGATGCCCCTCAGCCTGTGTAACTCTCCTGCGACGTTCGAACGTTTGATAGAGACCATCTTGCGCGGACTGTTTTAGATGCAAGTAATATCGCGTATTTTAGTAACGTTTTATCTAGGTGCTGCGTCAGTAGGAGAAAACTGTTATCATTCGTAACTTTATAATATAAAAGAACAAGTAGCAAGATAGATCAAGAGTTTACAGAAGTATGAATATGACACAGAACACCGGGCCGAAAGCTGTCATGGAAACGCTGATGCCTTGTCCAGAAGACCATGTCAGGCAGACTGCAATCTAAGAACTGTTACAACGACGAGTGAGAATCTGAGCAGTTGCGTCGCGAACAAAAAAACAATCCTTAAATAAGTATACTCGTGAACTAGAAAGTAAACGACGACCAATCTGAAAAGAATTGAGTGCTTTGGACAAAAACTTCAAAGCATGCAGGGCGCAGTGGGACTCTTTGAGAGTAGAGGACAATCTTCTTAAGCGATCCTTATAGAGTGTCAAGGGCACGGAAAACAAACTACAGTTTGTTATGCCAAAGAGCCGAGTGTCACAAGTGTTGAAACATCTCCACGATGGTACATCAGGAGGATACCTTGGCATAAAGAAGACATTGGGAAAAGTTTGAAACAGATTCTACTCGGTGCACTGCAAAGATGACGTCATGAAATGGCGATGCCTAGTGTCGAAGGCACGGAAAAAACAGACTGCAGTTGATAGTGCCAAAGAGCAGAGTGTCAGAAATGTTGCAGCATTTGCAGGAAGACACTTTGGCGTGAAGAAGAGATTAGGAAAAGTTTGATAAAGATTCTACTGAAATGGTTGCCGTAAGTGCACGATCTGGACATCAGGAAACGGCCCAGCAAAAAAGCGCAAATCACAAATGAAACAGTATAACGTGGGAAGCCCATGACATCGCAAAGCCGTTCCCAAAATCTGATTCGGGAAACAAAAACATCCCAGCACGATTGATTATTTTACTAAATGGACGGAGGCTTAAGCCATACCCAATCAAGAAACAGTTGCAAATGTATTAGCGACAAAGTTTTTCTGTCGGTTTGGAGTTCCGTTGGAATTACAATCCGACCAAGGCGCTGTTTCAAGAAGTTTGCCGATTGTTGGAAGTTAAGAAAACTAAGACGGCGTCTCGCCATTCTCAATTTGATGGCATGGTTATACGGATGAATCGAACAGTGGGAAAGTACTTAACCAAAGTAGCGTCAAAACACCAAAGAGATTTGCTTGCACATTTTCCTAATGGCATATCGATCATCACTTCACAAAAGCACAGGCCAAACACCATCCTGTGTCATGCTCAGTCGCGAAATACGACTGCCATGCGGCCTCCAATTTGGACGAAAACCGGAAGAAGAAGTTGCTAAAGAAGACGACGTCAGCAAGTTGATAAAAAAGCTAGACAAAGTACATAGGGCAATCCGCAAAAGTACAAAAATTGCCAGATATGACGTCAAGACATAAAACGATGGGTTTCAACTGGTCGACATGATGTGGTTGTATAATCACCAAAACAGACGTGGTTTGTCGCCGAAGCTGTAGAGGCAATGGGAAGGCCCTTACAAAGTTGTGCAGCGTATTAATGACGTCATATATCGCATCTGAAAAAAAGGACCAGGTCTGAACGAGGGTAATAAGAAGCAGAACCAGAAATCAAGTCGATGGAATAAACTAAATGCTGGTTTTAGAGTTACAGCTGAAGAGCAATAAGAATTTGAGATGTCCAGAAGTGTTGCAGTAGTATTAGTAAAGAAAAAGTTCGAACGGCTATATGAACTACAGCAACCGGCAATCGGTAGTCTTAAAACTACGTGATGATCGACGCTTTGTTTTTTATCTGGTCACCAAGAAATACTCACGTACCATAAACCGTTATACGAAATCATTTGGCGAGTATTATGGAATCTTAAGAGAGATAGAGTTTGACAACATCAACTGGATTTGTGCACAGTTACAAAAATGTTGGAAGTCGTCTTCCAGACGTTCAAGTGTTGGTCTGCAAGTACCATCCAAGTAGAACACCGGGTCAGAAAAAGCGCACTGACTACTACTTTTATGCTCAAGGAAGTTGCCGAAATGAAAAGAGGTGTCGACCCTTTCTACCAGCGCTCCATCCAGTTTTGTGTTCGGGGACAGAACAGTCTGAAAAAGGGGACAGTGAAGCGTTCCCAAAGTCTTTGGCGCTGATCGAAAAGAATAAAATATCCTAGATTCCGATAACTAAATAATATAAAAAGTATTTGGAGGAAGTTGGAGTTTTCGAATCGAGTCGGAAGTGTTAAGAAGATTTTGTCGGTTTAAATAAATAAAGCGTTAAGCGTTTGGTAAGAAACTATAGGCGATAATTATCGTATATGAATAAACTTGAGAAAAAAATGGTTGAGATGTATAACAAAGTTTGCAACAACATGAACCGTGAAACACACAAAGAAACGATTTTCCTCACAAGAGCATAGACTACTATACGGTTCCAAAACACGCAACAGTAACATCTCGTTCAATTTCTCGTAAGCAGCTTTGTGAAAATCTGGCGAAAAAAGGTAGTAACCCTGCTTGATCAGCTATTTCTATAAGCGAATATTAATAGTACTATACGAAAGTAGTGTGCCCTAGATCGCGTGATTGCTTAAAAAAACCATCCATAAAAACCATAGAATGAAAGTAAACTAAAATCTCGATACAATAAAAAAGACGTAACGTGTGGTGGTTTTATTTTATGGCGTTAGATGTCGTTTATTTAAATTTTGAGTATTTGTTAAGATAAGATAGAGCCATTTCAGTTTTGATAAGCGGCATGCGAGCTTCCATCTTAAGGAGAAGTGAAAGTTTAAGTTTACGAGATCAAACCTCTAAAGAAAAAAAGTAGAACCCCAAGTACTAATGTTCGTTAAGTAACAAAAAGTTACTGAAGTGTACTGTACTGAAGTTAGTGAAGAAGAATTCGCAAAGTCAGTAAACTGTTCCATCGCGAATGGTTCCAGAAGTCTCAACGATCAAATGAAGAATCAATCCGAAGAAACAGTGTTTCATCATCGCCGAATAATTCGATACCGAGACTGTTTCTGATAGTCGATCAAAGATACATTGTATGATGACAAGATACATCCCGATAGTTTTAAAAGAATAATGTGGAGGCAAGCGTTATGATTTGTTCAACACAATCAGAAACGTAGTGTGTCCCAACAGACCCTTTCGAGAAGCAGATAAAATCCCCAGAGCGGACACAAGTAACTGTTGAGATGACACACCCCGACTGTTTAGATTGTAAACTTATTTTGTTAAAACTTTATTGTTACGCTACTGATAGTGGTAGGGATTTCAACCAACATCCCTCTTTGTAAAATCAGTCATCATGTAGCCACACGATGAAACGAATGTTCTTTCGATAAATTTTATTCGTTCTTATTACTTTGTGTTTTATTTATATCGTTCTATGTAATTAACAAAATAAAGAACTACAGTCCACTAAAATTAACATTTGGTCCTTCGAGCCGGATTGTTACAAGAAACAGTGAATTTTCAAGATTTCGCAAGAATTTATATTGTTTGACGAAATATGCAATTTCGTGCCTATGAGTCAGAAAGAGACAGCCAAAGACTTCTTTCGCCAACAACTTGAAGGGTCGATACCCACAAACGATAGCAGGTTTGCCTTCTCTTTCCTTTACTACTATTTGCACTAAGTACGATCAACCCCGTTTGCTCATACAGAACCATTTCCAATCTATTTTAGACATGGAGTCATTAAATAAGGAATCCGCTTTCAAGTTAAGAAAAATTTCTGATTCCTTATTTAAACACGTGACAGCGCTCAGATCGCTTTCCGCAGATGAACAGTTATTCAAGGCTCTGATCATCCATATTGTTTCAAACAAACTTGATCCCATTACTTTTCGCCAGTGGGAAACTCTGAGAAACAGGTCAGGTTCTGATTTACCTTCGCTGGAGAAATTCAAAACTTTTCTCGCAAACACTGCCAATTTACTAGATTGTTTAGGGCCCAATCAGGCCAAACCGCATTCGGAAAGGTTCAAACCTTCTTCTGAGAGACCGTACTTTGCAAAGGTTCTCATTCAGTAACCAAGTGCGATGAATTTATAAAGCTTTCTCCGCGTGCAAGATTAACTAAATCGAAAGAATTAAGACTTTGTCTGAATTGTTTGTATAAAGGTCATTTTGTGTCTCAATGTTCTTCACAGCATACTTGCCGAACGTGCAAGTCCAAGCACAATTCACTACTGCACATTGGAGATGCTCCTGCGGCCATGCCGTTGATGCAGTCAGAACATTTGTCAAGCGCAGATCTCTCTGTTGAACCAACCCAAATAGTTTCGGCTTTTACTTCAAACACAATTCAAGTTCTTTTACCTACGGCTTCCGCTCAGATTCTAGATTATGAAGGAAAGTCCCACTTTATTCGAATGTTACTTGATTCAGGTTCTCAATCGAATTTTATTCGTTCGAGCTTATGCAATAAATTAAAGCTGCGCACATATGATGCAAATATTATCGTTTCGGGGTTAAGTAAATTGGCTTCCCACATTCGTTTAAAGTGTGATGTGACTATTCGGGCTCATCACTCGTTTCAAATTGGATCTCACGTGTCTCGTTCTTGACGAGATCACTGGAACAACTCCAAGCTTCCACGTAAACCGAAACAATTTCAAGATACCAGATAACATCAAATTAACTGACACTTCGTACGACACTCCAGGCGACATTGATCTTTTGATAGGTTCTCCAATTTTTTTCCAATTGTTGTGTATTGGTCAAATACAATTAGGTCCTAATCTTCCTATTGTTCAAAATACTCGTTTCGGTTGGGTTTTAGCTGGACCGATAAACTCAATTATTGCTACTAATTCGTCTTGTCATCTTAGCACTTTGGATGATCTTTCAAATCAGTTTTCGCGGTTCTGGGAGTTAAAAAGTTATCCAAGCGAAAAGGTGTTATCGCAGGAGGAAAATGCCTGCGTAGCTCATTTTGTTAAAAATCTCAGAAGAGACAATGACGGTAGATTCGTTGTTTCAATTCCATTTCAAACAGCCAATAGAGTTGCTAGGCAACTGGTTCGATAATGCTCAAGGTAGATTGCTTTCTCAGGAGCGGCGCTTTCGAATCAACCCAGAGCTATATAAACTTTATTCTGATTTTATGCAAGAATATCAGGACCTGGGGCACATGTCAGTTGTCAACCCCGCTTGCAATGAAACATCAGTTTATCTTCCTCACCACGGTGTGCTCAAGGAGGAAAGTGTGACGACCAGGTTACGTGTCGTTTTCAACGGTTCATCAGCAACCACAACAGGGCATTCGCTCAATAGCATTCAAATGGTCGGCCCTACCATGCAGCAAGATCTGTTTTCCATTTTGGTTCGCTTTCGCAAACATTATTACGCCACATCGGCAGATATCGAGAAGATGTATAGGCAGGTTCTGCTCAACCCTAGCCAAAGATCCAGCGTATTTTGTGGAGATCGGATCCGACAAAACCCATTCTATCGATTGATCTAAACACTGTCACTTATGGAACGGCATCTGCTTCGTTTCTTGCCATTCGTTGTCTTTACCAGCTCGGTATCGAATGTGAGACTACTATGCCTGAAGTCTTGCAAATCATCAAAAATGATTTTTATGTTGACGACCTATTGACAGGCGCCAACGATTTAGAACAAGCTCGCAAATTATGTTCCGACCTCTCAACTACACTTAGTTCAGGGTGTTTCAAACTTCGTAAATGGATCTGCAACGACCCGCGTGTTCTTTCTGTCTTTTCAGATACAGAAATTCATCCCAATGTTCTTGAAATCGGTGATCATGCACACACTAGTACTCTGGGTCTTATTTGGTCTTTCCAAAACGACAATTTTATGTTTTCTATTTCAAAACCTTCGATAGGCAAGGTCACAAAGCGGTCAATGCTTTCTGAAATATCTCGGATTTTTGATACTCTAGGGGTGCTTTCACCTTGCACGATTTCTGCAAAAATAATGCTCCAACAGCTCTGGATGGAAAAGCTGTCCTGGGACGACCCTGTTCCCAACAATGTATGTTCAAAATGGCGTTCATATGCTTTTGCACTCGGCATGCTTTGTGCAAGAATCCCATAGATATCCAAGTACATGGATTTTGTGACGCTTCCACAAGCGCATATGGTGCGTGTTTGTACCTTCGTTCTGTTGACGAGGACAAACGGGTTCATTCTCATCTTTTATATGCTAAGTCAAAGGTAGCACCTCTTAAGCCCACTACAATCCCTAGGTTTGAACTTTGCGGAGCTTTGCTACTTGCTAAACTTTTAGCCCATGTTTTGAAAATCATGGGATTAACTATATCTTCTTGTAACTTATGGTCGAACTCTACCATAATCTGGGCTGGCTAAAAACACGTCCTACTCTTCTCAAACCATTTGTGTGCAATAGGGTTGCTGACATCCAGCAACTCACTTCGGCTTCCGTTTGGCGACATGTTTCTACTAAATCAAATCCAGCCGATATGCTGTCCAGAGGCATACCTCCTCAAAATTTAAAAGGGCTTACTCTTTGGTGGAATAGTCCATCTTGATTATTGGATGACAAATCTTCGTGGCCTAGTTCTGCTCATGTTACGTCCGAACTTCCAGATCTGAAAACGGAAGTTCAAACTTTAATTTCGCATCGTCCAAATGATTTTCCCATAGAGAATTTCTCTAGTATGACTCGTTTAGAAAGAGTCGTCGCTTATAGTCTTCGTTTCTACAAAAATTCTTCAAGCTCGCCAAACAATCGGTTTTGCGGCCCTATTACTGTTCAAGAAATCCGATCAGCTTTACTGTGCCTGATCAAAATGTCCCAAACTGACTCCTTTTCTGATGAGCTTAAATCGCTTCAGCACTCTGAACAACTGAAAAGTTCCTCGCCATTAGTGGGTTTTGCTCCATTCCTTGATAACATGGGCATCATTCGTGTCGGAGGTAGACTCCAAAATGCTCCATTTTCGTTCGACAAAAAACATCCGTTTCTTTTGTCGGGAAAACACTTGTTAGCCAAATTGATAGTAACACGGGAACATCTTAGACTGCTCCACGCAGGCCCTCAATTAATATCGACTACGCTTCGAGATCAATTTTGGATCTTATCAGCTAGGCATCTTGTTAGACAAATTGTGCATAAATGTGTAAAATGCTTTCGGTTTTCGCCAAAAACAACAGCCCCGATTATGGGCAATCTTCCTGCTTCACGAATGCAACCTTCTCCGCCTTTCCACATTACTGGCATTGATTATGGAGGCCCCATAATGATTAAAGACCGCAAGGGTCGCGGGTGTAAGTCTATGAAGGCTTATGTCTGCTTATTTATTTGTTTTTTGACTTAATAAATTCACCTGGAACTGGTGACTGGCCTAACCACCGAACTATTTGTTATGACATTTCGACGTTTTGTTGCCCGTAGAGGCAAACCATTCCGTGTTTTTTCCGATAACGGTACTAATTTCGTCGGAGCTAATTCGGAACTGCAAGAATTAGCTGAATTTTTTAGGAAGCAACAGACTTCTATTGTCGAAGCCGTTGTTGTCATGGGCAGCGAATGGCATTTTTTTCCTCCCCATAGCTCTCATTTTGGAGGTTTATGGGAGGCTGGCATAAAGTCCGTGAAAAAACACATCAAACGAATATTAGGAAATTCTATTTTGACTTATGAGGAGTTTTGCACTGTGCTTGTTTAAATCGAAGCAACCCTGAACTCTCGTCCCTTGTGTCCTCTGACGTCCGATCCTAATGACCTTCAAGCCCTCACGCCTGCACATTTTTTGATTGGTAGACCGTTGATAGCGCTCCCGGATCCAGACGTTACGAACATTCCTCAACATCGTTTATCTTTATTTCAAATGCTTCAGAAACTTCATCAACATGTATGGAGAAGATGGAGTCACGAGTATCTCGTCGGGTTGCAGCAGCGCCCAAAATGGCGATCAAACATTTCCGATCTTCAAAGGGACACAATGGTCCTTATTAAAGAAGATAACCACCCCCCCATGTATTGGAAAATTGGCAGAGTTGTAGAGCTGCATCCAGGCAGCGATGGCGTAAACCGAGTTGCTACCATAAAAACTGCAAATGGTGTAGTGCGACGTTCATTCGCTAAAGTTTGCCCTCTCCCTGTAGAGACCAGCGAAACTGCGTGAAAGTGTCGTGAAAAATAGCTTTTGGAATATTTTATTTTTTGTTTATGTTTGCTAATAGTATTTAAGAATTTAGAGACCCCTCAAATTATTGTAGTTTCTTTGAAAATTGTGCTTTCAAGGCCGGGGGTATGTTTAGATTGTAAACTTATTTTATTAAAACTTTATTGTTACGCTACTGATAGTGGCAGGGATTTCAACCAACATCCCTCTTTGTAAAATCAGTCATCATGTAGCCACATGATGAAACGAATGTTCTTTCGATAAATTTTATTCGTTCTTATTACTTTGTGTTTTATTTATGTCGTTCTATGTAATTAACAAAATAAAGAACTACAGTCCACTAAAATTAACACCGACCAAGACACCTTCTCATCCACGCGAAGAAGAAAATTTGTGAGAAAAAAAGGCCTTTTTCGGAGAAAGTAAATTTTGAGTTGGGCAAAGATAAGATAAGAAGTAAGCACAGAACGGCTACCTTCAGGCTAACACTACGCAGATGCTGAAAAAAGAACGATGGTGTGTTTGTCTTTCTTTATTTTTCATTTTTTGAACTCTTTTGTAAGGGCTTGCAAAGTAAGTCTTTGTTAAACTAAGATTAATCGTCTGAAGACGGATACATCTAGAGACAACAACGTTTGATAATGGACTGACGTACGAAAGAATTATTATTAATTTCATTACATAGATCAAAATTTGAGAATTACTCGAGAGATTGTCAGGTCGTTTAGGAATTGCTTGCAGAATCAATTACCAACAGTTTGAACAGCAAACGAAAGACTTGACTGTTTGACCATCAAGCCGATTCATGTTCAGACAGGACAGTTCAACGTTTTTTTTTTCAGCGTGGTGCTCTTAAGCTAAAAATTAACTGTTTCATAGAAAATAAATTCAAAAATTTCGTTGCAAAGGAACTATCCATTAGCGCGTAGATTAACTTTGCAATTAAAGAATCAACAAATGGCAGTTTCGTTACAATAAAAAAAAATAAAATAAATCATTTTTTACATGATACTTTACTAAATTTTGAAAAATGCAATTTTCAATTAAGGAGCGTGACGTCATACTATTACTGTTTAGTTTAGTTGGCCTAGGCCAGTAAAGATAACGGGCACATCGACGTTGCGCAACAACCTTGAAAATATTAATGCTTTGTCTTAACTAAATCTGAATTATGGTCTATTATTATTTAAATAAAATAGATATATCTAAATTGAGAATTATTGCAAACATTAACCTTACCTTACGATGGATGCTGGTGCGTTCTGTTCCGGTGGTGATCCTTCCGATGCTGCCGAAAGTTCTTACACATAAAATCAATCCCGACATATTCACAATTAACACAATAGTTTTAGTCACAAAATATCTTAAATAGCACAATGGTCGTTATTAGTTTAACCCGAACGGCACGCTTCGCGTAAGTGAAACAATGGCGTGAGTAATCCAGGGATGAGCACGTATCAAATCAAAAGATCAGAAGCGCGTTGAAATATTTGGAACTATTTTGATGGCGTTGCTTTATCGGCGTATTTGAATTAACCAAATTGCAGTTTTTCCTTATTTTATGCATTGAAATTATCGACGCGAAAATAATAAAACTTAAATTATACTGATGTTTCTTTGAAAAAAATGCAAATTAGTTTACCATAGGTTTCAAACACTACTTGATTTGTTTAAAAAACAAGGGTTGGCGTCGCAAAAATTAGTACCAACAAGGTACCAACTGACCAATAATTTACATATAGGGTACTATACCGAGTTGGGCAAAACTATAACACGATTAATAACTAATGATTCGATGTAATCAAAACAATCTTTTCCATTGAACCAGATAATGTCGCATTACCAGCAGACACATTCTTTTTTGTTTGTTGTTAGTGTTTTTGCTTACTGCTTGACGGTGTTATTTGTAATTTAGATTATTAATGTTATCTATTTAATTTAATAACGATAAAGCGTTAGCTTTTAGTGATTTGATCTGATGAAGTGGTCACTTTGAACCACAAGCAGTAAAACCATGAAGATGACTTGTGGTGTGACTAGAAAATAAGAAATAAATTTTCTTTTGGTTTTGCCCCACAAATGCTTATTTTGGTCATTGTTTTAACTATTTATATGTCAATAAAAAATTACAGACGAAAATTCTTTGTTCTGTTGTTATAACAAGCATGAAACCTTCAGTGACCTTGAAAGTCTTGTGCTCTGTAGGAAAAGATGTTGCAATTTTCTTATTGTATACACCCTATATATTCAACGTCAGATCACAGATCCCATGTTCACGAATGGCACCTGCAACGGTAGTTTTTACTATATTAGCGATTTTCTGAATATGTTAGAACTAAAAGAGTTGTTAGTATAAAAACCTCATTTAAGCGCCATTGTAAAGACGATATAAATCCTTTTGATCTTAATGCGCTTTGCAAAACATTCATCATTAAGAACAACTCAACACTTATTCCTTAAGAATAACCGATACTATAAAAAAAATATTCAATCAAGCTGTTGTTGTTCCTTGTCTCGTCTGCTCAAATCGCTTGTTTAAAAATAGTAAAACGACTAAAAATGTCGCCCGTAAAATTTGTTTTACGAGTTTCTAGATCAACTGTGGTTCCAGTTCCAAAACCCAAGTCTAACCTAAAGATTATGGACGAAGCCAAGACGTCCTTAAATATTCTTAATCCACAAAGTTTTTTAGTAGGTTTTTCCAACAAAAATAAATGATCGATGCTAAAATATTGAAACATTCTCGAATCTCGAGAATATTCAATGCAGTTTAAGAAACAAACAGAATGTTCTAGTCAATAATTTAAGAGGAAAACAAAAGAAAATTGAAATCTTATCGCAAACAGCGTACAGTTACTGTGTTATAAGCACTGAAACAATTCAAAATTGCCAGAAGGGTGACTGACGAGTGAGAACAACGATAGCCATCTATGTACAACAAACACTGATACTGCTTTATCTCGATTGAAAGATACACAACCAGTGTATCATCTCTAAAATAAGAATGACTACCGTACCGACTGATTCAGTTTGAGCTAAGAATCATTGCGTATTTGTCTTCCATTTGGCACAATATGCCACAATCATCGATAAGTTGCCCATACTAATCTTAGATTAAAGCTAACCTAGTTTAAACAACATCTGCCCAATTCTAGTTTATCTTTATTTGCTTACTTGTGTGTTGCAAAAGTGATTTACAATTTTAACTCCTTTTTTACATTTTCATTTACATTTATATTTACATTACATTACTACATTCTTTATACATTTATTTACACTTTTCGTTTACGGTTTCTCTTTTCATTTTTCCTCCTCTCCTCTTAGCTGTTTCCTTCTTCTCTATACTTCTTCCATCCACTCCGCTTGTTTTCCGTTTTCTTCTAAGATTTCCTCTACTTTCTTCACCTCTTCTTTTAATTATCTGCGTTCATTTCTAATGTGTTTAAATTCCTCCGTCTCTTTTCTACATATAGTCTGCACCTCCTTTCTTCTTCTTTTTTGCAGTATCTATTTCCTAACTTTTCGTTCCCACATCTGAACCTCGCTATCATTGTTTTTCTTCTTTTCGTCCCCTCTCCCCTTCAGGTATTGTGGAATCCCTTCTTCTTTGATATTTTTATAATTCCCATTATATTTGGCCTCTTTTATCGTTGTCCATCTTTCCTGCTTTTCTCTCCTTATTATTTCCTCACTTACCCCTACTCACTCTTCTTTTAATCTCTCTAACTCTTCTCTCGCGCACCAGTTTCTTTTATAATACTCTTCTCTGCCATCCTGTCCGTACTTTACTCTTCCTCCCTTTATGTCCTTCCAACATTCCTGTAGTGTTTTACATTCGGTTCTTTCTCTCAGTTCTTCCTCGTATTTTATAGCCTTTTTTCCTGTCTCTACTCTTATTTTTTCTACTTGCACTTTCTCTCTTATAATATACCCCGGTGTTTGTTTATCTAGTCCTAACACCCATTTCCAGTATTCTTCTTGTATACTCTCTACCTCTTTATACTCGTTTCATCCTCATATTTCCGCCCCATATATCACCGCATTTTTTATTAACTTTTCAAACAGCAGCATTCTTTGTTCTATGTCCACCCCAAACACCTTTTTCCCCACACTTGTCCTATTAAATTGTTTCCTTTCTTCACTCTTTCCTTTATGTGTTTCTCCTCCTTATTATCCTGCTTCATCGTGTAACCCAGGTATGTGAATTCCTTCACCTGCTGCACTTCCTCCTCCCTCCATTTCCACTCCTTTCTTTTTCTTTTCCCCCCTCCTTTTCTAAATACGGTTATTTTCGTTTTCTACGTATTTACTTCCATTTTTTTTCATGTATTTTTCCAGCGTCTTCTTCATTTTCTTTTCATCCTTAGCCACCAACACTATGTCATCCGCCTACGCCAACTAGCCCACCATCACTTTTTTTACTACCATCTCTCCTATCAGTTGTCCTCTCATTGTCTCCTCTAGATCCCACGTATATACTGCAAACAGGTTTGGACTCAGTGGGCATCCCCGTCTCAACCCTCTCCCTGTAACGATCTTCTCATTCTCGTCTCCATTTACTTTCACTCTGTTCTTCGTTTCTCCGTAAATTTCCTCCATTCTTTCTATTTATCTTTTTTCCCTTCATGTATTTCTACAGTTTTTTCTGTTTACTCTGTCAAAAACGGCTTTTAAATCTACGAACAGTGCCCCATTTTACCCTTTTTTCTCTAGCTCTCTATTCGTTAAGTGTTTCAATATATATGTTGTCTATCACTCTTCTTCCTTTTCTGAATCCCGCTTGTCCGTCTGATACCAAACTCCTTTCCTCTGTTTCCCTCTATAGTCTTTTCGTAGCACTGTCACATATAATTTGTATGTCGTGCTTAATAATGTCACCCCTCTGTAATTTTTCACTTCCTTTCTGTCTCCTTTTTTGTGTATCGGGCATATTATTCCCTCTTTCCATCTCTCCGGGAATCCTACCCATTTCCATATTTTATTTATTATTTCCGTCATCTTTTTTGCTACAATTTCTTTCCCGTATACCCACTCTTCGACTTGTATTCCATCTTCTCCTGCCGCCTTTCCTTTTTTTCATTCTTTACTGCCTCTATTACTTTGTCTTCGTTTATTCTATCCCAATCTTCTTCTTTTAGTCTTACTACTACATCTTTTCTTTGCTTTTCTGATTCCCCCTCGCCAGGTTTCTAAAATATCTCTACTATTCTTTTATTTGTATTCCCTTTGTCGTCCATTTTCTCTTCCTTTTTTCTTTAGGTATTTCCATACATCTTCAGTTTTTATTCCATTCATCTGATCCTCATGTTTGTTTTTGTTTTCTTTCTTCTTTCTCTTGTATGTTTTCTTGTAGATTTTTATTGCTTCTTTATATTCTTCTTTTTCTTTCTTTCTTTGTTTCCACAATCTTAATGCTCTTCTTGCGTTTTTCTTTGCCTCCTTACATTCTCTATCCCACCATTTCTTCCATCCTGTTTTCTCTTCCTTTCCACTTTCTAAATCTGACTTTCTCTGCTGTTTTCTCTATCATTTTTCTCATTTCCTCCACATTCTCATGTAATCCCTTCCCTATGCATACCGTTTTCCTTATTCTCTCTTTGTATCTCTTTATACCTTCTTCTGTAAACATTTATTTCATAATGTACTCCTCATCTTTTTCTGTCTCTTCTTTTTGATCCATTGTCAATTCCAGTAGTTGGTGGTCGGACTCCACACTTTCTCCTACCTTAAACGTCTTTACTTTTTCTATAGCCTCTTTATTTGTCATTACAAAATTTATTATTGATTCTCCCTTTCCTCGTATGTACGTATACAAGGTCTGACTATTAAATAACGAGACTGCATATGAAAAAAAAGTTTATTGTAAAAATTATTCTACAATCAAATGCTCCCCTTCAATGTACTCCCTTCTCCTCGCCACAAACCGTTCCATTCGTTTTTTCCATTGGTCAAAGCAATGCCGGAAGAGTCTTCTTTTGTGAAAGCATTTAGGAGCTCTGCCAATTTTCGCGTCACCTCTTCCATCGACTCGAACCGAGTTCCTTTTAAAGCAGACTTGATCTTCGGAAACAAGAAAAAGTCACAAGGCTCTAACGGCTAAACAACGCTTCACAAACAGTGCGTTGTCCTGGTGCAAGATCAACGACTTGTTTATCCACAACTCCGCTCGTTCGTTTCTTACGAACTCGGTCTCGCAGTGTTGCCAAAACTTTCAAATAATAAATTTGGTTTACGGTTTCACCTTCTGGAACCCATTTAATCATCACGATGCCGTTGATATAGAAAACAACTATTAAAATGGACTTAAATTTTGATTTGGACATCCTTGCTTTTTCCATTCTTGGCGATGAAGGAGTTTTCCAGTGCGTGGATTGCCGTTTAGTTTCAACATCGTACTGGAATATCCAGGTTTCATCGCAAGTGATGATGTTTCCCATCAATTCAGGCTCTTCATCTAACCTCTGAAGAAAATCTGAGCAGATCTGATAACGGACGAGTTTTTGGTCGAGGGTCAAATTTTTTGAGACCAACTTCGCACAGACTTTCTTCATGTTCAATTCGTTATGTAAATTTTTTCCTGGCCGTTTGTTTATCGGCGTTTACAGTCTCAGCAATCATTCCAATGCACATACGACGATCTTCGCGCACAATTTCATTGATTTTGGTCACTGTTTGCGGGGTTGAAACATACACAGGTCGACCTGGACGTTGGTCATCTTCGATGCTCTCTCGGCCTTCGTTGCACATTTCTAGAAGTTCTTCTCCCTCTTTATCTATCATTTTGTCCTTTGTTTGTCTCTTTCTTTTCTTGCATTCCCCCCCTCTTACCTTATTCTCCTCCTACTATTGTCAATCCCTTCTTCCTCTTTTCTATCATCTCTTCTATGTTCTTTCTTATCTCCTTCATTCTGCTGCTATAAATTGTCACTATTTTTTATTATCCTTTCTACAATTCGTCTTCCCTGTTGCGCTGTCTCTTTCTGACTTAACCATTTTCTTCTTATTCCCGTTATTATACCCCCCTTTGCTCTTCCTTTACATTTCTCTCTTTTTGCTTGCACTACCCACTCAAATTCCTCCGGGAATTCTTTTTCCCACCACTCCCATTCTTTTTCTTCCATCCATGTCTCCTGAAATCTCACTACATCATGTTCCCTGATGTACTCCCAGAAATTCTGTTCCTGACTCTCCATTCCCGCTACGTTCCAAAACAACTCTCTCAGCTCACTCATCTCCTCCTGTGATTCTTTCTTACATTCCCAGAAAGATGTCGGTTTCACCATACGATCTAATGCCGGACTCGTATTTGTACAGATACTTGTGTCAACGAGTTTTTAATAAGTCCTAATGTGGTAGCAGAGACTTGTCCTTACGAAATCTAATGCATGCGCATACCAGTTTGGATCCCACAACGCCTAGAGTAGAACGATCTTATATACGCCCAATCCCAGTTTCTAAGAGAAGACGAAGCTGATCAAACACGTAGGGTTGTAGTGAAACGTCTGTAAGAGCGCCACCTACGCATCAGATTACAGAATTTGGTATAAGTAGATGTCTCCTCGTCGAGGTTTCGGCTTCGACAGTATTAATATTGTTGTCTCTTTGTATTTCATGAGTAAAACAGACCAGGAACTTCATTCTACCCGTTTTCAACGTTGAATCTAAGATTCATGCACGATGGAGCTTTTACACATTTCTTCTTTGTGACCAAACATTCCTAAACTAACATTAGTGGATATTTATAAAAGCTGCTTTTAAATCTACGAACAGTGCCACCATTTTCCCTTTTTTTCACTCTTCTTCCCTTTCTGAATCCCGCTTGTCTGTCTAGTACCAAACTCCTTTCCTCTAATTCCTTCTGTAGTCTTTCTTCTAGCACTGTCGCATATAATTTGTATGCCGTACTTAATAATGTCACTCCTCTGTAATTCTTCACTTCCTTTCTGTCTCCTTTTTTGTGTATCGGGCATATTATTCTCTCTCTCCATCTCTCCAGGATTCCTTCCCCATTCCATATTTTATTTACTATTTCCGTCTTTTTTGCTATATTTTCTTCTCCGTATACCCACTCTTCGCCTTGTATTTCATCGTCTCCTGTCGCCTTTCCTTTTTTTACTTTTTTTATTGCCTCTATTACTTTGTCTTCGTTTATTCTATTCCTATCTCCTTCTTTTAGTCTTACTGCTACTTCTTTTCTTTGCCTTTCTGCTTCTTTCTGATTTTCTTCTCTCCCCTCCCCCTGCAAGTTTCTTAAATATCTCTCCTATTCTTTTATTTGTATTCACTTTGTCGTCCATTTTCTTTCTTTAGGAATTTCCATACATCTTCTTCCGTTTTTATTCCTTTGATCTGATCCTCTTGTTTTTTTATGTTTTTTTTTCTTCTTTCTCTCGTATGTTTTTTTTGTAGATTTTTACTGCTTCTTTATATTCTTTTTTTTTCTTCCCTTTTTTCCACTGTCTTAATTTTCTTCCTGTCTATTTCTTTGCCTCTTTGCATTCTTTATCCCACCATTTCTTCTAGCCTGTTTCCTCTCCCTTCCACTTTATAAATATGACTTTCGCTGTTGTTTTCTCAATCATCTCTCTCATTTTCTCCACACTCTCTTGTAATCCCTTCCCTACCCATACCGTTTTCCTTATTCTCTCTTTTTATCTCTTTATACCCTCTTCTGTCCACATGTTTTTCGTTATGTTATGTACTCCTCATCTTTTGCTCTCTTTCTTCCATTACCAATTCCAGTGGTTAGTGGTCTGACTCCGCCCTTTCTCCCATCTTAAACGTCTTCACTTTTTCTCCAGCCTTTTCATTTGTCATTACAAAATCTATTATTGATTTTCCCTTTCCTCCTATGTACGTCTACAAGGTCTGTCTATTAAATAACGAGACTGCATATGAAAAAAAAGTTTGTTGTAAAAATTATTCTACAATTAAATGCTCCCCCCTTCAATGTAATCCCCTCTCCTTGCCACAAACCGTTCTATTCGTTTTTTCCATTGGTCAAAACAATGCAGAAAGAGTCTTCTTTTGTGGAAGCTCCTAAAGCTCTGTCAATTTTTGCTTCACCTCTACCATCGACTCGAACCGAGTTCCGTTTAAATCAGACTTGATCTTCGGAAAGAAGAAAAAGTCACAAGGCTCTAACGGCTAAATAACGCTTCACAAACAGTGCGTTGTCCTGGTGCAAGATCAACGACTTGTTTTTCCACTTTTCTTACTTAAATTTTGATTTGGACATCCTTGCTTTTTTCATTCTTGGCGATGAAGGAATTTTCCAGTGTATGGATTGCCGTTTAGTTTCAACATCGTACTTTCATCTCAAGTGATGATGTTTTCCATCAATTTAGGCTCTTTATCTAACCTCTGAAAAAAATCTGAGCAGATCTGTTGACGGACAAGTTTTTGGTCGGAGGTCAAATTTTTTGGTACCAACTTTGCACTTTTCTTTATGTTCAAGTCGTCATGTAAAATTTGTCTGACCGTTTCTTTATCGGCGTTTACAGTCTCAGCAATCATCCGAATGCTCATACGACGATCTCCGCGCACAATTTCATTGATTTTGGTCACTGTTTGCGGAGTTGAAACAGACACAGGTCGACCTGGACGTTGGTCATCTTCGGTGCTCTCTCGGCCTTCAGAAAACCTTTTGTGCGATTCGAAAACACGTGCACGAAATAGAGAATTTTCATCGTTTTAATAACGAGAAATTTCACATTGATTCGTTGTTCATGTTTTTCGTCACTTATAGGCACGAGAAAAACCGCGTTCGTTTTTAATTTCTATAAAAAAAATACTACTACAGAGACAAAAACGCTGCATTCGTTTCCCTCCCTTCCCTTCTAGGTCGTCTTTTGCGCGCACAGTCTCGTTATTTTATAGCCAAACCTGGTACTCCCCCATTTCTTTTTCTTTTTCTGTTTCCATTCATTATTTCCCACCCCTTTTCGTTGCACATTTTTAACAGTTCTTTTCCCTCTTTATTTATCACTTTGTCCTTTGTTTGCCTCTTTCCCGTCTCTTTCTTTCCTTTCCCCCCCCCTCTTCCCTTGTTCTCGCATTAAAGTCCCCTGCTACTATTATCAATCCCTCCACCGTCTTTTCTATCATCTCTTCTATGTTCTTTCTTGTCTCCTTCATTCTGCTGCCATAAATCGTCACTAATTTTATTTTTGTTTTTCCCCACTGTATGTTCCTTTCTACAATTTGTCTTCTCTGTTGCGCTGTCTCTTTCTGACTCAACCATTTTCTTCTTATTCTCGTTATTAGTTATTATACACCCCTTTGCTCTCCCTTTACTATTCTCTCTTTCTGTTTGTTGCACCACCCACTTAAATTCCTCCGGAAACTCTTTTTCCCAACACTACCATTCTTTTTATTCCATCCATATAATCCTGCAATCCCACTACATCTTGTTGCCTGATGTACTCCCAAAAATCCAGTTACTTGTTCTCTATTCCCGCTACGTTCCAAGATAACACTCTCAGCTCGCTCATCTACCCCTGTGCCTTTTTCTTACTTTTTTTTATTCCTCTTTTTTGGTCTGGCTCCTTTATATTATTCATTATTCGTTTTCTTTGCCATTTTGTCATCATTCTTTCTTTTTTCGCTTCCCTTCACTCTTTAGTTTTTAGCCTTATGACTACCCATTTTCTCTCCCCTTTCTCTGCTCAGCTTCTTGTCTCTGTCGTCCTATATGTATATTTCTCCGTCTATCTCCATTTTCTTGTATCCTACCCATACTCTTTTCCCTTCCGCTTTTTTCTTCCCATGTCAAATTTTGATTTACATAAACTTTTGTGTTCCTTAATTTCCCCTTCTTCGCCATCGCTTTTTGCGTTTTCTCCCATTTCCGCCACCCCCATCTCATTTTCCTTCTCTCTATTTATCACTGTCGCCTTTTTAACTTCTACTTTCACGTTTAATTTTTCATTCAGCATCAATACTAATTCCTTTTGTGGTTCTTTACTTCTCCACCTCTTTATTACAATATTATTCTTCCTTTTCCATCTCTCCTTATGTTCCACTTTTTCTATTCTCTCTACCAGTTCCTCTTTTTCTTTCTTCCACTTCTTTTTTCCATTACTTCGTTTATTTCTTGCCTTATTCCTTGCATATTTTTTCCATCTGTTTCATCATCTCTCTCATTAATTCCTTCATTTCTCTCTGTTCTTTTCTCTATCATCTTTCTATTATTGAGCTGTTTCCTTTGTTATCTTTTTAATGTCCGGTGATCTTATTGTTTTCTTCCCTTTTCCAAATATTTGTTGTCTGTCCTTTTCCTCTTTTATTCATTCCTTTCTTGTTTTTATTTCTTCGTATCTTCTTTTCGTGTTTAAAACGTTCCAATTTTTAGTGCTGATGGTGTTTAGAACAAATCTTTAAGCTTCTAAAAGCATTATTAAAGATAAAAATAAAGCTTCTGGAATTAACATAATATCCTGTAACATACTGAAACGTTCTCAAATTCAAGAACCTTTTCGAAGTTGTTATCCATCTTCTAGAACGTGTACCGAAAGATATAGAACACTTGAGAATGATTTTCAAAATGTGTATATATAGGTACGGAACAAACAAATCGTAGGTCAGTTATTGCCGTAATGCGAATACAGCAGTGTTAAGTAGATTATTCAAGTCTAAATTAATAAGTTATTAGCGCGTGTGTGTAGATAAATATACGGAGATTAATCTTGTACGTGACTTTAGTGTAAACAAGTGTGTGAAGCTATCCGCGGACTTTATCTTATCTTCGTGTAAGTGATATAAATTAGTGTAAGTGTTTTTATTAATTATTATTAGATTTAATTAGTTCGGTTAATTTAAAAGTGTACATATTTTTAGTATCAGTAAAAAGTATTTATAGTAGTTTAAATAATAAAATACGTAACAATACTATGAATAATTGTACGAAATTTCCTCTTCGTTTCAATCGTTGATCTATTCAAATCTTGCGTTAAATATATATATATTTTTTTCTTCTGTTTGAAGATTATTAAGAGAAACTTAACTAAAACCCAATAAACTGATAGTATTTGCAAACAAGGTGCAATTGGTTTCACATTGAAGAAATTCCTTTCTGCGTTTTTACAAAATTTAGCATGCTAAACTAAGGTGCTAGAAAATATGGCGCTCAACGAAGAAATTGATTAACTGGCATTGACTACGCCGAATACAATAAAAATTAGAATTGACAAATTATGAGGAAACGCATACTTTACAAGAAACATTTGTCTGTGTTTAGAAATTTTAGTTAGTAATAATAAACTTATATTCAAATTTAAGCAATTTTTAACGTTACTAGTCGGTAGCGCCATCTATGAAAAGTAGCTATCAGCGAAAAATTAGATGCCTGTTAGTATTCTTTCCTTGTAAAACTGTTAGATCCTTGATGTCAATGGTTTTTCTTGCATTTTTATAGACAAACGGATTTATTAAATTAAAAATTATAAACTAATAAGTACATGATACAATTTCACGGCAGACGGATCACCGCTTGTTTAGGCAAATCAAGGACGGTCACTTTTTCCACAACAATTATTCATCCAACGATAATTACGAGAAAAACACTTTTATTAAAAAAATTTATTAGTCTCTCTACATTAATGCCAAGGCACAGATTCCAATTCCCATTTTTGAGTGCCATTACTTGTACAGGAATTCAATACAAGGCCGTCCTCATATCGTCTTGATTCTGGCAGATCGAGACACAGCCTATTTGATAAGTGAATTAATTGCTTAGTCTGAAAAAAATGCGTTTATTTTAAAACCCAAACTTTTTACTACTCACATTTTTGTTGTACTTCCACTTTTGTCTATTATATCCGCTACACGCCATTATCCGCACTTTAGCCGAACCAATCACCTGCTTCTCAGGCGCATCTAAACACACCGAATCGTCAGTCATAATAAACCCATCTCTAGTCATCACAAACATCTCAATAAGCAACTGCTCCTTCAAGCACGTATTCAACTTGGCAACACCCATCGGTTGGTTCGAAGTCTCTTTTCCCAAAGGTTTAATCAAACACCTATCTTCGGCAACGTTTCGAATTCTACCAAAAAATCTTCGTCTACCCGGAAAGAAATTCTGCGGCCAAATGTTGTCCAAGTACCACTTGAAGTCTTTGCAGTGCAACTTCTTGCGTAACTGCACTCTACTCAGCACGTTCTGCTTGTCTTTAATCTTCCGCGCTTCTTCGTTAAACTTAAAATAAAAATCTCCCCAGTCGTCCATCCACACCAAAGCAACCCGCGCCAAATTCGAATAAAGAGTTTCGCCCACTCCCCCGGGAAAACTGTATGGAGAAGTTTTTCTAAACAAATGCCCCACGTGCGAACAAGGAACTATTTCTATACGACCGCCACACTGCCATGCCCGAAACGACAATTCTAAATTCTCGCCGCCCCATATCTTCATACCATCATCATATCCACCTAAGTTAAAAAAGAATTGTTTATCTATAGCAAATAAACCACCGGCCATCGTTGGCGTTACAAAAGGTTCCGTGTTGTCTTTAGCGCGCTTCTGCAAAGCCGGTCCGCTAAGCGTGTACCAGCGGAATTGCAATAACCAATTGAACGCGCCCCAGTGTAGTTCGAAGCTTTTTACGTATGCGAAAGTTTCATCGTTGATGATGTCGATTACTGGGCATGCGATCGTGGTCGGGTCGTCGTTGATTCTGGAAACTAAGCTTTCTAACCAACCGTTGGTGCATTCGCAATGAGCGTCTAGAAATACTAAGACAGCACCTCGTGCAACACGAGCACCTTGTAGTCGTGCTTCGACTAAGCCCACTCGATTCGCGTTGCGGATAATCCTTGTAGAAACTGGCAGAGTTGAAACGTAATCGTCCAACGGTTTTCTTAAAAAATCTAAAACAAAAAGTGTTAGAAATATTGTCAAATAGTGTCAAGAACAGTTTCTTGTGCTAGCACACATCGAAGTAGGCTTTGCAATCCGCCTACACTAGTAGATTTGGTAGTGGTTTACGATAGTGTATGGAAAGAAACTCTTAAACAGTGTTACTTCCAACAGAGTGATTATAGTTTTCCTTAGCAATTAGTCCAGACCAGCCAGAAGCCTCCAGAGCAGAAAACTCTTCGAGCAGCGGTCTACCATCCATAGATTTTCAAGATCTCGGTCTGAGCTCTTAACAGAAAGATGTCGGTTTTACCATACGATCTAATTTCGGACTCGTATTTGTACAGATACTTGTGTCAACGAGCTTGTAATAAGTCCTAGTGTGGTAGCAGAGGTTTGTCCCTAAGACATCTAAGTAAGTGTGCGTGCAGATACCAGTTTGGGTCCCACAACGCTTATAACAGAACGATCTTATATCCGCCTAATCCCTGTTTCTAAGCGAAGACGAAGCTGATCAAACACGTGGCGTTGTAGTAGAACCAATGTAAGACGTCTACAAAAGCGCCACCTACGCATCATATTACAGAATTTGGTATAAGTAGATGACGTCTCCTCCTCGAGGTTTCGGCTTCAACTGTATTAATATTGTTGTCTCTGTATTTCATGAGTAAAACAAACCATGAACTTCATTCTACACGTTTTCGATGTTCAATCTAAGATTCATGCATGATGGAGCGTTTACACATTTCTTCTTTGTGACCAAACATTCCTAAACTAACATTAGTGGATATTTATAAAAGCTGCTTTTCAATCTACGAACAGTGCCATCATTTTCCCCTTTTTTTCACTCTTCTTCCTTTTCTGAATTCCGCTTGTCCGTCTGGTACCAAACTTCTTTCCTCTATTTCCTTCTGTAGTCTTTCTTATAGCACTGTCGCATATAACTTGTATGGCGTACTTGATAATGTCACCCCTCTGTAATTCTTCGCATCCTTTCTGTCTTCTTTTTTGTGTATCGGGCATATTATTCTTTCTCTCTATCTCTCCAGGATTCCTTCCCCTTTCCATATTTTATTTACTATTTCCGTCATCTTTTTTGCTATATTTTCTTCCCCGTATACTCACTCTTCGCCTCGTATTTCATCTTCTCCTGCCGCCTTTCCTTTTTTTGCCTCTTTTACTTTGTCTTCGTTTATTCTCTTCCTATCCTCTTCTTTTAGTCTTACTGCTACTTCTCTTCTTTGCCTTTTTTCTCCTTTCTGATTTTCTTCTCCCCCTCCCCCTCCAATTTTCTAAAATATCTCTCCTATTCTTTTATTTGTATTCCCTTTGTCGTCCATTTTTTCTTTTTTTCTTTCTTTAGGAATTTCCATACATCTTCCGCTTTTATTCCTTTGATCAAATCATCTTGTTTCATTTTGTTTTTTTGCTCTCTCGTATGTTTTTTTGTAGATTTTTACTGCTTCTTTATATTCTTCTTTTTTTTTCTTCCCTTTTTTCCACTGTCTTAATCTTCTTCTTGTCTATTTCTTTGCCTCCTTGTATTCTTTATCCCACCATTTCTTCTAGCCTGTTTCCTCTCCCTTCCATTTTCTAAATCTGACTTTCTCTGTTGCTTTCTCAATCATCTCTCTCATTTTCTCCACGCTCTCTTGTAATCCCTTCCCTAGCCATACCGTTTCCCTTATTCTCTCTTTATACCCTCTTCTGTCCACATTTTTTTTTCGTTATGTTATATACTCCTCATCTTTTGCTCTCTTTCTTCCATTACCAATTCCAGTGGTTAATGGTTTGACTCCGCCCTTTCTCCCACCTTAAACGTCTTCACTTTTTCTCGAGCCTTTTCATATGTCATTACAAAATTCATTATTGATTTTCTCTTTCCTCATATGTACGTCTACGAGGTCTGTCTATTAAATAACGAGACTGCATATGAAAAAAAAATGTATTATTCTACAATTGAATGCTTCCCTTCAATGTACTCCCCTCCCCTAGTCACATACTGTTCCATTGGTTTTTTCCATTGGTCAAAGCAATGCTAAAAATCTGCTTTTGTGAGAGCATTTGGAAGCTCCGCTGATTTTCGCTTCACCTCTTCTATCGACTCGAACCGGGTTCGGGCAGACTTGATCTTCGGAAACAAGAAAAAGTTACAAGGCGCTAAATCAGGCGAGTACGGCGCGTGTTCGAGCACTGGAGTGCCTCTAGCAGCTAAATAACGACTTAATTTTCCACAACTCCGGCCGTTTTTTAAAAACTCGCTCTCGCAGTGTTGCCAAAACTTTCAAATAATAAGTTTGGTTTACAGTTTGGCCTGCTGGAACCCATTTAATCATCACGATATCGTTAATGTCGAAAAAAACGATTAGCATGGCCTTAAATTTTGATTTGAACATCCTGGATTTTTCATTCTTAGCCATGAAGGAGTTTCAACATCGTACTGGAATATCCAGATTTTATCGCAAATGATGATGTTTTCCATCAATTCATTCTTCATCTAACCTCTGCAGAAAATTTGAGCAGATCTGTTGACGGACGAGTTTTTGGTCGGGGATCAAATTTTTTGGAACCAACTTCGCACAGACTTTTTTCATGTTCAATTCGTCATGTAAAATTTTTCTGGCCGTTTCTTGATCGACGTTTCCAGTTTCAGCAATCATCAGAATGCTCATACGACCATATCCGCGCACAATTTCTTTGATTTTGGTCACTGTTTGCGGAGTTGAAACAGAAACAGGTCGACCTGGACGTTAATCATCTTCGATGCTCTCTCGGCCTTCGTTGAACATTTCTAGCAGTTCTTCTCCCTCTTTATCTATGACTTTGTCCTTTGTTTGTCTCTTTTTTTTCTTGCATTCCCCCTCGCGTTAAAGTCCCCTCCTACTATTATCAATCCCTTCTTCCTCTTTTCTATCATCTCTTCTATGTTCTTTCTTGTCTCCTTCATTCTGCTGCTATAAATCGTCACTATTTTTATTTTTGTTTTTCCCCACTGTATGTTCCTTTCTACAATTCGTCTTCTCTGTTGCGCTCTCTCTTTCTGACTTAACCATTTTCTTCTTATTCCCGTTATTATACCCCCCTTTACATTTCTCTCTTTCTGCTTGCAGTACCCACTCAAATTCCTCCGGGAACTCTTTTTCCCACCACTCCCATTCTTTTTCTTCCATCCACGTCTCCTGTAATCCCACTACATCATGTTCCCTGATGTACTCCCAGAAATTCTGTTCCTGGCTCTCTATTTCCGCTACGTTCCAAAACAACACTCTCAGCTCACTCATCTCCTCCTGTGCTTCTTTCTTACTTTCCCAGAAAGATGTTTCACCATACGATCTAATTCCGGACTCGTATTTGTACAGATACTTGTGTCAGCAAGCTTTTAATAAGTCCTAGTGTGGTAGCAAAGACTTGTCCTTACGAAATCTAAGCGTGCATGTGCATACCAGTTTGGGTCCCAAAACGCCTAGAGAACAACGATCTTATATACGCCCAATCCCAGTTTCTAAGAGAAGACGAAGCTGATCAAACACGTGGTGTTGTAGTGAAACGTCTGCAAGAGCGCCACCTACGCATCAGATTACAGAATTTGGTATAAGTAGATGTCTCCTCGTTGAGGTTTCGGCTTCGACAGTATTAATATTGTTGTCTCTTTGTATTTCATGAGTAAAACAGACCAGGAACTTCATTCTACCCGTTTTCAGCATTGAATCTAAGATTGATGCATGATGGAGCTTTTACACATTTCTTCTTTGTGACCAAACATTGCTAAACTAACATTAGTGGATAGTTATAAAAGCTGCTTTTAAATCTACGAACAGTGCCACCATTTTCCCCTTTTTTTCACTCTTCTTCCCTTTCTGAATCCCGCTTGTCCGTCTGGTACCAAACTGCTTTCCTCTATTTCCTTCTGTAGTCTTTCTTCTAGCACTGTCGCATATAACTTGTATGCCGTACTTAATAATGTAAACCCCTCTGTAATTCTTTACATCGTTTCTGTCTCCTTTTTTGTGTATCGGGCATATTATTCTCTCTCTCCATCTCTCCAGGATTCCTTCCCCTTTCCATATTTTATTTACTATTTCCGTCATCTTTTTTGCTATATTTTCTTCCCCGTATACCCACTCTTCGCCTTGTATTTCATCTTCTTCTGTCGCCTTTCCTTTTTTTGCCTCTATTACTTTGTCTTCGTTTATTCAATTCCTATCTCCTTCTTTTAGTCTTACTGCTACTTCTTTTCTTTGCCTTTCTTCTCCCCCCTTCCCCTGCAAGTTTCTAAAATATCTCTCCTATTCTTTTATTTGTATTTCCTTTGTCGTCCATTTTCTCTTTTTTTTCTTTCTTTAGGAATTTCCATACATCTTCCGTTTTTATTCCTTTGATCTAATCCTGTTGTTTCTTTTCTTGCTTCTTTCTCTCGTGTGTTTTTTTGTAGATTTATACTGCTTCTTTATATTCTTCTTTTTTTTCTTCCCCTTTTTCCACTGTCTTAACTTTCTTCCTGTCTATTTTTTTGCTTCCTTGCATTCTTTATCCCACCATTTCTTCTAGCCTGTTTCATCTCCCTTCCACTTTCTTAATATGACTTTCTCTGTGGCTTTCTCAATCATCTCTCTCATTTTCGCCACACTCTCTTGTAATCCCTTTCTTACCCATACCTTTTTCCTTATTCTCTCTTTTTATCTCTTTATACCCTCTTCTGTCTACATTTTTTTCGTTATGTTATGTATATATACTCCTCATCTTTTGCTCTCTTTCTTCCATTACTAATTCCAGTGGTTAGTGGTCTGACTCCGCCCTTTCTCCCACCTTAAACCTCTTCACTTTTTCTCCAGCCTTTTCATTTGTCATTACAAAATCTATTATTGATTTTCCCTTTCCTCATATGTACGTCTACGCGGTCTGTCTATTAAATAACGAGACTGGATATGAAAAAAAGTTTATTATTCTACAATCGAATGCTTCCCTTCAATGTACTCCCCTCCCCTCGCCTAACACCGTTCCATTGATTTTTTCCATTGGTCAAAGCAATGCTAAAAGTCTTCTTTTGTGAGAGCATTTAGGAACTCCGCCGATTTTGGCTTCACCTCTTCCATCGACTCGAACCGGGTTCGGGCAGACTTGATCTTCGGAAACAAGAAAAAGTCACAAGGCGCTAAATCAGGCGAGTACGGCGCGTGTTCGAGCACTGGAGTGCCTCTAGCAGCTAAATAACGCTTCTCAGACAGCGCGTTATAAGCAGGCGCGTTGTCCTGGTGCAGGATGCACGACTTGATTTTCCACAACTCCGGCCGTTTCTTAAAAACTCGCTCTCGCAGTGTTGCCAAAACTTTCAAATAATAAGTTTGGTTTACAGTTTGGCCTGCTGGAACCCATTTAATCATCACGATACCGTTGATGTAGAAAAAAACGATTAGCATGGCCTTAAATTTTGATTTGGACATCCTGGATTTTTCAGTCTTGCCGATGAAGGAGTTTCAACATCGTACTGGAATATCCAGGTTTTATCGCAAGTGATGATGTTTTCCATCAATTCATTCTTCATCTAACCTCTGCAGAAAATTTGAGCAGATCTGTTGACGGACGAGTTTTTGGTCGGGGGTCAAATTTTTTGGGACCAACTTCGCACAGACTTTCTTCATGTTCAATTCGTCATGTAAAATTTTTCTGACCGTTTCTTTATCGACGTTTACAGTCTCAGCAATCATCAGAATGCTCATACGACCATATCCGCGCACAATTTCTTTGATTTTGGTCACTGTTTGCGGAGTTGAAACAGACACAGGTCGACCTGGACGTTGGTCATCTTCGATGCTCTCTCGGCCTTCGTTGCACATTTCTAGCAGTTCTTCTCCCTCTTTATCTATCACTTTGTCTTTTGTTTGTCTCTTTCTTTTCTTGCATTCCCCTCTCGCGTTAAAGTTCCCTCCTACTATTATCAATCCCTTCTTCCTCTTTTCTATCATCTCTTCTATGTTCTATCTTGTCTCCTTCATTTTGCTGCTATAAATCGTCACTATTTTTTATTATCCTTTCTACAATTTGTCTTCTCTGTTGCTCTGTCTCTTTCTGACTCAACCATTTTTTTCTTATTCCCGTTATTATACCCCCCTTTCCTCTCCCTTTACATTTCTCTCTTTCTGCTTGCACTACCCACTCAAATTCCTCCGGGAACTCTTTTTCCCACCACTCCCATTCTTTTTCTTCCATCCATGTCTCCTGTAATCCCACTACATCATGTTCCCTGATGTACTCCCAGAAATTCTGTTCCTGGCTCTCTATTCCCGCTACGTTCCAAAACAACACTCTCAGCTCACTCATCTCCTCCTGTGCTTCTTTCTTACTTTCCCAGAAAGATGTCGGTTTCACCATGCGATCTAATTCCGGACTCGTATTTGTACAGATACTTGTGTCAACGAGCTTTTAATAAGTCCTAGTGTGGTAGCAGAGACTTGTCCTTACGAAATCTAATGCATGCGCATACCAGTTTGGGTCCCACAACGCCTAGAGTAGAACGATCTTATATCCGCCCAATCCCAGTTTCTAAGAGAAGACGAAGCTGATCAAACACGTGGCGTTGTAGTGAAACGTCTGCAAGAGCGCCACCTACGCATCAGATTACAGAATTTGGTATAAGTAGATGTCTCCTCGTCGAGGTTTCGGCTTCGACAGTATTAATATTGTTGTCTCTTTGTATTTCATGAGTAAAACAGACCAGGAACTTCATTCTACCCGTTTTCAACATTGAATCTAAGATTCATGCATGATGGAGCTTTTACACATTTCTTCTTTGTGACCAAACATTCCTAAACTAACATTAGTGGATAGTTATAAAAGCTGCTTTTAAATCTACGAACAGTGTCACCATTTTCCCCTTTTTTTCACTCTTCTTCCCTTTCTGAATCCCGCTTGTCCGTCTGGTACCAAACTCCCTTCCTCTATTTCCTTCTGTAGTCTTTCTTCTAGCACTGTCGCATATAACTTGTATACCGTACTTAATAATGTCACCCCTCTGTAATTCTTCGCATCCTTTCTGTCTCCTTTTTTGTGTATCGGGCATATTATTCTCTCTCTCTCCGTCTCTCCAGGATTCCTTCCCCTTTCCATATTTTATTTACTATTTCCGTCATCTTTTTTGCTATATTTTCTTCCCCGTATAGTCACTCTTCGCCTCGTATTTCATCTTCTCCTGCTGCCTTTCCTTTTTTTTGCCTCTATTACTTTGTTTTCGTTTATTCTCTTCTTATCTCCTTCTTTTAGTCTTACTGCTACTTCTTTTCTTTGCCTTTCTTCTCCCCCCTTCTCCTGCAAGTTTCTAAAATATCTCTCCCATTCTTTTATTTGTATTCCCTTTGTCGACCATTTTCTCTTCATTTCTTTCTTTAGGCATTTCCATACATATTCCGTTTTTATTCCATTGATCTAATCGTCTTGTTTCTTTATGATTTATTCCTTCTCTCGCATATTTTTTTGTAGATTTTTACTGCTTCTTTATATTCTTCTTTTTGTTCTTCCCTTTTTTCCACTGTCATAATTTTCTTCTTGTTTATTTCTTTGCCTCCTTGCATTCTTAAACCCACCATTTCTTCTAGCCTGTTTTCTCTCCGTTCCACTTTCTAAATTTGACTTTCTCTGTTGCTTTCTCAATCATCTCTCTCATTTTCTCCACACTCTCTTGTAATCCCATCCCCTACCCATACCCTCTTCTGTCTACATTTTTTTCGTTATGTTATGTACTCCTCATCTTTTGCTCTCTTTCTTCCATTACCAATTCCAGTGGTTAGTGGTCTGACTCCGCCCTTTCTCCCACCTTAAACGTCTTCACTTCTTATCCACCCTTTTCATTTGTCATTACAAAATCTATTATTGATTTTCCCTTTCCTCCTATGAACGTCTACGAGGTAGTATGAAAAAAAGTTTATCGTAAAAATTATTCTAGAATCGAATGCTTCCCTTCAATGTACTCCCCTCCCCTCGCCACACACCGTTCCATTGGTTTTTTCCATTGGTCAAAGCAATGCTAAAAGTCTTCTTTTGTGAGAGCATTTAGGAGCTCCGCCGATTTTCACTTCACCTCTTCCATCGACTCGAACCGGGTTCGGGTAGACTTGATCTTCGGAAACAAGAAAAAGTCACAAGGCGCTAAATCAGGCGTGTTCGAGCACTGGAGTGCCTCTAGCAGCTAAATAACGCTTCTCAGACAGCGCGTAATAAGCAAGCGCGTTGTCCTGATGCAAGATACACGACTTGATTTTCCACAACTCCGGCCGTTTTTTAAAAACTCGCTTTCGCAGTGTTGCCAAAACTTTCAGATAATAAGTTTGGTTTACAGTTTGGCCTGCTGGAACCCATTCAATCATCACGATATCGTTAATGTCGAAAAAACGATTAGCATGGCCTTAAATTTTGATTTGGACATCCTTGCTTTTTTCATTCTTGGCGATGAAGGAGTTTCAACATCGTACTGGAATATCCAGGTTTTATCGCAAGTGATAATGTTTTCCATCAATTCAGGCTCATCATCTAACCTCTGCAAAAATCTGAGCAGATCTGTTGACGGACGAGTTTTTGGTCAGGGGTCAAATTTTTTGAGACCAACTTCGCACAGACTTTCTTCATGTTCAATTCGTCATGTAAAATTTTTCTGAACGTTTCTTTATCGACGTTTACAGTCTCAGCAATCATCAGAATGCTCATACGACCATATCCGCACACAATTTCTTTGATTTTGGTCACTGTTTGCCGAGTTGAAACAGACACAGGTCGACCTGGACCTTGGTCATCTTCGATGCTCTCTCGGTCTTCGTTGCACATTTCTAGCAGTTCTTCTCCTTCTTTATCTATCACGTTGTCTTTTGTTTGTCTCTTTCTTTTCTTGCATTCGCCCCTCGCGTTAAAGTTCCCTCCTACTATTATCAATCCCTTCTTTTTCTATCATCTCTTCTATGTTCTTTCTTATCTCCTTCATTCTGCTGCTATAAATCGTCACTATTTTTTATTTTTTATTATCCTTTCTACAATTCGTCTTCTCTGTTGCGCTTTCTCATTCTGACTCAACCATTTTCTTCTTATTCCCGTTATTATACCCCCCTTTGCTCTCCCTTTACATTTCTCTCTTTCTGCTTGCACTACCCACTCAAATTCCTCCGGGAACTCTTTTTCCCACCACTCCCATTCTTTTTCTTCCATCCATGTCTCCTGTAATCCCACTACATCATGTTCCCTGATGTACTCCCAAAAATTCTGTTCCTTGCTCTTTATTCCCGCTACGTTCCAAAACAACACTCTCAGCTCACTCATCTCCTCCTGTGCTTCTTTCTTACTTTCCCAGAAAGATGTCGGTTTCACCATGCGATCTAATTCCGGACTCGTATTTGTACAGATACTTGTATCAACGAGATTTTAATAAGTACTAGTGTGGTAGCAGAGACTTGTCCTAACAAAATCTAATGCATGCGCATACCAGTTTGGGTCCCACAACGCCTAAAGTAGAACGATCTTATATCCGCCCAATCCCAGTTTCTAAGAGAAGACGAAGCTGATCAAACACGTGGCGTTGTAGTGAAACGTCTGCAAGAGCGCCACCTACGCATCAGATTACAGAATTTGGTATAAGTAGATGTCTCCTCGTCGAGGTTTCGGCTTCGACAGTATTAATATTGTTGACTCTTTGTATTTCATGAGTAAAACAGACCATGAACTGCATTCTACCCGTTTTCAACATTGAATCTAAGATTCATGCATGATGGAGCTTTTACACATTTCTTCTTTGTGACCAAACATTCCTAAACTAACATTAGTAGATATTTATAAAGTAAATAAAAAAATTTGAAAAATTTTGAAGATTACACAGTGTATTGTAAATAAAAACAAAAGCAATATCTGAAACAATTGAGTTACGAAGTCAATGCCCACTAAAATCCTTTACTTCTTCTAGTTAGTACAAGTAGGTGCACGTATATACAAACCTCTTTCACTGGCATCGTCAACTAAAATAATTTCCTCCAATATTACGTTGGGCGACCTATCAATCACACTCCACACTGTTCTTAACAAAGTCGACCACGCTTCGTTGTGAAACACGATTATAACACTACTCTTTGGATACTCTCGATGATTCTGATACAAATTCAAGCATCTAAAAAATGACTGTTAACTTGTTACGTAATAACTCGACAACTTACTTCTTCTTTCGCACATCAGGTAAACTCCTATTTAAAGGTATCTTATCACTAGCCAATAAATTGAACCGATTAATTTGGTACAGTTGTCGCATCTTAACTAAATCTTTCGGTGCTATCACTACAGGTAAACCGTCTTTACCAGCATTGGGTTCAGGTGCATAATCGTTCGCATTAATCATTTCGTGTGTCGCATTGGGTATTTTATCTGCTGGGTTACCGATGTAATGCCCAACGACAACATGCACTCCCCGTCTGTCAATATACTCCTCCTGATTCTTTCTAAAATAAACGTGGTGTTTATTAAACAAACTTACATGCCGTGACCCTACCTGAACACATGCTTAGTTTCACCTACACGATGCACATGTGACCGTCTCCATAACAACAAAAAGCAGAATGCGGAGCACAATAAAATTAGAAACAGGAAACGTTTAAAACGTCGAAACGGCAGCCCTAACATGACCGTTTACATATGGCTACAATAGTAGAAATATCCTCATATATCGGTGACCTTTTTGATAAACTTTTTGGTACCCGATAACAAATTTAAAACACGTCTCAATTCATATTTTAAACGAAAACGATTATTTTCGCAAAAATCTTATCGATGTTAGAGCCTAATCCTCAATCGAAATTCAAAAAATAATTTAAGGCCTTTCCCTCCTTGTCCAGTCGTAGTTCCGTGTATCGTCCAGAGATGGTGTCGTCGTCGTTTAATCATTACGCCATTTTATTCATCTATGAAAACTTTATTAAATAATGCGTTTATTAATTTTATTTTGCATAATACTTACGTTGTTATTTCAAAAGCACGGGTACTGCAGTGCGCTTGCTTTTAACGATGAAATTGGTGTACTGACGGGTAGGTGCACGGTCATGACACCAACCGACCGTGACCTTCTAAAAATCGAAATTTACCTTTTACTGCGTTTCGCAATCGGCATTTGCGTTTGACTTTTAATTACTTGGTTTAAACACTTTGCGTTAATTGGGAGAAAGTATTTGTGCACTTGGTGCAC